>JAAAWK010001153.1:0-1467500 GCA_022496015.1 Hordeum marinum | reverse complement strand
TAACGGCTTCCTTGACACTAGCTTCCAGAGATTATGATGGAATCTCCTCTTTGAAGTCCTCTAATAGTGAGGAATATAGGTCATATACTTGATCCTCACCATCAACCCGTCAAAAGTTAGTACGCACTGCTAGATCCTGGAAATAGCTCATTATCTGGTAAGCAGACGAGGATGCATCACATATATATGTGACATCCGCAACCTCAGATTTGGGTTTAGCATTTACCTGTTTCCTTCCATCCAACCTGGGAAGGGATCCCTCCATGTGCTCTCTATGACACTTGGCCTGATTGTTACCACCGGTATCTCTCCTCGCATGCAGTTGATGACCATCTCGCCCATGGCCTTTGTGAACACATAAGTGTCTTGCCAACCATAGAGTTTGGCCCTATGAATAAATAAATTGCACAAATAAAATACTTCATGTGTGTATTCGTATCTACAGACATGAGAAAGTAACAGGGAAATACTAGAATACCTCGACTACCTAACTCTTTCATTTCTTGAGTAACAGAAGCAGAGGCAGAAGAATGCCTTCTGGAGTCAAAAGCCAACTTGATCTCAGCCTCGATATCCAACACGGTATTCTGATGTGCCGAAAAATCTGAGGAACCTATCCCCTTTGTTATGGTATCCCCTAAGCAAAATGGCTTCTCTAGTATCAAACCTTGCCTCTGCCCATTCACATATGCTGTTTGGCCAAAAACATGACATGCAAACATACTGCTAAAGCTTGTTTGTAAGCTTTTGAGATTAATAGAAACAGGTTCCCATTTGATTTCGACCACAAGAAACTCTTATTTGGCATTCTGACCTGTTGATACTTGCAAGAAGAGCTTCAGTCTTCGAAACCGCTGCGCGAAACTCATTATCCGGAATGGCCCCACGGTGTTGATGTCTAGTGCTACATCATACCTGCAAGTTGCAATACTTTTATTGCTATGGAATGTGAACTTACACATTTAGTAATGGAAGCAATCCTTGGTGCAAGACTAGTATAGCTTCACGAACCTCTCATCAAAAGTGGTATTTGCTGCAGAGTTTACGATAACATCCACTTCTTCCGCGATCTCTTTGGCTAACTCAGGAGCAATGCCAATGTTGGCTTCCCTGAAATTACCAACGACTGGAACCTGCTTGCTTAATACAAAGCTGTGGTAGTTTTTCCCATGGATTTCCTGTAAACATCTGAACAACTCAGTATCTTCTACCTGTATTGCAGACGGAAAATATGGTCATTTGCATGAAGAACAGAAAGTAGTCCGAAGTAATCATCATACCTCGTTCTTCAATCTTTTCATGGCTGCTTCATTGTCCTTGGCCTTGATCAACACGTATATTTTACCAACATCAGGATTTTTCCTTAAAATGGGATCGATAAGAACTGATGATCAGAATCCGACAAAGTAGAATGGAAGAACAAAGGAAGGAAGTCAGGTAGCTTAGAGCAAGACAAAGGCAGAATGGAAGAACAGCCTAAAAGTGGGGGGCCAGACAGAAACTGTCTCACTCAAACTGGCATTTGAAAATGCTACCCGCCCTTCCCCTATTTCTGCATTTCATTCTTCTATTCCTTCTGCTTGCTTTTCTAGTTAAGCTGCTCATAAACTAGATCCATAAAACTCACTCAGCTACTGTCTTCTTTCTATAATTGGTCTCTAAGTCCAAGTAATCGATAAAGTATAATCCTCTTCCCAGCTCCGCCACCTCCTTTCTACCGAGTATGCTCTACTTGAAAGAACATATTTCTCAATAAATAAGTGCATTACTATATTCAAAGCTACAAACTAAGCCTAATTTCCAATATGTCATATGTATCACTTTGATGTTGTGGGATCACAGGCTTCTTGCTCAACGGATTTCGCTTCTGCACTTGACTTGAGAAGGGCGAAGCCTTCATGACCGGTACCGGTATCTGTTCAAGAAGTCAGTACTTATGCGGCACTGAACAAAGGGTGAGATCGATGAAATGCAATACATGTTTGAATATTTCCTATCTTCTTCCAGCCATCAAACTTGTTCAATTCGTTTTCTTGAGATCTGTGGAATAGTGATATCATACTTGAATCCACATTCCCAGTATTTGAGGAAGAAGTAGAATCTTAGTCCTTTCTAATTTCTAAGTTGGGAATTTGATATCGACTAAATCAATAAACTCGATTTCACTATGATATGACCACTGAACCCTTTGATGCAACATTTCTTGTTTCCAGAAGATCTCGGATGGTTTCTGAAGCTTCCATGATCTTGTAAAAGAAAGAAACCCTTTCTATAAGTCATGAAGACGTGGACCAAAAGACTAAGAAACTGCACAATCTATTGATTGACTGAAAAACTCAAGCTGAGTAACTTGCTGGAATGATCGCTCCGGCTCTGGGCCGTCTGATCTTCGGGCTGGCCCTTGCCTATTGAAAGTATGGTGTCTCATAAATGCTTTGTTAATGCCTCTTATTCGTAGGATCGGTCCAAAGCGCGGCTGAGTTGACGTTGATAGACTTGTGCGTGCTCTGCCGCTCGTAACCTTTTTTTTCTCCCATCGATCGAATCGAGGAGGTCAAGTTTCGAGAGCAGAGCCTCTCGCTTCTGATTATCAGTCATATCGTCGTCGAGCAGAACGCGCAGGGAAGGAATCGTCGAGTTCACTGGGAAGAATGGCGTCCATGCCAACGACTAAGGAGAAGGGGACCAGTGGCTATACAGATTGACGTCCGATAAGCCCAGAGAGCCTCAAGAAGGCGATCTGGCCAGTCTCCTCCGACTCAAAAGTGTTTGTAGCTATGGTATGGGTCTGGTCTGAAGACCAATGGGTCAAAAAAGGGGATATCCTCTTCTTTGGCTACACCAACTAATGTAGTAGATTGCGTTCCCGGAGGACACTTTCTCCATTTCGTCGGTACTGGTAACAACGGATCTTGACCTCGTTTCTTTTTCTTGTTATTTGACTTCTTGGAATGGAATTCTTCTCATGATAGTCACACAAGCGAAGGAGAAGAGGATGGGTCCCGAGGGAACTCTTTTTCTTCTATTCTAAGTTTTGATTGCACGAGCAGCATAACAACATAACAGTTTTGTGTAAGGAAGTAAGGAAAGACTCCTTTCTGAAATTTAAGGACTTAATTAGCCTGTCGTATATAACAGATAATGAGTCTCAAAGAGAGTTTCCAATGGGTTACATCAAGTTCCATTCCCAGTATGCGAAATCAGTAAACACGAATATCTGTATATAAGAAACTTCTATTCCAATCCACAATCGGTCCAACAAGGCAACTGTCGTCAACTAGATCAATCAGGAATAAGCAATATGTCGTACCCTATCTGTCATATTTGCTTTTCGGTAAAGGGTACACACTACTTTATTTTTACTTATTCAATTCTCTGTCTTGCTAAACACAAATCCTTCTTTTCTTGTATAGACGAAATAAAAATGAGAACTAAGTAGGTTTCGACCCATTAAAGGAGTCAATGGCACGCACACAAAGCAGGAGGAGCAGTTTCATTATGGTGGGTGCGTGGAGAATGCTATGGATTCGAGCTCTATTTTCCTTAGGGATTACGTCAGTACATTCTTAGGCGAGCAGTGGGTTATATCACCCCTATTTTGTTTTGGACCTTATTTCTTTATTAGGCATGGGACCAAACCAAGGTTGATCGAAGTTGAACATTCCTATGGAACTCCCCTTCAGACGACTTCTCTGCGCTTGCCCAGCACCTTTCGTTTTATGGACCAGGACCAATTTCACCTCAGACCATGGTCAAGTCATAACTGACTGGATAACGTTCTCTCAAGGACCTGCAAAACTCTCTAATGCGGATGATCAAACGTTGCTTCAGATGTGTATGAGAAGGAAGCGTCTCACAGGACTCTTAGATAGAAACCAGCATAGTCTATGAATTAGCATGAACAGTTTATTGAACTTGGTTGCACTCGTAAAGCGAGCGTGAAGAGAGCAGCGAAAGAAGCCCACGGAACGGAGCGGTTATTTTTCCTGACTAGCAAGTGGACAGGCTCAGATGGCGTAGCTGATGTGTCATGCTAGGTATCTTTTATTGGCCTTTTTTTGATTTCTCTCAAGGGATTGAAGACTTTCCTCTATACTGACAGAAGCAGAGAGGCTGGTAAAAAAGAAGGAAGCAGGCCTGGGTACACATGGTAATAGAACCCACTGGAGATCATTCAATCGGACGTCTTCCACAAAGTAAAACTAGAGTAAGTGGCGTAAGATAAGATAAGATAGATGTTCACTTTCATCGACCAATGTACCTGAAATTCCTATACGTAAAGTAGAGAGCTAGAGAGAGTAAATGAGACGTTCAAAGGGTGAAGCTAACGCTTCCCTGGCCACTAGGGAGTCATCAAAGTCTGAGTCCATACACTTGCTAGCTAATACTGGATCGTCAAAGATCTGATTCTATTTCATAATACCTTCTGTCTCTCTCCTAAGGGATCCAATCAGAAGGAATTCCCTCGCTTCGCTCATGATAGTCGGTCGAGTTCCCTTTTCCTTTTTTGTTGAGTTTCGCCTCTCCTCCTTTCCTTGTCTCCATTCTGATTGATTCGCTTCTTCGCGCAAGCACTTGGTTCGCCCCTTACTATAACCATCCCACTCAATCTTTTACACCGATGTTTCGTACTCTCTCGACCAGGTCATCATAAGAAAATACTGCCAAATCTTTCCGAAATGAGAGAAGGAGGGAAGGCGCGCTACAACTAACTGCTGAAAAACGCAAGATTAGCGCTAAGAAGCAACCCTAGTTTAAGTACTAGCGTCCCACCCCAACGTTCTTGTACTTCAAAATACTCTCCCCCGCTTGCTGCTCGCCTCAGCCAGACGTGGCTTATGTAGTGGTCGGCATTCCTACGTGCTCCGACTGATCCCCACTGGAGATTATATGAGGGGTCTTGGAAACTGTCGTGACGCTTTGGTGACGAAGGTCACCGGGGTGACTATGGAAGGATTCCGTGGTAGTCTCTGACTCCCTCCAACTCAATCAATATCAAGAACATGTCGTGAGCATGGGGTTTGGTTAGGCTTGGTTGAGTTTGTAAGAAAAGATAGTAGGTTGAGGGGCTTCATTGATTAGTAAACCTACGGTGCTGGTAAGGTCGGGACCGTGGTCGTCCGTCTCCGCTTTGCCGGCCGATAAGATCACTGAGATTGACCAGCCAGCTGGGTAGGTTTGGCTATTCCTTTCTATTGAAAAGGAGTCAGCTGTCTGCGCGAGTCACCTTCCTTAGGCTCCGAGTCACCTTCTTCTAAGCTCCGCTGGACGACACGGCATTCTCGTTCTATAGGCCGGCCGTACTTGTGATGGTTCCCCAGGATCCAATAAATCCACTTAGGTCTACGTTGCCGCGATATTGTTCTATGGAAGCGGGTGGGCTGCTTTTTAGAAGTTCGGCCCGGTTTTTCATTAAAAAAATAAAAAAGGGGGGGAGGGATTGACCTTTCTAACGCATATTCTGTCGTACCGGCATGGCCCCACTGATTTGTTTTCGATCGGAGCATCAAGCAGCGCAACCCGGTTCTACTTGACTAAGCCCCGTGCTCGTCCAAGGAGGGAGTTTGCTTTACCCAACTCCCCTTTTTGATAACAAGGCAAAAACCTCCGACCCGACATTCATGAGTTTCGAATGAAGAATGAAGAGTGCCCTGCCCCTCTTTTTTTTCCCTAAATCTTGGATTTGGAAGTTGGTAAAGACCCACCCCTTGTTTAAGTCAGAATGAGTCCCCGAGACATTGGCTTCCGCCAACAGTGAACTATTAAGGATCGCATCCCGCGCATATTCTACATTATAGCCTGCAACTAATTCAGCTTCCGCTTCTGGGAGATCAGACGGAGCTCGATTAGTTTCTGCTAGACGAGGAATAAGGAACATAACCAATACGGGGAACAAGGGAATACCGGACCATATCTGCTTTTGCGCCATGACAATCTCACTCGAATTACAGGGACCTACACATATTAGTACAGTATACCGGGGTCCCCGGCCAGAACCACACGTGCAAGTTTCCCTGCATGTGGCTCGTCCGTGCTTTTATCCGAGGCGCTGCCTGCGACTCTGCATGGGAGAAGAGGGCTGAACTGCAAACTTTCGTGTTCAGAGCATTGCATTGTCTAAGGGAGTAGGGTGAGTAAGCTGCGCCTACCAAGCTAAGCTTTCGTCGAAAAGGCGTCACTGCTTCCTTTTCGGCGCCCGCCCTTTATTTAGATGTTGGGGCAAGGCAAGCCCAAGGAAAGTCTAGGTTGGCGCTCCATCTCGGCCGGCATCCTGCTCTCGAGAGGGTGTGGTCCTTGAGCGAACTAGTCATGTGCTGTGTTGCCCCAACGCAGGGGCATTTGGTGAGGAGCTACGGTCCGGTGGTTGACAAGCCACTGATCGGAGGCGACTGGACTGGAGTGCTTTCATCAAATGATGCATGTGGGCTGAGCCATTCCCATCCCAAGTGGTGTGGTGGCCCGATTCGGCCTGGCCTGGTCGGAAAGAGATTCTAAATCTCGAATATGCGCACCGAGAATAGATATCTATGTTAGCTAGCGGGGGCGGGCTTTCCCCTGGTAGTCCCGCTGCGTCCTCTGACAGTCCGTCTCGTCTCATCTTTCTTTGGCTATACTTGTAGCCAGCCATATTAGCTCCACATTCCACCCTTTTTGATTTCTGACGAAAAAGGCAGTCATCAGTCGCCCCCTTTCCTATTTAGCTTTGCTTGCTGCCTATTATGATAATAGGTCCCGGTTCAAGCGGCCCGCCTTTCATCATCATCTATACCAGCTGCCACGCACGATCCCATAGGAACGATTTCATCGCCCTAAGAAGCAGAACGCGCCATCACCTACAGCCCTTTCCTCTGCCGGGGACTTTCACGAAATGAAAACGGGCGGCATCATCGTATGCTCGACATTAGTTGCCCTGGTGTATATCCCGGAGTACTCCTATGGCCGATCTGTCACCCATACATGAAGGCCTTGGCCCCGTCCCGTGTGGAGAATGCCCCCCTTACGGCACGGCTTAGTCTGTTATTTTATTTTGTCAGAGTGGATTCGGACCGCCACTTCTCTGAAAGCATGGTTCTTGCCTCCCTCTCTCCTCCCTCCTTGGAGCTCGTCCATTCGTTGGGTGATCCCTTGCTCTCACGTTCGAGTGTTTGCTCGTCGTTTAGGCCGGTGAGTTACATTTTTGCTCATTGCAGTCGCCTCCGGGGTTCTTCGCACCTGGGTAGTACCAGGACCCTTGTGCCCCGGACTGCACTGCCCGCCCTATGACCCAAAACTCAAAATGAGCCTTGCGACGAGACGCGGACATTCCTCATGCTGCGGTTCCCTCCGGTCCGTTCCCGGGTTGGGTTAGGGGAAGATCCGAGCGATTGCCTTCGCGGATCCAAACGTGCTCACAAGGCGCACAATAAGAATAAGACCAATAGAGACTTCATAAGGGACCATTTGAGCTGCAGATCGTAATGCTCCTAGAAAGGCATATTTCGAATATAGAGGACGTTCCCAACAATCCACGAGAATATCATACCCAACTATGAACCGTACGAGCACATCCTCTGTCACCCCCACCGCGCTTACGGCTCTATACCCCAACCCAACTTGCTCTGGCCCTGGGTCCTCCCGCATCTCTTCCTCGGTAAGCGGACCGTGGAAGCTGGGGAGTATCCGCTTGGGACTGATAGAAAACAGCATATCTTTTCCCTCCTGACCCCTATAAAAATCTAGTGGAAGTCCGGTCGCGTCGGAGACATCTTTATCTGATTTTGAGGCTTCGTCGTCCGGCTCCTCCAAAATTATGTTAGGATCGGCTGGCTCATCCTCATCATCCGAAAAGAAAACAGAGACAAAACAGATTTGTTTCAATGACATATCTAATCAGACTGAAATTGATGTCGAAGACACGATCATTCACATCAATTGAAGCAGGCAGGAAGGGCGCGGAAGCTACCGTTTAACGAATGCAATGCAAGCAAGGTAGCTTGCTTACTCTCCATCTAGCGTGCGTTGGCGGCAAGGAAGGAGGCATTGGAAAGACTAGACCATACACATTAATTAGTACAAGAAAGAGGCATTCGGGAAGCGACTAGTCGCTTCTGGCGAAGCTTAACAAAGGCCGACTACTACATAGAGACAACTACTACCAGTCATGAGCGATAGTGAAGCCGTCAGAGGCAGAAGCTGTCGCTTGACGGACGAAGCCGAGCCGATACGATAGGCGGGCGAAGTGAGCGAGACCAAGACGGGCCAGACGTGGAGTGGCGAAGGGGGCCTACTATACGTATACGTGATTAGTAAGCGGTTCAAGACATCGAACGAAAAATCAAGTGAACTAATGAACAGTGTGATTGATCAGACAAGTACCAAGGAGCAAGAAAACGTATGCGCTTTAGCAAGGGATGAGCGCGAAATCCGTTGCTTGTTCTTTCGGTAGCCTTCTTTCATTTCCGAATTTGCTTGCGAGCAGTCCTTGCATTAGTATGAGTTCGTTGACCGCGTAAGGGCGATCCATCTTGATGACGAATTCCACGATAACGAGAAATAGAAATTAATCGTTCGATGTCTGCTCGTTCTCCCCTCTTCAATTCCCAATGAACAACATGATCTTGAGCTATCATTTGTTCAATTTGGTCGATCTGATACTTAGTTAACTCATTCATCTTGATGTTCCCACTGATACCTAATCGATAACGAAGCTGAATGGCTTTTTTCGGTCCAATTCCATCCATTTTTGTTGAGGCAATTCTGACTTGTTCATCGGGAAGTGATCTAGCTCCTGAGATATATGACATTCTTTATCCTTATCTTTTCCTGGTCTTCTCGGCTGGAATCTACAATCTACACCTCTCCAAACACACAATCTCGATTTCTCTTCAGCTATGTCGAAGAGATTTACTTATTTGCCGCGCTGTCAAACCTTCCAATTCCAATTTCCAATTCCAAAATCCCACCCCCAAAGACAAGCGGCGATGATCCGTACATCGAACGCCTGTTTTGAGAAGAGGGCATTGCTAGGATGGTTTGATCGAGGGTCACGACCTGACTAGACCCACACATCCTAGCAACGTGGACTATCCTACTGAGCTAATGAAAGAAAAATGACACGAAGATCGACATGAGCTAGACATGGATGTATCAAGCCTTTCCTTATGTTCTCTCATACAATGAACCTCGCATAGGAAGGGATTACTTAACCACGTAACTATACCCACTCGGGATAGGTGTGAACGCATTCACACAATCCGGGATGAATAAAAGGAATATCTCTAGCAAGGGAATGTGCTTTCGAACTCAATCGAATTCACAACACTTTTTTTTTTTTAACAAGTGTTACAATACGATGCTTTTCGTGGATTGGATTGGTTTTAGCAAGGATAGGATTTCTGATCGGATAGGAAACCGAGGAAGCAGGAGCTCGTCCCTAATAGCGCTAATAATTCGTATTTCATTTATCGTAGGTTCGCTAATGCGTAGGATGCGTAGGAGCCGATGTCCTTTCTACGGAGCCTAGCATTGGTAGTGGTACTTCCGTTAGATACGAGAAATCCTCTCTTCTATTACTTCACAAGTAGTGGATAGGTCCCGCCTTAGACTGCCCCCTTTCTTTCGGGGAAGTACTTATTTACGTAGCCTTTCATGCCCATGCCATTGCTTTGCCTTCGCTTTTCTTCCTCTGGGCATCAAAGGAGGGCGTAGACCAATATTTAATTCTAAAAAGCTCTTCATCGCTCGTCCTTAGGAAACGGACTCGCTTCGCTAGCTCTAGGTGAATTTGCAAAACAGGGAAGAAGGGTATTTTATTTCGAAAGTCAACCGTTCCCGTAACCAGAACCGAACAAGGAAGCAGGGCGTAGACCCGTTACTTCTTACTATGGTGGAGGGGATGCCATTATTCCAATGCGTATTGACTACGTCGTAGGAACAGCGATAGCGATTGCGTGGGAACACCTTTCGCTCGAGGAGAGGAATGCGGACAACCGGCGAATAGTTTTCAGATGAAGGTACAGATCCCCTCTTCTCCCAAAGCTTTGGACCCTCGATCGCAGCAATGAACTCAGCGTCCCACTTAACTTACTTTTGGTACTTTTGAATCTTGTCCCATCCCATAGCTTCACAAGTGAATCTACCTATGGATCCATAAAGTTGATCATTACTTTTCAAATTCTTATTCCATGTGTCCGCCATAGCGCTTATCTATCTCCTGGTCTGATTCATCTTTGGAATGTAATGTAACCGGACATATTACAAGGCGAAAAAACAGTGATTTCATCGATTCCGGATTGCCCAGTGTCTCCCTTTCCCTCTTTCCTTTCACTTTCCTCGCATAACGAAAGCATGATTTACCCGAGCCGAGTATCTTGTTAGAGTAGTAGATTCCGCGCTCGAGATGATGTGTGTGACCGGGCAGGAGATTCTTTTACTCCAAAGCCGTTGCGCAGGTTTGTGTGTGACAACTATGTCGATCAGTTTTTAAAGACGCCCAGAAACTATGTCTACAGATTCCGACAGAGAGTACAAGTGGTGCCATCGGAGGAAGCTGACAACCTCAGAACAAGAATGGAAAAAGGATTGATTGCTCGACGAAGTAGTACCAACAGGATATATTAATCACTAGGTTACGGTAATATGTGCTTGTCTCCGAAAAGAAGGATAAAAGGATAGATTTGCAAAGCAGTCACTCCCAACGGCAGATGAAAACGATACCGACACATCTACTAAATCATCTTAACAACCTTGAAGATACGGGATTCTATAATAAACTCATTTAGTTGATAGATCATTATTGGATTCTTTTTATTGTGACCAAGATCCATGAAATAGCTATCTTTATACTACGTTATAACTAGCGGATACTTCCCATTCTTATGTCTTCTTTCCTTATTACGACTCCTGTGCTTAGATAAAATACGACGTTTGAGTTTGGACATAGCCAATTGCTACTTACGGTGCTAGGCCTTTTCAAGCAATGGAAGGCAGACTTGAATGCCAATCAGACATGGCCAGAAGCTTAGATAATATCACTAGTTTCTCTTGTTTATCACTTAATAAATAGTCTTATTTGTCCCAGGGAGCGAGGAGAGAAGATGACAGGTTGAGTAGAGAAAGGTGGGTCATTGTCCCAACGTAGTAGTATTTTTGTTTTGTTTTCAGCTGATCTATATAAAAATAATAGAATAAATAAAGGCAAAGGATTTGGTTCAGTCGTCAAGTACAGATTTACTTTACCCAGAGTTGGGAACTCTGAATAGTTGTTTGAATACCGACTGCCTTCCTTGCGCTTCAATTCCTCTTATCCAATCCAACTTCCCCTGGGAGCCAAGCAGAAAAGCAAGTCCTCTAGTTATGGATGCAGTACTCACCTCACTAAACTTAGGAAGAACTAATTCAAGTAGAATTACAAATAGCGAGAAGTGGATGAAAAAGGGATCGAGCCTAGCTCGAAAACAGCTGCTCCTTCCCTCTTTCTTGCTTGCTTTACTCGGTATTCAGTGAAAGATTAGGCTTGGTAATTACAGTTACCAATGGTAAGGATTGGCACGTGAACTTTCCTTTTTATCGAGCTCGAAAAAGCAATGGGTGGGTTGGCTGTGAAAGGAGAGTAGAGTTTTTTAGTTTAGTAAGAAAAGTACTGGGTGAGGCTCCTCACATCCATAACATATTATCTGTACTCTTTTTCAAGCATGCCTCTTTTTAATGACTCTCTTTTTCAACTTAATTGTGGCATTTCATTCTGTTATCGACTAATGGTTGACACTGGAGAAGCATTGAAGGCTCCTTCCATAGATTCCAAAGCCCTGTTTGCTATTATCAGAATATTCTGACTCCCTTGTTGTCTTATTGATCTGACCAACCGCAATAACAACATTGCCATTCGGGGTTACGCGAGTCGGAGTATTAAATAAATGGAATATTCCAGCAGGAGCAACCGAACCATCTTCTCGTTGTCCTTCCATTCTTCTGACCAAGAAAATAGCTCTTGGTCATAAGAATCCAGCCGGAGTTCGAAATCGGAGATAAGAATTGAATCGATTTCAGGCACTTCCCTCAAGCCGAAACCGGAACAGGAAACTTGTAACTTCTAGCCGAGAAGGATAAGAGAGGTTTGTCTTGCTTTGTCTTATAGTGATTGTGTGCCAGGGGTCAGCGAAGAGACGGGACGCTATTGTCCCGGACTACTTGGACTAGTCTACTAGGACTCGGGGGAAGAGACTTGTTTGTGATAGGACGAGAGATCAAGTACAGTGTTCGGTTCAAACTAGGCAACCTCTTCGTTATAAGACCGAGAATAGTATATGCCCCGTCTCACCACTAGCTAGGGCCACCAGCATTAGGAAACTAAGGAAGAGTCGTATGGCTAAGGAATTCAGGGCTGATAGAGCTCTTGGGAAGAAGTCAGTATCCAGCTTTCTTTCATTGATATCACAATAA
Organism: Hordeum marinum; assembly: GCA_022496015.1. Lineage (NCBI taxonomy): Eukaryota > Viridiplantae > Streptophyta > Magnoliopsida > Poales > Poaceae > Hordeum > Hordeum marinum. Next base: position 1,455,080 of record JAAAWK010001153.1, on the reverse strand, counting down.
CAAGCGAGGAAAGGACAGTCTTTCAAGAGAAGATAGGTCTGTTTTTCATTAAGGAATTGCGGCGAGTATTGCTTGTTTCCCAGATCCGGTATCAGGACCTGTCGATAGATGGGATGGACCCACCCGTTTGACTCTTATGAATTGATAGTTAGATACTATTGCTAAAGGAAAGTAAAGATAGTGGTTTGTGTTGCAAAAAGCTAGTTCAAGGTCAGGCTCCGTCAAACAGAGTCGTCAAGAACGAAAAGCTGAAAGAATGATGTGTCAAACAGTGATTGCGCACAGAGGTTAGTTAAGTATAGGAACTATTGTCCCTAACGAGAAGTATGCTGCTGTCCCAATAAAAGGATAGTTGGACGGTATCGATTGAGGGAATAGGGATAGGTGGTTAAACGCGATGCTGCGCCTAACTATATAGAACGGTGATCCATGAAGAGAAGTCGGCCAGCTATTAAGTCAGAGAAGTCATCAACCTATTACTAGTGTCAGTTCTGTTAAGAGAAGTCATCAACCTATTACTAGTGTCAGTTCTCTTCTTCCTCTCTACCAATTGAAAGTAAGTATTGATTTCGCCTAATAGGGACAAAGCAAAGTAGGGTGGTCAAGTACAGTATGCCTGGAGTTCGTAGTGCCCACTAGATATCATTGGCAAGTTATAGAAGTCTTTCTCTCTTCTGAGATATCATTGGTCAGTGCAGCGAGGGGCAACCATCATTTCTATTGCTCTGTAAAGAAAAGATAGGACAAGGGTCTTGCTCCACCCAATGGAGATAAAGCACGGGGATCCGTTAAGGGCGTATTGAATCGATAAGAAGCACTTGAATTCTAGTGGGCCCGGCTACCCAACACTAGCCCCGGATCATTTATGTATTATCAATTGATAGTAGGGGCAGGCAGGGGAAACTCTTTATATCAGTTAAGTAAACTACTGATTGTATTGTGGGCTGGGATCACCTTTGCGAGTCGAAGTAATTTCCGGAAAGACACAGAGGAGCTCTCATGCGTGGACCAGCAGTAGCCCTGTCCTCTCCTCTTTGTTGGAAGATGAGTACACATCGGGTAATCCGCCCACGAGAGCCCAATCACAAGAGGCTCATACAGAAAGCAATCAGCCCATAGCCCAATATCGAGACCACAGCCTATTATTCAAACCACAAAGGATCCGTCTTTCATCGTCCAATCTTCTCGATCGAACATATTGACATCAATACTCCTTTCCATGGCCATTCACGGCCCGCGAAGATCAACCACTCGTGCCCGAGATCACTATCCAATCAAAAACCAGACTTCCAAGATCCATCTCACTCAGACCCTTTTGAATGTAGCGGATAACAACGGAGTGGGGCTATCGAATTGATATGTATTCGAATCTTAGGAGCTGGTAATCACTGATATGCTCATATTGGTGACGTTATTGTTGCTGTAATCAAAGAAGCAGTGCCCAAAATGCCTCTAGAAAGATCAGACAGAAGTAAGACGAGCTGTAATTGTACGTACATGTAAAGAACTCAAACGTGACAACGGTATGATAATACGATATGATGACGGTTGTCATTGATCAAGAAGGAAATCCAAAAGGAACTCGAGTTTTTGGTGCGATCGCTCGGGAATTGAGACTTATGAATTTCACTAAAAGAGTCTCATGAGCTCCTGAGGTATTAAAAATACTAGTAGTAGAGACTATGATATAGTAGGGTATCAGAATATAGATCAATTAGTAGATTGTGTCTGACGCATATACATGAAAAAAAAGAATAATTAGATAATAATAAGAATAAGAATTCTAATCTTAATAAAAGGAAGGGTTCGAATAGCATCTACTAATATTACCGAAAACTTTGTGAAAATACTTCTACGAGAAGGTTTTATTGAAAACGTTCGAAAACCATAGGGAAAGTAACAAATCTTTCTTGGCACGTGCCCCTGCTCCTGGTCTTCGAACTAGTCATTAATGGTCGGCAACATAGGTACCCTTTTTCGGTATGCGTTGCGAACACTTTCATTTTTAGCGTCTCATCTTCTCTGGAGAAGCTCAAATCGAACGGATAGAGCAGATGGTCCAACTACAGAACTTCTTCTTTTTCATTACTTCCATGGTCGTGCCCCGTGGCACGGCAGCACCCGTACTATTGAAATGGTTCGTCAGTAGAGATGTTCCCACTGGTGCCTCTTCTTCCAATGGTACTATAATTCCTATTCCTATCCCTTTATTCCCTTTTTTGGTCTATCTACATTTAAGGAAATTCATACGCTCCATGGACAGAGCAAAAAGTGGAGTGTTGGTCAAAGCAAGCCGCCCTATTCTATTACCAGACAAAATGGAGAGAAGCTCATCCGCTAGAAATGCTTTATTTCGTTTCGTTCCCGTTCTTCATTTCCTTATTATCGAATCCATGGGGGACTTGTCATATTTAGAATCTTTCTGCGGTCTGCTCTGTTTACAATTCTTTCGTACTCTCTTCTCTTTACCACGCGATAGGTCAGCGAAGCGTGAGCGGGCGCTCCTACGTGTGACCGAAACTGCCATGTACAAGGGTTCTTCATCATACCATTCTAAGGCTTAAACAAAAGCTTCAAAGAACGTCGTCTCTTTACTATGGGTAAGTCACTCAGATTTACCATTCCGAATAGCAAGAGAATGATTAGAGTAAGTCATCATGGTGGCCAAACCATGTCGCACTGAAATCATTACCTTGTATAAGGTTTAGTGAATCTCGTATTCTAACACTTGGGCTTCCTCACAAGCATTGCAGAAATTTCTCTTGTCAACGAACAAAGTTTGGATAAATCCATTGATTCTGCAAGCTAAGCAAAAACATCTATCGTTTCTTCACATCTCTCAGGTTATCGTATACTCCTAAGAAAACGTTTGCTGAACAGTCGTATCTTCTTCCAAGTTTCTTCCTTCACCAAGGTGGGGCTTGATCCTCATCAATCCTGAGGTCAGTGACATTGTGGGTTCACTTGAATACTTGAATAGCTTTAACTCACTCTTGGGGTTACTATCATTCCACATTCCAACATTACCTTCAGTTCACTCCATTATACCCTTGAGCTAACAATTTACAGACCTATTATTGTCTGGATTCCACTCTGCGGAATCCACTTTCCTTTCCATTGGTCTGTTTAACCTTGGGTGTGGTTTCATCACAATTATTCCTTTTCTCCAATATTCCAACTTCAAAAAGCACTTTGTCACAAAGGTTATCATCCACATAGTTTGAGGTGGTTCCACATTGTCTTCACCTGTATTCACTCCTTAATCCGGGAAAGGTACCTGTGGTTACTACCACACTTAAAAGGAAATGCACTCATGTCTGCATAGACCATATTTTCTCATATCCTCAAAAATAGTCAAAGACATTGGGTCATGGATTAACAACTCATGTAATACAACATAAGATAAATCCTGACACCATAAATTCCATTGACTCATGAATTTATTGCAAACTCTGAGACTTCCGTTACAAGATAATCTCATGAAAACAGGAGTGCTTCATGATACAATTATTGTCATCTTCAAAACTTAACTACTCCATTCTAGCTTTCTTCTCATATTCAATCCTTTATTACATCCTCAATCACTTCTTAGAACTCCTAGGAAATACTTTATTACAAATGCTGCCATCCACATAGTTTGGTATGGTCTAGCATCAACTCCCAACTTTATTCATTTATCCCTACATGGAGATATTTTAGTACCACTAGAACTTCGCGATGTGCTCCTTGAAATCATCCATCTTTTCCTTGATCAGGGTGGACATGAGCTTCATCTCCATCATCTCTGTATGCACCTCTTGCAGGTATTCCTGAGTATGACGGAGTCTTGCTTCAAGTATGTCTCCAATCTGGCGTATGGCTTCCATGGCAGCTTCACGAACAGCATCAAAGAAAATTGCTCGTGGTACACGAGTTATGTAAAAGTACTGTCCCATAGTCTTTGGGCAAACTCCTTTCACACGGTGGAGGTGTACATCCACATACCAGAGTTCCACTCCATTATCCATGAATGGGTAGCCTTTGTAGACTGCATCTCCTTCCAGATGGATGTGCTTCATCATATCCTTCAGGATCCTTGGGTAATCATGGTCACTAGTCAGAGTCATGATCGTCTCCGGGCCTTTGAGGAAAGACTCATAAAGGGTGGTCATCTGTAGGTGTCAGAAAAGGTACTCAAAATTAACATATGTTTTCTTCTTGGGTAAGCATCCATGTTATCCAAAACCAAGCTTCAAATTCACTTCCCAACATCTTACGGAGTATTGTCATCCTTAAAAAAATGGGTTTTCCGTTTACCATACTCCAGTTATCTCCTGGTACTTTAGCAAAATCCAAGGTTATGCATCAACAACTCATTTTCATCCATGTTTTGATTCCATACTTCTATCTCCAGCTAGGTCATTGGTCAGTCAAAACTTCATTTCACCATCTATTGGGTTCAAGGTCTTGAGGATGGGAGGCATGAGGGAGAAAGGAGAGGATACACACAATACAAACAATGGTTTTGAAAATAGATTTTTGTTGTGGCTGTCGAAATTTACACACAAATGATAGCTCACAAAAATCATCGTATCTAACGTAAGTACACAACAGGGGTTTGGTCTTCTAGGGGCATAATATCTTGGAAATTCTTCATGGTCTTCAATTTCTTCGGGTCTTCACAGTCTTCAACTCGTGTAGCTTCAACTCTTCTAATGCATGGTGAAATCTTCTTTACTTTGAAGTGGCCATCAGTTGTTTCGATATCTTGTCCTTCTCGAAGTGGTCTTAGTTGATCCTTAGTGTGGTCAAGGGGAAAGGGTATTTTCTAACTTTTTGAGGTAAGAGAGATCATTTGATAAGGCTCAAATAAGATGAGAAGTAAAGTGTCTTTTGAAAACAAAGTTTTTCGAGAAATCATTTCCTAAGGGCTTTCCAGTTTCTAGGGTCACGTCCTATAGTCAACATGTGTTCTGATACCATTTCTGTAGCGACCCGACTCAAAACGAGTCAAGCCTCTGTGTCTTCTGTGCCATCCCTGGATCAGTATGCTGGCACACACAGTACATCAATGTATATATCAAAGTGCAATCACATGTAAATAGCGTAAAACTGATATATACCTTAAAATAGCAGCGGATACAGTCAACGGGAGTGGAGTCCCAATAACACCAACGGCAAGTTGAGTGCGGACCGTAACCCTGAATCGTACTCTTACCCGTCGTAGAAGAGTATCTGCAACATAAGACGTTGCAGCTGTGTAGGTCAGTACATGGAATGTACTGGCAAGATCACCATAGTAGAATAGAAGAATAAAGACTATTCTATATGCAAAGGCTTTGTGGCTCTGTGTCTGAGTTTTTGCGTAAAAGCTGATTTTATTTTCCTATAACAAAGGAATATCAGGAATTTCACTATGGAGTTACCTATCATGACATGCATCCGCCAACCAATGTCTCAATGCCCACAAGTATCTTAAGTTGCCCACAATTAGTTATCAGTCCAGTGTTGAGAGTTCAGAGATAGATCCAAGTCTAGAAGCTCAAATTGTCCGTAACCGGGGACACGGCTAATCGATTAGGTTTAACTCTGCAGAGTGTTGTGTACTTTACCCACAAGATTCGTTCCCTCCTGGTAAGTCCTCGCACTGCCTGGTGTTTGAGAACAGGATGAACGAAACATGGTCTTTCAAAGTGTTTCCCTGACTGTCCGATAGTGCCCATCCAATCCTAACATCGACTACATCTCGTAGCACTACCCAGCAGAGTCACAACAAAGATCAACCAAGCCAGAGCCCATAATGACTTGTGGCTACACAGGTAAGCTTCCGGGCATGAAGTATTCATCCTTCTCTTTGAGTCTGGGTGAGGCTTTCCGCGTGAATACTGGCACTTCTCCAGCAACACCTAGGCAAATCCACTGGTTTCTCCAGGGTGCCGTTCCAACCATCCCTCACCCAGTAGTGTGTATTGAAAACTTGTCTTCTTGGGTCTCGAAGTCTTGAGGTCTTGAAGATGCAGGACTTGAAGATGTCTTCATGAAGTTGTCGTCTTGACGTGGAGTCCTTCTTCACACCACTCACGAACACTCATACCAATCCCCATCTACTTTAGCATAGCATAAAAGTAACTAACTTTCCCGGGGCTTTAGTAACAAGTGGTGGGTTCCTACCTCATGCATTCTACTCAACTACAAGAATTTCAATAACACTACGGGAGGGATTTGTTGAATGATGTCACTATATGCAATAAAAACATAGGTATGGTATAAATGGTCAAAGTGAACTTGCCTGTACTGTTGATGAAGATAAAGATTGCTTTCAGAAATAACTTGATAGACTATTCGTCACTCTCCGATGAAAATCTATATAACAAACATTGCATACATATAAGCAATCATACTAGCAATCAATTCTAACAATCACAAGGTAACACAAGAACAAAAGCAACAAGGTTGATGACGGAAATACGTAAGACAAAAGTTAAGATCAACAAAACTACATCAACACAACTAAGGTGATGATGAAGGAAATACTTAAGACAAAGGTTAAAATTCAAGAAAATTTTCATAAAAGCCACTAAAGTAGTTTTCCCCTACAAACAACTATTTTCAATAGTACCAAAACATTAACAAGTAAAATATAACCAAAGGATTTTAGTAAATATTTTACTAGCAAAAAGAATTACTTTTTGAAGAACAAGTAAAACTATGAAAGCAACATCCTAAACAACAAGAGTGTTTGCCTAATGAACTTAACTACAAGCACAACCATAAACTAAGAGAAAACAAATTATGAAACAACTAAGTTAACATAAACTAATTAATAAAAATCTTTATTACAAAACAGAATTAGATCATCTAAAACTTTGTGAAAATAATCTCTACTAAAACTAAGTTGTTTTATAACACATTACCTAATGAAAAATAATATAGTTTTCCTATCATAATAGAGCAAAACTAAATCATTTTTTTATTAACAAAACATTTCTTAACAGAACGGAATTACTACAAATTTTATTTGAAAACAGAATCTAATTACTTAAAACTTTAGTTAAAAGAATTATTACTAACTAGTTTGTTATAACAAATTAAACCTATTTCAAAAGGAGTTCAGATTCCTATAACCATAAAGAAATAAACTAAGAAATTCTATATTTCTATTAACAGTAGGTAAAACACTAAATGTTTAAGCAACAGAACTAAATTCTAATTTAAACTAACTAAAACTAAGTTAATTTAAACTATACTAACTAATAGGCAGAATCTGTTTCTAGTTAAAACCCTAATCAAATTTATTCTAAAAATTCTCAAACTTTACCTAATGATAACTAAGATCACTAGTGACTATTAGCAAAAAGAATCAATCAAAAATACATTTTAAAACTCAAGATATTCAGAAAACAAAATTTAAATCAAATCTGTTGAAATTCAAATTTAATTGTTCAAACATGGTCAAATTTGGCATCTACGGAAACTAGATAAAAAATTTGACCTAATGCAAAAAAGAATCAATTTAAAATAGTTAAAAACATAAAAGATATGATAAAAACAAAATCAGAACTATTCTGGAAACAGAAATTAAAACAGAAAAGGAAAATCGTTTTCTAACGGACAGGGGTACTCGTGGCAGATCCTGATTGGCTAAAGGGGTGTGCGTAATCTATTGATTCGAGCGAACGGTCGGCTTCTAAGCAAAAAACGTTTCGGTCTAAAAACAGAAAAGAAAAAACGAGCGGTTCTTTTAAAATAAACCGAAGGGGTATCCTGTTCTAATCTACACCGTTCATTCGAGATCGGACGGAGGAGGAGAGAAAGGGGCTCACCGCGGCGGAGGGAAGTCCGGCGAGGTCGTCGTCGACGACAAGGATGGCGAGGTCGTCGGGGAGATGGCTTCCGGGGGGTCTCCGGCGATGGCTCCGGCATTGGTCGACGCAGGGGAGCTCGGCGATGACGATGGTGGCGTCGGAGGGGCCTCGGGGCGACGGAGACGACGGCAGGGAGCTTCGTGTTGGCGGCGGTCTTCTGGTGGCGACGGGGAAGATGAGCTCCGGTGGGGTCTGGGGCTCGGGGAGGGCACTGGGGGTGCGGGGGAGTGCGGCGAGGTCGTTGGAGGGCTCGGGTGGTGTAGAGGTGGTCGGGATGGAGCAGCAGCAAGGCAATGGCGCGGCGGCGGCTTCGGACTCCGGTGACGGATTCTGGCGAGGAGAGGCAGTGGGAGAGAGGGCAAATCAGGGGAATGGAGGGAGAGAGCCTCGTGCTTTATAGGGACGGCTCGGGGCGTCCGAATCGGCAGGGGAGAGAGGGGTCCGACGAGGATGGCGTCGGCGGCGACGATGCGTGCGGGAGGAGGAGGACGACCGGTGCAAGATTCGCGTGGTCGGGGTGGGGCCCGGGTGTCAGCGAGAGCGGGAGCGGTGACAGCGCGTCGGTCGGCCGCAATCTAGGGGATTCGTTATTGATTAGGGGTGGGCCGGCCCGATCCGGTATTAAAAATTTCCTTTTTATTAAACCAGAGTAGTAAAAGGCCTTTAATGCATATAATAAAATTCCAAATATAGTAGTACTTTATATCAAAATGATCAGAATAAAATATGCCAAGGAATGAACATTTTTATTCTGTTATTTGGGTACTTTGGGAAAAATATTATTTTCAGAAATGGCCTATTTGCTTTTAAATCATTTTTGCAAATATTTTCAAATAACCCCATGGGTTTTATGATTCAAAAACTTCACAAAATACCCCCTGGTTTTGGAGTGTCATATTTACTCCTCTCAAAATATTTGACAAGGGGTTTGGATGTTTGCAAATTCAAATAGGGAATTCAAATGAAATTGAAACTCCATGTGAGAAATTCTCAAATAGTTTTCAAATTCCCTTTTTCAAATCTTTGGTTTAACTTCCAACTCATATTTCATATAATTTGAAGAAGTCATATTATCCTCTCTCATGAAAATCATTGAGTTGCATAAAGTTTCTGAATTTGAAATATTTTCAAATGGGAATTCAAACCATTTTCAAATCCCTTTTCATTTCTTTAAATGGAAGAAGTCATGTCATCTTCACTCTGGGGTTTTGTGATGAAATGAATTTGAATTCCTGGTGATCAAAATGCAGAGTGAAAGTTTTGGTAAAGTCATTTCATTCCCTCTCATCAAATTTTCAAAAGTTTCAAAAAGTTTCAAATTTCACTCACTTTCAATCACTCAAACAAACAAACAATCATTCTAATAGTTATTATAACATTCCAAAGTTTGGGATGTTACAGATGTACTGTGTGTGCCAGCATACTGATCTAGGGATGGCACAGAACACACAGAGGCTTGACTCGTTTTGAGTCGGGTCGCTACACTATAACACCCGATCATCACGTGGTGTCTCGACACGACGAACTTTCGCAACGGTGCACACTTGGGGAGAACACAATTTATCTTGAAATTTAAGTGAGGGATCACCTTATAATTCTACCGTCATTCTAAGCAAAACAAGGTGCATAAAACGATTAACATCACATGCAAATCATAAGTGACATGATATGTCCATGAACATGTGTTTTTGATCTCCATCTCCAAAGCACTGGCATGATCTCCATCTCCTAAGCACTGGCATGATCTCCATCGTCACCGCCACAACACCATGATCTCCATCATTGTGTCGCCATCGGGGTTGTCGCGCCCCCCATGCTTATACTACTATTTCTACCACTTAGCGATAAAGTAAAGCATTACATAGCGCTTAATGATTGACACATGTGTCATACAATAATTAAAGACAACCCTATGGCTCCTGCCGGTTGTCGTACTCATCGACCTGCAAGTCGTGATATTCTATACAAAACATGATCATCTCATACATCACATATATCTCATCATGTGTTTGGACATATCATATCACAACATACCCTGCAAAAACTAGTTAGACGTCCTCTAATTGTTGTTGCATGTTTTACGTGGTTGCTACGGGTATCTAGCAAGAACAATTCTCACCTACGCATAAACCACAATGGTGATACTCAAATTGCTTTTCAACTTTATCAAGGACCTCCTTTGTCGAATCTGATCCAACTTAAGTCGGTGAGACAGACACCTGGCAGCCATCTTTGTGTAACAAAGTTACACGTCAGTCGGTGGAACTGGTCTCTCGTAAGTGTAGGAGTAAGGTTGGTCCGGGCCGCTTCATCCCACAATACCGTTGAACCAAGAAAAGACTAAGGGAGGAAGCAATCTGAATATCAACGCCCACAAACTCCTTTGTCTTCTACTCAAGATCTCATCTATGCATAGACCTAGATCATGATGCCATTGTTGGGGAATGTTGCATGGGAAACAAAAACTTTCCTACACTTCACCAAGATCAATCTAGGAGATGAGCATCTACAAGAGGAGAGATTCGATACACATACCCTTGTAGATCGCTAAGCGGAAGCGTAAAAGAACGCGGTTGATGTAGTCGTACATCTTCGTGATCCAAATCGCAAGCCGTCCCATGAACTCCCGATCAAGTGCCAAACGGACGACACCTCCGCGTTCAGAACACGTGCAGCTCGATGACAATCTCCTCCTTCTTGATCCAGAAAGAGGGAGCGGAGATGTAGATGGGTTCGCCGGCAGCACGACGGCATGACGGCGGCGGTGGTGGAGCTGATCCGGCAGAGCTTTGCCAAGCGTCGCCGAATCAATCTACTAGAGGAGAGGCTATCGGAGAGGGGGGAAGGGATGCGCCGTGGCTTGAGGTCCGGCTGCCCTCCTCCCTCTCCTATAGATATAGGGGGAAGGGGAAAGGGGTTGCGCCCTAGGGTTCCCACCCCTAGGGGCGGCGGCCAAGAGGGGGGGCGGCGGCCAAGGGGTGGCTTGGCCACCAAGGCAGGGTGGCCGGCCCCCTTAGGGTTTCCCCCCTCCACCCTTCGGCCCATGGGCCCTTGTGGGAGGGGCGGCTAGCCCACCAGGGGCTGGTGCGCCTTCTCTCACAGCCCATGTGACCCTTCAGGGCTGGTGGCCCCTTTCGGTGGACCCCCGAGACCCTCCCGGCACCCCCGGTACCAACACGGAGTATCCTATATATGAATCTTCACCTCCGGACCATTCCGGAGTTCCTCGTCACATACGGGATCTCATACGGAACTCCGAACAACCTTCGATCACCAACACACATAACTCATTGATACCGAAACGTCACCGAACCTTAAGTGTGCAGACCCTACGGGCTCGAGAACCATGTAGACATGACCAAGACACCTCTATGGTCAATAACCAATAGCGGGACCTGGATGCCCATATTGGTTCCTACATGTTCTATCAAGATCTTTATCCGTCGAACCTCTATGTCAAGAATTCAGATAATCCCGTATGTTGTTCCCTTTGTTCTTTGGTATGTTACTTGCCCGAGACTCGATCGTCAGTATTTTCATACATAGTTCAGTCTCGTTACCGGCAAGTATCCTTTAATTGTTCCGGAATACAAGATCCCGTGGCTAACACTTAGTCACATTGCTTGCAAGGCTCCTTGTGATATTGTAGTACCGAGTGGGCCCTAAGATACCTCTCCATCACACGGAGCAACAAATCCCAGTGTTGATCCATGCCAACTCAACAGACACCCTCGGAGATACTTGTAGAGCATCTTTATAGTCACCCAGTTACGTTGCAACATTTGATACACACAAGGTACTCCTCCGGTGTTAATGAGTTGTATGGTCTCATGGTCATAGGAACAAATACTTGACATCCAGAAAATCATAGCAATAAACTGACATGATGATATGCTATGTTTGTAGTTTGGGTCTTGTCCATCACATCATTCTCCTAATGATGTGATCCCGTTATCAAATGACATCTCATGTCCATGGCTAGGAAACCTTAACCATCTTTGATCAACGAGAAGGTCTGCCAGAGGCATACTAGGGACATAGTGTTGTCTATATGCCCACACATGTATTTAGTTTCCAATCAACACAATTATAGCATGGACAATAAACGATTATCATGAACAAGGAAATATAATAATAAACACTTTATTTATTGCCTCTAGGGCATATTTCCAACAAAATATTCCCTCAAGTTCTATCGACCACCGATTCAACTCTACACACAGTTTAACGTTTGCTTTACCTAGAACAAGTATGAAACTATTTCGTAGGTGATAGGATAGTTTGCATGAATAAAATTATAAGTACTTTGCAGGAATAAAACTATGAGTAAATTGCAAGATAATAAAATTTAGTTGTTTAGTAGAAAGCTTTTGTCAAACAAGAAGGTTATTTGTCCCTAGGCAATTGATAACTAGACCGGTAATCATTATTGCAATTTTGTATGAGGGAGAGGCATGAGCTAACATCTTTCCGTACTTGGATCATATGCATTTATGATTGGAACTCTAGCAAGCATATGCAACTACCAAAGATCATTAAAGTAAAAACCAACCATAGTATTAAGTATCAAGTCCTCTTTACTCCCATACGCAACAACCCACCTACTCGGGTATGTGCTTCTGTCACTCACGCCAATCACCATAAGCAACTCATGAACATATTGCAATGACCTACAGCGGGGATCCCTCGTGGTTGCACAACACGGAGGGCACCATAGGACAAACCAAAATAAAACATACAACTCATACCAACCACGATCATCAATTAGCCCATAGGAGAAAACGGGTCTACTCAAACATCATAGGATAGCCACATATCATTGGGAAATAATATATGGAGTTGCGCACCAAGTTTAACTAGAGATTACAATGGATAATAGAGGTGTTACACTGATGCATAGAGGGGGGAGAGTTGGTGTTGACGGCGGCAAAGTTGTTGGTATAGATCATCGTCACGATGATTGCCCCGGTGATGTTCCGATGCCACCGGGAGAGAGGGGGAGAGAGCCCCCCTCCTTCTTCTTCTTCCTTGCCCCCCTAGATGGGAGGATATATCCCCCTCTAGTCAATGGCCTCCATGGCGGCGTAGGGGCACGAGCCTCTCCGAGATTGGATCTCCCTCTCTGTTCTCTTTTGTTTTGTGTTCTCCTTTTTTCTGGAACAAAACCATTTCTTATATTCTCAGAGATCCGTAACTCCGATTGTGCTGAGATTTTAACACAATTTTTTCCAGATATAAACTTCCTTGCGCCCGAACTAGAGCTCCAACCGACTTACGAGGAGGCTACGATGCACCACCACGCGCATGGGCCCTAGGGCGCGCCCTGGTGTCTCGTGGTGGCTATGGGCCTCCTTTTGTGTTGATTCCAACTCCCAAAGATCACAAATATTCCAAAATAATTCTTCGTAATTTTTTATCGCGTTTGGACTTCGTTTGATATGGATATTCTGCGAAGTAAAAAAACAAGCAAAAAACAACAACTAGCATTGGGGACTATGTCAATAGGTTAGTCCAAAAAAAATTATGTAAAGTTTCTATAAAATGGTTATAAAACATCCATGAATGATAATATAAAAGCTTGGAACAATCAAAAAGTATAGAGACGTTGGAGACATATCAGCATCCCCAAGCTTAATTCCTGCTTGTCCTCGAGTAGGTAAATGATAAAAACGGAATTTTTGATGTGGAATGTTGCCTAACATGTTCATCACATATTCTTTTCTTTTGTAGTATGGACATTTGGACTTTTAGATGGTTCAAAGCAATAGTCTAGTTTTGACATGAAGACTTTAATACTCAAACATACCAACAAGCAACCATGTATTTCAAAATATCAACACTAAAGAAAGTTATCCCTAGCCCATCATGCTCAATCATTGATCCATTCATGAAACACACCAGATATTAGCTACACCCAATGCACAAGTATGATCATAGTGTCCCCTAGTTGGTGCTTTATAAGAGAAGATGGAGACTCAAATAAAAGTAAAAATTGCATAAAGTAAATAGATAGGCCCTTCGTAGAGGAAAGTAGGGATTTGTAGAGGTGCCAGAGCTCAAAGCTTAAATTGAGAGAGAAAAATATTTTGGGTGGCATGCCTTTCATGTCGACGACCGAGAATTTTTAATATTTTCCATGCTAGATATATCATAGGCGGTTCCCAAACAGAAAATAAAGTTTATTCCTTTTTCTACCATTCTTTCACAATCCATGGCTAGCCGTATCCACGGTTGCCTTCCATACCAACACTTTCCAAGGAATTTATTATTTCACAACATAAAGAAAAATTCTTTTTCATTTCAGTAATGGGCATCCCTATTACCACCATAATCTCATGCAATGACAAGTTAATAGACACTCATCTTAAGAATAACACATCTAGCATGTAAAAATATTGCCCACCCCCTGCCACTTCATGAGCGGTACAAGCACACAAAAAGGAAATTCAGTTTGAAAATTAGAGATGGAACATACGAGTTTGCTTGGAACAACATGGAAATACCGCATATAGGTAGGTATGGTGGACTCATATGGCAAAATTGAGTTTAAGGATTTTGGATGCACAAGTAGTATTTCTACTTAGTACAAGTGAAGGCTAGCAAATAGGTTGAGAAGCAACCAACCAATAAACAAAAATTCTAATAAACGGGCATTAAGCATAACTAACACCGAATAATGCACCATAAGTAGGATGTAATTTCATTTCATAACTATTGACTTTCGTGCTTGTATAGGGAATCACCAACCTTAACACCAATATTCTTACTAAAGCATAATTTCTCACCAACATGACTCACATATTACTACCATCATGTCTCAAAACTATTACAAGGAATCGAATTTAATTTTTCCAATGATCTTCATGAATTTTTTATTATATCCCTCTAGAGTATCAATCCCTTTGGGACTAGTTTCATATATTGCCATTGCTTTTGACAAGCTCAAATAAATTTAAGTGAACAACATGAGCATCAAAATTCGTCTCTCAAAATAATATAAGTGAAGCATTAGAGAATTTCTTCTACAAAAGACCATGCTCTAATAAATATAAGTGAAGCAAAAGAGCATTCTACAAATAACGGTTTTCTATGTGAAGAGAAACAGGCAATCCAAAGTTCAAATGATATAAGTGAAGCACATGAAGCATTCTATAAAGCCATACTCAAAAGATATAAGTGAAGTGCAATGGGCATTCTATAAATCAACCATGGACTATCACATACCAGCATGGTGCATAAAAGAAAAGTGAAAACTAAACACAAAAGACGCTCCAAGATTTACACATATCACATGAACGAAACGTAAACAAAAACATACTAATACTTGTTAAAGAAAGATGGGATGCCTTCTGGGGCATCCTCAAGCTTACATGCTTGAGTCTCCTTGGATATTCACTTGGGGTGCCTTGGGCACCCCCAAGCTTGAACTCTTGCCTCTCCTCATATCGAGGCCTCCTCGATCTTTGAACACTTCATCCACACAAAACTTAATAGGAAACTGGTGACATCCGTTAGTATAATAAAGCAAATTAGTACTTTAAGTACTGTTGCAAACCCATTCATATTTTTTATTTACATTATCCCTTATGTATTATAACTTCTCCATGGCTTATACCACCGATAAAATCAAAACAATGCATTAAAGCAGAATCTGTCTTAAACAGGACAGTCTGTAGTAATATGAACTTTGGCAATACTTTTATAACTCCATTTTTTGGAAAATTAGGAAGAAACTTTTCGGAGATTGGATGCAGTTACTAATTCATGATCTGGCATGTACAGAATGAAAACTTGATTCTCGATTCTACGAGAATTTTTATGAAAGCGTTTCATTTGCTTCTCTTCAATGGAAGTTTCATTTTCCCAGAATGTATCCTAATTGTTGGCCTAATTCTTCTTCTGATGATCGATTCAACCTCTGATCAAAATGATACACCTTGGTATAAACATTTTCTGTAGCAATACTATGTAAAAATTTCAGAAACTTTTGACGTTCCAGTAAAAAAATGAAAATTCACGCACTACAACCCTAGTTTCTGTTTTTACACCGCACATACCAACAAGCAATCTAATCATCCTAAAGGCAAACCTTGGCACATTATTTTTATAGTACAATGGATTTTTACAAGGGGGTAATTATTTTTGTTGAAAAGTTTTTGTGATTCAAGATTCACAAAGTTTCCATGGGCATGAACAAGGTTCAAGGAATTCACCCACTTTCATGATGTTTGTCTCTCTCACTTTCACTTTTGTTTTTGTGAAGTTTTAGGTTCCCCTCTATAATTTTTTTTTAAACTGTATGAAAGCACTCAACAGAATAAAATGACTCTCTATAACTTTCGTGTTGTCTCCCTGGCAGCGCTTTCTTTAAAGCCATTAAGCTAGGCAAAAAGTGCTCAAGTAATGGATCCACCCGGATCCCAAGGTATATCAAAGCCAATTTTAATTAACAATGAATTGTAATTTAGTAGTAAGAACAAAGCAACATATATCATGCAATGACGAAGTCTAACTCTCTTCCTATGCATCAGCATGTCATAAAAGAACAATTCATGCACATTAAGTAAAGGCCAATGCATAGTATAAAGAGTTTACTGCAATTTTATCGTATTGGAAATATAAAGAGGTGGAGATTTAGTTCCTCTATCATAATAATTGCAAGTAGGATCAGTAAGCACATGCACATTATAATCATCAAAATCATCATGTGTAGTAGCAAAACGCAACCCATCAATATAATCCTTAATAAGAGCAAACTTCTCCGATATAGTGTAGTTGGGAGAATTCAAAAAGATAATAGGACTATCATGTGTGGGTACAATAGAAACAGTTTCATTCTTAACATAACAAACTATAGCACGTTCATCTCCATAAGCATAATTCATATTGGCATCTTGGCCACAGGCATAGCAAGCATCAAGTTCATCAAAAGGGATTTTTGAAAAGAATCCACGGGATCATAGCAATTATCATAGAATTCATCCTTCGGTAAGCACGAAGGGAAATTAAATAATGTATGAGTTGAAGAGTTACTCTCCTTAGAAGGTGGGAACGAGTAGCTAATATGCTCTTCCTCCTTTTGTTCCTCGCTCTCCTTCTCATCTTCTTCATCTAATGAGCTCACAGTTTCGACAATTTCTTCTTCCATACATTCCTGCAAAATTTTAATTTCTTCCAAGGCAGCGAACATTCTCTCAATAAATTCAATAATATCATAATTGTATTCATAATTATCATAGCAATATTTAAGTATGGCAATATTTTCAGATTTGTAAGAAACATCATCATAATTTTCAAGCAAAGAAGCAATTTCATAAGCACCTTTAAAAGCAACATTTTTTTCTATTCGTTCACACCAGTAATCATATATACCATTAGCATAAGAAGCCAAGGTTTTATTATCATTAAATTCACAATGAAAGGGTAGGTGTGGAGCCTCTATCTTAGAGCAACAAGTATAATCACATTTCAAGCATGCATCCCAATCAAACCAATGCAATATTTTAATTTGATCACATAAGTGTTCCCTTTTTGAGACAAACGATAATCCCTAAAGTACTCACACTGATCTAACGTGTCTCCCATTATAAAGTTGAATCAGAATTTCTCAGGATTATCAAAGGAGTAATTAACGTATTTCACATAACTAGCATCAAGGGTTTTAGGAGGTTCCGCATCTCCATGAGTAGCAAGTACCACTGATGTTTTTGCTGTTTCGTGTTCCATGTCCAGAACTAAAGATATAAAACAACTAATAACAAAAAATAAAACAACTAATAACAGAAAATAAAAAATACTTAGTGATAAAGCAAACAAGCACACACACGAGAATATTCACCCCCACGCTATTGCCCCTCGACAACGACGCCAGTAAAAGGTCTTGATAATCCACAAGTGTAGAGGATCCTTTGTAGCCTTTTTCGATAAATAAGAGTGTCGAACCCAACGAGAAGATAAAGGTAGAAAAAAATACCCCCTCAAGTTCTATCGACCACCGATACAACTCTATGCACACTTTAACATTTGCTTTACCTAGACCAGGTATGAAACTATTTTGTAGGTGACAGGATAGTTTGCACGGATAAAACTAGAAGTACTTTGTGGGAATAAAACTACGAGTAAATTGCAAGATAATAAAAGTTAATTGTTTAGTAGAAAGCTTTTGTCAAATAAAAAGGTTATTTGTCCCTAGACAATTAATAACTAGACCGGTAATAATTATTGCAATTTTATATGAAGGGAGGTATCAGAAACGCGAACGTACATGCAGCGGCAGCTGCACGCACCACATCGGACGTCGTGTTTCACACTGCACTGTCCCGGTTTCTATAGTACTCTTTTCGTCCCAAAATTCTTATCTTAACTTTGTTAGAGATGGATATATTTAAATACTAAAATATGACTAGATGTATTCATATCTACACAAATTTAAGATAAGAATTTTGGGACGGAAGGAGTATAAAGCCGATATGGATTCCATCCCAGACTGTTTATGTGTATTATTAGGAGGTCGACGTCTGACAGCACGCCCTGACTGTACCCGCTAGCGCCCATCCACCGCACCGCCAGACGACTGTTGCTCGCCGGTGCACTGTATAACGTAACCTTTTTACCATGGCTATTTAAAACACCATGCAACAGAGAGAGGATGGATCACACGCAAACATTCAGACAACATCTAGTGAGTTCAGATATAACAAAGAGATCTAACCTACGCTTCCAGCCAACGCGCAAGGTACTATACGCCGGCACCGCCGAAACCGAGCGAGGCGCGTGAAGCGCGCTGCAGGCCTCAACACTAGTTGTGCATGGTTGGATCAGCGGTCGGCCACCGGCCAAGTGCGCACCAGCCACACTGTCCACCGACGGCCAAGCGCCGTCGCCCGAACTGGTCGTCGTGCAGGACAGCCCGGACGACGACGCATTTGGTGCGTTGCCGATCTGATCCAGTACAGCCATCGGGCGCTCCGGCGTGGCCCCTGGACCTTGTCCTGCAGTGCGAGCTCCGGCGACGTCTGTCTCGACTTCACATCCTCGTCCAACACCCCGACACCGACGGCGTGGAAGAACCTGCGAGAGTCGGTCCGGCAAAAGACGAATCAGGGAGCGCCACGGTCCATGGGACCCCACGCGGGGAGGAGATGGGTTGCGCTGAGAATAAGGAGAAGGACCAAATTGGTTCACTAACCCATCGACTAGTGCCGGCGCCGCTGTCCCGGGGTTTGCCATGGCTAGATCCCCTTTTTCCTCTACTATCGCGGCTGGCTTGTGTTGTGCGGCTGAGAGAGGACGCACTCCACGAAACCCACGCTGCGTCCCCGATGATTTTTTTTAGGAAAAGGGTGTAAAGGGGGAACCCACATGCGGTAAAAACGGTCACGCCCGTCCACGGCGCTGTCACCGGTGCCAGGTCCATACTATGGTCGCCGTCCCCACTCAGTGGGTATTCAGATGTGTACAGCAATATATGCAGCCTTTACCACTTTCCCCATCATTACGAGCGCGCATGACATCGTCGCAGCGGTCAGCCGGATAGTTGCGTCCATATATTGCCGCTGCGTGCAGGACGTCCCTTCTTGTAGAAGCATGAGCTAACATATTTTTCGTATTTGAATCATATGCATTTATAATTAAAACTCTATCAAGCATCTGTAACTACCAAAGATCATTAAGGTAAAACTCAATCATAGCATTAAGTATTAAGTCCTCTTTACTCCCATACGCAACAACCCGGCTACTCAGGTATGTGCTTCTGTCACTCACGCCACCCATCATAAGCAAATCATCAACATATTGAAACACCGTACAACGGGGATCCCTCACGTTCGCACGACACGGAGTGCACCATAAGACAGCGCCAAAATAAAACATACAACTCATACCAACCACGATCATCAATTAGCCCATAGGACAAAACAGATCTACTGAAACATCATAGGATAGCCAAATATCATTGGGAACTAATATATGAAGTTGAGAACCATGTTTAAGTAGAGATTACAGCGGGAAGAGAGGTGTTACACCGCTGCATAGAGGGAGGAGATTTGGTGTTGATGGCGGCAAAGTTCTTGGTGTAGACCGCCGTCATGATGATTGCCCCGGCGGCTTTCCGACGCCATCGGGGGAGAGGGGGAGTTATCCCCCCTCCTTATTCTTCCTTGCCCCCCCTAGATGGGAGGAGAGTTCCCCCTCTGGTCCATGGCCTCCATGGTGGCAGAGGGGCAGGATCCCCTCCGAGATTGGATCTCCCTCTCTGTTCTCTTTTTTTTGCGTTCTCCTTTTTTCTGGCCGAAAACCGTTTCTTATATTTCCAGAGATCCGTAACTCCGATTGCACTGATATTTTAATATGAATATTTTCTGGATATAAGCTTCCTTGCGCCCGAAGTAGAGCTCCAACCGACTTACGAGGAGGCCACGATACACCACCACGAGCCTGGGTCATAGGGCATGCCCTGGTCATGGTGGTTGTGGGCCTCCTTCTGCGTTGTATCCACCTCCCAAAAATCACAAATATTCGAAAATAATTCTCTATAAATTTTTATCGCATTAGGACTTCGTTTGATATGGATATTCTGCGAAGTAAAAAAACAAGAAAAAAATAGTAACTGGCACTGGGCACTATGTCAATAGGTTAGTCCGAAAAAATGATATAAAGTTTCTATAAAATGATTATAAAACATCCAAGAATGATAATATAACAACATGAAACAATCAAAAATTGTAGATACGTTGGAGACGTATCACCTGTCGCAACCCCTTTAGTCCCGGTTTGTATCACCGACTGGGACTAGAGGTCCCATTTGAACCGGGACTAATCCTGGCCATGCCCCCGTCCTCTCCTAGTCGTTGGAACCGGGACCATTGCTCACATTAGTCCCGGGACCAAACCTAGTCGGGACTACAACTCCGGACGAAAGGTAGGTTTTCTACTAGTGCATAGTCGTGCAAGTAGCAACACATCGTCATGCAACACCGTGACAATGATATTAGAGGTGGCACAATGACAATTGCATTACGCGCAATGCTACACCACATTCACAACATCGGACGTCGGGCTAGACTGGGTCCTCGCAGGCACATACCTCTCGTTGGCCTATGCCGAGGACTGGTCGAAGACCAGCTCGAACAAATGGGGGCGACGTCGACGCCGCCTCAATGAGCATCATGTCAAGATTCGCGTTGTCGGGTCCTCATGCACCACTGCCCCCCTAGTGTGGCAAGGGAAAGGCTAGGGACTGGCAGGACAGGGTGGCTTCTGCGGTCGAGAGCTTCCCTTACCCAAGAGGTGGCAGAAGCCGATCGGCGGTGTCGCGAGCACTGGACGGCCGCCTATCAGAGCTGCTGCAGCCCCTATGCGCCCTTCCGCCACTGGAAGGACCAAGACGACGATGATTCCAACGCCACCGACAATGGAAGTCTGGACAGGGAGGCCATGCCTACGAAGTCACTGTTCAACACCTCTCGTAGTTTGACTTGTTTTTTAAAATTTTAGTTGAACTTGTCAAATATCATTCAGTTTGAATGTAATATATCAAACTTGCTTCAATTTTGTCTGGTTTACATGACATCTGTCGAGTTAGATATATTTCTTCTTGAAATGTGGGTGGATGTTTGCTGCATATGTTTGGATGGCCAGCTTCCCTATCCGTGCTTGCTGGGTGGTTTTGCTGATGTCGAGTGTGCCCGATTATAGGAGTAATAAGAGCATCTACAGCCGGATGCCTCGAATGACTCCTCATACGCCCGCGGACGCACCTGGTCAGTGACCGGACAGGAGAGAGAAGGAAAAAAGTGACCCAACCGGACCCCTCATATCATCCTTATACGCTCGGGATGTCCGTGAACCCTCGTATCCATCTCAAATATAGGGAGTATATGAGGGTTCGCGAACGTGCCCGGACGCGTCCAGTCAGTCCTCCATGTAGGATGCGACCCCACCCCAGACCACATTTTCTTTTTCTTTATTTATTCTTTTCTTTCTCTTTCTTTCTCTATACCAATCACGTGCAAATGTATGAAATATAAGGAAGAAAATGGAAAATGTGGTTGCGTGGACGGACAAATAGGAAACACACCCGGTCACTAACCGAGCACGTTCGGGGGCATTTGAGGGGCCGGATTTGCAAGTTCCAACGGTAGATGGTCTAAGCAGTTGGAGATGGCCGTTAGTATCTTATTAACACTGAGTCAAAGTCGCAGAGTAGTATCTCTAGTGGCTCCCCATAAAAGGAAAAGATCATGCCAAGTGGCTGCAAGCACGGCCTATGTCGGAGTGTCACCAGTTTATTTATTACAGATGCATGCATGCGTCAAGCCCCCGCACTAAGAGCTCACGTCAACGGGTGCGGCTCCCGGCTGATACGTCTCCAATGTATCTATAATTTTTGATGATGGCATGCTATTATATTATTTGTTTTGGATGTTTTATAAGCATTGATACGTCTCCCAAAATCACCTTTAGTCTTGGTTTGTGTTACGAACCGGGACTATAGGCTCACCTTTAGTCCCGGTTTGTGTCATGAACCAGGACTAAAGATCCCCTATATAAACCCTTCGGCCAGCCCGAGCACACTCCTCCCTGTTTTTCCCCTTCTTCCTCTCCTTTGTTCTTCCCCTTGCTCGAACTCGCCTCCATTTTTGCCAAAATTTGTCAAGATTTGGAGGCACCCCATCCATCCAAGTGTTCACAAAGGTTAGAAACTTTGTCCTTTCATCTCTCATTGCTAGATTAGCTCTTGCAATCCTCTATAAGTATAGTGATTTGTGGGTTTTAGTTTGGGAGTACATATCTGTGGTAGTTTATTTGATTTATATGAAATTTGAGCTCAAATTAACTTCTTACTTTGCATGTGTAGATGTGGTTTACTTAGTGCCTTCCCGCCCCCTTCCTAACCACCGTCGATCGCCCAGAACGTCCCGTCGCTGGCACCACCTTGGTGAGCTTCTTGTTCTTATCCTTTTTATAAAAAAAATCATGTTTGTAAGATTTAGATAGTTACTTGTATAGTTTTCTTAAATATATGGTTGTTTGTTATACATGGTGGCATGGTTTTGATATCCGTCCCCGTCGTCCCTCGTCTGGTTTATGATTCGGATGTGGTATATACTCTCTTTTATAACTATTTGTTGCATTTCGTGTTTATTACAATTATGCCCATCAAGTTGACATATATATTTTTATCTAGGAGGTATGTGAACCAGAAATTCCAACCGACATAGATGTTCTTGTCAAGAAGTTAAATTTAGTTGAAAAAGAAAACGAGTATTTGAAAGAAAAATTGGAAAGAGTTGAAGAAGACAAGATGAAACTGGAGTTGTATGTTGCCGATGTTGTCGATGATCACAAGATCAAGATGGATGCAATGCGCTTGAAGATTAGAAAAATTTAAAAATATGCCATTGATAGTGAGGCTTCGTATCACTATGTTGTTGGATCAATTGTTACCTTAGTTGCAATCTTTATTGCATTTGTTGTTGCATTTAAATGCTTTAGCTAGAGAGTTTGTATGTTTTTTATGAGAACAAGTGTGTATGAAATTTATGTATGAACTTGTATTAATTTGGTCTTTTCGGTGTTGTGTAATGAAGATGAGCCGGAAATGGATGTACAATGACCGATGCTCTCCCCAGTTCATTAATGGCATGCATACTTTTCTAGTTGCGACTGAGGCAAACAAGCGGGCAGATGGTTTTATGTATTGTCCATGTGCTGGCTGTAAGAATGATCGAAATTACTCTAACTCAAGAACCATTCACGTCCACATGTTTGAGTCCGGTTTCATGTTCGGCTATAACTGTTGGACCAAGCACGGAGAAAGAGGGGTTCTAATGGAAGAGAATGAAGAAGAGGATGATGACAGCTATCCTGGCCATGGGTTCCATGAATACGATGGTACAACAACGGGGGAAGAAGCTGAGCCGACAATGTGAGAAGGAGCTGAAGAAGAGGCATCAGATGAGCCCGCTGATGATCTTGGTCGGGCCATTGCCGATGCAAAGAGAAACTGCGCAAGTGAAAAGGAGAAGCTGAAGTTGCAGCGCATGTTAGAGGATCACAAGAAATTGTTGTACCCAAATTTCAAAGATGACCAAAAAAAGTTGGGTACCACACTGGAATTGCTGCAACGGAAGGCAGAGAATGGTGTATCTGACAATGCATTTGAAAAGTTGCTTATCATGTTAAATAATAAGCTACCAAAGGACAACGAATTTCCCGACAGTACGTACGAAGCAAAGAAGGCTCTCTGCCCTCTAGGATTAGAGGTGCAGAAGATACATGCATGGCTTAATGACTGCATCCTCTACCGTGGTGAGTAAGAGGATTTGAATGCAAGCCCGGTATGCAGTGCATTGCGCTATAAGATCGGCCATGATGACCCTGGTGATGTTGAGGGCGAGCGCCCCAGGAAGAAGATTCCTGCCAAGGTGATATGGTATGCTCCTATAATACCACGGTTGAAGCGTTTGTTCCAAAACAAAGAGCATGCCAAGTTGATGCGATGGCACAAAAAAGGCCGTAATAAAGACGGGAAGTTGAGAGTACCCGCTGACGGATCGCAGTGGAGAAAAATCGAGAGGAAGTGGAAGGACTTTGCAAAGGACACAAGGAACGTATGGTTTGGTTTAAGTGCAGATGGCATTAATCCTTTTGGGGAGCAAAAAAGCAATCATAGCACATGGCATGTGACTCTATGTATCTATAACCTTCCTCCTTGGTTGTGAATGAAGCGGAAGTTCATTATGATGCGAGTGCTCATCTAAGGCCCCAAGCAACCCGGCAACGAAATTGATGTGTACCTAAGGGCACAAGTTGAAGAAATTTTAGAGCTGTGGAGACAAGGTGTACGTGTGTGGCATGCGCACAAACAATAGGAATTTTACCTACAAGCGTTGTTGTTTGTAACCATCAATGATTGGCCTGCTCTTTGTAATCTTTCAGGATAGACAAACAAGGGATACCACACATGCACTCACTGTTTAGATGATACTGACAATATATATTTGGATAAATGTAAGAAGAATGTGTACCTGGGGCATCGTCAATTTCTTCAGAGCAGGCATCCCGTAAGAAAGAAAGGCAAGCATTTCAATGGTGAGGCAGATACCGAAAGAAGCCTCGCCATCTTACTGGTGATGATATACTTGATATGGTCAAGGATTTTAAAAGTAATCTTTGGAAAGGGTCCTGACGGATAATCTGTTCTGAATGACGCTGACAAACGCGCACCCATGTGGAAGAACAAATCTATATTTTGGGACCTACCCTATTGGAAAGACCTAGAGGTCCGCTCTGCAATCGACGTGATGCACGTGACGAAGAATCTTTGCGTGAACCTGCTAGGCTTCTTGGGCATGTATGGGAAGACAAAAGATACACCGGAGGCACGGGAGGACCAGCAACGTATGCACGGAGAAGACAGCATGGATCCAAAGTAGTTTCAGGGTCATGCCAGCTACGCTCTTACCAAAGAAGAGAAGGAAATCTTCTTCGAATGTCTGCTTAGTATGAAGGTCCCATCTGGCTTCTCGTCGAATATAAAGGGAATAATAAATATGGTAGAGAAAAAGGTCCAGAACCTAAAGTCTCATGGCTGCCACGTGATTATGACGCAACTGCTTCTGGTTGCATTGAGGGGGCTTCTACCGAAAAACGTTCGATTAGCCATTGTGAAGCTATGTGCATTCCTCAATGCAATCTCTCAGAAGGTAATTGATCCAGAAATCCTACCAAGGTTAGAGAATGATTTGGTGCAATGTCTTGTCAATTTTGAGTTGGTGTTCCCACCATCCTTCTCAATATCATGACACACGTCCTAGTTCACCTAGTCGAGGAGATTGCCATTCTGGGTCCTGTATTTCTACACAATATGTTCCCCTTTGAGAGGTTCATGGGAGTGTTAAAGAAATATGTTCATAATCGTGCTAGGCCAGAAGGAAGCATCTCCAAGGTTCATGAAATAGAGGAGGTCATTGAGTTTTGTGTTGACTTTATTCCTGACATTAAGCCGATTGGTGTTCTTGAATCGCGTCATGAGGGAAGACTGGGTGGAAAAGGCACGCTAGGAAAGAATTCAGTAATATGCCAGGACGGGCATTCTTTGGCGCAAGCACACTACATAGTTCTACAAAGTTCCTCCTTGGTGGCTCCATATATCGAGCAACACAAGGATATTCTATGCTCCAAATACCCGGAGCAGTCTGACGACTGGATTACACATGAACAAACGGTGACTTTCGCCGGTTGGTTGCACACACATCTCATGCATGACGACACTGTTGCAGATGACCTGTACTTGCTGTCAAGTTACCATCTTCCACTATATTTACTTTCAAAGGGTACGATATAAATGGGAATACATTTTACACGATCGCACAATATAAAAAGAGCACCAACCAAAACAATGGTGTCCGCTTTGATGCAGCAAACACCAATAGGCCAAAGGACACATATTATGGTTACATAGAAGAGATATGGGAACTTGACTATGGACTTGGTTTGAAGGTCCCTTTGTTTCGGTGCAAATGGGTCAATCTGATAGGAGGCGGGCTAAAGTAAGACCCGCAGTACGGAATGACAACAGTGGATCTCGACAATCTTGGGTACGCAGACGAACCATTCGTCCTAGCCAATGATGTGGTGCAGGTTTTCTATGTGAAGGACATGTTGGAAATATGCCCCTAGAGGCAATAATAAATTGGTTTTTATTATATTTCCTTGTTCTTGATGATCGTTTATAATCCTAGCTAGAATTGTATCGATCGGAAGCTCAGATACATGTGTGGACGCATAGACAACACCATGTCCCTAGTATGCCTCTAATAGACTAGATCATTGATCAAAGATGGTTAAGGTTTCCTAGACATGGACATGAGATGTCATTTGATAACGGTATCACATCATTAGGAGAATGATGTGATGGACAAGACCCAAACTATAAACATAGCATATGATCGTGTCAGTTTATTGCTATAGTTTTCTGCATGTCAAGTATCTGTTCATATGAACATGAGATCATGCAACTCACTGACCGTAGGAGTACCTTGTGTTTTTCCAACATCGCAACATAACTGGGTGACTATAAAGGTGCTCTACAGGTTTCTCCGAGGGTGTCTGCTGGGTTGGCATGGATCAAGACTGGGATTTGTTACTCTGTATGACGGAGAGGTATCTCAGGGCCCACGCGGTAATACAACATCACAATAAGCCTTGCAAGCAATGTGACTAAGTGTTAGCCATGTTATCTTGTATTATGGAACGAGTAAAGAGACTTCCGGTAACGAGATTGAACTAGGTATGGAGATATCGACGATCGAATCTCGGGCAAGAAACATACCGAAGAACAAAGGGAACAACATACGGGATTAACTGAATCCTTCTCATAGAGGTTCAACTGATAAAGATCTTTGTAGAATATGTAGGAACCAATATGGGCATCCAGGTCATGCTATTAGTTATTGACCGCAGAGGTGTCTCGGTCATGTCTACATAGTTTTCGAACCCGCAGGGTCTGCACACTTAAGGTTTGGTGATGTTTCGGTAGTATAGAGTTATGTATGGTGGTGACTGAAGGTTTTTCGGAGTCCCAGATGATATCTCGGACATCATGAGGAGCTCAAGAATGGTCCGTAGGTAAAGATTGATATATAGGAACTCCTGTTTTGGTCACCGGAAAAGTTTCGGGCTCATCGATAGTGTACCGGGAGTGTCGGGAGGGGTACCGGGGACCATCGAGAGGGGTGTCTCAACCCAAGGATGTAACATACCAAAATTCCATTTTGGAATGTTATGATTTATAGTTATGCATCCATCTGCATCATTGCTTGATTGTATGTGTTAGTTGAAATGCCTCTTCTGAATTCCAGAAAGCTCTTTCTACTTTTCCCTAAGTTGCTTTCACCCATTTGAAATTTTGGTTAAAAGTTCAAACAGGAGAGGAGGAACATGACACTCCACACCAGGGTCATCTTGGTGATCTATTTGAACAAAAAAAACCAGGGGTTATTTTGAAAATATTTGCAAAAAGGTTTTAAAAACAAATAGGCAATTTCTAAAAAATATTTTTTTAAGTGTTCAAATGACAGAATAGAAATGTTCATTAAATAGCAATTATTATTCTGTTAATTTTGATATATAATACCCCTATATTTACAAACGATTTGAATGCTTTAAATGTTTTTGAAACGCTCTGGTAAATTATTAAAAAGAAACGGTAACTGTTTCCGGTATTAAACGGGCCGGCCCACGGCAGTTACTCGCGTATTGATTAGAAGCCGGCCGACCGCGCGTAACGGACATGCCCTCCTCTCACTGACGCTGGACCCCACCCGACCGACCGTTTCACCAAACGGTCATCTTCTCCCTCCCCCGCACGCGCCGGAGACTCGCCGGTCGTTTCCTCCCCTCGCCGGATCTCTCTCCTCTCTTAAGTCCCCGCACCCCCGAGCACCTATATAAGAGCCCCACAACCCCGCCTTTCATTTCCCCCCGAGCCCCCTCTATCCCTCGCCGGAAGACCGCGCAATTGCTCGCCGGAGCTCCCACCCCCACCGGACCTCCCGTCGACCGTAGCCACCGATTCCGTCCACCTCTCGCTCAACCGACTTCACCAATCGACTCCGGAGAACCGTCGCCGTCGCCCGGACCACTTCCCCGTCTTCCCGACCACCGGAGCACCAATCCCGTCGTCTTTGCCGTTTCGGACTCGCCGGAGATCTCCGACGCCGGCGACTTTTCCCCGTAAGCTCCCCTCGACCATCGGATCCTGAATCAACGACTGAGATTAGAACGGATTTAAATCCAAACCGGTATCCTCTACCGACCGGTCGCCCGCTCTAAATCACCTACCGCACGCGCTCGCTAGCCAATAGGATCGCACCACGTAGCCCCCCTGGCCGTTGCAAAGTCAGGTTTCTTTTTCAGTTTTGTTTTAATTAACAGAATGTTTTCAAAATTTGTTTTAGCTATATCTTATAATCTATTTAGTGTTTTGAGTTGATTCTTTTTGCAATAGCTCACATTTTTCATGTATTTTCACCCTGTACTTTTAAATTTCAAATTTGAACTATAAAATTTGAATTTAATCAAATTTGCTCAAAATCTTCAAATCTGAATAACTAGAGTTTGAAAATAGTTTTTCACATGAATCTTTTTGCTACTGTTTGGTATTAGTTAGGAAAATCTTCATGCTTAGTTTGAGGATTTTTAGGTTTAATTTGATTAATGTTTTAACCAAAAACAGAATCTGCCTAGTATTATAATATAGTTTTATATACTTAGTTTTAATTAGTTTAAATTTAGATTTGGTTTCATTTTTAGGTTCCGTTAATAAACATTTAGTCTTTTCACTCACTGTTAATAAAAATATAAATTTGCTTAGTTTAATTTTATTTAACATAGGAATCACAACTTCTTTTCAAATAGGTTAATTTGATTAAAACCACTAATTAGTAATAGTTTTGTTTTGCTCTCTTGTTAGTAAAACTACATTTGTTCCATTTAGTGTTTATCAAAACTTTTACAAACTTTACAAAAGTTTTCTCAACAAACTTAAATTGATTTTTCTTCTGTTTATTAATAAAAATATTTTATTGTTTCCTTGCTTTTAACAATTGTTTTGGTTATTTCAAAATAGTTTATTATGTTAGTAGTGTTTTATCAATCACCTCCTAGTAAACAAAACTTTGTGTGTTTTCTTACTTGAGATTTGTGCATTGTTTTGTCTTGATTGTTTACTAGTTCTTGGTTGACGTTTGTGAGTTACAATATTTTGTTGTATGCTTATTGAGTGCTTGTTTGCTTCGTTAGATTATCCGGAGTGCGAAGCTTGTTACTTAGAGTCACTCACGTACGAAGATCATCAATCAGGCAAGTCACTTTGACCATGTTTACCCATGTTTTATATGCATTAGTTCTACCATCTCCCCAATTGCATGCAAGATAGGTTAGTTGGAAACTTGGTTACATTGTAGTAGTATCATGTGGTAGGTACCCCCCCTCAACCTCTTTGACACATTGGCCCCGGGAAACGTTGTTTTACCTTTTGCTATGCTATTAGTAGACGGGGTTGGTTGTGTGATTCATGAGAGTTGAGAGAGTTAATAATTTCAAGACCTACATAATGATCAAGATTTAAGACTCCGAGTTTTCAACATACCTCTGGGTGGATGATGGTTGAACGGCACCCTGGAGAAACCAGTGGATTTGCCTAGGTGATGCTGGAGATGGCCAGTATTCACGCGGAAAGGTCCACCCAGGCACAAAGAGATGGATGGATGCTTTAAAACCCAAGGCTTACCTGCACAGCCACAAGTCATTATGGGCTCTGGCTTGGTTGGATATCGTGGTGACCCTGGACAGGCGGTGCTACGAGAGGTAGAAGAACGGTAGGAAAGGATGGGCACCGACAGAGTCGCAGGGAAACCCTTTGGAAGACCATGTTTTGGTCATCTGTTTCTCAAACACCCTGAAGTGCGAGAAATCAAATGGAGGCGACCAAATCTTGTGGGGAACGTGTGCAAAACTCTGCAGAGTACTTAAACCTAATCGATTAGCCGTGTCCACGGTCATGGACGACTTGAGCCAAAGGAATTGAAACTTCCGGAACTCTCAACACAATTAATAATGATGATGTGGGTATTAATAATTTGGAAATGAGAATTGTTTGGTGGAACCATCTCATTAATCAACCAACTTAGTAATATTTTGCTTAGCCCCTCCCTTGATGTAGGAAAAACTTGGCTTTACGCAAAAACTTACCACCCCACCTGCCATATATGCATATAGACTAGATGATTCTCTTTTCACCCCTCTCTTGTGACTTTGCCGGCATATTCCATATGCTGACCTACATGGCTGCAACGTATCATGTTGCAGAGTACTTTTCCGACCAGGAGTGAGGACACGTTCTATGCTCAGTGAGATGCCCTTGGAGTCAGATGGACTCATCTACCTTCGACGCTTCCGCAAGATTTAGATATTCTCATGAGTTGGCTTTTAGCCACTTTATTGTAATTTTTATTGTAATAAAGGACTCGATATGAGATTTCGATTAATATAATGTTGTGTGATTTCCCTTTGATATATACATGGATGTACCGTGTGTGTACCAGCATGATCTTGGGATGGTACGGAAACACCGGAGACTTGACCTTTCAGGTCGGGTCGCTACAGAAATGGTATCAGAGCACACGCTGACCGTAGGACGTAACCTCTAGGATTGGAAAGCCTTAGGATTGTTTCTCTTTGTCTTTAAATATCTTATACTCTCATCTATTCGTTTCTGACTCCTCTCCGATTATTTCAAAATTTATAGATGGCCACCTTCATCCCAGTGTTGATCATGGAGTTTTGCCAGCCTGACGCAACGATGCCCTTTGGTAAGGAGCTGATGAGGATCGTCAAGGACGTAAGGATTGCTTTGCCGAGCATCACCGGGACTCCTATCGTGTCATTTCCCCAAGATGGACGCTACAAGATCGAGGTGCACATCCCAGGGAAGACCTTTGGGAATCGGAAGAAACCCATCGACTTCAAGTTCGTGGCACCCAGCTGGATACTTGGAAGAGACATGGCCATTCATCGTGCCCTTGGACGTATTCAGGAGGAATACAGAGGTGGAACCATTTCACCAAGACTCAGCATGGTTTGCCGCAGAGATGCTCATGGCAACATCATAACCCCTCCCACTGGAGACTCCACCATGTCATATATCCAGACCCTGGAGACTCACATCAGGACTCTGGAGCTTCGAGTTCGTGCTGATACAAAGACAATCAAGAATCTGATGAACCGCGAGCTGGACCTTGAAGCTGATCTGCGAGAGGCCAACTATGAACACGAGCATGAAGTGAAGGACTTCCTAGAGAGGATTGATGAGCAGAATGCACGCATCGCAACTCTGGAGGAACAGCTAGACATGGGGGAAAACCTTCATCCCGAAGGAGACATGGCACCCTTCATCAGCGACGATGAAGACTATGAGGAAAGCACCACCGGAGGACCTACGACTATGCACTTCTGAGGAAAAACTTTAGTTATGCCCTCCAATGTATCTTTTATTTTCATCGTTAAAGCGTAGGTCGATGGTTAGCTTGTCTGAGATTTGTATCCCGATGTTTGACGTTGATTGAATAAATGAATGAGTGTTTGGTGTGATATGTTTGTTGCATTGCATATGGGTAGTGAAATTCTTCTAGACCCTTGTTCTATTCTAATTCTCATCCCTCTGAAAATAGCAAGATGCCTCCACGACGTGAGACCGATTTCACTTTCCCACCGGAACTCACGCAACTCCTTCAGCAGCAGAATGCACTGATGCAGCTATTGATCCAGAATCAGACCAACAACCAGAACAACAACCATCACCATCCACCCCAGACTACTAATCTCACCCGTTTTCTGAGGTTGAACCCTCCAACTTTCTCCAGCAGCACTGAGCCCATTGTGGCAGATGACTGGCTCCGCAAGATGGAGAGAGAGCTCATCACCGCTGGATGCACTGACGCTGAGAAAGTGCGATTTGCTGCACATCAACTGGAAGGACCAGCAGCATCATGGTGGGAGAATTACACCACCACTTATCCTATTGCAGATGTGACTTGGGAGCAGTTCCAGCAAGCTTTTCGCACCGCTCATGTCTCAGCTGGAGCCATGAGTCTGAAGAAGCGCGAGTTTCGCAACTTGCGCCAGGGTAATCGCTCTGTGGCCCAATATGTGGAAGAGTTCAACATGTTGGCCCGTTATGCCCCAGGAGATGTGGCCGATGATGCGGCCAAGCAAGAAAAGTTTCTGGAAGGACTCAACGACGAGTTGAGCATGCAGCTGGTAGTGGCTAATTTCAACAACTACCAAGAGCTGGTGGATAAGGCACTTATTCTGGAAGGTAAACAGCAGCAAATTGAGAACCGCAAGAGGAAGTACACTCAGGGGAAGTTTAACTCTGGAGCTCATCATAAGCCCCGCTACTTCCCGTACTCAGGGAACACCGGATCAGGTACCGGTAAGTTTGGAAGGCACACTCATGCCGTGCATAACCATGGAGGTCACAACCATGGAGGAAATGGGAACAACCGTCCCAACCATGGCAATTTCAAGACTGACAATGGGAATGGGAACAACAACCAGCACCGTCAAGTTCCTACTCAGAAGGATCTGAGTCACATCACCTGTTTCAAGTGCGAGAAGACAGGGCACTATGCTACTGAGTGTCCCCAGAGCAAGCAGGGAAATGGAAACGGCAACTCCACAGCCAAGAAGCCAAACCCTTTTCCTCGTGCCCAGGTGAATCACCTCGACGTGGAAGAAGTCTATGATCAACCCGAGACTATGGTTGGTAAGTTTTTATTGCATTCACGTTCAGTTACAGTACTTTTTGATTCCGGTGCAACTCATTCATTCATATCAAGGGTAGTTGTGGATAAGTATGGTTTGCCGACCAAAACCCTTAGTCAGCCCATTAAGGTCAGTTCCCCAGGAGGTATGATGATGGCAGGGATAGGATGCCATGCCTTGAAACTCAATATAGGAAATCATGTTTTTCCCACCGACCTCATCGTCTTAGATTCACAAGGACTGGATGTAATCCTAGGCATGGATTGGATGACCAAGTATGAAGGAAATCTTGATTGCCCTAGCAAGTCTGTTTCACTCACCACCCCGGAGAACAAGAGGATTAAGTATGTATCCCGACGCACACGTATGAGTGCTAGGTTAAATGCCCTCACGGGAGTTGTTCAGGAGGAAGTACCTGTGGTAAAAGATTATCTGGATGTATTTCCGGAAGAATTACCAGGAATGCCACCAGATAGGGAAATTGAGTTCCTAATAGAGCTACAGCCAGGGACAGCACCAATTTCCAAGAGACCCTATCGGATGCCCGCAAATGATCTGTTGGAAATCAAGAAGCAAATTAAGGAGTTATTGGACAAAGGTTATATTCGCCCAAGTTCTTCACCTTGGGGAGCCCCAGTTCTTTTGGTGGAGAAGAAGGATAAAACCTTGAGAATGGTAGTCGATTATCGTGCCTTGAACGAGGTGACTATCAAGAACAAGTACCCTCTGCCGATGATTAATGATTTGTTTGATCAGCTCGTAGGAGCCAAAGTATTCTCCAAGATCGATTTTCGATCAGGGTATCACCAGTTGAAAATTCGTGAACAGGATATACCCAAAACAGCTTTCACCACGAGGTATGGCTTGTATGAGTATACGGTCATGTCTTTTGGATTGACTAATGCTCCTGCCTACTTCATGAATTTGATGAACAAAGTATTCATGGAATACCTAGACAAGTTTGTTGTGGTGTTCATCGATGACATTCTGATATTCTCCAAGAACGAGGAAGAGCATAAGGAACATTTGCGTTTAGTTCTGGAGAAGCTAAGAGAGCATCAACTATATGCCAAGTTCAGCAAATGTGAATTTTGGCTGACGGAAGTCGGATTCCTTGGACATGTTATTTCCGGAGATAGAATAGCAGTGGACCCTGCTAAGGTTGAAGCCGTCACCGAGTGGAAGTCCCCTACCTCAGTTAAGGAGATCCGTAGTTTCCTCGGACTTGCCGGATATTACCGGAGGTTCATTGAGAATTTCTCAAAGATTGCCAAGCCCATGACAGAGTTGTTGAAGAAAGAATCCAAGTATGTTTGGACTGTGGAATGTGAAGCCAGTTTTCAGGAGTTGAAGAAACGTTTGGTCACAGCCCCAGTATTGATCTTGCCCGATATTCGGAAGGATTTCCAAGTTTATTGTGATGCCTCACGTCAAGGACTCGGAGGAGTACTTATGAAAGATGGAAAAGTTGTAGCCTATGCTTCCAGACAGCTACGACCTCATGAGTTGAATTATGCCACTCATGATTTGGAACTAGCAGCCGTAGTGCACGCACTCAAGACCTGGAGACATTTTCTTATCGGAAATAGTTGTGATGTTTACACCGATCATAAGAGCCTGAAATACATTTTCACGCAGAAAGAGTTGAACCTCAGACAGAGGAGATGGTTAGAGTTAATCAAGGACTATGACATGAGATTACATTACCATCCAGGTAAGGCTAATGTTGTAGCCGATGCCTTGAGTCGGAAAACTTATGTGAACACACTCACAGCGGGAGGATTACCCCAAGAGTTAGCCGATGATCTCAGAGAGCTCAAGCTAGAGATAGTTCCAAGAGGATATGTTGCTACACTGGAAATTCAGTCCACCTTGACCGAAAGAATTCGTGAAGCCCAGAAATTGGACAAGGAGATAGCTGAGATTAAACAGAGAATGGAAGATGGTAAAGCTAAAGGTTTTCATGAGGATGAACACGAAACTTTGTGGTTTGAGAACCGAATCTATGTGCCCTATGACCCAGAGCTCAGGAAGTTGATACTTCAGGAAGCCCACGATTCACCTTACTCGATACACCCAGGCAATACCAAGATGTATCTCGATTTAAAGGAAAGTTATTGGTGGACAGGTATGAAGAAAGATATTGCAGAACATGTTGCAATATGTGATGTTTGTCAGCGAGTAAAGGCAGAACATCAGAAACCAGCAGGGTTACTCCAACCTCTACCGATACCCGAGTGGAAATGGGAAAAGCTTGGTATGGACTTCATCACAGGATTGCCCAGGACCCGTTCAGGTTATGATTCCATCTGGGTAGTGGTAGATCGCTTGACCAAGGTAGCTCATTTCATTCCAGTGAAAACCACTTATACCAGTGCTAAGCTAGCCAAGATATATATGACCAGGATCGTATGTCTGCATGGAGTTCCGAGGAGTATCGTGTCAGATAGAGGAACAC
Organism: Hordeum marinum; assembly: GCA_022496015.1. Classification (NCBI taxonomy): domain Eukaryota; kingdom Viridiplantae; phylum Streptophyta; class Magnoliopsida; order Poales; family Poaceae; genus Hordeum; species Hordeum marinum. The sequence continues at coordinate 1,419,446 of JAAAWK010001153.1, read as the reverse complement.
AGTTTACCTCAAAGTTTTGGCATCAGTTACATGAAACTTTGGGTACAAGGTTAGAGTTTAGTACAGCCTTTCATCCGCAGACAGATGGACAGACTGAGAGAGTCAACCAGATTCTGGAAGACATGTTGAGAGCTTGTGCGCTAGATTATGGATCTAGTTGGGATGACAACTTGCCTTACGCAGAATTTTCGTACAACAACAGTTATCAGACCAGTTTGAAGATGGCCCCTTTCGAAGCTTTATACGGAAGGAGATGCAGAACACCACTGACGTGGGATGGTGTTGGAGACCGACAACTTTTTGGTCCCGACCTTATCCGAGATTCTGAAGAGAAAGTCAAGATGATTCGTGACAGACTCAAGGTAGCTCAATCTCGACAGAAGAGTTATGCTGACAACAAGCGCAAGGAAGTGACGTATGAAGTGGGAGACCGAGCTTATCTTCGTGTGTCCCCGCTTCGAGGAATCAAGAGGTTTGGTGTTAAAGGAAAATTAGCACCCAGATTCATAGGCCCCTACAAAATTCTTGAACGTAGAGGAGAAGTTGCATACAAACTGGAATTGCCGGAAGGATTATCCGAAGTTCATAATGTGTTCCATGTGTCCCAGCTGAAGAAATGCCATGCTGAGATGGCTGACATCCCTTTTCGAGACACCGTGCCCCTAGAGGCCATACAACTTGACAATGATCTGACTTACGAGGAGAAGCCTGTCAGAATCCTCGAGACAGCCAACAGAGTTACCCGCAGCAGGATCATCAAGTTCTGTAAGGTTTTGTGGAGTCATCACACCGAGGAAGAAGCCACCTGGGAACGCGAAGAAGATCTTCGTAGAGACCACCCGCACCTATTTTCTAGCCAACCCGAATCTCGAGGGCGAGATTTATCTTAAGGTGGGTAGGTTTGTAACATCCCAAAATTCCATTTTGGAATGTTATGATTTATAGTTATGCATCCATCTGCATCATTGCTTGATTGTATGTGTTAGTTGAAATGTCTCTTCTGAATTCCAGAAAGCTCTTTCTACTTTTCCCTAAGTTGCTTTCACCCATTTGAAATTTTGGTTAAAAGTTCAAACAGGAGAGGAGGAACATGACACTCCACACCAGGGTCATCTTGGTGATCTATTTGAACAAAAATAACCAGGGGTTATTTTGAAAATATTTGCAAAAAGGTTTTAAAAACAAATAGGAAATTTCTAAAAAATATTTTTTTAAGTGTTCAAATGACAGAATAGAAATGTTCATTAAATAGCAATTATTATTCTATTAATTTTGATATATAATACCCCTATATTTACAAACGATTTGAATGCTTTAAATGTTTTTGAAATGCTCTGGTAAATTATTAAAAAGAAACGGTAACCGTTTCCGGTATTAAACGGGCCGGCCCACGGCAGTTACTCGCGTATTGATTAGAAGCCGGCCGACCGCGCGTAACGGACACGCCCTCCTCTCACTGACGCTGGACCCCACCCGACCGACCATTTCACCGAACGGTCATCTTCTCCCTCCCCCGCATGCGCCGGAGACTCGCCGGCCGTTTCCTCCCCTCGCCGGATCTCTCTCCTCTCTTAACTCCCCGCACCCCCGAGCACCTATATAAGAGCCCCACAGCCCCGCCTTTCATTTCCCCCCGAGCCCCCTCTGTCCCTCGCCGGAAGACCGCGCAATTGCTCGCCGGAGCTCCCACCCCCACCGGACCTCCCGTCGACCGTAGCCACCGATTCCGTCCACCTCTCGCCCAACCGACCTCACCAATCGACTCCGGAGAACCGTCACCGTCGCCCGGACCACTTCCCCGTCTTCCCCGACCACCGGAGCACCAATGCCGTCATGTTTGCCGTTCCGGACTCGCCGGAGATCTCCGACGCCGGCGACTTTTCCCCGTAAGCTCCCCTCGACCATCGGATCCTGAATCAACGACCGAGATTAGAACGGATTTAAATACGAACCGGTATCCTCTACCGACCAGTCGCCCGCTCTAAATCACATACCGCACGCGCTCGCTAGCCAATAGGATCGCGCCACGTAGCCCCCCTGGCCGTTGCAAAGTCAGGTTTCTTTTTCAGTTTTGTTTTAATTAACAGAATGTTTTCAAAAAAAAATTTAGCTATATCTTTTAATCTATTTAGTGTTTTGAGTTGATTCTTTTTGCAATAGCTCACATTTTTCATGTAGTTTCACCCTGTACTTTTAAATTTCAAATTTGAACTATAAAATTTGAATTTAATCAAATTTGCTCAAAATCTTCAAATCTGAATAACTAGAGTTTGAAAATAGTTTTTCACATGAATCTATTTGCTACTGTTTGGTATTAGTTAGGACAATCTTCATGCTTAGTTTGAGGATTTTTAGGTTTAATTTGATTAATGTTTTAACCAAAAACAGAATCTGCCTAGTATTATAATATAGTTTTATATACTTAGTTTTAATTAGTTTAAATTTAGATTTGGTTTCATTTTTAGGTTCTGTTAATAAACATTTAGTGTTTTCACTCACTGTTAATAAAAATATAACGTTGCTTAGTTTAATTTTATTTAACATAGGAATCACAACTTCTTTTCAAATAGGTTAATTTGATTAAAACCACTAATTAGTAATAGTTTTGTTTTGTTCTCTTGTTAGTAAAACTATATTTGTTCCATTTAGTGTTTATCAAAACTTTTACAAACTTTACAAAAGTTTTCTCAACAAACTTAAATTGATTTTTCTTCTGTTTATTAATAAAAATATTTTATTGTTTCCTTGCTTTTAACAATTGTTTTGGTTATTTCAAAATAGTTTATTACGTTAGTAGTGTTTTATCAATCACCTCCTAGTAAACAAAACTTTGTGTGTTTTCTTACTTGAGATTTGTGCATTGTTTTGTTTTGATTGTTTACTAGTTCTTGGTTGATGTTTGTGAGTTACAATATTTTGTTGTATGCTTATTGAGTGCTTGTTTGCTTCGTTAGATTATCCGGAGTGCGAAGCTTGTTACTTAGAGTCACTCACGTACGAAGATCATCAATTAGGCAAGTCACTTTGACCATGTTTACCCATGTTTTATATGCATTAGTTCTACCATCTCCCCAATTGCATGCAAGATAGGTTAGTTGGAAACTTGGTTACATTGTAGTAGTATCATGTGGTAGGTACCCCCCCTCAACCTCTTTGACACATTGGCCCCGGGAAACGTTGTTTTACCTTTTGCTATGCTATTAGTAGACGGGGTTGGTTGTGTGATTCATGAGAGTTGAGAGAGTTAATAATTTCAAGACCTACATAATGATCAAGATTTAAGACTCCGAGTTTTCAACATACCTCTGGGTGGATGATGGTTGAACGGCACCCTGGAGAAACCAGTGGATTTGCCTAGGTGATGCTGGAGATGGCCAGTATTCACGCGGAAAGGTCCACCCAGGCACAAAGAGATGGATGGATGCTTTAAAACCCAAGGCTTACCTACACAGCCACAAGTCATTATGGGCTCTGGCTTGGTTGGATATCGTGGTGACCCTGGACAGGCGGTGCTACGAGAGGTAGAAGAACGGTAGGAAAGGATGGGCACCGACAGAGTCGCAGGGAAACCCTTTGGAAGACCATGTTTTGGTCATCCGTTTCTCAAACACCCTGAAGTGCGAGAAATCAAACGGAGGTGACCAAATCTTGTGGGGAACGTGTGCAAAACTCTGCAGAGTACTTAAACCTAATCGATTAGCCGTGTCCACGGTCATGGACGACTTGAGCCAAAGGAATTGAAACTTCCGAAACTCTCAACACAATTAATAATGATGATGTGGGTATTAATAATTTGGAAATGAGAATTGGTTGGTGGAACCATCTCATTAATCAACCAACTTAATAATATTTTGCTTAGCCCCTCCCTTGATGTAGGAAAAACTTGGCTTTACGCAAAAACTTACCACCCCACCTGCCATATATGCATATAGACTAGATGATTATCTTTTCACCCCTCTCTTGTGACTTTGCCGGCATATTCCATATGCTAACCTACATGGCTGCAACGTATCATGTTGCAGAGTACTTTTCCGACCAGGAGTGAGGACACGTTCTATGCTCAGTGAGATGCCCTTGGAGTCAGATGGACTCATCTACCTTCGACGCTTCCGCAAGATTTAGATATTCTCATGAGTTGGCTTTTAGCCACTTTATTGTAATTTTTATTGTAATAAAGGACTCGATATGAGATTTCGATTAATATAATGTTGTGTGATTTCCCTTTGATATATACATGGATGTACCGTGTGTGTACTAGCATGATCTTGGGATGGTACGGAAACACCGGAGACTTGACCTTTCAGGTCGGGTCGCTACAAAGGACCTCATCGGCTATGGGAGGCATCAAACCTGCCCCTAGTGGGCTGGACGAACCCCCCACTAAGGCCCATGCGGCTAATGGTGGGAAAAACGCAAAGGTGGAAAGGTGGAAAGGGTTTCCAAGTGGAGAGGAGGAATCCTACTCCTAGTAGGATTGGAGTAGGACTCCTCCACCTCCAATTTTGGCCAACCTTTGAGGGTTTGGGAATGCCTCCTCCCCTCCCTCTCTCCTATATATACTGGAGGATTTAGAGGGGAGAGCTAACCCAAATTGCCACGTGCACCCTCTACTTCCTTTAGATGTACCATCTACTTCCTCTAGATCATTTTCTTCTCAAGTCTAATTTTGGTGGTGCTTAGGTGAAGCCCTGCCGGAATAGTTCCACCGCCATATCTCCGCCTCCTCTTGCTAGATAAAGAAGGTAGAGATCATCATCGAGCTGCACATGTGATGAACGCGGACGCCTCGTCCGTTCGGCGCTTGATCGGAAGGACCGTGATCAGGATCGCGAGACGGTTCGTGATTCGATCGCGGGACGGATTGTGATGGGATCGTGGGACAGATCGTGATTGGATCGCGAGATGGATCATGATTGGATCTCGGGACGCTCAGCGATTCGGATCGCGAAGACGTTCGACTACATCAACAGCGTTTCTGAACGCTTCCCACTTAGCGATCTACAAGGGTATGTAGATCCACTCTCCCTCTCGTAGATGCTCATCACCATGGATAGATCTTGCATGTGCATGGGATTTTTTTGTTTTCCATGCAACGTTGCCCAACAGTGGTATCAGAGCCAGGTTTATGTGTAGATGAGACCATGAGTAGAACACAAAGGAGTTTGTGGGTGTTGATGCTTAGATTGCTTCCTCCCTTGGTCGTGTTTTGATTCAGCAGTATTGTGGGATGAAGCGACCCGGACCAACCTTACTCGTACGCTTACGAGAGACCGGTTCCATCGACTGACGTGTAACTTTGTTGCACAAAGATGGCTGGCGGGTGTCTGTCTCTCCTACTCTAGTTGGATCGGACTTGACAAAGGTGGTCCTTGAGAAGGTTGAATAGAAATTTGTGTATCATTGTTGTGGTTTATGCGTAGGTGAGAATTGTTCTTGCTAGATACCCATAGCAGCCACATAAAACTTGCAAAAACGATTAGAGGACGTCTAACTTGTTTTTGCAGGGTATCTTGTGATGTTATATGGCCAATTACATGATGAGATATATGTGATGTATGAGATGATCATGTTTTGTATACAATATCATGACTTGCATGTCAATGAGTACGGCAAACGGTAGGAGCCATAGGGTTGTTTTTAATTATTTTCGTCGTTTTTGCTTTACTTTATCGCTATGAGTTAGCAATAGTCGTGAAAGCAACAGTCGGCGCGGCAACCCCGATGGCGACATGTTGATGGACATCAAGACGATGGAGATCATGGTGTCATGCTGGTGACGATGGAGATCATGCCGGTGCTTTGAAGATGAAGATCAAAAGCACAAGTTCATGGCCATATCATGTCGCTTATGATTTGCATGTGATGTTAACCTTTTATGCACCTTGTTTGCTTAGAACAATGGTAGCATTATAAGGTGATCCCTCACTTAAATTTCAAGATGAATTGTGATCTCCCCGAGTGTGCACCGTTGTGAAAGTTCGTCTTGTTGAGACACCACGTGATGATCGGGTGTGATAGACTCTACGTTCACATACAACGGGTGCAAGCCAGTGTTGCACGTGCGGAACACTCGGGTTAAACTTGATGAGTAGCATGTACAGACATGGCCTCGGAACACAAGAGACCAAAAGGTCGAACGTGAGTCATATAGTAGATATGATCAACATGAAGATGTTCGCCATTGAAACCACCTCAACTCACGTGATGATCGGACTTGAGTTGGTGGATTTGGATCATGTGACACTCGAATGACCCGAGGGATGTCATTTTGAGTGGGAGTTTTTAAGTAATATGATTAACTAAACTCATTATCATGAACATAGTCAAAATGTCTTTGCAAATTATGTTGTAGATTACTAGTTCGTGTCGTAGCTCCCTTGAATTTTTATATGTTCCTAGAGAAATAGAGTTGAAAGATGATGGTAGCAATAATGCGGACTGGGTCCATGATCCGAGGATTGTCCTCATTGCTGCACAAAAGGCTTATGTCCTTAATGCACCGCTCGGTGCGCCACCCCCTCAAACGGCGACTGTGGATGTGGTGAACATTTGACAGTCAAGTTCTGATGACTACTTGATAGTTCAGTGTGTCTTGCATTACGGCTTAGAATTGAGGCTCCAAAACGTTTTGAACGTCATGGAACATATGAGATGTTCTAAGAGCTGAAATTGGATTTCAGGCTCATGCCCGTGTTGAGAGGTATAGGTCCTCCAACAAGATAATTTGCCTGCAAGATGAAGGAGAATAGCTCAATCGGTGAGCATGTGCACAGATTGTTTGGGCACGCCAATAGCTTGAATCGAGTTGGAGTTGATCTTCCAGATAAGATAGTGATTGATATAGTTCTCTAAGTCACTGTCACCAAGCTGCTAGAGCTTCGTGATGAACTATAAACCTGCTAGGGATGCAAATAATGATCCCTGAGCTATTCGCGATGTTTGACACCGTGAAGGTAGAAATCAAGAAGGAGCATCAAGTGTTGATGGTTGAATAAAACCGCTAGTTCAAGAATGGCAAGGGCAATAAAGGAAAAACTTCAGGAATGGCAAGCCAGTTGCCGCTCTAGTGAAGAAACCCAAGGTTGAACCCAAACCCAAGACTGAGTGCTTCTATTATGAGGAGAACGAGCGCTGAAGCAGAACAACCCTAGATACTTGGTAGATAAGAAGGTTGGCAACGTTAATAGAAGTACATTTGATATATGTTTTATTGATGTGTACCTTGCTATTACTCCTAGTAGCACCTGGGTATTAGATACATTTTCGATTGCTAAATGTTAGTAACTCAAAATGAAAGCTACGGAATAAACGGAGGCTAGCTAAAGGTGAGGTGATGATGTGTGTTGGAAGTGTTTCCAAGGTTGATGTGATCACCATCGCATGCTCTCTCTACCTTCGGGATTAGTGATAAACCTAAATAAATGTTATTTGGTGTTTGCGTTGAGCATGAACGTGATTAGATCATGTTTATTGCAGTACGGTTATTCATTTAAGTTAGAGAATAATGGTTATTCTGTTTACATGAATAATACCTTCAATGGTGATGCACCCAATGGAAATGGTTTATTGAATCTTGATCGTAGTAATACACATGTTCATAACATTGATGCCAAAAGATACAATGTTAATAATGATAGTACCACATACTTGTGGCACTGTCGCTAAATGTCATACTGGTATCAATCGCATGAAGAGACTCCATGCTAATGGATCTTTGGACTCCTTCGATTTCGAATCGGTTGAGTCATAAGGACCATGCCTCATGGGCAAGATGACTAAAGACCCCGTTTTCGGTATGATGGAGCAGGCTAGTAACTTATTGGAAATAATACATGTTGATGTATGTGGTCCAATGAGTGTTGTAGCGTGCAGTGGATATCGTTATTTTCTTACCTTCACTGATGATTTGAGTATATATGCGTATATTTACTTAACGAAACACAAGTCTGAAATGTTTATATGCGTATATATGCGTACCCTAATGTAAATCACATGGTGATGTGAACTAGATTATTGACTCTAGTGCAAGTGGGAGACTGTTGGAAATATGCTCTAGAGGCAATAATAAATTGGTTACTATGATATTTCCTTGTTCATGATGATCGTTTATTATCCATGCTAGAATTGTATCGATCGGAAACTCACATACATGTGCGGATGCATAGACAACACCATGTCCCTAGTATGCCTCCAATAGACTAGCTCGTTTATCAAAGATGGTTAAGGTTTCCTAGCCATGGACATGAGATATCATTTGATAATGGGATCAAATCATTAGGAGAATGATGTGATGGAAAGACCCAAACTACAAACTTAACACATGATCATTTCAGTTTATTGTTGTAATTCTCCACATGTCAAGTATCTGTTCCTATGACCATGAGATCATGTAACTCACTGACACCGCAGGAGTACCTTGTGCGTATCAAATGTCGCAACATAACTGGGTGACTATAAAGGTGATCTATAGGTTTCTCCAAGGGTGTCTGTTGGGCTGGCATGGATCAAGACTAGGATTTGTTACTCCGTGTGACGGAGAGGTACCTCAGGGCACACTCGGTAATACAACATCACAATAAGCCTTGCAAGCAATGTGATTAAGTGTTAGCCACGGGATCTTGTATTACGGAACGAGTAAAGAGACTTCCCGGTAATGAGATTGAACTAGGTATGGAGATACCGACGATCGAATCTCGGGCAAGTAACATACCGAAGAACAAAGGGAACAACATATGGGATTAACTGAATCCTTGACACAGAGGTTCAACCGATAAATAACTTTGTAGAATATGTAGGAACCAAAATGGGCGTCCAGGTCCCGCTATTGGTTATTCACTGTAGAGGTGTCTCGGTCATGTCTACATAGTTCTCGAACCTGCAGGGTCTGCACACTTAAGGTTTGGTGACGTTCCGGTACTGTAGAGTTATGTATTGTGGTGACCGAAGGTTGTTCGGAGTCCCGGATGAGATCCCGGACGTTACGAGGAGCTTCGGAATGGTCCGGAGGTAAAGATCGATATATAGGAAGTCCTTTTTTCGTCACCGGAAAAGTTTCGGGCTCATCGTTAGTGTATCGGGAGTGCCGAGAGGTGTACCGGGGAACATTGGGAGGGATGTCTCGACCCAAAGGACCTCATGGGTTGTGGGAGGTGTCAAACCAGCACCTAGTGGTCTGGCCTAACCCCCCACTAAGGCCCATGCGGCTAGGGGTGGGAAAACCCCAAAGGTGGAAAGGTGGAAAGGGTTTCCAAGTGAAGAGGAGGAATCCTACTCCTAGTAGGATTGGAGTAGGACTCCACGACCTCCAATTTCGGCCAACCTTTGAGGGTTTGAGGCTGCCTTATCCCTCCCTCCCTCCTATATATACTAGAGGATTTAGAGGGGATAGCTAACCCTAATTGACACGTCCTCCCTCTACTTCCTCTAGATCATTTTCTCCTCTAGTCTAATTTCGGTGGTGTTTGGGCGAAGCCCTGCCGGAATAGTTCCACCGCCATCACCGCCATGCCATCACGCTGCTGAAGAACTCACCATTTTCTCCTCTAGTCTAATTTCGGCTCCCTCTTGCTGGATCAAGAAGGAGGAGATCGTCATCGAGCTGTACGTGTGCTGAACACGGAGGCGCCGTCCGTTCGGCGCTAGATCGGAAGGACCATGATCAGGATCGCGAGACGGTTCGTGATTTAATCGCGGGACGGATCGTGATGGGATCACGGGACGGATCGTGATTGTATCGCGAGATGGATCGCGATTGGATCGCGGGACGCTCGGTGATTTGGATCGCGAGGATGTTCGACTACATCAACCGCGTTTCTTAATGCTTCCCGCTTAGCGATCTACAAGGGTATGTAGATCCACTCTCCCTCTCGTAGATGCTCATCACCATGGATAGATCTTGCGTGTGCGTAGGATTTTTTTGTTTCCCATGCGACGTTCCCCAACAGGGCACGTCTACCAAGCCGAGAAAAAGATAAGATAAGGAAGCAAATACATCATACAATAAGCCAAAGCACCACATAGTTCTTTCAGGGAAAAGAAACATCGTGGGAGTGGAGGACAAGACAAACATGTCTGAAGATTATGAAAAGTTTCATGAAATTGCTCCCTTCACAGTGAATGTTGACACGAGCATCAAGTTAAACTATGAAGATTGCCCATGGTTACGACGCAAAGGGACACACGCGAAGAAAAAGTTTAATACCCAAAGATCCCACTCTAGGATGTGACCGGCTTCTCTTGTTAGTTTCCGGACTTATATATCTGGAAAGTCCCACTTCGGACAAACTGGAGGGAATCTTTGTAATAACAATGTACTTATGTGCTTTGGAATTTGAAACGCGAAGAAATATTATGTCCGAAGCTACGTCATCAATTTTCAACCCTTTCTGACTTCATCTGGTATTTTTCATGCATTTACTGTTTTTTGAGCTAAATGACCCTAAAATTAAAAAACACTACAAATGAACTCTGAAACGGTTGAAAGTTGGCATGGAATCATGATTTCACCCACATAGCATGTGATAAAAAGTTGAGAGGGTTACGGCAAAAACTGGATGCATTTCGTGTACGAAATGGACAATCTCTTTCGAAATATCAGGGTTTCAGACGAAAATCGTTTGTTATAAAGGCATTTCATTTTTTTAAACTTATTTGAACTCCAGACTTTTTGTGTGTTTAGTATGCACCATTAGAAGCCACGCCATCAATTTTGAACCCTTTCTGACTTCATTTGCTATTTTCATGCATTTACTGATTTTTTTGAGCTAAATGACCCTGAAATTGAAAAGCACTACAAATGAACTCTGAAAAGGCTGAAAGTTGGCATGGTATCATCATTTCACCCACATAGCATGTGCTAAAAAGTTGAGAGGGTTACGGTAAAAACTAGATGCATTTCGTGTACAAAATGGACAATCTCTTTCGAAGTATCAGGCTTTCGGACGAAAACTCCTCTGTTACAAAGGCATTTCATTTTTTTAACTTATTTCAACTCTAGACTTTTTGTGTGTTCAGTATGCACCATTCGAAGCCACGCCATCAATTTTCAACCCTTTCTGACTTCATTTGCTATTTTTCATGCATTTACTCATTTTTTGAGCTAAATGACCCTGAAATTGAAAAGCACTACAAATGAACTCTAAAAAGTTTGAAAGTTGGCATGGTATCATAATTTCACCCACATATCATATGCTAAATAGTTGAGAGGGTTACGAAAAAAACTGGATGCACTTCGTGTACAAAATGGACAAATCTCTTACGAAGAATCAGGCTTTCAGACGAAAACTCATCTGTTACAAAGGCATTTCATTTTTTAAATAACCTAAGAATTACCAAATTGAATATAATGATAAAACACACTAATACTAAACAACGGAAAAAATAATCACTGAAAAATCTATTTTTAAAGTAAAGTTATTCACAAACTAGTGATTCACACAAATTTCAAATAATTCAAACTTGAAAACTACTGGCACTAAGAGAAAGTTTATATTTTTTTACCTAAACCAAAAAGATTCACTCAGAAGCTCTAAATAAAGCAAAAAACAACTCAGAAACAAAAGAAAATAAATAAATAAGAAAACACAAAAAAACTGAAAAGTAAATAAAAAAAGCCCGCTTACTAGGTCGCGACCGCGTGCATACGACTAGAAACCCAACTACTAGTTGGGCCAGGATGCAGGCCCACACGACCCAGTATGGCCCACAGGGCAGGATAGAACGGTAGGCCCACAATGCTCGCTTTAGAGAGGAGCTCGAATGAGCTACCGCGCCGGGGTTTATAAACGAGTGCGGGTGCCCTTCGGTGGGCGAGGTGGGACTAAACATCCACCACACTGCGTCGTGCGAGGAACAGGCCTTAAGTCGCGGTTGGTGGCTCCAACCGCGACTAAAGGTACCCCTTTAGTCGCGGTTGGAGCCACCAATCGCGACTAAAGGCATGCGCTTCCCGCCGCTTGGGCTGGCAAAATTGACCTTTAGTCGCGTTGGAGCCACCAACCACGACTAAAGGTGTTTGTATATAAGCAAGGACTTTAAAATTTTTAGAACTCATTTCCAGTTTCCATCATCTTACCCCAACGCACCTCAATGCCGCAAGGCTGCCGGAGCACCCCGCCACCCCGTCATGCTGTCACCGTCGACTCGCCTCGCCTCGCCATCGCCGTCGCCTCGCTATGCCATCGCCGTCGCACGTCGACCTCGCCGCGCCCTCCTCCTCGACCTTGCACGTCGTCGCCGTCGCAGTTGCCGTCGCCGTCGACTCGCCTCGCCTTGCTGGCTGTCGGCCCGCTGTGAGCCCCTTTCCTCCCTCTCCCGCCTCTCCCTCGCCCCCTCCCTCCATAGCCGCCCCTCCTCGATCGAGCCCACACATACACACATTCTTTTCTGTTTTTATTTTTTAGTTATAGAAATGTTAGAGATGAATGTTTTTTATTTTTTATACTTTTAGTTATAGAAATGTTAGATGAATGTTAGATATAGAAATGTGAGATGAATATTTTTTAGTTTTTAATACTGTTAGATGAATATTTTTTATTTTTTAGCGCCGGCGGGCGAAAATCGGCCTAGTCACGCCCTCAGGAGTCCATTTTTCGCCGGGTTGGGTCGAAATAACAGCCGGCGCACCCGAGCCGAACCCGATGCGCTGGAGGGCGCTGGGGCGCCGGCACAAGTGAAAAGGGGCGTGGGGCCGCTCTATCGGCGAGAGGAGGGCCGTTTCCCGCTGCCCCCGGCTTGCCTCTCATTCTCTCCATTCCTCCCACCAATCTCCTCCTCCTCCCCTCCCAGCCGGCCACCATGCCGCCGAAGAAGTACGTGGTCCCCCGTGCCGCAATGGCTGCAACTGCTGCCGTCGCCCAGTAGAAGCAGAGGAAGCCGAGGGCGCCGCTGTCCAAGCCCCCAGGCATGTCCAACGCTGACTGGAGGGCAGAAGTTTAGCGTCGGGAGGCTGTCACCATCGACCGGTAGAATAGGGCCAACGCCAAGAAGACCCAGGACAGCGCGGCGCGGCTCGCGGCGGCGAAGCAGGCGGAGCGCTTGGCCGAACAAGACGAAGCGGCTCGCGCGGGAATGATTAACCCACCCGACGGCCACAATCAGTACGCGCTCTGGAGCCACCAAAGCGCTGGATCTCCGACCGGCTTCTCGTTGTCACCACAACCCTAGGGCTGCACGCCGTCGCTGGGCTACGCTGACGGTGACGTGCATGGCGGGTTTAACCCCAACATCACCTTCCCCCATGGTCACCCGGCGCAGCGCATGCCCTCGCATGCCTTCGCCGGTGTGCAATACCCTCCGTACACCTACTCCCCGCCGGCGTACGCATCCTCCCCGACGCCGCCTCTCTGCCGTGGCGTGCTGCCCTTCTCCCAAGCCTCACGTCGCATCTTGGCGACGCTGGCGCGACCGGGGCCGACATGGACGACATCATCACGGCCGGCTCGGCCGCCGCCGCCGTGTCCCCTAGGTTTACTAACCAGGACGATACAATCAACCTCAACGGCGACATGGATGGCGAGCTCGACTACGGCGAGGAGGAGCTGGAGCTGGAGCCAAAGGAGGAGGAGGAGGAGGACAAGGAGGAGGAGGAGGAGGAGCCGGCGCCTGCTCCAATGAGGAAAGGGAAGAAGAAGAAGGGGGCAGCCCGGACCTGCAAGCCGCGCATAAAGTGGGCGTCCAAGGACGACGAGTGCCTCACCGAAGCGTGGAAAGTTGTTTGCCTCGACCCGATCACCGGCACGAACCAGAGCATCGAGACGTATTGGGACCGCATCAAGGCCGAGTTCGACGAGCGCAAGCTCGTCGACCCCTACTTCAAAGGCATGTACATGCAACGTGGGGCGAAGGCAATGGCGAACCATTGGGGGATCATCCAATCGGCATGAAACAAATGGCATGGGATCATCGAGGAGATCACGGCTCGCCCAACGTGCAACAAATGGCGCCGCCAACTCCCAGGCCCACATCGACTCCGCCGCTAAGGCCGAGCGATGATGCCTCCACGACGCCCAGCAGCACGGAAGCCATGCCGACGCTGCCCAACACAGAAGCAGCTCCGACTCCGCCAAGCTCGCGCACGCCGACTCCGCCGATGCAAGAGGCTGACCCTGCTGTGTGATGCGTTTCCCACGTGCCATTTCTTTTTTTGTACGTCGAACCTTTCACCCATCGCCGAACTCTGTTGCCCGAATTGGGCCGATGACTGCCGAACTTGTGGCGTTTATTTGTGAGCAGGAATGGCTAGGTTTGAATTTGCCGCGACTTGGCGGGCGGCGCCTGGGGGCGTTGCTGGGAGCTAGATCGCCCCCAGGGGCCAATCTAGCGTTGGTTCGCCCCTAGGGGGCTCTTTTTTGGTGCCCTGGGGGGCTGAACGGCTGGAGATGGTCTTAGTTAATAATGTATTAATTTGCAAAAGTTTGTTATGTATTGGCAAAATCAAGTGAATTTTTTTACAAGAATCACAATCAAGCATTCAAAAAATGTTAAATTTGCATAGAACTTGTTCTCGACGTCAATGATGCCCGGCCCGCATCCTCGTCTTCGACTCGTTCGCGACGACGTCCTGCTTCAGAGGCGCCATGTCTGGGACTGGGCTCCGCCGGGCTGGCACTGGGAGGTGCTACCTTCAGGGGCGCGCATCTTGGTGAGGATCCCGAGTCCCATTGTCGACCCAAAGCTTATTTGGTGGCGGGCGCGTGGGCCACATTCGGTGCGGAGGCTGGTGTCCCCCGCGGAGGTGATACGTCAGCGTGTCAGGGAGGAGGACAAGCACGTCCGTCGCTACATGGTTGCGTTGGACGTCAGGTTCTCCAATTCCTGCCAGGTTCTTCAGGGATCTCACTCGAGCTATGATCATGTGAGGGTTCCTTCTCTTTGGGTGTCCACCGTCCGCGCCTCAGGAACCGCGAGTGAACTAGATTCTTCGATAATATTCGATCTGTATTAGCTAGTGATGTTATATATATGATAATAATTGAGATGTATTAGTGATAATACTCGAGATGTATTCAAGATTATATTCGATAATATTCTAGACGATTTATTCGAGATTATATTCGATGATGCATATTATATGAATTATTTGAGATGCATATTATGTACTATGATTCGGTTTTTCCTTATTGATTGCATGCATTCTAATATGAATACTATTGTTTTATATTTCTTCTGGGTTAGTTAAATAAAATCTATGGACAATACCGGCAGAGAAGGAGAAGAGGCTCTGTTCGACATCATACGCTCCCCGAGCCCAGAGCATGAACCTAAAGATGACGGCTCGCAAGTTCTGAACAATTCCGGTGAGGGTTTTATGATATTTGATGAAGACGATCGAATAGATGAAGGCGACAATATGTTGACAAAGAAAATGACGATCGAATAGATGAAGGCGACAAGATGTTGACAAAGAAAATGTTGTTCAAATAACAAAGATCGGCGAGGTATATTTATTATATAAGCCATCCGGTGATCATTACATGTCTTAATTGAGTTGTATGTATTAACAAATAGGTCTTTCTTCTTTTAGGCCTCCGGATCGAGCAAATCTTCTACAAGCGACAAAGCAGTTCGAGGCCCGGCCAAAAAGTTGGAGTCTGGCATAATGTTCAACATTGATTCCATCAAAACATCAAATGGCGAACCGCTTGAACCTAGGAAAAATGCGACCAAGTTCAAGAATCAATGCGGAGTTATTGTCAGGGACCAAATCCTGATCTCCATTCAAGAATGGAAAAAGCCAGCAAAGGGAGATCTAGAGGGAGTTACTTTTGTCGATGAAAGAGAAAAAGATCTGCTTTGGGAATTGCTCATGTCACATTTCACCCTACCAGATAATTTGATAGATGCAGATCTGAAGAAGGTCAGAAACTATGCTCTTAAAAAGATGGCGATCGCATTCAACACCTTCAAGAAAATAGATGCGTTGCGTACGTCAAAGCAAAAAAGAAGACTCCAGAATTCAAGGGACGCTTTCGTGAAGTTCAAGGAATCAGAACACGCTAAGGAACGGTTGAGAAAAAACAAGATTAATGCTACGAAAAAGAAGTGGCACCATACTCTCGGACCAGGTGGCTACCAGGTGGTCCTGCCTAAGTGGGATCAATCTGAGCAAGAGATGATTAGTGCAGGGGTCACTCTAGTTACATTGAACTAGCCCCTAGGTGCAGGACATGGTTTTATGCGCATGGGGGGGGGGGGGGAAGTTGGACCTAGAGACATGGCTGATTAAGGTGAAGGGAAGTCTTAAAGAAGCGACAGATGAAATACTTCTAGCAATAGATGAAGCTCGAACGGGGGTGTTCACGCCCAACAGAGAGAACGACGAGATTACGTGGGCCCTGAAGAATCCTAAACACCTGGGAAGAACACAAGGCAAAGGCGTTGTTCCGTGGTTTGAGGGGTTTGCGGATTGGAACGACGACTCCACAAGCCGTGCGAGAAATAAGAAGCAGGAGGAGCATAAGAAGGAGGAAGCACTCCACCTTGAAGGCCTAGAATCAAAGCATCTGGAGTTGGAAAGCGCTTTCAGGCGGCAGCAGGAGCAGATCGACTCACTCAACCAGGAAAGGGCGTCTCAGCGGCAACATGAGCAGATTGATCCAGCATTGGATAGCACCGTCCCATCTATGCCGAGAAGCAGCATGGGTTCCGGGCCAGCCGATATCGATGATGCACTGCTAGCTAGCTACCTTGTGGATGATATCAAAGACAGGACTAACTGCGAGCTACACATGAAAGTGAAGAACTTATCCATGAACGTGGCGAACGGATATGCTTTAGCAAATCCCCCTGAAGCAACCTTCCATTACAATCCCATTCTAGATGGCTATGCTTGTGTCGGGGTTGATGAAGTGATATCAGGATATCACGAGCTACAACTTGACATTCTTGGAGGTGACGAGGATAGAACACTGGGAGAGGCCATACATCGTATCATTCTATGGAAAAAGGATTGCATCGTCTTTCCAAGGCCACCGACTCCTCCTCCTCCAAGTCCGCCACCGCGTCAGTCGACTCCTCCTCCTCCAAGTCCGACACCGCGTCAGCCGACTCCTCCTCCAAGTCTGGCACAGCGTCAGCCAACTCTGCCTCCTCCAAGTCCGGCACTGCGTCAGCCGACTCCTCCTCCAAGTCCGGCATGGTGTCAGCCAACTCTTCCTCCTCAAAGTCCGGCACTGCGTTCGCCGACTCCTCCTCCAAGTCCGGCACGGCATCAGCCGACTCCTCCTCCTTCAAGTACGGCACCACGTCTGCCTTCTCTGCCGACTCAGCGTGCTTTGTTGCCTAACCAACATCGGAAGAGAGAGGTCGCAGCTACGATAGCTAGCGGTACAACAGGCAAGACATTCAAATATGGTCCAAGCCTCAATCCTCTTCCAAAGTTTCCTTACCACCTGACTGAGGAGGAACTCGACACCGTAGTGGATGCCAAATTGAAGGCCCATTTTGGACCAAAACCGCCCCCGCCGCCAAAGGAGAAAGTACCTGAGCATGTCTCATAACACTTTATTGATATGGCTCGACTGGCTGGCAATCCGAAGGACTGCGACTATGTGCGGTCTATCAAGAAGTCATATTTTGCAGGACAAAAGGAGTCGAGCTCGAGCTCGAGCCAAGCAGTTGGCAAAAAAAGCGGGAAAACTGTCCCCTAGCTGGGAGAACAGACATTGCAATCGATCCCCCCGCTCATTGTACAAACGCCTATGAGTACCGCCGATCGGCTGGTAATAACCGACAATCATAAAAGGCAGGCTAAACAGGACGGTGTCACTGTTGAACAACTCCTAGGCCTTGAGGAAATCCCCGGGCTTAAAGAGGAGGAAGTAAAATGGCAATATGTCCACGGAAAACCTCTGGTCAAGCCTGACGATGTGAAGTTTCTACCAACGAGAATGTACAATTTGCATATGTGGTACATGCAAGAAACAACAGATACCAATCAAGAGTCCCTCATGGTGAAAGTCAAGAGAAAGCATTACTTCCATAAAAAAGATTTGTGGATTCATTATGCAGAGTTGTTTCAGTTATTCAATCAGGACACACTCGACAAATCGATCGTCAGTTGCTATTGTCTGTAAGTAATTTCTTTCTGTAATTTAAGTCTCTAGCTAATTGTGCTCTCGTTCATTACCTATAATTATCCTCACTATATTCTTTTCTATGGTATTATGCAGAATAGAGATGTATGAAATGAGAAAAGCTGGATGCTATGATATTGGGTTCATTGACCCAAATACGATTAATGAACATACATGGACAAAAGAATGGGCGAGAAAAGACACAGATGGATTCCTACTAGAGTTTTTCAAGCAACTAAACACACAACCAGAAATACTACTTCCTTACAACTTCAGGTGAGTGTTACTATATCTTGTACCACAAATTCTATTTTTTGCTTACTAGATGTTAATAAGTGTAGTTGATGAGCTATGCACATGCCCGCTTATTTATACAAAACGTGTGCGCATGCACTTACCACTGGATCTTGTTAATCATTGAAGTTGACAAGGGAAAAGTTGAAGTACTGGACTCACTATATAAGAATCCATCTGAATAAGCAACCGTGAGGGGGATGGTCGACAGGTAATTTCAATCATTATCGCACTATGTCGGCCTCTTTACTTCATTTCCTGATATCAACTAGTTAGTAACTCCTTTATTCATTTTCTTTGCTGGCGTGCAGGGCTTGGGCCAAGTTCATCAAACTGTTCCTAGGTGATTGGGCACAAAAGCTGAAATGGGTGCGATCCAAGGTAGTTAAGTAGTACTAGCTAGCTACGTCTGTGCATCTCTTTAATTCTAGTTTCAATACCATTATCAGGCAGGAGCAGGGGACTAGTTTATGTGCATACTGCGTTTGCGAGACCATTCGCATGATCACATCTGTAAGGAGAAGAGATGAAAGAAATATTTGGGTACGTTTGCCAGAACACTATCCATAATTTTTTTATCATGATCTAGCTAATAAATATACACAAAACTAATATATTCATGTTGGTCTCCTTATAGCCGACGGAGATGCGGGGCCAGCTCCTACCAACGGCTCGCGTACGCGCAATTCAAGAGGAAATAGCTGGATTTCTGCTCGACCAGGTCATAGATCCCAAAGGAGAATATCATTACAAGAAGCATGTGTAATGATCTGCAAATTGTCGAAGAAATTGTATATACCAAATTGTATATATATATGTGTGTGAATGGTCGTTGTACGAGATATTTGATGATATATATATATGATCGGTTCTACGAGAAATCCTATATATATATATGCATAACGTGTACAGTATGTAGTAGCATAATATATGTTTGAAATGAAAAATAATTAAATGGAAAACACAAAATTAAAAGGAAAAATAAACCATAATTAATTCATAAACCCCTAAAGGATAAAAGGAAAAATAAACCAAAATTAAAAGAATTAAATACTTTTAGTTCCGGTTGGTGTGTTACCAACCGGGACTAAAGGTCCCCCAGCCCACGGCGCCGGCAGGTGCCACGTCACTACTAGGGAAATGCTTATACACACGAGCTCACCAGTAGCGCTTTTAAAAAAGAAGCGCTGCTGATAAATAGCAGTAGCGTTTGGGCAGAAAGAGCGCTGCTACTATGCACATAGCAGTAGCGTTGTAGATATAAAACACGCTACTACTACAGTTGCCAAACCGTTGTAGGCAGACTAGGTATACTAGTAGCGCTCATAGGTTAAAAGCGCTACTGCTATTGAATTTAGCAATAGCGCTTTCCTATAACCAACGCTACTGCTAAAGTTCAGTCCCACCTTGCTCCGCGAACAAAATAATTGTAGCGCATCTTCACCTAAAGCGCTACTGCTATTGTACTTAGTAGTAGCGGTGGTTGAGAACCAGCGCTACTACTACGGGGCACCTTATCCACATGCGCGCATTCTCACTTTCCCCTCACACTCTCACTCACTTCGCCGCGCGTCCTCGCCTCCGCCGCCGCCGTTGCCCACCGTCGCCCCCAAGGTCCCTCCCTCCTCCTCTCCCCTCCTCCCCCTCCTCCTCCCTCCTCCCTCCAGCGGCCCCCTCCTCCTCCCTTCGGCAGCCCCCTCCTCCTCCCTCCTCCTCCCTCCCCCTCCTCCTCCCTCCCCCTCCTCCTCCCGCCCCCTCCTCCCCCTCCCTCCTCCTGCTCTCTCCTCCTCCTCCCTCCTCCTCCCACCTCCTCCTCCTCCTTTCTATAATACAAAGTTTTTTAGTAATAGAATTTAGTAATAAAATTTTTAGTTAAAGAAATTAGTAATAGAAATTTTTAGGTACATATGATACTTTTTTAGTAAATGTAGGTTTTTGAATACAATAGATTTCGTTCGATGTCAGTATCAAATAAAATATGAAAATGCCCATGTCGATGATTAGAACTAGGGTTTATGAGGATATATAGATAGATGGATGTATGGACATATGTTAGGGCTAGAACTATGGTATTTTTAGTAAATGTATAGGTCTTTTCAATTTTTAGTGTTAGAACAAGGTATTTTTAGTTGATGTTAGGGCTAGAACTAGGATGTTTTAGACATAGGGTTTCACTAAGTCCTAAGATGAGGATAATAATGTTTTTTTTATATTTTGTTTTTGCAGAAATCAAGGAGCCCTTGCATCATCCCCGTCGTCGTCCCCGTCATCGATGACCTCTGACCTCAAGGTGAGACCAGCCAAATCCCCATGTCGATGACAATGTAAATGTTTTGATAGTTGTAGTAGAGTAGTAGCTACATGAGTAGCTGTGACAATTTTCATGGAATATGTGATATGTAGTGTTCTGTAGTACTAGTGCTTGCCCAAGTGGCCTATGTTTGCAGGGAACACCTCACAATGGCCTATGTTTTGCCGGAGTGTTGATTCATTTCCGTTCCGGTAAATTTCAGGCACTCGATATGTCCTATTTTAGCAAAGGTCATGCCGAATTTTTTCATGAATTTTAGCATGACTTGTGCTAGAATATGTAGGAAATATCGAGTGACCCAGATTTGCTAGAAAGAGAATTAAACGACATTTTGAGTTGACTATAAATCTGTCGGGGCTCCATACATGACAGTCAAAAAATCAGTGAGGGAGAGTCTCCACCATATATGAGAGAAGAAGAATGCCGATTGTTGTCGTGGGGGTTGCTTCTCCTTCTTCTCCTTGTGCTAGACCTTTGTTATGCACTATGGGAAGAAGGAGTCGCGACCATCATCGACGGTCGAAAAATCAGTGAGGTAGTGTCCACCATATATGAGAGAGGAAGGAGAATCCCGACAGACCGATAGTCAACCCGTGATGAGTAATAATGGTCTAATTTAGTTTTTTAGTACATATATTTAAGTTTATAAGTTTATTAGTTTTGTTTTCATAATTAAGAATTTGTTCTCGATGTCGACGATGCCTGGACTGCATCCTTGTCGTCGATTCGGCGGAGGAGGCCTGCTTGATTATAGGGGCCATGTCCGGGACTGGGCTCCACCGGGCTGGTACTGCGAGGGCCTACCTTCCGGGGTGCGCAACTTGGTGAGGACGCAACCCGTCGTTGACTCGGAGGTTATTTGGTGGCAGTCACGTGGGCCACTATCAGTGTAGAGGGAGCCAGGCCCCGCGAAAGTGATACATCGCCGTGTTAGGGAGGAGGACGAGCACGTTCGATGCTATATGGCTGCGTTGGATGCCAGGTTCTCCAATACCTGGCATGTTCTTCAGGGATCTCACCCGAGCTATGATCATGTGATGGTTCCTTCTCTTTGGGTGTCGACCGCCCGCGCCGATACCCGTCGTTCGCTATGGTTCTAATTGTATTAGTGATGTTATATGTATGATACTATTCGAGATGTATTAGTGATACTATTCGTCGATGTACGAACACAAGAGATGTTTTAGTTTTGCTTATTGAATGCATGCTAATTTGATTACTAATTTGTTTTATGATTTAGTTTTTCTTATTGAATGCACGTCTGTTTAATATATGGAACGGGTTGACTTTAGGTCTGTTGACGAATGGAGGAGCCACCATCACCGACTGTCGCAATATCAGATGGAGTGCCCACCATATACGTGAGATGAGAGTTTAGGAAGGAAAGACTCGACAGACCTAAAGTTAACCCGTAGCATATTGAGTAATAGTGATTTGTGTGTTGATCAGTTTTCTTGTAGTTTCCTTCGATCGATTTTAAATGTTTCAACTATGAACATAAGAAATGTCTGACGACAAAAGGGAATTCACTATGTGCAAATACTGCGAAGACGAGCGCGACCTGTGTGATAGGCCTTTCCTAGTTGATGGTAGGCGCTTCAGCATCATGCTGGATGAGACCTTCGAAGTGGATATAGTAAGTCACAATGACAAGTCTTTTTTCGTAATTAAGCATGACTTCTTCTTCTTTTGCTTCAACTTTTAATTTTAATTTTTTTACTATTCTACTAGCGTATCCCCTGCCATGCCAGAATTGCTGTCCTGGATAAGATTGGTTTCAATACTAAAAAAGATATGAAGGTAAAGATAGTTCACTTGAGGACCGAGCATGGTTTTACTTTTGCGGTAAAATTGTACCATGCAGACACCTACTGCTATTTTGAATGCAAAACTTGGCAAGCACTATGCAAAGCTTATGTATTTGAGCCTAATATGCTTATCACCTTTGATATTCTCCCGGAAGATGAAATTGAAGGTAATATCGACATCTGGGTCGATGTGCAGACGCCTCCAGTTCTACCATTATGTGAGTTTCTCAACCATATTTATTAAGTAATTGATATTGTTTATTTAAAAATAGTTGACAACTTATTTGCATTGATAGCGTATTTTCATTCTTCAAAAAATGTACGAAAGATGGTAGACAGAACCTGCTACTACAGTGATGAAGCAGAATTAACTTATAAGGAGAAAGATCATCTTACCGCATTTCTTAGTCATCTTGAGAATTACAATAGCTATTATCAAACTCCTGCACATTATGGTCAATACGTGCCACTAGTGCACGTGGTGAACTACGGTAACATCCATGGAGATTGCATGGTAAGATTTTAATTCTACTATTACGACATCCGTGCATCTTTTGCATAAATTCTTCTAAAACTAAACTACATTGCTAACTACAAAGTTATTACTATGTTTTTCAACAGAAAATCACGTAGAATTGTGTGCCTCATCTGATGTTTCCGAGGGGTCGCGTTGTTGTTACGAGCTTAGGGCCACCACGACCAGGTCAGCCTACACATCACTCCTGTCCATACCGGATTTCTAAAACCGATGGAGTCATGACAATCAAAGATTGGAAAACATGTATGGTCAATCATAGAGAGCTACTTGGAAGCAACATTGTGCGTAGGCCAAGAATGGGAGACAAGATGATCTCCGTTCTCCATAATGGAGAGTCGGGGCCTATCTTGTTTTATGATATTGTACCTAAGAGAGGGTAGAGTAGGTCCTATGAGAGAGGACTAGGTCCTAGGTACAATGTGTTATTATGTGCTACAATGTGTTAGAGTTGATGATGATGATGAGGAGGAGTTGTAATTATGACTACTGACCAACTTGTTATATGATGTCTCATTGACAAAAATGATGATGATGAGGAGTTCTTATATGATAATGATGTATTATGATGATCTGATGAAACTACTGTATAGATCCTGTATAAATACAAATAAGCAGGAATACTAGCAGTAGCGCTGGAAATCATCTAATAGCAGCGCTGGATTAGCAACAGCGCTTCGTTCGTCCAAGCGCTACAGATAGTTAGCATTAGCGCTTTCCAAGCAAGTGCTACTGTTAACAACACATATTAGTAGCGCTTGCCAGGCCAGTGCTACTGCTAAAACTTAGCTGTAGCGCGATAGCAGTAGCGCTGGACCCAGCGCTACTACTATGCATATTTCGAGCGCTACTACTAGGGTATTCCCTAGTAGTGCGTGGTGGGCCTTTAGTGCCGGGTCGTGTTGAACCAGGACTAAATGGGGGCTTTAGTCCCCACCCTTTAGTGCTGAATGAAGAACCGGCACTAAAGGCCCTTACGAACCATCATTATAGGCCAATTTTGCAATAGTGTGTGCATGCTAATCTATTTTACTTTTTGCGTGTTGTAGGCTGGGTGGGCCGGCCTCATCCGCCGGCAGTCACATCGGCATCCACCACTCTGCCCAAGGTACAGGCGCCGGTGGCCAGGTCTTGATCGACCTACCGCATGCGGATGGATCCCCAGAAAGCATGTGTACAGGCCGTAGTGTGCAGTACTGCAACCGTCGGACGAGCTAGCTTGATTTTTTGTGTGTCAATGTATTAAGATGAGGGGCACAGTACAAAAGGATTACAAACAGTGGCAATCGATGCGCTAGATGCTCATGTCCGTACTCGTATGATCAACGTACACTAGAGAACAACGTTCGGAGTAAGACTAAGCTAGCTAGCGCCAGATACGACTCAACCCTGATGCCCCAGAGGCATCCACAACTCTTCCTCGGCAGTGACCAGCCGACATAGCTCACTCACAACTATGGTGGAGCTCTCGAAGACGCGGTTGTTCCTCTCCTTCCAAAGCATCCATACGGTGAGCAGCACAATGGAGTCGAAACCTTTCCTAGCTTGTGGTGGCACCAGCTCGCGTGATGACGGCCACCAGTCGACTAGGTTGGACTCTCGGGTCGGGATGAAGTTGGTGAGGCTGCAACGGGAGAGGATGGAGTGCCAGACTTCACGGGCAAGGATGCACTAGATAGCAAGATGATCTGTGGTCTCATCGTCCTGATCACACAATGGGCAAACAACATGCGATTCCATGCCATGGCGTAGCCTCCGATCGGAAGTCCAAATGCGTCGCTGCATGGCGAGCCAAATGTGCATCTTGCACTTTGCTGGAGCCCAGGTGCGCCAGATGACCTGTCCGCAGGGGAAGCGCTCCAAGCCAGCAAAGAAGAGATGATAGGCGGAGCGGGCAGAGTATGCTCCTGAGTCTGTCCACTTCGAGATGAAGCGGTCTGGGACGCCAAGCTGGAGCGTGACCTCTTGCAAGTTTTCTACGAGGGCGAGGAACTGCGAAAGCACGTGCACGGTGAGGGCACCGGTGATGTCCCGAATCCAGGTGCGGTTGGTGAGGGCCTCATGCACAGTACGAGTGCGGCATGCACAACTGTCGATGGAAGTGAACAGGTCCGGGGCAGAGTGCTCGATCGACTGTACGTTTAGCGAGAAATCCGTCTAGAAGAGCGTTCGACGCCAGTCGCCAAGCTAAATGTGCACGGACGAGTCAAAGATGGCCTACACCTCAGGCTCCACCATAGCTGGGAGGTCGGCCCAGTAGCAGTCCGTAGTGTGTTGTAACCACAACCAACGATCTCGAAACACGAATGCAAGGAGCTTTAGATTCAGGATCCCGAGACCAACATATTCCACCGGTCGGCAGACACGATCCCATGCGACGAGGCAATGGCCGCCCTTCATGGTCTCGGATCCCTTCCATAAGTAGGCACAGATACGCTTATCAAAGCCTTTGATGAGCCAGTCAGGGAGTTGCATGGCGATGGAGTGGTATACTAGCACTGAGGAGAGGACTGTCCGGATCAGTGAAAGACGGCCGACTGAAGTGAGCATGCCCGCGATCCAAGGCTGCAGGCGGTGGAGGACCTTGTCGATGATGGGCTGCATGTGGGCGTGGGGCACATGTTTGTAAGAAAGCGGCAACCCAAGGTAGGTGCAGGGGAAGTTTGCAATTGCGTAGGGGGACTGATGGGCGGCCGCGATGATGTGGGCGTCGGTGCACCTGATGGGCGAAAGGGAGCACTTCTCGAGGTTGGTGCATAACCCGGAGGTGCCCCCGAAGCACTCCAAAGTTGCATAGACAATCGCAAGATCTTGCGGGAGTGGCTTGAGGAAGATGACCACATCGTCCACGTACATGGACGTGCGGAAGCGAACGCCGTGGCAAGGCAGCGGCGACAACATGCCCACAACCTCGGCCTTCCATAGCATGGCGTTCAAGATCTCCATGGCGAACAGGAATAACAGCGGCGACACCGGATCCCCCTGCTGCATGCCTCTCTTGTGCAAGAACGGGCATCCGGGAACGCCATTGAGAAGGATCTGTGAGCTGGCGGAGGAGAGCAGGATGCATATCCACTCGACAAACCGGCGACCAAAGCCCATGTGGCGGAGCATGCGCAACAGGAGTGGCCATGAGACGGTGTCAAATGCCTTCGAAATATCCACCTTGAGAAGCACGGAGGGGACACGCTGGACGTGCAGAGCGCGGGCTGTGAGCTGCACCATACGGAAGTTGTTGTGAATGCTGCGTCCATGGACGAACGCTGTCTGGTTGGCCATGACTAGCTGGGACAGCCGAGGGCAACACACAACGCCAACACCTTGGAGAAGAGCTTCCCAAAACTGTGCGTAAGGCAGATCAGCCTAAAGTCCTTAACTTTGATGGATCCCTCCTTCTTTGGCAACAAGATGAATAATCCATTGAACATTCCATGATTGAAACGAGTGGCCGTATACGTGGATGCATCATGCATGGGAAGATACATTTGTAATAGCTTGTAGGCGGTCATCAGCATGCACGGCTATACCTTGCTTTGCTGCACTTAGTAGTGGTAACTAGTGTCTTGCACTATATGTGGTGTGATGTGGCACTGTGCTTAGCTTCTACTATTGTAATAGGTGTAATTTCATTATGTACTTTTAGTGAGAATGTAGTTTGCTGGTTCATTGTAAGGGACTGTCTTGTTTTAACTGGGATCTAGAATTGCGGGGGATATCTATTCGTATATCTATTAATAAATTGTTTAAATAAGAGCATCTAAAGTTGGACCCCTCAAACCCATCTCAAACGTTCGGACAGGCCGACCGGTCACAAAAATGCGACTCGACTAGCCTCTCAAATGGGCCTCAAACGCTTGGGCTGACCGGCACCCTCCATTTCTAGCCCAAATATGAGGCGGATATGGGGGAGCCCGGGCGCGCCCTGGCATGCCCGCCACGTCGAACCCGATAGCCCGACCTCACCTCAATTTGCCCTCAAATTCTTCAAACCCTTCCTCTGCCTCCCGCCGCCCTCCAACATTTCCTGTGTCGACCCCTCGCCTTCCGGCACCCTTGCTCTCCATCCTCACCACCTGTCCCGATCCACCGCTGTGATGTCTTCCATCCCGTCCCCGACCGCCGCGACGGAGACATGGTCCGCCTCGTCTGTCGACGTCCCTTCCTCTGCTTCATTTTGCAAGCCGGAGAACATCGTCCGTAAGATGCGCCGTCGCCACAGTGATAGAGGGAGGCGGAGTTGGCGACGCCGGTAGGTACGGGTATCGTCGACGAGATGTCTCGCCCGGCATGCCGGGCTCCCCGCACCCCATCCATCCAAGCACCGGTACAGATTGTGTCATCCGGCACCGTCGAGACCGAGGAGGATGGGACGGTTGGCTGGACCATTCTGGGGAGCTTTCCGGCCACGCAGCAGCCGTCGATCGACGAGTGTGAGTCGCCGCGGCTCGTTCAAGAGTGGGTCAGCACAGGCACCCCCACCGCCCGGGCTGCACTCGACATGTTTGACGAAATGTCTAGACAAGACCGAATATGTTTGCTCCTATCTGATCAAATGATTAATGTTTTGTATAGATCACTAGTTCACACATGATGATTACTTGCAAACCATGAACGTGTAGGAGACGCACTTGGCAAGCATGTCAATGAGAATGAAGATCCGGCCCATGTGGAATTTGAAATGGAGGAGACGACCGCATTTGTGATTGGGTCAACATCTGATCCCCATCCTACCAAGAAGAAGAAGAAGGGCAATACGACAAATGCAAGAGGTCTTGCTTATGAGCACATCTTGTTGGTTAATTCTTGGTTGAACACAACATTGGATCCAATAAGTGGCACTAGCAAAAAGGGGACCACGTATTGGGAGAAGATTTGGAAGGACTATCATGAACGAAAGGAGTATGTGGAGCCGCATCCTATCGTGAGCACCCACAATGTGGCATCTCTCCAACATCGATGGGGGATCATTCAAGGAGAATTGAACAAGTACATCGGTTACTACTCACAAGTGACCAAATGGCCTCAAATTGGGACGGGAGTAGCAACTCATGTAAGATCTATTGCCTCACCTTATTGTCATTTCAATATGTTTGTGTGTTTTTCATTCTTGTGCTCATACGTATGTTGTATGCTCGACGGCGGTGCCAGACACTTTGTATCATGAGACCGGGAAGAGGCCATTTTCTTTTATCCATTGCTGGATCTTATTGGATGGCAAGCCAAAGTGGTAACAAGTTGTGGCCGATCTCAAGGCCGGCAAGAAGAGGAATGATGGATCAAGATCCCACCAATCGATTGGGTTGGACGATGAAGACGATCACATTGTCGTCACCAATGCAAGAGCTACCGTGCCAAAGGATAACTGGAAAGTCATGGGAAACAAGTGGGAGAAGGCAAAGGATCTCCTGTGACGCTGCCGCTACACAGATGTCGTCCACATGGACGGGCATTTTTTCGGCAAGGGAGATCAAGAAAGAGGAGAGGTACAAGCTTATGTTGGATGCGTAAAGGGCGATAATGGAGTGGGATCGGACGAGGGCAGAGAGGTGGCTTGAAATTGAGAGGGAGAAGATCGAGTTGGAGAAGAAAGAGGCAGTGATCAAATGGGAACTCCAGAAGGCCAAGACATTTGGAGAGATCGAGCTTGAGAAGGAGAGGTTGCAACTCTCACGTGATGCAAAGAATGCAAAGATCATGTTGGTGGATGAATCCACCTTGGATGAACATGCCAAGGAATGGCTTGTGGAAAAGAAGGAGATCGACGAACGTATAGCATTGGAGGCTGCCGAAGCAGCTACGGATGTGGCAGCGGAGCAGGCAGCTAGGGTGCACAAGGAAGAGGCAGCCCGGATGCAGGCGGCGATCGTTTCCCGAATACAGGCAGAGATGCTTGCCCAAGCGGAGTAGGACACATGGACGAACTCGTCCGGTCAGTGATCCGACAAGCAGTACTTGTCGGTTGGACATTGATTTCATTTTGGCATTTCTGTTTTGTTGAACTATGATATTATTTGCCTTTGTTTAGAACTGTTGAATTCAGACAATTTGTATCAGATGATCAACATGCATGGCTTTGCATGGATTTAAGAGTCCGGATATGAGGTATGTGGTTGCACGGAGCGAAATATGAGGTGTCGTCCGGATGTGTCCGTGGGCGTGCTCGGGCGCATCCGCGGGTGTATAGGGGGCGGATTTCCCCAGTCCGGTTGTAGATGCTCTAGGGAGTATATAGCTAATAACTACTATCATTTTTGTGCTAGGGTTCCAAAAACAACCTATTTTTTAAGTTCTCAAAATATAACCACAAATAGGTTTGTCATTCTAAAAAACTACCTTGTTGCAATCATGATGTGTTGGCTAAATTTAATCATGTTTATGGCTTGTCGGGTCCACTCGTCAGATCTGACGTGGCACATAATTTGACATTATTAGACTAAACTGTTAGTTAGATGTTATGAAAGATGGGGCCCACATCTCAGTCTCCATAAAAATTTCCTATACTTTTTTTCCAATTCCACTATTCTTTTACAAATTTACAAACACAATTTAAAGAACAACCCATGCAAACATTTTTCTTAAAGTAACCGGGTATCAGTAAATATTTTTTAAAGCAATCGGGTCACTAAATTTTAGGAAAGGCAATCAGGGCCTTGCACCACCGTTTGGTGCGAGTAATCCCCATGCTAATAGTCGTGTTGGGCTCGCGCGACCACCGTTGCTCGTCGGTGACCGTCGCCCTCCCACGCATCGCATCATTTTGTTTCTCTCCTTCCTCTTCCTTTCTCCCTTGCCTACCTTCGTTTCTATTCCTCTCTCACATTCCTCCGTGTTCTTCTGGAGCGCCCACGGCCTGCATGGTTGTCATTGTACCGTCATGCAATGCCATCAATGAGCGTTGACAAGAGGTCATCCGTGGTTGGCCGCCCGCCATCGAAGACGAGGAGCCAACTTTACATTTCTTTTTGGGAAGTTTTATATTCCCCAATATATTTGTTTTGTTTTTGAAAAAATTATAAGAACAAAACAAAATAAAAATGACTCTCTAAAACTTCCGGTTTGTCTCCAAGGCAACGCTTTGTTTACAACCATCAAGCTAGGCGTTAAGTGCTCAAGTAATTGATCCACCAGGATCCCAAGGTATATCAAAGCCAATTTTATTTAACATTATTTGTAATTTAGTATTGAGCACAAATAAACATATATCATGTAACAACAAAGTCTACCTCTCTTCCTATGCATTGACATGTCATGAAAGAATAATTCATGCACACAATGTAAATGTCAATACATAGCGTAGGTAATTTCTCGCAATTTTATCATACTGGAAATAAAGAGAGGTGATGATTTGGTTCCTCTCTCATAATAATTCCAAGTAGGAGCAGCACGCACATGCATAATATATCCATCAAAATCATCATATGCAATGGTAAAACACAACCCATTAATGTAATCATTAATAAGTGCAAACTTCTCCAATACAGTGTAGTTGCAAGAATTCAAAAAGATAATAGGACTATCATGTGCGGGTGAAATAGCAACAATTTCATGCTTAACATAAGGAACTATAGCAAGTTCATCTCCATAAGCATAATTCATAGTGGCAGCATGGCCATAAGCAAAGCAAACATAAAGTTCATCAAAAAGAGATATTTCAAACCAATCAAATGGATCATAGCATTCATCCTTCGCTAAGGACGAAGAGAAATTAACAATGTATGAAATAAGGAGTTACTCTCATTAGAAGGTGGGAACAGGTAGCTAATCCACTCTTACTCATTTTGTTCTTTGCTCTCATTCTCATCCTTTTCATCTAATGAAGTCAGGGTTTCATCAATTTGTTCTTACATAGCTTCCTGCAAAATATTAGGGTGTGTTTGGTTTGAGAACGAAGTGGAACGGAATGTCATGGTTCCATTCTGTTGGAACAGGTCGGTTACATCCTTATCTTTGGTAGGAGCAATTCCGAAGGATGGGACGGTTACATGTTGGTGTTTGGTTTGAGAGATGGAATGGAATGAAATTGTTCATCTCACTTCATTGCATTAATTCATACTAAATTATATTTCGATAGAAAAGTAATGAATGCAACTAAGCACCTGATTATACCGATTCAGAGGTATATATAGATGTTGCAATAAAGGTATACAAGAACAAACGAGGAATCTATCAGAACCAGAGACCAGAAAAGATCATATGTCAGGCATCACACACACACACCACCTAATGAGCTCACGGTTTCAGCAATTTCTTCCTCCATAGGTTTCTTCAAACTATTAGTCACTTCCTTGGCAATGGAGACTTTCTCAATAATTTATCAGTATGACCATTGTATTCATAATTCTCATAGCAATATTGAAGTATAGCATAATTTTCAGGTCCGTAAACAACATCGTCAAAGTTATCACACTTTTCAAACGAAGATTCAAGTTCATAAGCACCCTTAAAAGCAACAAATTCTTCTATTATTTTCACGCCATAGTAATCATATACACCATTAGCATAAGATTCCAAGGTTTCATTACCATAAACTCACATTGAAAGGGAAGGTGTGGAGCCTTCATCTTAGAGCAACAAGTATAAGCACATCTCTAACATAAATCCAAAGCATAGCAACTCGACATTTTAATTTGATCCCATAAGTGTTTCCCTTTTCCTATCAAGCGATAATCCCTAAAGTACTCACGTTGATCAAATATGATTCCCATTATCAAGTTGAATGGGGATTTCTCAGGATTCTCAAAGTAATATTTAAAGTTTTTCGCATAACTAGCATCGAGTGTTTTAGGAGGTTCCCCATATCCATGAGTAGCAAGTAGAACTGATTTTTTTGGTATTTCATGTCCCATATTCATAACTAAAGATATAAAACAACTTAGAACATAAAAAAACTATTTACAGGTAGAGCAAACAACCCCATTACTCTGGTGTAAGTTCTGTCACTCTAGCCACCCACTATAAGTGAATCATCAACATATTGCAAAACCATACATCAGTAATCACACATGCTTGCGTGACACAAAGGGCACCATAGGACAATACCAAATTAACAGACAACTCATATCAATCACACCATACCACAATTAACCCGTAGGACAAAAAGGATCTACTCAAACATCATAGGATAGCCACACATTGTTGGGTAATAATATATAGCATTAAGCACCATGTTCAAGTAGAGATTACAACGGGAAAAGATAGGTTGCACCTCTGCATAGAGGGGGGAGTTGGTGATGACAGCGGCGAAGTTGTCGATGTAGATCGCCATCACCATAGTTTTCTCGACGGTGCTCCGGTGCCACCGGAAGAGAGGGGGAGAGAACTATCCTCCTCCTCCTCCTCCTTATTCTTCTTCTTATTCCTTAGTATCCCCCTACATAGGAGTAGAGTTTACCCTCGGGTCCATGGCCCTCATCGCTCCTGGAGGGGAGGAACCCCTCCGATATTGGATCTCTCTCTGTTTTCTTCTGTTTCGCGCTCCTGTTTTCTGGTGTTTACACATTTCTTATTTTATCCAGAGATCCGTAACTCTAATTGGCTGAAATTTTTAGGGGATTTTTCTATGTAAATTATATTTCTTGAGGCGTAAGAAGGGCCCAACTGACTTACAATGGAGTCACAAGGCAACACGGCGCACCCATATCCCCTGGGCGCACCCTGTTGCCTTGTGTCCACCTCGGGCACCGTCTTGCATTGTGTCCACCTCCCAAAAATCACATATATTCCGAAATAAATATCCATAAATTTTTATCGCGTACTTCATTTGATATTGAATTTCTGCGAAACAAAAAACATGCAAAAAATAGGAATTGACACTGGCACTGGATCAATATTTTAGTCCTAAAAGTGATATAAAATGTTGCCAAAAGTATATGAAAGTTGTATAATATTGGCATGGAACAATAAAAAATTATAGATACGATGGAGACGTATGAACTATCAATGATGCTTAATTGTGTCTTGGTTCGACTCATGTCCTACTAAACTATGGAGGTATCCGTCAAAATAGTTTCCATAGCGAAACTTATGATGACAACAAAGAGGAATATCTTCTCTATACCATATGCAATGGATATGGCTAGCACATTCTCTATGTATCATCAAGATTGTACTACACATACTACAAAACCCATAGCATATGTTGCATACAAGATAGTATTCCAAAATGTCTTGTACATGACAAACTTGGCATACTCGCCTTGGTCATCCATACATTGGGTTATAACCGAAACTATCAACAATTCCATTGGTTTAAGATTATTATGATGCTAAATTCTAACAATATTTGGATTTTGTGTGCACTATATGGCGCAAGGAAACTAATTTTAAGGCTTGCGCACCTTAAAGTCTATATTGAACCACTTAGACTCCTTGAATGGATCAAGTCGAGGTAAGTGGCTCTTCCCATCCATTGAGTAGACTATTCAGGTATTCCATGGTTCTAAAAGACATATCTACACGATGGTCTTAAGTGTGTGCTTTATTCACACGTAACCATTGGCTCATTGTCCTAACATCTATTTCAAGCAAATCGAATGGATAACATTGCAGAATTCTCCTTGAGTGCTTTCACTATGGCCCTCGGATTGAAGTTTAGCCATTTGTCCTAATGTTTAGACTCAAAATGGTTTGGTAGAATCCTTTTCCACTATTAGGGAAAACCCTAGCAGTAACATAGTGTCACATCCCTAGCTAGATGTCATACGACAGCATGTGTGTGCATCATGTTTCAATTTTGCATCAACATGAAATGGGGATTAAAAGAAACGCCAAGCTCACATTGGAATCAAACTAATTAAAAGATTGTGAAAACTCAACAAATTCAAAATGCCCTTACAAAATGTTTCCTATGTCTGATAAATATGGACATGATTATAATAGAGGCCATTTTAAATATTTGAACAACTATAGAAATTTAAAAATAAATGATAAAGCCTCTCAAAATGCCAAATAAAGCATTATCATTATTTTATATTTCAAAATATCCTGAAACTTTTTATGGGAGTTTGAAATATTCAAATTTGATTATATAAAATAATTGGGATATTTTATAATAGTATTGTACCTGCAAAAGAAATAAACAGATGTCAGATTTATTAACAGAAAGTAAAAAAAGAAAGAAAAGAGAGGAAAGGGTCTAGGGGAGCCGGCCCACTGGCCCATTGCCAGTCATCCATGTCCTCTTGCCAGGAGGACAGGGGCACGTGCCGGCCAGCTCCTCCTTGCCTGGCTGCTGGCCTGGAGGGCTCGGAGAGCGCCAGCGCGAGGCCCTCCTCGCCGTGGCTCCTTTCTCCTCTCCCTCTCTCCCTCACGTGCTCTTTCTCTCGCTCTCCCCCTCTCTGCCCGCCATGGCCGAGCTCATCGCGGCCGCGCCGCCATAGTTCTAGCCGCCCCCGCGCACCCTGAGCCCGCCAAAAACCCCGCCATGTCCCCCTCGTCCTCCCCGTGACGCTAGAAGACGCCGGGAGCCCTCCTCGATGAGCCATCACCGTTTCTTCCCTGCTGGCCGCCCAAGCTTCCCTCCTGCGATTCGAGGTCGTCTGCGCGTCGCCGAGCTCGTCGTCTCCCCCAGCAACCCCGTCGTGAGCCCCTGCTCCGTTTCCCCCTCCTCTAGCGGCCTGTTCCTCGCCGTAGGCGCCGTTCCCCTTGCTGCCCGAAGCACGTCGATGCTCGGGTCGTCGTCGGCCGTAGCTCCGGTGGCCCCCGAGTCCCCTCTGCCGCAGCGTTGGATGCGCGCGTGCACGGGCTACCTCCCGGTGCCCTTCGCGCGCCAAATGGTCACCGGAGGCGCAACTCCGGTGAGTCGCCGCCACGCTTTTGGTCGCCGTCGGCCCTGCTCCCGTGGGCGCCGACGTGGGCGACCATCAGGGGCTAATCCCCCTAATTAGTTAGGCCCCAGCCACTGACCAGTGGGCCCCAGAGTGGGTCAAACCCCTGGTCAGCGCGGGGATTAGTCCTGTGTCACTAACGTGCAGGCCCCACATGTCAGGTTTGACCTGGCCTGGTCAGCCGACCAGCTGACGTCGTAGTGACGTCAGGCTGACGTCATAATTCATTTTTATAGTTTTAAAATAATTCAGAAAATGTTTACAAATATTCATATAAATTAATCTGTAAATCAGATGAAAATAATTTATATATGAAAATTTATCAGAAAAATCCAATGAATCCAATGGTGCTATTATCATGCATGTTATAGAAACCTATGTAGATGAACATTGACATTTACCAATAGGTTAACTTATGGAATTTGAAATGAAGAATGACTTTGAACCTATATTCAAACTCACTTCAAAATAACTTGGACACTAGTTGCATTAGCTCATCCATACATGCTACCATGTCATGATCATGCATCATATTGTTGCACTTGCGTGTATTGATTGCTATTTATCTGCATTATGGTAGGCCCTACTTCCGAGGATACCCCCAAGTATTCCAACGAAGGAGAGAACCTTCCCGCTACCCAACAAGGCAAGCATCCCCTTGATCATTCAAATAACATCCCACTCTCTCTCTCTCTCCTGCTCTTGTTTATTGCATTAGGACAAACGTTCACTTGTCTGTCATACACGGTAGATGAACCTATTCTTTTGCATGACCTGTCATTGTCACAGTAAATAGCTAAACCTTGCAACCTAGCATACCTGGTAGATTCTTGTGCCATGATGTGCTTAGCTTACTTTGCCTGCTATGCTTGCTATGCTTAGAGTTGTGTCAGGTCTGTTTCATCTAGGTGATGAACTGGAGTGAAACCATGTTGTTCTGATGTGATAAGCTTATGATGAACCCGATTTGGTAAAGGTAGCGATGAGAGGCTATGTAGGAGTACATAGCGGGTTGTCTCATTGGGACCGTTCTTAGGAACTAAGTTCCGTGTTTGTGATCCAAGACTAGTTACTACCACATGTTGGGCCCTGAAATATGACCCCGCTCGACTTATCATTTGCTTAGTCCTTAGTCCAGGACTTAGAAGTAGTTTCGGGTGTTTATAGCATGCTGGAGGCCGTGCATAGTGCTGACCCTAGGGGTGGGTTACGACACGGTAGGCAGTGGCACGGTGTACCAAGGGTCACCCGAATGGTGGGCTTGGGAACCCTGCGCACATCGTTTGGGGCCGTAGTGGAAACTTCGGCCGGACTTCCGTGCGGGTTCAGTCTCAAATATGCGATAGCTTGGACTAGAGGTCTTATGTGATTGACGGTCATAGCCAACTCCCTCGCTGGGTTTCCGCTTGAAGGTTGCCGAGGTGCATGGTTTTATGAGCACACATCGATAAGTGGTGAGAGCGTGTGTGAAGAAGTACACCCCTGCAGGGTATGAAACTATTCGCATAGCCGCGTCCTCGGATATGGACTACTTGGAAAGCTTATGTTGTTCATAGATAATCAAATCGATACTCATAAAAATATCAAGACAAGTGTGAGTACCGTGGATGGCACTCTCCCAGGGGAGGGAAGTGAATCCATGGTGGTGTATTGTCATGGAGTTAGTGGACTCATATGCGATATCTAATTTTTAAACAAAGAGTTAAAATTGTGTAGTGTAGGTTAGCCATGAGTCAAAGCTGGCATTGCTGCATAAACTCCACCACTCCCCTTGTTGATACATGAGCATGAATAGACTAGGACTGTTTTAAAGACTTGCTGAGTACGTTTGTACTCACGTTTGCTTAATTAATGTTGCAGATGAGACCTAAGACCCATCAGGTGGGTTCTATCTAGATGTCGACGATACCGAATAGCTGGTGTCCCAGCTACGACCTATGCCCTGTGGCGGGCGGTAGATAGTCAGGCCATGTGCATTTTTACCCTTTCATCTGTTTGTACTCACACAGCTTTATGCTTCCGCTTGGTTTGTATGAACTTGTTTGTATGACTTGAGTGTCGGGTCATGTGACCCCTATCTGTAAGAACATATTATGCAAGGCTCATCTGAGCCTCTTAAATAAATGTTCTGTTGATGTATGGTTATGTTCTGATGCCACAGTTGTATCTATGCATATCGGGCATGTCGTGCTTACGTGTGATGTGCAACAGTATGTATGGGATCCGACACCTAGTTGTGTGCCTTTAGTAGTACTCTTTACGGGAAACTGCCTCTTTGTGCTTCCACCGAGCCATGGTAGTTTGCTACTGCTCCGGACACATTGATTGACCGCCATGTATCCTTCTTTGCTGTTGTGTCTGTCCCTTCGGGGAAATGTCTCGCAGTGTAATGGAGTCCCTATAGCCTGCTAAGACTCGTCTACGTGCAGTGATGGCATTTATGTCTCACGACGTAATGGAGTCCTTGTAGCTTGCTATGACTCGTCTACACACGCTTGAGGCCGACACCTGTATTGCTGGGTTACGTATGCCTGTTTTCGTATGGATGTGCCACTTGGGTTCTATGACTAGTCATGTCGGCCCAGGTTCTCTGTTGTTTGATTGCCAGTAACATATTTGCATACGTGAGCCAAAAGACGCAAACGGTCCCGGCTAAGGTAAGGCTGCAGCCGTGGAGCTTACCGTGCGTGAGGCCGCAAAGTGATGTGATATGTTACAGTCTGGATTCATATGACTTAGGATCGAGGTCCTGACACATAGGCCAAAGGCGTATTAGTAGCATGGGTGGACGCGCTACTACTACAGTGCTATAGCTAACTGTTAGCAGTAGCGCCGGTTGAGCAGCGATACTGGTAATTGAGTTGGTAGTAGCGCGTTGTTTTGAGCCGCGCTGCTACTAATCGTGCATATTTCTTTTTTGTATTTATGTTGTATTTTCACACGGTTATACATATTAATGCACAACATCAATAAAAAATGTGGAAGAAACAATATTTAAATTAAAGTAGATGGAGGCAAGAGACCAAGTGGAATTTTCCTCTAATTCAACTTGGTCACCTGCATCCATCCACTTTAATCTAATATATGTCATATAACTTATCATCCCCTTAACCATCTAACAACTCATCGTCGTCTTAATCATACCAAGTTAAAATGTCATAAAATAGAAAAACACCATAATTATCATCATCTTAATCGATCATGCCAAGTTAATATATGTCATATAAACCAGAAAAAGTTCTCTCTCATAGGACCTAGTCCTCTCTCCAAGGTAAAATGTCATAAAACAGAAAAACTCCTAAGTCTACATGATGAAGCAAAGACATTCAAAGGTCTACGACTTGTGGCTTGTGATCCTTCTTTATTTCTCTCCATGCTTCAATTTAAAGTTTCCTTTTGGTTTGCACTGAGTCGAGTATTGATAAACAAAAGGGACGCACACACGGTATGTAATTGCCGTCTCACCTTAGCTATGCATCAACGAAGGCACAACATCATTTGGCAGTTTCTATTGAAGAACATAATATTAGCCTAATTAGCAATGTAATTTACATAATAGTAGCATAATTAGCAAGGTAATTTACGTAATAGTAGGGTAGTTAGCAACTCTTACCAAGATATTTGCACGAATGCCATTAGCCCTCAACATATGGACTAGTGGCACACATAATGTATAATTTGGGCCAGTTCCATAATGCATATTGGGCCTAGTAGACAGGACACCATTAAAAGAGGTGACAAGATAATCCTTGTCCTCGCAAGTTAGATGTGATCCATAAGTGTAATGTGTCATGTCTACTATTTTCTATGTTTCACTTGAAGAGAGGAAATAAGCAGTAAATTATAAATAAACAAGTTTAGTATGGATGAACACCAACTATTTGTAAATAAACAATACAAATTACTTAACAAATATGATTGAAAAACTCACATCGAGGTAAAACTGGAAGCATATCGACATCCAGCCAAATGGATATTACCTTTGATATCATCTTTAGGACGAATATCGATGACTATTTCCATATCCTCGTGAATTCCATATGCCTTGCCTAGAGCTTACCAATTTGAGAAACAAAAATCGAGTGAATAACTGCATTGTATAGTTTAATCCAAAATGCGTAACCATGTTTAGTTTTCAGGTGATCTCTCCTCGTCTCCATATTCTCACTATCTTGGAAACCGAGCTTCTCCAAGACATACTGTCTTGCATGGCAGGGGATGCACTAGTCGAATTGTAAAAAACGGAAATTACACATTGAAGCAAAGAAACACAAGTCATAATTAATTATGAAAAAATACTTGTCATCGTTGCGTATCGTAAAAACATTGAAGGCCTCATCCAGCTTGATGGTGAAGAACCTACCATTTTGCAGGTGAGGCATGTCGCACAGACCCCGATTGTCGCCGCAGAGATCACATTCGGGGATCCTATCATCGTCAGACAGTTCCTGTGTTCATGATTCAAAGATTAAAAATCGACAACAATTATACCAGGAACTATTCAACATTGGTTGACTTTCTGTATGTCGAGGCTTCCCTAAAAAACTCTAATATCTCATGGTGTATATGGTGCGCACTCTGTCACACTGATATGGCAGTGTATGTGGTGCAACCTTGATACGTCTCCAATATATCTATAATTTTTTATTGTTCCATGATAATATATTATCATTCTAGGATACCTTTTGGGTAATTATTTACCAATTTATAATATTTTTGAGCACTAACTATTGACCCAGTGCCCAATGCCAGTTGATGTTTTCTGCATGTTTTTGACTTTTCAGAGTTACGGTACCAAACGAAGTCCAATTGCCATGAAACTTTTGATAATTTTTTCTGGACCAAAAGAAGACCTGGAAGCTTCCTGAGGAGCTGGAGGAGCCAGAGGACCCACGAGGGGCCCACAAGCCAATAGGGCGCGCCACTAGGGGCGTGCCTTGATGGCTTGTGCCTCCCTCGAGCGCCTCCTGATGCCCCTCTCTCGCCTATAAATTCTCTTTTACCCTAAAAACTCCAAAAGCGCTCCCAAAACACTTTTTCCGCCGCCGCAAGTCTCTGTTCTGACGGGAGGCCATCTACACCTCCGTTCCGGCAACCTGTCGGAGGGGAAATCGATCATGGAGAGCCTCTTCATCAACTTGCTGCCCTCGCCATGATGTGTGAGTAGTTCACCATAGACCTATGAGTTCGTAGGTAGTACCTAGATGGCAATCTCTCTCTCTCTTGATTTTCAATACAATGTTCATCACATCTTTGCCTTGATCTATCAATGTAATCGCTTTGTATGGTGCGTTTGTTGGAATCCGATGAATTGTGAGTTTATATTCAGATTATTCATGAAAAGTATTTGAGTCACTTCTGAAATATTATGATTCTTATTTGCCAACTAGATTTATATTTCTTCGGTTGGAGTGGTGCGTCATAGTAGGTTCAACCTGGCGAGTTTCTATATCCGAGTGACAGAAGGGGACAAGTTGTGTCTTTGTGTTTCTGCTACTAACGATAAAACGATGGGTTTATTCATAATGATTGAGTTTACTTTGTCTACATGATGTCAATGTTCTCCAAGCATTACTCCGTTTTACTTAATACTCTAAATGATTGTTGGATAGCGGTCG
Organism: Hordeum marinum; assembly: GCA_022496015.1. NCBI lineage: Eukaryota > Viridiplantae > Streptophyta > Magnoliopsida > Poales > Poaceae > Hordeum > Hordeum marinum. The sequence goes on along the minus strand of JAAAWK010001153.1, from coordinate 1,378,981 downwards.
ATGTGTGGAGTAATGGTAATTGGTGCAGGCAGGAGTCGACCAATTGACTTATGGACGTAATTCCTATATATGCATGATCATTGTCGTGAAAATCACATAACTATTTGCTTTTCTATCAATTTCCCAATAGTAATTTGTTTACCCACCATATGCTACTTTCATGAGAGATGCCACTAGAGAACTCTACGACCCCCGAGTCTATTCAATTATATATTTACAAACGCTTTCATTACCTTGCTGTTATTATTTACTTTTAATTTATTTTGCAATTTACAATTATCTATAATTATCTACACACCTCACGTTGTTGCAAATAACGAGATCAAGGGGATTGACAACCCTCTTGTCGTCGTTGGGTGCAAGTTGTTTATTCTTTTATGTGCAGCCGCTGAAGAGGGTTGACGATTGGTATTCCTATTGGTTTGATAAACCTTGGTTTCATAACTGAGGTAACTACTTACCCACTTTGTGCCGTGATAATCTGTTCCTCTTCATGGAAAACCCAACACATATCACGAGTATCAGGAAGGATTTCTGACGCTGTTGCCGGGGAATACCATCACCAACTATCAAGTAACTTCACACAAATTTTCATTCACTTGTTCTTCTTTTTATTTGATGTTATATTTAGTTTGTCTCATAAAATCTAAATACAAAAATATTTATCTTTGCTTGTTACTAGTTTTCTTGTTTGAAGTCATGGGTAGTTCTTCTTATGTTCGCGTTACTCCCAATAATGATGTTGTGAACTTCACCCAAAGGGGAGGAGAAAGTTTGAAGGATAAATGGTATAGGTTATGCCACACTCAAAATAAGGCAACTAATAAGTTATCCACCACTAACTTGCTTCATATTTTTTATGTTGGTGTGACAACTTGGTATAGGTTTGTCCTTGACACCATAACCGATGGAAACTTCTTAAGGTGTCACACCTTGGATGCTTATAATGCAATTGAAAATCTTGTTGGAACACCACCCCTTATCATTAATGAAACCAATTTTACATTGGAACATGTTATGCAAAGGATTTATGCTATTGAAAAGAAAATGATTGCTAATGAACCAATTGAGGAGTTAGATAAAAAAATTCATAATCATATCACTCAATTTGGGTCACGGGTAGGAATGACTTTGAAAGCTTTGACGGAAAAGGACACTATTACTGATGAGAGTGAAGAACAAGGTTTGAGTTGAATTGATAAAATGGAGGAGGTCATTGGCAAAGTAGATTCCACTTTCACACCATATAAAACTTATGCTAGTACGCCACGAGATAAAAATCCCAAGTTCATATACGTTCCTAAGAGCATTAGTACACCCCCTTCTAAAAATGAGGATCTCAAAATGATTAGTGTTCACCCCAAATTTGTGAACTTGATAAAGTATCCTATTTTCAAGCTTCCCATTGTAACCATTAATAATAGTTGTGTTATTGAGGAGCTTGATGTCAAAGATGACAACACTTGAAACTATGCATTATGCCTAGCTAGGGGCATAAAACAATAGCGCTTGTTGGGAGGCAACCCAATATGTATCTTTATTTTTTTATTTCACCTTGTATTATTTTGTGATAACATGATTGTTTACTCTATAATTATTATGTTTTTATGTTTTAATTAGTGTTCGTTCCAAGTAAAGCCTTTGGGATGACTCACAAGATGAGTAAAAACGATGCTGGAACAAAACAGAAACTTTGACTCCAGTACAGGAATTTTCATTTTTTACTGGAGCGTAATAATGATCAGAAATTTTAACACGTTATTTCTATACAAATATTTATGTTGTAATCATTTAAAAAAATAGAGTTTCATAAGTATGGGTACTTTACAGATTTCTACAAACTATTTTGTTTTAAACAGATTCTATTTTGCTAGCATAGTTTGCTTGTTTTGATTATGCTATGGATTGTATCAGGGGGTATAAGCCATGGAGAAGTTAGAATACAGTAACAATTATGAAAAAAATGAATTAATAATCAATATATCACAGTACCTCAAGTATGCAATATGTTGCTTATATTAACGGATCTCATGAAGTTTTGTTGGGTTTTGTATGATTGAAGTTTTCAAGTTTTGGGTGTGATCATGATGGACCATGGAATAAGGAGTAGCAACAGCCTAATCTTGGGGATGCCCAAGGCACCCCAAGTACAATTCTAAGGATATTCAAGCATCTAAGCTTGGGGATGCCCCGGAAGGCATCCCTCTTTTGTCTCAATCCATCGGTATGTCACTTGGAGATATATTTTTATTCATCACATGATATGTGTTTTGCTTTAAGAGTCGTTTGCTTTTGTTTGATTTTAATTTAAGTTTGTCACAATAATCATTTGCTGGACACACCTATTTGAGAGAGACACACCTTCATGATAATTTGCTAGAATACTCTATATGCTTCACTTATATCTTTTGAGCTTGGCAGTTGCTCTAGTACTTCACTTATATCTTTTGGAGCATGATCGTGTGTAGACTTTATAGAAATAATATACTATCATTCTTCACTTATATTTGTTTCAGATCTGAATAAATAGTTACAGTAATTTGCATGGGTCATAAGACTAGTCCAAAAATGTTAGGTATTCAATGAATGATAATCAAAACCATCATGTAGCACATATAGAGAAGTTGTGGGTTAATAACATTGATGTGGTAATATGAAAAAGGTGTGAGTCCACAATTGTTGATTCGTAGAAGTGTCGAGATTAAGAGGTGTTAACTTGTTATTCATCTAAAAAATAAAGAGGCATGGTGATGATGTGTGAGCTTTTCATTCCTTGTTGAAATCCTAGTGTTGTTTCGAGTCAGGGGCGCGCGATGGTTAACATCTACCAACTCGTCCCTCGGGGCATGTGCGGCGTACTTTGATTTGTGATAAAACTAATAACACTTTGCAATAAGTATGTGAGTTCTTTATGACTAATGTTACACCACGTACATGTTGGAAATATGACCTAGAGGCAATAATAAATTAGTTATTATCATATTTCCTTGTTCATGATAACCAGTTATTATCCTTGTTATAAATGTATTCATTGGAAACACAAATACCTGTGTGGGTACATAGACAACATTGTGTCCCTAGTGTGCCTCTAGTAGACTAGCTTGTTGATCAAAGATGGTCAAGGTTTCTAGCCATGGACATGAGATGTCATTTGATAATGGGGTCACATAATTAGGAGAATGATGTGATGGACAAGACCCAAACTATAAACATAGCATATGATCGTGTCAGTTTATTGCTATAGTTTTCTGCATGTCAAGTATCTATTCCTATAAGCATGAGATAATGCAACACACTGACACCGAATGAGTACCTTGTGTGTATCAAACGTCGCAATGTAACTGGGTGACTATAAAGGTGCTCTACAGGTATCTCCGAGGGTGTATGTTGGGTTTGTATGCATCAAGACTGGGATTTGTTACTCCGTGTGATAGAGAGGTATCTCAGGGCCCACTCGGTAATACAACATCACAATAAGCCTTGCAAGCAAAGTGACTAAAGAGTTAGCCATGGGATCTTGTATTACGGAACGAGTAAAGAGACTTGTCATTTACGAGATTGAACTAGGTATAGAGATACCGACAATCGAATCTCGGGCAAGTAACATACCGATGGACAAAGGGAATTGCATACGGGATTGTCTGAATCCTTGACATTGTGGTTCGACCGATAAAGATCTTCGTAGAATATGTAGGAACCAATATGGTCATCCAGGTCCCGCTATTGGTTATTGACCGTAGAGTTGTCTCGGTCATGTCTACATAGTTTGTCAAACCCGCAGGGTGTGCACACTTAATTTTCAGTGACGATTTGGTATTGTTGAGTTGTGTATGTTGGTGACCGAAGGTTGTTTGGTGTCCCGGATGAGATCCCAGACATCACGAGGAGCTCCAGAATGGTCCGAAGGTAAAGATTTATATATGGGAAGTGATATTTTGGCTACTGGAAAAGTTTCGGGTTTTTCTGGTATTGTACCACTAGTACAAAATAGGGCTTTGGTTGAGGCCAGGATAAGGGCGTTAATCCCGGTTCACGTACGAACCGGGACCAAAGGGGCCATAAGTCCCGGTTCATGAGGCTAGGGCGCCGGCAGGGCCTCGGAGGCCATTGGTCTCGGTTCATCAGACACTTTTGGTCCCGGTTCCAGCCACGAACCGGGACCAATGGGCCTTGCTCCTGGCCTAGCACCTTTAGTCCCAGTTGGTAGCTGGAACCGGGACCAAAAGTCTGTCTTTTGACCAAGTTCTAGCCACAAACTAGGACTATAGATATAAGCCTATATATACCCACACCCCGCCCCTTCCCACTCACTCTGTTTTTTGGACGTCAGCGTGTGCAGGGTGTTGTTTCTCTGGCTCTCACCTCCTATACATATAAGTTGTTCAATGAAATGCCCGAGCCACACTTAAGCTTTCTCCTATCCAAGCTCGACCTCCAAGCTCCATTTTTCTCAAGATTTGTCTAGGTTTGGCGGTCCGTCCTGTCCCGTCCCCGTCCTCACCTCCGTCGATCGCCCGTGTCGATCTTATCGCTGGCACCACCGTGGGGAGCCTCTTGTTCTTATATTCTTTGTAAAATAGAAAATATTCTTACTTGTATGATTTAGATAGATGCTTGTACAATTTTCTTACTTTTATTATTGTTTGTTATCATATAGTGCCATGGTTTTGGTATCCGCCCCCGTCGGCCCTCGTCCTGTATATGATTCAGATGTGGTATATTATCTTTTATAACTATTTGTTTCATTTAGTGTTTATGACAATTATGCCGACCAACATGACATAGATGTGTTTATCTAGGAGGTATGTGAACCGGAAATTCGAACCGACCCTCTTGTCGAGAGGTTAAATTTAGTTGAAAAAGAAAACAATTACTTGAATTTTTTTTGAAAATAATTGAGGAGGAGAAGATGGAATTGGAGTTGCATGTTGCCGATGTCGTCTAAGATCACAAGATCAAGATGGATGCAATGCGCTTCAAGAATAGAAAGATTAGAAATTATGCCATTCATACTGAGGCTTGGTATCATTATACCATTGGATCAATTGGTACCTTAGTTGCAGTTATGATCACATTTGTTTTTGCTTTTAAATGTTTTACATAGTTAAAATTTATGTTTTAATTAGACGTTCTAGAGAGCTATATGTTGTTCAATGAGAACTATGTATGAACTTTATGTTTTTATTTTGGTCACTACTCTACTTTGGTTTTAATGTGATGATGAACTTGTATTAATTTGGTCACTTCTCTATTCATGATGTTCTGTAATGGTTTTTGATACACTTAATTATATAATGCATGCACATGAACCGGCGATGGATGTATGGTGACCGGCGCACCTCCGAGTACATTAAGGGCCTGCATAATTTCCTCGAAGCGGCTGAGGCAAACAAGTAGAATGGTTTTATGCATTGTACATGTACTGCCTGTGGGAATACAAAGGATAAATCCAACTCTAAAACCCTTCACTTTCACCTGCTTGAGAAGGGTTTCATGCTACACTATAATGTTTGGACCAAGCACGCAGAAAGAGGGGTAATGATGGAAGACAACGAAGAAGAAGAGGATGATGACAACTATCCGCCCCCTGAATACGGTGATGCTGCAATGGGGAAAGCTGAAGATCAAGAGGAACCAGACGATGTGCCCGATGATGATCTTCACCAGTCATTGTTGATGCATAGAGAGAATGCGAAAGTGAAAGGGAGAAGTTGAAGTTCGATCACATGTTAGAGGATCACAAAAAAGGGTTGTACCCAAGTTGCAAAGATGAGAACAGAAAGCTCGGTACCACACTCGAATTGTTGCAATGGAAGGCAGACAATGGTGTATCTGACAAGGGATTTGGTTCGCTACTGAAAATAATGAATAAGAAGTTTCCAAAGGATAACAAATCGCACGGCAGTACGTACGAAGCAAAGAAGGTTCTATGCCCTCTAGGATTGGAGGTGTAGAAGATACAAGCATGCCCTAATGACTGCATCCTCTACCGCGGTGCGTACGAGGATTTGAACGCATGCCCGATATGCGGTGCATTGTGGTATAAGATCAGACGAGATTACCCTGGTGATGTTGAGGGCCAGCGCACTGGGAAGAGGGTTCCTGCCAAGGTGATGTGGTATGCTCCTATAATACCACAGTTGAAATGTCTGTTCAGAAACAAAAAGCATGTCGAGTTGATGCGATGACACATAAAAGAACATAAGAAATATGGGAAGTTGAGAGCACCCGTTGACGGGTCACAGTGGAGAAAGATCGAGAGAAAGTGGAGGGACTTTATAGGTGACCCAAGGAACGTACGGTTTGGTTTAAGTGCAGATGGCGTTAATCCATTTTGGGGAGCAGAGCAGCAAGCATAGCACATGGCCTATGACTCTATGTATGTATTGTTGGAAATTTTCCCTGTAATCAATAATAAATTAGTTATTACCATGTTTCCTTGTTCATGATAATCGTTTATTATCCATGCTAGAATTGTATTGATCGGAAACTCAGATACATGTGTGGATACATAGACAACACCATGTCCCTAGTATGCCTCTAATAAACTAGCTCGTTGGTCAAAGATGGTTAAGGTTTCCTAGCCATGGACATGAGATGTCATTTGATAACGGGATCACATCATTAGGAGAATGATGTGATGGACAAGGCCCAAACTATAAACGTAGCATATGATCGTGTCAGTTTATTGTTACAATTTTTTGCATGTCAAGTATATGTTCCTATGACCATGAGATCATGCAACTCGCTGACACTGGAGGAGTACCTTATGTGTATAAAACATCGCAACGTAACTAGGTGACTATAAAGGTGCTCTACAGGTATCTCCGAGGTGTCTATTGGGTTGGCATGGATCAAGACTGGGATTTGTTACTCCGTGTGACGGAGAGGTATCTCAGGGCCCACCCAGTAATACAACACCAAAACAAGCCTTGCAGGCAATGTGACTAAAGTGTTAGCCACGGATCTTGTATTATGGAACGAGTAAAGAGACTTGCCGATAACAAGATTGAACTAGGTATGGAGATACCGACGATCGAATCTCGGGCAAGTAACATAACGAAGAAACAGAGGGAACAACATAAGGGATTAACTGAATCTTTGACATACAGGTTCAACCGATAAAGATCTTCCTAGAATATGTAGGAACCAATATGGGCATCCAGGTCCCGCTATTGGTTAGTGAGTGTGGAGTTGTCTCGGTCATGTCTACATAGTTCTCGAACCCGCAGGGTCTGCACACTTAAGGTTCGGTGACGTTTCAGTAGTACAGAGTTACGTATGGTGGTGACCGGAGGTTGTTCAGAGTCCCGTATGAGATCCCGGACGTCGCGAGAAACTCCAGAATGGTCCAGAGGTAAAGATTGATATATAGGAAGTCCCATTTTGGTCACCGGAATAGTTTTGGGCACATCGGTAGTGTACCGGGAGTGTTAGGAGGGTGCCGGGGACCATCGGGAGGGGTGTCTCGACCCAAAGGGCCACGTGGGTTGTGGAAGGAGAAAAACCATCCCATGGTGGGATGTTGAAGCCCCCACTAAAAGCCCCTGCGGCTGGGGTGGAAAAAACCCAAGGCTGATAGAGTTTCCAAGTGGGAAGGAGGAGTCCTAATCCTACTAGGATTGGAGGAGGACTCCTCCTCTCCTCTGTGCGGCCAAGGCAAAGGGGCCAGCCCTAGGGAGCCGGCCTCCCTCCCCTCCTCCTATATATACTGGGGGGAGAGAGGGCAAAAGCACTAAACCCTAATTGCCACGTGCTGCCCTCTTCTTCCCTGGATCAGTTTCTCCTCTAGATTAATTATGCGCTGCTTAGGCAAAGCCCTACAGGATTAGTTCACCACCAGCGCCACCATGTTGTTGTGCTGCCGGAGAACTCATCTAGCTCTCTACCCCCTCTTGCTGGATCAAGAAGGAGGGGATTGTCATCGAGCTATTCGTCTGCTGAACGCGGAGGTGTCGTTCGTTCGGCTCTAGATTAGAAGGACCGTGATCAGGATCACAAGATGATTCGTGATTTGATCGCGAGACGGATCATGATGGGATCATGGGACGGATCGTGATTGGATTGCGAGATGGATCATGATGGGTTCACGGGACACTCGGTGATTTGGGTCGTGAAGATGTTCGAGTACATCAACCGCGTTTCTTAACGCTTCCCGCTTAGCGATCTACAAGGGTATGTAGATCCACTCTGCCTCTCGTAGATGCTCATCACCATGGACAGATCTTGCGTGTGTGTAGGAATTTTTTTGTTTCCCATGCAATGTTCCCAAACAATGGTATCAGAGCTAGGTCTATGTGTAGATGAGATCGTGAGTAGAACACAAAGGACTTTGTGAGCGTAGATGCTCAGATTGCTTCCTCCCTTGGTCGTGTTTTGATTCAGCGGTCTTGTGGGCTGAAGCGACCTGGGCCAACCTTACTCGTACGCTTACGAGAGACCGGTTCGATCGACTGACGTGTGACTTTGTTGCACAAAGATGGCTGTCGGGTGTCTGGCTCTCCTACTCTAGTTGGATCGGATTCGACAAAGGTGGTCCTTGATAAGGTTGAATAGCATATCACAGTTGTGGTTTTTGCGTAGGTGAGAATTGTTCTTGCTAGATACCCGTAGAAGCCACGTAAAACTTGCAACAACAATTAGAGGACGTCTAACTTGTTTTTGTAGGGTATGTCGTGATGTGATATGGCCAGTTACATGATGAGATATATGTGATGTATGAGATGATCATGTTTTGTATAGAATATCATGATTTGCATGTCGATGAGTACGGCAACCGACATGAGCCATAGGGTTGTCTTTAATTATTTTCGCCGTTTTCTCTTTACTTTATCGCTATGAGTTAGCAATAGTCGTGGAAGCAACAGTCGGCATGACAACCCCGATGGTGACATGTTGATGGAGATCAAGATGACGGAGATCATGGTGTCATGCCGGTGACGATGGAGATCATGTCGGTGCTTTGAAGATGAAGATCAAAAGTACAAGTTCATGGCCATATCATGTCACTTATGATTTGCATGTGATGTTAATCCTTTTGTGCACCTTGTTTTGCTTAGGACGATGGTAGCATTATAAGGTAATCCCTCACTTAAATTTCAAGATGAATTGTGTTCTCCTCGAGTGTGCACTGTTGCGAAAGTTCGTCGTGTCGAGAAACCACGTGATGATCGGGTGTGATAGACTCTACGTTCACATACAACGGGTGCAAGCCAGTGTTGCACGTGCAAAACACTCGGGTTAAACTTGACGAGCCTAGCATGTACAGACATGGCCTCGGAACACAAGAGACCGAAAGGTCAAACATGAGTCATAGAGTAGATATGATCAACATGAAGATGTTCACCATTGAAACCACCTCAACTCACGTGATGATCGGACTTGAGTTGGTGGATTTGGATCATGTGACACTCGAATGACCAGAGGGATGTCAATTTGAGTGGGAGTTTTTAAGTAATATGATTAACTAAACTCATTATCATGAGCATAGTCAAAATGTCTTTGCAAATTATGTTGTAGATTACTAGCTCACGCTATAGCTCCCTTGAATTTTTTTATATGTTCCTAGAGAAATAGGGTTGAAAGATGATGGTAGCAAAAATGCGGACTGGGTCCTTGATCTGAGGATTGTCCTCATTGTTGCACATAAGGCTTATGTTCTTAATGCACCGCTCGGTGCGCCACCCCCTCAAACGGCGATTGTGGATGTTGTGAACATCTGACAGACACGTTCTGATGACTACTTGATAGTTCACTTCATCTTGCATTACGGCTTATAATTGAGGCGCCAAAATGTTTTGAATGTCACGGAACATATGAGATGTTCTAAGAGCTAAAATTGGGATCTCAGGCTCGTGCCCATGTTGAGAGGTATGAGACCTCCAACAAGATTCTTTGCCTACAAGATGAAGGAGAATAGCTCAATTGGTGAGCATGTGCTCAGATTTTCTTGGTACTACAATCAATTGGATGAGTGGGAATTGATCTTCCAGATAAGATAGTGATTGATATAGTTCTCCAAGTCACTTTCACTAAGCTACTAGAGCTTGGTGATGAACTATAAAATGCCAGGGATGGAAATAATGATCCGTGAGCTATTCGCGATGTTTGACACCGCGAACATAGAAATCAAGAAGGAGCATCAAGTGTTGATGGTTAGTGAAACCACTAGTTTCGAGAAGGGCAAGGGATAGGAGGGAAACTTCATGGATGGCAAGTCAGTTGCTGCTCCAGTGAAGAAACCCAAGGTTGAACCCAAACCCGAGACTAAGTGCTTCTATTATGAGGAGAACGGACGCTGAAGCAGAACAACCCTAGATACTTGGTAGATAAGAAGGCTGGCAACGTCGACATAAGTATATTTGATATATGTGTTATTGATGTGTACCATGCTAGTACTCCTAGTAGCACCTGGGTATTGGGTACCGGTTCGGTTGCTAAAGGTTAGTAAGTCGAAATAAAAGCAACGGAATAAACGGAGGCTAGCTAAGGGTGAGGTCACGTTATGTGTTGGAAATGTTTTCCAAGGTTGATGTGATCACCAACGCATGCTCTCTTTACCCTCGGGATTAGTGATGAACCTAAATAAATGTTACTTGGTGTTTGCGTTTAGCATGAACGTGATTAGATCGTGTTTATTGCAATACGGTTATTCATTTAAGTTAGAGAATAATGGTTATTCTGTTTACATGAATAATACCTTCAATGGTCATGCGCCCAATGAAAATGGTTTATTGAATCTTGATCGTAGTAATACACATGTTCATAACATTGATGCCAAAAGATACAAAGTTAATAATGATAGTACCACACACTAGTGGCACTGCCGCTAAATGTCATATTGGTATAAATCGCCTGAAGAAACTCCATGTTGATGGATCTTTGGACTCATTCGATTTTGAATTGGTTGAGACATGCGGATCATGCCTCATGGGCAAGATGACTAAAGACCCTATTTTTGGTATGATGGAGCAGGCTAGTAACTTATTAGAATAATACAAGATGATGTATGCGGTCCAATGAGTGTTGTAGCATGCAGTGGATATCGTTATTTTCTTACCTTCACTGATGATCTGAGTATATATGAGTATATTTACTTAACGAAACACAAGTCTAAAACGTTTGAAAAGTTCAAACAAATTCAGCGTGAAGTTTAAGATCATCATGACAAGAAGATAAAAATGTCTACGATATGATCGTGGAGGTGAATATTTGAGTTATGGGTTTGGTATACAACTTAAGACAATGTGAAAGTTGTTTCACAACGCACACCACCTGGAACACCATAGTGTGTTGGTGTGTCCAAACGTCATAGTCGTGCTCTATTGGATATGGTGCATACTATGATGTCTCTTATCGTTTTGCCACTATAGCTTTGGGGTTATGCATTAGAGACAACTACATTCACTTTAAATAGGGCACCATGTAAATCCGTTGAGATGACACCGTATGAATTATGGTTTGATAGAAACCTACACTGTCATTTCTCAGAGTTTGGGAGTGCACCACTTATGTCTGATAAGCTTGAACCCAAAGCGGAAAAGTGCAACTTCATAGGATACCCTAAGAACAGTTGGGTATACCTTCTATCTCAGATCCGAGTGCAAAGTGTTTGTTGCTAAAAACGGGTCATTCTCGAGAAAGAGTTTCTCTCGAAAGAATTGAGTGGGAGGAAGATAGAACTTGATGAGGTTGTTGAACCTTTATTTCAACCAGAGAGTAGCGCAGCGCAGAAAGATGTTTCCGTGGAACCTACATCAGTTGAAGAGGAAGTTAAGGATGATGATCATGAAGCTTCGGATCACGTTACTATCGAACCTCGTAGGTCGACAAGGATGCATACTTCTCCTGAGTGGTATGTCAACCCTGTCTTGGAGGTCATGTTGTTGGACAACGATGAACCTACAAACTATGGAGAAGCGATGATGGGCCCGGATTCCAATAAATGGTTAGAGGCCATGCAATCCGAGAAAGTATCCATGTATGCAAACCAAGTATGGACTTTGGTATACTTGCCCATTGAACGGCAGGTCGATGAGTACAAATGGACCTTTAAGATGAAGACACACGCTGATGGTGAATGTCACCATTTATAAAGCTCGACTTGTCACGAAGAAGTTTCCGATAAGTTCAAGGAGTTGACTGTGATGAGATTTTCTCACCCGTAGAGATGCTAAAGTCTGTTGGAATTATGTTAGCAGTTGTTGTATTTTTCAACTATGAAATCTGGCAGATGGATGTAAAAACATCGTTTCCTTAACGATTTACTTGAGGAAAGTTTGTATGTGATACAACCAGAAGGTTTTGTCACTCCTAAGGATGCTCAAAGGTGTGCAAGATCTAGCAATCCTTCTATGGGATAGAGCAAGCATATCGGAGTTGGAATATACGCTTTGATGAGGTGATCAAAGTTTTTGGGTTTATACAAAGTTTACGAGAAACTTGTATTTAGAAGAAAGTGAGTGGGAGCACTATAGGATTTCTGATAAGTATATGCGGTTGACATATTATTGATCGGAAATGATGTAGAATTTCTGGAAAGCATAAACGGTTGTTTGAAAAGAGTTTTTCAAAGGAAGACCTGCATAAAGCTACCTAATTGTTAGGCATCAAGATCTATAGAGATAGATCAAGATGCTTGATGAGACTTTCAATGAGTACATACCTAGACAAGATTTTGAAAGAGTTCAAAATGGGTCAGTCAAAGAAGGAGTTCTTGCCTGATTTGTGAGGTGTGAGACTCAAAGATCGACCACAGCTGAAGAAAGAGAAAGGACGAAGGTCATCCCCTATGCCTTATCCATTGGCTCTGTGTAGCATGCCATGATGTTTACTGCACCTACATGTGCCTTGCCATGAGTATGTCAAGGGGTACAAGAGTGATCCTTGAGTGGATCACTAGACAGCAGTCAAGATTATCCTTCGTAACTAGAGAACTAAGGAAATATTTCTCGATTATGGAGGTGATAAAGAGTTCGTCGTAAAGGGTTATGTCGATGCAAGCTTTAAGACCAATCCAGATGACTCATAGTAGCAATCCAGATACGTATAGTGGAGTAGCCATTTGGGATAGCTACAAGTGGAGCATGGTAGCAGAATCTGTAGTATGACATAGAGATTTACAAAGTACACACGAATCTGAATGTCGCAGACCCGTTGACTAAAACCTCTTTCACATGCAAAACATGATCGAACCCCAGAACTCATTGGGTGTGAGATGCATAACAAATCACATAGCAATGTGAGCTAGATTATTGACTCTAGTGCAAGTGGGAGACTGTTGGAAATATTCCGTAGAGGTAATAATAAATTAGTTATTATCATATTTCCTTGTTCATGATAATCATTTATTATCCATGCTAGAATTGTATTGATTGGAAACTCAGATACATGTGTGGATACATAGGCAACACCATGTCCCTGGTATGCCTCTAATAGACTAGCTCGTTGATCAAAGATAGTTAAGGTTTCCTAGCCATGGACATGAGATGTCATTTGACAACGAGATCACATCATTAGGAGAATCCTGTGATGGACAAGACCCAAACTATAAATGTAGCATATGATCGTGTCAGTTTATTGCTACAGTTTTATGCATGCCAAGTATCTGCTCTTATGACCATGAGATCATGCAACTCACTGACACCGGATGAGTACCTTGTGTGTATCAAACATCGCAACGTAACTGGGTGACTATAAAGGTGCTCTACAGGTATCTCCGAGGGTGTCTGTTGGGTTGGTATGGATCAAGACTAGGATTTGTTACTCCGTGTGATGGAGAGGCATCTCAGGGCGCACTTGGTAATACAACATCACAACAAGCGTTGCAAGCAATGTGACTAAACTGTTAGCCACGGGATCTTGTATTACATAACGAGTAAAGAGACTTGCCGATAACGAGATTGAACTAGGTATGGAGATACCGATGATTGAATCTCGGGCAAGTAACATACCGAAGAAACAAAGGGAACAACATACGGGATTAATTGAATCCCTGACATAGAGGTTCAACTGATAAATATCTTCGTAGAATATGTAGCAACCAATATGGGCATCTAGGTCCCTCTATTGGTAATTGACTATGGAGGTGTCTCCATCATGTCTACATAGTTCTTGAACCCGCATGGTCTGCACACTTAAGGTTCGGTGACGTTTTGGTAGTATAGAATTATGTATGATGGTGACCGAAGGTTGTTCGGAGTCCCGGATGAGATCCAGGATGTCACGAGGAGCTCCAGAATGGCCCGGAGGTAATTATTGATATATAGGAAGTCCCGTTTTGGTCATCGGAAATGTTTCGGGCTCATCGATAGTGTTCCGGGAGTGCCGGGAGGGTGCCGGGGACCATCGGGAGGGTTGTCTCGACCCAAAGGGCCACATGGTCTGTGGAAGGAGGCAAACCATCCCCTGGTGGGCTGGCCGAAGCATCCACTAAAGGCCCATGTGGCTGGGGTGGAAAAAACTCAAGGTGGAAAGAGATTCCAAGTGGGAAGGAGGCGACCTAATCCTACTAGGATTGGAGGAGGACTCGTCCTCTCCTCCTTGCGGCCAAGGCAAAGGGGAAAGACCTAGGGTGTCGGCCTCCCTCCCCTCCTCCTATATATACTAGTGGGAGAGAGGGAAAAAGCACTGAACCCTAATTGCCACATGCTTCCCTCTTCTTCCCTAGATCTATTTTTCCTCTAGCTTAGTTCTGCGGTGCTTAGGCGAAGCCCTGCATGATTAGTTCACCACCATCGCCACCATGCCATTGTGCTGCCGGAGAACTAATCTACCTCTCTGCTCCCTCTTGCTAGATCAAGAAGGCGGCGATCGACATCGAGCTGTACGTATGCTGAACATGGAGATGCCGTCCGTTCGGTGCTAGATCGGAAGGACCGTGATCAGGATCGCGAGACAATTCGTGATTTAATCATGGGACGGATCATGATGGCATCGCGGGACGGATCATGATTGGATCGCGAGATGGATCGTGATGGGATCATGGGACGCTCGGCGATTTGGATCGCGAAGACATTCGACTACATCAATCACGTTTCTTAATGCTTCCCGCTTAGCGATCTACAAGGGTATATAGATCCACTCTCTCTCTATCTCTCCTTCTCTCTCGTAGATGCCCATCACCATGGATAGATCTTGCGTGTTCTTAGGAAACTTTTTGTTTCCCATGCAACGTTCCCCAACATGTATAACCTTCCTCCTTGGTTGTGCATGAAGCGGAAGTTTATTATGATGTCAGTGCTCATCCAAGGCCCTAAGCAACCCGGCAATGACATTGATGTGTACCTAAAGCCATTAGTTGATGAACTTTTACAGCTATGGAATGGAAAATGTGTACGTGTGTGGGATGAGAACGAACAGGAGGAATTTGACCTACATGTGTTGCTGTTTGTTACCATCAACGATTGGCCTCCTCTCAGTAACCTTTTAGGACAGACAAAAAGGGATACCACACATGCACGCACTGTTTAGATGACACCAAAAGTATATATTTGGACAAATGCAGGAAGAATGTGTACCTGGGGCATCGTCGATTTCTTCCGATCAACCATCAATGTCGAAAGAAAAGAAAGAATTTCAAAGTTGAGGCAGATCACCGGAAGAAGCCCGCCCTCCATACTGGTGATCACATACTTGATATGGTCAATGATTTACAAGTAATCTTTGGAAAGGGTCGTGGCGGACTATCTGTTCTGAGTGACACCGAGGGAGGCATACCCATGTGGAAGAAGAAATCTATATTTTGGGACCTACCCTATTGGAAAGACCTAGAGGTCCGCTCTGCAATCGACGTGATTCATGTGACGAAGAATCTTTATGTGAACCTTTTAAGCTTCTTGGGAGTGTATGGGAAGACAAAAGATACATCGGAGGCACGGGAGGAATAGCAACGTGTGCACGAAAAAGACGACATGCATCCAAAGCAGTATGAAGGTCCTGCCAGCTATGCTCTTACCAAAGAAGTGAAGGAAATCTTCTTTGAATGCCTGCTCTGTATGAAGGTACCGTCTGCCTTCTCATCGAATATAAAGGGAATAATAAATATGGCAGAGAAAATGTTCCAGAACCTAAAGTCTCATGGCTGCCACGTGATTATGACGCAACTACTTCCGGTTGCATTGAGGGTGCTTCTACGAGAAAACGTTCGGTTAGCCATTGTGAAGCTATGTGCATTCCTCAATGCAATCTCTTAGAAGGTAATCGATCCAGAAATCCTACCAAGGTTAAAGAGTGATTTGGTGCAATGTCTTGTCAGTTTCGAGCTGGTGTTCCCACCATCCTTCTTCAATATCATGACGCACGTCCTAGTTCATCTAGTCAACAAGATTGGCATTTTGGGCCCTGTATTTCTACACAATATATTCCCCTTTGAGCGGTTCATGGGAGTCTTAAAGAAATATGTTCGTAACCGTGCTAGGCCAGAAGGAAGCATCTCCACGGGCCATCAAACAGAGGAGGTCATTGGATTTTGTGTTGACTTTTTTCCTGACCTTAAGCCGATTGGTCTCCCTCAATCGCGGTATGAGGGGAGACTGGTTGGTAAAGGCACGCTGGGACTGGACTCAATAATATGTAGGGATGGGCATTCTTGGTCTCAAGCACACTACGTAGTTCTACAGAATACTACCTTGGTGACCCCGTATGTAACAGCCCGAGACCGACGCTCCAGAAGATTCCCCTTTTATTCCATTCTTGTCATGTGATTCGTCTGGTTGTCGCATTCATCATAGCATCATTCGCGTCATCTGCATAGCATCAACACTCATTTTTGAAAACTTGCATGTGTTCGTGTTCGTCGGTTCTCTCAGTTCATGTTGTTGTTCGTTTCGAGTCGAACCACACAAGCACGCACCCACAACATCGTTTAAAAAACCGTTTTTAAAGCGCGCAAAAAAATATATGCTCGGATTGGGTCAAAAGTTGCCATGCGGTCTTGTTATATCGTAGGTAGACGCCTGCCAAATTTCGTTGCAATCAGAGTTCGTTTGATACCCGAAAGGATAAACCTATAGCGGTACTATAGCCGGTCAAACCGTCAGATGTTTTCGTTTTATAAAACATGTTGCCGGGTTGCCCGTTTTCCCTCTGTGCTATGCCTAGCCCCCCCCCCACACACACAGTGGACAGACCCTCGCGCATGCCCGATAGCTTCCCTGAACCCAAAACATACGGTCGTGCCCGTTGAGTCCAGATCATCCCCGTAATACCCCAAACCATCATCAGTTTCTCAAATGGACTTCCTAACCCATTTATTCTCAACCATCCGATCGAAATCGAAGGGTCCGAACCTAACCCGTTTGCTCTATTTATAGACCACCTCTGACCAAATTCAGACCAAACCCTATTTTCTAGGGATTCTACCATAGCCGCCGCCACACACACCACCCGGTCTCTTCTTCCTCGGGATCTCTCCCGATCCAACTACCTTTTTTTCAGCGCCGCTCAATTAGTTCCCCTCGATCCATCCGCACCTTCCGTAGCGAGCGGACCCTGCTCGATCTCCTCCCACGTGGTTTGTGCCTGTTCACGTCTAGCCAGCTGGGGAGCCGCCGGAGTCCAGCCAGGTTGTCGCCTCGCTCCCCATGCAAATCCTTCTTTCTTATCTCCCTAATCCATCTCTCTCTCTCTCTAGGGAATCATGTCATGCCCAAGATGTGACCCTATCCTTATTTTTGCACGAGGGCCTCGACAGGGATAGGAGCGCATCTCATCATGTTGCAAGAATGGATATCATTACAAGTACATGTATAGAAGAGATGAGTATATGGAATTGGCTTACACTCACCACAAGCTACAAGAAGATCACATTAATACAACACATATTCAAACATCATATAGAAGAGCAGGGTCCGACTACGGACGAAAACAAATGATAAAATGACATCCATCCTTGCTATCCCAGGCTGACACTTGGAACCCATCCTAGATTGATGTAGAAGAAGCAGAACTCCAAATCAAAAACAAACATCGCGCTCACATTCAATCATCGCATTACCTGTACCTGCAACTGTTGTTGTAGTAATCTGTGAGCCACAGGGACTCAACAATCTCATTTCCAAGGGTATCAAGACTATTAAAGCTTAATGGGAGAGGTATGGTTAAGTGGTGAGGCTGTAGCAAGCGACTAAGACTTTATTCGAGTGGCTAAATTACGGGTACAGAAAACAAAGTATGATGGCCTACGCATAACAGACGTGAACTAGAAATGATCACTCAATGATCCTGAACACCTACTTACGTCAAACATAACCCCACCATGTTCACTCTCGGATAAGGACTCACGAGAAGAGACAGTCATGGTTACACACACAGTTGGTGTATTTTATTTGAGTTTACTTCAAGTTTGCTATGACCGGGTGTTATACAAAGTATCCAAGTTTGCAACATAACCGCGGGCATGGCTTTCTGAAAGATTTAGCACTGCATGGGTGCTCCAACTCGTCCATCACAAATTAACCACACGCAGCGGGAATAACCTCGACCACGGATCTCGTGATCTTCCTAGGCAATTCCATAGGAAATCCGCCACCTCGAGATAGCCCGAAGAAAAATCGGAATTCCTCACTCAAGACGTTTAAGAAAGGTAAAAAAAATCCAGCAAGGCCGCCCAGCGTGTCGACGATCCCGATAGGAGCCGTGTATCTCGTTCTCAGGACACGATGAATGAGCGATGGTTACCACGCCAAACACCGAGTTGCCCCGGGTAGCGTTAATAAGCTGCTCTGGGTTGGACCAACACTCATGAGGAGCACTGGCCTGGGTTGTTGATTAATCCACGGGGTGATCATGCCCTATGTAAATTTTAGTTGTTATTAAGCAAATAGTACCAATTTTGGGCCTTGCCAAAGAAGCTTTATCCTAAAACAAAAATCAAGGGGGTCCCCATAACAACCCCGAGCATGTTAGGAGCGCTCAATTATGGAACATAACACTGGTTCACAAGTAACTAGGGCGGCAAGAGTGGAACAAAACACCGAGCAAAAGGCCAAGACTTCCACCTTTTACCAAGTGTATAAGTGCATTAAATTAAATAGCAATAATATTGTGATAACAAAAGAATGTCCATGTTGTCTCATGGAAGAAATTGCACCTGCTGCTAGAAACGCTATAAGAAGGGCTGAGCAAGCGATAACATAGCCAAACAACGATTTGCTGGGATGTGGAAGGGTTAGAGGCTTTTCGTGGCAATGTTGGTAGGCTTGACAAACAAGCTGTGGTAGGTAGCGTGACATTGCGAAAGAAAACGAGACATCTAGCATGGCAATGATAGTAGTGGTATCTAGGGAAATGTGTCATCTTGCCTGAGATCCCGCATGGAAGAAGAACGAGTCCATGAAGAAGACGAGCCCACGTAGTCGAACGGATCCTCACACTCTGAACGCTTTCGGAACTCTATCGAGAAGGAACAATCTGAAACAACAATCAACACATGATTCACCACAACATATGCATGACATGATGCGCAAACAAATATCATGAATGTCCAGTTTAATGTGCAAGGCATGGCAATTCACCTCAAACAACTACTACACATTAAAGTGAAGCTCAATATGCAACGAGTTGCATATTGACGAAACTCCACATACGAATTATTTAGTT
Source organism: Hordeum marinum (assembly GCA_022496015.1). Taxonomy (NCBI): domain Eukaryota; kingdom Viridiplantae; phylum Streptophyta; class Magnoliopsida; order Poales; family Poaceae; genus Hordeum; species Hordeum marinum. Next base: position 1,359,382 of record JAAAWK010001153.1, on the reverse strand, counting down.
CACTCTCATTTAGGTACTCATCAATATTAAATGTTGTTAGACATGGCAAGAGATGAAGCATGAACAACTATATCGTCTAGGCATTTTAAATGAGGCCGGAAGCAACATATAACATTTCCGAAACATCCCCATAAGCATAATATGAATTCGGTGCAGATCTGTACTAACCATATTTTAGAGTTGCTAAACAGCAAAATAAATGTCACCATGATATTCTACATATTTTTCTAGTCAAGTTACATATATAAAACATTTTCAACGGAGCTACGGTTCAAAAGTTATTAAACAATTCATTTTAACATGACATTTACGCAAATTACATGAAAACAGCAGGTTAAACATTTCGAACACATGTGTAAGTTGGATATTGTGAATCTACACGAAATTCTAGACACTTTTCATATATAAAGTTTTCTCATCCGATGCACGGTTGAAAAGTATTAACAATTTAAAAACATGGGTTTTTCTGTAATTCTGAAATTCACAGGTTAATTGACAAATTCGTTAATAGGAATGAAAAAAGGTTAACGGGCCGAATCTGCACAGTGCACTGGGCGTAGGACAACAAAATATTGCTCAGGCGGGGAATAGGCTGGCGGCTCACCATGGGCCAACAGGCCGGTCGGTGGAGCGGGGCGGCTAGGCCGCGTGGGGCGAGGGGACGGCCCATGCGGGGGTTGGCGTGGTCAACACCCGATGGGGCTCGGGCGCTCGTCTCCCTACTCGTCATGGCCGAGGCCATGGCGGTGGTCAACGGGGGTCTGGAGCTAGGGCGCCTACGGTGAGGGCCTCGGGAGGAGCTGCGGCGGTCAGATCCGCGACGGGGCTGCCCGGATCTGCCCATTCCCAGCGGTTACCAGGCGCGACGGCGAGCTTCGGAGGCTTCCATGGCGGGGCAGCGGGATCCGGCGGCCTCCATGGCGGGCTGCACCTACATCACAGAGGAAGAGATAGGGGTGAGAGGGAGAGGGAGGAGAAGGGAAGAGAGCGATGGTGAGAGAACCATCCTGGAGGGGAGGGGCTGGTCGCCCGCGACGGGGCTCTCCGGCCACCGGCACGGGGCAGTGCTGCTCGGGGCTGCGGGAGGAGTAGGGCTCGGGCGCCTGCGGGGACGCGTATGGGTGGCGGTGGCGGTTCGGGCCCGACGGGCCGCGGATAGGCTTGGGCGGGCCGCTGTGGCGGAGGAGGGAGGCTGGCGGCGCGGATTTTGAGGAGAGAGGAGAAGCCAGATTAGGAAGGTGGAGGATATATTTCTACTAATTATGGCTAGCGTTAGTAGGTTTTCTCCGTTTTTGGGCCGTAGGATCTCGATCTGACGGTCCAGAAGCGGAGGGGGCTAGGTTAGGCTGCGGTGGCTGTGTAGATGGGCTAGGTGGAGATGAGAGGGAAGTTGCGGCCCATGACACGAGGTTTTAAAACATCGAAAACGTCCGACGAATAACCGACGACCGCACTGCTACGGTTGACCGATGGGGTATCAAACAAACTCAGAATGCGACGAAATTTGGCAGGCGGCCTACCTACACTATAATAAGACCGCATGCCAGGTTTCGACCCAATTCGGGAATATTTTATACCCACTTTTTAAAGCAACATTTTCACGATGCCGCGGGCGCGTGCGTGTGTGGTTGGTCTCGAAGTGGGCAACGACAAGAATGGAGAGAACCGGCGACTACGAACGGATGCAAGTTTTCAAAAACGAGTGACGATGCCATGCAGATGATGCGAATGATAGAATGATGAATGAAACAACCAAACGAAACACAGACGAGAAAGGAAATAAAAGGGGAATCTTCTGGAGTGTCGGTCCCGGGCTGTTTGAAATCAGTAGCTCCAGGACTTCCCAGCCATGACCACCCACAGTAGTAGCGAGGCCCTGCCCGGAGCTCACACTAGTGCCCGTGCTGGCCACCTTGCCCCGCAGCCCCGCCAGTCGCAGTCGCCTTGACCCCGTCCTCGCTCGAACACGTGCAGCCGTAGCCTCGTAGGAGCAGGTCGAGCCTCCCGCATCGGTCGCTCCCTCCTGCTCGACGAGAGAAGCTTGGGCACCGCGCCTCCAACCTCCTGCCATCGCCAGCGTGTATCACCGGAGTCACCAGGTCCATGCACCGGTATTCTCCTCCTTGCTTTTCCTTCTTCCCTCACGTCTTTGCTAAGTGTTGAAACAAGCCTTGCATGTAGCCCACCCCCGGCAGCCCAACTTGGCCCTCACACCAGCCCAGCATGGCTACCGTTGCCTTGCCTCGTACGTGACCGATTCTCTGGGATCGGTAACCCGCCTCGCGCATGATCTCCTGCTCGATATCCTGCTTGTTAGCGTTGTTAGCCTAGCTCTCGTACTGCCACTGGTTGTATAAATACCATAGATGACAAATGAATAAAGTGTGCAACACAAAATCTCTCTCTCTCGTTTCTCACATGGTATCAGTTTCCCTCTACCGATCATCCACGCTTCCACCCACTCTCCTACTGGCCATGGCTTCTCCCCGCTCCACTCACTTTGGTGACGTCAATCCCTTTGTCGTCGTCGAGCCAGCCTCTGCCACCAGTCTCCGCCTCATACATATCCAAGATCACGCTCCCATCGTCTTGGACCTCCACACCCCCTCCTTCTCCACCTGGCGCACGTACTTCTCATTGACGTTCCGCGAATTCCAGATTCAGGACCATGTCGACGGCACCGTTGACGCCCGTGCCATGCACGACGACGCCAACTGGATGGGGGTGGACGCCACCATCATCAAGTGGCTGTACCGCACGGTCAGTCGTGAGATCCTCTCGCACGTGATCCGTGACTACGACTCGGCATTCGGCATTTGGACCTCCATCTGTCAACTCTTCCTCGACAATCAGCTGCAACGTCAGGTACTTCTCATGACCGAGTTCTACAACCTCTCTCAGGATGGCATGAGCCTCTTCGACTACTGCAACCGCATCAAGGTGCTCACCAACGAGCTCCGCGACGTGGGTGCCCCGGTCTCCGAAGCCACCATGCTCACAAACCTGATCCGCGGCCTCGGTCCGGACTACGCCAACTCCGCCTCGAACTTGAATCTCCTCACCGAGCCCACATTCGCCCGCACCATCAACTATTTGTGCCTCAAGGAGTGGCGGATGCTGCAGTCCTCCCTGCAGCGCACACAGGCTGCCCTCACGGCACGCACCGCGTCACCGGTGCCCTCGGTCGTGCCACATGCGGCTCCGCCGGCGTCCTCCCCCGTGGTCGGCTTCTCTCCACCAGGCCATACCCGCAAGAAGAAGCGAGGCTCCGACGGCTGCCCTCACCCCGCTGGCCCGGCGCCCACCGGGCGTCCCTCTGCACCGACCGGTCCTGCCCCGGCACCCTGGTTCGGGGGTGTTAACCCCTAGACTGGCATCATCCACGCGTGGGCTCTGCCACCGGCGTGCACGCCCCACCCCGGCATTCTCGGATCATGCCCCGCCAGCCACCAGGCGCTGCTCGCCGCGTATCTTTCGGGCTCCTACCCCACGCCACCGCCAAACGTGTGGACTCCCGTGCCCCCGACACACTGGCTCACCAACCACGCGGGGGCTTCGTCCTCTCCCGACCCGGCACTCCTGGCGGCTCTGCATCAAGCACCCTCGCCCGCTAACTACACCGGCAATGGCGAGTGGTTCATGGACACAGGAGCGTCGTCGCATATGGCGTCCCACCCTGGTATCCTCACCGATTCCCAACCCTTTCCTACATCCACACGCATTGTGGTGGGTGATGGCTCTTCACTTCCCATCACACACTGCGGTGCTCTCTCTCCCATCTTCCCACTCTCCCTTTAAGCTATATGATGTACTTGTTTCTCCCCATCTCATTACTAACCTCGTCTCTGTTCGTGCCCTTACTCGCCAAAATTCTGTTACGGTTGAATTTGATGCTTTTGGTTTCTCTATCAAGGACCTGTGGACCAAGATGATGATGCTCCAATGTAACAGTCTCGGCGATCTCTACCCGCTCCAACTGTCGCTGCCCAACCACGCACCCGTTGCCCTTATCGTCGGCCTTGATCTTTGGCATGCCCGTTTAGGGAACCCCGGCACCTCAGGCATGCATCAGCTCCTTCGTAGTGAATTTTTTCAATGTAATAAAAGTGCACCGCACTCTTGCTCCGCTTGCCACTTGGGCAAGAGTACTCGCCTCCCTTTTTCTGATTCGCATCATGTTTCTCATTTCCCATTTGAATTGTTACATTGTGATGTATGGTCCTCTCCCATAATCAACAATTCTGGTTTTCAATATTACTTAGTGGTTCTTGATGATTTCTCGCACTTCGTTTGGACTTTCCCCTTGCGTCGCAAATCGTACGTGCTCGCCATGCTCACCGCCTTCTTTGCATTTGTCCGCACTCAGTTCTCTCATCCCATCCTTGGCCTCCAAACCGACAATGGGCGTGAATTCGATAATCACGGCGTGCACTCCATCCTCTCCACACACGGCTCCATACTCCATCTCACCTGCCCATATACCTCGCAGCAAAATGGGCGCGCGGAGCGCGTCCTCCGCACGCTCAACGACAGCGTCCGCGCCCTCCTCCTCCATGCCGCCGTTCCGCTCCAATTTTGGCCCGAGGCACTCTCCAGCGCCACACACACTCTCAACGTTCGTCCCTGCCGTGCGCACGTTCACTTCTCCCCTCACCACCTCTTCTTCGGTCAACCCCCCTCCTACGGTGACCTACGGGTATTCGGCTATCCCTACTACCCCAATCTTCTTGCCACCTCTCCCCAGAAGCTAGCGCCCCGCTCCATTCCCTGCGTTTTCTTTGGCTACCCTTCAAACACCAAGGGATTTTGCTGTTACGATCCGGAATCTGGGCGCATCATCATCTCTAGGTACTTGTGCTTTGATGAGTCTGTCTTCCTGTTTAAACATGTCTCCGGCTCTACTCCAACCCCGTCGATCATGCCGCCTGCACCACGCCGAGCTCCTCTGCTCGTCCTACCTGCACCATCTTCTCCGTCGGGCGCTCGCGGGGTTCGCCACGCTGCCCGGGGTGTGGAGCCACCCGCTCCTGACTCTCCTGCAACGGGCGCCTCACTGTCCGCCTGAGGGTCTTCGGCCTTGTCTACACCTCCGACCACTGCTTCTCTTGCTCCGGCCTTCTCCGACCAGGCTCCTTCACCGCCCCCGTCCGGTGCGCCGGGCCCCTCCGCGCCGGCTTCGTCTGCAAGAAGTGCCCCCGCCTCACCCCCTGGTGCGAAGCACTGCTGCGCAACCGCACCTGGCAGCTCGTCCTGCGGCCCACACGTGCTCATGATATCAGCGGCAAGTGGGTTTTCCGCCATAAGCTGCGTCCCGATGGTTCTTTGGACAGGTACAAAGCTCGTTGGGTCATCTGTGGCTTCCGGCAACGCGCTGGCCTCGACTTCACTGAGACCTTAGCGCCCGTCGCCAAGCCGGGCACAATCCCCTGTGTGCTCCAACTCGCCATCTCACATCGCTGGGCGGTCCATCAACTTGACGTCTCCTGACGGAACAAGTTTTCTGCCAGCAGCCGGCTGGTTTCGTCGATCCGACACGCCCCGATGACGTCTGCTTGCTCTCTCGCTCCTTCTACGTCCTCAAGCAGGTGCTGCGTGCCTGGTACTAGCGGATCGCCGCATACTTGGTGCATATCGGCTTCATCATCACCCGATCCTACGCATCGCTGTTCGTCTACGGTCGCGGCCCCAACATGGCGTATCTCCTTCTGTACGTCCACGACATTGTCCTAGCTGCCTCCACCGACGCCCTCCTTCGTCGCTTCGTCAGCCTTCTCCAACACGAGTTTGCTCTAAAGGACCTTGGCACGCTTCATTACTTCCTGGGCATGGAAGTCGTGCGCCGCTCCACTAGCTTCTTCCTCTGCCAACGGAAATACGCCCTCGAGCCGCTGGATCGCGCCGGCATGTCCAACTGCAAGCCGGTGTCCACCCCTATCGACACCGAGGGCAAGGTCTCTAGTCAGGCCAGTGTGCCCTTTGCCGACGCTTCCTTCTACCGTAGCATCGTCAGCGGCCTTCAGTACGTGACTCTGACCCGCCCTGATCTTCAGAATGCAGTGTAGCAAGTATGCCTTCACATGCATGCCCCGCGCGACGTGCGTTGGACTCTGGTGAAGCGGATCTTGCGATACATCCATGGGTCGCCCTCGCTTCGGCTCACGCTCTGCGCTTCCTCGTCGCTCGACATCATCGCCTACTCTGACGCCAACTGGACTGGCTGCCTCGACACCCGTCGTTCCACTTGCGGCTACTTAATCTACATGGGGCCTTCTATGGTGTCGTGGTCGTCCAAACGGCAGCCCACCATGTCCTGCTCTAGTGCAGAGGTAGAGTACCGCGTTGTTGCCAATGCGGTTGTTGATTGCTCCTAGCTCCGTCAGCTGTTGACTGAGCTCCACTGCGGTGTCGCCAATGCCACGATGGTCTACTGCGACAATGTTTTGGCGGTGTATCTCTCCGCCAACCCCGTCCATCACCGCCGCACCAAACATATCGAGCTCGACATCCACTTCGTCCGCGAGAAGATTGCCCTTGGGCAAGTCTATGTTCTCCACGTTCCTACGGCTCAATAGTTTGCCGACGTGATGACCAAGGGGCTTCCACCGTCGGTGTTTCGGGAGTTCCGCTGCAGTCTCTACATCTCCGACGGCGAGGCTTCGACTGCAGGGGGGTGTCGAAACAGGCCTTGCATGTAGCCCACCCCCGGCAGCACAACTTGGCCCTCACGCCAGCCCATTATGGCTACCGTTGCCTTGCCTCGTACCTGACCGATTCTCTGGGATCGGTAACCCACCTCGCGCATGATCTCCTGCTCGATCTCCTGCCTGTTAGCGTTGTTAGCCTAGCTCTCGTATTGCCGCTACTTGTATAAATACCGCAGATGACAAATGAATAAAGTGTGCAGCACAAAATCTCTCTCTCTCATTTTTCACACTAAGCTCTCTCTCCCTCGCTTCTTTCTCCGTGCAGCAGCTCTCTGACATGGCCGCCGCCAGGGACGCGCGGAGTTCCCTACCTCTAATGCCGCCGCACCTTTGAGCATCGTCCTCCTCCGACCCCGTTCGGATCAGAAGCCCCAACCCCGGAGCCCGCCATCTCCGTTCCTCCCTGGCCTCCCGTCCTGCGAGCCTTGTCGCCACATTTGACTTCTTCATCTGATGGTGTGATCCCCGTGCGTTTGTGGGAAACCAAGTCTCAGCCTTTGTTTTAGAGCATATAGAGTTCCACCCCTAATTTGACACAAACACAACATGGGTGCATTGGTTACCACCACTGGTTTCCATCCAGGAAGTGGTGGGTTCCAATCCCAGACTTCCCTATTTTTTGCAATGCCCTCTTTGTTTTCGTTTTTCACACATCCAACTCTGTTTTGCACTCCAAGTTTGGTTCAGTCAACGTCCCAGGTATAGTTTATGTTCAGCAAAACCCATTATGTGTCATAGTTCCTATGTAGCCGACCTAGTTAGCGCACTACATTTCCACCTAGAGGTCCTGGGTTCAATTCCCATCCGGTTCATTTTTTTGCTAGAATTTTGATATTCTGTTGTTCCTATGACACCTGGGACCCAGCGGCCATGTTGACCTCTCATCATTGACTCGGTTGTCCACCCCTAGCCCTACTTGTCACTAATACTGGCTAGCACAACCGGTGTCAATTTTTTTTTTCAATTTAAAACTGCATAGTCTTACAAAAATAGTTTAGAGTTTTGCAAAATTCATATAAAATTCAACCGTGCATCATATGAAGACATTCTATATATGAATTTTGTTCAGTTTTAAGCCTACTTTCATAATATGCAAGTTTCACACATGTCCAGAATGTTTAACTTGTTGTTTTCATTTATTTTGCGTAAATGCCATGCTAAAATTATTTATTTCATAACTAGTTAACCATGGCTTAGATTTTAATGTTTCACATATGGAACTTGACTAGAAAAAATGTGTAGAATAACATGGTGTCATTTATTTTGTTGTTAACAACTCTAAAACCGTGTTCTAGGTAGAACAGTAGAAAATTCGAAAATTACAGATGGGGACTTTTAGGAATTTTAATTCGTTGTTCCGGACTAATTTAAAATGCCTATATGTTGTAGTTGTGTGTGCTTCACCTCTTGCCTTGATAAACAACATTAACCACTTTTCTCATAATATGGAGAGTTATTATTTCGTTATATGAATGCTCCCTTCTCCACTTAAAATTGCGTAATTCATCTTCACCTTATGTCATGAGCATCCATGTTAAACAACATTTAATATTGATGAGTACCTAAACGAGAGTGAACTAAATATTTGAATGTGGAGTTTCGTCAATATGCAACTCGTTGCATATTGAGCTTCGCTTAATGTGTAGTATTTGATTGATGTGATTTGTCATGCCTTGCATATTTTAAACTTGACATGAATCATATTCGTTTCCACATCATGTCATGCATATGTTGTGGTGTACCAGGTGTTGATTGTTTGTTCCAGATTACTTCTTCTCGATAGAATTCCGAAAGAGTTCGGAGGTTGAGGATTCGTTCGTCTACTTCACAGACAGTCTTCTTCACGGTTTCGTTCTTCTTCCAAGCGGGATCTCAGGCAAGATGACACATTTCCCTGGATACCACTACTGTCATTGCGATGCTAGTTGTCCCGTTTTTATCGTTATGTCTCGCTACCTACCACTTGCTTGTCAAGCCTCCCAACATTGCCATGAAAAGCCTCTAACCCTCCACCTTCCCAGCAAACTTTTGTTTGGCTATGTTACCGCTTGCTCAGCCCTTCTTATAGCGTTTCTAGCTGCAGGTGCAATTGCTTCCATGTGTCAACATGGACATTCTTTTGTTATCACAATATTATTGCTATTTAATTTAATGCACATATATACTTGGTAAAAGGTGGAAGGCTTGGCCTTTTGCTCGGTGTTCTGTTCCACTTTCGCCGCCCCTAGTTACTTGTGTACATGTGTTATGTTCCATAATTGAGCGCTCCTAACATGCTCAGGGTTGTTATGGGGACCCCCTTGATTTTCGTTTTGGGATCGAACTTATCTGGCAAGGCCCAACATCGGTTTTACCATTTGCCAACCTAATAAAACTAGCATAGGGACTTTCCGGACCCAGTGGATAATTAATCAACAAACCGGGCCAGTGCTCCTCATGAGTGTTGGTCCACCTACCTAGCAGTCGGCGGTGCCACCTCGGGGCAACTCAAGGCATTTTCAGGCTACCGTCCACTTCACATAGACGGATGATGCCCGTGGATAGAGAGCGCACGGCTCTAGATGCGTATCTGGCTCACCGGGGGGCCTTGCTGGATTTGTTTTTAACTTTCTCGAACATCTTGCGCGTGGGATTTCGATGACACTTCGGTATATCTCGAAGTTGAGATTTTCCATCAGGATTCCGCAAATACTACTGGTGATTCCGCGGTTGACGAATTCCAACGCAGCGTGTGGTTAATTTGTGATGGATGAGTTGGAGGACCCCTTCAGGGTTAAATCTTTTGGAAAGCATGCCCGCGGTTTTGTGGCAACTTGGAAACTTTGTTTAACACCGATCATAGCAAACTTGTAGTAAACTCAAATAAAATACAACAATTGTGTGTGTACCGAGACTGTCTCTTCTCGTGAGTCCTTATCCGAGAGAGAACATGGTGGGGTTATGTTTGACGTAAGTAGGTGTTCAGGATCACTTATTAATCATTACTGGTTCACGTCGGTTATGCATAGACCACCATACTTTACTTCCTATATTCGTAAGTTAGCCACTCAAATAAATGCTTAGTTGCTTGCTGCAGCCTCACCACTTAACCATACCTCACCCATTAAGCTTTGCTAGTATTGATACCCTTGGAAATGAGATTGCTAAGTCCCTGTGGCTCACAGATTACTACAACAACAGTTGCAGGTATAGATAATAGGATGAATTGACGTGAGCGCGATGCTTGTTTGATTTGGAGTTCTTCTTATTCCACTTCTTCATCAATCTAGGATAGGTTCCAGGATGCAGCTTGGGATAGCAAGGATGGATGTCATTTTATCATTTGGTTTCGTCTATAGTCAGACCCTGCTCTTATGTATGATGTTTGAATATGTTGTTCTATTGATGTGATCTTGATGTAGCTTGTGGTGAGTATAAGCCAATTCCATATACTCATCTCTTCTGTACATGTACTTGTAATGATATCCATTCTTGCAAAACAAGGAGATGCGCTATTATCCATGTCGAGTCCCTCAATCCAAAATAAGGATAGGGTCGCATCTTGGGCGTTACAAGTTGGTATTAGAGCCGATACGGACCTAGGAGCCCCCTTGATTGATCGAACTTGGTCGAGTCGAGTCTAGTGAAAAACTATTTTGAGTCTAGTTATATCGGATAGCAGGATTCTTTTTACTTCTCTTCTCTACTCTGGTGAGGAATTACAACTTAGGAATTTTGATTCTACCCTCATCTCACTCAAAAAAAATTAGGATCATGCGGGTATTTTTGGAAACTATATGATGTCGATGTGAAGGAATTCTGTCTTGGTGCCTCCTGTTATCAAGGAGTAGATATCCGAGGGATTTTTGCACATCGTTGTCATTCAGTTTGCCTAGTATCTCAGGACGGAGGATGTTTGAAATTACTTCAATAATTTTCATGGCGAGATAAGGCTGGAGTCACCCAGTACTAGGGAGGCGTCCGGGGTATTCGAGCCATGTTTGGTATCGTTGTGTTTTTGAGGGTCCGAGTTAGATGGAGTTTCGAAGCCTCTGATTATGCGGATGGATACCGTTGGAGTGTAGGGCTTGTTTGTTGTGTGAGATATTTTTCCTCCCTGTATCCCCAACACCCAATTGCATAACGAAAGATTTTAGAAGTTCTTAGGTGGGAATTCAAGTAGGTAGCTAGGATTATCTTTCCGACAAGTGCATAATGGGTATGTATTTGCTCCGGCTTGTTTCGTAAGCCTCAACCTTTGTTTTGTTTTTGAATATGGTAATTCGTGGTGCTTCGCTGTCAAATGGTGATCTCATATCTTTCCAAAGCGGTGTTCTCATATTTCTGTGGGAATGCTAATTCTTTTGCTCAATCAAGTTGTCATATCAATTCTTTTCATCTGGTGTGCTCTCTTCAAGTGAATTCTATCCTATTCAATATTGCAAGATCAATCCTCTTATTATTTCCCGGAGTTCATTTCATCCGTCCCGAGTTTTCTTTCTTTTTCCCCACCATCCCGCCCTCTTTTCTTCAATGCTTAATTCTCATCCAAATGCCTTTCTTTTCATCGATGCTTATGCTATCATTTGTTTTGTATTGTATCCGGTGATTCATTGTGAAGTTCCTCGAGTGATTCAAATTCATCATTTCCTTATTCATGTTTTCCTTCCCGGCGCATTCAATTCAATATCTCGGTGTTCGTCATATCCTTTTCATTCTCTAAATGCTTTCTCATGTTGGAATTCTTTATCAAGCCTATCTAAGTTTTCATATCTCCCTGTTCTATCCGAAGTGCTGGAGATATCTTAGAAGATTCATGTTCTCATTTCAATCCATCTAGATTATTTTGAGGTCCTCAATTAATCAAGTTTTCAATTTCTACCGGTGCAATCTCTCCTCCTAAGCAATTGTTTCAATGGTAGTTTCTTTGAGTGGGCCCATAACCCATAGTTTTTTTCCCCAGGATCTTGCCTGGCTCTTCTAATATTTTCCGGAGATCTCAAGTTCTTTTCAAATATGATGTAAGAATGATTTCATCAGTCATATTCCTTCTCCATGATCATTTCAAATTAATTTCATCATTGGCTCAACCGTTCTTTATTTGTTATTCTGGGGTATCTCAGTAATTCATGGTGTTGTTTCTCGTCATCATTCTCTGCGTTGAAGACCGAAGGAGTGGTTCTCTTAAATCTTTGCTCATTCTCTTGAAGATTCATGGTCTCAGCTTCGTGCTATCTTCTCGATTGTTGTCAATCATGAGTGATTCCTCCCATATCTATCCGGTGCTACAGAGTTGTTTTGATTTCTCGATCCTCCGAAGGCCATCATTTCAGAAGATTCCTCGTTCTCAGCTTTCAGCTTTCGTTCTCAAATTCTTCTCTATTGTTGTCTCTTCGTTTGCATCTCAATTATTTTGGTGCTTCGTTCAAGATTTCTCTAGGCGGATCATGATCTCTTCGTATTCATGTACCTTCATTCAATCATAGTATCATCATTGGTTTGTGAATTCTGACCAGTGTTCTTGTTCAAGACTTCTTCAAGTTTGTGATCTCTCTCTCTCTTCAATTCTTGCAAGAAGAATAATTAGTATGTCAAATCTGTTGCATGTCATCAATTTAACTTGATGGAGGATAAGCATAACATAATTCTTATTCTAGTTTCATCAAAATGATTTGAATCCTTCTTCTGAAGTTGTTCATGATATCAAATTCTCGATTCTAAGTTGTTCAACTTTTCTTTTCCAAAGTTCCAAGTTATTCTCAAATATCTCTTCTCGAAGCTTCATCTAATTCATAGCAAGGCCTCAATCTTGTCTTTTCTCAACCTTCAATTCTTTTCTATCATCCTTTCATTCCGGAGTTCATCCCAATGCTTCTTCATGGTGGGTTGTTAACGATGTAATTCTTCTCGAAGTGTTCTTCAAGATTCTTGTTGGAGGTGCTCAAGTGTTCTCTATCTTGGATTTCTAAGTTCAATTCCTTCTCCATTGTCTTTGGAGATGGTGTTATTAAATTCTTAATTATGAGGAGTCTCGAAGGAAAATTGTCAAGAATAAGATAGGTAAACTCATCATGTCTTCTCGGAGTTATCTTGGGTTGGATTTCATCTAAAGCATTTCCTAAGGATTGTTGCTATAATGGTGTCATAAATGATCCAAGTCTTCCCTTGCTCTTCTTGGTAAAAGAAGTTTTTTCATCTCTTTTGCTCCCAAGCAATCCTTGTTTTGTCAGTGGCTGGTTATCACCCCATTATTTTGAGATGTTGTCTATAAGCCCACAAAAATCTTATCCTTTCGTTGTTGATTTTCCAACAACTCCGTTCAATCCTCCTTTTTAAGAATGTTGTTCAGTTCAATCATGGTAGAATTTGCCATTTTCTCTCCAAAGAGCTAGCTTAAATTCTTTTTTTCTAGAGGCATGGTAATTTTGCTATCTGTTAACCGGTGTGTTGTGCCCACTATTCAAGTTCTTCTATCTTTTCAATAATTGCATCTCATTCCTATCGAAGTGATGTCAAAATTTCTTTTGAATTCTTGTTTGTTTCTCATATCATCCTTCTTTTCTTGGTTTCACTTGTTTTTCAATGAAGAAACTAAGTTTTACCTCTTCCTCTTGCTCTTTGTCTTCCCCTTCTCATTCTTAGATCTTGGGACGAGGTCCTCGTGTAGTGTGGGAGAGTTGTAACAACCCGGGACCTGTCGTCGTTTTCTCACGACAGATGCCATGGGTAGGCTTATCGTAGGTGGTTGGGGCCGAGGGACGCCGACGGGCTCCGGGAGCGGGATTAGGTACAAGCGGTGGAGACACACGATGTACCCAGGTTCAGGGCCCTCCGTGGGAGGTAACACCCCTAGTCCTGCTTGTTCTAGTTGATGGATGATTATGTTTACAGGCTTGCTCCTGGAGCCGAGTCTAGGGGAGGAAGAAGGAGCAGCCGGCTCGTCTTCCTCTACTACCAAGGATGTGTGTATGGGAGATATCCCATGGGTGTGTATGTGTGAGAGTTGTTCGTGTTGCATGGGGGGCTCGGGGGGTTTTATAGGCCAACCCCCCAGCTTACAATACTACAGACGTACATAAGCGAGGGACCCGACTGGCAGCCTCTCAGGCTAACCAGGGGGCCCCGCCCCTTGAGTAGTCTCGCCCCCGTAGGGTCCATCAGCTGAGCGGTCCCATCGCTTGCTGGGGACCGCCAGCCGGCTCCGTGGTTGGCCCCCGCCCACCTGCTATGGCATGCTTTTCCCGGGTGGCGTCGTCTAGTGCCAGCCGGCCGAAGTCTCCGGTGTAGCCGGCTGCACTGTAGCCATGCCGGAGCAGGTAATCGAGTGGGTGGGGTCATGACGACACTGTTCCCCCACCCGTCGCGGTCGCGATGGTCAGCGGCCGGAACGGCCGAACTGTAGCCATGCGCGCCCATGCGTCAGCGGCCACTGTGGCTACATTGGCGTTCGTCATGGCTATCGTGTCGTGTCGCCGTACCCGCACGCAGAGGGACGGGACAGGTGCCTGTCCGCCCAGAGGTCAACAGGGGAACCGGCTTGAAGGCAGCCGGCCGTGCTCAGCCGGCCGGGGGCCGGGCCGGCTCTTCGATGAGCTGGCCCCGCCCGAGCCGGCAACGCGTCTGCCGGCTATGCACCAGTCGGCTGTGAGCGGTGGACCATGCGTTTATTTCTTGAAGCGGGGAGAGAACCCCGGTGCTTTGGCCTACCCAGGGGTAATAACCCCGTTAGTAGTCCCCGAAGCCAGCGGGGGTCCGCATCCGGCAGACGCAGGGGAGCTGGCGGCTTCTTCCCAGTGGTACCCGCCTCCGGCGCCAAGCCAAAAAGCCAGCCGGGTCGGTGGTCGAACTCGATGCCTCGAGTGTCGTTGCGACGCCCCAGGACCGGGCCGGCCCGCCACGCGGCGAGTAATGATGGTGTGGGTCCCGCGCACGCGGGTAGATGGGACGTTGCCCTGGGCCTAGCTTGCTAGGCCTTGGGTGCAGCCTAGTAGGCCTTGGGGCTTAGGCTAGGATCCTCTGCGCCCCGAAGCGGCGGTTGCGGCCCGAGACGGTCGCGCGTGCGCGGATATTCCGGGGGAGTGGGCGCAATTAATCCCCACATCCCCCGGTCGTGGCCTCCCTATTTAAAAGGGGAGGGAGGGCAGAGGGCGGAGGCACTCGCATCCCATTTGCCCCCTTGTTTTCTCCTCTCTTCGTCTTCTCTGCTCCCCCACGCGCCGCTGCTCCTCTCACACGCGACCGCGCTCGCACGCCGCCACACCGTTTCAATGGCCGAATGGCGCGTAGGAAGATGGGCCGGGTCCGTGGTCACGGAGAACGCCATCGCGGATCTCCGCCGCGCGCGCATGTTGCCGCCAGCGGAGCGCGTGATTGCCCACGCACCAGGCGACGAGGTGGTGCTCGCGGCGCAGCCCGGAGAGTTCGTCGTCTTCGCCTAGCACTTCTCCCGTGGCTTCGGGCTCCCAGTGAGCCACTTCTTCCGCCTAATGATGGATACATTTGACCTCCAACCGCACCACCTTGGCCCCAACGCCATCCTCTACATCGCCGGCTTCGTGACGTTGTGCGAGGGGTACCTGGGGAGTCAGCCCTTCATCGACTTCTTCAACGCGCTCTTCTACCTCAAAGCGCTGAAGCGCAAAGCCAGCGGGGGCGCAGCGGTGTGTTTCCGTGGCACGCGCTTCCCACACTTCTCCCTCATCGACTTCGTCAAGGGGTGGCATCGAACGTTCTTCTACGTGAAGAACTTTGACCCGCAGCGAGACTACATCCGGCTGCCGGCCTTCGTCAACGCGCACTCCTCCGGGGTCAACTGGTCGGGAGCCGCCCCACGCGGAGTGGATCTTGTGGAGCCCGGCCAGCTCGTGCAGCTGAGGACCGGGGAGGGGCTAGTCGCCTCCGATCTGGTGGGGGCCTTCATCTCGCGCTGGGTGCTGCCTCTCCAGATGAGGCCGCACCGGTTCTGCGATATGTCTGGCCGCCGGGACCCCTGTCGGCTGACGACCATCGACCTGACACCGGCTCAGGTGGCGAAGCGGGTGAATGCCATCACGACGTTCAAGCTGGCGCCCGCGTCATGGACCTTCGGCAAGGAGCCGTACGATCGTCTAAACCCACCTCCCCTAGTACATTTTGTCGAAGCGGCCCTTTTCATTTGAATCTTCCCAGCCGGCAGCCGGCATCCGACCTTACTTCTCCATGCTGCCCGCAGTTGTTCATGCGACAGAACACACCGGATGGCCCACACCCCAAAATCTTCGAAGCTGAGCGCGACCACTCCGACTCCGAACACTACGGGCAGGGAGGCCCGCCTGAAGAGGGGGTTGACTCCTCGGGAGGGGTCGAGGAGCTGGCCGACCTGGGAGCCAGCGGGCCTAGCGGAGCCGGAGGGTCTGGCGCAGCCGGAGAGCCCAGCGGAGCCGGTGAGTACCCTACCGGTCCCACGATCAGGGAATGGACCGATGATGATGATGTTGATGACGTGATGATCCTGAATGCGCCTCCCCCTCAGTTCAGCAGGGCCGACGCGGGCGGAGCGAGGAGTGGCCGGCTCAGGCCCCGACGGCCGGAGCCGCCAGCCGGGCGAAGAGGTCGGCCTAGGAGGAGCCGGCGGCCCCGCCACTCGCCCGTAAGCGGGTGAAGTGGCCGTGAAGAAGCCTCTGGCACGTGTCAGGTGGGTTCTGTCCGTCGTTACCGGGTACGTGATTTTCCTTTTTTGCGTGTGTTTCTTTCCGAGTCGTGGGTCGGTGGGTGTTTGACCCTTATGCGTCTTAGGGACCCCATCGAGCTCCATGAAGTGGAGTCCGCGGTTGGCCCGACGAACGCCGCCAGCCAGCTGGACCGCGAACACGCGGCCACATAGCAGGAGGAGAAGAGGAGGCTCGCGGAGCTGCGAGCGTCGAAGTCCGGAGCACGAGGCGGGGCCTCGCATTCCGGGACATCGAGCGGTGCGAGGTGGAGGAGGTCTGCGGACCCTGCGCGGGCAACCGACTCGGCGGCGGAATCGACCTGTTTGTCGAGGCTCCCGTCGAGCGAGCTGTGAGGGGCGGCTACGGAGCCGGCTGTGCCCCCGCCTGCGGAGGAGACGGCCCGATCGGGGCAGTGGCTATGGAGCCGGTCCTTGAGGCGACCCAGCCGATGGTGCCGGACATGACGCCCCCCGCATCCGAGCCGGCCCGGGACGACGTGCCAGAGGCTCCGACGGCCCCGGAGGCTGCGCCAGCGGCGGGGGCCCTAGAGACGGAGACATCTTCCGTTGCGGTTGCCGCATCGGGCCGGTAGGAGGAGGAAGCAGCACAAGTGGCGAGTGTCGGGCTACTGGGGACCGATTCCCGTGCCCTCGCCGTCATCAACCCTCCCCCAGCGGCTGGCACCGTGGCGAGCGTCGGGACGGGTGGCGATGGCATCCGAGCCCGGAGGTCCATGCAAGATGTGATCCAGGACAGGGAGGCGCTTGCGCGCGTCCCAACCCTTCCGGCTCCCTCGGCAGGTGGCCCGGTTCCCGCATTCGGGGAGTTGGGGAGCGTCCTGGATCGGTACCGCCAGGAGCTGGCCCGGTTCGTGGAGGAGTCCGACACCACTCTGCGGTGCGTGGAGGTAAGAGTTGTTGTCCTTGTTGAAATTTTCAGTGGGGGTGCGCAAGCGCACCTACTGGGTGTAGCCCCCGAGATGCGGGTCGGCTGACCGACTGACGGGCATCCGGGCCAGATCTCCTTGTGCGTCTTTTGATTTTTGCTTCATGTGGTAGGAGGGGAACTCCGAGCGGCAGAAGCTATTTGAGGAGGCGGTCTCCATCCACGACCGCGGCAAGCAAAGCTTCTACCGGCTGGAGGAGGAGTTGGCATGGGTGCGAGGTATGTCAAGTCTTGTGGGGGGCGCGTAGCCCTCGGGATCCTGGCCGGCTGCCTGGCAGCCGGAGCGGGCGTGGAATGTCTGGCTGATGCCCATTTTGCTTTGCAGGGGAGCTGACCGCCCTCCGAGCGGAGAAGACCGGGGCGGTCTCCGAGCGGGACCAGCTGGCGCAGAGCGTCCAGGTGGTCACCCAGGAGAGGGACCGACTCAGCGCCCAGCTGGCAGATGGGGAGGCAGCCCAAGACCGCCTGAAGGCCGACGTGGCGCCGGAGGTGACGGCCAAGCATGAGGCCGTCAAGGAGGCGGCCAAAGCAGCCCAACGCACCGCCGCCCTCCAAAGCGAGTTGACCCACCTCGAGGGGACGCTCGAGGAGCGTAGGGAGGCTCTTGCCGAGGCGGAGGCGGCGCTGGCGTCGGAGAAGGACTCGTCGCTCCACTTTGCCATTGAGGTGGACGACTTCATTGAGCGTAAGTACCCATTTTTCTTTTTTCAGCCTGCTTCTATCTTCTAGCCAGTTCTTGTCCTTGATTTGCCTTCCTTTCTTTCTCAGCGCCGCGTTGAGCGTGCTATTGAGGAGCACCGGGAGTGTCTCTGGGAACGCGGGCGTACCATCAAGGAGGACTCCGCTTGGGACGTGGTGGAGCTTGGGCTCGCCATAGAGAACCGGCTGATCCACCTCGAGCAGAGCGTTGAGTGGCTGAAGATAGCCGGCAAGGAGGTTGTCGCCGCCTTGTGGCCAGGCCATGGAGGGGCTCCGGAGAACCGCATGGCCTTTTGGCTGGAGCACGCTGTGGCCCGGCTCGAGGTTTGGAAGGCGTCAGCGGCTCGAGCTGGCGCACAGATGGCGCTTCGATTCGTCACCACGTGGTACCGGGACGTGGACTTTGACCGGCTGGCCACTATGTGGGACGAGTCGGCCAAGGAGCGGGCGGCCCGTGAGCTAGTCCTTGTACACCGGGCCAACGAGCTCGCGTCGTACGTCGAGCCAGACGAGCTCCTGCCGGCCCTTGGCGAGACCGACGAGCCAGTGGCCGAGGACTCCTTCGGCAACCCCCAAGGTCCGGAGGACGAGGAGGTCACCGATGAGAGCACCGACTCCAACACCGAGACGGCTAGGACCTCGAAGGTTGCCCTAAAGGCCAAGGAAGCCGACCCGAAGGCCGCGACTACCTCTGGGCCCAGAGTCGAGCCGCCCGGCGATGCACCCGCTGGAGACGCGCCAGTGCCCTGAGCCCCCTGGCATCTTATCTTTTCATTTGTTATTTCTCTGCACGTTAGACTCAAGTTGATCCACTGGGGGTGTAATGTAATGAATCGTAATGGACATGGGCCTCTTTTATCTTAAATTCGTGTTCTGAATGTTTGATGTGTTTGCCTATCATGTGTGCCTGCTCGTCCTTACCCCTTTTTTGCCCCTTTGGTTCCGTCTGCTCGGTCCCTTTTCCACTTTGGTTTTGGCCCCACCAGCCCGATAGCTGGGAGCCGGTGGTCTGTAGCTGGGTCGGGGCATCCTACTCGAGGGAGCCGGTTCCGAACTTATGAACCGCGAGAGCTTTTTTGGGTAAGTTGAGTGGCAGAGGCAAGGCGGTGGTCCGGTTAGACCTAGCCGGCAACCCCTTTGCGATCGAATTTTTGTGTGCGCTAAGTTTTGCCGCCCCGAGGCCTCGTCAGCCAGACAGCCGGGAGCCGGTCTGTAGCTGGGAGGGGTGGAAGGGCTTGCTCAGCTCACACTACTTGGTCGATTTTGGGAGAGGCGACCTAGGACCAGCTGGAGGGCCCCCGGGCCTGGGAGACGGGTCAGGGAGCCGGTGAGTGAGAAAACCTTGGAGGGAAACGAAAAGGGCGTGCCCTAAGAGCCGGCTCGGGGCACCCATTGCATTCATAAGCCCAAAAGGGGAGGGATACATAAATACACTGGTTTTTTCAGCAGTAAAATGGACGGAGGAGCGCCGCGTTCCACGGGTGCTCGGTCTCTCGCCGGAGGCGTCTCTCTTGTGCTTCTGCGGCTTCAGGGCGTCTATTAGGTAGTACGCATTGTTGTGTAGCGCCTTGCTGATGATGAATGGGACCTCCCACGGGAAGGACAGCTTGTGTTAGCCGGATGTCCGCTGGATCCGCCTGAGCACCATATCTCCTTCGAGGAAGGAAAGCGGCCAGATCCGCTTGTTGTGAAAGTGCCGAAGCTTATGCTGATAGATAGCCGTCCGGCTCAAGACCAGTTCATGGGCTTCTTCGAGTAGGTCGACGCTGTCTTCTCTTGCCTCCTTTGCGTCCTTCTCCGTGCATAGGGCGCCCCGAGGCGAGCTAAACTCGATATCGGTGGGAATGATTGCCTCGGACCCATACACAAGGAAGAAGGGTGTGTAGCCGGTTGATCG
Source organism: Hordeum marinum (assembly GCA_022496015.1). Lineage (NCBI taxonomy): Eukaryota > Viridiplantae > Streptophyta > Magnoliopsida > Poales > Poaceae > Hordeum > Hordeum marinum. The sequence continues at coordinate 1,339,469 of JAAAWK010001153.1, read as the reverse complement.
ATTGGGAGTGGTCCTGAGGCTCCAAAGGACAGCCGGCAGCTCGTCGACCCAACAGTCGGCCGACCTCACCAGCGGTGTTACGAGCCGGGGCTTGATGCCGGATAGGATTAGGCCGTTTGCCCTCTCGACGTGGCCGTTTGATAGTGGATGAGCGACGGAGGCCAGGTCGAGCTGGATGCCCTGCTTGGAGCAGAAATGCGCGAGCGTGCCCTTGGCAAAGTTCGTGTCGTTGTCGGTGATGATGCTGTGGGGAATGCCATAGCGGACTGTGATGTCGTCGATGAACCGGACGGTCGTGGGGCCGTCCAGCTTCTTGATTGTCCGGGCCTCAATCCACTTGGTGAATTTGTCGACGACTACCAGTAGATGTGTCATGTCGCCTCGTGCGGTCTTGAAGGGACCCACCATGTCTAGCCCCCACACGGCGAAGGGCCATGAGAGGGGGATGGTCTGGAGGGCCGACGCCGGTAGGTGGCTCTGTGTGCTGAAGCGCTGACAGCCCTCCCACTCGTCAACCAGCTTCTTGGCCGCCTCGAAAGCAGTTGGCCAGTAGAAACCATGACGGAAGGCCTTGTCCACTAGGGTCCTGGAGGCGGCGTGATGCCCGAACTCGCCTAGGTGGATGTCGAGGAGCATCTCCTGACCCTTTTCCGGCTCGACGCTCCGCTGGAAGACGCCGGTGGTGCTGCGATGGACTAGCTCGTGATTGATGATGTTGTATGCCGAGGTTCAGCGCTAGATTTGTCTTTTCGTGGCCTTGTCTGGGGGGAACTCCCCGCGTAGAAGGAACGCCAGGATGGGCTGGGCCCATGAGGGATCCAAGACGGGGGCCGGCTCGGGAGCCCCCGGGCCTGGTTGATCAGTCCCTGGAAGCGGCTCGCTAGCCCCCGGGACCGGCTCGCCAGCCCCCGAGACCGGCCCGCCATGGTCCGCAGGACGTGGAGGTCAGTGATGAGAGCATCGACTCCAGCACCGAGATGGTTGGGACCTTGGAGGTTGCCCTAAAGGCCAAGGAAGCCGACCCGAAGGCCGCGACTACCTCCGGGCCGAGAGTCGAGCCGCCCGTTGATGCACCGGTTGGCGACGCACCAGTGGCCTGAGCCCCCGCGTGTCTTATCTTTTCGTTTGTTATTTCTCTGCATGTTAGACTCAGGTCGACCCACTGGCGGTGTAATGTAATGAATCGTAATGGTCGTGGGCCTATTTTTATCTTAAATTCGTGTTATGACTGTTTGATGTGTTTGCCTATCATGCGTGCCTGCTCTTCCTTTCCCCTTTTTTGCCCCGTTGGTTCCGTCTGCTCGGTCCCTTTTCCCATTTGGTTTCGGCCCCGCCAGCCTGACAGCCGGGAGCCGGTCTATAGCTGGGTCGGGGCATCCTACTCGAGGGAGCCGGTTCCGAACTTAGGAACCGCGAGAGCTTTTTTGGGTAAGTTGAGTGGCAGAGGCAAGGCGGTAGTCCGGCTAGACCTAGCCGGCAACCCCTTTGCAATCGAATTTTTGTGTGCGCTAAGTTTTGCCGCCCCGAGGCTTCGTTAGCCAGACAGCCGGGAGTCGGTCTGTAGCTGGGAGGGGTGGAAGGGCTTGCTCAGCTCACACTACTTGGTCGATTTTGGGACAGGCGACCTAGGGCCAGCCGGAGGGCCCCCGGGCCTGGGAGACGGGTCAGGGAGCCGGTGAGTGAGAAAACCTTGGAGGGAAACGAAAAGGGCGTGCCCCAAGAGCCGGCCCGGGGCACCCATTGCATTCATAAGCCCAAAAGGTGAGGGATACATAAATACACTGGTTTTTTCAGCAGTAAAATGGACGGAGGAGCGCCGCGTTCCACGGGTGCTCGGTCTCCTCGCCGCAGGCGTCTCTCTTGTGCTTCTGCGGCTTCGGGGCATCTATTAGGTAGTACGCGTTGTTGTGCAGTGCCTTGCTGATGATGAATGGGCCCTCCCATGGGGAGGACAGCTTGTGCTGGCCGGCTGTCCGTTGGATCCGCCTGCGCACCAGATCTCCTTCGCGGAAGGAAAGCGGCCGGATCCGCTTGCTGTGAAAGTGCCGTAGCTTCTGCTGATAGATGGTCATCAGGCTCAAGGCCAGTTCACGGGCTTCTTCGAGTAGGTCTACGCTGTCTTCTCTTGCCTCCTTTGCGTCCTTCTCCGTGCATAGGGCGACTCGAGGTGAGTCGAACTCGATATCGGTGGGAATGTTCGCCTCGGACCCATACAAAAGGAAGAATGGCGTGTATCCTGTTGATCAGTTGGGAGTGGTCCTAAGACTCCAAAGGATAGTCGGCAGCTCGTCGACCCAGCAGCCGGCTGACCTCACGAGCGGCATTACGAGCCGGGGCTTGAAGCTGGATAGGATTAGGCCGTTTGCCCTCTCGACCTGGCCGTTTGACTGTGGATGAGCGACAGAGGCCAGGTCGAGCCGGATGCCCTGCTTGGAGAAGAAAAGTGCGAGCGCGCCCTTGGCGAAGTTCGTGCCGTTGTCGGTGATGATGTTCTGGGGAACACCATAGCGGACTGTGATGTCATCGATGAACCGTATGGTCGTGGGGCTATCCAGCTTCTTGATTGGCCGGGCCTCAATCCACTTGGTGAATTTGTTGATAGCTACCAGTAGATGTGTCATGCCGCCTCATGCGGTCTTGAAGGGACCCACCATGTCCAGCCCCCATACAGCGAAGGGGCGTGAGAGGGGGATGGTCTGGAGGGCCTATGCCGGTAGGTGGCTCTGTTTGCTGAAGTGCTAGCAGCCCTCGCACTTGTCAACCAGCTTCTTGGCCGCCTCCAAAGTGGTTGGCTAGTAGAAACCATGATGGAAGGCCTTGGCCACTAGGGTCCTGGAGGCGGCGTGATGCCCGCACTCGCCCTTGTGGATGTTGAGGAGGATCTCCTGACCCTTTTCCGGCTCGACGCACCGCTGGAAGACGCCGGTGGTGTTGAAGTGGACTAGCTCATGATTGATGATGTTGTATGCCGAGGTTCGGTGCTGGATTTGTCTTGTCGTGGCCTCGTCTGGGGGAGCTCCCCGCGTAGAAGGAACGCCAGGATGGGTTGGGCTCATGAGGGAGCCGAGATGGGGGCCGGCTCGGGAGCCCCCGGGCCTGGTTGATCAGTCCCCGGAAGCAGCTCGCCAGCCCCCGGGACCGGCTCGCCAGCCCCCGAGACCGGCTCGCCAGACCTCAGGGCTAGCTCGCCAGCCTCTACAAAAACCTGATTCTTTTAGTTTCTAGGGTTCACAAAGTTTCCATTGTCAACTTTGCTCATTTGAGCTCAAACTTGGTGATCCATCTTATTGTTACCTAACATTTGACCCTGGTGAAAAACTCAGTAAGTTGGTAAATCTTTCTCCACTTTCACCCCTTTCCCTATTCTCCTTGCCATGAAACTTTTACCACAACCCCTCAGGGTTATCAGTTACCTCCAGTAAATTCCTCAGGGGCATAGCTCAATGATTTGGGGGGTAAAACCTCCATTTTTACCCCTGGACAGCACCCATTTCTCTTCCTCTCACCTTTCCTTATACCCTAAGGCACCTCCAGAGCCTCCCTAGCCTCATGTGCGTTGTTTGAGCTTCCCTGGATTCCCTGGACACAAGTGGATGCGCCCAAGGTGCCAAGGTCATGCCCCGGCATGCAGAGCTCATGCTCTGGAGTGCGCTACAGTGCGCACTTGCAATGTAGCCGCTGCCCAACGGACACTCCCGATAGCCTCGGGCCTCCCCAGCTTGTCCCCCGTGTCCCCCTCGACATCCGCAAGACTCCACGTGGTCGGCCCCCTCCTCCCTCTCTCTCCGGCGACCTCCCGCACGCGTGCCGGCGCCGCGCAGCTCGGCCAACCAGAGAGCTCACATGCACGCCCGCCCCCGCCTCTCTCCTCTCCCCCTAGCCTAGACCGACACCACGAGCGCCCTGGACACGCTCTCTCCCTCCCCCGTGGCCTGTGGCGACGACCCCGTGCTCACCGGGGAACCGCGTCCACGGTGAGGCGGCGCCCGCCTATATAAAGGTCCTCCCCGAGCTACCACTCCTCTCCCCTCGCTCTCTCCTCCCCTCTTCTACTCCCCTGTGCTCAGCCCACTCAGCCCCATGGTCGGGAGCCCATGCCCGTACCAAACCCTCGCCGCCGTCGGGTTTTCCCCCTCGCCGGCGATTCCCTCCGCGCACGGGTGGCCCCTCAGCGCGTCGGTGCCCTCCGTGCGTGGGTGGCCCCTGCGCGCGTCGGTGCCCTCCTCTGGAGCCACCGCGGACTCAAACCGTCGGTGAGCCCCCCCTCTGTTCCTATCGTGGGGAGAGGGATGGTAGGTGGGGCCCACCTGTCATCCCCTCATCCCACTCCTCTCTCGCTGCCAGGAAGGGCTCGCAGGCAGGTTTAAAAATAAACCTGCCGCGCGCGGCGCCTCAGCCTAGGCCGGTATCCCCTCTAGGCCGGCTTGGCTTCAGTACTGTGGCTCGAGAGGGCACAGTAGCTTTTCCCTTTTCTTTTTCTGCAAACTTCCAAAAATTCCACAGGGCAAATTAATTACCCAATGTTCAAAATTCCTTCACCTGAAATCTTAGAATATTCCATAGAATTTATTAGTGACATTTGTAAAAATGTTTGAAAACATTTTATGTACTATTTTAATTTAAAACCCCTATTTAGCATTATAGCTCCTGTTTTAAATAATTTTGAAAATATTTTTAAGTTCAAAACCCTAGAAAAATATTTTTAATATAGTCTTTAGTATTTAACAGAGTAGGATAGCATTTTTATTAGTGGCTTGTGTGCTCTGCTTTTGTGTGATACATAGTTTTATCGCTATTTATCGCGACGATAGATTCTACTGTTGACGAGGAAGTTGGACCCGAAGACTTCGAAGACCCCGGAGACTTTGTTGAGCCAGGCAAGAAGCCCTTTGACCATGTTAAGAAACTTTTTCATGCATGACATATAGCACTTGTTGTTTTGATGATTGATCATGATGTGGAGTTTCCCCTTCGGTGGGTTGCCTCCGATACTCTTACCATTGACACTTGCATCGTGCATGACCCTAACACCTTTTGAGGGTTATGCGGTGGGTGTAGTTAGGATGCTAGTAGATGCTACGCAAGTGGGTTTTGGATTTATGCATAGTGATGGAAAGGAAGAAATGATTTCAAAGACTTTTTGAAAATCCCGTCGGGTGCCACTAATGCCCGAGGGAGATGATGATGAGTTGGGTGACCACTTGAGAAAGAAGTGGTGTGCCGGAACAAGTTGAGGGTGTGTTTTCGAAAACAGAGAGTTTTAAGGTCTGCTAATCGTCCCAACCTTACATGCGCAACCACGATACCCCTTATGGCACGGGGCTTTGCTCACTACTGTGGTTGGTGCTAGCAAGGAGCCCGCATTACTAGTGGCAAGAGTGAAGTGGTCACTCTTGAGACGGGGTCGTCCCGGAATTGGAAGGCCATGCGCTGTCTTTACATGCACTGGGCACACCGTTGCGTGCCCTCATGGATGATATGTGTGATGTATATCATGAGGGATGGCACCAACGAGTGGACTCTTTGTGTAGTATCACCATGGGAAAGGAATTGTTCGGGTGCTTCCCTCGGGTATGTCATATACCGCGAGTCGTGGATGACACGGAAGTTCCCCGAGTCTTGTGGGTAAAGTGTGCAACCTCTGCAAAGTGTCAAACTATTCGAATAGCCGTGTCCGCGGTCATGGACAGTTGGACGTCCTTCTTAAACTATGTCCGAATGTTTTCGTAAAACTTGGTGTGAGTGTGGGTGTGAAGGTGACAAAGAGATCACTTGTGCTAAGTCCGGTGACTTATCATGGAAATTGAACTAAGTCCGATGACTTAGCATGATGAATGAACATGAGACGTTCAACCCCTACTTATGATGATATCTATAACTTGTTCATATGGATATCTGCCAATTGTTGATGCATGCTTACTAGTTACTTCATCATGTCATTGCATTCAAAATTAGCTTTCCGCAAATTACCTACTTAGTGTTATACCATGCATCATTGTTACCTTGTTCCACAACTTGGGTTGCTTTTGAGTACATTCAGAGTACTCACTGGCTTGCCACTGGTTATTTAATTGGCCAGGCATGGAAGAACAGGAGTATGTTGAAGAGTTCGTTGGTGACGAACATGCGAACTAGGACGCTTCCCAGTCAGAATGCGTGTAGGTTTAAGGCAGATGGCGTGGGTTCACGCTTTCGATCAAGATTTCCGCTGCTTGTTCTAATTAAGTGTTTGGCTCTCGTGGCCCTATCTATGTAAGACTAGACCTTCATGGTCTTTATTTTTGTATGACGCGAAATGTGGATGTAAGACTCTTGTTATTCAGCTTCTGTGTGTTCAGTGAGCATTGATCTCTGGGATCACGGTACACGTGCATTCGGTGATCACGACTTATGAGTCGGGGTCCCCACATAGCTGGCATCAGAGCCATCCTGACTGTAGGAAGCCTTTAGTTAGCATGGACGTTAGTTAGGATAAAACCGCTTCCAAAACTACACCTAGCACCTATGCTTACAGATTCTGCACTATTTACCTCTTCTATTCTTCACACAACACTTTGCTGACTCTCCTCCCTTCAAACCTTTGTAGATGGTCGTCGTACTCGAAGGCTTCCTTACATCCCGTTTTCCCTTACTCCTTGGGGATAGCCTGGAGAAGTGCCACTTTCACCAACTACCCATTTTCCTCTACCACCAGCGTTGGGTCGATGCCATCACAGAGGAGTACCACGTGGATGTGGTCGTGAAGGCAAACGACTCTCTGACTAGTTGGTTCTTTGAAGGACCATGGATGGAGACCATGAAACTCGCGGTCGAGTCAGCTGCACGCAAGGCACTTATGCACCTTCGAGACATCATTCCAGAGATGGCTGAGGAGCCGGCTACTCGCTGCCTTCCCTTCAGGAAGGATGATCTTGGCGAAAGTTGGACGCTGATTCCGACCAAGGAGGATGGCACACCACTCAGGTTCTAGACCTACTTCAGCCTCTCCGCCGATAGTCTGGTTCACCACTTGCTTAAGGAGTCCGTGAAGCTCCGCGAGGAACTTTACTGCACTCGAGAGCTACTTCGGCAAGCCAAGATGAAGCCAGACAAGATCAAGAAGGATGGAGCCCCCGAGGGACGACCAGTTGTCCCTTATCGAGGAGGAGTACCCCTAGCTCGAGATGCACCCACACGTCATCACCGCATGAGTGTGAAGGAGTACCGTGAGCTCTTCACCGACCCGCCTTCAAAGCGTCGTCGGGATGGACCTCCTCGTTCCCCGACCCCTTCGACCGGGAATGATGCCCGTTCAGACGATGAATAAGAGGAAGACCTAGAGGAGCGTGACTGCGAGACCGAGCACTCCACCACCTGAGTCCGAGAACCCCTAGGGTAGGACCAGTCATGTACACCTCATGCAAAGTCGAGTCCGTGTAATGGTTCCTATGAAACCATGTGTGCTTGTTGTTTGTGTTGTTGTTTGCGTTCCGATGCAAGTCGCGCTTTTGCCTTAGGCAACATGTAAGCGACTCCATCGTCTATCTTAATATATGTTGGTCTTTCGACCTTTGTTTTAACACACTTGCACTCGACCAACCCCCTTAGGCGTGCTTTTCCATTATTGCTTTTCCTCTCGTCTATCCCAGTTGTTTGACTTGGCTATTCCAAACAGGATGGTGACTGCTACCTGCAACAGCTCCTTCACCAACCTTGAAGCCAACAACTCAAGCCAGCAATAGGGAGCTGGTGGGGCTGCTAACGCTGGAGGACACCAGGAGCAGGCACAAGGCGACATTCCCCCGCCACCACCTCCATCGGAGAACATGACCATAGATCAGTTTCTTCAAGTTCTCCGGGAGGAACGCCAGGCCAACAATGCTGCTATCCAGCAGATGGCTCAGGACCTTGTGAAAAACCAGCAGCAAGGCAGGAACGGCAATGGCCGCTCCACTCTGTCTGAGTTCATGAGGAATTCGCCCCCAACCTTCACCGAGACTGCTGAACCATGGGATGCTGATGACTAGATCTGCACCATCGAGGACCTCCTTGCACTGATCAATTGCAATGAGGACCGTGAAAAGGTGCTTTATGCCTCTCACTGCCTCGGAGGTACCACCCGAGCTTGGTGGGATGGATTCAAGGTCATGCAAGGTGAGCGTGTGATCACTTGGAATGACTTCAAGGAAGGATTCCGCACCGCCCACATTCCTTCAGGGATCATGGCTATCAAGAAGAGAGAATTCCGAGTGCTGAAGAAAGGAAGTGGCTCTGTCAAGGAGTACCTGCAGAAGTTCAACCTGCTGTCAAGGTATGCACCTGAAGATGTCAACACGGAGGCTGCCAAGAAGGAACGCTTCATGGAAGGACTTCAACAGACCCTGCAGTATCAACTCATCGTCTGCGACTGTCGTACCTTCTTCGACCTCGTGAACAAGGCCCTCATGCTGGAGGACAAGCATTGTGCCATAGATGACACTCGTAAGCACAAGATGATCAGCAAGGGTAGCTCTAGCAACCAGAAGCCTCGCCCCTGGCAGCCAGCCCCAGCCAAGCCGACCTATCAGCCACAGCAGGCTAGACCTCCCGCGCCTCATCTGAGCTACCAGCCTTAGCAGTATGCCAATCCCAGGACAGCTTACAACAACAACAACAATAACAACAACGGTGGCAGGAACTACAACAACAACCCTGGGCAAGTCACTTGCTTTGGATGTGGTCAGTCTGGACACATCTGTAACCTTTGCCCCAATAAGAAGCCAGATGCACCGCGCCCTAATGCGCCAAACCAAGGTCAAGCCCGTGGAGCACCACCAAGGAACCCAGCTACCCACAACCAGCCCAACAATGACAAGGGTCGTGTGAATCATGTCACCAAAGAGGAAGCCCAGGAAGACCCGGACGTCATACTAGGTACGTTCCTCATCAACTCAACCCCAGCAACAGTATTGTTTGATTGTGGATCTTCGCATTCTTTTGTCACCCAAAATTTTGCATTAGAGAGTGACATGAAACCTACACCCCTAGGTAGTTGTATGTTGATACAAACCCCGGGATCAGTTATGAAGTCTGGGATAGGTTGTAAAGGAGTGGAGATTAACATCAATGGGGTAGACTTCCTAGCAGACCTTATAGTTCTGTACTCACCCGTCCTGGATGTCATCCTTGGCATGAATTGGTTAACCAAGCACCAAGGCATGTTAGACTGTGCCAAAAGGATTGTCACCATGACCAATAGCCAAGGAGTGGAAGTCAAGTATGTTCCCAACCCTGCCTCCACTCAAGCCCCTCAGGCTAACTATCTATCGGGAGTTGAGTTGGATCAAGTGCCAGTGGTATGTGAATACCCGGATGTGTTTCCTGATGAGCTGCTCGGAATGCCTCCTGACCGCGATATTGAGTTCATCATTGAGCTTATGCTCGGATCAAGGCCCATCTATAAGAAGGCCTACAGGATGGCATCCGAAGAGTTGGCTGAATTGAAGAAACAACTGGCAGAGCAGCTCAGAAAAGGATTTATTCGTCCTAGTGCCTCTCCTTGGGGATCGCCTGTTCTATTTGTGTCAAAGAGGGACGGAACTATCAGACTCTGTGTCGATTACCGTTCTCTCAATGAAGTCATGATAAAGAATAAGTACCCACTCCCCAAGATTGAAGACAAGTTTGATCAGTTGAACGGAGCCAAGGTGTTCTCCAAGATCGACCTCGGGTCTGGGTACTATCAGCTGAAGATCGGACCCCAAGATATTCCGTAGACGGCATTTGTAACCAAGTATGGCCTGTATGAATACACGGTCATGTCATTTGGGTTAACCAATGCCCCTGCCCACTTCATGTACCTCAGGAATAAGGTCTTCATGGAGTACTTGTACAAGGTCGTTGTCGTCTTCATTGATGACATACTCGTCTTCTCCAAGTTTGAAGAAGAATAGGAGGAACACTTGAGATTGGTCCTAGAGAAGCTTCAAGAGCACCAGCTTTATGCCAAGTTCAGCAAGTGTGAATTTTGGCTGCATGAAGTTGGATTCTTGGGTCATGTGTTGTCTTCAGAAGGATTATCAGTGGATCCTGCGAAGATTGAAGCTGTGACTGAATGGCAAACCCCAACCCCCTTGAAGGAAGTCAGGAGTTTCCTCGGACTCGCGGGTTATTACCGCAAGTTCGTGGAAGGGTTCTCGAGCATTGCCCGACCCATGACCCAGCTTTTAAAGAAGGACAAGAAGTTCGAATGGACGGCTAAGTGCAAGGAAAGCTTCCAGCAGCTCAAGAAGAGATTGACCACAGCCCTAGTTTTGGCCACCCCCGATATTCACAAGGAGTTTGTGATTTATTGTGATGCATCAAGAACCGGGCTTGGAGGTGTTTTGATGCAAGAAGGCAGAGTTGTAGCATACCTATCCAGATAGCTACGACCTCATGAAGAGAACTACGCGACTCATGATCTCGAGTTGGCAGCCGTGGTTCATGCGTTGTGGACATGGCAACATTACCTTCTGGGGAAGCGATGTGAGATATTCACGGACCACAAGAGTTTGAAATATATTTTCATTCAAAGGGAATTGAACATGAGGCAGTGAAGATGGTTGGAGTTGATCAAGGATTACGAGCTCAGTGTTCAGTACCACCCCGAAAAGGCCAATGTGGTAGCAGACACTTTAAGCAGAAAGGATTGTTCCTTGAATGCTATGATTCAGGAAAGGCTAACCGCCCTGTATGAAGAACTTGAGAGCTTCAGCTTGGAACTGGTTGCACCCGGATTCCTCACCAACCTCGAAGCAAAGCCTACCTTGATGGATGATATCAAACAAGCCAAGAAGGGACATGAGAGCATTGAAGGCATCAAGAGGAAGATCAAGGCAGGCAAGGCCCCAGGATTCTCGGTGGATGAACAAAGAGTTGTATGGTTTGGGAATCGCATTTGCGTACCCAACAAGGAGGAGCTCAAGAACCTGATCTTGCAAGAAGCTCATGACACTCCATACTCCATCAATCCTGGAGGAACCAAGATGTATCAAGACCTCAAGGCAAGATTCTAGTGGCATGGCATGAAACGGGAAATAGGCACGTTCGTTGCTAAGTGTGACAGCCAGAGAGTCAAAGCTGAGCACCAGCGACCCGCTGGGCTATTGCAACCTCTCAAAGTGCCTGAATGGAAGTGGGACAAAGTTGGGATGGATTCAATCACCGGTTTACCAAGGTCAAGCAAAGGACATGATTCCATTTGGGTCATTGTCGACCACCTGAATTCGTTGTCGTCAAGACCACCTATGACGGTAACAAGCTAGCTAGTCTCTACATCGAGCGAATCGTTAGTCTTCATGGAGTTCCAAAGGAAATTGTGTCGGACCGAGGAACCCAGTTCACCTCAAGATTCTGGAAGATGTTTCAAGAAGCTATGGGAACCAAGCTCTCCTTCAGCACCGCTTTTCACCCCCAGACCGGTGGGCAAACAGACCGAGTAAATCAGATACTCGAGGATATGCTCCGCGCTTGTGTTTTGGCATATGGAGACAAGTGGGAAGATTGCCTACCATTCGGGGAGTTCTCCTACAACAACAGCTATCAGTCAAGTCTTCAGATGGCACCATTTGAGGTGTCGTATGGATGCAAGTGCCGTACTCCCCTCAAATGGTAAGAGACCGGAGAAGGATTAGTTATTGGACCAGATATCCTCCGCGAGGCAGAAGAGCAAGTTCAACTCGTCTGAGAGCGTCTAGAGGCCGCCAAATCAAGACAAAAGAGCCACGCCGACTCTCACCACCGAGAATTGAGCTTATGTGTCGGTGACCATGTCTACCTCTGAGTCACGCCTCTCAAAGGGACCAAGCATTTCCACGTCAAAGGAAAGCTTGCACCAAGATACATCGACCCCTTCAAGATCACTGCTATGCGCGCGGAAGTTGCCTATCAGCTAGAGCTACCTGCCGAGCTGTCGGATGTGCACAACGTCTTTCACGTGTCACAACTCCGGAAGTGTCTGCAAGTTCCCAACCGCCCCGACCTCTACAAGGACATCGACCATCAAGCCATCGATCTTTGCCAGACCTCACTTATCGTGAGAAGCCGGTTCGCATTTTGGATGAAGCCGAGCGCTGCACCCGAAGCCGCACCATCAAGTACTTCAAGGTCCAATGGAGCAACCACTCTGAAGCTGAAGCAACCTGGGAGCGTGAAGACTATATTAGATCCGAGTTCCCTTATCTTTTTAGTGCTTAGCCTAGGAATCTCCGGGACGAGATTCTTGTAAGGGGGGTAGGTCTGTCACACCTCTGTTTGTATCACCTTGATGAGTTTCGATTTATAAAATTTGGAGCCAACTAAAACTTTTTCTAAGTGCTTGTGCTTGTTTGAGATGGTGTTTGTTTGCTTGATGATTGTGATATATGTCACACTTAGATTTTATCCCTCTCCACACTCATCTTCCTTGACCCAAACTTCTTGCCCAATGTTCATGCCATGTGAATAGAGCCCAAGACTATTTTTACCAAATTTTGTTTTGACCAAAAATGATTTATTCAAATTAGGTTTTCAAAACCCCCTGAAATGAGGTTTGCACTATAAGTCCTCAAATTTGATGGATCCTTATTCCCCAAAGGCTTTATTTAAAAACTAAAACATATAAGACTTTCAAAAACCACCAAATATTAATTTGAAAGTTTATTTTTATATTTTATTTAAAGGCTTTTTCTTAAGACCAGAAATGGTTTCTCTTAAGGAAAATTATTTAAATGCTTTTAAAATATTTGAGAAAATTTAGGGAAACTCAGTGGACATATATTTTCCATATATGTGAGTTTCAACACAAGGGCATGCTAAATCATGGGCAAAACCCCTCAAAACCCTTTCTGTTCAAATCAAGCTTTTGAAATATTTCTATAAGAAATATTCTCAATAAATTCCTGGAGAATTCCAGCAAGTCAACACTACCATAGGTGATGATCTTGCAAAGTTTCATATCAATCCAAGTATATTTGGTTCATAAAACCATCCCAAAACCCTTCCTGTCCAGATTCAAATTTGAACAACTTTACATTGTGAAGTTTGTCCCCTTGACCTCAAACTTTCTGGACATGCTCTAACCAACAAATAGTGATGCTACACTAAGTGGTGCATCAAGGGTAAAAGCTTAGCATAACTAGATATATAGAAACCTGATTCTATTAGTTTCTAGGGTTCACAAAGTTTCCATTGTCAACTTTGCTCATTTGAGCTCAAACTTGGTGATCCATCTCATTGTTACCTAACACTTGACCCTGGTGAAAATCTACTAAGTTGGTAAATCTTTCTTGCCCAAAACCTCATCAAGCACCTTCTGGTAAAATAGAAAAGTCCCCACTTTCACCCCATTCCCTATTCCCCTTGCCATGAAACTTTTACCACAACCCCTCAGGGTTACCAGTTACGTCCAGTAAATTCCTTAGGGGCATAGCTTAATGATTTGGGGGGGTAAAACCTCCATTTTTACCCCTGGACAGCACCCATTTCCCTTCCTCTCACCTTTCCTTCTACCCTAAGGCACCTCCAGAGCCTCCCCTAGCCTCATGTGCATTGTTTAAGCTTCCCAGGATTCCCTGGACACAAGTGGACGCGCCCAAGGTGCCAACGGCATGCCCTGGCATGCAGAGCTCGTGCTCCAGAGCGCGCTACAGTGCACACCCACACTGTAGCCGCTGCCCAACGGGCGCTCCCGACAGCCTCGGGCCTCCCTAGCTTGTCCCTCGTGTCCCCCTCGATGTCCGCAAGACTCCACGTGGTCGGCCCCCTCCTCCCTCTCTCTCCGGTGACCTCCCGCATGCGTGTCGGCACCGCGCAGCTCGGCCAAGCAGGGAGCTCACATGCGCGCGCGCCCCGGCCTCTCTCCTCTCTCCCCCCTAGCAAAGACCGACCACACGAGCGCCCTGGACACGCTCTCTCCCTCCCCCGTGGCCTGTGGCGATGGCCCCGTGCTCACCGGCGCACCGCGTCCATGGTGAGCCGACGCCCGCCTATATAAAGGCCCTCCCCGAGCTCCCACTCCCCTCCCCTCGCTCTCTCCTCCCCTCTACTACTCCCTCGTGCTTAACCCGCTCGACCCCATGGTTGGGAGCCCACACCTGTACCAAACCCAGGCCGCCGTTGGGTTTTCCCCCTCGCCGGCGATTCCCTCTACCCCGGCGCTTCCCTCGGCCACCCACCGACGTGCGGGAGGCCCCTGAGCGTGCTAGTGCCCTCCTCTGGAGCCGCTGCGGCCTGGAACCGTCGATGAGCCCCCCTCTTTTCCTGTCGCGAGGAGAGGGATGACAGGTGGGGTGCACCTGTCATCCCCTCATCCCCCTCCTCTCTCGCTGCTCGGAAGGGCCCGCGGGCAGGTGTAAAAATAAACCTGCCGCGCGCGGCGCCTCAGCCTAGGCCAGTTTCCCCTCTGGGCCGGCTCGGCTTCGGTATTGTGGCATGAGAGGGCAGAGTAACTTTTCCCTTTTTCTTTTTTGCAAACTTCCAAAAAATTCACAGGGGAAAATAATTATCCAATGTTTAAAATTCCTTCACCTAAAATCTTAGAATATTCCATAGAATTTATTAGTGTCATTTGTAAAAATGTTTGAAAACATTTTATGTACTGTTTTAATTTAAAACCCCTATTTAGCATTATAGCTCCTGTTTTAAATAATTTTGAAAATATTTTTAAGTTTAAAACCCTCGACAAATATTTTTAATATAGTCTTTACTATTTAACAGAGTAGGATAGCATTTTTATTAGTGGCTTGTGTGCTCTGTTTTTGTGTGATACTTAACTTTATCGCTATTTATCGCGACGATAGATTGCGCTGTTGACGAGGAAGTTGGACCCGAAGACTTCGAAGACCCCAGAGACTTTGTTAAGCCAGGCAAGCAGCCTTTTGACCATGTTAAGAAACTTTTTCATGCATGACATATAGCACTTGTTGTTTCGATGATTGATCATGATATGGAGATTCCCCTTCAGTGGGTTGCCTCCGATACTCTTACCATTGACAGTTGCATCGTGCATGACCCTAGCACCTTATGAGGGTTATGCGGGTGGGTGTAGTTAGGATGCTAGTAGATGCTACGCAAGTGGGTTCGGGATTTATGCATAGTGATGGAAAGGAAGAACTGATTTCAAAGACTTTTCGAAAACCCCGTCGGGTGCCACTAATGCTCGAGGGAGATGATGATGAGTTGGGTGACCACTTGAGAAAGAAGTGGTGTGCTGGAACAAGTTGAGGGTGTGTTTTCGAAAATGGAGAGTTTTAAGGTCTGCTGACCATCCCAACCTTACATGCGCAACCACGATACCCCTTATGGGACGGGGTGTCATGGTTTTGTGACGGCAGATGTGCGATGACTTAGATTCGAGGCCATCGCTAAGGTAATGGACTCAAAGGGGTTGGTTGGGACGAAGGACACGAGTTTACCCAGGTTTAGCCGCTCGAGAAGAGGTAAAAGCCTACGTCCTGCTTGTGTTGTATTGATTGGAGTATCGATTACAAGGGAGCGGACTCGCTTAACCTAGATCTCAATTAGTTGGTTTCTGTCTAAGTCACCCCGGGTCTCGTCCTTATATAGGAGGTCAAGACCATGGGTTACACATGTCTCATACCGACTCTTGCAACGTGTCTGGTTCCATCTCTATGTCTCCCTGCCTTCCTGACCAAGCCGTCTTCGGGCGGCTTATCCGCCCGGGTCTTCATGCCTTGTTCGTCCGGGCCTCACCTTGGCCCATCTTGGTCAGCCGCCAGACGTCTAGGCTTATGTCTCTAGGCCCATCCTTGGTCTGGCCTATGAGCCGCCAGGTATGACCCAGCCCCACCTGGGCGGGTCTCACCACGGGGTCACATCCCCAACATTAGGCCCACGTTGATTTGAGCTTTATCATTTCAACCTTCCATCTCAACTGGCAGCGAGTCCCGCTCATTATCACCTGAAAGTAAGATAAAATGACCCGTCGTGACATCATACCGGATATATCAAAAAGATTCCCTAACGACCTCAACGGATCTTTCCACTATTAAACTGACGGCCCAAAAATCGAGGCGTCTGTCTCGGTCAATCAACTTTCGTCGCCTTGATTCTCGCGCCTGTTTCCACCTTTTGCCTGTTAAATAGGACCGCGAAGGGTGGTCTTCATTACTTTCTCCGCTTGCGCTTCTTCTTCCTCCTTCTGACGCCGTCGCTCCAGAGTCTCTTGCTCCAGTGAGGATTCCACGCCATCGTCACACCAGGCCACTGCATCAACCTGATCGGACCAGAGCACCACCCGCACCTGTCGCGTCATCTCCGGTAAGTTCTTCTCCACCCCTAGATCTGTAGCCTTCGATAGGGTATTCATGGAGTTCCTCCGCCCGCTAGAACACAAGTTTTTTTGCAATGTCAGATAGGATATAGATCAGTAAACTTGATAATATCCCTTTTTCCATTGCGGTAGATCATAGGAAGTCAACAATAGCACAACACAGATCTGTAGTTGCCCTTCTCCTTGTCTTCAAATGTCGCTAGTTCCACTGTTCATCGTTAGGTTAGAATAAACCCGTTTTTTTCTGTTTTGTAGATCCATAACTATATAGTTAGTTTGTGAAACTTGTTTTCCATACTTAGTAACATTTTCCTTGCTTTCTTGCAGACTTAACTCGCTGTTGTACTTCCGACTCTCTCCTAAGCCGCTCTGGCGACTTAGCTTTATAGAACTTGGATTTCTTCAGCCGCCCTTAGTTTTTTGTCACCTTCTAACTTGCCACACATTGTTACCTTCCACAGTTTGAGATGCCACCATGCCTCGTGCGTCCAATACTTGTAACTAGCTCGGATCTGCCGTGACAGAAGCGTTTCTGAAGGATGTCATCCATTGGCGGCCTTACCAGCCAAAGATGTCATCCATTAGCGGGTTCCAGGCAATGAAACAAAGCCCACTCCCAAAGAGGGCGAAGTGGTTGTATTCGCAGATCACCTTGTACGCGGTTTCAGCCCACCCGGCTCCCAATTTTTCTGAGATGTCCTTCATTTCTTCAAGCTGCGCCCTCAAGACATCGCCCCAAATTCCATCTCAAACATGTGCAACTTCCAAATCCTCTATGAAGTTTACTTACAAGAAGAGCCGTCCGTTGATCTCTTCCGTGAGTTCTTCTATGCAAACCGCCAGACGGAGCTGGTAGCTGGTCCAAGCTTAGAACATGGCGGAATCTCAATTCAGAGAAGACGGGACGTGGCCTCTCTGGCTGTTCGGATGCCAAGTCATCCCAAGGACTAGGATAGGACCTGGTTTTACTGCAAAGACACCTCTCCAGAGGGAGAGCCTTCCTTGTCGGGTTATCGTCCAAGCCGGCTCAAGACCACAACTGAACTCCCTGACCGACTGTCAGCCTCTGAGTGGGCAAAGTATGCTCGGGCTCACGCAAAGATTAAAGCCCTTATGGCCAATGGACTGATGGGGATTGATCTAACCCACTGCTGGATTTCTTGGAGAGTCATGCCTCTGAGCCGGCAAAGCCGTCTCATCTGCGAGTATACGGGTGATGCTGACTACCCCCTCTGCTTTAATCCTACCACGTTGTCAGAAGATAACATCGTGGCCGCCATCAAAAGCCTTGTTCATGAGTCTTAAGGATCTTGCTGCACCACCGGGTTAGCACCTTTTTGTGCTGCAAACCCGGCCCTAGACGTAAGGACGACTCTCGATCACCTTACTCCCGTGTTAGCTATCCATATATATTTTCCAATCTCTTGACCTCTTTCAACGGCTTTTACTCTCAGGCCAATTCTGGCTTCTGGAAAAAGAAGTATGTTCCTCCTCCAAAGAAGTCAAAGGAGAAAGTCGCCGGCCAAAAGAAGAAAACCGCACCTCAAGAGCAGCCTGAAGCTGAAAACTCTGAGGTGGAACTTGACTCTCTTGGTCGTCTCTTCATACGCCTTATTGACTGTGATACTTCACAGGACGAAACGGAGACAAGCCATGCCAACGTTCCTGAGGTAACTTATATTTCATCCAACTCAGAACCTCTTCCACCAGAGAAGATACGGCGGGTCGTCCGAAAAGTACCATTTTCTCATCCTCTTGCTTATTTAGACCCCAACTTTCTTTCGAAAAAGGAACAACACCTCTCTCGGTGCCAAACCCGGAGCACCGGCTCTGAAGACCTTATGGCTGGGTTGTCCAACTCTCTGTTTCAACAGAAACGGCCGGCTGAGGTATCTACTCAACTTGGCTTAGTTTTATCCACCTTGCCTTTATAATTTGACTCTGTCTTATATTGCCTTAATTGTTTTCAGGAATCACCTCCTTCATCTGGCGACTCTACAGCAACTGCTCTGACGCCTCTGAAGATCAACCAGAGTACGTGCCTTTCATGCTTATGTCCGAGCCTTTGTTATCTGTAAAGTTTAGACCATGACCTTTTGCGTTCTCTAGGGCTCAAGCAAAACGAAGGAAGACCGGTGGGTCTACCCCTACTCCCAAGGCTCGAGAGCCGGGGCCTGCCAAGCCGAATTCTCCTGCACCACACGCTGATCCCGCTGCGCCCTCCAAGGATGCGCCTGAAGAAGCTCGTCGTTCTGCCGAGCCGGCGGCCCATGACATGATTCCTGAGAGTCCTCCGAGGACCAATTCTAAGACGCCGAGCCCTTCGACGACTGTTGACGATTCGGTTACCCTGGACGTCATCATTACTGGTGTCGGCTTCCACACTCCTCAACCTCATGTGTTGACAAAGCACACTGAGAAGCCTGAAGCCTCTGAGAAATTGGACTTTGAGATCCCCGCGCTGGAGAAATTAACCGCTGACGAGCTACACGCTGGTTATCTGAACCGCCTCTCCATCAGCCGGAACATGGAGCTCAAACTTGTTAGCTTGATGAAGAAAAAATATGAGGTACTCATTCTCTCTTCTCCTTATACCCTTACATAGCCCCCAAGAGCTGGTTTAGTATTTGCTAATGGTAAACCGGGTCTTCGAATCTTGTTAGAAGTAGAAATACTTAGCCCGTAGCCCTCAACTATCAGCTTAGAAGTAGTTGTTCGAAGAGCCATTTGTAGCCCCCAAGGGCCGGCTTAACTTGATAAAGTTGAGTTGGAGCTTTGTTGTAGAGAGATCAAAGATCCATATGTAGCCCCCAAGTGCTGGCTTAACTTGATGAAGATGAGCCGGAACTTCATTGTAGATAGATTGAAGAGCCATCTGTAGCCCCCAAATGCCAGCTTAACTTGATGAACATGAGCCGAAACTTCATTGTAGTCTTGGAGAACAAACAGACATTAGCCCCCAAGTGTCGAGCATATTGCTTGTAATCTGCTTGAAACTTGCATTATATTGTTTTAATCTTCAGCATCTGGTAATATACCATCCTGGCGACTTAGCCCTTAATTTGCTTTTATATGTCACATGAAACTTTAAACGAGGCCGAGTCTGAATTAACCGGCTTAAGGAGCA
Source organism: Hordeum marinum (assembly GCA_022496015.1). Taxonomy (NCBI): domain Eukaryota; kingdom Viridiplantae; phylum Streptophyta; class Magnoliopsida; order Poales; family Poaceae; genus Hordeum; species Hordeum marinum. The sequence continues at coordinate 1,320,072 of JAAAWK010001153.1, read as the reverse complement.
ATTTGGCCACTCAACAAGCCGCTCGAAGTGAAGCAAACGAGAAGTGTCGGCTTGCCACTGAAGAACTTACAAAAGTTAAAGTTGACTTTGCCGCTTTCAACAAATCTACTGAGACAAAACAAACCGTCCTGGCTCAACGAGCAGACGATGCTGACCAGCGGATCATGGTTGTGTCCGATGAGCTACACGCCTCGAAGCGCCATATTGAGAAGCTATCTGCCGCCATCTTTGGTAAGTACTCAATACTTAGCTAATACTCTTATGTAAATACTTATACCGGTGACTTATAGCTGAAAATCCGTCTTATGCAGGTCAAAGGAGCCGGCAACTTGCTACTGATAGCTTGTTGCCACTGAAAGCCATCTACACCTTAACAGAGCAATTACATTGCGGAGCTCTCTACACAATCAAGGCAACGCTCCATAAAGATAGTATCCCCCAGACTATGAAGGGAATCATTGAAGTGCTATCCACCCTGCCTAAACAAATCCAGGAGCTCAAGAAATCAGCCGATAGGAAAGGAGCCATCGCAACCATAAGCCGGGCTTTGGCTTTCAACCCAGAGTTGACTCCCAAAGAGATGATGGACGGGTTTCCATCAAAGAAGGATGATGATCCAGACTTCACGGAGGCTGACTACGCTCGTTGCATGAAGGCTTCCAGAGTCCTTGCATCAGTGTTAGCAGAAGAAGTGGACCTTTCAACATACTAGGCGGCTTACAATGCCGAGAAGAAGAGAGTACGCGGCCCAACCTTCGAGGCCAAGGACTTAACTCCTGTACACCTCTTTGCTCCTGATCTTGACCCGTCCCCCCTCTTAGAAGAGGCAACCTTTGCAGCTTTAACCAACTGCAACTAGGACGTGGACAATCTCCAGATCATGGAGGTTGAAGACCCGCCGCAGAGTGACCCGCCGTCCAACTGACGACCTTGGTAGCGCCATGGATAATCCAGCCTTGTGACTCGCCATAGGGCGTGTAAAAAACTTTGAGTCATCACCTTGGAGCTCCGCGGAGAGCATTGTAATAGGCTTTTAGTAAACTTTGTCTTTCCTGAATTGTGCCATCATGCACATATGAAATCGTCCAGCTTAACGTATTAATCTGCCTTGTGCTTTCAACTCATACCAGATGTTGTGGCGGCTCTTGGTAGTTAACCAACCTGTGAGAATAGAATAATCTTCATATTGTTAGGAGGGTGGCTTAGGATAGCGCAACCCAAAGATGCTATATCTTTCCTGACTTGTTTTCTTTTTAACTCATGTGCCGGTTCTTCTCGGTTGACTCGCCACTTAAAACTCCTTAGCAGTACAGGGTCTCTATCGAGATTGGTCGTCAATTTCTTTGAGCGGCTCAGGGTCTCTAAGCGAGATTAACTGACAGGAAGTGTGACGTCCCAGAAGAGATACGGCAGGGCATGAGTACCCTGGTAGCCCATAAACTGCCTCTCACGTGACATAAATCTGTCGTTTTAACCTTAAACAGTGTAGGGTCTTTTAAAAGATTAACTGTTTAAGAGGACGAACAGGCCACATAGTGGAGAGTCGATAGTAGATGGGAGAGTTTATCCTTGCTTTCTATAAGCCGGCCCTCGTGTGATAAGAGCCGCCGTTTTAACCTTTAACCAGTACAGGGTCTCTATGGAGATTGGTCGTCAATTTCTTTGAGCCGGCTCAGGGTCTCTAAGCGAGATTAACTGGTAAGAGTTCGGCGGGTCACCTAGCAGAGCAGCATTAGCTTATAGGCAGGTTTAATGTTGTTTGGCTTAAGAGCCGATCAAGAGGGTGTGTAAGCTAAACCCGGTGGGTTGGAAGCCCCCAAATGACCTTTGTTGACGGAGTCCACTGTTTGGCTCAATAGTCGATCGATAGGGTGTGATAAGCTAAACCCGGTGGGTTGGAAGCCCGCTGGACGATCATGTTGACGGAGTCTACTATTTAGCTTAAGAGCCGATTGATAGGGTGTGATAAGCTAAACCTGGTGGGTTGGAAGCCCTCTGGACGATCATGTTGACGGAGTCAACTATTTGGCTTAAGAGCCAATCAATAGGGTCTGATAAGCTAAACCCAGTGGGTTGGAAGCCCCTCATTGACCTTTTTTGCACAGACTAAGACATGCGAAACGGTAGAGGCCCCGGCTTGCAGGGATGCCAATCTTTATATGTATGATATGTACAATTATGGTGTACAATGTCAAGTCTTGACAACTTAAGTATAGTAAGGCTGTAACATCCCAAAATTTCATTTTGGAATGTTATGATATATAGCTATGCATCATCATCATATTGTTTGAATGAATAGAATGGTTGAAGTGCTTCTTTTGAATTTTTGAAATGTCACTTTCATCTTTCCCTTTTCTTGTTTCACCTATTTGAAAACCTCTGGAAAAGTTCAAAGAAAAGAGGGGAGTAACATGACACTCCACACCAGGGGCATCTTGGTGAAATATTTGAACAATAAAACCAGGGGGCTATTTGAAAAATTATTGCAAAAGGATATAAAATCAAATAAGCAATTTCTGAAAATAATTTTTTTCAAACTATTCAATATGACAGAGGAAAAATGTTCATTGAATAGCATTAATTCTCGTGATCATTTTGATATATATATTTTCTATATTTGGAAATGTTTTGAATGCTTTTAAATGAGTTTTACTGCTCTCGATATTAAAAAGGAAACGTTTTAATTTGAAACGGGCCGGCCCACAGCAGTTAATTCTCGAAACCCCTCCGAGCTGACCGACCGACGCGCTGACGCCGCCCTCCCTCTCTCTAACGCCTTGGCCCCACCGTTCGATCCCCAAGACGACGTGGTCGCCTTCCTCCTCGCGTCAACAGAACCTCGCCGGCGATTCCTCCTCTCCGGATCTCCCTCCTCTTTCCTTCCCCGACCACCGCACCGGCCCTATAAGTAGCCGCGACCCTCCGCTCCTCATTCCACCCCCAAGACCCCACTCTACCTTGCCAGAGCGCTGCCCACACCCTCGCCGGAGTTCGGATCACGACCGAACCCTTCCAGAGCTCGTGCCCGTCGCCTCTGTCGTCCCCACTCCTCTCCGACATCACCAGAGTGCGCCGGAACCCCGCCGGCGTCGTTTGAAGCCCTCGGACGCCATCCCCAACCACCAAAGTGCCGCCCCCAACGACCTCGCCACCTCGGCCTCGCTGGAGAACCCCCTCGTCGGCGACCTCTTCTCTGTAAGCCACCGAACCCCTCTCTTAGCCATTCGATCCAGAGTCGACGCGTCAGATTAGATCGTTTTAAAACCCAAACCGGTATGTGCTAAGCTTCGGTCGCCCGCGCGCAATCGCTCGCTTGCACACCCTCTCGTCCAACCACAACCCGCCACGTAGCCCCTGTCCGTTCGATCAGTTTTATTTTATTTTATTTTCTGTTTTAGAAAATAGAATGATTTCAAATCTTGTTTTTATCATATCTTTTAAACTATTAGGTGTTTTTAGTTGATTCTTTTTGCATTAGTTAACAAAATTGTTGTAGTTTATGTCTGTATGCTTAGTTTTCAAATATGAGATTTAAATTTTGAATCTAATAAAATTTGTTCAAATTACTAAAATCTGCATAACTATAGTTTAAAAATATATTTTCATATGAATCTTTTTGCCACTTTTTGGTATTAGTTAAACCTATCATTCTACATGATTTCAGTATTTTTTTGAATAAATTTAGTTACTGTTTTTAACAAAAACAGAATCTGTGTAGTTCTTATTGTGGTTTAGTTATCTTAATTTTAATTTAATTTGAACCTGAATTAGTTTAACTTTTGTTAATAGTTTTCATGAGTTTCTGTTGTTTCAAATATTTAGGTAACATTACTTGCAAATATTTAGAATGATTGTTTAGTTTTATACCATGTTGTTATAGGAATCTTTATATCTTTTTCATTAGGTATAGCTTTATAAAACAACTTAGTTTTACTTTCACAAACTAGATAGATGATTACGTTAGATTTCTAATAAATAATTTTAGTAATTCTATTCTATTAAGTAATATGATGATGATAATATTAGTGTCAATAATATTATTGTTTTGGTTTCCTATTCCAAAGTTATAGGAACATTCTAGTTATTTTCATTTTAGTAGTGTTTCTTTACACAAAAGTTTTAGTGTAATTGATTCTCTTTACTAAAAATTGATTTTCTTTACTATTTGTTTTCTACTAGCTATTGCTTGGTTGTTTGTCTTAAAGTAGTAGTAGTAGTAGAAGTTTTTGACACTAAATTTTTCTGAGTCCAAATTCTTATTTTGATTTCTTTCTCTTGATTGATACTATTGAATGGTTTTAGTATTGTTTGTTTAACCTTGCTGAATTGGGTGAATTGTTTTGTATTTATGCTTACGGTATGCTCTTGTTTGATTCGTTAGATCATCCGGAGTGCGAAGCTTGTTATGTAGAGTCACTCGAGTACGACGATCGTCAGCAAGGCAAGTCACTTTGACCATGTATACCTATGTTTTATTGCATTAGTTCTTCCATCACCCCAATTGCATGCAAAGTAGGTAAATTGGAAACTTGGTTACTTGTTGTAGTATCATGTGGTAGGTACCCCTCAACCCTTTGACTCATTGGCCCCGGGAAACGTTGTTTTACATTTTGCTATGCTATTAGTAGACGGGGTTGGTTGTGTGATTCATGAGAGTTGTGAGTTAATAATTTCAAGACCTACATGATGATCAAGTCTTCAAGACATCAAGTTTTCAACTTACCTCTGGGTGGATGATGCTTGAACGGCGCCCTAGAGAAACTAGTGGTTAGCCTAGATAATGCTGGAGATGTGCCAGTATTCATGCGGAAAGGTCCACCCAGGCACAAAGAGATGGATGGATGCTTCAAGACCCAAGGCTTACCTGCACAGCCACAAGTCATTATGGGCTCTGCCTTGGTTGGATATCGTGGTGACCCTGGACAGGCGGTGCTATGAGATGTAGAAGAACAGTAGGAAAGGATGGGCACCGACAGAGTCTCAGGGAAACCCTTTAAAAGACCATGTTTTGGTCATCCATTTCTCAAACACCATGAAGTGCGAGAAGTCCAACGGAGGTGACCAAATCTTGTGGGGAATGTGTGCAAAACTTTGCAGAGTACCCAGACCTAATCGATTAGCCGTGTCCACAGTCATGGACAGTTTGAGCCAAAGGAACTGAAACTATCTAGAACTCTCAACACAATAAATCATATTGATGTGGGTTATTAATGTCAACTTGGGTATGAGAATTGGTTGGTGGAACCATCTCATTAATCAACCAACTTTGTAGTAATAATTTCTGCATTACCCCTCTCTTGTTGTAGGAAAATTTTGGCTTTATGCAAAAACTTACTACCCCACCTGCCATATTTGCATATAGACTAGATGATTACTTTACCCCCTCTCTTGTGACTTTGTCGGCATATTCAATATGCTGACCTATATGGCTGCAACGTATCATGTTGTAGAGTACTTTTCCGACCAGGAGAGTGGATACGCTCTACGCTCGGTGAGATGCCCTTGGAGTCATGATGGACTCATCTACCTTTGGAGCTTCCGCAAGTTTTATGGTTTAGTTTATCTCATGAGTTGTAATAAAGGACTCGATATGAGATTTCGATTAATTTATGTTGTGTGATTTCCCTTTGATATATACATTGATGTACCGTGTGTGTACCAGCATGATCTTGGGATGGTACAGAAACACCGGAGATTCAACCTTTCAGGTCGGGTCGCTACAGAAATGGTATCAGAGCACACGCTGACCGTAGGTCGTAACCTCTAGGATTGGAAAAGCCTTAGGATTTATTTCTCTTTTGTCTTGAAAATTCTTATACTCTCATCTACTCGTTTCTGACTTCTGTAGCGACCCGACCTGAAAGGTCGAATCTCCGGTGTTTCCGTACCATCCCAAGATCATGCTGGTACACACACGGTACATCAATGTATATATCAAAGGGAAATCACACAGCATTATATTAATCGAAATCTCATATCGAGTCCTTTATTACAATAAAGATTACAATAAAGTGGATGAAGGCCAACTCATGAGAATATCTAAATCTTGCGGAAGCGTCGAAGGTAGATGAGTCCATCTGACTCCAAGGGCATCCCACCGAGCGTAGAGCGTATCCTCACTCCTGGTCGGAAAAGTACTCTGCAACATGATACGTTGCAGCCATATAGGTCAGCATATTGAATATGCCGGCAAAGTCACAAGAGAGGGGTGAGAAGATAATCCTCTAATCTATATGTAATTATGGTAGGTGGAGTAGTAAGTTTTGCGTAAAGCCAATTTTCCTACAACAAGAGAGGTCTAAGCAAAATTATTACTAAGTTGGTTGTTTAATGAGATGGTTCCACCAACCAATTCTCATACCCAAGTTATTAATACCCACATCATCATATTAATTGTGTTGAGAGTTCCGGAAGTTTCAGTTCCTTTGGCTCAAGTCGTCCATGACCGTTCCTACAGAGCTTTGCACACGTTCCCCACAAGATTTGGTCGCCTCCGTTTGATTTCTCGCACTTTAGGGTGTTTGAGAAACGGATGACCAAAACATGGTCTTCCAAAGGGTTTCCCTGCGACTCTGTCGGTGCCCATCCTTTCCTACCGTTCTTCTACATCTCGTAGCATCGCCTGTCCAAGGTCACCATGATATCCAACCAAGCCAGAGCCCATAATGACTTGTGGCTGTGCAGGTAAGCCTTGGGTTTTGAAGCATCCATCCATCTCTTTGTGTCTAGGTGGATCTTTCCGCGTGAATACTGGCCATCTCCAGCAACACCTAGGCAAATCCACTAGTTTCTCGAGGGTGCCGTTCAACCATCATCCACCCAGAGGTATGTTGAAAACTCGGAGTCTTGAAGTCTTGATCATTATGTAGGTCCTGAAATTATTAACTCTCTCAACTCTCATGAATCACACAACCAACCCCGTCTACTATTAGCATAGAAAAATGTAAAACAACGTTTCCTGGGGCCAATGTGTCAAGTGTTGAGGGGGTACCTACCACATGATACTACAACAATGTGACCAAGTTTCCAACTAACCTACTTTGCATGCAATTGGGGTGATGGAAGAACTAATGCAATAAAAACATGGGTAAAGATGATCAAAGTGACTTGCCTAATTGATGATCTTCGTACGTGAGTGACTCTAAGTAACAAGCTTCGCACTCCGGATAATCTAACGAAGCAAACAAGAGCATTCAATAAGCATACAACAAAATATTGTAACTCACAACCATCAACCATGAACTAGTAAACAATCAAGACAAAACAATGCACAAATCACAAGCAAGAAAACACACAAAGTTTTGTTTTCTAAAAGATGATTGATAAAACACTACTAACACAATGAAACCTATTTGTAATACCAGAAAAATAGTTGACAACAATAAAACAATAAAATATTTTATTAATAACAGAATTGAATTCATTAAAGTTTGTTGGGAAAAACTTTAGTAAAGTTTTTAAAAGTTTTGATAAACACTGTATGGAACAAATATAGTTTTACTAACAAAAGAGCAAAACAAAACTTATTATTTATTAACAAAACATGTTCCTAACAGAAAATAATTTACAAATAAACTTGTCTAAGAAAACAGAATTAAATTATATAAAACTTTGTTAAAAGAAACCATTGCTAAGCTAGTTGTTTTAATCAAATTAAACCTATTTGAAAATTTGTTGAGATTCCTATGTAAATAAAGAAATAAACTAAACAATTATATATATATATATATATTTAACAGTAGGTAAAACACTAAATGTTTAACCAACAAAACCTACTAGACAAATTAAAACTAAATCTAATTTAAACTAACTAAAAGTAAATAAATAAAACTATACTAACTAATAGGCAGAATCTGTTTATAGCTAGAACACTAATAAAAAATCATCCTAAAAATCCTCAAACTAAGCAATAAGATAGTACTAACTAAGACCAAACAGTAGCAAAAAGATTCATATCAAAATCTATTTTCAAACTCTAGTTATTCAGATTTGAATGATTTGAGAAAATTTGATTCAATTCAAATTTTGTAGTTCAAATCTAAAATTTAAAAGTACAGGGTGAAACTACATGAAAAATTTGAGCTATTGCAAAAAGAATCAACTCAAAACATTAAATAGTTTAAAAGATATAAGCAAAACAAATTTGGAATACATTTTGTTTTCTGAAAAACAAAACCGAAAAGAAAAACTAACTAACGGTCGGCTAGGGTGACGTGGCGACCTGTGAGTGGCCAGGCTAGTGTGCGCACGGGTGGTTACGGGCGGTCATCCGAACCTAAGAGGATACCGGTTCGCGAATAGAAACGATCTAATCTGAATCGTCACATCCAGATCGAATGGGTGGGGTGCTCACAGTGTTAAGGGGTCGCCGACGAGGGGATCTCCGGCGGTTCCGACGCGCCGAGGTCATCGACGAGGAGCTCCGATGGTCGAGGGAGGCGTTGAAGGGATCCGGGCGGCTGCAGTTGACGTCCGGCGTCGAATGGTGGGGTCGGAGGGGCGAGGGGAGGAGTGGAGCGATGGGCACGGTGGTGGGGAGCTTCGGTCGGGGCAGGGCTCCGGCGAGGAGTTTTGCGGCGTCTCAGGCGAGTAGAGAGGGGGTTCGGGGGGGGGGAATGGAGTGCGGGGAAGGGCGCTATTTATAGGATGCTCGGGTGGGTGCGGGGAGGAGAGAGGAGGGAGATCCGGGGAGGAGAAGAAACTGCCGGCGAGGTCGTCGGCGCGTGCGGGAGGAGAGGGATGACCGCGCGGGTGCGAACGGTCGGTCGGGGTGGGACCCGGTGTCAGAGAGAGAGGGGGCATCAACTGCGCGTCGGTCGACCAGCTGGTAATAAATTCGCGAATAACTGCCCGTGGGCCGGCCCGTTTAAATGCAAATCCGTTACTCTTTTTAATATTCAGAGCAGTAAAACCTCTTTAAAAGAATTCAACACATTTTCAAATATAGAAGTATTATATATCAAAATTAACAGAATAATAAATGCCATTTATTGAACATTTTTATTCTGTCATTTGAACACTTTGAGAAAATATTATTTTTAGAAATTGCCTAATTGTTTTTAAATCCTTTTTGCAAATATTTTCAAAACAACTCCTGGTTGTTTTTGTTCAAATTAATCACCAAATAGTCCCTGGTGTGGAGTGTCATGTTCCTCCCCTCATATTTGAACATTTTACCAAGATTTTCAAATAGGTGAAAGCAACACATTGAAAGTAGAAAGGGGTTTCAGAAACTCAGAGAAGGCATTTCAACTAATTCATACATGCAAGCAATGATGATGATAGATGCATAGCTATATTTCATAACATTCCAAAATGGAATTTTGGGATGTTACAACTTCCCTCCGATGATTTCAAAATTTATAGATGGCCACCTTCATCCCAGTTTTGATCACGGAGTTTTGCGAGCCTGACGCAACGATGCCCTTTGGCAAGGAGCTGATGAGGATCGTTAGGGACGTGAGGATTGCTTTGCCGAGCATCACCGGGACTCCTATCATGTCTTTTCCACAAGACGGACGCTACAGGATCGAGGTGCACATCCCCGGGAAGACCTTTGGGAATCGGAAGGAACCCATCGACTTCAAGTTTGTCGCACCCAGCTGGATACTTGGAAGAGACATGGCCATTCATCGTGCCCTTGGACGTATTTAGGAGGAATACAGAGGTGGAACCATTTCACCAGGACTCAGCGTGGTTTGTCGCAGGGATACCAATGGAAATATCATAACCACTCCCACTAAACACACCACCATTTCCTATATCCAGACCTTGGAGACGCACGTCAAGACCTTGGAGCTTCGGGTACGTGCCGACACGAAGACGATCAAGAGGCTGATGAACCGGGAGATTGACCTCGAAGCTGACTTACAGGAAGCCGAGTACGAGCATGAGTATGAGGTGAAGGATTTCTTAGAGAGGATCGACAAGCTGAACACTCGCATCATAACTCTGGAGGAACAGATGGACATGGGTGAAAATCTTCATCCAGAAGGAGACATGGCTCCTTTGATCAGCAACGATGATGACTATGAGGAGAGCACCACCGGAGGAGACCACTTCACCATATACTTTTGAGGACAACTTTAGTTATGCACCCATGTAACTTCATTTTCGTCGTTAAAGCGTAGGTCGATGTTTAGTTTGAATGGAGATTTGTATCTCGATGTTTGACCTTGAGTTGAATAAATGAATGAGTGTTTGGTGTGATATGTTTGTTGCATTGCATATGGGTAGTGAATTTCCCTTTTAGGTCATTGTTCTATTCTAATTCTCACCCCTCTGAAAACAGCAAGATGCCTCCGCGACGTGAGCCCGACTTCACTTTCCCACCAGAGGTCACCCAACTTCTTCAGCAGCAGAACGCCCTGATGCAGCTGTTGATTCAAAATCAGACCAACAACCACCACAACCACCCTCCACCACAAGGCGACAACCTCACCCGTTTTCTGAGACTGAATCCCTCAACCTTCTCCAACAGCACAGAGCCCACTGTGGCAGATGATTGGCTCTGCAAGATGGCGAGGGAACTCACCACCGCAGGATGCACTGAGGCAGAAAAAGTGCGTTTTGCCGCCCACCAACCAGAGGGCCCAGCAGCTTCATGGTGGGATAACTACACCACCACATACCCCATTGCCGATGTGACTTGGGAGCAGTTCAAGCAAGCTTTCCGCACCGCACATGTCTCAGCTGGAGCCACGAGTCTGAAGAAGCGTGAGTTTCGCAACTTACGCCAGGGGAACCGTTCCGTGGCCCAGTACGTGCACGACTTCAGCACGTTGGCTCGTTATGCACCAGGAGATGTGGCCGATGATGCAGCCAAGCAGGAGAAGTTCTTGGAGGGACTCAATGATGAGTTGAGCATGTAGCTGATGGTGGCTACCTTCAGCAACTACAAGGAACTTGTAGACAAGGCCCTCATCTTGGAGGGGAAGCAGTAGCAAATCGAGAACCGCAAGAGGAAGTATGCACATGGGAAGTCTACCTCCGGAGCTCATCAGAAGCCCCGCTACTCCCCGTACTCAGGAAATACCGGATCAGGGACCGGTAAGTATGGAGGACACACTCATCCAGTGCACAACCATGGAGGCCACAACCATGGAGGAAATGGGAATAATCGTCCCAACAATGGCAGCTTTAAGCATGGAAGTGGGAATGGCAACCAACACCATTCCGCTCCAGCTCAGAAGGATCTGAACCACATCACATGTTTCAAGTGTCAGAAGATAGGGCACTATGCCACTGAATGCCCTCAGAACAAGCAAGGGAATGGAAATGGCAACTCTGCAGCTAAGAAGCCAAATCCGTTTCCTCGTGCTCAGGTGAACCACCTCGACGTGGAAGAAGTCTATGATCAGCCCGAGACTGTGGTTGGTATGTTTTTATTGCATTCACATCCAGTTATGGTACTTTTTGATTCTGGTGCAACTCATTCATTCATATCAAGGGTAGTTGTGGAAAAGTATGGTTTACCCACCAGAACCCTTAGTCGGCCCATTAAGGTAAATTCCCCAAGAGGAATGATGATGGCAGGGATAGGATGCCATGCCCTGAAACTTCACATAGGAAACCATGTTTTTCCTACCGACCTCATCGTCTTAGAATCCCAGGGATTGGATGTAATCCTAGGCATGGATTGGATGACCAAGTATGAAGGAAATCTTGATTGCCCCAGCAAGTCTATTTCACTCACCACTCCGGAGAACAAGAGGATTAAGTATGTATCCCGACGCACACAGATGAGTGCTCGGTTAAATTCCCTCACAGGAATTGTTCAGGAGGAAGTACCAGTTGTACGAGACTTTCCAGATGTATTCCCGGAGGAATTACCAGGCATGCCACCAGATAGGGAGATTGAGTTTCTGATAGAGCTAATACCAGGGACAGCCCCAATTTCCAAGAGACCCTATCGGATGCCCGCAAATGATTTAGTGGAAATCAAGAAGCAGATTAAGGAGCTATTGGACAAGGGATATATTCGCCCAAGTTCATCACCTTGGGGAGCCCCAGTTCTTTTGGTGGAGAAGAAAGATAAAACCTTGAGGATGGTGGTCGATTATCGAGCATTGAACGAGGTGACTATCAAGAATAAGTACCCTCTGCTGATGATTAATGACCTGTTTGACCAGCTAGTAGGCACCAAAGTATTCTCCAAGATCGATCTTCGATCAGGGTATCACCAACTGAAGATTCGTGAACAGGATATACCCAAAACAGCTTTCACCACCAGGTATGGCTTGTACGAGTATACAGTCATGTCCTTCGGTTTGACTAATGCTCCTGCCTACTTCATGAATTTGATGAACACAGTGTTTATGGAATATTTGGACAAGTTTGTCGTGGTGTTCATCGATGACATTTTCATATTCTCCAAGAGCGAGGAAGAACACAAGGAACACTTGCGTTTAGTTCTGGAGAAGCTTAGAGAGCATCAGTTGTATGCCAAGTTCAGTAAATGTGAATTCTCGCTGACGAAAGTCGGATTTCTTGGACATGTTATTTCTGGAGAAGGAATAGCAGTAGACCCCGCTAAGGTTGAAGCAGTCACTGAGTGGAAGTCACCCACCTTAGTTAAGGAGATCCGCAGTTTTCTCGGACTTGCCGGATATTACCAGAGATTCATTGAGAATTTCTCAAAGATTGCCAAGCCCATGACAGAGCTGTTTAAGAAAGAGTCTAAGTATATCTGGACTAAGGAATGTGAGGCCAGTTTCCAGGAGTTGAAGAAACATTTGGTCACAGACCTAGTGTTGATACTGCCAAACAATCGGAAGGACATCCAGGTTTATTGTGACGCATCCCGTCAAGGACTTGGAGGAGTACTCATGCAAGAGGGAAAAGTGGTAGCATATGCATCCACACAGCTACAACCCCATGAGTTGAATTATGCCACCCATGATTTGGAACTAGCAGCCGTAGTGCACGCACTCAAGACCTGGAGACATTTCCTTGACGGAAATAGTTGTGATGTGTACATTGATCATTAGAGCCTGAAGTATATCTTCACGCAGAAGGAGTTGAACCTCAGACAGAGGAGATGGTTAGAGTTAATCAAGGACTATGACATGAGATTACATACCATCCAGGAAAGGCAAATGTTGTGGCATATGCTTTGAGTAGGAAGAGTTATGTGAACACACTCATAGCCGGAGGATTACCCCAGGAGTTAACCAAAGATCTCAGAGAGCTTTGGTTAGAGATAGTTCCGCAAGGATATGTTGCCGCACTAGAGATTCAGTCCACCTTGACCGAAAGAATTCGAGAAGCCCAGAAATCAGACAATGAGATAGCTGAGATAAAGCAGAGAATGAAGGAAGGAAGGGCTAAAGGCTTTCGTGATGATCAAGAGGGTACTCTATGGTTTGAGAACCGAATCCATGTGCCCCATGACCCAGAGCTCAGGAAGTTGATACTTCAAGAAGCCCACGATTCACCATATTCGATACACCCAGGCAACACCAAGATGTACCTGCATTTTAAGGAAAGTTACGGGTGGACAGGTATGAAGAAAGATATTGCCGAACATGTTGCGGTATGTGATGTTTGTCAGCGATTAAAGGCGGAACATCAAAAACCAGCAGGGTTACTCCAAACTTTGCCGATACCCGAGTGGAAATGGGAAATGCTCGGTATGGACTTCATCACAGGACTACCTAGGACCCGTTCAGGATATGATTCCATTTGGGTAGTGGTTGATCGTTTGACCAAGGTGGCTCATTTCATTCCAGTGAAAACCTCCTATACCAGTGCTAAGCTAGCCAAGATATATCTGACCAGGATCGTATGTCTGCATGGAGATCCGAGGAGTACCGTGTCAGATAGAGGAACACAATTTACCTCAAAGTTTTGGCATCAGCTACATGAAACTTTGGGTACAAGACTGGAGTTCAGTATAGCTTTTCATCTGCAGACCGATGGACAGACTGAGAGAGTCAACCAGATTCTGGAGGACATGTTGAGAGCCTGTGCGCTAGACTATGGGTCCAGTTGGGATGACAACTTACCTTACGCAAAGTTCTCGTACAACAACAGTTTTGATACGAGTTTGAAGATGGCCCCTTTCGAAGCTTTATACGGAAGGAGGTGCAGAACACCATTAACGTGGGATGGTGTTGGAGACCGACAACTTTTTGGTCCCGATCTTATCAGAGATTCTGAAGATAAGGTCAAACTGGTTCGAGACCGACTCAAGATAGCTCAATCCCGGCAGAAGAGTGTAACATCCCAAATTTTGGAATGTTATAATAATTATTAGAATGATGTTTGTTTGCTTGAGTAATTGTACTTGAGTGAAAAATTTGAAACTTTTGAAAAACTTTTGAATGAGAGGGAATAAAATGACTTTCCCATGTGATTTGAATTCAAATCCAATTCAAATCTGAGAGTGAAGATGATAAGACTTCTTCCATTTTTAGAAATGAAAAGGATTTGAAAATGGTTTGAATTCCATCTTTGAAAATATTTCAAATTCAGAAACTTTATACAACTCAATGATTTTCATGAGAGAGGATAAAAGGACTTCTTCAAATTATAGGAAATATGAGTTGGAAGTTTAAAGGAAGGATTTGAAAGTGCTTTTGAAAACCTCTGAATTATTCTTTTGGAATGCATGTCATATTTGGTTCCTATTCAAATTTTCAAAGCATTCAAACCCCTGGACAAATTTTTGAGAGGAGTAATGTGACACTCCAAACCAGGGGGTACTTTGTGAAGTTTTTGAATCATAAAACCCAAGGGGATATATGAAAAAAATAATTTGCAAAAATAAATGAAGCCATTTAGGCATTTTCTGAAGAAAAAACATTAAAGTATTTATTTTGGCCATGGAAAAATGTCCATTAAATGGCATTTATTCTCCTAGTAATTTTGGTATAATTTTTTTTATTTTTGGGGAAGTATTTATGGACCTTTATTGCTTTTTGATTCTCTCGTAAAATAAAAAGGAAAAACTTTAAGGCTTTTAAATAGCCGGCCGGTCCACTTTCCTTCTCTCCCCTCCTGACTTTCCTTGTTACCGGCCAACCGACACAGCCGCCCCTCTCTCTCTCTCTCTCTCTCTCGCTGACATGTGGGGCCTGTCGTCCGACCCTGAGATCCCGCAGCCACCTTCTTCTTCCCCGCGCCGAGACGTCGCCAGAGATTCCTCTCTCCATGATCTCCTTCCCTCTTTCCATTTGGACGCCCCTCGAGCCGCCCCTATAAAGCCCGAGGAACCCTCTACCCATTCCACCCCTTCGCCCCTTTGCCCGAGCCCTCACCTCGCTCCAGGGATGGCACAGAATACACCGAGGTTTAACTTGTTTTGAGTCGGGTCGCTACAGAAATGGTATCAGAGCACATGTTGACTGTAGGACGTGACCGCAGACAAATGGAAAGCCCTAGGACAGGATATCCCTAAAACTTTATCTTCTAAAAAGATTCTTTACTTCTTGTCTTCTCTGATTTTTCCAAATAATACTTCTTACCTAAATTAGTTAGAATATACCCTTCCTTTTTGACCACACGAAGGATCAACTGAAGCCCTCCAAGAAGGACAAGATATCAGACAACTGGTGACCAACTCAGACAAAGATGTATTCCATTATGGAAGAGCTACAAAAAGGATTGAAGATTATACAGATCTGAAGAAATTGAAGACCATGAAGAATTTCCAGGATATTATGCCCCTAGAAGACCAAACCCCTGTTGTGTACTTTTATTAGATACGATGATTTGTAAGATGTCATTTGTGTGTATTTTTTTTGATAGCCACAACTGAAATCTATTTTCAAAACCATTGTTTGTATTGTGTGTATCCCCTCCTTTCCCTCTCTAACCCTTCTCATCCCAAAACCTTGAACCCAATAGATGGTGAATGAAGCTGGGCTTGTGTATTCTGGATCAATGACTCGGTTAGAGACGGAGAAATGGATTCAGACCATGGAGAATCATCTAAGGAGTAACCTTGTTACAAGGAACAAGATGGTCCAATATGCTTTTCGGTACTTTGCAGAAGGTGCTGCAAATTGGTGGAAGATGCATGAAGCTATCCATGATAGTCAAGCATCAATCACTTGGGAAGAATTCAAGAGGACTCTGCAAAAGTCTCATGTTGTTACCAACACCCAGAAGCCACGTTGCGAAGTTGTGAAGAAGATTTGTGCATGCAAGATATGTGGAGAGATAGGACACACCCAGGAAGAACATAAGGATGGATGCCCTCATTGTGAAGAAAATCACCCTGTTGAGGAATGCCCAACTGGACAGGTGACCTGTTTCTTGTGTGAAGGAACCAATCACTACCCTGCTCAATGCCAAATGTACCCCAAGGTACAAGAAGTCATCAAGCAGCAGAAGGAAGCCATGGAGGAAGCCTTCAAAGAAAATTCAGGAGAACTTGTGATGAAGGAAGATGTTGAAGACCCTAATGGAGAAGGCCTAACCAGATTTTACTCCAACACCTACTATTCATGTGGAGAAGAAGGACATTTCTCCCAGGACTGTACGAAGGAAAGAAACGAGTATCTAGGAAACTTCCCGATAGAATAAGTGGAGTTTGATCCACAGGAAATTGAAATTTTGATCGGAACAAAGGAGCCCAAGAAGAGAAACCGAAGACGTCCTCAGAACAACCCATTTTCTGCAAAGAAGGATCTGAGTCAAATCATGTGTTACCGGTGCAAGAAGACAGGACATTTGTAACATTCCAAAATTCCATTTTGGAATGTTATGATTTATAGCTATGCATCTATCATCACCATTGTTTGAATGTATGTGTTAGTTGAAATGCCTTCTCTGAATTTCTGAAACCCCTTTCTACTTTCAATGTGTTGCTTTCACCTATTTGAAATCTTGGTAAAATGTTCAAAATAAGAGGGGAGTAACATGACACTCCACACCAGGGTCAAATTGGTGATTTATTTGAACAAAAATAACCAGGAGTTATTTTGAAAATATTTGCAAAAAGGATTTAAAAACAATTAGGCAATTTCTGAAAATATTTTTTTTCAAAGTGTTCAAATGACAGAATAAAAATGTTAATTAAATAGAATTTATTATTCTGTTAAATTTGATATATAATACCCCTATATTTATAAACAGTTTGAATGTTTTAAAAGCTTTTGAACGCTCTGGAAAAACATTAAACAGAAAACGGTAACGGTTTTAGAATTAAAACGGGCCGACCCACAGGCTTTATTTCGCGAATTTAATACGCGCCGGCCGACCGACGCGGAAACCTCGCCGTCGTCTTCGCCGCCTTCGGATCCACTGGAGACCTCCAACGCCGGCGACCTTTCCTCCGTAAGCTCCCTGGACCGTCGGATCCATAATCAACGCGTTAGATTAGATCGGATTTAATTCCGAATCATTTTCCTCTTCGGACCGGTCGCCCGCCCGTAAGCTCTCGCACGCACACGGCCGCAACCAATAGGAAAGCGCCACGTAGCCCCCTGGCCGTCCGGTAGATTTTTCCCTTTTCTGTTTTTGTTTTAGTTAACAGAGTGAATCCAAATTTTGTTTTGCTTATAACTTTTAATCTATTAAATGTTTTGAGTTGATTCTTTTTGCAATAGATCACATTTTTCATGTAGTTTCACATTGTACTTTTAAATTTCAAATTTGAACTATAAAATTGGAATTGAATCAAATTTTCTCAAATCATTCAAATCTGAATAACTAGAGTTTGAAAATAGATTTGGACATGAATCTTTTTGCTACTGTTTGGTATTAGTTAGGACTATCATCATGTTTAGTTTGAGGATTTTTAGGATGATCATTGTTAGTGTTTTATCTATAAACAGAATCTGCCTAGTATTATAGTATAGTTTTATTTACTTAGTTTTAGTTAGTTTAACTTAGATTTAGTTTTAATTTGTTTAGTAGGTTCTGTTGATTTAAACATTTAGTGTTTTACTTATTGTTAATAAAAATATAAAATTGTTTAGTTTATTTCTTTGTTAATATAGGAATCACAATTTCTTTTCAAATAGGTTTATTTTGATTAAAACAACTAGTTAGTAATAGTTTTCTTTCAACAAAGTTTTATATAATTTAATTTTGTTTTCTAAAACAAGTTTATTTGTAAATTCTTTTCTGTTAAGAACATGTTTTGCTATTAAGTAATAAGTTTTGTTTTGCCCTTTTGTTAGTAAATATATAGTTGTTTCATATAGTGTTTATCAAAACTAAAAAAAAACTTTACTAAAGTTTTTCTCAACAAACTTTACTGAATTCAATTCTGTTATTAATAAAATATTTTGCTGTCAACAATTGTTTGTTATTGCAAAATAGTTTTATTATGATAGTAGTGTTTTAGCAATCACCTCCTAGTAAACAAAACTTTGTGTGTTTTTCTTACTTGTGATTTGTGCATTGTTTTGTCTTGATTGTTTACTAGTTCTTGGTTGATGGTTGTGAATTACAATATTTTGTTGTATGCTTATTTGAGTGCTTGTTTGTTTCGTTAGATTATCCGGAGTGCGAAGCTTGTTACTTAGAGTCACTCACATACGAAGATCATCAATCAGGCAAGTCACTTTGATCATGTTTACCCATGTTTTATATGCATTAGTTCTACCATCTTCCCCAATTGCATGCAAGATAGGTTAGTTGGAAACTTGGTTACATTGTAGTAGTATCATGTGGTAGGTACGCCCCCCAAACTCTTTGACACAATGGCCCCGGGAAACGTTGTTTTACTTTTTGCTATGCTATTAGTAGACGGGGTTGGTTGTGTGATTCATGAGAGTTGAGAGAGTTAATAATTTCAAGACCTACATAATGATCAAGATTTCAAGACTCCGAGTTTTTAACATACCTCTGGGTGGATGATGGTTGAACGGCACCCTGGAGAAACCAGTGGATTTGCCTAGGTGATGCTGGAGATGGCCAGTATTCACGCGGAAAGGTCCACCCAGGCACAAAGAGATGGATGGGTGCTTCAAGACCCAAGGCTTACCTGCACAGCCACAAGTCATTCCGGGCTCTGGCTTGGTTGGATATCGTGGTGACCCTGGACAGGCGGTGCTACGAGATGTAGAAGAACGGTAGGAAAGGATGGGCACCGACAGAGTCTCAGGGAAACCCTTTAAAAGACCATGTTTTGGTCATCCGTTTCTCAAACACCATGAAGTGCGATAAGTCCAACGGAGGTGACCAAATCTTGTGGGGAACGTGTGCAAAACTCTGCAGAGTACCCAAACCTAATCGATTAGCCGTGTCCACGGTCATGGACAGTTTGAGCCAAAGGAACTGAAACTGTCTGGAACTCTCAACACAATAAATTATATTGATGTGGGTTATTAATGTCAACTTGGGTATGAGAATTGGTTGGTGGAACCATCTCATTAATCAACCAACTTTGTAGTAATAATTTCTGCATTACCCCTCTCTTGTTGTAGGAAAAATTTGGCTTTATGCAAAAGCTTACTACCCCACCTGCCATATTTGCATATAGACTAGATGATTACTTTACCCCCTCTCTTGTGACTTTGCCGGCATATTCAATATGTTGACCTATACGGCTGCAACGTATCATGTTGCAGAGTACTTTTCTGACCAGGAGTGAGGATATGCTCTACGCTCGGTGAGATGCCCTTGGAGTCATGATGGACTCATCTACCTTTGGAGCTTCCGCAAGTTTTATGGTTTAGTTTATCTCATGAGTTGGCCTTTCAGCCACTTTATTGTAATCATTATTGTAATAAAGGACTCGATATGAGATTTCGATTAATTTATGTTGTGTGATTTCCCTTTGATATATACATTGATGTACCATGTGTGTACCAGCATGATCTTGGGATGGTACAGAAACACCAGAGATTCGACCTTTTAGGTCGGGTCGCTACAAAGGCCGTAGATGCGCTATGTTCCAGGGCCAGCGGGTCTCCTACCCAGAAGTGCTTGAGTCATCTCGGATCTCAATGAGGTAATATGACCCATTGTTGAGATTTTTGCTGACCACGAAAGGCCCTTCCCACGGAGGGGACAACTTGTGTGCATCTGTCTGATCTTGAATCAACCACAACACTAAATCGCCTTCTTGAAACGTCCGGGTCTTGACTCTGCGGCTATGATAGCGACGCAAGTCTTGCTGATAAATCGTTGATCGAGCCACCGCCAGATCACGTTTTTCCTCCAAGGCATCCAACGCGTCTTGATGTGCCGTTTCATTGTCCGTCTCAACATAAGCCGCCACTCGTGGCGAGTCATCATGGATATCGCTTGGTAACACGGCTTCTGCACCGTAAACCATGAAGAAAGGTGTATAACCTATTGATCTGTTGGGAGTGGTTCTCATGCTCCATAAGACGGATGGCAACTCCTCCACCCAACAACCTGGCGTTCACTGCAAAGGAACCATAAGACGGGGCTTGATGCCTCTCAAGATTTCTTGGTTAGCGTGCTCTGCCTGACCGTTTGACTGTGGATGAGCAACCGCAGAAAAATCAAGCCGGATGTGTTCACTTTCACAGAACGCTCGCATAGCCCCCTTGGATAGGTTCGTACCATTATCTGTGATGATATTGTGAGGGTAACCAAAACGGTAGATCAGTTTTTTAACAAACTCAACCGTCGTAGCCGCGTCACACTTGTTGACCGGCTCAGCTTCTACCCACTTGGTAAATTTGTCAACCGCCACCAAGAGGTGGGTCTTCTTGTCCTTGGATCTCTTGAAAGGCCCGACCATATCAAGCCCCCAGACTGCAAACAGCCAAGTAATCGGAATCATGCGTAACTCTTGAGCCGGGACATGAGCACGCTGGCCAAACTTTTGACATCCATCGCACTTGCGGACCAAGTCTTCCGCATCCTTATGAGCCGTCAGCTAGAAGAAGCCGTGTTGAAAGGCCTTGGCCACCAGAGATATTGAGCCGGCGTGATGACCACAATCGCCAGCATGGATTTAATTCAAGATTTCCTTGCCCTCTTCAGGTGAGACACAACGTTGAAACACGCCAGTGACACTGCACTTATGTAACTCACCATTGACTATTGTCATAGACTTAGACCGCCTGGTGATCTGTCTGGCAAGATTTTCATCATCAGGTAACTCACCGTGAGTCAAGTACGCCAAATAAGGTACAGTCTAGTCAGGAATAGCATGTAGAGCCGCCACCAGCTGTCCCTCCGGGTCAGGGATACCCAAGTCTTCCTCTGAAGGTAACTTAACTGACGGGTGATGTAGTACATATAAGAAAATGTTAGGCGGCACCCGTTTACATTGAGAATCCAGCCTCGACAGGGAGTCAGCCACCTCGTTCCTACGACGATCAATATGGTTCACTTGATAACCCTTGAAGTAACTAGCAATGACATCCACCGCCTGACGATAAGCCGCCATCCGCGGGTCCTTGGAGAACCAAGTGCCTAAAACTTGCTGGGCTACAAGATCTGAGTCGCCGAAGCATCTAACCCAGCTTAGGCTCATCTCCTTAGACACCCTGAGGCCATGAAGCAGGGCTTCGTACTCAGCTGCATTGTTAGTACAAGGAAACATCAACCTTAGCACATAACAGAACTTATCATCTTTAAGGGAAGTTAAGGCAACCCCTGCATCTGACCCTTCCAGCTGCCTAGATCCATCAAAGTGGATTGTCCAATATGTGTTATCTGGCTTTTCTTCGGGCGCCTGACACTCTATCTAGTCGTTTATGAAATCCACTAAGGCTTGGGACTTGACCGCCGTGCGTGGCACGTATTTCAAATTGAGAGGTCCAAGCTCCAATGCCCACTTAGCAATCCTACCAGTGGCTTCTCTGTTTTGAATTATGTCTCCCAATGGGGCAGAGCCAACCATGGTAATCTAGTGCCCCAGGAAATAGTGCTTCATCTTGCGATTGGCCATGAACACCCCATACACCAGCTTCTACCAATGTGGATACCTCTGCTTGGATTCTGTCAGGACCTCACTGATATAGTAAACCGGCCTCTGAACCGGATATTCCTTCCCTGCCTCCTTACGCTCGACAACGATTGTGGCGCTGACAGCCCTGTTATTAGCCGCCACGTATAAGAGCAACAGTTCTTTCTCAACTGGAGCGGCTAAGACTGGCGGCTCGGTAAGCTGTCTCTTGAGCGCCTCAAATGCTTCACCCGCCGCCGTACTCCAAACAAAGTGGTCCATCTTTTTCATCATCTGGTATAAAGAGATGGCCTTCTCACCAAGGCGGCTTATAAACCGGCATAACGCAGCAATCCGTCCCGCCAGGCGCTGAACATCATTGATGCAAGCCGACTCAGATAGGGAGGTGACAGCCTTGATCTTATTCAGGTTAGCTTCAATGCCACGCTCAGAGACTAGAAATCCCAAGAGCTTGCCTGCCGGAATGCCAAAGACACACTTAGTCGGGTTAAGCATCATCTTGTAGACCCGTAAATTGTCAAAAGTCTCCTTCAGGTTGTCAAGCAGAGTCTCCTTCTTCCTTGGCTTGATCACAATATCATCCACATAGGCATGAACGTTGCGCCCAATTTGGCTGTGAAGACAGTTTTGTACACAACGCTGGTAAGTCTCCTGGGCACTCTTGAGCCCAAAAGGCATAGACACATAGCAGAAAGCACCAAAAGGCGTGATGAAAGCCGTCTTCTCTTGGTCTTTGACTGCCATCTTGATCTGATGATAACCAAAATAAGCATCCAAGAAGCATAAACTCTCACAATCTGTCGTCGCATCGATGATCTAGTCAATACGAGGGCGAGCAAACGGGTCAGCCGGACAGGCCTTGTTAAGGTCTATGTAGTCCACACACGTGCGCCATGCGACGTTCTTCTTGAGTACCAGCACCGGGTAAGCAAGCCACTCCCGGTGAAAGACCTCGACGATGAAACCCGCCGCCAGAAGTCAGGCTACCTCTTCCCCAATGGCCTTGCGTCTCTCCTCGTTGAACCACCATAGAAACTACTTGACTAGTTTAAACTTAGGATCCACATTAAGGTGGTGCTCAGTGAACTCTCTCGGTACACCCGGCATGTCAGAAGGCTTCCACGCGAAGATGTCCCGATTCTCACAGATGAATTCGATGAGCGCGCTTTCCTATTTGGGATCCATATTGGCCCCAATAGTGAACTGTTGAGATGAGTCGCCTGGAATGAAGTCCACCGATTTGGTATCATCTGCTGAAAATTTGAGGGGCGGCTCAGACTCTGTGGTGGGCTTTTTGAGCGGAGTCATGTCCTACGGGTCAACATTTTCTTTGTAAAACTTGAGCTCTGCCTCAGCGCAACTGGATTCAGCATAAGCCGTGTCTCCTTCCTCACACTCAATAGTCGTCTTCTGATCACCATGAACAGTAATCATCCCGTTCAACCCGGGCATCTTTAGCTGTAAGTAGACATAACAAGGCCTAGTCATGAACTTGGCGTAAGCCGACCGCCCGAAGAAAGCATGATAGGGGCTCTTGATTTTTACTACCTCAAACCACAAGGACTCCACCCTATAGTTATGCTCGTCACCAAAGGTAACTTCCAGAGAGATCTTACCCACTGGGTAGGTCGACTTGCCAGGTACCACACCATGAAAGACCATCGAGGAAGGCCTAAGATCCATATCAAGCAACTTCATCCGTCGGAAGGTGTCATAGTACAGGATATTGATGTTGCTGCCACCATCCATAAGTACCTTAGTAAACACATATCCTCCCACTTGGGGGCAACCACTAGAGTCAGCCGCCCCGAGTCATCAATACGCGGCGGGTGATCCTCCCTGCTCCAAGTTATGTCATACTCAGACCACTTCAGATATTGTGGTAAAGCCGGTGTGATCGCGTTAACCACCCGCTTGCGCAATTTTTGATCTCGCTTGTCGAGGCTAGTTGTAAAAACATGATACTGACCTGAGCTGAGCTGCTTTGGATTACTCTGATATCCAGATTGGTTATTCTGTTACTGATTGTTGCCACCAGAGTGCTGATGATGTCCTCCTTGGTTGCCTTGGCCCTGCTGACTGGATCCAGAGCCGTCGGACCCAAACCCGGCTCCTGACCCGCCCGGTCCGGAGCTGCCAGGCAGGCCACCATTGTTGTTATGCTGTCGTAAGCTGTAATCCTTGAACTTTTGCATAATGTGGCAATTACCCCACGTGTGACCCGCCGCTCTATCAGGCCGACTGTGCTCCGGACAAGGTTTATTGAGCATCTCCGCCAAATTGAAAGGAATCTTACCCTTATTAAAAGGCTGTTTGAACTTCTCGTTGCCCTTAGCACGATTGTTGCCGGTGCTGGCATTGGCTACCAATTCTGACCCGCCGTCTGGATTCTTCCTCTTGCTTTGGTTTCCATTGCCTGCCGCATCCTTACCATGGCTATTCCTTTTACTCTAGCCAGGCTTATCCTCATCGGAGCCTGGATCCTTCATATTATCAGAGTCGACGTACTTCATGAGATCCGCCATGAGCTCCCCCATGTCTTGACACGTGCACTTGAGCTGGCCGAGATTCTGCTTCAGAGGCGTAAAGTGGCAATTCTTTTCCAGAATCAAAACTGCTTGAGCCGCCGTGATCTGCTCAGACGAGTGGATGATAGTCGAGACCCGCCGGACCCAATGATGAGCTGACTCATTCTCCTGCTGCACACACTGATCCAAATCCACAATCGTCATGGGTTGCTTGCACGTTCCTTGAAAGTTTTTGATGAACTTCGCCTTTAACTCAACCCAGGAATTGATGGTGCTGGGCGGCAAACCCTTCAACCACATGCGAGCCAGACCTTCTAGCATCATGATAAAATACTTCGCGCATACCGCGTCATTGACGTCCAACATCTCCATGGTCAGCTCATAGCTTTCAATCCAGGCCTCCGGGGGCAGGTCTGCGGTGTAATTTGGGACCTTGCGAGGGCCTTTGAAATCTTTCGGTAGACGCTCGCTCTGCAGAGCCAGCACCAACCATGGTACTCCCATGGCCCTGGTGGTTACTCCCACTCCAACTGAGACGGAAGGTGCAGGCTCTTGATGAGCCGCCGTTGCCAGAGCCGCCGCCTCTCGCTGTGCTCTCGCCCGGTCTACGAGCGTCTGAGCATCCAAAGCCGTCGGATCACCTCGTATCGGGCCCCGGTGTCGATCACTGCTAGAAACCGCTGGTGACTCATAGCGCCGGCTGAAGCTGCGGCTGGGGATGGGGGCTGAATGCACGCGACTCCAGATGTAGGTATACTCCGCAAAAGGCACCTCATTAGGAATAGGGATGGTTCCAAGCTGGGTTGCCGCCACCACCATGTTCTCCGCCGGGTTCGAATAATGACCCGCCGGCGTTGGAAAAGCTATTGGTGAGGTTTGGTTCCGTCGGGGCGGGTTTAGCTGTTGCCGAGCCGTCGACCGACTTTTAGGTGCTTCCGCTGTCCGTCCCGTTCCTGGCGTGTTAAAAAGGTTTCTAGCCTCATACTGTTCTAGTAGGTGGGCCTGATGCCTCATCCGTCGTACCACGGCTGCCGATTGCTGCTCCAACTCAAGGCCGAAGGCATCCGCCCTAAAGCGCTCTGCCTCCGCATCCATCTGAGCCTTTAACGCGCTGACCCTCTGTTGGGCCTCCGCCATCTGGTCCTTCAGTCTTGTGATCTCCAGGTTCCAGGAAGCTTGATTCTCAGACGAGACTTCAGTCGCCATCAGGGTTGTGATCTTGTTCATCAGATCCATAAGAACCTGAGTCGGCGGCAGGTCAGCCCCCGTGTGTGCCGCCCTGGCGGTTGAACTGCTCGGGCTCGGCGCTGACACCGTCATGAACACGGCCGCATGAGTTGGCAGCCCATGACCGTCCGGCTCAGAACGCTCCGACTCGGGTAAAGCTCGTCGTAGCCCCCAAGCCTGCCATCGTGAAGCTGGTAGATTGATTCCGCCTCTCCGCTCGAAGATCCATCCTCCGAACAGACGAGCGTCTCCTGCGACATAGAAGCCTCAAGATCCATACCTTGAGTAAAGCCAACAAAGACATGCTTCCTGCCTAGGTCAGCATGGGCGGGTGGCACGTGTCGGGCGGGTTGCGCATGCCGTGCCGGCTCGACGATGTTGGTGCAGACATCCAGCACGGGTGTCGATCCGCTGACTTTGTCGATGAAGACGTGGATTCCACCGAAGGGAACTCGGAACCCGTACTCGAAAGAGTCGGCCTCGGGGCCCCAGCCGGCGTCGTCGATGTAGAGTCGGCCGCAGCGACTTTTGTTCATCCTTCTGACCACGTATCCTTCGATCCCTGGAAGAGAGCCCTTTGAGAACTCACCTCCACCGAGCACGAGCCCCATGGTGGGCGCCAGCTGTCGTGGTTTGTCACGACAGATGTGCGAGGACTTAGATTCGAGGCCATCGTTAGGTAATGGACTCAAAGGGGTTTGTTGGGACCTAGGACACGAGTTTACCCAAGTTCGGCCCCTCGAGAAGAGGTAAAAGCCTATATCCTGCTTGTTTTGTATTGATTGGAGTATCGATTACAAGGGAGCGGATTCTCTTGACCGAGCTCTCGATTAGTTTGTTTCTGTCTAAGTCGCCCCGGGTCTCGCCCTTATATAGGAGGTCAAGACCATGGGTTACACAAGTCTCATACTGACTCTTACAACGTATCTGATTCTATCTCTATGTCTCCCTTTCTTCTTGAGCAAGCCGTCTCCGGGCGGCTTATCCGCCCGGGTCTTCATGCCTTCTTCGTCCGGGCCTCACCTTAGCCCATCTTGGTCAGCCGCCAGACGTCTAGGCTTATGTCTCCAGGCCCATCCTTGGTCTGGCCTATGAGCCGCCAGGTATGACCCAGCCCCACCTGGGAGGGTCTCATCACGGGGTCATATCCCCAACACAGGGCTTTGTTGATTACTGTGGTTGGTGCTAGCAAGGAGCCCGCATTACTAGTGGCAAGAGTGAAGTGGTCACTCTTGATACGGGGTCGTCCCGGAAGCGGAAGGCCATGCGATGTCTTTACAGGCACCGGGCACACCGTTGCATGCCCTCATGGATGAAACGTGTGATGTATATCATGCGGGATGGCACCAACGAGTGGACTCTTTGTGTAGTATCACCATGGGAAAGGCATTGTTCGGGTGCTTACCTCGGGTATGTCATATACCACGAGTCGTGGATGATAGGGAAGTTCCCCGAGTCTTGTGGGTAAAGTTTGCAACCTCTCCAGAGTGTAAAACTATCCGAATAGCCGCGTCCGTAGTCATGGACAGTTGGAGGTCCTTCTTAAACCACGTCCGGATGTTTTCATAAAACTTGGTGTGAGGGTGGGTGTGAAGGTGACAAAGAGATCACTTGAGCTAAGTCCGATAACTTAGCATGGAAATTGAACTAAGTCCGATGACTTAGCATGATGAATGAACATGAGACGTTCAACCCCTACTTATGATGATATCTGTAACTTGTTCATATGGATATCTGCCAATTGTTGATGCATGCTTACTAGTTACTTGATCATGTCATTGCATTCAAAATAAGCTTTCCGCAAACTACCTACTTAGTGCTATACCATGCATCATTGTTACCTTGTTCCACAACTTGGGTTGCTTGCGAGTACATTCAAATTACTCATTGGCTTGCCACTGGTTATTTAATTGGCCAGGCATGGAAGAACAGGAGTATGCTGAAGAGTTCGTTGGTGATGAATATGCAAACTAGGACGCTTCCTAGTCAGCATGCCTGTAGCTTTAAGGCAAATGTCATGGGTTCACACTTTCGATCAAGATTTCCGCTGCTTGTTCTAATTAAGTGTTTGGCCCTCGTGGCCCTATCTATGTAAGACTAGACCTTCATGGTCTTTATTTGTGTAAGACACTAAATGTGGATGTAAGACTCTTGTTATTTAGCTTCTGTGTGTTTAGTGAGCATTGATCTCTGGGATCACTGTACACGTGCATTCGGTAATCACAACTTATGAGTTGGGGTCCCCACAGCTTGGGATCAGAGTGGTTCTTGCAAGGGAGGTCGAGCATCTGCTCGAAGGTGAGCTTGGGCATTGATCTCTGGGATCACTGTACACGTGCATTCGGTAATCACAACTTATGAGTTGGGGTCCCCATAGCTTGGCCTCAGAGTGGTTCTTGTAGGGGAGGTCGAGCATCTGCTCGAAGGTGAGCTTGGGCTTCCAGGCAACCTTGCCGGTGCGCTGGCGCTGGCTGGAAGACTGGGCAGCCAGCTCCTGTCCCTCGATGGTGGCAACCTGCCGGCTCCTGTAATGGGAGTCCGGCTAGTCATTCTTGTGCTTTTTGTTCTGCGGTTGCCGGTTGTCGGCAGCCGGTCGGGATGCTCCCGGTGTCAGTGTTGCTTTAGCGGGCAGGGTCGTCTTGACCCGAATGGCGGAATCATACGTGGCGTACTTATCCGCCTTGGTCATGAGCTCCGCGAGCGTAGCCAGCTTAGAGCACGGGAGCTTGTGCTTGAGGGGGCTATCGTCATGACAGCCTTCAATAAAGTACTGTATGGCTTGCACCTCGTCCACCCCCTAGCAGGAGTTGCGGAGCTCGGTCCACCGGGTGAGGTAGTCGCAGAGGGACTCGTCCGACCTCTGAATGCACATGGCTAGTTCATGGGGGCGGCCGGCCCGCTTGTAGGTGTCGGTGAAGTTGCGGACGAAGGCTTCCTCGAAGTCCGTTAGAGTGTTGATGTTGCTGGCTGCCAGGCTGTTGAGCCAGGTGCGGGCCGAGCCGATCAACATGAGGGGAGCGTAGCGAACGGCTACGCGTTTGTTCCCCCTGGTGATGCCGACCGCAGTGGTGTAGTCGATCAGCCAGTCTTCGGGCTTGGCGGCCCCGTTGTACTTCGGGGTGTCTCGAGGGAGCGTGAAGCCGGTCGGGAACGGCTCGTTGCGGATCTGAGGGCCGAAACAGGCTGGGCCAATCAAGCCCTCCTCCTCGAGGAGGGCCGACTGTGCAAGCCGGTCGATGCAGAGGCGAGCATCATTCTCACTATGGGGGACATGTGGTCCGAGCCGGGCCGAAAGCTCAGGGCGGATGACGGGCGGAACCAACCGTTCCGTCTCGCGCCACGGGGGCAGCGTATGCCTGCGGCTGTGCCGGCTTCCGGCTGCCGGTGCCTCGTGGTGGCGACCGCTGCGAGGCGGGTAGTTGGTGCGCCGGCTGTTTACAACCGGCTGCTTGTTCCCCTGCAGCTGAGAAGGCCGGGGGTTGATTGCCATGACCCGGCGGCCAGAGACGCGAGGGGAGCAGGAGTGTTGGGCCGGCTGATGGCCAGTAGGCCCCGTGCCCTCACGCTCGAGCCGGGGGCCTTCGGAAGCGGCACCGCCTGCTGCGAGCAGAAGTTGCTACATGTCGGCGGCGTCGATGAGGTCCTTGATGTGCCGCTCGCGGGCGGCACGTTCTTCGCCCTCCAAGGTAGCCAAATCCTCGTAGGCTACCTTGGCGGCCCGTAGGTTGGCTGCAAGGGTTTCGTAGACGGGCATGTTGCCGCCCAAGATTTCAGTAACCACGCGACCACGGTCACGCATAGCCCCACGCCGGCTAGGCTCAGTGCCAGCCGGGGTGAGACTGTAGGCGGAGGCGTACTCTCGCTGAGCGGCCTCCATACAGCGCCACGTGGCCACGAGGGCACTGGCGTCCTCGAATAGGAGGCGATGAGCCGCCTCTAGCTCAGCCGTGGTGACATCAGGGTTTGCCATCAGGGCAATGGGAGTACTTAGGCCCCGGAGGGCCGCACCGAGCGGGTCGGAGGTGCTGACGCGGGCCACGGCAGTGTCGGCCTCGGCCCGCGCAAGTCCGGAGGAGGTGGAAGAGATGATGGCCATTGCCCCCACACAATCGTGGGAGCCGCTGGACTGGGGCGCAGCGAGTGCGCCCACACCCGTGGGAGTATCGGCGCAGACGAGCACCTGGCTAGGGTACTCGTCGGTGGCCAGAGCTTCGGCAAGGCTTAGCCTGCCGAAGCGCTTAGTGAGTGCGTCAATGCCGAGCACGAGGTCAATGGAGCTGCCCGCAGGGCCTACCGTAGCAAGCCCCACGAGCCCGCGGTTTCGCCTGGACGTGCGGCGACGGCGGGGAATGGCGAGGGGTCCTGCTCGGAGCATGAATCCGGACGGCGCCGCGTACGGCCCCACAATGGGCGCCAACTGTCATTGTTCTCTCACGACAGATGCCATGGGTAGGCTTATCGTAGGTGGTTGGGGTCGGAGGACATCGACGGGCTCCAGGAGCGGGATTAGGTACAAGCGATGGAGACACACGATGTACCCAGGTTCAGGGCCCTCCGTGGGAGGTAACACCCCTAGTCCTGCTTCGTCTTGTTGATGGATGAGTATGTTCACAGGGTTGCTCCTGGAGCTGAGTCTAGGGGAGGAAGAAGGAGCAGCCGACTTGTCTTCCTCTACTACCAAGGATGTGTGTATGGGAGATATCCCGTGGGTGTGTATGCGTGAGAGTTGTTCGTGTTGCATGGGGGGCTCGGGGTTTTTTATAGGCCAACCCCCCAGCTTACAATATTTCTGATGTACATAAGAAAGGGACCCGGCTGGCAGCCTCTCCGGCGGACCAAGGGGCCCCACCCCTCGAGCCGTCTCATCCCTCGTTGGGTCCACCTGCTGAGCGGGCCCATCGCGTGCTGGGGCCCACCAGCCAGCTCCGCGATTGGCCCCCGCCCACCTGCTACAGCACGGGTTGCCTAGGCGGCATCGTCTAGTGCCAGCCGACCGAAGTCTCCGGTACGACCGGCTGCACAGTAGCCATGCCGGAGCAGGTAATCGAGTGGGCGGGGGCGTGTTGGCACTGTTCCCCCGCCCGGACGTGGTTGCCAAGGTCAGCGGCCCGGACGGCCGAACTATAGCCACGCGCGCCCATGCGTCAGCGGCCACTGTGGCTACATTGGCGTTCGTCGTGGCTGTCGTGTCGCGTCGCCATACCCGCACGCAGAGGGACGGGACGGGGGCCTATCCGCCCAGAGGTCAACGGGGGAACCGGCTCGAAGGCAGCCGGCCGTGCTTAGCCGGCCGGGGGCCGGGCCGGCTCTTCGACAAGCCGGCCCCGTCCCAGCCGGCAACGCGTCTGCCGGCTGTGCACCAACCGGCTGTGAGAAGCCGGCCACGCATTTATTTCTTGAAGCGAGGGAGAGAACCCCAGTGCTTTGGCCTACCCAGGGGTAATAACCCCGTCAGGACTGATGCTCCAGAAGATTCCCCTTTTATTCCATTCTCGTCATGTGATTCGTCTGGTTTTCGCATTCATAATAGCATCATTCGCGTCATCTGCAATAGCATCAGCACTTGTTTTTGAAAACTTGCATCTGTTCGTGTTCGCCAGTTCTCTCAGTTCATGTCATTGTTCGTTTCGAGTCCAACCACACAAGCACGCGCCCACGGCATCGTTTGAAAAAACCATTTTTAAAGCACGCAAAAGAATTCTCGGATTGGGTCGAAAGTTGGCATGCGATCTTGCTATATCGTAGATAGACCGCCTGCCAAATTTCGTTGCAATCAGAGTTCGTTTGATACCCGAAAGGGTAAACCTATAGCGGTACTATAGCCGGTCAAACCGTCGGATGTTTTCGTTTTATAAAACATGTTGCCGGGTTGCCCGTTTTCCCTCTCTGGTATGCCTAGCCCCCCCCCCCACACACACACACAATGCACAGACCCTCGCGTGCTCCCGATAGCTTCCCCGAACCCAAAACATACGGTCGTGCCCGTTGAGTCCAGATCATCCCCGTAATACCCCAAACCATCATCAGTTTCTCAAATGGACTTCTTGACCCATTTATTATCAACCATCCGATCGAAATCGAAGGGTCTGAACCTAGCCCGTTTGCTCTATTTATAGACCACCTCTAACCAAATTCAGACCAAACCCTATTTTCTAGGGATTCCACCCTAGTCGCCGCCGCCACACACCACCCGGTCTCTTCTTCCTCGGGATCTCTCCCGATACAACTACCTTATTTTCAGCGCTGCTCAATTAGTTCCCCTCGATCCAGCCGCACCTTCCGCAGTGAGCGAACCCTGCTCGATCTCCTCCCGCGTCATCTGCACCCGTTCGCGCCTGGTCAGCCGGCGAGCCGCCGGAGTCTAGCCAGGTTGTCGCCTTTCCCTGCTCCCCGTGCAACTCCTTCTTTATTCTCTCCCTAATCTCTCCCTCTCTCTAGGGAATCAGCAGCTCTAGAACTTCCCAGCCATGACCGACTGCAACAGCAGCGAGGCCCTACCCGGAGCTCACACTAGTGGCACGCGCCGGCCACCTCGCCCCATAGACCCGACGGTAGAAGCCACCTCAACCCCGTCCTCACCCGAACACGTGCAGCCACAGCCTCATAGGAGCAGGTTGAGCCTCCCACATCGCCCACTCCCTCCTGCTCGACGAGAGAAGCTTGGGCACTAATGAAAGCACATTTGCTCCATTGGTGGTTTTGGTAATTAATAACAACATATAAGTCATTGAACTAATGCTTTCACCAAGTATATTTTAGGACAAGTTCAATGATAGGGATGGCTAAAGGATTGTGGAATTACCCCAAGATTCAAGGAAATAGATTGGCCAAGCTTCAAGCAAGAGGACTCTACATTTTACATTTGTGAGAAATCACTTTGAGTCCATAGGAAAGCCATACTATTAAAAGGGGGTAAAGTTTTGATGGTGAACAATATGCTCAAACGTGCACAAATGACAGTCACCAAAACATCCAAAAACTCTCCCACCAAAGTCTGTCCTAGGCCAAATATGCAAAATCGGTGCAACCAACTTTTCTATCCTGGTGCCACCGATTCCAAACCCTAGACAGACTCAGCCAAACCCTAACACTTCGGTGCAGCTGACACTGCACTTTGTGCCACCGAGTTGGGTTGCCAAGATTCTGTTACGCAAGTTCTCATTTTCGGTCTGACCAAGAATGGTAAATTGGTGTCACCAAGATTGGCAAATCTGACCGTTGGTCACCTTGTTGGTGCAACCGAGAATTGTATATCGGTCCCTTCGAGATTCAAAAGTTGCCAATTTTGGTCACTACGGTACCACCGAGATTTACACATCGGTGTCACCGAGTCTGACTTATTGTGTGTAACGGTTGGATTTTTGGGGATGCCTATATATACCCCTTCACCACCACTCACTCGAAAGAGAAGCACTCAGAACTATTCCATACCTATCCTACTCAGTTTTCTAAGAGAGAAACACCTACCCTTGTGTTGAGGTCAAGATCTTCCACTCCAACCATATGGATCTTGATTTCTAGCCTCCCCAAGTTGCTTTCAGCCAATCCCATCTCTTCTACCAAGCCAAATCTGTGAGAGAGTGATTGTGTGTTGAGGAGTCTATCATGTTGAAGCACAAGAGCAAGGAGTTCATCGTCATTACCGAGACTATTACCTTTTGGAGGGTGGTACCCCTAGATTGGTTAGGTGTCGCTTGGGAGCCTCCTACTTCGTGTTGTGGAGTGAACCAAGAAGTTTGTAAGGGCAAGGAGATCACCTACTTCGTGAAGATTTACCCATAGTGAGGCTAGTCCTTCGTGGACGGAAGCCGCATGGAATAGTCAAGGTTGCTTCTCCGTGGAACCCTCCGTGGGTAGAGCCCTCCATGGACTCTTGCGACCGTTACCCTCCGTGGGTTTAAGACTCCATGAACGTGGACGTACGATAGCACCACCTATCGGAACCACGGGAAAAATCATCGTGTCATCAGTTGTGTTTGTTTTCCTAACCCTCTCTTTACTTACATCTGTAAAGTCTTTACTTTCCGCTGCCACACTCTTAGACATGCATGTGTAGGGTGTTACTTGATATGCTATGAGTGCAAAAACTTGCCAAGAATTAAAATTGGAAAAAGGAAGAACTTTTATTTGGTCAAGTAGTGTAATCACCCCCCCTCTAGACCTACTTTCGATCCTACAACCATGCCTCCAACCTCCTGTCGTCGCCAGCATGCATCACCGGAGTCACCAGGTCCATGCGTCGGTCCTCTCCTCCCTGCTTTTCCTTCTTCCCCTGCTCCTCACGTCTTTGTTAAGCTCTCTCTGCCTCGCTTCTTTCTCCGTGCAGCAGCTCTGTGACATGGCCGCCGCCAAGGATGCCCGGAGTTCCCTGCCTCTAACGCTGTCGCACCTTCGAGCATCTCCTCCTCCGACCCCGTGTGGATCCGAAGCAACCCCGGACCCCGCCATCTCCGTTGCTCCCTGGCCTCCCGTCCTGCAAGCCTTGCCGCCGCATTTAACTTCTGCATCTGATGGTGAGATCCCTGTGCGTTTGTGGGAAACCAAGTCTCAGCCTTTGGTTTAGTTCATATAGAGTTGCACCCCTAATTGGACACAAAAACGGCATGGGTGCATTGGTTACCACCACTAGTTTCCATCTAGAAAGTGGTGGGTTCAAGTCCTAGACTTCCCTATTTTTTGCAATGCTCTCTTTGTTTTAAGGTCCTTTTGTTTCGATGCAAATGGGTCAATCTGTGAGGAGGCGGGGTACAGGTAGACCCGCACTACGGAATGACAATAGTGGATCTAAATAATCTTGGGTACACAGACGAACCATTTGTCCTAGCCAATGATGTGGCGCAGTTTTTCTATGTCAAGGACATGTCTACCAAACCGAGAAAAAGAAAAGATAAGGAAGCAAATACATCATAGGGTGAGCCAAAGCGCCACATAGTTCTTTCAGGGAAAAGAGACATCGTGGCAGTGGAGGGCAAGATAGACATGTTTGCACATGATGAAAAGTTTTATGAAATTCCTCCCTTCAAAGTGAAGGTTGACCCAAGCACCCTATTAAACGATGAAGATTATCCATGGTTACGGTGCAATAAGCAAGGGACACACGCGAGGAAAAAGTGAAGACTTTCTCTCCACAATTATTCTGATGATGTCTTTGATCTAGAATATCACTGCAGTTACATGTCAAGAAATGAAATGCCTTTTGCAAAAGATGAGTTTTGGTCTGAAACCCTGATAATTCGAAACAGACTGTCCATTATGTACACGACGTGCATCCAGTTTTTGCCGGAACCCTCTCAGCTTTTAAGCACATGCTATGTGGGTGAAATGAAGATACCATGCCAACTTTCGACCGTTTCATAGTTCCTTTGCAGTGCTTTTCAATTCAGGGTCATTTAAGCTCAAAATAAATCATGAAATGCATGAAAAATAGCAAATGAAGTCAGAAAATGGTTGAAAACTGGTGATGTGGCTTTGAATGGTGCATATTCAATGCAGAAAAAGTCTTGAGTTCAAATATGTTTGAAAAATTGAAATCCCTTTGTAATAGACATGTTTTCGTTTGAAACCCCGATACATCGAAAGAGATTGTCCATTTTGTACACGAAGTGCATCGACTTTTTGCAGTAACCCTCTCAACTTTTTAGCACATGATATGTGGGTGAAATGATCATACCATGACAACTTTCAACCATTTCAGAGTTCATTTGCATTGGTTTTCAATTCAGGGTCATTTTAGCTCAAAATAAACCATGAAATGCATGAAAAATAGAAAATCAAATCTAAAAGGATTGAAAAGTGATGATATGTCTTTGAATGGTGCAAATGCAATGCAGAAAAAGTCTTGAGTTCAAATATGTTAAAAAAATTGAAATCCCTTTGTAATAGATGTGTTTTCGTTTGTAACCCTGATACTTCAAAAGAGATTGTCCATTTTGTACACGAAGTGCATCCAGTTTTTGCCGTAACCCTCTCAACTTTTTAGCACATACTATGTGGGTGAAGTGATGATACCATGCCAACTTTCAACCATTTTAGAGTTCATTTGCATTGCTTTTCAATTCAGGGTCATTTTAGCTCAAAATAAATCATGAAATGCATGAAAAATAGCAAATGAAGTCAGAAAAGGGTTGAGAAGTGATGATTAAAGTTATTTAACTTAATATGTTTAGAAAAATGAAATATTTTTAAAATATATGTTTAAATATGTTTAAAAAGTGATGATCAAAGATATTCAATGCAGAAAAAGTCTTGAGTTCTAGTATGTTTAAAAAATCGAAATCCCTTCGTAATAGACGTGTTTTCGTCCGATCAAAGTTATTTAACTTAATATTATGTAAAATTTATGCAACTAAAATTATCGATGTTATTTTTGTTAAAAACTTTAATAGCAAAAAGAATATTTCTAACGTGAAAATAGATGCACTTATAGGGGAAATTCGACCTAAATTCAAAGTGCTAGTAAGTGCAAGCACATACTAGCATTTTGAATTGAGGACGAATTTCCTGTATAAGGGCATCTATTTTCACTTAGAGAGGAACTTGACATGGCAGAGGTAGGCGAGCTTATAAACAAGTGCGAGCACCTCTCGTTTGGCGAGGTGGGACTAAACTTGTACCGGTGCGAGCGCCTCCCCCTTTAGTCCCGGTTGGAAGGTGTTTGCTTCCCGCCCGTTGGGCTGCTGAAAACGACTTTTAGTCCCGGTTGGTGGCTCCAACCGGGACTAAAGGGGGGATTAGTCCCGGTTGGAGCCACCAACCGGGACTAAAGGTGTTCGCATATAAGGCGGGAGTTGTAAAATTCTCCCCCAACCTCTCCCATTTCGCCCCTGCCGCCGACGCCCTGATCCGATGCCGCCAGGCTACTCGTCATCACCGGCGCCCCCGCCGCTCATTCTCGTCATTGCCGCCGCCTGTGAGCCCGTTCTCGTCGTCGCCGCCGGTAGTTCTCGTCGTCGCCGCCGCCCCCAAGCCTGACGTCACCGATGCCCCGATCCCGTCCCTGCGCGTCTCCTCGTCCTCGCTCCGTCGTTGTCGTCGCTGTCGCTGCCGCCCGTTCTCGTCGCCGCCACCGTCGTCGCTGCCCCCGAGCCTGCCGTGGCCGCCGCCCCGAGCCCGTCCTCACGCGCCTCCTCGTCCTTGCTCTGTCGTTGTCGTCGTCGCTGCTCCTCGTCGATAAGGTCCGCCCTCCTCTCTGTCCCTGTCGCCCCCCCCCCTCGTGCGCACCTTCGCTACTCGCTGGCCCTCACTCACCATGCGCAGCACCACCATCGGCCCCGCCTCCACCCATCGCAGCACCACCGTTGGCCCCGCGCGCGTCTCTGGCGACTCCGCAACGGAGTTAATTTTAGTTGATTTAGTTGTTTAGTTAATTTAGTTAATTTTAGTTGTTTTAGGATATACAAAAGCAGTAGTTAATTTAGTTAATTAAGTTGTTTTAGTTGTTTTTATTGTTTATTTGTTTTTATTGTTTAGATGTTTAGTCGTTTTATCATCGGTCGTCGGTGACGCGATATCGAGGAGTCCCCGACGGTTATCGGTGAGGGAGAGTACCCCCCGACGATATCGAGGAGTCCCTGATGATCGTCGTCGACGTGATATGATGTTTAATTAGATGTTTAAATGTTTAGTTGCATAGCCTAGTCATTGAGTCGACGACTCCCGGCCAACATCCTCATCTTCGACTCAGTGGCAACCACCTGCTTGAGAGGCGCCATGTTCGGGACTAGGCTCTGCCGCGCTGGCACTGGGAGGTGCTGACTTCCGGAGCGCCCAGCTTGGTGAGTAATCAGGGTCCCGTCGTCAACCCGTAGGTTCTTTGGTGGCATTCGTGTGGACCATTGTTGGTGCAGAGGGAGCCGGCCCTAGCGAAGGTGGTACGTCCCCGTGTCAGTGAGGAGGACGAGCACGTCCGACGCTACATGGCTGCGTTGGACGCCAGGTTCTCCAATGCCTAGAAGGTTCTTCAAGGATCTAACCCGAGCTATGATCATGTCATAGGTCCTTCTCTTTGGTTGTCCACCGCCTGTGCCGCTAGACGTCAACTACATCTGTATTAGTGATATTATATAATAATATTCGAGATGTATTAGTGATAATATTCGATGATGTATTAGTGATACTATTCGATGATGTATTAGTGATATTATATGATTGTATTGTTGCATTGCCTTGTATTGATTTCCATATCTCATGTTTGTATATTGCCATGTCGTAATATTTGTAGAAACTATGGATCACGGAGACATAGAACAAGAAGAGTTGTTGGGGGATATAATCTGCGCTGGAGGTGATCCCTTGGCATATCTCAATGACACCTATGATCAGGAAGGAGAGGATGACGGCTCCTGTGATCCAACAATGGAGGAGGTAATAGATCATGACGGCTCCGGTGACCAAATGACGAAGGAAGGAGACCATAATCCCAGCTCCGGTGACCGAATGGCGAAGGAAGGAGATCACGATCATGACTCCGGTGACCGAACGGAGGAGGGATCCTCAACTGTTGCAAAGTCTGGCGAGGTAAGCAGACGAGGCCCGAAGAAAAGGTTGCACCGGGATGAAAGGTTCACGATCACAGAAGTCGTGAACGATGGAAAACCGATTGCTCCCAAGCGGACCAAGGACTCATTTGTACATCAGTGTGGAGTTGTTGTAAGGGACCACGTCCCGATTAGCACCCAGCAATGGAATAAGAATAATAAGGACCCTGTTGTTTCTTATGTCCATGATAGATAGAGAGATGATCTTTGGACCGAGCTGGTGATAAATTTTAGCCTACCGCCAGAGGAGTATCCGAATAACCAAGTTATAGAGCGAAAGGTCAAGGCGTGGGCTCTTAAGAAGATGGCAGAACTATTCAAGAACTGGAAGAAAGAGTTGAACACAAAGTTTATCGAGACAGATAAGACTCCGGAATTCAAAGGTCTATATGAGAAGATAAGAGATCAATGGCCTGAATTTGTGGCCTACAAGAAATCGGAGAACAGTAAGAAAATGTCACTGACAAACAAGAAAAATGATGCAGAGAAGAAGTATCACCATCACACGGGGTCAGGTGGTTACTACAATGCCCGGCCGTTGTGGGACAAAGCTGAGCAAGACCTGCTTGCTAAGAATGTCCACCCAGAGACATTGCACTGGCCAGATCGTTCAAGGACTTGGTTCTTTGGGGTTGGGGAACTTTGGACCCAGAAACAGGGAAGTGTGTTTGGACGGACGCGCAACTTGCAATACCCTTCCGAAAGCTTCAGGCAACAATCAAGGCAGCGCTGGAAGGGACGTTCATTCCCGACAAAGATAAGGACGAGCTGACAGAGGCCCTCGGGAATCCTGAACACCCTGGACAAACACGAGGCACATCAGGCTCCGTTCCGTGGAAGCATGGGTTTCCCAACATCGGTGGTTATAGAAGCCAAGAGAGAAAGAGGAAACAGGAAGCAAGCAAAATGCAGAAGCTCGGTGCAAGATTAGCAAAACTAGAGGAACTTGAGAGCCAGCGAGCTACAGGCCAACCATCTGAGCGGCACGAAGATCCTTCCTTCGACGCCTCCCGAGAAGCTACCCCACCATCTCATCGGAGAAGCAGCATGGCTTCCAGGGAGCTCATTCAGTCTGATTTCACGACTCCTCGCTACCCCATGGATAGTATGACGGAGGCTCAACATTGCAAGCTAATGACTAAATGCCAGAACCCAACCTTCAAGGCAGCGGTCGGCTCAGTTCTACCTCCTCGAGCTGAGGGAACTTTGCATTGCCGTACGATTCCACATGGCTATGCTGTCGTGACGGTGGATGAAATAATGGATGGATTTGAGGGGCTGGAGCTTGACAACCCTACAGGTGAAGAGGATATTATTCGTCTGGAAAATGCCTTGAGGAGTACCTGTCTATGGGGAAAGGAGTACATCAAGCTTCCAAACCGAAAGCCTCAACAGACTCAGCCTCCTCCGGCGCATCAGGGCACTCCACCTCCTCCTCTTCCTCCTCCTCCGGTGCGTCAGGGCACTCCGCCTCCTCCTTCGCCTCCTCCGGCGTGTCAGTCCACTCCGTCTCCTCCGGCGCATCAGGCCACTCCGCCACCTCCTTCACCTCCTCTGACACGCCAGGGCACTCCACCTCCTCCTACTCCTCCAACGCGTCAGGCCACTCCGCCTCCTCCGGTGCATCATCCACGATGGAAGAGAGACACCGTCGCTTCGGCGGCTAGCAGTACAATAGGCGGGAAGAAATACAAATTTGGTCCAAGCCTCAAGCTTCTTCCAAAGTTACCATATGAGAGGACTGACAAAGAAAGTACTGACATTAGTAAAGCCGAACTGAAGGCCCATTTTGCACGGAAACATCCACCTCCGAAGGAAACGGTAGATCCGGTGAAAGCAAAGCGCACTATGGATGCCCTGAAGCGACCATCACCGCCTCCACTGCAATCCAACTATGACCACATAATTGTAAAGACATATGATGAAGCGTGGCGGTCGGGAAGTACTTCTAGTGCCACAAGAGTCAAAGAATGAAGAAGTGGGAAAACAATTCCCCAGCTCGGCGAACAGGAGAAGAAATCGTGCCCTTCTACCTCTTGAGCTTGCGTTGGTTTTCCCTTGAAGAGGAAAGGGTGGTGCAGCAAAGTAGATAAGTAATTCCCTCGGTTTGTTGAGAACCAAGGTATCAATCCAGTAGGAGGAACAAGCAAGTCACCAATGGTTGCACCTACACAAACAATCAAACTCTTGCACCCAACGCAATAAAGGGGTTGTCAATCCCTTCACGGTTATTTGCAAGGCTTAGATCCGATAGAGATAGATGTAAACAAGTGCGGAAAGTAAAAGATAAATAAATTGCAACAAGGTATAGATCTGAAAATATATGACGGAAAATAGACCCGGGGGCCATAGGTTTCACTAGAGGCTTCTCTCTTGAAGGCAAATATCATGGTTGGTAAAGAAATTACTATCAAACAATTGATAGAAAAGCGAATAATCATGTAGTTATCCAAGGCAATGATCGTGCATATACGCATCACGTCGTGACAAGTAGATCGAAACGATTATGCATCTACTACTATTACTCCACTCATCGACCGACTCCTGTCTGCATCTAGAGTATTAAGTTCATGAAGAACAGAGTAACGCATTAAGAAAGATGACATGATGTAGAGGGATAAACTCAAGCAATATGATGAAAACCCCATCTTGTTACCCTTGATGGCAACATTACAATACGTGCCTCGCTACCCCTAGTATGTCACTAGGTGAGGACACCGCAAGATTGAACCCAAATCCAAGCACTTCTCCCATTGCAAGAATTACCAATCTAGTTGGCCAAACCACCAAATAACTCGAAGAGACTTGCAACGATATGAAATCATGCAAATAAGAATTCATAGGAGATTCAAATAAGATCCATAGATAATCTGAACATAAACTCACAATTCATCGGATCTTGACAAACACACCACAAAATAGGATTACATAGGATAGATCTCCATGAAGATCATGAAGAACATGGTATTGAAGATCAAAGAGAGAGAAGAAGCCATCTAGCTACTAGCTATGGACCCGTAGGTATGTTGTGGACTACTCACGCATCATCGCAGGGGCAATGCAGTTGATGTAGATGCCCTCCGTGATCAAAAAACCCTCCGGTAGATTACCGGAAAAGGCTCCAAGATTGGATCTCTCGGGAACAGAGGCTTTCGGTGGCGGAAAAGTATTTGCGTGACTCTTTTTGATGTTGGGGGGTATTTGGGCATTTATAGGCCAAGAGTTAGGGTTAGGAGACCTGCCAGGAGGCGACAAGCCTGCTAGGCGCGGCCAGGGGGCCCGCGCCTAGCAGGCTTGTGGTGCCCTGGCTCCTCCCCTAGCGTGCACTCCAAGCTTGGATGACTTGTTTCCTTCCAGAAAAATTCCTTCCGAAGGTTTTATTCCGTTTGGACTCCATTTAATATTCCATATCTGTAAAACTCAAAAACAAGGGAAAAACAGAAACTGGCACTTGGCTCTAGATTAATAGGTTAGTCCCAAAAATAACATAAAATAGCATATTAATGCATATAAAACATCCAAAACAGATAATATAATAGCATGCCATCATAAAAAATTATAGATACGTTGGAGACGTGTCATGCCCCCCACTCAAGGTGTCTAGCGATATCGCTAATCATCTGGTGCTACTGCCCGGTACCAATGTTGGTGATTACTTGGGCGATGATGTATATTTTGAAACAGTTGAGGTAGTAGTACAAGACTTTAGATACGAGCATGGGAAGGCTCTCGTCAGACTTGATCATCCTCCTCTAACAACAATGATGTACAATTTGCATGAGTGGTACATGAAAACCTACAGGGAGTCTGGGACAGATAGTATGTATATGAGAATTAAAAAAGAGCATGACTTCATTGGACTCGACATGATGCCTATTGAATGTGTGGAGTTATTTGTGTTATGCAATCACCAGGCCCTCGACAAACAACTCATGACTTGCTACTGTATGTAAGTATTACTTGTTAAGTAGATTTGTGTTCAGCTTGTTCATTGCATGTATATATAATTATCCAGACTATATTATGCAGATTGAAGACCATTGAATGCAAAAAGGAGGAATCTATGACGTTGGTTCATTAGCCCAAATACCGTAAATGAATGGTCGGTACGAAACAGAGTCAAAGACACCAAGGAGAACTTGCTAGGATCGTTCCTTAGACATCAAAACAAAAGGGAAATACTCCTTCCTTACAACTTCAAGTG
This sequence comes from Hordeum marinum, assembly GCA_022496015.1. Lineage (NCBI taxonomy): Eukaryota > Viridiplantae > Streptophyta > Magnoliopsida > Poales > Poaceae > Hordeum > Hordeum marinum. Next base: position 1,277,730 of record JAAAWK010001153.1, on the reverse strand, counting down.
AGTGTTACTGTCTTCTGCATATTCGGTTTCTCTTACTCGAGGTTAAGTAATGTAATTGATGAGTTATGCATGCGTAGGTACCACTTTATTCTGCTATCCATTAAGATTGACGGGGCATTAGTAAATGTCTTAGAATCGAGACATAAAGATCCCGAGGATTATACGGACATGACTGTAATGCTCGAGAAGTAAGTTCAATCAATACCGAGACCATATCGGCAACTTTCGTTCATTCGCCACTCGACCTCTGAGCGGGGCTTCTCTGACAAACAATTTGAAGTATGTAAATAATATTCACAATTTTATTTTATATATTGCCATAAATTGTGTTGAGTTTCATTCATTTATATGTATTTATCCCTTCTTTAAATTAGATCTGGAAGATGCGGGATGAACTCCTACCACATACGAGCAATTCAAGAGGAATTGGCGGGATTCTTTCTTGACCACGCCATACCTGAAGACGGAGAATACCATGTGGAATTGCAATTGGATCTTAGGTAGATGATGTTAGGGATTGTAAGAGATGTTATATTGTATATATGTAGTAGAGTCGGATAGATATATGAAAACTTGTTGTTTGACCAAGCACGGAGAAAGAGATGTCACTTCTCTCTATATATGTTCATAACGATCTCGTGTAATTAATGGTTTCCTTTATTTGCTTACTAGCTAGCATCGAGTTCTCCCTATATGTATATATAGTAGCTAGTGTCGACCAAGCACGTAGAAAGAGAGGTCACTTCTCTCTATTACCTAGCTAACACAATGTGAAACCCCTAAATTAACCCTCCAAAACCCCTAACCCCCCTCCGAAAAAAACAGCGCCTTTTGGTCCCGGTTGGTGTTACCAACTAGGACGAAAGCTCCTCCTGCCTAGGCGCCCCGCAGCGTCCACGTGGAGCCACTTTTATCCCGGTTCGTAAGCAAACCGGGACTAAAGTTTTAGGGTATTAGTCCCATCAGTTTTGTCCCGGTTCCAGAACCGGGACTAGTACCTTGTTTTCTACTAGTGTACCGGAAAGATTCTAGAAGGTTCCAGAAACTTCCAAAGGAGTCCCTAAGTCCACCAAGGGTTCCACCACGTCCCAAGGGTTTGCATGGGCTGAGGGGAGGTGCCCTAGCCTTATTGGGCCAGGCGCACAAGTCCCTCAAGGCCCATGTGGGTTGGGAGAGGTGGAAAGTCCACCTGGTTTTGGAAAGGGAGGGAATTGGACTAGGAGTCCAACTCCTCCCCCTTGGCTGCGCCCTAGGGCTTCGAGGGGCTGATCTCCACGCCCCCACCAATATATAGAGGGGAGGGGCGCCCCAAGAGTACACACGAAGCCCTTGGCGCCCTTCTCTCATCCTAGATCGTTTTCGCCTCCGTTCGTGGTTTCGGTAGCGCTAGGCATAGCCCTACCGGGCTAGCACCACCACCATCGCCACCACGCCATCGCGTTGTCGGAGAAATCATCTACCTCTTCGCCCCCCGCTTGCTGGATCAAGAATGCGGAGACGTCATCGAGTTGTACGTGTGCTAAATGCGGAGGTGTCGTCCGTTCGGTGCTAGATCGAAAGGACCGCGACTGGATCATGGGATGGATCATGATTGGATCGCGGGATGGATCGTGAGTGGATCGTGGGACGGCTTGCGATTTGGATCGCGAAGATGTTCGACTACATCAACCGCGTTTCTTAACGCTTCCCTCTTAGCGATCTACAAGGGTATGTAGATCCACTCTCCCCTCGTAGATGCTCATCACCATGGATAGATCTTGTGTGTGCGTAGGAAGTTTTTAATTTCCCAGGCAACGTTCCCCTACCGTACATACGCATCTTCACCTTCTCATATTTTCTAGCCTCTTCGGTACCATGTGATGACCCACACGTATAGGGTATCTATCGTAGTCCTTTTGATAAGTAAGAGTGTCGAACCCAACGAGGAGCAGAAGGAAATGACAAGGGGTTGTTAGTAAGGTATTCTCTGCAAGCACTGAAATTATCGGTAACACATAGTTTTGTGATAAGATAATTCGTATTGGGTAGCAAGTAACAATTGTAACAAAGGTGCAGCAAGGTGGCCCAATCCTTTTTATAGCAAAGGACAAGCCTGGACAAACTCTTATATAAAGCAAGGCGCTCCCGAGGACACATGGGAATTTCTGTCAAGCTAGTTTTCATCATGCTCATATGATTCACGTTCGCTACTTTGATAATTTGATATGTGGGTGGGCCGGTGCTTGGGTGCTGCCCTTACTTGAACTAGCCTCCCACTTATGATCAGCCCCTCTCGCAAGCATCCACAACTACAAAAGAAGAATTAAGATAAATCTAACCATAGCATGAAACGTGTGGATCCAAATCAGGCCCTTACGAAGCAACGCATAAACTAGGGTTTAAGCTTCTGTCACTCTAGCAACCCATCATCTACTTATTACTTACCAATGCCTTCCTCTAGGCCCAAACAATGGTGAAGTGTCATGTAATCGATGTTCACATGACACCACTAGAGGAGAGACAACATACATCTCATCGAAATATCGAACGAATACAAATTCACATGGTTACTTATAACAAGACTTATCACATGTCCTCAGGAACAAATGTAACTACTCACAAAGCATATTCATGTTCATAATCATAGGAGTATTAATGATGATCAAGGATCTGAACATATGATCTTCCACCAAGTAAACCAACTAGCATCAACTACAAGGAGTAATCAACACTACTAGCCACCCACAGGTACCTATCTGAGGTTTTGAGACAAAGATCGGATACAAGAGATGAAATAGGGTTTGGAGAGGAGATGGTGCTGATGAAGATGTCGATGGAGATTGACCCCCTCTCGATGAGAGGATCATTGGTGATGACGATGGCTTCGATTTCCCCCTCCCGGAGGGAAGTTTCCCCGGCAAAACAGCCCTGCCGGAGCTCTAGAGTGGTTCTGTCCAAGTTCCACCTCGAGACGGCGGCACTTCATCCCGAAAGCTCCCTTCTGATTTTTCCAGGTTGAAACCCTCAATATAGCAGAAGATGGGCATCGGAGGGCTACCAGGTGGGCCACAAGCCTCAGCGGCGTGCCTAGGGGGGTAGGGCGCGCCCTGCAGGATTGTGGCTACCTAGTGCCCCCCTGATGTATTTATTTCACCCAATATTTTATATATATTCCAAAATAACTCTCCGTAGATTTTAAGGACTTTGGGAGGTGCAGAATAGGTATCTCAGATTTGCTCCTTTTCCAGTCCAAAACTCCAGCTACCGGCATTCTCCCTCTCCATGTAAACCTTGTAAAATAAGAGAGAAAATGCATAAGTGTTGTCCCAAAATGTGTAATAACAGCCCATAATGCAATAAATATCAATATAAAAGCATGATGCAAAATGGACATATCAACTCCCCAAGCTTAGACCTCGCTTGTCCTCAAGCAAAAGTCGAAATCGATAAATATTCCCACATGTTTAGAGATAGAGGTGTCGATAAAATAAAATACGGACATGAAGGCATCATGATCATCTTTAGAACAGCAACATATATTGACATATAATTTCTTATGCCAAAGTAACAATTCATTCACAATGGTAAAGTACGAATCAAGAACTCTATTGAGAACCGACAAACTATGATCTCAGTCATTGAAGCAGTTTCAATTTATCATAACATAGGAAAGAGTCAACATAAGAGCTTGTAAAGCAAATACACATACTCAATCATATTTTAGTCTTTCACAATTGCTAACACTCATGAGGTACCTATGAGGTCAAAGCTTCAATCGGACACACGGAAAGATAGGGGCTTATAGTATTGCCTCCCAACTATTTACCTCAAGGGTAAAGTCAACAATAATAACTCATGCTCGTCCACGTATGAGTGGATATATGTGTCTAGATCATTCCCAACACGTGACGCTTGCCAGAAGATAAAGGCGAAAATAGAGAAAATGATGGAGAACACCACGACTCTTGCATAAAGGTAAGTACTAGAAAATAAAAGTAACAGATAGGCCCTTCGCAGAGGGAAGCAGAGGTTTTCATGCGCTTTTATATTTGGATGCACAATCTCTTAATGCAAAAGAATGTCACTTTATATTGCCCCTTGTGATAGAGAACTTTATTATGCAGTCCGTCGCTTTTTGGGTTTTCTTCTTAGTTCTACAGCTAAAGCAATGAGGAAATAAAAAACCAAAAAGAAATGATAAATAATTTTGGATTTTCAAAGTTTTTCAAACACACAAGAAGAAAGCGAGAAAAATAAAGCTAACATGGATATACAATGAAAGAGGATGAACACCGACAATTTATATGAAGTGAGAATATGAATGTAATGTCGGTGACAAATACGTACTCCTCCAAGCTTAGGCGTTTTCCTAGCTTGGTAATCGCCACTGGTAGTCCGGGTAATGTTTGAAGTGATAGCTCGTCGGGGCATTCTTGGCCTCCTCCTCTGCCAGACGAGCAGCCTCTGCTGCCAAACGAGCAGCCTCCACCACATCATTGTGCTCGCGCACCTCGTCCTCAGGAACATAATAAATTTATCGAGCATGAACGCCAAAGAGGGCAGGTGCAGGCAAAAATACAGACATGGCCGTGTTTTTTCTAAATATTAGGTTGTATTCATACCCTCTCGCACGATTCACAAGAAATTCATGATAACGCATAGCTTCATAATCAAAATATCGTTCAGGCAAAATGGGGTCATTATGTTGAGGTACTACTCCCAAATGTGCCGCTAAGCGGGGTGCATAAATGCCTCCATATAATTATCCATTACTAAAGTTAGAGCGCACCCTTCGGGCAACAATTGCACCGAGCTTAAAATGCTGCCCGCCCGTCACAACAGTATGTATAAGACTCAAGTTAGGGGCACATAGTGCACTGCAATCTTATTTTCCTACTATGAATTTCCTGTTGAACAATGCAAAGTAACGGATAGAGGGAAATTGTATACTCTTAATTCTATCATGCATTACTCCCATGTCTTCTCCCACACAAAGACTCTCGAGAAACATATTATATTTAACTTTCACTGGTTTCTCTAATAGAGCCCAGAGTGGAAGTTTGCAAGCAACTGAAAATTCTTCTAGGTCCATGCTAAAAGATTCATCATATAGTTTAAATAACACCCTAGAGTTATGTACTTGAAAGCGAAATTCATCTGTGAATAGACAGGTGAGGTTATAGTGTTGGACACACTTATCTGCAAGGAAGTCGGCGAGGCCGGTATTCTTAATAAAATGATCAAATTCCACTTTAATACCCGCATGTATCATGAACTCCTTGCTTGGACATCGATAGGATTTTGCGCCAGCCATGACTATTTAATTAGCCCTGGGATCTATGTAGGCCTGTCGAAGAGAGCTTCCGCTCGACGACTCGCCCAAAGAGCGCCTCCTTAAAGCGCTCATCCTAAAGAAGCTCATCTTTAAATTTCTGAAACTTTTGGGCCACAAATTAACGTCAATAAAAGTTTGTAAAAATGGTAGCAACTACTCATAGGGATGCCTAGAGGTCATATCAAGCATTCATGGTACTTAGAACTAAAGGAAACTAAAATGCAAGCTCATTTTATGTAGCACCAAGTGCAACAACTCTTGCAAAATTTAAACCACTAAAGCCAAAACTAATTGGAGGAATGTGAGAGTCACATACCAAGGAGTGATTCCTCAAAACAGTTTTGGCAATGGGGTTCCCAGAAAAGAGATCGAAAATTTCAGTTTCTAAGTGAAGAACACGAGAGAGAGATGGCTAGGGAATTTTTTCTGGAGGTAGGAGAATGAGTGGGAGGAAGAGATAAGGCGGGGGGTCCTATGGACCCCACAAGCCAACAGGGCGTGCCACTAGGGGGTGCCCTATTGTGGGGTGGCCCATTGGCACACACCCCTGCAGTAATTTTTACACCAATTTTTTATTCCAAAAAAAATCATGTTAAAATTTTGTGGTAATATGAGACTTTTTATTTTTGAGGTATTTTTCATGCACGGGGAAAACAAGAAACATGAATTTCTATTTTTATTTAACTAAGAAAATAGAATATAAACTTGTGATACAAAGAGTTGTGAATACTCAATTCATCAATCACATGTCTTTCGAAAGTAATTCATTAATAAGCTTGATCAAGTCTTATTAATAAACATTTCCGATTAACATGAAACTGAAGAATTTTCGTATGTCACTAGGTTACCTCAATTGGGGTTTGTATCTCTCCAACAATAAGATTATAGTATTTCTTCTTCTTGAAAGTAGGTAGAGGGATAATAAAGTCTCCAATGGTAACCACGGGAATAGGACGGGAATAGGATCAATGACATTAATATTATTAACCAAAGTTTGCTTCTTCGGAAAATGCACGGTATGTTGCTTGCCATTTATATGAAAGGTAACCTTGCTTTTATTGAAATCACTAACAGCCACTGTAGTATTTAGAAGGGTCTACCAAGGATGATTGACATATTGTCGTCCTCAGGCATATCAAGGATAACAAAGTCTGTTAAGATAGTAACATTTGCAACCACAACGGGAACATCCTCGCAAGATCCAACAGGTAAAGCAGTGGATTTATCAGCCATTTGCAAAGATAGCTCAGTAGGTGTGAGTTTACTCAATTCAAGTATTTTATAAAGGGAGAAAGGCATAACACTAACACCAGCTCCTAAATCACATAAAGCAGCTTTAACATATTTTCTTTTGATAGAGCGAGGTATTGTGGGTATACCCAGATCTCCTAACTTTTTATGTACTCCACCATTAAAAGAATAATTAGCAAGGATGGTAGCAATTTCAGTTTCAGGTATATTCCTTTTGTTAGTAATAATATCTTTCATATACTTAGCATAAGGAGGCATTTTAAATATATCAGTCAAACGAGTGCGCAAATGGACAGGTCTAATCATTTCAACAAAGCGCTCAAAATCTTCATCGTCCTTACTTTTATTAGGCTTACGAGGGAATGTCATAGGTTTTTGAACCCATGGCTCTCTTTCCCTTCCATGTTTCCTAGCTACAAAGTCTCTCTTATCATAACATTTATTTTTAGAAGGTGGGTTATCAAGATCCTTAGCAGGTTCACTTTCCACATCATTATCATTCTCTTTGTTATCATTCGATTGAGTATCTACGTGTGAATCATCATTATTATCATTTTCATTATCACTAGGTGTATGTTCACTACCAGATTGTGCCTCGGCATCAGAAACATAAACTTCATTATTTTTCTACACAGTTTTTTTCTATAACAGGTTCACTAGAAGCACACAAGTTCCTATCATGTTTCTTTTTCTTGTTCTTCTTGGAAGAACTAGGTGTGTCATCATTAATTTTCTGAGAGTCTTGTTCAATTGTTTTAGGGTGACCTTCAGGATAGAGAGGTTCTTGAGTCATTCGACCTCCTCTAGTCACTACTCTAACAACATGATCATTCATACTATTATTCATTTAAACAAGCAAATCATTTTGTGATTTAGCAACTTGATCTAATTGGGTGTGGACCATGGAAACATGTTTACCTAAACCTTTCACATCATTTGCAATTCTAAACATCAAGTCACTCAAGCGATCTATCATCATAGCATTACATTCCAATGGATTCTTAACATAATTGTTGAAGTGTTCTTGCTTAACAACGTAATTATTAAATTCATAATTGTTAGTATAAGGTATATCACTTTCATTAAAGGAACGGAGAGATTTTACCTCTACTACCTGTGTCGGGGTGTCAAGTCCATGTATTTCTTCAATAGTGGGTAATTTCTTGGCATCATCAGTTTTAATACCTTTCTCTTTCATAGATCTTTTTGCTTCTTGCATGTCTTCAGGACTAAGGAATAGAATACCTCTCTTATTTTGAATAGGTTCAGGAAGTGTCCAATCATCGACATTTTGCATTATGTTATTCAATAATTCCTCTGCTTGTCCAACAGTTCTTTCCTTGAAAACACAACCAACACAACTATCTAGGAAATCCCTAGAAGCATCGGTTAGTCCATTATAAAAGCAATCAAGTATTTCATTCTTCTCAAGAGGACAATCGGGAAAAGCTTGTAGTAACCGAAGAAGCCTGCCCCCAAGCTTGAGGGAGATTCTCTTCTTCAAGTTGAGAAAAGTTAAATATTTTCTGTAAGGCAGCTTGTTTCTTATGAGCAGGAAAATGTTTAGCAGAAAAGTGGTGAAGCATATCCTGGGGACCACATATACAACCAAGAGCAAGTGAAAGGAACCATTCCTTCGCCTCGCCTTTTAGCGAGAAAGGAAAGAGCTTAAGAAGATAATAGTAGCGAATATTTTCTTCATTGGTAAACAAAGCAGCAATATCATTCTGTTTCATAAGGTGTTCGACAACAGTTTGATTTTCATAACCATGGAAAGGATCAGGCTCTGCTATAGGAATTAACTCAAGGTCTACAGTGAACTCATAATACTTATCAGTAACAAATATAGGAGAAGTAGCAAATTTAGGATCACGTTTTATTTCCTCCATGATAGTTTTTTCTTTTAGTTTGCATAACAGTTTCTTCCACCATCTCTATTTTCACAAGAAAGAAAGTCCCAGGCTACCCTACCATCCATAACATAACCTTCAGCTACAAAAGGCAATTCATATCTATTAGGTGAGCGAGTACAGGTGATTCAAAATCTTCCTCGGTTTCAGCATTCTCAAGTTCTCTAGATTTAGCAATATGAGCATCAAGTAATTCATTTAGTGGCACGGTTTCAGTTTCAATATGTGTAGCAATACTTTCATCATTAATTTCAGAAGTGGCATCATCCAGTTCATGTGACATAGAGGACGATCAACAGGTGGTGGTGTAGCAAGCTGATCCAAAACAATAGATGAATCTAAAGCAGAGCTATATGGTAGTTCCTTACCTCCTCTCGTGCGAGAGGGGACGATCTTAGTTCGGTTGTCTTTCAGATTCTTCATAGTAGTAATTGGATATGCTTCAAGTTAACACAATAAATAGAGCTATGCTCCACGGCAACGGTGCCAGAAAAAGGTCTTGATAACCCACAAGTGTAGGGGATCGCGACAGTCTTCACGGGTAGTATTTCACCCTAATTTATTGGTTCGACACAAGGGGAGCCAAAGAATATTTATTGGCCTTGACAGTTGAGTTGTCAATATAACCGCACCTCGGATATCTCTCTACAGCAAAGATTTTGTAGCATAGCAAATAGTAGTAGCAAAAGTAACAGTAGTAGTGATAGTAGCAGTTTTGTAGCAGGTGTGATACTAGCAATAGCAATAGTAACTTAGCAAGATTGAGTATATGTAACACGTAGGCACGTGGATCGGTGATGGATAATGATTTAGATGACACTGATCATATAACAATTACACACTAGGGCGACACAGAACTAGCTCCAATTCATCAATGTAATGTGGACATGTATTCTGTATATAGTCATACGTGCTTGCGATAAGAACTTGCATGGCATCTTTTGTCCCACCCTCCCGTGGCAGCGGGGTCCTATTGGAAACTAAGGGATATTAAGGCCTCCTTTTACTAGGGAACCGAAACAAAGCATTAACACATGGTGAATACATAAACTCCTCAAACTACGACAATCACCGGAAAGAAACCCAATTATTGTCACCTTGGGGTATGCAGAACATGACACGTAATAGGTGCATACAACTTGCAAGATAGGATCCAAAACACTCTTATATTCATGAAAACATAATAGGTTCAGATCTGAAATCATGGCACTCGGGCCCTAGTGACAAGAATTAAGCATAGCAAAGTCATAGCAACATCAATCTCAGAACATAGTGGAAGCCCTATCAAACTTAACTCGGTTACATGATCAATATCATCCAATCGCACCATCGTCCAGCAAGCCTACAAAGGAATTACTCACTCCCGGTGATGAGCATCATGGCGGTGTTAATGGAGAAGGGTTGGTGATGATGACAACGACGATTTCCCCTCTTCGGGGACTAAAACAGGCTCCAGATCAGCCTTCCGGAGGAAGAACAGGAGGTGGCATGGCTCCATCTCGTGAAACGCGATGAAATCTTCTCTCTGGTTTTTTCTCCATGGACGTGAATTTATAGGACTGGAATTAGGGTCGGAGGAGCCATGAGGGCCCCACGAGCCAACAAGGCGTGCCACTAGGGGGCGCGCCCTGTTGTGTGGTGGCCCCCTGGCACACACCCTCTGACAAGTCTTCGCTCCATAATTCATTGTATATTCCAGAAAAAATCCACAAAAAATTTCGTGCGATTTCGAGAACTTTTTTTTCTGCACAAAAATAACACCAAGGTAGTTCTGCTGAAAACAACGTCAGTCCAGGTTAGTTTCATTAGAATCATGCGAATTATAGATCAAAACCAAAGTAAAAGTGTTTGGAAAAGTAGATACGTTTGAGACGTATCAACGTCAAAGTAGACAACCAATACATGTGAAAATATTTAAAGGTATTCTATTACAATTTTTTTACTGAAAATTAACTAAGCATCAGTTATATCCAAACCAAAGAAGCAAATAACCAAGAAATACTCAAAAACAACTAGGGTTCATACATTGAGATATATACAAGGCCGTCTAAATTCTTCCAACACATCTAAAGAACCCTAGGTATCGAACATAATTAAATCCGGAGGAGAGGGAAGTGCTCACGGTGGACAGGTTGAGGCCGAGACAGAGAGGGAAGGGTTGGCGTGGGGGAGGGCGGCCGAGCGTGGGGTGGGCGACCACGCGGGGGAGGGAGGCTGTGCATGCGGGGGCGGGCCGACGAGCATGGGGCAGGGCGTGCGGGAGAGAATGGAGAGGGAGAGAGTGAGGAGGGAGAGTGAGAAGAGAGTGAGGGGCGCGGGGAAGAAGAAGGTAAATGGATAAGGTACGACTTAGCAGTAGCGTGTTTTGGGGACAAATGCTATTGCTAAGTTGGGCAAGGAAGAGGTGGGCAGGCAGACCAATCCGGAATCACAGAACTGAACTTACTCTTATGAGCGCTCTCTATCCTCTGTGGCAACGGAAGAAAACAGAGATCCCATCCTAGTCTCGAGAATCTGATCGCCGTAGCTTTCCCTCTCCCTTTAGGTTGTTTGTTTGAAGACTTGATCATATGAAACCCGCAATTATATGGAAATTTGAGGTCGACGACCATGGTCGGCGTCGGAGAAGAAGGGGAAAGCTGAAGATGCGGGCTCGTGCTTTGGGTTGTGCGACTTGGAGATTTGAGGTGGAAATGGATGGACGGAGGCCGAGCGGTTTTATACGGCGAAAAATGGGAGGAGGAGATGACGAGGAATAGCATGAGCGCACGTCAAAGGATTTGGTTAACCGAAACGCCGTATTTTTTTGGGGGGTCTCTTCTGAAATAGCCCTCGCGTGATTTGAGTTTCGTATTCATTGTCGAGACCTGTAATTTATCTCCGCCAGTAAGTTTTCTCCGGACGGAGAGGAAAATACCAGAATACAGAACTGAAATTAGCAGACTCCACTGGACCTTTTGTGGTAGAAAGAAAGCTCCACCTAATGCAAGCACTAACTAATCGTGTAGTCGTCGTCGCGGAGTGCCGGCGATGGGTTGGACTTTGGAGATGCGCATTGAATACAGAAAAAATGTCATCTCGGTCTCCTCCTTTAAAATATTCGGCAGGTGGTGTGGTGGAGTGGAGATGCCTGATCTGACTTGCCTTGGAAGTCAGCCCTTGGAAACTGGTGGCAGCTTCCTGTACTAGTAGGAGTACGCCATAGTGACTAGTTTATTGACAAGGAATGGTATAAACTAGCGTGACTTCCTATCGCGATGGCGAGTGCGCGTCCCTCGCCGTTGACATTACGGGTCCCCGATCTCCACCAATTTAGTTTAGGCCATCAGCAGCAGGGTGAGGTGCTCGTCAGCGATCTGGGTGGTGCACTGGGCTGTAGCCCGTTGACAAATTGCTGCTGCTTTATGGTGTCTCTGTTTTTCTTTTTTTGAGGGGATTATGGTGTCTCTGCTGACCGGCTAGGAGGCTAGCCAACCGGATGCCCCTTTTGCCCCAGCATTAACACCAATGAGGCCATTCGATTCAGCATTGCTTGTCTCGTAAATATTTCAGCCTTCTATAAAGGTAAGATACGTTTTTGACGTACTCTTAGAAAAAAAAAATTCAACATTGCTTGAGCTGGACGGAGTACGCCGTCGGTTGACTACTTTGATTCGAGCTTCTCCGAAGGCTCTAAGAGCAACTTCAAAACACCCATATATCGCAAACTCGTATTGTGCGTTTACAGTTTATAAAAAAATGTTTTTTTACGGCTGACGATTCTGCAACGGCCCTCGTCAATCCGTAAAAAGCATGGTATTTGCTGAAATTGACTAAAATACATAAGATCAAATATCCAAATCATAATACAACGATCATTCAGATTACAATAATTATTCAAATCTCCGAAATAAAGTAATAGTTCGTAACAAAAACTGTTCTGAATATAACAATGATGAAAATCACACATGAATTAAATGAAATGAATGAAAGAATGGCAAAAATTACTAATCATGTCTCTGCCAATGGTGCTCGATGCACTAGTGAAAAACGAGGCTTTAGTTCCGGTTGGTAACGGTCTTTAGTCTAGGATCACCAACCGGGACTACGAAACTCAAACTAAAGCCCTCCACACTTTAGTCCCGATTGGCCACAACCTGGGATTTAAAGTCCCTCCATGTGGTCGTCAGCGTGCGCTGGGGGCTGAAGGACCTTTAGTGCCGGTTGATGACACCAACCGGGACTAAAGATTTTGTGTTTTTTTATGTTGGATTTTAGGGGTTTAGATTTATGGTTTGTTTTCTTTTTTATTTTGTGTTTTCCATTCAATTTTTTTTCATTTTAAACATATTTTACACTAGTACATAATATGCACCTTAATGGCAAGCATGCACGCATTATAAGGTCGGCTGCGCTCCGGCCGCTCATCGAGCCAACTGACGTACGCGCCTAATTAGCCGAAGCGTGCGGTCGCCTATAAAATCCATCGTAATCAGTTACGCCTCGCGTTTACCAGGCCCATGCTCGTCCAGTAGTAACGAATTACCCACACCACGGACCATCTAGTAAAACCGTCACTAATCAAGCATGCGGCCGTAAAACAGCCCAGCCTACCCGTTAGTTGCTGCATTCGGTAAATTGGTCCTGCAGAAGTTGTAATGAATTATCATCTAGTAACTTGACCTGCTGGAAATAGTAACCGGTTACCATCATTGCCCCTTTTGGATACTCTAACTCGGTTAGAGGTTAGAGTTAGATTCTAACCCTGAACTAACGCTGAACTAATTTTAATCAAAGTGGTGTTTGGATCACAGGGTTAGATTGACAATAAATGCTCTTTCTCAATCATTTGGCTACTTTGGACCCTATTTCCTGCCGGATTTGGTGTGGCCGGTCCTTGTGTGGCCTCTTCTCGCTCACAATTGGCGGACGAAGCGGCGGCCGACGGGATGGGGCGGAGGGGCGGCGCGATGGGCAGGGGGCGGCGGCCGGCGGGGTGAGGCGACGGCAGGAGGGATGGGGGCGCGGGGGCGGCGGCCGAAGGTATGGGGGCGACGGGATGGGGGCAGGAGGGCGGCGATCGGCGGGGTGGGGCGGCGGCAGGAGGGATGGGGGCGGGCGAAGGGATGAGGACGGGGGGCGGCCGACGGGAGGCTGGTTGGGGGCGGGGAGGTGACGACTGGAGGTCGGGGGCAGAGAGAGGTTCTTTCGTGCGGAATAAGCACCTCTTGAATGGGTTAGTTCTTTTGGATGGGTTAGATCCATCTAACCAACTCGAACCCTCCTGTTTGGATGTTTTAGGCTTAGTTCTGTCCAATCTAAGCAATTCTAACTCTAACCCATGGATCCAAACATGACCATTACAATATACTTTAAAATAATTATCCATCCACGTTCCCACGATGCGTGCCTCGATGTTTATTGTAATAATTAGTACTACATACTGCTACAAATACGTTACAATTTCAATTTCTGAATTATGTTCATTGTCTCGATGTTTATTGGATCACATTGTTATTACAGTAATGCAAACGTAATTGTATTCCGGATAATATACGACAAATGAATTACCGGTATGGCTATTACTGCATGCGGCCTATATGATCAAGATCTATTCATTTTTCAACTAAAATAGCGATTCTAGTAATGCATTACTACATATCAGCACATCTAATTATCTCGTTGGCAAATTTGTGATCATAGAGTAACTCTTTACTAAAAGCCAGCATGTTTTACTACATTTAGGGATCTCGCTGCCTCCATTTTTCAACTAAAATAGTGCACGTAATAATGCATTACTACATATGAGCATATCTAATTATTTAGTTTGCAAATTTGTTACTCCCTGCGTCTCGGTGTATAAGTCATCTTACGAAAATCAGGTTTTTCCAAAACACTTAGGCGCGGTGCATTAATTATCATCTCGCTTCTTGTTTCTTAAGATGAATAAAGAAATCAACCAATAGAAAAAGTGGAGTGTGTATGTTTTTAATGACTTGAGACTAGTTAGCACCGCATGCATTGGTTAGTTCATTGCATGCATTAACAAACTAACATTAATTTCTCTTATTTTTCTCTCCATCTTGGTCACGACGCACAACCTAAGATGAGTTATATACCGAGACGGAGGGAGTAACATATAGTAATTTGTAACTGCATACCGACATGTTTACTACATTTAGGGATCAAACCTTCCACATCTTACTAAAATAGCTCATGTAGTAATGCATTACTACATGGTCAACAATACTACTTATCTCTCCACATCACACTGCTTCATTTTTCAAGTAAAATGGCTCTTCTAGTAATGCATTACTACATGAGCCATAACCTTAATTATCTCGTTGGTAAATTTATGAGCATATAGTAATTTGTTACTACATTCTGCTAATGATTTACTACAATTAGGCAATCTCACTGCCTCGTAAATGAACCTTTGTCCGTTACCACGCCATCATGAATAATGAACTCCGAAGCAGGACGCAATAGCCAGGGCACGGTAATAAAATAAAAGCCGTTACTTTTTTTCCACTCTTTATTACCTTCAACCAATTATCGGTGGAGGACGCGAACCGCGCGTACATAGGACCGGCCGGAGCGCAGATTAAGCAAGAATGCGCTATATATATATATATTAGTGTGGATTTTTTTAACACCGGGTGACTATGCCACCCCTCTCGGTGGTAGTGTCACCCCATGTTATCTCCGTTCAATTCAAGCCTCATGATTCGTGCAAACACTATGCTATTATCATCTTTCATCGGGATTTAGTTAATGAAGCATGCTAATGATCACACTAATACGATTCCAGCAGAGTATGCGACAAACTAGGGGTATCAAAATGTCAGGTCATGAATACTAAACCAAAAAAGATTTCCTAAAAGTATAAAAAATAGTATAACTTGCTAACTTTCTGTAATAGTACAAACAAAAGGCTCAGTATTCAGACTTATATTCCTAAAAGAAGTTCCTCGTGAACACAAAAAAGATTCCCGGAACAAATACTCTTGCGTATACACAGTATCAACATTTAACCTTGTTACTTCTTAGCGCTAAAAACTCGTCTCAATGCAACTAGACAAATGGAAGACTAATCAACAGTAGGCCTAAAAGATGCTACACAAATCTCAAAGCCAGATGAAACGGAAGATAGAGGGATGGCAATGCCCCCGGGTGGCAAAGACTTAATAATGATATATACAATTTCTGTTAGAATTTGGAGATCATTACATGCAGGTATTAACGGCAATGGTATTTTTCGCTTTCAGATATGATCTCCGTGAGCAAAAATCTCGTAATTTTTTTTTGAATTGCTCGTAGACGGTTCTCTAGTAGGAGCTTCGCTTTAAAAAAGGAGATCAATATGAATAAATTAGTTGTGTGTATATATATTAGATCATCACAAAAAAATCATAAATAGTGTTTACGTACGTGAAGTTGTCTTACATCTCTATGTCATTCGGTCACCATACGAATGTTCTTGCAAACATAGTATACACATAAATTAGTCCCTTGTTTCTGCCTCATGCACTTTGCGAGAATATAATTCAATCAAATAATAATTAAGTATGATAATGGCATTGAAACTAAAATTAAAGAGATATGCCGACATAGCTAGTATTACTTAATTACCTTGGGTCGTCCCCAACGCAACACCGGTTTCCATTCACCGCCAACATCCTTGATGAACCGTTTCCAAACCCTGACCGACAAAGAAAATGAATAAATGAGTTATTAATTACTTGATATCAGGAAATGAACTGAAGAGGTCGATATAGTGCGATAATGATTGAAATTACCTGTCGAGCATCCAAACCATGCTGGAGTATTCTTGAGGGTCTTTACTTAGTGAGTCTAGGGTTTCAACAGTTTTAACGTCAACTTTAATGATTAACAGGATCCAATGGTACCTGCGCACACTTATATAAGCAGGCATGCATAATTCATCAACTACACTTAACATCGAGTAAGCAAAATAGAATTTCTAGTACAAGACAACAACACTCACTTGAAGTTGTAAAGAAATAGTATTTCTGTTCTGGTATTTTGTGCCTTTTAAGACCTTAGCAAGTTATCCTCTCAGTCTTTGGGGTGGTCTTTTATCATTTTTTCATTAATGATATATGGGTCAATGAACCCAATGCCATAGATTATCTTTCTTTTGCATTCGAGAATCTTCATTCTGCATAATAGTGTATAAAAGAATATAGTGAGGATAATTACAGGCAATGAACGAGCTAAGCTAGAAACTTAAATTACACAAAGAAATCATTTATAGACAATAGCAACTGATGACAGATTTGTCAAGTGAGTCTTGATTTTATAACTGAATTTTTTTGGGAAACTCAATGCATAACTTCTTTTCATAGAAGTAATGCTTTTCCTTGACTTTGACCATGAGAATCACTCGCCCGTTTTTACTTCTTTCATGTACCACTCATGCAATCTTCGCATTTGTGTTGATAGATGTCGGACCTGCTCAGGTCTGACTAGAGTATTCCCGGGGACATATTGCCATGCTACATCAGCAGCGGAAATTTCCCCGGTGCCTAGGAGTTGATAAACACTGGTACCAATGTTTCTAGCAGTGCCGGTTACCTTGAGCGGAGGGATCGATTGCATTGGCTATTCTCTGAGTTGTGGATCTGTTTTCCTGCTTTTATTACTACTTCTACGTATCGAGTGCTACATTTGTTTCTGATGTGACTTCCTAATAGAGTGTTCATAGTTTGATGGCCTATTCTCCACATGTGTTGGGGTCGCTCAGGAAATTCCACAAAGTGCTCTACGATTTTCGTAGGTATTATCTCCTTTGGTGGCGGGGGCTGTTTCAGTGTAAAATGGGACTTCACTTCAGAAACCATGACCGTTTTGGTTTCCTCATCAGTCATATCGTAAGATAACTTGTTTATGGCAGGGGGCTCATTGTTGGCTTTGTTCTTTTTACATTTATTTTGAATAGGACTAGTCAACGGAGCGGTGGTCTTTCGCTTTTGGCCCTGCTGGGCATAGGGGGTGGAGTCAGCTGACGCAGCAGAGATCGATATGGACTCGCGTTGGGCTCCCTCTCGAGGTGGGGTGGACTTAGAGGTGTATTGCTACTCGAAGGAGTCGGTGGCCTTGGTGCCGAGTTTGGAAACACGATGCTTTCCTTTATCCATACAATGACACCATGTATGACTTCTCCCGGTGTCTGCTCCCCTTCACATCCAGCAATGTTAAGCTCTAGTGAGTAATATCCCAGCAGAACTTCATCCACCCCGACACGAGCATAGCCAGCTGGAATCGGATTGCCATGGATGGTTGCTTCAGGTACATTCGATAAAGCAACACCGACCGCCACCTTCATGGATATGTTCTTCATTTTTTGGTGTTGCTCACAATTTGTCCTCTCTGTGATATCATTCACGGGGTAGCGAGCCAGGAGTGCATCATTGGCCCGGACCCCCGTGGAATCCACGCTGCTTTCTGCATATATGGGACGGTACTATCCAATGCTGGATCTGCTTGCTCCTGCCATGGAGATGCCCTTTGCTGGCTAATTGTGTCCAGTTTCTCCTTCTGCCACTTTAACATGTGTTCCAACTCCTCGTTCTTTGTGCCTAGTTGCTTCTGCTGCCGCTTTAACATCTGTTCCAACTCCTTGTTCTTTGTTTGTACTCTTTTGAAGCCGGTCTGCATCCTGCTTATTTTTTCTCTGGCAGCTTCCATAAGTGACGTTCCACTCCGAAAACCCCTGAACCCACGGAACAACGCCTTTGCCTCGTGTTCGTCCTTCATGTTCAGGATTCCTAAGGGCGTGTGTAAGCTCATCGTTCTTTCTCTCTCGGGCTAGAGCTACCCCTTTCAAACATCTTCTATTGCTTGAAGTAAAGTGTGTGAGGCTGTTTTAAGATCTACCTTACAATAATCTGCCATGTGGCTATGTCCAACTTTCCCCCATGTGCATAAAACAAATTCTTGGACATCTGGGGCCAATCCGCTGTGGTTGGAATGACCCCTTCTGCAAGCATATTGGCCTCAGATGCTTCCCACTTAGGCATGCCTATCTTGTAGCCACCTGTCCCCAGAACATGGTGATACTTCCTTTTCTCAACATTTATCTTATTTTTCTTGACCTTTCCAAAGCTTCAGCTGAGTCCTTGTACTCCACAAATCCGTCCCAATGATCTTTTATCTTCTTTGGTGCTCTAGTGACTTCTGGAGTCTTCCTTTTTGCCTTATGTAGTCATTGTATAATCTTTTCTTCCAGCTCTGGAATTGTGTGGCCATCTTCTTAAGAGCAAATTGCTTGACTTTCAACCATTGGCCATCTGTGAGACCCTTTGTTAGGTCAAAATGTGACATGAGTGTATCCCAAAGCAAATTTTTTGATCTTCCGTCGACATAACTAACTTCTCGATCTACCTTTGGTTTAATCCATTCTTGAATGGTGATCGGGATGTTGTCCCTAACAATAAATCCGCATTGATTTATAAATTTATGGGCATTCTATTTAGGAGCAATCGGTTCGCCATCTTCTGAAGATAAAAAAATTGTGTGGCAACTGCTACGTGATTGCATCCCTTCGGGGACAGAGGTACATAGCGGCATGACCCTGGGGACGACATGTGCCCCTTATGCGCGGTCCCGGAGACAGCACCACACATCATTTTTACATGTACGGCAATGAGGGCGATATGAGAATTCATACACGAGACTCTTGGGCATGATTGGGAGGCCTAGGACCTCGCAGAGTTTCTCTAGATCAAGGCCACTCAACCTGGGAGGCGCCACTTCTTATTTTGGCTGATCTTTGCCGCAATGTCATGGGCCCTCTGGATGACCCACAATAATATGGTGATTGAGAGGATCTTCCTGAGACAGGTGTGTGAGTACTTCAAATTCCTTGCTTTTATGCAGCATTGGCACTCGTTCTCTAGGTAGTGAGACCGGGATCGTCTTGATGGCATGTTGGACGCACTTTAGGCTACGGCACGTCGACTTGCTTCCGATTAGGGCAGATGTGCTCCCTCCACTAGGTGACTTTTTTCTTATTTATTTTACTTTCTTTGGGCGAGATTGTGCTGATGCCCAAGTTGTTTTCTCTGGTTGAGCTTGTACGTTGGTTGTATGAACCGTTGTTTTATCTATAAAGCGGGACGAAAGCCTATTTCGAGAAAGAATAAGACAGTGGTGGCAGTGTTTCGCGAGGATCGCTAGATACAAAACTTGTGCCTTGCCAACTTCAACGTGGCTGTCGAGAAATTCCAAAGCCAAACGTTTCTAGCCAGAGCGTCGACTGAAACGTTTGGCGACTGCGCACGAGTCGTGGGACCATGCGTCCTGCGCACCACTCTATCCAGCCCCACGCGCAACCCTGACGCTCCTGGACCATTCACGACTTATCTTCGTCCCAACAATGTTTCTCTCTCCCATTGCCTGGCTGCTCGGTTCCATGGCGTTGCCAAAGGGTATTTTTCAGGTCCTCCTCCTCTCCTCGTTTTTCCTTTTCCTTCCCTGATTTGTTGTGTGCTAGGAACAGAGCCACCCTCTGCTACCAGCGATGGCTGGAGTTGAGTGGACTGCAATCACGACGGTGATGCAACGAACGCTCATCGCCATGGCCACCCGCAGCTGGTTGCGCTCCTCTTCGTGGTCACCGTAGCAGAATTTTGCTACAACCATGCTTTTTTATTGGAACCAGCCCATGTTTTTTCTACCACCTACCCACCCAAAATATTCTACCATGTTAATTTTTTCTAGAACCGGCAAACCATGTTGCTACAACCGTTTTGGTTTTGGTTTTTGTTACTACCGGTGTTTTGTGGATTTTTGCTACATTCATCTCCATGAGATCGCCTGTTTTTCTAGTCGTTTTTTTGCTACAACCATGTCATGATTTTGTTGGAACCGAAGACAAATTTTACTACATCCACCCATGACGGTGTTTTTCCACGGTTGATGGTGTCCTGGACTAGGGGATACTCACCATGTCATTTCCCGACCATTGGTCGGGCCGAGGACCCCCAGGGTGGTTCACTAATGGGCCAGTTCGGATAGCCCATGATGCATACGAGGAAGATTCCACAAGACTTTATGATCAAGACAAGGACTCCTCTCCACTTACATAGCCGACTAGGACTCTTGTTATCCTAGGACTCTGGTGTGTTATATAAGCCGAGCCAGGCTAGTCACTAGGGACAATCAGATCATCATAGATCATATCATCATACGAGCATAGCTCTTAGGGTTTAGACCACTACATACGATCTCGAGGTATATCAACTTTGTACTCAATACACCATCATCAATACAAACAAAGCAGGATGTAGGTTTTTACCTCCATCAAGAGGGCCTGAACCTGGGTAAATACCGTCTCACTTGTCTCCTGTTACCCATCGATCCAAGACCCACAGATCGGGACCCCTACCCGAGATCTGTCGGCTTGACATCGACATTGGTGCTTTCATTGAGAGTTCTGTTGTGCGATCGCCAAAAGGATCGATGGCTCGTCTGTAGATTGAAGTTTTTTCTGGACAACAGATTTGTGTTCGTCGTCCCGTCCCCTCGAACGTTGCTTTAATGATTGCTTTGGTGGAATCATGTGGAATTGTATCTACAACAACCCTGCAAAATTTGATCGCATTCTGATGGAGGAACCTCCGGCAATCTCCAATATACCTAAGCCTGTCGAATTTGGACGGCAATTTGGATGAGTTGAGGACGAGGTGTCTAGTATCCTGCTCGAAAATCCATTGGAAAATGCCACCGATCGGCTGTGGAATTCCCATACCGATCACCCCTCAGAATTTCAGCTCGATCCGACTGTCCAAACTCCGGGAAACATCCGATGAGTACAACGAATTTTGGATCTATTTTCCACGCGAAAACGAATCCGACCCGAGTTCATCTTTTTAATGAACGGGTTGTGAGACGTCCTTTTTGAAGGAATTTTTCTCATCATCTCGGTTAGCCAACCGAGAGTTCGGCATCGCGAGGGCCAAATAATCATCAAGAGAACCTCATCATCCGCGGGTTGTACGGGTCGGGTGCTCCGTTGCTTCATCAAGCCAGCATTGATCCTGTCACAAATTCCGACATGCGTCGGCATCACCGCGCCATTGCTTTTTCAGGCTGACGTCCACCACGCCGACCTGCTTTGACACGTCGGCTGGCATGGGGCTCTAGCATCACTTTTCTAATCTGCTCCATCACCTCGGCTATACCAAGGGCTTCGTCATCTCCTCATCAACCCGCTCCGGGGACTTCGACGTCACCAGCCGACCAGCTTCGACTCCTCGGCTGGCATGAGACTTCGGCGTCACCAGCTGACCACCTTCGACTCCTCGGCTGGCATGAGACTTCGGCGTCACCAGCCGACCTGCTTTGACACCTCGGCTGGCCGAAGACCTCGACGTCACCAGCCGACCTGCTTCGACACCTCGGCTGGCCAGAGACTTCGGCGACACCAACCGATCTGCTTTGACACCTCGGCTGGCATGAGACCTCGGCGTCACCAGCCGACCTGCTCCATCACCCCGGCTAGACCGAGGGCTTTGCCATCTCTTCATCGACCTGCTCGGGGGACTTCGGCATCACCAGCCGACCAGCTTCGCCATGTTAGCTGGACCGGGGACTTCACCTCGCCACATCGACCGTGCAGCGTCACCACTTCGTCAAGCCAAACTCTTCGCTCAGGCACCTCGGCGCCCAGACCATATTCCTTTACTTATTTTCTTCACTTAAATTAATTAAGTGGAAGATTTTTTTTATTTTTATTTTTATTATCTTTCTTTGTTATTACTTTTGGCCTACACTATTTTATGAGTGCAGGAAATCGACTTCCACTGCTATCACGCGATCACCCTGGCATCACCTTGTCGACCTACTCCACCACCTCGACTGGACCAGGGGCTTCGCCTCGCCACATCGGCCGAGCTGTACACTACTTTAGAGTGCCGAACTCCTCGTTTGGTCACCTCGGGGCGGGCTTGGGGGCTGGGACCTCGTTCATGCCGAAGACTATGCACAAAATCTTTCAAAGTTTGATGGGCGTCCTCGTTGTCGGTGTCAAAATCGGTGGATCTCGGGTAGGGGGTCTCGAGCTGTGAGACTAGAATCGATGGTAACAGGAGACGAAGGAGACGATGTTTACCCAGGTTCGGGCCGTCCTATGGAGGTAATACCCTACGTCCGGCTTGATTGTATTGATGATATGTAGGTTACATAGTTGATCTACCTCGAGATCGAATAGCTAAACCCTAGATGAGTTGTCCTCTGTCTACAACCTAAAACCCTCCGACTTATATAGATGCCGATGATACCTATGGTTTACACATAGTCGGTTGCACATCGAAGGAAAAAACATGCCTATGTACTGTCGTCAAATTGGAGGACACGCCACGGCTCCTTGAAGCTTCGACCCTGGTGACGGGGCCCTTGATCATCCAATGCTCATCAAGCGGCCCATACAGTCCAGCCCATGAGAAATAGGTCGGCTATCCGAGGACCCCTTAATCCAGGACTCCCTTAGTAGCCCCCGGACTAGCCTTCAACGTCGAGGTATATCCGGATAATCTTCGTGTGTCATAATCTTCGGCTTGCAAGGCGAGTCCCTCTACTCCTTCTTGTTCGGCAACCGACCAGTCATCGGTGAAATCCCAAGCATCACGAGCTTGCCAGGTCCATTATAATAACCGCCAGCGTTTCTCGATTTTCACGCGTCGTGGAGTGACGAGCGGTTCAGTGACTTTTTACAAGACTACCCCTCCGCAACGGAGGCTCCACTCATTTAAACAAATAGAATCGTGGTTTAGGCCACATCCTCTCCTTCCTCCTAATCGGAAAAAAACTCTCAGCGGAAGATCACCACGAAAAACATGGCAAGCGCCCCTAGCTCTTCCTCGCGCCCTTACGGCTCCCGTCTCGAGGACTGGACCAGTTTCTCCATATCGCTCCTTCGACTGTGTAATCTGGAGACTCAGGGGTAACTTCCTTCATTGGATCTGGCAGTTACTCGTGCAGGTTTATCTTCATTCAACGACGAAGATTTCGTGGAGAATTTCCCCAATCCACAAAGGGGAAACACGTATGCTTCATGCCCTTTCTTCTGCGGGGCCTTAGGTTTCCTTTTCACTCATTCTTGAGAGGATTATTGGAATTTTATGGGATCCAACTCCACCAGCTCACCTCCGGGTCTATCTTGCACATCTCAGGCTTCATCGCCCTTTGTGAGATGTTCCTGGGCTGCGAGGCACATTTCAAATTGTGGAGGAAGTACTTCTGCCTCGTCCCTCATACCCAGGACCAGACAATTTTGGAGGTCGGAGGAGCCGAAATATGCTGCATAGCAGGGATGGGGTATCTGGTGGGAACACCGAAGGAGTTCGAAGAATGGTCTTCGAAATGGTTTTATCTCAAGGATGTCCCCTTGTTCGATCCAGCTCGGAGGGGTCTGCCCGAATACTCCGATGCCCCCTTAAAGAAAAGGTACAACTGGCGGCCAAAGAGTTCGTCCCAAGAGGACAGCGTTGAAGTGTAACGCTTGGCAGCCCAGGTGAGGGTACTATCCCACCACAAGTTGACCATGATCGACGTCATGGCCACCACCATCACCCGGTGCATTCAGCCTCTTCATCAGAGGATACACCCCTTGTGGAGTACAACGGGACAAGCGACACCACTCGCTCCCGAAGACTGGGCCCTACTGATCAGACATCATTGGCCGCCGTGCTTGCCGACCTGTACAAAGGGGAGCAAGAAGACTTTATTCAGTGGTCGACCAAGGAGTGATACTCAAGCCACAATCCCATCGAGTGGGTAAGCCTTTCAATTCTGTGACCATGATTCAGGTTTCCATTTTGTCCATTTTTTGATCGAAGCCTTTACCTTTACGCGAAAAGGATTGGCGAAGCTTCATCGAGACAGTTAACTGTTTGGCCCCTCAGCCCAAAGTCTATTCTCGCAATGATGAGGCGGGCTTTCATGAGGACCCGGATCTGTCAATTGAGCTTGAAGACGGGGTTTTCTACCAGGAGAGTCTTGACCGCTCCAAGGTGGCTATCATAGCCGATTACCCTAGATCGTTCCCTTCTCCTGCGATAAACAAGGAGAAGAAAAGCTCATCCCGCAAAAGGCGAACATCCTCCAACGCCCCAAACGCGACGGCTCCTACTCCCAAGCATCGTCGATCCACGCGTCACACGCCAGCAACGGCAACACTGCCCGGATCGGAAAGTGTACCAACCCAAGTGAACCCCTTGCCATTTTTGTAATGTACCTCGGGTGGACCTTCCATGTTTTGTGATAAATATATTTTGCTTCATGTCATTCTTGCATCATGGCATCATAAGAATTCATCATCATTTGGTTTTGTGTGCACCAAGGTTGTTGTGGTGTGGGTTGTTATGGGGACCCCCTTGACTATTCGTTTTAGAATAAAGCTTGTCTAGCAAGGCCCAACTTTGGTGCTATATTTGCTACCTAATAAAATTGCATAGGGATTAGCTACTCTGTGGATTAATCAACAACCCGGGCTAGTGCTCCGCATGAGTGTTGGTCCAAAATGGCAGTAGCCGGGGCCACCAACAGGTGTGCTAGCCGGAAACTTAGCCAATCCGTCATGTCCTGAGAACGAGATACAGGGCTCTTATCGGGTTCATCGACACGTCGGGTGGTCTTGCTGGACTTGTTTTACCTTTCTCGAATGTCTTGCGTGAGGAACTCTAATCTTCTTCGGGCTATATCGAGGTGTCGAATTTCCTTTGGAATTGCCTAGGACGATCACGAGATCCATGGTCGAGGTTATTCCCGCGGCATGTGGTTAATTTTTGATGGATTAGTTCAAGCACCCCTGCAGGGTTAAATCTTTCGAAAAGTCATGCCCGCGGTTATGTGGAAACTTGGATATTTTGTTTAACACCAGGTTATAGTTAACTTCAAGTAAACTCAAATAAAATACACCAATTGTGTGTGTAACCGTGATGGTCTCTGCTCGTGAACATGAATCGAGAGAGAACACAGTGGGGTTATGTTTGACGTAAGTAGGTGTTCAGGATCACTTAGTGATCATGGTAGTTCTCGATCGTCTTTCGTAGAACAACATATTTGCATTCATGTTCTCGTAAGATAGCCACCAAATACATTCTTAGTGCTTGTTGCAACCTCAACACTTACCCCTTCCAAACCCAAAAGCTTTCATAGTTTCGGTACCCGGGTTACATGATTGCTGAGTCCTTGTGGCTCACAGATTACAACAATACAGGTGCAGGTGTTGATGAGTATGTGCCAGAAGATGTGACTCAGCTCCAGTGGGAGTACGACGAAGAACGTGGCCGGATGTACGTCACGTACCCCGATGAGTAGAGTGTCATGGTCGTGATCATTGGGATAGCAAGGCAGCTTTACATTGCTTCTTTTCTTCGTTTGATTTCGTCCGTAGATGGACCCTGTCTTCTGTATGATGCTTGAATAATTGTGTGAACTTGTAATTTAGCTTGTGGTGAGCGTAAGCCAACTCATATACTCATCTCTTCATACATGTATGCAATGTTTACTGCACTTGCGAAACGACGAGATGCGCCTTTATCCCTGTCAAGGCCCCCGTGCCTAAATAAGGATAGGAGCGCATCTTGGGCGTTACAAATTGGTATTCAGAGCCATACAACCCTAGAAGCCTTTGCTTGATCGAACTTGGCCGAGTCGAGTCTAGTAAAAACTACTTTGAGTCTATTTATATCGGAGAGTAGGTTTGTTTTACTCCTCTTCTATACTCTGGTGAGGTATTCGACTTAGGAATTTTTGATTCTACTCCGCTTCTCGCTCAAAAAAAAATTAGGATCACGTGGGTATTTTGGAAACTATATGATGCCGATGTGATGGAGTTCTATCTTGGTGCCTCCTGTCTGACTTGATTTCTTCCGGGGATTTGAGCTCCAGGGGATTCTTGGCATATTGTTATCATTCAGTTTCCTTAGTATCTCAGGACGGAGGGTGTTCGAAAGTGCTTCAATACTTATCGTGGTGAGATAAGGTCGGAGTCACCCAGTATCAGGGAGGCGTCCGGGGTACTGCCATGTTTGGTATCGTTGTGTTTTCGAGGATCCGAGATAGATGGAGTTCTGAAGCCTCTGGTTATGTGTCGACGGATGGATACAGTTGGAGTGTAGGGCTTGTTAGTTGTGTGAGATATTTTGCCTCCCTGTATCCCCAACACCCGATTGCATAACCAAAGATTTCGGGAGTTCTTAGGCGGGAATTCAAGTAGCTACCTAGGATCATCTTCTTTAGATGTATGAGGATCTATATACATTTGTTCCGAGCAACCATATCTCAATTCTGTTGTGTCATTGCAAGTGGCTTCAAGATCTGTTGATGTTATTCCGAACCTGAAGTATGCATTCGTACTAAATTTTCAGTTTGAATGCATGTGATGAGATTCATTGCAATTTCTTTCTAGCCATTTGATTCAGCTTATTGCAATCATCTTTGTCAATGATGTACTGATGTTCTTGTCCATCTCCAGGATGGCTCCACCAACTCGCGGGAATTCGGGTCGTGATGGGGAGTAGTCTAACCCTCCACCTCCTCCTCTAGAAGCTTGGCAAGTTGTGATGGCTGCGACCAACGCGGATACTCAGATGTTGCTCAGGCTATTGCAAGAGAGAGATCAGGGACAACAAGGTTATCAAGGGAATTTCCAGAATCAGCCTCAGTTTGCGACACTCAACCAGTTCCTTGCTAACCAGCCCAAGTCTTTCACCTATTGTGAGCAGCCTTTTGATGCGGATGACTGGTTCCGTGACATGAGCAAGCACTTCGAGTGTAGCCATGTCAGACCAGATTACTATGTCTAGTTCGTGATGTTTCAGCTCAAGGGTCAGGTAGCTGATTGGTGGAAGCAATACAAGGACTCCAGGGGTGATCGTGTTATCAGCTAGGATGATTTCTGTCATGACTTCAGGGCCCATTACATTTTGACGAGCTTTGTCAAGGAGATGCGTGAGAAGTTCAGGCACCTGAAGCAGGGAAGCAAGTCTGACTATCAGTACAACGTCGAGTTCCAGAATCTGGCACGCTATGCTAAACAAGATGTTCCTGACGACAAGTCCATGATTTATCAGTTCAGAGGTGGTCTCAAGGATAAACTTCTACTGGGTCTGGTCCTCCAGGAGCCTCGTGAGTTTGATCAGTTCTACAACATGGCTTTGAAGGTCGAGGCAACTCATCTCAAGTTGGAGAACTCAAGGAAGCGTTCCAGGGAATCTTACTCTTCTTCTTCTTCCAGTTCTCAGATGGTCCCTAAGCAGTAGAAGAATTGGGTTCCTCCTCCTCCTCCTCCGTTTCGTCCCCCTCAGCAGCAGAGGCAGTTCGGTGGTTGAGGTTCTTCCCTCCCACCCAACCCAGGTTATCAGCAGAGGCCCCAGGCACCCAAGTCAGCTAATGTTCCTCCTCCAGGCAACTTCTGTTCGCTCTCAGAGGTTACTTGTCATGGTCAGAAGGGTCACTACTCAAACAAGTGCAACCAACGACGTCTTCCGCCTCCTCCTCTAGTCAGACCTCTAGGCAATTCTATCGTGAGGCACAACCCCAAGACAGCGAGAGTGAACATGCTGAATGCAGCTGAAGCAAAGGAGTCTTCTCAAGTGATCATGGGTAATCTCCCAGTTAATTCTATTCCTGCAAGAGTTTTGTTTGACATTGGTGCATCGCATTCATTCATATCTAGACCTTTTGTTTCTAAGCATGAATTGTTCACGAATGAATTGGCTAAGCCTATAACAATAGCTTCTCCCGGGAAGATGATGAATTCGCGATTGATAGTTCCGAATGTCTCTATCAAGATGGGCAATTATTCTTTTCTGGCCTCTCCAATTGTTCTCGGAAATTCCGATATTGATCTCATTCTTGGCATGGATTTTCTTGCTATGAACAAGACGTATGTTGATTGTCAAGCCAAAGAAGTAAAATTGAATCATCCTTCAGAAGACGTGATCATTTTCGCAGCTCGCGATGACACGATTCTTCTCTTTGCTCTTAACGAGAAGGGTGAAATCTCAATCATTTCTCAAATTCCGGTGGTTTGTGAGTATGAAGATGTCTTTCTTGAAGAATTGCCAGGAATGCCTCCGCACCGGCCAGTTGAGTTTGTGATTTCTCTCGAACCTGGAACTGAACCGGTTTGCAAGCGTCCTTATAAGCTTGGCCCCAAAGAGATGAAAGAGTTGAAGAAGCAGCTAGATGAACAAGAACGTCTGGGTCTGATCAGACCAAGTTCTTCTCCATGGGGTTGTGGTGTGCTATTTGTCAAGAAGAAGGATGGCACAACTGACTTTGTGTCGATTACCGTCCATTGAATAAAAAGACAATCAGGAACAAGTACCCACTTCCCAACATCAATGAGTTGTTTGAACAACTAAAAGGTGCCAAGGTTTTCTCCAAGCTTGATCTTCGCATGGGCTATCATCAGATTCGCATCCGTGAAGAAGATATTCCAAAGACTGCTTTCAGGACGAGTTTTGGCACTTATGAGTACACCGTCATGTCCTTTCGTCTCGCCAATGCTCCTCCAACCTTCTCCAGGATGATGAACTTCATATTCTCTCCTTTCAAAAATGAGTTCGTCTTGGTGTATTTGGATGATATTCTCGTGTTCTCAAAGACTGAAGAAGAACATGTAGAGCATCTCCGGCTTGTGCTTGACAAGCTAAGAGAGCATCGATTCTATGCTAAGTTCTCCAAGTGTGAGTTTTGGCTTAATGAAGTGGTGTACCTTGGGCATGTGATCTTTGCCGAGGGCATTAAAGTGCACCCTAAGAAAGTTGAGGCAATCTTGAAGTGGGAGCCTCCTTAGAATGTCAAGAAGCTACGTAGCTTCCTCGGGCTTGCAAGTTACTGCAGAAGATTCGTGGAGAACTTCTCTCAAATTTCTAAGCCTCTATCCAACATCCTCCAGAAGAATGTCAAGTATGTTTGGTCTCCTGAGTGTGATGTGGCGTTCAATACGCTCAAGGAGAAGCTAACTTCAGCTCCAGTTCTTGTTCCTCCCGAGCAATCAAAGCCTTTCCAAGTGTTCTATGATGCTTCCCTCCAAGGTCTTGGTGGTGTTCTCATCCAAGATAAGAAGATTGTTGCTTATACCTCACGACAGCTGAAGCCTAGCGAGAAGAACTACCCCACTCATGATCTTGAGCTGGCGGCAGTTGTGCATGCTCTGATGACTTGGAGGCATTTGTTGTCGGGTAGACCAGTTGAGGTGTATGATAACCCACAAGTATAGGGGATCGTAACAGTTTTTGAGGGTAGAGTATTCAACCCAAATTTATTGATTCGACACAAGGGGAGCCAAAGAATATTCTCGAGTATTAGCAGCTGAGTTGTCAATTCAACCACACGTGAAAGACTTAATATCTACAGCAAAGTGTTTAGTAGCAAAGTAATATGGTAGTAACGGTAACGGTGGCAAGTGATAGTAGCAGTTTGTAGTGTTTGTAACAGTAGCAACGGAAAAGTAACTTAGCAAAGATCAATATATGGAAAGCCTGTAGGCAATGGATCTGTGATGGATAATTATGTTGGATGGCATTCATCATGCAATAGTTATAACATAGGGTGACACAGAACTAGCTCCAATTCATCAATGTAATGTAGGCATGTATTCCATATATAGTCGTACGTGCTTATGGAAAAGAACTTGTATGACATCTTTTGTCCTACCCTCCCGTGGTAGTGGGGTCCTATTGGAAACTAAGGGATATTAAGGCCTCCTTAATAGAGAACCAGACCAAAGCATTAGCACTTAGTGAATAAACGAACTCCTCAAACTATGGTAATCACCGGAAAGAATCCCAGTTATTGTCACCCTGGGGGATGCGGATCATAACTCGTAATAGGTGTCTACAACCAGCAAGATAGGATCAAGAACACACATATATTCATGAAAACATAATAGGTTCAGATCTTAAATCATGGCACTCGGGCCCTAGTGACAAGCATTATGCATAGCAAAGTCATAACAACATCAATCTCAGAACATAGTGGATAGTAGGGATCAAACCCTAACAAAACTAACTCGATTACATGATAAATCTCATCCAACGCATCACCGTCCAGCAAGCCTACGATGAGATTACTCATGAACGGTGGAGAGCATCATGTAATTGGTGATGAAGGATGGTTGGTGATGCAAAGGCGTCGATTTCCCCTCGCTGGGGCCCAAAACGGACTCCAGATCTGGTCTCCCGAGGAAGAACGGGAGGTAGCGGCGGCTCCGTATCATGAAACGCGATGAACTCTTCTCTCTGATTTTTTCTCCCCAAATAGGAATATATAGGAGTGGAAACGAGGTCATAGGAGCAGCAGGGGGCCCACAAGCCTGCTCGGCGCGGCCTAGGGGGGTGGTCGCGCCCACCAGCCTTATGGCCAGGTGGTGGGGCCCCTGCAGTTGATTCTTTTGCCAGTATTTTTTATTAATTACAAAAATATTCTCCGTAAATTTTTAGGATGATCCGAGAACTTTTATTTCTACACAAAAATAACACCAAGGCAATTCTGCTGAAAACAGCGTCAGTCCGGGTTAATTCCATTCGAATCATGCAAATTAGACTCCAAAACAAGGGCAAAAGAGTTTGGAAAATTAGATACGTTGGAGACGTATCAACTTGCCCAAGCTTAAACCTTTGCTTGTCCTCAAGTAATTCAGTTGATAAACTAAAAGTGATAAAGAAAAACTTTTACAAACTCTGTTTGATCTTGCTGTTGTAAATATGTCTAACTTATGTTCATATTTTTAGCAAAGATTATAAACTAACCACATTCACAATAACATTTGGCTCTCACATTTACTCATATCAATGGCATAATCAACTAGCGAGCAATAATAACAAGTCTCGGATGACAATAATTTTATCAAAACAATCATGATACAATATGACATAATGGTATCTCGCTAGCCCTTTCTGAGACCGCAAAACATAAATGCAGAGCATCTATGGAGAACAAGGACTGACTAAACATTGTAATTCATGGTGAGAGAGATCCAGTCATGCTCATACTCAATATCAATTAATAGCAAGGCATCCAAATGACAATGGTTCACTCTAACTGGTGCTTTTTATAAGAGGATGTTGACTCAACAATAAAGTAAATGGAAAGACCCTTCGCAGAGGGAAGCATTGATTTGCAGAGGTGCCAGAGCTCAAGCTTTTAAAACAGAGATAGATAATGATTTTGGAGCGGTATGCTTTCGTTGCTCACATAATGACCAAGAGGTTTTCAATATCTTCCATGCTAGATACATTATAGGCGGTTCCCAAACAGAATGGTAAAGTTTTTACTCCCCTTCCAACAATCAGTCACACTCCACCGCGGGCCGAATTCACGGGTACCGTCCATACAAACACAGTCTTGGGGGAGTTTTGTTTAATTATATTTTTCTTTTTATTTCAAGCATGGAACTGGGCATCCCGATTACCAGCCACTTTCTCATGAATGAATCAACACATATCGTGAGAATAACCCACCTAGCATGGAAGATACTGACAACCCCCAGTCGCCACATGAGCGATTTGGGCATACAAAACAGAAAGTTTATTTGAAGGTTTAAAGTTTAGCACATGCAAATTTACTTGGAACGGTAGGTAAATACCACATATAGGTAGATATGGTGGACTCATATGGAACAACTTTGGGTTTGTTGAGATGGATGCACAAGCAGTATTTCCGCTTAGTACTTGTGAAGGCTAGCAAAAGACTGGCGAGCGACCAACTAGAGAGCGACATAGTCATCAACATGGTTTGAGATTAACCAACATTGATGATGAGAGAGATCCAGTCATGCTCATACTCAATATCAATTAATAGCAAGGCATCCAAATGACAATGGTGCACTCTAACTGGTGCTTTTTAAAAAAGGATGGTGACTCAACAATAAAGTAAATGGAAAGACCCTTCGCAGAGGGAAACATTGATTTGCAGAGGTGCCAGAGCTCAAGCTTTTAAAACAGAGATAGATAATGATTTTGGAGCGGTATGCTTTCGTTGCTCACATAACGACCAAGAGGTTTTCAATATCTTCCATGTTAGATACATTATAGGCGGTTCCCAAACAGAATGGTAAAGTTTTTACTCCCCCTCCAACAATCAGTCACACTCCACCGCGGGCCAAATTCACGGGTACCGTCCATACAAACACAGTCTTGGGGGAGTTTTGTTTAATTACATTTTTCTTTTTATTTCAAGCATGGAACTGGGCATCCCAATTACCAACCACTTTCTCATGAATGAATCAACACATATCGTGAGAATAACCCACCTAGCATGGAAGATACTGACAGCCCCTAGTCGCCACATGAGCGATTTGGGCATACAAAACAGAAAGTTTATTTGAAGGTTTAAAGTTTAGCACATGCAAATTTACTTGGAACAGCAGGTAAATACCACATATAGGTAGATATGGTGGACTCATATGGAACAACTTTGGGTTTATTGAGATGGATGCACAAGCAGTATTCCCGCTTAGTACTTGTGAAGGCTAGCAAAAGACTAGCGAGCGACCAACTAGAGAGCGACACAATCATCAACATGGTTTGAGATTAACCAACATTGAATGCAAGCATGACTAGGATCTATTTCACTATGAACATAAATATCGTGGAGGCTATGTTGATTTGTTTCAACTACATGCGTGAACATGTGCCAAGTCAAGCCACTTGAATCATCCAGAGGAGGATACCATTCTATCATACTACATCACAACCATTTTAATGTGCATGTTGGCACTCAAGATGAACCATTATCCACTCTTAGCTAATTAAGCATGGCATGAATAACTATAATCAACCCATAATGTATTGAATTCAGAACGACGAGCTAATCATATTTACAAAAGCAAGATAGGTTGAGTTCATACCAGCTTTTCTCCATCTCAATCTTTTCATCAAATATCGTCATTATTGCCTTTCACTTGCACGACCGAACGATGTGAATAATAATAATAGTGCACTTGCATTGAACTAAGCTGGAATCTACAAACAATAAACCAAAGGAGAAGACAAGGCAATATGGGCTCTTTGTAAGATAAACAATAGTGCATATGAGAGCCACTCAACACGTCATCGTGGTCTTCTCCTTACGACCTAAATAAAATAAAATAAAATTATTTACACGGGAAAGCTCCCAACAAGCAAAAAAGAAGAACGAGAAATATTTTTGTGTTTTCTCTTTAATGCTACAACTAAGCAACTAGGAAATAAAGCTAGAACTATTTTTTTTATTTTCCTCAAAGTTAATTAAACACACAAGAAGAAAGCATAAAGAAGAAAATAAACTACCATGGATAGTACAATGAAAAAGTATGAACACCAACAACTGAAATAAGTGTGTGAACATGAATGTAATGTCGGTGAGAAATACATACTCCCCAAAGCTTAGGTTTTTGGCCTAAGTTGGTTTAGGGCCATGGCTGGCCTGGATAATATCTGAAGTCAAAGTTGGGGTTGTGCTGGGCTACGGCAGCTACCGCCTGTACCACTGCAGCGTGAAGGCGAGCGGTTTTTGCATTTTGCTCGTATTCGTTTGCCTCCTCTCTGGTTATAAAATATCTCTGCTTTCCTGAAAGTTAAATAAGGCAGGAGCAGGAAGGCTAACATGGACAACATGTTACCTGTCAAAAATTAGTCGGTACTGGAGGGATTGTTCATTTCTTTCAAGAAACTGATAGCGCACCAAAGCCTCATAATCAAATAAATAAGGGGGTAACTCAAAGTCATTCCCTCTTATGGGTACCCCAAGATACATAGCTACACGGGTGGCATAAATTCCACCAAAGAGATCTCCATCCTTAGCATTATGATGTAACCTCCTGGCAATAATATCCTCCAAGTTATATCGTCTATCTACCATTACCACACTCTTAAGAATACTCAGATCAGATGCGCAAAGGTGACTATGCTCAAGTTTACCGTCAATACATCTACCTATGAAGAGAGCAAAATACTGTATAGCCGGAAAGTGAATGCTCCCCAAAGTAGCTTGTGTAATGATTCTAGTTTCCCCCACTGTGATGCTAACAAGGAAATCATTATATTCATTTTTATGAGGATCGCTACGACTACCCCACGGTGGAATTTTTCACGCATCATTAAAATCTTCTAGGTCCATGGTATAGGATTTATCATAAAGATTAAATAGAACAGAATGAGAATTACGCCTAGATGAAAATTCAAACCTCCGCACAAAAGAATCAGTGAGTTGATAGTATTGCTTGCATCGATCTGAAATGAAATCCTCAAGGCCAGCATTCCTTATGTGCGCATAAAACTCTTCCTTGAATCCGGCGTTGTCCATGAATTGATCTGACGGCCATTCACAAGGCAGTACTCGAGCTTCCCTTGGTAGTTCAAAATCGGGCTCACATAGAGCGAGTCTCGGGGCTTTCTTGCTCGAGGAACCACCTTGGTACATTCTCCTCAACATCTTTTATTTCTCTGAAAATTTCTGAAATTTGTAGTGAGTGAAAATAAAGGTGAACAAAACTCAACAAAACTCATAGCAACTACTCCCTCAATTTCCTAGAGACTATATCATGCATCAAAACTACTTGGGACCATACAAATTTGACATGCAATCTCAAAAACAAGGTCACCATAACAACAAAATTTGCAATATATAGGGCACTAGAACAAAAAATAATTGGACCATTGGAGGAGTCACATACCGATGAGCAATCCCCTAAAACAGTTTTGCAAATGGAGCTTTGAGCAAGGTGATCGAAAATGGCAGCAAGATGTGCTAGAACACGGGTTTGAGTAATGGTGTGATTTTTTCTGGAGGAAGATTGAATGGGTGCTGGAATAAGTGGAGGGGGGCCATGTGGGACCCACAAGCCACAAGGGCACGCCCAGGGGGGTGGTCGCGCCCTACAGGCTTGTGGCCCACTAGTGCAGCCCCCTGATGTATTCTCAGTGCAAAAAATTCTTAAATATTCCAGAAAAAATCATACTAAATTTTCAGGGGATTATGGGAACTTTTATTTTTAGGTCAATTTTCTATTGCATGGAAAACTCAGAAAATAGAAAAATAATAGCATTTTTACTTAATTTCATCTAGGTAACAGAAAGTAAAAGTTAGGTGCAGGAAGTTGTGCTTTCTAAATTCATCCATCTCATGCTCATCAAAAGGAATCCATCAATAAGGTTGATCAAGTCTTATTAACAAACTTCTTTCGAATATCATGAAACAAAAGAATTTTCGAATAACACTAAGTTACCTCAATGGGGATATGCATTTCCCCAACAATAAGTATATCATATTTCTTCTTGACAGTAGGAAGAGGGAACTTAAAGTCTCCAATAATAATTGTTGGAGTTTTTTCAATAGAATTGATACTATGAACTTGAGGTTGTTTCTTCGGAAAGTGTACCGTATGTTCATTACCATTAATATGAAAAGTGACATTGCCTTTGTTGCAATCAATAACAGTCCCTGCAATATTTAAAAAGGGTCTACCAAGGATGATCGACATACTGTCGTCCTCGGGAATATCAAGAATAACAAAGTCCGTCAAGATAGTAGCATTTGCAACTACGACAGGTACATCCTCACAAATACTGATAGGTAGAGCAGTTGGTTTATCAGCCATTTGCAAACATATTTCAGTAGGTGTCAACTTATTCAAATCAAGTCTACAGTATAAAGAGAAAGGCATAACACTAATACCAGCTCCAAGATCACATAAAGCAGTTTTAACATAATTTCCTTTAATAGAGCATGGTATAGTAGGTACTCTGGGATCTCCTAGTTTCTTAGGTATTCCACCTTTAAAAGTATAATTAGATAGCATGATGGATATCTCAGCTTCCGGTATCTTTCTTTTATTTGTCACAATATCTTTCATATACTTAGCATAAGGAGACATTTTCAAAATACCAATCAAGCGCATACGTAAAAAGACTGGTCTAAGCATTTCAGCAAAGCGCTCAAAGTCCTCATCATCCTTTTTCTTGGATGGTTTAGAAGTAAAGGGCATGGGTTTCTGAACCCATGGTTCTCTTTCTCTACCATGCTTCCTAGCAATGAAGTCTCTTTTATCGTATCTTTTATTCTTAGGTTGTGGGTTATCAAGATCATCAGCAGGTTCAATCTCCACATCATTATCATTACTAGGTTGAGCATCATCATGAACATCATTATTAATGTTATTACTAGGCTCATGTTCATCACCAGATTGTGTCTCAGCATCAGAAATAGAAATATCATTTGGATTCTCAGATGTATCTATAACAGGTTCACTAGCAGCATGCAAAGTACTATCATCATTCTTTTTCCTACTCTTATTCGAAGGAATAGGTGCATCAGTATTAACTCTTTGAGAATCTTGTTCAATTCTCCTAGGATGTCCCTCGGGATACAAAGGTTCCCGAGTCATTCTACCACCTCTAGTCACAACTTTAACAGAATGATCATTGTCTTTACTATTCATCTCATTAAGCAAATCATTTTGAGCCTTAAGTACTTGTTCTACTTGAGTGGTTACCATGGTAGCATGTTTACTAATAAGCTTAAGATCATTGATAGTTCTACTCAAATAATCACCCAAGCGATCAAGCATATAAGCATTATGTTTCAATTGTCTACTAACATAGGCATTGAAATTTTCTTGCTTCATAATAAAATTATCGAATTCATTCAAGCATTGGCTAGCAGAATTATTATAAGGAATATCTCCTTCATCAAATCTACTGAGAGAATTTACCTCTACTACATGTGTCGGGTTATCAAGACCATGTATTTCTTCAATAGGTGGTAGATTCTTAACATCTTCAGCTTTTATACCCTTTTCTTTCATAGATTTCTTTGCGTCTTGCATATCTTCAAGACTGAGGAATAGAATACCTCTTTTCTTCGGAGTTGGATTTGAAGGTGGTTCGGGAATAGTCCAATCATTATCATTGCTCAATATATTATCCAATAGTAATTCAGCTTGTTCAACAGTTCGTTCCCTGAAAACACAACCAGCACAACTATCTAGGTAGTCCCTAGAAGCATCGGTTAGTCCATTATAAAAGATATCAAGTATTTGATTTTTCTTGGAGGATGATCAGGCAAAGCATTAAGTAATTGGAGAAGCCTCCCCCAAGCTTGTGGGGACTCTCTTCTTCAATTTGCACAAAGTTAAATATTTCCTGCAAGGCAGCTTGTTTCTTATGGGCAGGAAACTATTTTTCAGAGAAGTAATAAATCATATCCTGGGGACTACGCACACAACCAGGAGCAAGAGAATTAAACCATATCTTAGCATCACCCTTTAACAAGAAAGGAAACAACTTAAGAATATAGTAACAACGAGTTTTTTCCTCATGAGTAAATAGGGTGGCTATATCATTCAATTTGGTAAGATGTGCCACAGCAGTTTCAGATTCATAACCATGGAAAGGATCAGATTCAACCAAAGTAACTAACTCAGGATTGACAGAGAATTCATAATCCTTATCAGTAACAAACATAGGTGAAGTAGCAAACTTAGGATCATATTGCATTCTAGCATTCCGAGATTTTTCCTTCCACTTGCGAAGCAATTTCTTAAGATCATCTCTATCCTGACAAGCAAGAAAGTCCCTAGCTACCTCTCTTTCCATAACATAACCCTCAGGTATATGAGGCAATTCATATCTAGGAGAGCTAGGTCTAGCAGGTGAATCATAGTGTTCAGTTTCAATAATTTCATCAGATTCAGAAATATTATCAGTTTCAGCATTGGCTCTAGCAATTTGTTCATCAAGAAATTCACTAAGTGGCATAGTATAATCAAGCAAAGTATATCATAAGCATCATCCATAGCATAAGTAGCATCATCAATTACTTGCGACATATCAGAATTACTAGCAGGTGGTGGTGTCGCAAACTTACTCATAACAGAAGGTGAATCAAGTGCAGAGCTAGATGGCAGTTCCTTACCTCCCCTTGTAGTAGAGGGATAGATCTTGGTTTTTGGATCTTTCAGATTCTTCATAGTGATCAACAGATATATATCCCAAGTGACTCAGAGAATAAAGCTATGCTCCCCAGCAACGGCGCCATAAAAAGGTCTTGATAACCCACAAGTATAGGGGATCGCAATAGTTTTTGAGGGTAGAGTATTCAACCCAAATTTATTGATTCGACACAAGGGGAGCCAAAGAATATTCTCGAGTATTAGCAGTTGAGTTGTCAATTCAACCACACCTGAAAGACTTAATATCTGCAGCAAACAGTTCAGTAGCAAAGTAATATGGTAGTAACGGTAACGGTGGCAAGTGATAGTAGCAGTTTGTAGTGTTTGTAACAGTAGCAACGGAAAAGTAACTTAGCAAAGATCAATATATGGAAAGCTCGTAGGCAATGGATCAGTGATGGATAATTATGTCGGATGGCATTCATCATGCAACAGTTATAACATAGGGTGACACAGAACTAGCTCCAATTCATCAATGTAATGTAGGCATGTATTCCATATATAGTCATACGTGCTTATGGAAAAGAACTTGCATGACATCTTTTGTCCTACCCTCCCGTGGCAGCGGGGTCCTATTGGAAACTAAGGTATATTAAGGCCTTTGTTTAATAGAGAACCGGACCAAAGCATTAGCACTTAGTGAATAAATGAACTCCTCAAACTACGGTAATCACCGGAAAGAATCCCAGTTATTATCACCCTGGGGGATGCGGATCATAACTCGTAATAGGTGTCTACAACTATCAAGATAGGATCAAGAACACACATATATTCATGAAAACATAATAGGTTCAGATCTTAAATCATGGCACTCGGGCCCTAGTGACAAGCATTAAGCATAGCAAAGTCATAGCAACATCAATCTCAGAACATAGTGGATAGTAGGGATGAAACCCTAACAAAACTAACTCGATTACATGATAAATCTCATCCAACCCATCACTGAACAGGAAGCCTACGATGAGATTACTCACGAAGGGTGGAGAGCATCATGGAATTGGTGATGAAGGATGGTTGGTGATGACAAAGGCGTCGATTTCCCCTCTCTGGTGCCCAAAACGGACTCCAGATCTGGTCTCCCGAGGAAGAACAGGAGGTGGCGGCGGCTCCGTATCGTGAAATGCGATAAACTCTTCTCTTTGATTTTTTCCTCCCCAAATAGGAATATATATGAGTGGAAGCGAGGCCGGAGGAGCAGCAGGGGGCCCACAAGCCTGCTCGGCACGGCCTAGGGGGTGGTTGTGCCCACCAGCCTTGTGGCCAGGTGGTGGGCCCCCTGTAGTTGATTCTTTCGCCAGTATTTTTTATTAATTCCAAAAATATTCTCTGTAAATTTTCAGGATGATCCGAGAACTTTTATTTTTGCACAAAAATAACACCAAGGCAATTCTGCTGAAAACAGTGTCAGTCCGGGTTAGTTCCATTCAAGTCATGCAAATTCGAGTCCAAAAGAAGGGCAAAAGTGTTTGGAAAAGTAGATACGCACCGGTCACAAGAGCTTGAAGTACATTTTCACTCAACCCAATCTCAATCTTTGGCAGTCTCGTTGGGTGGAAATGATTGAGGACTTCAATCCAAGCATTGAGTGTACACCTGGAAAAGCAAATGTCATTGTAGCCGCGCTCAGCCGATAGGCGTACTGCAACAGTCTTATCCTGAAGCCTCTTCAACCTGAGGTTTGTGAAGCCTTCCGCAAGCTCAACCTCTAAATGATTCTGCAAGGATTTCTTGCAAATCTTCAAGTCTCTCCAACTCTGGAAGATCAGGTTCACCGAGCTCAACTTCTCGATGCTATGGTGAAGAAAGTGAATAAAGGTGTGGACAAGTGCATTCCGAAGTATAAGTGCTTTCGCGTTGATGACAAAGATACCTTGTTCTTTGAGGACCGTCTGGTGGTTCCAAAAGATGGTCTTAGAAAGGTTATCATGGACGAAGCACACAATTCTCTCCTATCCATTCATCCAGGCAGTTCCAAGATGTATCAGGACCTCAAGCAAACCTTCTGGTGGACTCATATGAAGCGTGAAATTGCTCAGTTCATGAATGAGTGTGATGTTTGTCGCAGAGTGAAGGCAGAACATCAACGTCC
Organism: Hordeum marinum; assembly: GCA_022496015.1. NCBI lineage: Eukaryota > Viridiplantae > Streptophyta > Magnoliopsida > Poales > Poaceae > Hordeum > Hordeum marinum. Next base: position 1,237,216 of record JAAAWK010001153.1, on the reverse strand, counting down.
AGCAGGTCTCCTTCAGCCTTTTCCTATTCCAGAGTGGAAATTCGATCATGTGGAGATGGATTTCGTCATTGGTTTTCCAAAGTCCAAGAAGGGCAACGATGCCATATTTGTGGTTATTGACAAGCTGACCAAAGTTGCCCATTTCCTTCCGGTCACAGAGTCTATCTCGGCAGCTCAGCTGGTAGAGGTGTATACATCAAGGATAGTTTCTTTGCACAGTATTCCTCAGCTCATTTCCTTAGACCGTGGAAGCTTCTTCACTTCCAAGTTCCGGGACTCCTTCCAGACTGCTATGGGTACCAAGATCCGTTTCAGCATTGCATTCCATCCACACACAAGTGGCCAAGTTGAGAGAGTCAACCAAATCCTCGAAGACATGCTCAGAGCCTGTGTGATTTCTTTCGGCATGAAATGGTAAGATTGCCTTCCATACACCAAATTGTCATACAACAACAGCTTCCAGGCTAGTTCAGGCAAGGCACGACTCAAGATTCTCTACGGCAGGAAGTGTCGTACCCCGCTCAATTGGTCTGAAACCGGTGAGCGTCAAATTCTGGGCAATGACATGATCACTGAAGCAGAAGAGATGTGTTGTGTCATTCGTGAGAATCTCAAAGCAGCTCAATCCCGCCAGAAGAGTTATTATGATAACAAACATCAGGATGTCTCCCTCCAAATCGATGATTTTGTCTATCTCATAGTTTCTCCCATGAAGGGCACTCAGCATTTTGGAATGAAAGGGAAGCTAGCTCCTCGCTTTGTGGGTCCTTTCAGAATTGTGGGCAAGAGGGGTGACCTTGCCTACCAACTCGAGCTTCCTCCAAATTTTGCAAATGTGCATGATGTCTTCCATGTCTCTAAGCTTCGGAGGTGCTTCAAGACTCCTGAGCGTACCATTGACCTCCAAGACATTGATCTCCAAGAACACCTATCCTATCATTAGCATCCTGTTGCTATTCCCGAAGAAACTGAGCGTAAGACTCGCAACAAGTCAATCAAGTTTCTCAAGGTGAAGTGGTCTCATCATTCCGACAAAGAAGCCACTTGGGAACATGAGGATCTTCTTCGTTGCGAATTTCCAGAGTTCTTTCGTTCTTAGATCTCGAGTCGAGATCCTCTTGTAGTGTGGGAGAGTTGTAACAGCCCAAGTGCACCCCATGCCATTTTTGTAATGTATCTCAGGTGGACCTTCCATGTTTTGTGATAAATATATTTTGCTTGATGTCATTCTTGCATCATGGCATCATAGGAATTCATCATCATTTGGTTTTGTGTGCACCAAGGTTGTGGTGGTGTGATTGTGGTGTTCTTGTGAGAGTATGTGTTTGCGTGTGAATGCATGTGTTGCTTGGTTGAAGTGTTGCTCTAATCCCTCTCATTTCAAAACAAACCATCACCTTTTCTCTCCTTCTAAATATTCCACATGGTGATGTTTACTTGTTGTTTTCTCTGTTTAAAAATTGTTGAACATCTTCTAAATAATCTTCTAGCATTTATAAAATAACCCTCTGCCTTGTTTAGAGTATCCCATTTTAATAATATTTTGCAACAGAGCCTACTAATATATTTAGGGGAATTAATTTGCTTGCTCTAAAAATGCCCAACTCATTTTTATTAAATTGTTGGCATTTTTGTGTTCTTATAAATGTATTTCTTTTTATTTTTAGCTTCCCTCTCTAATCTCTGTTTATTTTTGTTCTCTGATTTTTAAATAAAAGAATTGGTTGTTTTCTGTTGAGAGAGAGAGAGAGGAGGCAGATGGGCTCTGCCTCGCCCATCTCGCTGGCCGAGGCCCAGCTCCTTGCTCCTGATGGCCACCTGCTCCATCTTCCTCCTTTCCGTCAGGCAGAGAGCGCACGAGAGAGAGAGAGAGAGAGAGAGAGAGAGAGAGTTGCCGCCGTGGCTCACGGACGTCGAGGCGCTGTCCCATCCGCGCCCCTATAAAGTCAGCCGTGTCCCTAGGGTTTCCCCTTTCCACCTCGCGCAGCCGCACCTCCCTCTCCCTCCTTCCTCCTTCCCTCCCACAGGTAAGTTCAGAGAGATGCAGTGAGAAGTTTAGAGAGTTCAGAGAGTCGGCAATCGTCGCCGACGTCTTCCTCGCCTCCGACCGTCGCCCGATGTTCTTTGGCATGTCCTAGAGGTCCCCACCATCGTCCTCAAGCTGTTCACGGAGCTAGGAGGAGAAGGGAGGCACCCCCTTGTCGGCTTCTTCCTTTGCTCCGTCGCGCACCCGCAGCCCCGTGAGGATCTTCTTCCCCGTCGCAGTGCCGAGACCGTCTTCGCCCCCCTCTTGGTGAGCGTCGACCCCGCGTCCTGTCCCGTGCCGTTTCATGTTGCTCTCGCCGTTGTTGTGCCCGCTTAGCTGCCGCAGCCGCCATGCCCGAGCGAGCGGAAGCTCCAACTCGAGCCCCGCCTCAGTGCGTTGGTAATCGCCCCTTCTGAGTGTGGGTTTGAATCCCCCCCAGTGAGCCCGCAGCACCCGCTAGTAGCCCTTGGCTGCCTCCTTTGCCTCCTCGCTCGTCGGCGTCCTCCTCTAGTTCTGGTCGCTGACAGCAGTGCAGCAACATCAGGGGCCTGTTCAAAAGAACAAAAAACCCTATACTAGCAGAGTCCCCTTCGTAGCCCAGTGGCCAGCGCCGCGCCCTCCTAGAGGGGAGACCCGGGTTTGATCCCCCGCGGGCACAACCCCCCCTTTTGTGATTTTGTGTGTGCGCATGTGGATCTGGTGTGGCCACGGGCAGGATCACGCGTGCCTGTGCAGTGCGTGGTGTGGCCCTGTGTGTGTGCTGTTGTGTGTGTGTGTATATGACAGGTGGGCCGTGGGGCCAACTTGTCATCCTCACAGAGGGGCCCTGGCTCACTGCCAGGTGGGTCCCTCCTTATTATTTGTTTTGTTCTATTTCTTGTTTTTCTTGTTTTTCTTGTTTTATTTCTTTTGTTAATAGGAATAATTCCATTTCTGGAAATGTCCAGATATGTACTAGGCATTTTTAGCAGTGTTCTTTTATATTAAATTTTGACTTATGAGTGTGGGCATGTAATTTTCGAGGTAGGGTTTGGGAGTTTTTCAAAAGGAAAGATATGAGTGTGATATATGATTTTGGGGTAGAAATTCCCAAGGAATGCAATGGTGCTGTTTGTTTGGCCATTTGAGCAAGTTTTGCAAAATGTCATTTTGTTTCAATATGCCATTTTGACATTTATGTATAAATAAATTCATGCATGCTATGTTAATTGTGTCAACATGAAAGTGGTAGAGTTTTGTGAGTATTATGCCCTGGTCTTTTCTTTTGACATGAAAAGCTTGTATGTAAGTAGGTTTCTTGCTCCAAAATAGCTAATAAAATGTTGTTGTTTTCAACATGCTAAATATTTCTAAGTCTGAGATGTTGTAGTTATTTTGATGCCATGTTTAGTGGATGCTACCAAGTGTTCTGTTGTGTTTTAGCTCAAGCTCAGTGCTAGTGTTTTGTAGTAGATCTTGTCCTCTACCATCCTGTTAATTTTCATGCCATGAGGTGGTCTCTAGCATCATTGTTTTCTGCTGTCAAATTGCTATCAGGATAACTCAGATTCCAGAAAACTGTGATTTTCACTAAGTCCCTAGAATCTGTTTCATTATGCCATCTTGTGGGCTTCCTGCTTACTGATCCTTGCTTCCTATCAAATTTGTGTAGTTGGATGATTTGTTAAGAGTTTTATGTAGTTTCTGTAAATACCTTGTTTGTGGTTGGAAACATCTTGTAGCTCTAGATATTTGTTGTGCAAGTGGCTATGTTGCTGTTTTGGATAGGGTGTGTGTGGTTTTGTGTTGTGGCTTGTGGGAGCTATGCTCCATTGTTTTGCTTGATCTTTTGGCTCTATTGTGGTTAGTTTTTCATTTACTAACTAGCCCATGGCCTTCCTTGTCTTGTATTTTATCTTCGTACCTTGTCGTGAGCATAGCGTGAGAACCGTTACTCTGTTTCCTACGTTTTACATATGCATTTGCATTGATTTTGCATGAAGCATCCATATTTTCCATGATCATGCATGGCCAAACAACTTAAGATGAGATTATGTCCAGAATTCTAATAACTTATCTATTGCATGAGAAACATGACTAGCTTAGGATTGCCATGTTAAATACTTCAAATGAATCATGCATCATCTTGTTTGTGCATTGCACCTTGGTTGTTTGTTTATTTGGTGTTGTTTCTCTTTGGGTAGACGCGAGTGTTGAACCTGAGTACGAGGATCCAGGAGAGTGCAACTACGAGGACCCAGCTCTTTGTCCCTCTGAACAACCAACATGCAAGATGATCGTACCCGGATCCCGACACTATTTTTGCTTTGCTAGATGTCTCGCTCTTATCGTTACACTTGCGTTACCTACCACTTGAATGTCCAGCCTCCTATATTTCCATGATAGCCTCTAACCCCTCCACTACCTAGCAAACCTTGTTTGGCTAAGTAACTGCTGCTTCGCCCCTCTTATAGCGTTCTTAGATGCAGGTGCAGATTGTTCCCATGTGATAACATGGATATCTGGATATATCACAATATTTTCTGCTATTTAATTTAATGCACATATATATCTTGGTAAGGTGGAAGGCTTGGCCTTTTGCTCAGTGTTTTGTTCCACTTTTATCGCCATAGTTACTTGTTACCGGTGTTATGTTCCATATTTTGCGCTCCTATCAGGGTTGTTATGGGGACCCCCTTGACTATTCGTTTTAGAATAAAGCTTGTCTGGCAAGACCCAACTTTGGTACTATATTTGCTTAACAACATAATAAAATTGCATAGGGCTTAGCTACCCCGTGGATTAATCAACAACCCAAGCCAGTGCTCCGCATGAATGTTGGTCCAAAATGGCAATAGCCAGGGCCACCAACAGGTGTGCCAGCCGAAAACTTAGCCAATCTGTCGTGTCCTGAGAATGGGATACGCGGCTCTTATCGGGTTCGTTGACACGTTGGGCGGTCTTGCTGGACTTGTTTTACCTTTCTCGAATGTCTTGCGTGAGGAACTCTGGTCTTCTTCGGGCTATCTCGAGGTATCGGATTTCCTTTGGAGTTGCCTAGGATGATCACGAGATCCGTGGTCGAGGTTATTCCCGCGGCATGTGGTTAATTTCTAATGGATTAGTTGGAGCACCCCTGCAGGGTTAAATCTTTCGGAAAGCCGTTCCCGAGGTTATGTGGCAACTTGGATATTTTGCTTAACACCCGGTTATAGTTAACTTGAAGTAAACTCAAATAAATACACCAACTATGTGCGTAACTGTGATGGTCTCTCCTTGTGAACATGAACTGAGAGAGAACATGGTGGGGTTATGTTTGACGTAAGTAGGTGTTCAGGATCACTTAGTGATCATGATAGTTCTCGATCGTCTTTCATAGAAAACCATATTTACATTCATGTTCTCGTAAGTTAGCCACCAAATACATGCTTAATGCTTGCTGCAACCTCAACACTTACCCCTTCCAAACCCAAAAGCTTACATAGTTTCGGTACCCAGGTTACATGATTGTTGAGTCCCTGTGGCTCATAGATTACAAAAATACAGGTGCAGGTGTTGATGAGTATGTGCCAGAAGATATGACTCAGCTCTAGTGGGAGTACGACGAAGAACGTGGCCGGATGTACGTCACGTACCCTGATACGTCTCCAACGTATCTATAATTTTTGCTTGTTTCATGCTGCTATATTATCATTCTTGGATGTTTTACAATCATTTTACCACAACTTTATATTATTTTTGGGACTAACCTATTAACATAGAGCCTAGTGCTAGTTCATGTTTTCTCCGTGTTTTTGGGTTTTATAGAAAAGGAATATCAAATGGAGTCCAAACGGAATAAAAATTTACGGTGACTTTTTTTGGACCAGAAGACACCCACGGAGCATCGGAGTTGGGCCAGAAGACCCACGAGGCAGTCACAAGCCTCAGGGGCGCGGCCACCCCCCTAGTCGCGCCCTACAGGCTTGTGACTCCCTCGTGGCCCATCCTGACATATTTCCACCGCCATAAATTTCTATAAATACCAAAACCACAACGCAGAACCTAGATCGGGAGTTCCGCTGCCGCAAACCTCCAGAGCCACGAAAAACCAATCGGGAGGCCATTCCGACACCCTACCGGAGGGGGAAACCATCACCGGAGGCCATCTTCATTATCCTGACACTCTCCATGACGAGGAGGGAGTAGTTCACCCTCGGGGCTGAGGGTATGTACCAGTAGCTATGTGTTTGATCTCTCTCTCTCTCGTGTTCTTAAGATGGCACGATCTTGATGTAGCGCGAGCTTTGTTGATATAGATTGAATCATTGGAGTGTTTCCCCTCTCTATCTAGTTGTGATGAATAGAGTTTTCCCTTTGAAGTTTACTTATCGGATTGAGTCTTTAAGGATTTGAGAACACTTGATGTATGTCTTGTGATGGGATATCTATGGTAACAATGGGATGTTCTATTGATCCACTTGATGTATGTCTAGGTGATCAACTTGTGGGTTCCATGACCTTGAGAATCTATGCATAGGGGTTAGCACACGTTCTTATCTTGACGTTCCGATAGAAACTTTGAGGCACTCTTTGAAGTTCTTTGTGTTGGATTGATAAATCTGAAATTGTGTGATGCATATCATATAATCAAGCCCACGGGTACTTGTGGTGACATTGGAGTATCTAGGTGACATTTGGGTTTTGCTTGATGTGTATCTTAAGGAGTTATCTTAGTACGAACTCTAGGGCTGTTCGTGACACTTATAGGGATAGCTCATAAGATTGATCAGAAAAGATAACTTTGAGGTGGTTTCGTACCCTACAATAATTTCTACATTTGTTCTTCGATATTTGTGACTTTGGAGTGAACTCTTTGTCGCACGAGAGGTATTTACATATGATTCAACTATGTCAATATTGTTCAGAGAAATTGCACTAGTGAAAGTATGAACCCTAGGCCTTGTTTCTAAGCATTTATACAACATTTTGCTCGCCGTTTACTATTTGTTACCTTGCTGTTTTTATATTTTCTGATTACAAAAACCTATATCTACCATCCATATTGCACTTGTATCACCATCTCTTCGCCGAACTAGTGCACCTATACAATTTACCTTTGTATTGGGTGTGTTGGGGACACAAGAGACTCTTTGTTATTTGTTTGCAAGGTTGCTTGAGAGATACCATCTTCATCCTACACCTCTCATGGACTGATAAGCCTTAGGTCATCCACTTGAGGGAAAATTGCTACTGTCCTACAAAACTCTGCGCTTGGAGGCCCAACACGAGTCTACAAGAAGATGGTTGTGTAGTAGACATCAAGCTCTTTTTTGGCGCCGTTGCCGGGGAGGTGAGTGCTTGAAGGTATATCTTTAGATCTTGCAATCAAGTCTTTTAATTTATTGTTTTTCACTAGTTTGGTTTTTATAAAAGAAAACTACAAAAAAATGGAATTGAGGTTGCCTCAGATGCTTCATCTTTTTAATGTCTTTCGTGAAAATGATGGAATGGAAAATTGTGCTCAAGTGTTACAAGAAGAAGTTATTAAAAGGTTTGGCACTAAATCTTTGAGTGATGAGCATGATTGCAATGTTGTTAGTATGAATTCTTTGAATATCCATAGTACTAGTGATGATTACACTAGTCATGATAAAAATATTTCTTATAAGCATGTCAATTTTTGTGGAGTGCATAGAGTTTGTCAACACATGCCTAAAAGGGAAGATAGATTTTGTAAGAGGCATAAGTATTTAGAAAATAAATGGTTGCAAGAGAGACTAGATGTTTGTGCTGAAAGATTTAATATTTATTGCCGTCCTTGTGAACTTTCCAATGAATGTGGTCATTTAAATCTCCAATGCAAATTGTTTCATGATTGAATTTTGTCCAAAAATTGTGATAACTTGATTTCCCTTGCGCATTATAATGAACTTAGTTTGCTTCTGGAATATGAAGAAAAGAAACATATAACTAGGGGTATTCCAGAATATAATCTTAAGAGATTTCTTGATTTTGATCTAAAGGAAATTTATATGTGTTGCGTGGTAAATTGCATTGAGAATCCTTATATTGGCAATTACTTAAATACAAGGAGACAACTAGAAGATGAAGAGAATACTAATGAAGGGGAAGAAGTTTCCCAATATCCTCCTATTTGTTCTTATGATGAATCAGGTAACAAGGAGGAGCTTTTTATTCAACCAACCTCTTCAAAAATAAGTTTGGAGAAATTAAATAAAGTCACACATAATGTGGTGACGAAGAAGAAAATAAGGAAAACTAAAGGTAATTAAAGAGGTATATCTCCCAAATAATGTTGCTCCCATTACTCATAGTCCTCATGAGAATGAATCAAAAATAGTTGTGGAAGATGATACACTTGAGGATGATTTTGTTATGCCTATTGCTTGTTGTGAAAATTATGATTTGGAAGATAATTATACTTCTTATAATCTTGAAAATATTTATGGCACCAACTTGGAGGATGATGATAATAATTGCTATACTATTGGTGCTATTCATACCATTAATGATGAGAGTGATTATGTTTATGATATAAAAAGCCACAAGCTTGGGGATGCTATGTTTGACGAAAATGAAATGTTTTGGGAATTTATTTGCTGCAATTAATGTTTGTCTCAAGCTTGGGGATGCTATGCTTAATGAAGATGATCTTTTTATTGCCCCTACTTTGAATGATCAAATTTGTTATAATGATTGCATGCCTCCTACTTATGATGATTATTGTGATGATACTTATGCAATGAAAAAGAGTGATGATTACTATTATTATACTTGTCATAATTATGAATATACTTTCACTAAATATTACTCTTTTAGTGTGGAACCAATTTGTAGTATTCAAGTCTTTTATGATACTCCCACTATTAGTCATGAGAAGAAATTTGCTTATGAGGAGAGTAGTAAAATTTCTATGCTTGTAGATCATGAAACGAATGCTTTATGTGCTGGTTATATTGTGGAATTCCTTCATCATGCTACTGAAAATTATTATTAGGGAGGAACATATGCTTGTAGGAATTGCAATAATATCAAGTTTTCTCTTTATGTGTTCAAAGTTTTGAAGTTATGCTTGTTTTGCCTTCCTATGCTAGATGATTCTTGTTCTCGTAAATTGTTTGCTCACAAAATCCCTATGCATAGGAAGTGGGTTATACTTAAATGTGCTTGTCATGAGATTCATGATGCTCTTTTGTATGTTTCAACTATTATTACTGTACGAGCATCATTGAAATCATCATGCCTAGCTAAAAGGCATTAAAGAAAAGCGCTTGTTGGGAGAGAACCCAACACTTTTACTTTCTGTTTGTGTTTGTTCACATGATTAAGCTACTGTAGTAATCATGTTTTGTGAATTTTATTTCAATAAAGTGCCAAGTAAAGCCTTTAGGATAGTGTGGATACTTGCTTGTTTGATTCTGTGCAAAAACAGAAAGTTTTGCGTCCAGTATATGAATTATCTGATTTTGCTGGAGCGTCAAAGAATTCGGAAATTTTTACAAAAACTCTATATGCAAATTCCTTGAGATTTCCTAATTTTTCAGAATTTGTAGAGTCAGGTAAGTTTGGTGATCATTCAGATCTTTACAGGCTGTTTTGTTTTTGACAGATTCTGTTTTGCATGCATAGTTTGCTTGTTTCAAGTGTTCCTATAAATTATATTGAATAATATAAATTGTGGGAATTATGTAATACAGTATGTGTCATGTGGTAACAATTATGTATCTTGTCTTGACAGTACCTATGTGAATGATCTATATTTACTACACTAACCCATCTCACGAAGTTCCGTTAAGTTTTGTGTGATCGAAGTTTTCAAGTTTTGGGTGAGACACCGATATGAGGAGAATAAGGAGTGAAAAGAACCTATGCTTGGGGATGACAAAGTCACCCCAAGTTAATATTCAAGGAAGACTCAAGCGTCTAAGCTTGGGGATGCCCCGGAAGGCACCCCCTCTTTCGTCTTCAACACTATCGGTATATCTTACTTGGAGTTATATTTTTATTCGTCACATAATATGTGTTTTGCTTGGAGCATCATTTTATTTTGTTTTTCTATGTTAGGTGTTGTTTATAATCTTGTTTTTCAATAAAAATATCCAAGAATTGCCTTTAGGATGCTTGAATTGCATGTTTGATGTGTGCTGTGTAAAAACAGAAACTTCTTATGAAGTGTTTGAATTTTCATATTTTAGTAGAACATGTAAAGTTTCTGAAATTTTTACACAGTATGGTCATATAAATTTTATAGCATTTAATAAATTTTCATAATGTTTTGAGTTACATAAGGGCACTGTTTTCATAAATTTCTACAGACTGTTCTGTTTGGGTATATTGCTGTTATAGTTTTGTTATCTACTTATCCTATAGTTTCCATAGCCTATATTGGTAGATATAAATTGTGGAAATGATAGTATACAGTACCTAATGTTTGAAAATTATTATGCAAATTGTCTTGGCAGTACATAAAGAGTTGATTTATTATTATGTGTACTAACCTATCTCACGAGTTCTTTTTGAGTTTTGTGTGGATGAAGTTTTTGAGAATAGGTGAAACCGGGATATGAGAGGATTGAACGAGATACAAAAGATCAAGTTGGGGATGCCCAAGGAACCCAAAGTAAATATTACAAGAACTCTCAAGCATCTAAGATTGGGGATGCTACGCATCCCACTGCTCTACATCAACAATTATCGGTTAGCCTATGTTGAGCCTAAATTTTTATTCGTTCACACGATGCGTGCTATTCTTGGATTGCTATTTTTCTTTTGCTTGATGTTTGAATAAAGTACTTAAGATATGAAAATATTTATTGAGGGAGAGAGAGTCCTTACATAGCTCCTTAATTGTTTGACTACTCATATCCTTTGAGAGTAGTTTGTCATTTGCTTATTGTTTGACTACTCAGAAGACCCACGAGGCAGTCACAAGCCTCAGGGGCGCGGCCACCCCCTGGTCGCGCCATGCAGGCTTGTGACTCCCTCGTGGCCCATCCTGACTTATTTTCACCGCCATAAATTTCTATAAATACCAAAAACCGCAACTCAGAATCTAGATCGGGAGTTCCGCTGCCGCAAACCTCCAGAGCCACGAAAAACCAATCGGGAGGCCGTTCCGACACCCTACCGAAGGGGGAAACCATCACCGAAGGCCATCTTCATCATCCTGATACTCTCCATGACGAGAAGGGAGTAGTTCACCCTCGGGGCTGAGGGTATGTACCAGTAGCTATGTGTTTGCTCTCTCTCTCTCTCGTGTTCTTAAGATGGCACGATCTTGATGTACCGCGAGCTTTGTTGATATAGATTGAATCATTAGTGTTTCCCCTCTCTATCTAGTTGTGATGAATAGAGTTTTCCCTTTGAAGTTTACTTATCGGATTGAGTCTTTAAGGATTTGAGAACACTTGATGTATGTCTTGTGATGGGATATCTATGGTGACAATGGGATGTTCTATTGATCCACTTGATGTATGTCTAGGTGATCAACTTGCGGGTTCTGTGACCTTGGGAATCTATGCATAGGGGTTGGCACACGTTCTTATCTTGACGTTTCGGTAGAAACTTGGAGGCACTCTTTGAAGTTCTTTGTGTTGGATTGATACATCTGAAATTGTATGATGCATATCGTATAATCAAGCCCACGGGTACTTGTGGTGACATTGGAGTATCTAGGTGACATTTGGGTTTTGCTTGATGTGTATCTTAAGGTGTTATCTTAGTACGAACTCTAGGGCTGTTCGTGACACTTATAAGGATAGATCATAAGATTGATCAGAAAAGATAACTTTGAGGTGGTTTCATACCCTACAATAATTTCTACATTTGTTCTTCGATATTTGTGACTTTGGAGTGAACTCTTTGTCACACGAGAGTTATTTACATATGATTCAACTATGTCAATATTGTTGAGAGAAATTGCACTAGTGAAAGTATGAACCCTAGGCCTTGTTTCTACGCATTTGTACAACGTTTTGCTCGCCGTTTACTATTTGTTACCTTTCTGTTTTTATATTTTCTGATTACAAAAACTGATATCTACCATCCATATTGCACTTGTATCACCATCTCTTCGCCGAACTAGTGCACCTATACAATTTACCATTGTATTGGGTGTGTTGGGGACACAAGAGACTCTTTTTTATTTGGTCGCAGAGTTGCTTGAGAGAGACCATCTTCACCCTACACCTCTCACGGATTGATAAACCTTAGGTCATCCACCTGAGGGAAAATTGCTACTGTCCTACAAAACTCTGCGCTTGGATGCCCAACATGAGTCTACAAGAAGAAGGTTGTGTAGTATACATCATACCCCAATAAGTAGAGGGCCATGGTCGCGATCCTTGGGATAGCAAGTCAGATTTACATTGCTTCTTTTCTTCGTTTGATTTCGTCCGTAGACGGACCCTGTCTTCTATATGAATCTTGAATAATTGTGTGAACTTGTAAATTAGCTTGTGGTGAGTGTAAGCCGACTCATATACTCATCTCTTCATACATTTATGCAATGTTTACTGCACTTGCGAAACGACGAGTTGCGCCTCTATCCTTGTCGAGGCCCCCGTGCCTAAATATGGATAGAAACGCATCTTGGGTGTTACAGAAAGCAATAGGAAGCCGGCAAATGAGCCGGTCATGGGGACAAGTCCGTCCACTCGTTCAACCCAAAGGTATTTTGTTCGGCTGTTTATTTATTATCACAACTGATAGATCCTCACAGCCGATTTTGTATCGAAATTCTCAGGCGAAAAGTCCAGCCTTCTTCTGCCGAGGAGGTTGCCAGGGTGTCCGGGGACGCTCAAAATTCCAAATCTTTGGCTGATACCGAACCTGCTATGGAGGTTCCCATGATCAATCCGGCCCTTGCCGATTCCAGTGACACTATGTCCGATACCAAATCCGAGGTAGGAAGCGCCATGAATCATCGGTGGCGACGAAAGGCCCTGCGTCACCCAGTATTCTCCAAACAGGAGTTCAATGCTCTATGCACAACGGATGCGCTCATCGGTGCTTCCCGAGCTGGGTTGGGGTGGCCATGAAATTGATATCGTCCAGCCTGTAGGTAAATAATCGATTTTGTAGAGTCCGCACACTCATGTAAACACACTAGCCCCCGAGCCTTAAATTGGCCGGAACGACCGAACTATGGGTCCTTGTTTTGTTTTATTGCTAATGCAGGCCTCGAAGCAGCAGAGCGAGCAACTGGCCAAGGAACTAGAAGCTAGCCGAACACACGTGGAATCTGTCAAAGCTGAATTGGAGCAAGTTAAAAGTTTAACTCAGGAGGCACATGGTGGGTGTATCTGTGCTGCTGATCTTCGTATATTCCCGTGCTGACGCAAGGGTACTTTTTAGTAGCTGAATCAATAGGGAAAATGCAAAAAATATTTGGATGCAGCCCGAGAATCTTAGCGATACGCCAAGTCCCAGCATGAGGCCGGTTGTCATGTTTTGCAACGACACCTTGAAGAGAAGAACCATCTTCAGTTGGAGAGCAAACAACAGGCCGAAGAAATTGAGAGCTTAAAAGCTCAGTTGTCCCAGGCCCAAGAAGAGAACCAGAAACTACAGAGGGGCATGTTCGGCGAGTGTGATTCTAACATCGGTAAGTACGTCCTATAGATGAAGCATAATAGGCATGCCTTTGACTCATGTGTAGGTCTCCTGTCTGGGTGACCCGAAGAAGAGATCGGATCCTACCAGGGGTGCCTTCTGAAGGAGCTTTCCACCCTTCATGAGTGGGCTCGAAAGTCCATGAAAAGCATGGTAAAGGCGCTATGGCCCGCCGAGCAACCTCTAGAGGGGATGACCGAACTAGTCGATCGATTCAAGGGAGCCCAAAGTAGGTTTGAGCTGTGGAAGACATTGGCTTGCCGGGAGGGAGCACAGGAGGCATGGGCGATGATCAAGACCCGCTATACCGGTCTTAACCCCGAGCGTATGGCTCAGGTTGGGACAGTAGGGTCAGATGGAAAAGAAGTGCCACTCCACCTGGTGTATGACCAAGTGATGCCTGCCGCCCGTCTCTCGCAAGAAGACTGCTCCCTGGACACCATAAACGACAATCTTGATCAGCAGCCGAATGTATGATTATATGTAACTATGTACGGATAATCGAGTAGTTGCTCAATCTGTGTTGTAAACTTTGTCTTAACCGGCCATCGGCTTCTACCTCCCGCGCTAAGAGCTCAGGAGTGTTCCTCGTAATTTATAACCCTAGAAGAGTGAATTATGTTCGGGGAACCAGGCAATCCGGCCATTTGGTGCGAACAGACAGAAAGCACACAAGGAGATATGTTATATTACTGCTTAGCGCAAGAAACATATTCTGAAGAAAATAGTACCTCTATTGATACCTTTCTTCAGGTTTCTACGTAGATTGTTGTAACATCCCAAAATTCCATTTGGTATGTTATGATATAGCTATGCATCTATCATCATCATTGCTTGATTGTAAGTGTTTGTTGAAATGCCTTTTCCAAATTTCTGAAAGTCCCTTCTACTTTTCCCTATGTTGCTTTCACCTATTGGAAACTTTGGTTAAATGTTCAAAATAAGAGAGGAGTAACATGACACTCCACACCAGGGACAAATTGGTAATCTATTTGAACAAAAATAACCAGGGGTTATTTTGAAAATATTTGCAAAAAGGATTTAAAAACAATTAGGCAATTTCTGAAAATATTATTTTTTTCAAATGTTCAAATGACAGAATAGAAATGTTCATTAAATAGCATTTATTATTCTGTTAATTTTGATATATAATACCCCTATATTTATAAACGGTTTGAATGCTTTAAAATCTTTTGAACGTCTCTGGAAAATTATTAAAAAAGAAACGGTAACCGTTTCCGGTATTAAACGGGCCGGCCCACGGCAGTTATTCGCGCATTTACTACCGACCGGCCGACCGCGCGTAACGGACACGCTCTCCTCTCACTGACATCGGGCCCCACCCGACCGACCGTTTCACCGAACGGTCATCTCCTCCCCCCCCCCCCCCCCCCCGCGCGCGCGCCGGACCCGACGCTGGCCGTTTCCTCCCCTCGCCGGATCTCTCTCCTCTCTTAACTCCCTCTCCTTCCCCGCACTCCCCAGCGCCCCTATATAAACCACCCACTCCCCTCTCTCCATTTCCCCCCGAGCCCCCTCTGTCCCTCGCCAGACCGTCGCAGAATTCCTCGCCGGAGTTTCCACGACCACCGGACCTCCCCATCGCCATTGCCGTCGACTCCGACCTCCCCTCCCCTCTCCGACACCACCAATCGGTGCAGGAGGACCACCGCCGCCATCTGGACTTCTCCACGCTCCATTTCGACCACCGGAGCCACCTCCGTCGACGAACATGACCACCGGACGCCGCCACCACTCGCCGGAGATCCCCTCTCCCTCCGGTAAGTCGCCGAACACACCCCATCCATCTGATCCCCACTCAACGGTCCCGATTAGATTGGTTTTAAACCCCGAAACATTTTCCATTAGAGATCGGTCGCCCGCCCGTAACCCTCGCGCGCACACCCTAGCCACCAATCGGACAGCGCCACGTAGCCCCCTGACCGTTGCAAATCATTTTCCTTTTCTGTTTTTTGTTTTAATTAACAGAATGATTTCAAATTTTGTTTAGCTTATATCTTTTAACCTGTTTAATGTTTTGAGTTGATTCTTTTTGCAATAGCTCACATTTTTCATGTAGTTTCACCCTGTACTAATAAATTTCAACTTTGAACTATAAAATTTGAATTTAATCAATTGCTCAAAATCTTCAAATCTGAATAACTAGAGTTTAAAAATAGATTTTGATATGATTCTTTTTGCTACTGTTTGATATTGGTTAGGACTATCTCTATGTTTAGTTTGAGGATTTTTAGGATGATTTTGAATAGTGTTTTAGCTATAAACAGAATCTGCTTAGTATTATAATATAGTTTTATAAACTCAATTTTAATTCGTTTGATTTAGAATTGGTTTTATTTGTTTATTAGGTTCTGTTAATAAACATTTAGTGTTTTCACTCACTGTTAATAAAAATATAAATTTGCTTAGTTTAATTTTATTTAACATAGGAATCACAACTTGTTTTCAAATAGGTTAATTTGATTAAAACAACTAGTTAGTAATAGTTTTGTTTTGTTCTCTTGTTAGTAAAACTATATTTGTTCCATTTAGTGTTTATCACAAACTTGTATAAACTTTACTAAACTTTTCCCAACAAACTTAAATTGATTTTATTCTGTTTATTAATAAAATATTCTATTGTTTCCTTGCTGACAACAATTGTTTTCTTATTACAAAATAGTTTTATTAAGATAGTAGTGTTTTATCAATCACCTCCTAGTAAACAAAACTTTGTGTGTTTCCTTACTTGTGATTTGTGCATCGTTTTGTCTTGATTGTTTACTAGTTCTTGATTGATGTTTGTGAGTTACAATATTCTGTTGTATGCTTATTGAGTGCTTGTTTGCTTCGTTAGATTATCCGGAGTGCGAAGCTTGTTACTTAGAGTCACTCACGTACGAAGATCATCAATCAGGCAAGTCACTTTGACCATGTTTACCCATGTTTTATATGCATTAGTTCTACCATCTCCCCAATTGCATGCAAGATAGGTTAGTTGGAAACTTGGTTACATTGTAGTAGTATCATGTGGTAGGTACCCCCCCTCAACCTCTTTGACACATTGGCCCCGGGAAACGTTGTTTTACCTTTTGCTATGCTATTAGTAGACGGGGTTGGTTGTGTGATTCATGAGAGTTGAGAGAGTTAATAATTTCAAGACCTACATAATGATCAAGATTTAAGACTCCGAGTTTTCAACATACCTCTGGGTGGATGATGGTTGAACGGCACCCTGGAGAAACCAGTGGATTTGCCTAGGTGATGCTGGAGATGGCCAGTATTCACGCAGAAAGGTCCACCCAGGCACAAAGAGATGGATGGGTGCTTCAAGACCCAAGGCTTACCTGCATAGCCACAAGTCATTATGGGCTCTAGCTTGGTTGGATATCGTGGTGACCCTCGACAGGCGGTGCTACGAGAGGTAGAAGAACGGTAGGAAAGGATGGGCACCGACAGAGTCGCAGGGAAACCCTTGGGAAGACCATGTTTTGGTCATCCGTTTCTCAAACACCCTGAAGTGCGAGAAATCAAACGGAGGCGACCAAATCTTGTGGGGAACGTGTGCAAAACTCTGCAGAGTATTCAAAACCTAATCGATTAGCCGTGTCCACGGTCATGGACGACTTGAGCCAAAGGAATTGAAACTTCCGGAACTCTCAACACAATTAATAATGATGATGTGGGTATTAATAATTTGGGAATGAGAATTGGTTGGTGGAACCATCTCATTAATCAACCAACTTAGTAATATTTTGCTTAGCCCCTTTCTTGATGTAGGAAAAATTGGCTTTACGCAAAACTTACCACCCCACCTGCCATATTTGCATATAGATTAGATGATTATCTTTTCACCCCTCTCTTGTGACTTTGCCGGCATATTCCATATGCTGACCTACACAGATGCAACGTATCATGTTGCAGAGTACTTTTCCGACCAGGAGTGAGGACACGTTCTATGCTCAGTGAGATGCCCTTGGAGTCAGATGGACTCACCTACCTTCGACGCTTCCGCAAGACTTAGTTATTCTCATGAGTTGGCCTTCGGCCACTTTATTGTAATCTTTATTGTAATAAAGGACTCGATATGAGATTTTGATTAATACAATGCTGTGTGATTTCCCTTTGATATATACATTGATGTACCGTGTGTGTACCAGCATGATCTTGGGATGGTACGGAAACACCGGAGACTTGACCTTTTAGGTCGGGTCGCTACAATTGTAGGTAGTAAGGCCGTATACTGCTAGTATGCGGCTAAGAGCTTTTGAGAGAAAAGAAGCCCAAGTAATGGTGATAACAACCATAGTCGTATTAATTGCTTCCGTCACGGATGACCAATTGTCTACTTAAGATAGCTAGCTTTTGGATTCGCCCGTCTGAGGTACGTATCCGGATGACCCGGTCAAAACAATCGCAGAAGTGCTCCCTTTACCCTCTAGTCGAACAATCGGGAACGTATAGGGTGAGCACAGGAGCGAGGCAACCCAGCTTGGCAAAGTCTTAATTCGAATTGATGCATATGATGGCTTAAACACGACAAAGGAAACATGTGTATACAATACGTGTGGATAAATGCTTATAATATAAAATCATTGGCTTCGGAAAGAAGCCCCCAGGTGTTGTGTTCGGATTTAACACTTAAGGGTGTAAGGCGAGAATCTTAGTACAAGATCGGTTGAACCGAACATATATTTGCTAAGAAAAGAAAATTTCAAATCTACCAAATAGCAAGGTGGGATGGGAAGGAAAAAGTAAAGAAAAAGTAAAGAAAAATGAGGTAAAGGGTAAACAGGTTTATCCGTAGAAGCACCGAAGACGAGTTGCGTTCCATTTGTTTGGTTGAAGGCGGTTGTCCGACGGGTTCCGAAGATAGTAAGCCCCTCCCGTGAGTACTTCGTCGATTATGAAGGGGTCCTCCCATTTGGGGTTGAGTTTATGCTTCTGCTTCTCCGGGAGCCATAAGACAAGTTCACCCATGTTGTACGCTTTTGCCCTGACCTCCCTACTCTGGTAACGTCGGGCTTGCTGTTGGCAAAAAGTAGGGCGAGCCCGAGCTATGTCGCGCTCTCATTCTAAGGCGTCCAGGTCGTCTTGCCAATCTAACTTGGCTTCCTTTTCCTCATACATGCACACCCTTGGTGCATCCTGAATAATATCACAGGGGAGGACTGCTTCTGCCCCATAGACAATGAAGAACGGTGTGTATCCTGTTGATCTGTTCGGGGTGGTGCGCAGGCCCCATAGAACGGAGTCGAGCTCCTCCACCCAATGACAGTCGAACTCATGAACATATCGGACCAAATGTGGCTTAATGCCGCTCATGATGAGGTTGTTTGCTCGTTCGACTTGTCCATTGGTCTGTGGATGATACACCGATGCATAATCGAGCTTGATGCTCATTTATGCGCACCAGTCTTTGACCTCTTGGGACATAAGGTTGGATCCATTGTGAGTTATTATACTGTGCGGGACATCGTACGGTGTACCACGCCAGATATGAAGTCGATTATTGGTCCATACTTGGCCGATTTGATGGGTTTTGCCTCTATCCATTTTGTGAACTTGTCAACCATGACCAGTAAGTATTTATTCTTCTTGGTCCCCCCTTTAAGTGGTCCGACCATGTCCAGCCCCCAGACTGTGAAAGGCCAGGTGATCAAAATAGTCTGAAGAGCTGTTGGGGGCATGTGACTTTGATTTGCGAAAAGTTGACACCCCACGCAGTGTTTGACAAGTGACTGGGCGTCCGCCCGAGTAGTGGGCCAAAAGAAACCAGCTCGAAAGGCCTTGCTAACCAAGGCTCTTACTACGGCGTGATGACCGCCCAACCCAGCGTGGACTTCAGCTAAGAGTTTCCATCCTTCTTCCTCAGATATGCATCGTTGTAATATTCCAGTGGTGCTTTTCATTTATAACTCACCCTCGTGTACTTTGTAGGCTTTGGATCGCCGAATTATGTGTCACACCTCTGTCTAATCGTTGGGGAGTTCTTTGCGAAGAAGGTAGGCGAGAAAGTGCTCGGTCCATGGCGCGATTACTACCATGACCTCATGAGCCGAAGGCGTTTCATCCATTACGGAGCTGCCGATGATTTGGTCATCTAGTTCGTTTATAGGGGGAACAACCTCTTCCGCCGTATTTAGACCGACGCCCTTATGATCGTCCTGCCAAACCACAGATGGCTTAAAGAGCCATTCGAGGAAAGTGGTTTTTGGGACAGGGTCGTATTTAGCCCCCCCGCGGGCCAGTACATCGGTGGCTTGGTTGTTGTCGCAAGCAACGTGGCGAAATTCCGGCCCCTTGAACCGTGCGGATATCTTTAGGACGACGTTTCTGTATGCTGCCATGTTCGGGTTTTTAGCGTCGAATTTGCCATTAATTTGGGAGTTGGCCAAGTTGGAGTCTCCCCATACCTCCATCCGTCATATGCCCATTGATACTACCATCCGAAGACTATGCAAGAGTGCTTCGTATCCGGCTACATTGTTGGAGTCGGCATACATGATCTGCAACACGTATCGCACGTTGTCGCATGTGGGGTGTGTGAGGATAACTCCAGCACCCAATCCGGCCAAAGTTTTGGATCCATTGAAATACATTGTCCAATGGGAGTATGTACTATATTGTAACATCCCAAACTTTGGAATGTTATAATAATTATTAGAATGATTGTTTGTTTGTTTGAGTGATTGAAAGTGAGTGAAATTTGAAACTTTTTGAAAGTTTTGAAAGTTTGATGAGAGGGAATAAAATGACTTTCCCAAAACTCTTACTCTGCATTTTGATCACCAGGAATTCAAAATCCATTTCATCACAAAACCCCAGAGTGAAGATGACATGACTTCTTCCATTTAAAGAAATGAAAAGGGATTTGAAAATGGTTTGAATTTCCATTTGAAAATATTTCAAATTCAGAAACTTCATGCAACTCAATGATTTTCATCAGAGAGGATAATATGACTTCTTCAAATTATATGAAATATGAGTTGGAAGTTTAAAATGAAGCTTTGAAAAGTGAATGTGAAAACCTCTGGACTTTCTTTTGGAATTTTTCATATTGGAGCCTATTCATATTTCAACATATTCAAACCCCTTGTCAAATATTTTGAGAGGAGTAATATGACACTCCAAAACCAGGGGGTATTATGTGAAGTTTTTGAAATCATAAAACCCAAGGGGTTATATGAAAAATAATTTGCAAAAATAAATAAAGCCAATTAGGCAATTTCTGAAAAATATTTTTTTAAAGTATTTAATTTGGCCAGGGAAAAATGTCCATTAAATGGCATTTATTCTCCTGATAATTTTGGTACGAATCTTTTATTTTTTGGAATGTATTTATGGACATTTATTGGTTTTTATTATGCTGGAAATAGAAAATAGGAAAGGTTTTAAAGCATTTTAATTAGTCGCCGGCCCACTTACCTTAGCAGGAGCCCGAAAACCCTCCGCAACGGCCGCCCGTCGCCCTGCTCCCTCTCCCCTCTTGCTGACCGGTGGACCCCACCGACCGCCCGCGTCGTTCCCGCGCCCATCCCCCTCCTCCCGCTCCCTCTGTCCTCTCCCGAGCACCGCCATCGCCGGACCCCTCTCTCCCCTGCCATTTCAGATGCCCCGAGCCGTCCCTATAAAGCCCGAGGCACCCTCCCTCCATTACACCCCTTCGCCCCTCTGCCCGACCCCCGACCTCACCGGAATCCCTCGCCGGAAACCTCGGACGCCGCCGCGCCATTGTCGCTCCCGAGCTTGCTCCGACCACCCATCTGCCACCCGAGCCCACCATCGAGCCACCCTCGCTCGCCCGCACCTCCACGTGCACCAGCCCGTGCCCCAAACCCACGGGAGCACTCTCCCCGCCGACCACTCGAAGGCCACCCCGCCCCCGAGCTCGCCGTCGTCGTCCCTGTCGGCCCCAGCACCAACCGACGCCACCACTGGACGCGCCATTCATCGCCGCATCGACTGGAGCCATCGCCATCGTCGGGGACCCACCAGAGAGCTCGCCTGCATCATGCTGCCGCCGTCGCCGTCGCCGGAGACACCCATCGCCGGCAACCATCCCCTGTGAGCTCTCCCTCCTTCCCCGTCCGTCCGATCCAGATGAACGGCCCTGATTAGACGACTTAACTCCACGAACCGTTTTCTCTAGCCTTCGGTCGACCGCCCGTAACGCCCGCTCGTACACCCCCCTTAACCAATCACAGCGCGCCACGTCACCCCCCCTGTCTGTTAGTTATAAGATTTTTATTTTCTGTTCTGTTTTAAAAACAGATTTAGTTCTGTTTTTCTTTTTAGCATATCTTTTATGTTTTTAGTTGCTTTTAATTGATTCTTTTTGCATGGTGTCAAAAATTTCATCTAGTTTCTGCAGATGCCAAGTTTGACCATATTTGAATATTTAAATTTGAATTTAAACAGATTTGGTTTAAATTTTGTTTTCTGAATATCTAGAGTTCTAAAAAGTATTTTGAGTTGATTCCTTTTGATACTTGTTACTAGTGACCCTAGCTATCAGTAGATAAAGTTTGAGAATTTTTAGAATAAATATGATTAGGGTTTTAACTAGAAACAGAATCTGTTTAGTTTGTTAATATAGTTTAATTAGTTTTATTTTGTTAGTTTAAATCTGAGTTAGTTATATTTTGTTTTAGTAGGTTCTATTGTCTCAACTTTAGGAGTTTACTTGCTGTTAATATAATAAAATAATTTTCTTAGTTTATTACTATGTTGTTATAGGGACATTATAGTTTGTAACTAGGTATAGTTTGATATAAACAAACTAGTTAGTAATAGTTAATTTTAACAAAGTTTTAAGTAATTAGATTCTGTTTTCAAATAAAGTTTTTAGTAATTCCTTTCTGTTAAGAAATGTTTTGTTAATAAAAATAATAATAATTTAGTTTTGCTCTATTATGATAGGAAAACTAGATTATTTTTCATTAGGTAATGTGTTATAAAACAATTTAGTTTTAATAGAAACTCTCTTCACAAAAGTTTTAGATGATTTAATTCTGTTTTATAATAAGTATTTTATTAATTCTTTTCTGTTAACTATTAGTTTGGTTACAAAATATAGTTTTGTTTTAGTAATGGTTTAGCCACCTAAAATTTAGAGTCCATTGCTTTGCCTTGTTATGTTTTGATATGTTGCTCTAGTACTGCTAGTTGGAACACTTATGTTGTTTAGGATGTTGTTTTCATAGTTTTACTTGTTATTCAAAAGTAATTCTTTTTGCTAGTAAAATATTTACAAGAAATCCTTTTGTTGTATTTCACTTTGTTATTGTTTTGTTGCTATTGAAAATAGTTGTTTGTAGGGGAAAACTACCTTAGTTGCTTTTATGAAAAACTTTGTTGACTTTGAGTTTTGTCTTAAGTATTTCCTTCATCAACCTTGTTGTTTTTGTTTCTTGTGTTACATTGTGATTGTTAGTTTTGATTGCTAGAAGTGTTTGCTTATGAATGCAATGTTTGTTATATAGATTTTTTCATCGGAGAGTGATGAATAGACTATCAAGTTATTTCTGAGAGCGATCTTTCTCTTCATCAACAGTACAGGCAAGTTCACTTTGACCATCTATTTCATACCTATTGTTTTTATTGCATGTAGTGACATCATTCAACAGATCCCTCCCGTAGTGTTATTGAAATTCTTGTAGTTGAGTAGAATGCATGAGGTAGGAACCCACCACTTGTTACTAAAGCCCCGGGAAACGTTAGTTAGTTCAATGCTATGCTAAAGTAGACGGAGTCTGGTATGAGTGTTCGTGAGTGGTGTGAAGAAAGACTCTAGTCAAGACGACGACTTCATGAAGGCTTCTTCAAGACCTTCATATTCAAGACCTCAAGACTTCGAGACTCGAGAAACAACTTTTTCAATACACACTACTGGGTGAGGGATGGTTGAAATGGTACCCTGGAGAAACCAGTGGATTTGCCTAGGTGTTGCTGGAGATGGCCAGTATTCACGCGGAAAGCCTCACCCAGACTCAAATAGAAGGATGAATACTTCATGCCCGGAAGCTTACCTATGTAGCCACAAGTCATTATGGGCTCTGGCTTGGTTGATCTTTGTTGTGACTCTGCTGGGTAGTGCTACGAGATGTAATCGACGTTAGGATTGGATGGGCACTACTGGACAGACAGGGAAACACTCTGAAAGACCATGTTTCTTTCATCCTGTTCTCAAACACCAGGTAGTGCGAGGACCTACCAGGAGGGAAAGAATCTTGTGGGTAAAGTACACAACACTCTGCAGAGTTAAACCTAATCGATTAGCCGTGTCCCCGATTACGGACAATTTGAGCCTCTGGACTTGGATCTATCTCTGAACTCTCAACACTGGACTGATAACTAATTGTGGGCAACTTAAGATACTTGAGGGTATTGAGACATTGGTTAGCGGAACCATGTCATGATAGGTAACTCCATATTGAAATTCCTGATATTCTTTTGCTGTAGGAAAATAAAATCAGCTTTTACACAAAAACTCAAACACAGAGCCACAAAGCCTTTGCATATAGAATAGTCTTTATTCTTCTGTTCTACTGTGGTGATCTTGCTAGTACATTCAATGTACTGACCTATATGGCTGCAACATATCATGTTGCAGATACTCTTCTACGACGGGTAAGAGTACGATTCAGGGTTACGGTCTACACTCAACCTGCCGTCCGTGTTATTGGGACTCCACTCCTGTTGACTGTATCCGCTGCTATTTTAAGGTATATATCAGTTTTACGCTATTACATGTGATTGCACTTTGATATATACATTGATGTACTGTGTGTGCCAGCATACTGATCCAGGGATGGCACAGAACACACAGAGGATTGACTCGTTTTGAGTCGGGTCACTACAGAAATGGTATCAAAGCACATGTTGACTGTAGGACGTGACCCTAGAAACTGGAAAGCCCTTAGGAAATCATTTCTCGAAAACTTTGTTTTCAAATGACCTTCTACTTCTTCTCTCTTCTGAGTTTTACCAACTAGTTAGATAATACCCTTGTCCCTTGACCATTATGGAAAGAGCTACACAAGGATTGAAGATTATACAGATCTGAAGAAATTGAAGACCATGAAGAATTTCCAAGATATTATGCCCTAGAAGACCAAACCCCTGATGTAAACTTACGTTAGATACGATGATTTGTGAGCTGTCATTTGTGTGTAATTTTCGACAGCCACAACTAAAATCTATTTTTTTCAAAACCATTGTTTGTATTGTGTGTGTCCCCTCTTTTCTCTCTCTTACCCATCTCAATCCCAAAACCTTGAACCCAATAGATGACGAATGAAGTTGGACTCGTGTATTCTGGATCAATGACCCGGTTAGAGACAGAAGAATGGATTCAGAACATGGAGGATCATCTAAGGAGTAACCTTGTTACAAGGAACAAGATGGTCCAATATGCTCTTCGGTACTTTGGAGAAGGTGCTGCAAATTGGTGGAAGATGCATGAAGATATCCATTATAGGCAAGCATCAATCACTTGGGAAGAATTCAAGATGACTCTGCAAGAATCTCATGTTGTTACCAACACCCAGAAGCCCCGCTGCAAAGAGGTGAAGAAGATTTGTGCCTGCAAGATATGTGAGAGATAGGACACAACCAGGAAGAAAACAAGGATGGATGCCCTTACTGTGAAGAGAAACACCTTGCTGAGGAATGCCCAACAAAACAGGTGACCTGTTTCTTGTGTGAAGGAACCAATCATTACCCTGCTCAATGCCAAATGTACCCCAAGGTACAAGAAGTAATCAAGCAGCAGAAGGAAGCCATGAAGGAAGCCTTCAGAGAAAAGTTAGGAGAACTTGTGATGAAGGAAGATGTTGAAGACCCTAATGGAGAAGGCCTAAACAGATTTTACTCCAATGCCTGCTATTCATGTGGAGAAGAAGGACATTTCTCACATAACTGTATGAAGGAAAGAAAAGAGTATCTCGGAACCTTCCCGACAGAAGAAGTGGAGTTTGATCCACAGGAAATTGAAAGTTTGATCGAAACAAAGGAGCCCAAGAAGAGAAACTGAAGACGTCCTCAGAACAACCCAATTTCGGCAAAGAAGGATCTGAGTCAAATCATTTGTTACCGGTGCAAGGAGACAGGACATTACTCCTATACCAGCCCGGAGAAGAAGGCTAAACATGAGTAGTTTGAGTTTTGGATTTTGAAAGTAATAAATGTAATAGGTAGCACCCTTATCATTTTGAAGTTATGTAACGGAAGCCTCAGAGTTTGTAATAAGTTCATGTGATCAATGAAATTTATGGTGTTATGATTCTCCTGTGTTGAATTATATGAGTTGCCACTCTAAGAACAAAGATCTCTGACCAATTTTCGAGGATATGAGAAAATATGGTCTATGCAGACATGAGTGCATTTTCATTTTTAAGTGTGGTAGTAACCACAGGTACCTTTCTGGATAAGTGAATACATGTGAAGAGAATATGCAACCACCTCAAACTATCTGGATGATAACCTTTGTGACAAAGTGATTTTGAAGTGGGAATATTGAGAAAAGTAATGATTGTGATGAAACCATATCCAAGGTTAAAAAGACCAATGGAAAGGAAAATGAATTCCGCGGAGTGGAATCTAGACAAGAACAGGTCTGTGATTTGTTACCTCGAAGGTATGAGGGAGTGAACTGAAGGTAATGCTGGAATGTGGAACGATAGTAACCCCAAGAGTGAGTTAAAGCTATCCAAGTATTCAAGTGAACCCACAAGTCACTGACCTCAGGATTGATAAGGGTCAAGCTCCACCTTTGTGAAGGAAGAAACTTGGAAGAAGCTACGACTGATCAGCAAAATGTTTTTCTTAGGAGTATACGAAAACCTGAGAGTGGTGAAGAAACGATAGATATTTTTGCTTAGCTTGTAGAATCAATGGATTTATCCGAACTTCGTTCATTAACAAGAGAAATTTTCTGCAACGCTTGTGAGGAAGCCCAAGTGCTAGAATACGAGATTACTAAACCTTATACAAGGTAATGATTTCAGTGCGACATGGCTTGGCCACCATGACGACTTACTCTTATCATTCTCTTGCTATTCGGAATGGTAAATCTGAGTGACTTACCCATAGTAAAGAGACGACGTTCTTTGAAGCTTTTGTTTAAGCCTTAGAATGGTATGAAGAAAACCTTTGTACATGACAGTTGCTGTCACACGTAGGAAATTTTACGGTGAGGAATGAAGCTAATACCCATTTCACTGCAGGACAACCACTAATGGTAGACCACCATGAGATCATCGATAAGTTATTTAGAATGATCGCGAGACCTGTCAATTAAGAAGACCCAGTACCGGAGGAAAGTGCATTTTGCTGAAAGGACTCAAGATTTTGATATAACAGAAGAGCATCATCGAAGAAGCTATCGTGAAGAATGGGAACAGACAAATGCACCCACAGGACTGTCAAGATTTTGATGGACCAGTAACTCTCATTTTAAGTGTGGTAGACCCACACTTCCAGGTCAATGGAGTCTTGTTGGAAGACCCCACACCTTCTTGGTCAGTGGATTTGTTATAAGACCAACAAACCCTAACCTTTTCTTTCTAGCCCTTCCGAATCTCGAGGACGAGATTTATTTTAAGTGTGGTAGGTTTGTAACATCCCAAACTTTGGAATGTTATAATAATTATTAGAATGATTGTTTGTTTGTTTGAGTGAATGAAAGTGAGTGAAATTTGAAACTTTTTGAAACTTTTGAAAGTTTGATGAGAGGGAATAAAATGACTTTCCCAAAACTCTTACTCTGCATTTTGATCACCAGGAATTCAAAATCCATTTCATCACAAAACCCCAGAGTGAAGATGACATGACTTCTTCCATTTAAAGAAATGAAAAGGGATTTGAAAATGGTTTGAATTTCCATTTGAAAATATTTCAAATTCAGAAACTTTATGCAACTCAATGATTTTCATGAGAGAGGATAATATGACTTCTTCAAATTATATGAAATATGAGTTGGAAGTTTAAAATAAAGCTTTGAAAAGTGAATGTGAAAACCTCTGGACTTTCTTTTGGAATTTTTCATTTTGGAGCCTATTCAAATTTCAACATATTCAAACCCCTTGTCAAATATTTTGAGAGGAGTAATATGACACTCCAAAACCAGGGGGTATTATGTGAAGTTTTTGAAATCATAAAACCCAAGGGGTTATATGAAAAATAGTTTGCAAAAATAAATAAAGCCAGTTAGGCAATTTCTGAAAAATATTTTTTAAAGTATTTAATTTGGCCAGGGAAAATGTCCATTAAATGGCATTTATTCTCTTGATAATTTTGGTATGAAACTTTTATTTTTTGGAATGTATTTATGGACATTTATTGGTTTTTATTACGCTGGAAATAGAAAATAGGAAAGGTTTTAAAGCGTTTTAATTAGTCGTCGGCCCACTTACCTTAGCAGGAGCCCGAAAACCCTCCACAACGGCCACCCGTCGCCCCGCTCCCTATCCCCTCTCGCTGACCGGTGGACCCCACCGACCGCCCGCGTCGTTCCCGCGCCCATCCCCCTCCTGCCGCTCCCTCTGTCCTCTCCCGAGCACCGCCATCGCCGGAGCCCTCTCTCCCCTGCCCTTTCGGACGCCCCGAGCCGTCCCTATAAAGCCCGAGGCTCCCTCCCTCCATTCCACCCCTTTGCCCCTCTGCCCGAGCCCCGACCTCACCGGAAACCTCGGACGCCGACACGCCATTGTCGCTCTCGAGCTCGCTCCGACCACCCATCTGCCACCCGAGCCCACCACCGAGCCCTCCCTCGCTCGCCCGCACCTCCACGTGCACCAGCCCATGCCCCAAACCCACGGGAGCACTCTCCCCGTCGACCACCCAAAGGCCACCCCGCCCCCGAGCTCGCCGTCGCCGTCCCTGTCGGCCCCAGCACCAACCGACGCCACCACTGGACGTGCCATTCATCGCCGCATCGACTGGAGCCATCACCGTCGTCGGGGACCCACCAGAGAGCTCGCCTGCATCATGCCGCCACCGTCGCCGTCGCCGGAGACACCCATCACCGGCAACCCTCCCCTGTGAGCTCTCCCTCCTTCCCCGTCCGTCCGATCCAGATGAACGGCCCTGATTAGACGACTTAACTCCACGAACCGTTTTCTCTAGCCTTCGGTCGACCGCCCGTAACGCCCGCTCGCACAGCCCCCTTAACCAATCGCAGAGCGCCACGTCACCCCCCTGTCCGTTAGTTATAAGATTTTTATTTTCTGTTCTGTTTTAAAAACAGATTTAGTTCTATTTTTGTTTTTAGCATATCTTTTATGTTTTTAGTTGTTTTTAATTGATTCTTTTTGCATGGTGTCACAAATTTCATCTAGTTTATGTAGATGCCAAGTTTGAACATATTTGAATATTTAAATTTGAACTTAAACAGATTTGGTTTAAATTTTGTTTTCTGAATATCTAGTGTTCTAAAAAGTATTTTGAGTTGATTCCTTTTTCTACTTGTTACTAGTGACCCTAGCTATCAGTAGGTAAAGTTTGGGAATTTTTAGAATAAATTTTATTAGGGTTTTAACTAGAAACAGAATCTGTTTAGTTTGTTAATATAGTTTAATTAGTTTTATTTTGTTAGTTTAAATCTGAGTTAGTTATATTTTGTTTTAGTAGGTTCTATTGTCTCAACTTTAGGAGTTTACTTGCTGTTAATATAATAAAATAATTTGCTTAGTTTATTACTATGTTGTTATAGGGACATTATAGTTTTTAACTAGGTATAGTTTGATAAAAAACAAACTAGTTAGTAATAGTTAATTTTAACAAAGTTTTAAGTAATTAGATTCTGTTTTCAAATAAAGTTTTTAGTAATTCCTTTCTGTTAAGAAATGTTTTGTTAATAAAATAATAATAATTTAGTTTTGCTCTATTATGATAGGAAAACTAGATTATTTTGATTAGGTAATGTGTTATAAAACAATTTAGTTTTAATAGAAACTCTCTTCACAAAAGTTTTAGATGATTTAATTCTGTTTTATAAGAAGTATTTTATTAATTCTTTTCTGTTAACTATTAGTTTGGTTACAAAATATAGTTTTTTTTAGTAATGGTTTAGCCACCTAAAATTTAGAGTCCATTGCTTTGCCTTGTTATGTTTTGATATGTTGCTCTAGTATTGCTAGTTGGAACACTTATGTTGTTTAGGATGTTGTTTTCATAGTTTTACTTGTTCTTCAAAAGTAATTCTTTTTGCTAGTAAAATATTTACAAGAAATCCTTTTGTTATATTTCACTTTGTTATTGTTTTGTTGCTATTGAAAATAGTTGTTTGTAGGGGAAAACTACCTTAGTTGCTTTTATGAAAAACTTTGTTGACTTTGAGTTTTGTCTTAAGTATTTCCTTCAACAACCTTGTTGTTTTTGTTTCTTGTGTTACATTGTGATTGTTAGTTTTGATTGCTAGAAGTGTTTGCTTATGAATGCAATGTTTTTTATATAGATTTTTTCATCGGAGAGTGACGAATAGACTATCAAGTTATTTCTGAGAGCGATCTTTCTCTTCATCAACAGTACAGGCAAGTTCACTTTGACCATCTATTTCATACCTATTGTTTTTATTGCATGTAGTGACATCATTCAACATATCCCTCCCGTAGTGTTATTGAAATTCTTGTAGTTGAGTAGAATGCATGAGGTAGGAACCCACCACTTGTTACTAAAGCCCCGGGAAATGTTAGTTAGTTCAATGCTATGCTAAAGTAGACAGGGTCTGGTATGAGTGTTCGTGAGTGGTGTGAAGAAGGACTCTACGTCAAGATGACGACTTCATGAAGGCTTCTTCAAGACCTGCATATTCAAAACCTCAAGACTTCGAGACTCGAGAAACAAGTTTTTCAATACACACTACTGGGTGAGGGATGGTTGAAACGGTACCCTGGAGAAACCAGTGGATTTGCCTAGGTGTTGCTGGAGATGGCCAGTATTCACGCGGAAAGCCTCACCCACACTCAAAGAGAAGGATGAATACTTCATTCCCGGAAGCTTACCTGTGTAGCCACAGGTCATTATGGGCTCTGGCTTGGTTGATCTTTGTTGTGACTCTGCTGGGCAGTGCTACGAGATGTAGTCGACGTTAGGATTGGATGGGCACTACTGGACAGACAGGGAAACACTCTGAAAGACCATGTTTCTTTCATCCTGTTCTCAAACACCAGGCAGTGCGAGGACCTACCAGGAGGGAAAGAATCTTGTGGGTAAAGTACACAACAGTCTGCAGAGTTAAACCTAATCGATTAGTCGTGTCCCCGGTTATGGACAATTTGAGCCTCTGGACTTGGATCTATCTCTGAACTCTCAACACTGGACTGATAACTAATTGTGGGCAACTTAAGATACTTGAGGGTATTGAGACATTGGTTGGCGGAACCATGTCATGATAGGTAACTCCATATTGAAATTCCTGATATTCTTTTGCTGTAGGAAAATAAAATCATCTTTTACGCAAAAACTCAGACACAGAGCCACAAAGCCTTTGCATATAATAGTCTTTATTCTTCTGTTCTACTGTGGTGATCTTGCCAGTACATTCAATGTACTGACCTATATGACTGCAACGTATCATGTTGCAGATACTCTTCTACGACGGGTAAGAGTACGATTCAGGGTTACGGTCTACACTCAACCTGCCATTGGTGTTATTGGGACTCCACTCCCGTTGACTGTATCCGCTGCTATTTTAAGGTATATATCAGTTTTACGCTATTACATGTGATTGCACTTTGATATATACATTGATGTACTGTGTGGGCCAGCATACTGATCCAGGGATGGCACAGAACACACAGAGGCTTGACTCGTTTTGAGTCGGGTCGCTACATATATTCCCTGGGGAGCTCGACCTCTGTCCACTCAGCCAGGAAATCTGCTAGTGCTTGAGATTTTATGGCTCGTCATGGCTTGTAGGTGATTTCAAAGGGAAGGAGCTCAATAGCCCACTTGGATATGTGGCCGGTGGCGTCCCTGTTGTTGATTATGTCGTTCAGGGGTACTTCGGATGCCACCGTTACTGAACACTCTTGGAAGTAGTGTTTGAGTTTCTGTGATGCCATAAATACTGTGTAGGCTATCTTCTGGTAGTGCGGATATCTGGACTTGCACCGCGTTAGTACTTCTGACACGTAATAGACCAGCTTCTATGTTCGGAATTTATGTCCCTCCTCCTCTCGTTCGACGACGAGCACCGCGCTAACGACTTGCTTAGTAGCCGATATGTATAATAACATGGGTTCACTAGCGCCTGGTGCTGTGAGTATGGGATTGCTTGCCAGCGGTGTTTTCATTTCCTCTAACGCAACCACTACTTTGTTGGTCCACTCGAAATTATTGGTCCGTTTCAGCAGCTTATAGAGTGGTAAAGCCTTTTCTTTGAGGCGGGAGATAAAGCTACTTAGCGCCGCTATGCAACCAGCCAACCTCTGGACATGATTTAGCTCTGTGGAAATTGCAAGTTCTTATAGAGCGCGAATCATAGATGGATCCGCTTCTGTTCCTCTATGGGAGACGATGAATCTGAGGAATTTACCAGCAGAAACTCCGAATACACATTTTTCCGGATTGAGTCGTATGTCATACTCGCGTAGGCTAGCAACAGTTTGCCATAGGTCGTCGATCAACTGGCTGACATGTTTGGTTTTGATTACTACATCGTCCACGTATGCCCCGACTATCTTACCAACTTGTTTCGTGAGACAAGTCTGGATCATGCACTGGTATGTAGCCCCAGCGTGTTTAGCCCAAAGGGCATCGTGTTGAAGCAGAATGCCCCGTAGGGGGTGATGAATGCGGTTGCATCTTGATCGGATTCCTTCATTTTAATTTGATGGTATCCAGAATAAGCGTCGAGGAAACACAACGAGTCATGTGCGGCTGTGGCGTCAATGATCTGGTCTATGCGCGGTAAGGGGAAAGGGTCCTTAGGGCGGGCCTTGTTGAGGTCTTTGAAATCGATGCACAGCCGCCTGGATTTCTCTTTCTTTGGCACCATAACCAGGTTTGCCAACCATTCGGGGTGCTT
The DNA here is from genome assembly GCA_022496015.1 of Hordeum marinum. Taxonomy (NCBI): domain Eukaryota; kingdom Viridiplantae; phylum Streptophyta; class Magnoliopsida; order Poales; family Poaceae; genus Hordeum; species Hordeum marinum. The sequence goes on along the minus strand of JAAAWK010001153.1, from coordinate 1,204,562 downwards.
AATCTCCCGAATGAATCCGGCCTCTAGCAGTTTAGCTAATTCTTCAACCATAGCTTGTCGTTCGAGTTCGGAGAAGCGACGCAAATTCTGCTTAACGGGCTTGAAACCTGCAATGACGTTCAGACTATGTTCTGCTAGCCGTCGTGGGATGCTGGGGATATTGGAAGGATGCGAGGCAAAGATTTCCTAGTTTTCCCATAAAAATGGTCGCAGTGCTTCGTCCACTATGGGATCGAGATGAGCTCCGATGGACGCTGTCTTGTTGGGGTCCGTTGGGTGCACTTGAAATTTAATGATTTCTTCTGCGGGTTTAAAGGATGTGGGCTTGCGCCTTTTGCCATAGATCACATCGTCCTTGTCAACTGTTGACCGAAGTGCGGTCAGTTCTTCTACAGCGAAGGTCTTAGCTAGTGCCTCAAGGGCGACTGCTGCTGTTTTGTTTTCGGCCCGAAGGGCTATATTCGGATCACTGACGATTGTGATTACTTCCTTTGGTCCTACCATCTTCAGTTTCATTTACCCATAATGGGGTATAGCCTGGAATTTTTTGAAGGCGTCAGGTCCCAATAGGGTGTGGTAGCTGCTGGGGAAGGGCACGATATGGAAGAGGAGTTCTTTGGATCGGTAGTTTTCGGACGTGCCGAACACTACGTCCAGGACGATATGTCCTGAACAACGCGCCTCTTTCCCCGGAATGATTCCCCGGAAAGTCGTGTTGCTATGCTCGATGCGAGATCGGTCGAACTGCATTTTTTCCAGGGTTTCTTCGTAGATCAGGTTTAAACCACTGCCGCCGTCCATTAGCACCTTCTGTAGCCTGTAGCCATCGATGATGGGGTTCATGACTAGTGCGGCCGGTGAATGACCGGGAAGAATGGCTGGTCGGTCAGTATCTCCGAAGGTAATGGGTATGTCACCCCATGCACTTGTTGCTACCACATGGTAGACCTGTTTGAGTTCTTTAATAGCTCTTTTCCTCCAGTTCCTTGGGGGGCGTTTCGTAGATCGCCAGGACTTCGGCGTTGTATTTGGGTGACGATGTGGAGCGCCTTTTCGGCGGTAGCACCTCAAGAATGGCCTCACCGCATTTTGCGACCTCTTGACGACCCAGTAAGCTCCAAGGCTGTGAGTCGGGTTCATGTTCAGCAATACGGAATGTATAGGGAATGGTTTGTCCAATAGTCCGTCAAGTACAGTACTGACCCCTGTAAAGATCCTGTTTCTCTTTTCGGAGGGTTCGAATCTGGCTGTCCGCTTTGTAGGTATCCTCTTTTTCCGATCTCCTCTAGGGTGCTCGGTGAAGGTTGGTTCCGAAAATAACCGTTCGGCTTGCCAAGCACTTTCCATGGCACAATATTTTTGTACCAATTCTGACAGCTCGGTGAAGTCACGAATGTGTCGGTGAGCCTGGGCGTAAAGAAGCCCTTCATTATGGCAATAGCGATTGAAGGTTGCCATTATCTCTTGGTCACTAAGACCTTTTTCTCTGCTTCTAGCGAGTAGGAGTCTAGCCCAAAAATGATGAAATGACTCTCCTGATAATTGTTTAACATCCCGTAAGTCCAAAGACTTGGGCTTTGCTGCGATACTAGGATGATTGACTTGGGTGGTTGGTGGGGAAAAATTTATTCCACGCCATGTTGTGAGTTCGGAATCATGGACTCCGAATTATGTGCCAGATCAGGGACCGATACCGGTCTGTCTCCAGAGTGAACTCCGGTGTCTGGTTTGCAGGCGAGGTGAAAGGATCGACATGGTTGACTAGAGGGGGTGAATAGACAACTAACACTTTTTAACTTTTGTTTAAGAATTTAGGCTTAGCAACAAATAGGTTGGCTAGATGTGCAACTAGGTAAGCAACCTATATGGTGCTAATCACAACAACCACACAAGCAAGCAAGGGATACAACACAATAATAGCTTGCAAGAAGTAAAGGCAAGAGATAACCAAAAGTGGAGCCGGTGGAGATGAGGATGTGTTACCGGAGTTCCTTCCCTTGTGAGGAAGTACGTCTCCGTTGGAGCGGTCTGGAGGCACAATGCTCCCCAAGAAGCCACTAGAGCCACCGTATTCTCCTCACGCCCTCACACAATGCGAGATGTCGTGATTCCACTATTGATGCCCTTGAAGGCGGCGACCGGACCTTTACAAACAAGGTTGGGGCTATCTCCACAACTTAATTGGAGGCTCCCAACAAAACCACGAAGCTTCACCACAATGGAATGTGGCTCCAAGGTGACCTCAACCGTCTAGGGTGCTCAAACACCCAAGAGTAACAGGATCCGCAAGGGATTAGTGGGGGAATCAAATTTCTCTTGGTGGAAGTGTAGATCGGGGCCTTCTCAACCAATCTCTAGAAAATCAACAAGTTTGATTGGCTAGGGAGAGAGATTGGGCTAAAATGGAGCTTTGAGCAACAATGGAGCTTGGGGAGGGAAGAGGTGGTCTTCTTGGGGAAGAAGACCCCCCTTTATATAGTGGGGAGAAGGATCCAAACGTTATCCCCATTCTCAGCCCGTGCTTTGCGGTACTGCCACACAATGCCACGGTACTATCGCAAGGGACTGAGGTACTACCGCAGCAGGAAGCGGTACTACCGCTCGCACGGTAGTGACCAGACATAGGCCGATTGCACACGGAAACTAGCGATAGAACCGCCGGAGCGGTACTACCGCGAGCCCACATGGTCAAAAACAACTGGCATAGGAGATGCACGGAAGTAAAAAATTACTTCCGTGCCTACCTCTGCTGAGGGCGGAGCTGTGAAAAAGTTCGGTATGGTAGTACCAGAAATTCATCATGGTACTACCGCACGAGGGCGGATGTAAAAAATTACATCCGCGCCTACTACCGCAGGTGCACGCACCAGGGCCAGGGACAATAGTACTACCGCTCCATCAAGCGGTAATACCGCTGGCACCTACGGTACTATCGCTCCGTGGAGCGGTACTACCGCTAGCCACTGAAAACTAGCACCCTGCAGCCTTCGCTTTACACAGACACGAAAAACGGACCGGAGCTCCATTGAAGCGAAGGAAAGGTGGTGCAATAGAACAGATGTGTACATGTTGATTCCACCCCAAACCTTTCCGAAGCGGACCCCCTCTTAATAGTATGGTTTTCCTATGACTCGGATCCATCAAAAGGAAACGTAGAGAACAACCGTCTTCGATAAGCTCCGAGGGGCACCGAATCGTCTTGTGCCTCGACATGAGATATCTGAAATGCTCAATGCACATGATTAGTCTGCAAAAGCATTGTAATAAATCACCAAAACCACTTAGGGAGAAATATGCCCATACAATCTCCCCTTTTTTGGTGGATTGATGACAATACAGGATTTGCACCTAAAGATATATAATGAGCATATGCAAACCCAAAATCTATAAAATATAGACAGACTCCCCCTAGATGTGTGCACTCTATAGATATGCTTTGGACTGCAAAGCACACACACTAGGATCAACACTCCCCCTATATTTGATAGACAAGGCAATCCTTGTAACTGAATAAATAACACTAAGCACGGAAACAAGGCATAGCATGTGAGCATGAAGATAAGGGTACGTAATAGATAGACTCACAAGCTACTAATCATACTAGACAAGAATAAGATAAGAGTGATAGCATATGTCTCACACCATATGATAGAAGAAGTCTCCTGGTCTCACACACAAATAACATAAACCAAAGTTCAACGAAAGCATGAAGATGACGAAAAACAAACGCAAACACTCGAAAATCCTACACTCTCTCCCCCTTTGGCATCGAGACGCCAAAAAGGCAGAGAGGACACCTAAGACACAAGTGGTAGCTCCCATGCAGAAAGATTAGTCATCAAGCTCCTCCTCTGATGCAGCTGGAATGGACTCCTCATCTGAATCAGCCCAATGGTACCTTTGCTTCGCCATCCAAGTAGCCTCAGGAGTGATGTCCTTCTTAGACACACTCGAGATGGTCTCGCCAAGCTTCCTCAGAATCCGCTTGTCATGCTGACAACTCTCCTTCTGAGCAACGTGAGTTTGATATTGTCCCTTGGCCTGCATGCAGAACAGAGTCTTCATCCTGTGTGTGAGCTTCTTGGCCCAAGATGTCTTAGTAGACGGTGGCTCATACATATCGGAGTTGTCATGTTCCTCCTCTTCAATCCCATCCTCATCAACATCCATATTAGCAGGAGTAGCCCCAGTCCTAGTGGTAGTGTTAGCCCACTTGTCCTTCTAACGCAGCCGAATGGGCTAATGACGGATCCAATTGGGAGCATCAAAGTCTTCTCCTAGAAAGTGCTTCTCCCAAGTTGTTCGAATCAAGAGGAACACGTAGGGTCCATAAATGGGGACCTTACGATGGAACACAACAGTCCGAAGCTCAGTCCACATAATGTGAGAGACATCAAGGGGGTCAAGAATCTGAAGCCGTCCTTTCTCATAGAGGACTAGCATATCCACAAGATAGAAATGCACCGTGTCCTTGTCTCCCATGCGAGTAAAGAGCGTGTTGTGAAAGATCTGGTGCATTACATCGAGGAACGAGTTGATCACAAAGGTTTTCTCACCAGAGGGTAAAGACTTCTCAACATAGTAGGGAATAAGCTTCTCCTTGCATTCAGGTTGTGGGTTGGCATGCGGGCGCAAACCAATGGTCTCATCAAGCCCCTCATCATGAACTTGCAACAAGTCCATGAACTCCTTCCAGTCAGCAGTCAACCTCTCTCCATTGGTCATCCAAGTCATGGTCCACTTCTCATCTGACTAGAAGTGGACGGAAGCAAAGAACTGAGCCACAATCTCGGGATCATAGTCAAGATGGAATGAGATGATATTCTCGATAGCAAACTGCTCCACCATATTCAAAGGCTCACCAAAATATGTCGGGTTCTTCCTCAGATGAGCCATGTCAATCCACTGGACTGGGACATAGATATTCTTCTTTCCCTTGATTACCTCAATATGGATGAGATTTTGTTGCTTGGTCCAAAACAAGGCATTGCCCTTGGAATGTTCCCTAGGTTTGATATAGGGGTCGATCATCCGGCAAGACTGAAACTCTGCTTGACGCATATATTCTGACTTGTTAACTGGCTCCTTGAGCTTGGTTGCGACTCTCTTGAAGCGGTGTTGCGGGGCATTGGACCCTTCAGGTGTATCGGGATTGCGTAGACGCTTGGAACTTGTGTCACGAGAGGGATTGGGGCAGGTTGAACCGGAACCAGAGCCACCACCTATGACACACAACGCAAACACAAGATAAGAACGAAAGAAGTCATTTCAAAGACCAAAGCAAACACGAAACCCATATAGAAGTGAGAATGGACAGGACAAAACGAGGCTGTTTGAGAGCGATCCGTAGTATCGCAGGTCGTGCGGTAGTAAAAGTTTAGTACTGCTACGACCGCGGTAGTACCGCTGTGAGCGGTAGTATCGGGCACAGAGCGAAATAAAATATTTACTTCCGCCCAACGGGCGGTAGTACCGTACCAGGAGGTGCGGTAGTACCGCACGGGGCGGATTCCACACGAACAGCGGATCTAAAACTCAAATCGGTACTACCGTAGATCCAAACATCCAAGTTGTATCCTATCAATTAACAGTTCTACCGCATACACACTCTCCAACCATCATCTCATGCATAGATTTGGCCAAAAATCACAGGACCCACTCATATTTCCCCCTAAACCTATATTCAAAAATAGGGAGGCAAAGAGAGAAGAGCTAGGGGAGATATCAGGATCCCTGGCAAGAGGACGAGGTGGGGAACGATCCCATCGGTTGGAATGAGATGAGAGTGGCCGGAGACGGAGATCCGGTGAGATCCTTCGGCACCGTTTGTGAGGACGAGAGAGAGAGACGTGAGGAGAAGAGATGAATGGGTATGGGGAGTTTGAACTCCCCCTGCCTGCTCTTAACCCTCAGGCAAAACTGACGACATGCTAGTATCGCATGTCATTGCGGTAGTACCACTCCTCGAGCGGAAGTAATTTTTTACTTCCGTGCTTGAAGCGGTAGTACCTCTCCTCCAGCGGAAGTAATTTTTTACTTCTGTGCTGGAGGCGGTAGTACCGTGCCGGGGCCGCTACTATGCGAGCACAGGAGCAACCCAACTCCAGCGGTAGTACCGTGGCGTACCACGGTAGTATCGTGCTGCCCACAAAGTGCAGGTTTTGAGAGAAAAACAAACTTTTGCGCACAAAAACGAAGGAAATATGATAGACACAAGGGCACAAAGATAAGTCAATAGGCTTCAGGCAACAAGGACACATACGAAAGAACACAAAAAGAAGTGAATCAAAACAAGAACATGGTCCATAAGATTAGAGAGGAGAAACAAGGACCAAACATCGAACCACTACCTCTCATGAAGAGAGGGCAGTGGCCGGAGCCACCTATGTTTGAGTCAATTAGTATGGCACCGCGAAGAATTATCCTTGGGCCCATGACCAAGACTCGTCTTTGAAGCACAGTAACCATCAGAAAAATGGCGGATGTGAAAGACTTTGATTAGTTTATGCATAATAGGGGGAGGGATAATTCATTGAGAGAACTAGACTCCCCCTAAATCCATGCCTACACCTAGACAAGACATAATGATGAGTGTGGTGGGGTGTGCACTATGTCAATCCACATTGCTCGAATCAATGATATTTAGCTCGTGCCTTAATTCGTGAAATCTTGCTTCATCCAATGGCTTCGTAAATATATCTGCAAGTTACTCATTAGTGCTGAGATGGATAAGATTGATATCTCCTCGCTTGACGTGTTCCTGGAGAAAGTGATGACGAATATCAATGTGCTTCGTCTTGCAGTGTTGAACCGGGTTGCTGGAGATCATAATGGCACTTTCATTATCACAGTAAAGAGGCACTTTGTCACAATTGACCACAAAATCCTTTAAAGTTTGCCTCATCGAAAGAATTTGTGCACATCAACTCGCAGCAGCTACATACTCGGCCTCGATGGACGAGAGAAGCACAATTTTGTTTCTTTGAAGACCAACTTACCAAAGACCGACCAAGAAATTGGCAGCCTCCAGAAGTGGACTTCCAATCCACATGGTCTCCCGCCCAATCCGAGTCAATATATCCAATAAGATCAAACAAAGCCACCTTGGGATACCATAAGCCAAAGTTTGGGGTATGAGCCAAATATCGAAAGATTCGCTTGACAGCCACATGGTGACTCTCCTTAGGTGCGGATTGAAATCGTGCACAAATTCCCACACTTATGATATCCGGTCTAGATGCACAAAGGTAAATCAAGGATCCAATCATGGAGTGACATACCTTTTGATCCACAACTTTACCATTGGGATCACTGTCAAGATGGCATTTGAGAGGCATAGGGGTGTTGGCTTTGGGCGGATTGAGCTCATCCATCTTGAACCTCTTGAGCATGTCTTGAGTGTATTTAGCTTGACTGATGAAGGTACCTTGATGTCACGCCCAAGATGAAGCTGGTTATTCGCAAGGGATAGAGGCGCATCTGGTTATTCGCAAGTACAGCATCATTACATCATACATTTAAGAAGAGGGGAGTATATGAGTTGGCTTACACTCACCACATGCTAAATTAGAATTCCACACAAAGAGTTCAAACATCAATCCAAGACAGGGTCCATCTACGGACGAAAACAAACAATAAAATGAAGTAATGAAACTGACTTGCTAGCCCCAAAGATCTCGACCATGGCCACTCTACTCGTCTGGATAAGTGACGTACATCCTGTGACGCTCCTCGTCATACTCCCACTGGAGCGGCGTCATATCATCTGGCATGAACTCATCTGTACCTGCACCTGGATTGTTGTAGTAATCTGTGAGCCACGGGGACTCAGCAATCTCGTGCCCGGGTACCGAGACTATTCAAGATTATAGGTTGGGAAGGGGTATGTGTTAAGTTTGCAGCAGCACTAAGAATTTATGGTGGCTAATATTATGAAGCATGAAAGTAAATATGTGGCCTACGATGAACGATCGAAACTAAAATAACCTCTAAGAGATCCTGAACACCTACTTACGTCAATCATAACCCTACCGTGTTCTCTCTCGGTTCATGTTCACGAGAAAAGACGATCATGGTTACTCACACAGTTGGTGCATTTTATTAGAATTCACTTCAAGTTAACTATAACCAGGTATTAAACAAATATCCAAGTTGCCACATAACCATGGGCATGGCTTTCCGAAAGTTTTAACCCTGCAGGGGTGCTCAAACTAGTCCATCATAAATTAACCACACTCCACGGGAATAACCTCGACCACGGATCTCGTGATCATCCTAGGCAACTCCAAAGGAATTCCAACACCTCGAGATAGCCCGAAGAAAGTTAGAATCCCACACGCAAGCCACTCGATAAAGGTAAAACTAATCCAGCAAGACCACCCGACGTGTCGACGCACCCGATAAGAGCCGCGTATCTCGTTCTCAGGACACGACGGATAAGCGACGCATACGGAAGCCTGATAGAAATCTCTCGAGTTGCCCCGGGTTGGCCCCGCACAGTGCTCTAGTTTGGACCAACACTCATGAGGAGCACTGGCCCGGGGGGGTTGATTAATTATCCACGGGGTTGCAAAGCCTTATGCAAATTCTATTAAGTTGTTCAGGAAATGTAGTACCAAAGTTGGGTCTTGCCAGACAAGTTTTAATCTCAACCGAATAAAATAAAAAACAAAAGGGGAGGCTAGGGATCGAACCCACGACCTCACGGTCGTTTCCCTGAGCTGCTACCACTGCGCTACGCTGTGGATCTCGACAGGAAGGAGGGGGAGCGCAACTAGTACTAACAGCTGGGGCGCAACTCTGACGAAACTAAACAAAAGAACACTCCGGCAATAGCGGCGCGGCGGCGATGATTCCGGTGACCACACGGGCTCTCCGACTACGCTAACGGGCAGAATTGAAGCGGGGATCTACGGGGTTTCCGTTCCCCTGCTCTTCTTGCGACGAGGAGGATGGAGGCGACCTCAAGGCCACACCTTGGCTACCGGCGGCGACGCGAGCAATATGCGATGGCGACGCGAGGACTACAACAACGGAGCGGCAACGCTACGAAGCGGGGACGCAGCGGCTCACCGAGGGGATGCTCAGAGTTGTGGGGACGCAGACGACAGCGAGACGGAGGGGAAGAAGACGCCGACGACGACCTTGCTTCCTTGCGGACGACGGCGACGCAAAGCGACGCTACGGGGAGGTGCTTCTCCCCCCCATAGAGTGCGGAACGGGGCAAGGAAGACGACGACGAAGATTCCCCGAACACCACGACTAGAGGGAGGGAAGCCACCATCATGGCCGGTGACGACGGAGATGGCCGGCCCTCTCTGAACTTACCTCACTGCACTCTCTGACAGAGAAGACGGAAGGGAAGGCAGGAAGAGGGAGGAGGAGATGGCGGCAGCGCGAGGGGAAAGCACGGAACCCTAGGGCGCACGCACGCCAAGGGGAGCTAAATAGGACCCGGGGTTGACGGCGACGCGATGGCGAAAGCTCACGGCGACGCGCGCTCGCTTCCCCTACTCTCTGAACCTGACGGGCGGACAACGGCAGCAGGTAGCCATCGCTACCTGGGCTAGGCCACGCGGGGGAAGGATCCGGCCCAGCCTTCCCTCTCTTGCAAACAAAACAAACAGAGGTCCTTTTTATAAACAAAAGAAAAACAGGAAAAGCCCTAGAGAAAATGAAAAGGGTTTGGTTTAAAACAAAAATACTTTTGCAAGAAATAAAATGTGAACTATTAAATAAAATTAACAAGTGGATTTTAAATGCAAGTATTTTTAATACTATTATAAACAACAGCCCCTGTTATTTAACACCCCATGAGCCCAAAGACCAAACATCACAAAGAGCAACACACACAAGCTTCAAATAATATTTGCTACAACCTGAACATTTTTAACAGATTTATTAACAAGTTGTTTTAACACAAGGGAAACAATAAGATCTAAAAGGGGTTTGATTATGTTTGAAAAGAAGGAGAGAGGGTGGTAAACCACACTAGCACACACATCCACAAGACCACTCACACATCACAACAAGGTCACTAGAAGCACACCACATTTATATAATGCATGACATGATGATGAAATGATATGATGCATGATGCATGAAACAATGACATGGCAAAAGAGCAAACTCATTTCATTCATCACATGGCACATGGCTCCACATAGGTTACATGCCATAAAAGGTAGGGGCAGCACTTGGGCTGTCACACTTGACTTCGTTGCTTGACTTCGAAACCAAGGAAGAACTTCAACTCTCCCATCATAGACAACTCAAACTTAGTTGTCATCGAAGTGGCAAATTCTTCATTGAAAGCTTTGTTAGGAGAACCAAATATACTATCATCAACATATAGTTGGCATATGAACAAGTTTCCATTGACCCTCTTTGTGAAAAGAGTGGGGTCGATTTTCCCAATTTCAAACAAACGGTCTTGCAACATCTCGGTAAGGTGCTCATACCACGCATGTGGGGCTTGTTTAAGGCCATAGAGAGCCTTATCGAGAACATATACATGATTGGGGAACTTGGGATCCTCGAACCCCGGGGGTTGCTTAACATATACCAACTCCTTAAGAGGACCATTAAGGAATGCACTCTTAACATCCATTTTATATAATTTAAAGTTATGATGAGAAGCATATGCAAGCAACATGTGAATAGATTCAAGGCGAGCAACAGGAGCAAAGGTTTCACCGTAGTCGATACCCTCGACTTGGGAGTAGCCTTGTGCCACCAATCTTGCCTTGTTGTGAATGACGACACCGTTTGCATCTTGCTTGTTCTTGAAGATTCATTTAGTTCCAATAACATTGTGGTTCTCCTTAGGTCTTGGCACCAATCGCCACACTTGGTTGCGCTCGAAGTTGTTGAGTTCATCATGCATAGCTTACCCCCACTCCATGTCCTCGAGTGCATCTTGTACCTTGAGGGGCTCAATGCAAGAAACAAACGTGTGATGTTCTCAAAAGTTTGTTAATTGTCTACGAGTGGTTACCCCTCTTTGCAAGTTGTCGTAGACGTTTTCCATCAATGTTGTCTAAGTTTAAGCTTGGCAGCATTCTTGGCGGCTCGTCTCTCCAAGATTTCCTCCATGTAAGGTTGAGGGACAACATTCTGAGAAGCATCTTCTTGATGATCTTGAGCGCCTTCGTGAGCTTCCTCTTGATGTTGAAGAACATCTTGATCTTGAGCTTGCTCGGGGACGTGGACTTGATCTTGGGCATCACTTGGTGAGACACAATCATCAGTAGATTGATATTTCCCTTGATTTTGTCCATGTGGTAGAGGACCTTCATTTTTTTCTTCGGAAGCGTGTGGGTCTTGCGTCGGTGATGGTTCCACTTGAGTGGAACATTGTACTTCTCCTTCAGCCACAAGGGGTTCCTCAATGGGTAGGAAGTATCCCACACCCATTCTTCTTATGGCTTGGGGAGGAATTTCATCACCTACATCACAAAGACCACTTTGCTCCACTTGGGAGCCATTATTTTCATCAAACTCTATGTTAGACGTCTCCTCAATGAGTCTGGTGGACTTATTGAGGACACGGTAAGCGTGAGAGTTTCTAGCATAACCAACAATTATGCCCTCTTGAGCTCTAGGTTCGAATTTAGACAAATGAACACCTTTCTTAAGAATGAAACACTTACACCTGAACACCCTGAAGTACTTCAGTATTGGCTTGTTACCATTAAGAATTTCATAAGGAGTCTTGTTCAAGACTTTTCGGAGATAGAGCCGATTGGATGCATGGCAAGCTGTGTTGATGGCTTCGGCCCAGAAATTGTACGGAGATTTGAATTCCGCCATCATGGTCCTTGCCGCTTCCATCAACGTCCGGTTCTTTCTCTCAGCAACACCATTTTGTTGAGGGGTATAAGGTGCAGAGTATTGATGCTTGATCCCCTCATCACTAAGAACTCATTAAAGGTGTAGTTCTTGAACTCGGTGCGATTGTCACTTCTTATCATCAGAATCTTTGCATCATGTTGTCGTTGAGCTTCATTTGCAAAGTTGATGACTGTTTGTCGTGTTTCACTCTTCCTCTTGAAGAAATATACCCAAGTGTATCTTGAGTAGTCATCCACGATCACCAAACAATACTTTCTTCCCCCAAGACTATCAAAAGATGGAGGACCAAAGAGATCCATGTGGAGGAGCTCCAAGGGCCTCTTTGAGTAAATGGTAGTCGTGGGGCGGTGAGCACTCTCATCTAGCTTTCCTTCAATACAAGCACTTCAAGCACGATCTTTGGCAAAACTCACATTTGTTAGTCCAAGGATGTGACCCCCTTTGAGGATACTTTGCAAAGATCTCATATTGACATGGGCTAGCCGGCAATGCCAGAGCCATCCCACATCAACTTTAGCCATTAGGAAAATCACGGTCTTAGTGGGTCGCTCCGTGAAGTTCATCACATAGAGACCGTTCTCGACATGCCCAAGAAAAGCTACTTTAGAGTCTTGCTCCACAAAGGGCCACAGAGTCAATTCCAAATAAGGTACTAAAACCCATGATTGTGAGTTGATGAACAGAAAGTAAATTGTACACGAGGGTCTCAACAAGCATAACATTCTCTATGGAGAGTTCCGGAGAGATTATCACCTTGCCAAGACCCAATACCTTTGAAATTGCATCATCACCAAATGAGACTTGGGTGGCCATGGATGGGTCAGGATGAACGCCCACCACCAAGTCCTTGCTTCCGGTCATATGATTTGTCGCTCCACTATCGAGCAACCATGACATTCCTCCGGAAGCAAACCCCTACAAGAGATCAATGTTTGGTTTCTGGTACCCATTCTTTAATGGGTCCTTTCATGTTAGCAACAAGGGTCTTAGGAACCCAAATACACCATTCAATGTACTCATAAGAAGAACCAACATATTTGGCATAAACATGCCCATCACTAGCACGGCACAAAACATAAGAGGGGTTAAAGTCGCGGGTCTTGTTGGGGTGGGTGGTTTTGCCCTTCTTGGCATTACCAACCACAACTTTTTCTTTCTTCTTCTCATGAGGACCATCTCCTGATCTTACAAAAGTTTCCTTGAGCGGTGGAACTTCCTTGTTGTTCGCCTTATTATTATTATTATTATTATTATTATTATTATTCTTGTTTTTGGGTACAAACCCAACTCCTTCTTTTGCAACGACTTCCTTCTGATTACTCAAAAGGTCATTGAGCGTCTTCTCACCTTGGATACACGTCACCAAACCCTTTTCAAGCTGCTCTTTTAGCTTAGCATTTTCCTCCACAAGATGTGCATGCTCACAACACGAGTTAGTAGCAGATGCATTATCAATTAGAATAAAAGGAAGACATGTGGCAATTTCCTTAGTGAGTTTTACTTGGAGTTGATCATGTGACTCATTAAGAGAGGTATGAGCACACTTCAATGCCTTGTGAGCATTGTCAAGTGTGTCAAGCTCAACCTTGAGTCGATCATGGCCAACCCCAAGTGCAACCTTTTCAGACTTGAGAACATGGTTAAGAACAATAGTATTATCATAATCTCTACGTAATTTAGCAAGGTTGTCATTTTGTGACTCCTCAAGAGTCATACGAAGACCTCGCTCTTCCTCAAGAGCAATAGATATATCCGCTATCTCATCGACATAATCACGACTATGGCCTCTCAACTCCACAAGATATTCTTCTTGAGACTCAATAGTGTCATTGGCCTCACCAAGTTGTTCCAAGAGAGCAACGAAGTGCTTCTTGGATTCTCCCTTGAGTTTACACAAGAATTTGTCAAACTCATTTTTATCCTCTTTCGCCTCCTCATGTTCATCCCACAATCTAAGAAAGACGGAGTGGGAGAAATAGAAGTCTTAATGTTTGAGGCTTTGGCGTTGGAGGTTACCTTGGTGATACCTTTAGCCATGAGGCACCTAGCGACGATGTTCTCATTGGGGGCGTCAAAGAGTGACACCTTTGTTGGAGTATGATATGTCCATTTTGCATCATGATTTTATATTGATATTTATTGCATTATGGGCTTTTATACACATTTTGGTACAATAGTTATGCCTTTTATCTCTTATTTTACAAGGTCTACATGAAGAGGGAGAATGCCGGCAGCTGGAATTCTGGACTGGAAAAGGAGCAAATCTGAGATACCTATTTTGCACAACTCCAAAAGTCCTAAACATCAGCGGAGAATTATTTTGGAATATATAAAAAATACTGGGCGAAAGAAATACATCAGGGGGCCCACCAGGGAGCCACAAGCTTGCTACGCACGGCCACCCCCCTAGCCGCACCCCTAGGGCTTATGGCCCACCTGGCAGCCCTTCGATGCCCATCTTCTTCTATACTAAGGGCTTCGTCCTGGAAAAAATCATATCAGAGCTTTCGGGACGAAGCGCTGCTGTCTCGAGGCGGAACTTGGGCAGAACCAATCTAGAGCTCCAGCAGGGCGATCCTGCCGGTGAAACTTCCCTCCGAGAGGGGGAAATCAAAGCCATCGTCGTCACCAACGATCCTCTCATCGAGAGGTGGTAAATCTCTAGCAACATCTTCATTAGCACCATATCCTCTCCAAACCATAGTTCATCTCTTGTATCCGATCCTTGTCTCAAAACCTCAGATTGGTACCTGTGGGTTGCTAGTAGTGTTGATTACTCCTTGTAGTTGATGCTAGTTGGTTTACTTGGTGGAAGATTATATGTTCAGATCCTTGATCATCACTTATACACCTTTGATTATGAACATGAATATGCTTTGTGAGTAGTACCGTTTGTTCCTGAGGACATGGGATAAGTCTTGTTATAAATAATCATGTGAATTTGGTATTCGTTCGATATTTTGATGAGATGTATGTTGTCTCTCCTCTAGTGGTGTTATGTGAACGTCGACTACATAACACTTCACCATTGTTTGGGACTAGAGGAAGGCATTGGGAAGTAATAAGTAGATGATGGGTTGCTAGAGTGACAGGAGCTTAAACCCTAGTTTATGCGTTGCTTCGTAAGGGGCTGATTTGGATCCACGTGTTTCATGCTATGGTTAGATTTATCTTAATTCTTCTCTCGTAGTTGCAGATGCTTCCGGGAGGGGTTAATCATAACTGGGAGGCTTGTCCAAGTAAGGACAGCGCCCAAGCACCGGTCCACCCACATATCAAATTATCAAAGTAGCGAACGTGAATCAAATGAGCATGATGAAAACTAGCTTGACATAAATTCCCATGTGTCCTCGGGAGCGCTTTGCTTTATATAAGAGTTTGTCCAGGCTTATCCTTTGCTAAAAAAGGATTGGGCCACCTTGCTTCACCGTTGTTACAATTGTTACTTGCTACCTATTACAAATTATCTTATCACAAAACTATCTGTTACCGATAATTTCAATGCTTGCAGAGAGTACCTTACTAAGAACCGCTTGTCATTTCCTTCCGCTCCTCGTTGGGTTCGACACTCTTACTTATCGAAAGGACTATTATAGATACCCTATACTTGTGGGTCATCAAGACTCTTTTCTGGCGTCGTTGCCGGGGAGTGAAGCGCCTTTGGTGAGTGGAAATTGGTAAGGAAAAATTTATATAGTGTGCTGAAATTTACTGTCACTTGTTACTATGGGAAGTAATCCTTTGAGGGGCTTTTTCGGGGTATATTCACCTCGACCGGAAACACAAAGAGTTGTCCCTCAACCTATTGAACCTACTGAAAATATTTATTATGAAATTCCTTCGGGTATGATAGAGAAACTGCTAGCTAATCCTTATGCAGGAGATGGAACACTACATCCTGATTTGCATCTAATCTATGTAGACGAAGTCTATGGATTATTTAAGCTTGTAGGTCTTCCCGAGGATCACGTCAAGAATAAGGTCTTTCCTTTATCTTTGAAGGAGAAGGCATTGACATGGTATATGCTATGTGATGATATTGGATCATGGAGCTACAACCGACTGAAAATGGAATTTCATCAGAAGTTCTATCCTATGCATCTAGTTCATCGTGATCGGAATTATATTTATAATTTTTGGCCTCGTGAAGGAGAAAGAGTCGCTCAAGCTTGGGGGATGCTTAAGTCAATGTTATATTCGTGCCCCAATCATGAGCTCTCGAGAGAAATTATTATTCAGAATTTTTATGCTCGGCTTTCTCGTAATGATCAATCCATGCTCGATACTTCTTGTGTTGGTTCTTTTATGAAGAAAGATATTGAATTCAAATGGGATTTATTGGAAAGAATTAAACACAACTCTGAAGATTGGGAACTCGATGAAGGTAAGGAGTCAGGTATGAATCTTAAGTTTGATTGTGTTAAATCCTTCGTAGACACCGATGCTTTTCGTGAATTTAGCACTAAATATGGACTTGACTCTGAGATAGTAGCTTCTTTCTGTGAATCTTTTGCTACTCTTGTTGATCTCCCTAAGGAGAAGTGGTTTAAATATCATCCTTCCATTGAAGTGAAAGTAATGGAACCTATTAAAGTTGAATAGAAAATTATTACTTACAATGTTGATCCTGTTATCCCTACTGCTTACATTGAGAAACCACCTTCCCTGTTAGGATAAAGGAACATGCTAAAGCTTCAACTGTGGTTCGTAAGAGTTGTATTAGAACACCTACACCCCCTGAACAAATCAAAGTTGAACCTAGTATTGCTATGGTTAAAGATCTCTTGGTTGATAATATTGATGGGCATGTTATTCATTTCTGTGATGAAGCTGCTAAAATTGCTAGACCTGATACTAAGCATAAACATAGACCAGTTGTTGGCATGCCTGTTGTTTCTGTTAAAATAGGAGATCATTGTTATCATGGCTTATGTGATATGGGTGGTAGCGTAAGTGCAATTCCCCATTCCTTATACAAAGAAATCATGCATGATATTGTACCAGTTGAACTAGAGGATATTGATGTTACTATTAAGCTCGCTAATAGAGACACTATTGCAACAATAGGGATTGTTAGAGATGTTCAAGTCTTGTGTGGGAAAATAAAGTATCCTACTGATTTTCTTGTTCTTGGTTCCCCATAAGATAATTATTGTCCCATTATATTTGGCAGACCCTTCTTGAATATTGTTAATGCTAAGATTGATTGTGAGAAAGAAATAGTTACTGTGAGCTTTGGGGATGTGTCTCATGAGTTTAATTTCTCTAAATCTCGTAGACAACCCCATGACAAGGAATTGCCTAGTAAAGATGAAATTATTTGTCTCACTTCTATTGTTGTGCCTCCTACTGATCCCTTAGAATAATATTTGCTAGACCATGAAAATTATATGCATATGAATGAGAGGAATGAAATAGATGAAATTTTCTTTGATCAACAGCCTATTTTGAAACACAACTTACCTGTTGAAATACTTCGGGATCCTCCTCCACCCAAGGGTGATCCCGTATTTGAGCTCAAGCAATTACCCGATACATTGAAATATGCTTATCTTGATGAAAAGGAGATATATCCTGTTATTATTAGTGCTAACCTTTCAGAGCATGAAGAAAAGAGATTATTGAAAACTCCGAGGAAGCACCATGCTGCTATTGGTTATACTCTTGATGATCTTAAGGGCATTAGTCCCACTCTATGCCAGCATAAAATTAATATGGAGCCTGATGCCAAACCAGTTATTGATCACCAATGACAATTGAACCCTAAGATGAAAGAAGTGGTAAGAAAAGAAATACTAAAGATTCTGGAGGCAGGTATAATTTATCCTATTGTTGATAGTATATGGGTTAGCCCCGTCCATTGTGTCCCTAAGAAGGGAGGTATTACCGTTGTTCGTAATGATAAAAATGAATTGATCCCACAAAGAATTGGTACAGGTTATAGAATGGTATTTGATTTTAGGAAATTAAATAAAGCTACTAAGAAAGATCATTACCCTTTACCTTTTACTGATCAAATGCTAGAAAGATTATCCAAACATACTCATTTTTGTTTTCTAGATGGTTACTCAGGTTTCTCTCAAATACCTGTATCAAGCCAGGATCAAGAAAAAACCACTTTTACTTGCCCTTTCGGTACCTTTGCTTATAGACGTATGCCTTTTGGTTTATGCAATGCACATGCTACCTTTCAAAGATGTATGATGGCTATTTTCTCTGACTTTTGTGAAAAGATTCTTGAGGTTTTCATGGATGATTTTTCCGTTTACGAAACTTCATTTGATGATTGTTTGAGCAACCTTGATCGAGTTTTGCAGAGATGTGAAGAAACTAATCTTGTCTTGAATTGGGAAAAGTGCCACTTTATGGTTAATGAAGGTATTGTCTTGGAGCACAAGATCTCTGAAAGAGGTATTGAAGTTGATAAAGCTAAAGTTGTTGCTATTGAAAAAATGTCGTGCCCTACAGATATCAAAGGTATAAGAAGTTTCCTTGGTCATGCTGGTCTCTATAGGAGGTTTATCAAAGATTTCTCTAAGATTTCTAGGCCTCTCACAAACCTTTTGCAAAAATATGTTCCGTTTTTTTTATGATGATTGTGTAGAAGCATTTGAAATTCTTAAGAATGCCTTGATTACCGCACCTGTTGTTCAACCACCCGACTGGAACCTACCTTTTGAAATTATGTGTGATGCTAGTGATTATGCTGTTGGTGTTGTTCTAGGACAAAGAGTCGATAAGAAATTAAATGTTATCCATTATGCTAGTAAAACTCTAGACAGTGCTCAAAGAAACTATGCTACTACTGAAAAGGAATTTTTAGCAGTCGTGTTTTCTTGTGATAAGTTTAGACCTTATATTGTTGATTCTAAAGTAATTGTTCACACTGATCATGCTGCTATTAAGTACCTTATGGAGAATAAAGATGCTAAACCTAGACTTATTAGGTGGGTCCTTCTTCTACAAGAATTTGATTTGCATATCATTGATAGAAAGGGTGCTGATAACCCTATGGCAGATAACTTGTCTAGGTTAGAAAATGTTCTTGATGACCCACTACCTATTGATGATAGCTTTCCTAATGAACAATTAGCTATTGTGAATACTTCACATAATGCTCCCTAGTATGCTGATTATGCCAATTACATTGTTGCTAAATTTATACCTCCTAGTTTCACATACCAACAAAAGAAAAGCTTCTTCTATGATTTAAGGCATTACTTTTGGGATGACCCACATCTTTATAAAGAAGGAGGAGATGGTATTATTAGACGTTGTGTATCTGAGCATGAACAGGAACATATCTTACACAAGTGTCACTCCAAAGCCTACGGAGGACATGACGCTGGAGATAGAACCGCACACAAGGTACTACAATTTGGGTTTTATTGGCATACTATCTTCAAGGATACTGGTAAGTTTGTCTTATCCTATGATGAATGTCAAAGAATTGGTAATATTAGTAGACGTCAGGAAATGCCTATGAATTACTCTCTTGTTATCGAACCATTTGATGTTTGGGGCTTTGATTATATGGGGCCTTTTCCACAATCTAACGGCTATACTCATATTCTAGTTGTTGTTGATTATGTCACTAAGTGGGTAGAAGCTATTCCAACTAGTAGCGCTGATCATAACACTTCTATTAAAATGCTTAAAGAAGTTATTTTCCCTAGATTTGGAGTCCCTAGATATTTGATGACTGGTGCTGGTTCACATTTTATTCATGGTGCTTTCCGTAAATTGCTCCCTAAATATGATGTTAATCATAGAATTGCATCTCCTTATCATCCTCAGTCTAGTGGTCAAGTAGAATTGAGCAATAGAGAGATTAAATTGATTTTGCAGAAGACTGTTAATAGATCTAGGAAGAATTAGTCTAAGAAACTTGATGATGCATTGTGGGCTTATAGAACTGCTTACAAAAACCCTATGGGTATGTCTACGTATAAGATGGTTTATGGTAAAGCATGTCACTTACCTCTAGAGCTAGAACATAAGGCTTATTGGGTAATCAAAGAGCTCAATTATGATTTCAAACTTGCTGGTGAGAAGATGTTATTTGACATTAGCTCACTTGATGAATGCAGAACCCAAGCCTATGAGAATGCTAAGTTGTTTAAAGAAAAGGTTAAGAGATGGCATGATAGAAGGATACAAAAGCGTGAATTTAATGTAGGTGATCATGTCTTGCTATACAATTCTCATTTAAGATTTTTTGCAGGAAAACTTCTCTCTAAATGGGAAGGTCCTTACGTCATCGAAGAGGTATACCGTCCCGGTGCCATCAAGATTAACAACGCCGAAGGCACAAACCCGAAGGTGGTGAATGGTCAAAGAATCAAACATTATATCTCATGTACTCACATAAATGTTGAAACCAATATCATCAATACCATAACTCCGGAAGAGTACATTAGGGAGACTTACCAGAATGTTTCAGACTCCGAAAAGGAATAGGTATGTGGTACGGTAAGCAAAAAGACTCCAAAACTTTTTCAATGGCAAATTTTATCTGTTTTGGAATATTTAAAAAATTAGGAAATTTTAAAGTAGTCCAAATAGTGCACGAGGAGGCGACAAGTATGCTGGGTGAGGCCACCCCCTGGCCGCGCCCCTAGGGCTTTTGGCCACCTCGTGCACCGCCCGGACTCCGTTTTCTTGTGGCATACTCCTTCGGGTCGGTAAAAATTCATTATATAATCTCCCGAAGGTTTTGATTCTCGTATCACGACAATACCTCTTGTTTTCTTTTTGAGTTGTTTCTACAGCAGATTTACATCAACATGGCGTCCCCAAGTGTTTCGAAGGACAAGTTCTCCAAGAAGGTCATCAGCCCCTACCTTGTGGAGGTGCTGCAACACCCTCAAACCATTGAGGTGCGTGAGGGGGTTCTGCACATCCGTAATGTGGAGGGGCCAAAGAGAACCGGAAGCATGGAGACAAGGCTCGAAGCAATGGAGGAGCAGATCTTCAAGTGCCAAGGGATGGTGGAACAGGGACTCAATGCTAATCAGACGATGATCGTGGAGTTTACCCATAAACATAAGCTGGACGCCAAGGACGTTGCGGATCACATCTTCAAGCTTTACGAGAGAATCGAGCACCTCCAAGCCCATATCTACGACCTGCAAAACCAAAACTATGAGTATGAATACAGATTTAAGAGAATGAGTTTGTCTGCAGATTTGAGGATTCCAGAGTATCGTTCATCCTTTTATGATGGTGAGCCTATGCCTTGGAAGATGGAGGACAAGCTTCCAACCTCATCAACAACTCCCACATCATCACCTTTGAAGCAAGACAACTAAACACATGGGTATGGGCACTCCCCTTGGCTTGTGCCAAGCTTGGGGGAGGTGCCCCGGTATCGTATCACCATCACATCTTTTATTTTAATTTTTATTTTTATTTTTATTTTTATTTTCATCATCTTTTCTTAGTTCAATCCTTTTGGTTATATCTTGATCTAGTAGAATAAAGTTTTCATGTGATCTAGTTTTGAGCCTTTGCTTTATGATTCCTCCTATGTAAGCAAGTCCGTGAGTTATATAATAAAAAGTGCTTTTGAGTTGAGGGCTTTGCTTGTTTGGTATGATCTTGATCTTGAGAAAGATGTAGTAGAAAGAAGTATAGAATAAAAGCAAACAGTACATATGAAAATCTTATGGGAAGTGATGATTTCACATATAAAAAGTATGTCGATTGAAACCTGTTGTGGGTTGACAAACATAGTTGTTGGTCATTGGGGCAATTAAAAGGAAGTAATAAAGAAATAGAGGTTCACATATAAATATATTATCTTGGACATCTTTTATGATTGTGAGCACTCATTAAAATATTATATGTTAAGAAGTTGATGTTGGACAAGGAAGACAACATAATGGTTTATATTTGCTTATTTCCGAATAGAAGTTATATTGTTATAGATCCCTCAACATGTGTCACTTGCTTACACCTCATATCAGCCAAAACTTCCGCACCAAGTAGATATACTACTTGTGCATCCAAACACCCTTAACCCAGTTTTGCCATGAGAGTCCACCATACCTACCTAAGGAAAGAATAAGATCCTTCAAGTAAGTTGTCATCAATGCAAGCAATAAAAATGCTCTCTAAATATGTGTGATCTATTAGTGTGAGGAAAATAAACTTTATAGGAACTTGTGATAGGGAAGAAATAAAGGCGAGAACTGCATAATAAAGTTCTCTATCACAAGGGGCAATATAAAGTGAAGTTCTTTTGCATTAAGAGATTGTGCATCCAATTATAAAAGCGCATGACAACCTCTGCTTCCCTCTGCGAAGGGCCTATATGTTACTTTTATTTTCTAGTACTTACCTTTATGCAAGAGTCGTGGTGATCTCCATCACCTTTGCTATTTTCGCCTTTATCTTCTGCAAGTGTCACGTGTTGGGGAATGATCTAGGCACATATATCCACTCGGAAGTGGATGAGCATGAGTTATTACTGTTGACATTACACTTGAGGTAAATAGTTGGGAGGCAACACTATAAGCCCTATCTTTCTCTGTGTTCGATTGAAACTTTGAACTCATAGGTACCTCGTGAGTGTTAGCAATTGTGAAAGACTAAAAGATGATTGGGTATGTGGGTTTGCTTTACAAGCTCTTATATTGACTCTTTCCTACGTTATGATAAATTGGAATTGCTTCATTGACCGAGATCATAGTTTGTCAGTTCTCAATAGGTTCTTGATTCATACTTTGCCATTGTGAATGAATTATTACTTTATCATAAGAAATTATATGTCAATATATGTTGCTGTTCTAAAGATGATCATGATGCCTTCACGTCCGTATTTTATTTTATCGACACCTCTATCTCTAAACATGTGGGCATATTTATTGATTTTGGCTTCCGCCTGAGGACAAGCGAGGTCTAAGCTTGGGGGAGTTGATACGTCCATTTTCCATCATGATTTTATATTGATATTTATTGCATTATGGGCTTTTATTACACATTTTGGTACAATACTTATGCCTTTTCTCTCTTATTTTACAAGGTCTACATGAAGAGGGAGAATGCCGACAGCTGGAGTTCTGGACTAGAAAAGGAGCAAATCTGAGATACCTATTCTGCACAACTCCAAAAGTCCTGAAAATCTACGGAGAATTATTTTGGAATATATAAAAATACTGGGCAAAACAAATACATCAGGGGGCCCACCAGGGAGCCACAAGCCTGTTGGGCGCGGCCACCCCCTAGCCGCACCCCTGGGGCTTGTGGCCCACCTGGCAGCCCTCCGATGCCCATTTTCTTCTATACTGAGGGTTTCGTCCTGGAAAAAAAATCATATCAGAGCTTTCGGGATGAAGCACCGCCGTCTCGAGGCGGAACTTGGGCAGCACCAATCTAGAGCTCCGGCAGGGCGATCCTGCAGGTGAAACTTCCCTCCGGGAGGGGGAAATCGAAGCCATCGTCATCACTAACGATCCTCTCATTGACAGGGGGTCAATCTCCAACAACATCTTCATCAGCACCATCTCCTCTCCAAACCCTAGTTCATCTCTTGTATCCGATCTTTGTCTCAAAACCTTAGATTGGTACTTGTGGATTGCTAGTAGTGTTAATTACTCCTTGTAGTTGATGCTAGTTGGTTTACTTGGTGGAAGATTATATGTTCAGATCCTTGATCATCACTTATACACCTCTGATTATGAACATGAATATGCTTTGTGAGTAGTTACGTTTGTTCCTGAGGACATGGGATAAGTCTTGTTATAAGTAATCATGTGAATTTGGTATTCGTTCGATATTTTGATGAGATGTATGTTGTCTCTCCTCTAGTGGTGTTATGTGAACATCAACTACATAACACTTCACCATTTTTGGGGCCTAGAGGAAGGCGTTGGGAAGTAATAAGTAAATGATGGGTTGCTAGAGTGACAGAAGCTTAAACCCTAGTTTATGCGTTGCTTCGTAAGGGGCTTATTTGGATCCACATGTTTCATGCTATGGTTAGATTTATCTTAATTCTTATTTTGTAGTTGTGGATGCTTGCGGGAGGGGTTAATCATAAGTGGGAGGCTTGTCCAAGTAAGGACAGCACCCAAGCACTGGTCCACCCACATATCAAATTATCAAAGTAGCGAACGTGAATCAAATGAGCATGATGAAAACTAGCTTGACATAAATTCCCATGTGTCCTCGGGAGCTCTTTGATTTATATAAGAGTTTTTCCAGGCTTATCCTTTGCTATAAAAAGATTGGGCCACCTTGCTGCACCGTTGTTACAATTGTTACTTGCTACCCGTTACAAATTATCTTATCACAAAACTATCTGTTACCGATAATTCAGTGCTTGTAGAGAATACCTTACTGAGAACCTCTTGTCATTTCCTTCTACTCCTTGTTGGGTTCGACACTCTTACTTATTGAAAGGACTACGATAGATCCCCTATACTTGTGGGTCATCAGAGTAGAGGAAGAAATTGCCACAGATGCCATTGCCATTCCTTCACCGCTTATGTCTTCGTCATCAACATCATCATCCGAGGCATACTCTTCTTGAGCTACCAATACTTTGTGAGGAGCCTTCTTGGTGAAGTTGGTCTTGTTGGGGAAGGACTTGACCTTATGTTTGCGAATGAGCTTGCCACCATTGTCTTCCCTCTTCTCACATGGGCAATCCACCACAAAGTGACTCACATTACCACAGTTGTAGCATGTTCTCACACGTTGCTTGCCCTTTGACCCGTTTGAGTTGTTCTTGGAGAAGTTGGGCCTTGTGTTTCTCTTGTTGCCCCAAAATTGCCTAGACGCAAGAGCCATATGCTCATGATAAGCATATTTGGTGTCCTCGGGGCAACCCTCTTCTTCTTCTTCATCTTCCTCTTGACTGGCCTTGGCCTTCAAAGCAAGGTTGGGGGATGATCTCTCTGACCGTTGCACGCGGGCAAGAGCATTGTCAGCTATCGTGTTCAAGATGTTCATTGCAATAAATTCATCCAACACATCACCAAAGGACAAGGCGTGAAAGTCCGGTCTTTGATGGATGACAGCGGACATGGCCTTGTTGTAGGGCATGATGGCCTTCAGAAACTTACGCTTGATTCAATTATCATCCACATCCTTGATTCCATGATCTTTGAGGGTAACGACGAGAGCAATCACCCTTCTATAGAGCTCACGCGGTTCCTCATCCTCTATCATTACAAACTCATTTGACTGATCAACGACAACTTCATAGTTTGACCGTTGAATGCTTGAGCTGCCCTTGTACATGGAGACAATGTGTTCCCAACACTCTTTAGCAACAGTGAAAGGACGCAGGTGAGGTAGGTCTTCAGTGGGAACAACAGCTTGGAGTATGAACAAGGCGGAAGAGTTTAGCTGCTTATCCGTTTGTTCTCTTGGAGTTAGGTTGCGTGGATCACGAGGGTAGTATCCTTCTTCAATGACTCTCATGATATGAATTGAGATGTGATCTAAATGAGACTTGATACTAAAAACCCAGTTAGCAAAATCATTCTTAACAAGGTTAGGAGGAGGACCGTGATTAACTATATGAGGTGGATGCACCGGTCCTCCATAGACCATGGGAGGGGGAACTGAGGCAAAGCTCCCCGACCCATTAATTCCTTGAGAGAGATTATCCTTATCATCACTAGCCCTTTCCTTACCGGAGTTGACATCCGATGTCGAGTTAGTGGGATTAACCACTTGTACCGCATCAGTGGAAAGTTTAAGAGTATCAAGGAAATCTTTGAACATGGATTTGACCTTGATCGTCATGGAAGATTTGAGATAGTACATGGCCTCATTCAAATCCTCATGAGAGACTGTGTTCACTCCCACGGCCTCGGGAACAAAGTTGTCAGAATCGCGACTCAAGTCTTAGAATCTTACGACCTTACGATCCAAATTAGCCCCTCCGATTCTATGATTTTGCTCATAGAATCTAAGTTTCTATGATCCTGATAGTTATGATTCTATGATTCACGATCCTAGCAATGGAGTTAAGATCCGATTCAGAATTGCGATTCTGACAACTTTTCTCGGGAAGTTCTCCCACACGCACCTCTTCGCCAGCCATACTCTTGGGGTGGTGAAACCCTTAATAAAGAGACGTGACTCTGATACCAATTGAAAGGATCGATATGGTTGAGTAGAGGGTGGTGAATAGGCAACTAACACTTTTTAACTTTTCCTTAACAATTTAGGCTTAGCAACAAATAGGTTGGCTAGATCTGCAACTAGGTGAGCAACTTATATGATGCTAATCACAACAGCCACACAAGCAAGCAAGGGATACAACACAATAATAGCTTGCAAGAAGTAAAGGCAAGAGATAACCAAAAGTGGAGCCGGTGGAGACGAGGATGTGTTATCGGAGTTCCTTCCCTTGTGAGGAAGTACATCTCCGTTGAAGCGGTGTGGAGGCACAATGCTCCCCAAGAAGCCACTAGGGCCACCGTATTCTCCTCACGCCCTCACACAATGCGAGATGCCGTGATTCCACTATTGGTGCCCTTGAAGGCGGCGATAGAACCTTTACAAAGAAGGTTGGGGCTATCTCCACAACTTAATTGGAGGCTCCCAACGACACCACGAAGCTTCACCACAATGAAATGTGGCTTCGAGGTGACCTCAACCGTCTAGAGTGCTCAAACACCCAAGAGTAACAAGATCCACAAGGGATTAGTGGGGGGAATCAAATTTCTCTTGGTGGAAGTGTAGATCGGGGCCTTCTCAACCAATCCCTAGAAAATCAACAAGTTTGATTAGCTAGGGAGAGAGATCGGGATAAAATGGAGCTTTGAGCAACAATGGAGCTTGGGGAGGGAAGAGGTGGTCTTATTGGGGAAGAATACCCCCTTTATATAGTGGGGAGAAGGATCCAACCGTTATCCCCATTCTCAGCCCACGCTTTGCGGTACTAACGCACAATGCCACGGTACTACCGCAAGGGACTGCGGTACTACCGCAGCAAGGTGCGGTACTACCGCTAGCACGGTAGTGACCAGACGCAGGCCGATTGCACAAGGCAACTAGCGGTAGAACCACCGGACAAGTACTACCGCGAGCCCACACAGTACTACCGCATGGTCGGAAACGACTAGCACATGAGATGCACGGAAGTAAAAAAATTACTTCCGTGCCTACCTCCGCTGAGGGCGGAGCTGTGAAATAGTCCGACACGGTAGTATCGAAAATTCATCACGGTACTACCGCACGAGGGCGGATGTAAAAAAATACATCCGCGCCTACTACCGCAGGCGCATGCACCAGGGCCGGGGACAACGGTACTACCACTCTATTGAGCGGTACTACCACTGGCACCTGCACTACTATCGCTCCCTGGAGCAGTACTACCGCTAGCCATTGAAAACTAGCACCCTGTAGCCTTCGCTTTGCATAGACATGGAAAACGGACTGGAGCTCCATTGAAGCGAAGGAAAGGTGGTGCAATAGAACAGATGTGTACATGTTGATTCCACCCAAACCTTTCCGAAGCGGACCCCCTCTTAATAGTACGGCTTTCCTACGACTCAAATCCACCGAAAGGAAACGTAGAGAACAACCATCTTCGGTAAGCTCTGAGGGGCACGGAATCATCTTGTGCCTCGACATGAGATATCTGAAATGCTCAATGCACACGATTAGTCCACAAAAGCATTGTCATCAATCACCAAAAGCACTTAGGGAGAAATATGCCCTTACACGAGGTCTCGATGATCAGAGACCGGGGTATAAACCGTTTTTAATTCTGGTCGTTGGGGGGACAAGCCCCCAGCCGGACACTCGACGATGCGACTAGGTGGGTGACCATGGGGACGTGAATCTCCCTATCGTCGGGTCTAAGCCTGAGCCGGTCATAGACCGGAACCTGGTCATCAGACATACGCATAGTCTCAATCTGATCCAATAGCTCGTTTAAAAACGAGGCGATGGTAGGATGCGTGTCGCTGAAGCGACTGGAGTTTATATGCGGCGTAGTAGTTCTGGACCTGCACGAAAGCGGATCCGGATCCTGTTTAGCCGTGATGAGTCCGGTCACAATGGTCGGATTGAGCGTTCTAGACAGCCCGGGGGTGACGACTTCATCAGAAGCGGGGCCCAATGTCTTCGGCGTCCGGGCGTCGAGACCTGCGGGCTTCTTCATAAGAGTCGAGGGTTCTATCAAGACGAGTTCTCCCCATGAATCAGCGACAAACTCTAGGGTTCCGCACTTGATTCCTTGATCGGGGGAAAGTTTTCGATCTGGCCAAGGTGCCCGATCGGGTCAGCGTGTGACAAGATGATGCCGCTTGTGAGAATCTGATCAGGGGTGAGAGTCCCCTGGCTGTAGATCTTGTTGCTTGTGACAAGGCGAGCCATCGATTCCTTTGGCGATCACAGTGGAACTCTATATGAAAGCACCAATGTCGATGACAAAACCGGCAGATCTTGGGTAGGGGGTCCCGAACTGTGAGACTAGAATTGATGGTAACAGGAGACGAAGGAGACGATGTTTACCCAGGTTTGAGCCCTCCTATGGAGGTAATACCCTACGTCCTGCTTGATTGTATTGATGATATATAGGTTACAGAGTTGATCTACCTCGGGATTGAATAGCTAAACCCTAGATGAGTTGTCCTGTGTCTACAACCTAAAACCCTCCAGCTTATAAAGACACTGAGGATACCTAGGGTTTACACATAGTCGGTTG
The DNA here is from genome assembly GCA_022496015.1 of Hordeum marinum. Taxonomy (NCBI): domain Eukaryota; kingdom Viridiplantae; phylum Streptophyta; class Magnoliopsida; order Poales; family Poaceae; genus Hordeum; species Hordeum marinum. The sequence continues at coordinate 1,176,034 of JAAAWK010001153.1, read as the reverse complement.
CACATCGAAGGAAAAAACATGCCTATCTATTGTCGTCAACTTGGAGGACACGCCACGGCTCCTTGAAGCTTCCACCCTAGAGACGGGGCCCTTGATCATCCAATGCTCATCTAGCAGCCCATATAGTCCGGCCCATGAGAAACAGGTCGGCTATCCGAGGACCCCTTAATCCAGGACTCCCTCACTCGTCCCACCACAAGCTCGGATCGCATCATCGACACCGAGCACATTAACCAGCGCTTCCATGCTCAAAAACTTTCAGTTTTAAATTTTGTTCGGTTCGACCAAGCATTATACTTTTTTGAAAAAAGTTGTTTGTGAAAAAATTTCTTTGTCAAAACTTTGTTTGTTACAAGCAAATTCAAATACCCCGTTTACTTGGGGACTTCCTTTATGAAGCTTTTCCTCTTGCATATGATTATTAATGTATCGCACCTTTCCTTGTTCGTGTTTACGCCAATATATGCATCATGTTGACTTAAGTGTTCCACAAAGCTGGGTATCCTTGCTCCTGTGCTTACCCCTATGTTCACGATTGTTCGGCTAGGGAGTAAAGGGAGCACCTCTGTGATTGTTACGATCAGGTCACCCGAACTCGTACCTCAGATGGGTGAACCCGAAAGCTAGCGCTCTTACTGTTTTCAACTATGGCCCGCCACGACGAAAGACAAGCATAAATAAATCTATTGCACACCCCTCATGGTAATCATGAGAACCCAAAGAAAGGAGCCATTGGAGGAACTATTTCCGTTGAAGATGCTTCCTACGTTAAATAGTAATATAGCATAAGTTCCCTCGACGCGCTTTGTCTGTTATAGCCTAATGGCCTGATTGCCTGGTTATTCAAAACTCCTCTGATATCCTCGGATGGCGTAGTCGATAACACTTTTTGGCCCTTGGTCGAAGAAGGAGAAGCCGATGGTCGTTTAAGCAGCGTTTAAAGTTTGGGCAACATGAGTACTTCGTTACATGCAATCATTATACATAAAATTCTTTTACCCAAGTTACTTGGGGACTCTTAAATTTATATGAGCTGTTTTATAATAAATGTGTTTTCTTCTTGGTCGTTGCAAAGTCTTTTTCTACTACTCCTTTTTCCAACACGAGTGTGTGGTCAACAGCCGGATAGCTTGTTTTCTTTCTAAAGCCGCTCGAGTTTAGTTCGCTAAACAGGCCTCGAAGAAACACCCCACCTTCGGGATACGGAGGTTAAAGCCAAAGGTTGACCCGCTTGTAGTCCGGAGATCAGATGAATCATGTTAAAGCACGACTGAAGAACATATTAAATTTTAGACCAATTTCGGATTGGCACTATTTTATTTTATCTAAAGATAAAGTTTTTTGCATGAAATTTTGTTTTTTCCGAGCATAACTCTCGCAGTACACTTTTAAAGCATTGGCACTATCAATGGGGGCTGCGACTAGAGCTGAACCTACCAAAAGCCAAGACACTCCGAGGAGTCCTCGGCAAAACGTTCTCGGATATTGCTTTATATGCACCAGTTTCGAATTGTGTCTTCGGTCAATAGTTGGGTTGCCCGGCTCCTGTGCTTGCCTCCTACGTTCTGCTTTGTTCGGCTAGGAGTGCAAAGGGAGAACCACTGCGATTGTACTTCCGGTTTAACTGGTCAAGTACCTCAGTGGAGAAAGCTGAAAACTGACTGTCACAATGAGCGTAAACTGGTCGGTGATCCGATGACCGTATTAAACAACGGGCCTTTCATAAAATTGGCCGGAGTGTTAACGACTTGCCCTCGGCTGACGCTGAACACTAACCGGGGGCTAGTAACCGGCTTCCCAAACTTTAAGCTCCCATGACCAAGTGAAAGTTATAAAGCCTAAATATCTAATTGCCTCATTTCCGCTAACACAACCGCCTCCGGGCACCGAGATGTCGGCTAAGGGTTGTCTTATTACTACAGAAACACCCTGCATAGCATGTACAAAGGGGTAGAAGCCGACGATGGGTCACTCTCAAATGATAAACGGTCACAAAGGAGTCAAAATAGCATATAGCATAAAAGCATTTGTATTCAATATACGAGTGCCGCCTTCCGTAATCATCGTTATAAAGCCATAAATATACATCAATTTGACTTAAGATTTTGGCCAAGCTGGGTTGCCTAGCTCTTGTGCTTACCCCTACGTTCCCGATTGTTTGGCTAGGGGGTGAAGGGAGCACCTCTGCGATTGTTTCTTCCGGGTCATCCGGGTTAGTACCTCAGACTAGGTGAAGCCGAAAGCTAACCATCTTAAGAATATAATTGGTCGACAACGACAGAAGTGAAAATTTTGGTTCATTAAAAGACCACAGAGTTCGGGAACATTTTCCGAACTAAATCCTCAATATTTTCCTCCAACATTGATCGGAGTTGAGGTTTCACGATCATGGTCAACATGATATCCTGGGAAAAGGAACTTATAAAGGAACTATTTTTCCTAGAAGATGTTTCTTACGATAATAGTAATATAACATATCTCTCCGCGTACCTTTGTTTATAAAACCGTATGTCCAGATTGCCTTGTTTGTCGTAAATCTTTGTCCTTATAAAGGCTTTATAAAGTAGGAGAAACACTCCTCGGCTACTGGCCAAGGAGGTTGAAGCCGATGGTCGGTCAACAAAGTCTTGTACAATGTGGATCTGAGCATTAATGATGTAAAGTACTTGGATACATAGAATCATTACACATAAATTGTGTCAAACGTAACAAAGTTTGTGTCAAACAAATATAGATCCTTAATTCGACCACCCGTGCCCAAATTAAGGCTCGAGGGCTACTGCATTGCCTATTCAATGCAGCAAATTCAAAGTGCAATACGGTTTCTGAGGAGATTCGATCCTTAGGTTGGTCGGGCGCACTCAACCCGAGTCTCGGAAACTACTGTGTACCGCGTTTACATCCCTAACGAATGGTGCCGAGCAAGAACTTGATCCTTAGGCCGATTTTGCAAATCGACCTATGTCTCAGGGGCTACTAGGATTAGTGGTTTTATTTTGATTATTATTTTTTCCTTCAAGGGCATCTCAGGTGTTAGACTAACACGCACCTTGAGGGCTACTGGCTATATATCTCGGCAGAGAATAAATTGCACCAATCGGAAATATCCACAAAAAATCAGCCCGCGGTCAGGGTGGTGCACCACCTCGGAAGCAGTCCATCATAAAGCTCGGGCGCAAGTGACTGGCTCCATAGAGAGCATTTCCGACATTAAGCTTGGATGAATTCCTTCAATTTTTTAAGGTCCAAGGTAGTTTATGATACCTCGGACGCTGGTCATCATTGGAGCTTGGATGCAGTCCGGCGTTGGAGCTCGGAAGTAGTCCAGCATAAAGCTCAGATTCGAATGGCTCGCTCCATAAAAGACTAATTCCGGTATTTAAGCTCGGATGGACTCCTTCGAATTTCTAGAGACCAGTGTGATCTATGACACCTTGAATGTCGAATAGTGTTGGAGCTCGGGTGTAAAAATACACCTCGGATGCAGTCCGACGTTGGAGCTCGGACGCAAGAGGATACCTTGAACGCCAAATAGTGTTGGAGCTCCGCTGTGAAAAGACGCCTCGGATGTAGTTCGGCCTTGGAGCTCAAACGCAAGAGGAGGACGCCGCATGGGAAGCACTTCAAACCCCAGGTGTGGCGTAAAACATTACAATGCATTGATAAAGGCTCATAACTTAAAGGGGCTCCTCGAATGCCCGACATGTAAATTCTTCGGATTCAGATCGGTGATCCTCAAGATCGGACATGGGAAGATTTGTTGAACCGGTTTTCAAGACCGACGATCGAAGATGAAGAATTATTCGGAAGAACCAAGGAGTGTCCTTGACTTGAAGAACGGTTCAGGGGGCTACTAATGGTGTCCTGGACTAGGGGGTACTCACCACGTCTTTTCCCGACCAGTGGGTCGGGCCGAGGACCCCCAGGGCGGTTCACTTATGGGCCAGTTCGGATAGCCCATGATGCATACGAGGAAGATTCCACAAGACTTGGTGATCAAGACAAGGACTCCTCTCCACTTACATAGCCGACTAGGACTCTTGTTATCTTAGGACTCTGGTGTGTTATATAAGCCGAGGCCAGGCTAGTCATTAGGGACAATTAGATCATCATAGATCATATCATCATACGAGCATAGCTCTTCGGGTTTAGACCACTACATACAATCTCGAGGTATATCAACTCTGTACTCGATACACCATCATCAATACAAACAAAGCATGACGTAGGGTTTTACCTCCATCAAGAGGGCCTGAACCTGGGTAAATACAGTCTCCCTTGTCTCCTGTTACCCATCGATCCAAGACCCACAGATCGGGACCCCCTACCCGAGATCCGCCGGTTTTGACACCGACAACGGCGGCGATGCCTTTTTCTTTGATGGGATCATCAAGCAATTTTTATACAACCGGCGAGTAATTTTGCTTCAACCATCATCTTTTTGTGTTGCAACTGTTGGGTTTTTGCTGGAGCTTGTGTTTTCCAGAGTTGCAAAGCAATTTTTGATACAACCAGCGAGCAAATTTGCTTTAACCAACATCTAATTTTGCTGGAACAAACAGTTCCAAAGTTGTGACAACCGAAGCTTTTTGAGTCGTGACGGGTCACCGCTATAAGGTCGCCGAGGCTGCTGGAACAGCAGTCCGGGGGGAGGTGGTTTGACACAACACGGTAGTGAGGGTGGCAAGCCGGTAAGCAGCAGCTATCCGGCAAGCAACAGTGACCCGGTTAGTGACGGAAATTCAACGAGCGACGGTGGTTCGGCCAACGACAGTGATCTGGCAAGCGGCGGTGTCCTGGCGAGCTTCGAAAGTTGGTTGTCTCGTTCTCGTCCCGCACCATGTTCGCATGATTTGGGGGCAAAAATTGTGTTTGAGGACGAATCGTGTCCTAATATGACAGCTGGAACGCAGGACATCGGGCGGGGGTGCATCCGACACAAATTTGGACCGGTGCACCGGAGCCTAATACTCGTCGGTTCCAAATGCTTTGAAGGGCCGTCAGCAGCTTCAACATAGTGCTCTCCCAAGAAAACAATGACAACATCACCTGAAAGCTAGAGAGCTCTGGTGAATAGTCGGTGCGCTCTATCTATGACATGTAGTTCATCGGTCCGCGTCATTGCAAGTTCAAAACAATTTTCTAGAAGCCTTCCCAACAACTAGTGACACAATGATTGACACTATCCAAATGAAATAAAAACTAACAAAAACTCAACACAATGGCTAGTGACACGATGCCTCCCAAACAACGATGCGAGAAAAGGTGGTTGATGCCCTTTAAGAATAATACTTCCCTGCATTTTTCCTAAGAAGTGACCCTGGGTTATTGAACCCACGAAAGAATTAAATTGCGAGAGAATTAAATTTCAGTTTTGCAACCAGACCTTAACAACCTTAGGGGTGTAAACACTTAGAATTAGAAACAAGCATGGGTATGAGGACTTGATTCTTACAACCATATATTTGCACTAGGGATCATCATGATCTTAATTTGTGCTCCGAAAGAAATTTGTTATGGTTGGCCTCTTTTCCTATAGAAGCAAATTTTAAAAAAATACAAGCTCTTGCATTCATTAGTCATCGGTTGCAATATCGGAGTGATTTCCTTATATTTTCTAAAATTATTTGGTTTAAACAATGATGTGACGAGCATAAAAATATTACTCATCATCTTCCTCCTTGCTCAGTGGGGTGGTCGTAAAAAGCATCCTTCATAGCCATGGGTTGCTGCAGGGAGACCCCTTGTCGGGTCGTCCATCCTTTTCATTCTCGTGCATTGACCCGCTTCACTATTTGCTCGAGGCGGCAACACACAAGCATCCTCGACCGTTGTCGGGACGGGAAGTTAGACTTCACGTAAGCCACTATGCTTATGACAACTCCTGCATTTTTTTATAGGAAAGGAGGAGGATTCCTGGCCGCATCTGGGAGATGCTTGCAACCATTTTATTAATTATTCATAAAGACCTTACAAAGTAATACATCAATATGTGCGAAGCCGTCATCTTGACAACATATGTTGCTAGTCCTATCCATTGAAGTAGGGGAGCCGGATGTCTAAACCGAATACCAAACATACATCGCATCAAAAACTAACATCTAAAATCGAATGCCCCAACCAAGCCACATACTAGGTCCGAGGCACAAACCAATCCGACACATTCTCATAGGTCATGGCTACCGTCTTCCATCAATCCATATTCAAAGCAAGAACCGACGCATCGATCTTGCCAGGCCTGCTGTCGATGCCATACGTGTAACACCCCACCCATGGGCTGTCACCCTATACTCCATAGCTGGCCTGGGCTACGTTCATTCGAGGTTAGTTCCCACACGGCACAAACTACATATGCAATCGGAAAAACACAAGGGAGGGCAGCGAAAGAATGAAGGTTCTGAATCTCATCTCGTGTTCTTCCGGTCCTCACCTCCTTCTCTGATCCTCACCCCAATTCTCCAAATTATCCAAATACTGAGCTGATTTGTGCGTCCATCCAACGATCGGGTCGTGACAATTTGATAATCAGAGCCAGTTAATCCACCCAAAAATTTCGCTGCTCGTGATTTGTTGGTCCGCTCGATCGGTAACATCCATCGCGTCCGGTGCGGCTTCTCCCGAGAGGCCGCTTGAAATCCGCCGCGGGGTTCGATCCTCGGCAACAGTCGCGACAGCGTCGACCCAGCCACCTGCCCAGACCGACACGTTCTCTCCGCCATGGCCGCCAACACCGGCGAACTGAAGGTGTTGCTCGAGTCCCTCCTCACCAGGTTCGATGAGACGAAAGCCATCGACGACAAGCGCCTGGCAGCGCAGCTCGGCTTCAACGAGCAAATCCGCCATGATCTGCAGAAACAAATCGATCCTATTACCATCCTGTCGGATGTGGACGACGTCTGCAAGGTGCGCGACACCCCGACGGCCTCCGCGAAGTCCCCGGCAGGCTCGCCCGCGTCGGACCTGCCGCGTTCACCTGAAGCAGGGTCACCGTTTCGCCCTCACCAAGGCTCCACCTCATATGCACGGCTGGTGACAGACTTGCCCCTGCTCCTTTCGAGTCGTCCCGCAATCACCACTCCGGTTCCTGTTTACCACCTGTTCGACGAAATGCCTGAGAGTGAGTTCGACCTGCGCATGCCCTCACTGCTCGAACTGACGCAGATGGGAACCGTGGCTGAGTATACGGCGATGTTTTGGGAGTGTCTACACCATGTGCTACATCTCAACCCCAGCCTAAGCATCAAGTGCTTCATCCACCAGTACATCAAAGGCTTGCACAAGAATATTCAAGCAGCCGTGAAGTCACAATCTCCATCTAGCATCACGAGAGCGTCGTGCCTTGCTCGAATAAGGGAGGAAGAGATCTTGAAGGATGAGGCGATGGGCGCCGAGGAGCGTGGCGATGGCTATGCCCATGAAGTACATGGTCACATGCTTACTGAGGCCCTCAACATCGTCTCCCCTGAGCTAACTACCCCAGTGATGTGCAATGCAGATTGCGGCATCGAAGCCAACAATTTTGCTGCCCCGGCACCGACCATGTTGCTTGACACAAACCACAACACCGACGTCATTGACGGCAAGTACCTGGCTGCATTGACGCCTACCACCAAGTTGACAGATGGCCTGGGCCAGGTTGCCGACATGCCACCCTCAGCGTGCCCAATGACCACTACACCGAGGTCTTCACTGCGTCCAGCGGCTGAACCGACACTCACTCGCAATTCTGTGGCACCCACTACAACCTCGTTCACATCTCAGGCTGCAAATGTGAACCACGGTGTCAGCCTCGACACCGTCAGCCATTATGTGACAAAGGTTCCCCTTGCCATGGAGGATGATCTCGGGGCCACCATGGTCTCACCATTCCGGCTCCAGGCAGAGGCAGAGGCCTATGCACATTTATGGTTGGCAGCATGCTTTCACTGTTGATGTTCGGTGACCACCAAGCCAGCGCCCCACCAAAACCACCATGGTCTTTCCTTGTGCAAGAACAGATCGGTGGGGATGACAATGAGGTCGCCACCTTTGCCAAGGCCACCCAGGTCAGGTGGTGCAAGAAGAGTTGGTGTGCAGTGTTACCGTGTTCACTGTCAATGAAGGTGGTCGCAGCCCAACCATGGCTGCCATCTCCTCAAGTGGAGCTCTGGGGAGTAGGCCAGCTGTCATGGCTGCCACCAGAAACATGCACTGTGTTGTTGCTGTCAAGCAGTGATTCTATTATGCCAGTGATTGAGCTGAAGCCATGGCCGGATCCACGTCAGAGTCAAGGTACTGGAAGTGCAATGAACAAACTACAACATGATGGCTTTTGGATGTCTAATATGCTTCATGTGTTTATTTGGAGGAGGAACGCTGGCACCAGCAATCTCTTGAATAATTACATTGAAAAGCAATTGATGGTGGATGTCCTCGAGTTTCACAAAGTAGCGGTTGGGTGTTACTTACATGGTGTAAACTTCGAACTGGAGAGCCTGAAGCTGTATAAAATGGTAAGTGTCAATCCGAACACGACACCAAGAACGTGGGATCCAGGAATTCTACTTTTTAGTCATGTGATTAGCATGCACCTACCCTTCCTGGGTGTGTGTGTTGACGGGACAGAATTTCTTCTCTTTGGATTGAAGCTGCTTCCCTCACTTGCTGATTATCTGTCCCCGTGTGCCCTTCATGTGGTTCTGTACATGAGCAAGGTGATGCTTGCTTTTGCACAGGGTTGGCCGTGTTTGCACTTCTAGGAGTCAAATACCAGATGGTTATCACAGGTTACAACCATTCTACCTCATGTTGACATAAAAGTTCAGCAAAGCGAAATACATTCAATTGTTGGAGTCAAATCGCTGGATACAAAAGGAAACGACATGTTTACTGGGGGACCTCTGAACATTATTCATTTTCAGTTCCTTGTATTTCTCCGGACCTGCAGAATTGAGATATGTTCCCTTGGGATCCGATGCTCACTGTCTCTATGGTGGTTCCCATCTGATACAAGGTCAATTCGTGAGAGGGCACCTCGTATCACAATGTATAAGCATGTGCGGATGTTCAGAGGATGGCTTAATTATGAGATGAATCATCGAGACAGCATAGGAACTACAGTCAGGCTAATAAAACATCTCCAACCTACTAACCGGCTGCTTATTAATGGGTGGACAAGTCCGCAAGCAAGAAAAAAGGTGCAACACTGCACAATGTACTGGCCACCATGGAATAAGTCAATGTCAGTGGATTTTGTGGAGACAAAGGGCAGTTTGCATTATTTCAGGTATGCATATGATCCTTCTGTCAGCCATGTGCAGGAATTGTTTGAAGCCGCGAAATCAGCCAATGACCTCAATGCTATTGCTGCTATATTAGAAAAATACCCCTACCATCCAGACTCATTATTAACATATGCTGATATGTTCAAATATTCTGGAGAACATCACTCGTCAGCAGACACTGTTGAGAAGTGTTTATTCGCACTGGAGTGTGCTTGGCATCCATTGTTTAGTCCACTGCAGGGAAACTACCAGTTGAAATACAGCCCTGACATACAGAACTTAGTTTTTACATCCCTGCTCAGTCGCATGAAAAACTTGGATAGGCATGGTTGTCACCGTTCAGCTTTAGAGGCATGCAAGTTTCTTTTGTCATTGGATTCTGACGACCCAAAGGGTGCTCTATTTTGCATTGACTCCTTTGCTCTAAGACCACAGCAGTACAAATGTTTGAAACAGTTTGCTGAAGAGTATCGGTGTGATAACCCTCTGGTGCTTTCTAAGATTGTTAACAATGCTCCTTTGAAGGACTCTTCATGGACCCAAATACTCAAGATTGTGTTCTGCTCAGACCAGCATGGTCGTTTCCCTGGTGGTGCAATAGAAAATATTCAGAGAATTGGCATTGAGTGGGGAGGACTAAACACAACCAAGCACACTTATGAAGAAGATTGCAATTTCTTTCATCAGCTTATGATTAGCAGTGCGATCGTCCCCAAGCACATACTACTACCATATGATCCAGGTGGCTTGGCTCTTCGGCTAGACAAGTGTTGCGGTATTCCGGATTCAAAAATGTTCGTTATCGGCTTGAGGGCAAGCCGAATTTCAAGGAAGGAAGAGTGTAACACCCCACCCATGGGCTGTCACCCTATACTCCATAGCTGGGCCTGGGCTACGAGATGGGACGTTCATTGGAGGTTAGTTCCCACACGGCACAAACTACATATGCAATCGGGAAAACACAAGGGAGGGCAGCGAAGGAATGAAGGTTCTGAATCTCATCTCGTGTTCTTCCGGTCCTCACCTCCTTCTCTGATCCTCATCCCAATTCTCCAAATTATCCAAATACTGAGCTGATTTGTGCGTCCCTGATCCATCCAACGATCGGGTAGTGACAATACGGCACCAGACAACATTGATTGAACTCCTCCGTCAATCCATATTCAAAGCAAGAACCGACGCATCGATCTTGTCAGGCCTGCCGTCGACGCCATACGGCACCAGACAACATTGATGGAACTCCTCCGTCAATCCTTATTCAAAGAAAGAACCGACGCATCGATCTTGTCAGGCCTGCTGTCGACGCCATACGGTACCAGACAACATTGATGGAACTCCTGCATGGTTTCGATGATGCCTCCGGCATGCACATGAACCCGGCAAAATCCTCTGTTGCGCCGATCATGTGGGATGACGTAGACTTCAACAGCGTCCTCCAAAATTTCCGTGGAAAGATCGTCAGTTTCCCCATCAAGTATTTAGGTCGCCGGTCACCATCAATACGACTAGAATTGTGCATCTCCGGTTCATTTTAGATACGATTAGAATGATGCTTGCCGGTTGGAAGGGACGCTTCATGCCGGCGTCGGGACGGCATGTGCTCGTCCTGTGCGTCCTCTCCACCATGCCGTCCTTTGCGCTCACTGTCCTGCGTGCTCCGAAAAGAATCGTCAAGGACATCGACAAGGCGCGCTACCGCTTCCTCAGGGCTCAAGACCTGGAGCTCACCAGCAGCAAATACGTAGTACTCCTACAAAGTAAACTGGTAGACGCTGGGAGGCAGCCCTCTACGCATGGCCTACCCAAACCTCTTCAACCACTCGATCAGGACGAATAAGACAGTGGTGGTGGCAGTGCTGCGCCAGGATCGCTGGATAGAGAACCTGCGCCTTGCGAATAAGTTACCGGTTAAACGCATAGAGACCCCATTTGGGCAGACATAGCCATGAGCTCAGGATTACGAGCCATTTTCTGTTTTCTCTATTTTCAATCCACTGAGCACTTGATCAAATCCTTTGTCATCTGCTATCTGCTAAATCAATGAAACCCCAGCAAGTTGCTGGATCTTTCCAAAAAAAAAGGCCTGGAACTTTACTGCTCTCCCTTTTGTTAATAGATTGGATGGCTGAGTAGCCAGAAAAATCAGAAGGTCTAGAATAAGAAATTTGGACAAGCTCAGTTCCATTACAGGTAACTTATAAAGGAAACTTGTTTAATTATGCAATAACTTCACTGGATAGTAAACAACGTACATAACACACCACGGTGGCCTACCCAGCATGATAATGCACAACAACAGGATTTGCATGATATATGTACTACTCACGGCGATGACTCTACTGTTGCTTCTGATGATATGATTGTGGATGGTTCAGAGTGCGAGTCGCCTGTTCTCTGCTGGTTATTGACCTTGATGTTTCCCATGTCACCGATCACAGCAGGCTTGGTGATCCTCTCCATGGAGACACTTTTTTCTCCGGTCAGCATCCGGACAACGTTGGTCATATTGGGACGGAGTTTCATCGCGTCTTGAGTGCACAGAAGACCAACTTTCAAGAAACGGCATGCCTCGTCGGTGTCTAGATCATCTTCTAGATCTGCATCTATCATCTTCTCGAGCTGTCCTTGTTCATGACATGTCCATGTCTGCAAGAGCAAGAGCAGATCCTTAAGGTCATAAACAGCCAAAAATATGTTCCCCCAAATGTCAAAAGAAAAAAAAACTACAACCAAATCCAGTAACAATATGGCTCTCAAGATATTCTTACACACGGTGGTTTGCTAATTGTGGTCTCAAAAAGTTGTTACCGTTTGGGTGCCAAATCATAAACAGAATTACTGGGATATTAAGAACAACCAACACTGCAAGTAGTATCTAATGAGGTATGTTTCAGCTAACACCTAAATGGTAACCGCACCATGGAAGAAGAATCACAACTCAGTCTCAAAATGAAGCATAGGTCTGGTGAACATTGTTGTATTACAATAGAGCTTACCCTCTCGAGCAGAAATTGGTCTTCATAAGGCAATCTGTTATTGTGGTTACACCTGCCACTAACAATCTCCAATAGCAAAACACCAAAACTATAAATATCTGACTTCTTTGTCACTTGCCCTCTAACTGCATATTCAGGAGCCAGGTATCCTCTGACAAGAGAAGAAAAAGGGTAGAGAGACAGAGATGAGAATGAAATATATTCCAACTCCCAACCAAACCACTAAACAAGGTTATACTTACATTGTACCTGCAACACGGGTGCTCACATGAGTTGCATTTGGAGGGAGGAGCCTTGCCAACCCAAAATCCGAAATTTTGGGGGTGAGATCCTTGTCGAGCAGAATATTGCTTGCCTTTATGTCACGGTGGATTATGGGAGGATGGATTTCTTCGTGAAGAAATGCAAGCCCATGGGCAACACCTACAGAAATTTTAACGCGGACTCTCCAGTTGAATCGAATGCTGCTATAACCCTTACCTGCAATACTTAAGTCAAATGGTCATTAAAGCATTATCCCGCAAAAAAAGGTTATTAAAGCATTAAATGATCAATGAAGGACACATAAGGCAGAACAGTATGTCACCTAGCAGTGTATGTGCAAGGCTATTGTTTTCAAGATAGTTGTAGACAAGGATCCTATGGGGTCCCTCAGCACAGCAACCGACTAAGGTGATCAGGTTTTCATGCACAATATCCGAAATTGCTGTAAGTTCAGTAAAGAACTCTCGGATGCCTTGCTTCGAATGGGCAGAAAGCACCTTTACTGCAATAATTGTGCCGTCTTTAAGCCTTCCCTAATCAAACAAAATCAGTGTTAGTTAAGAGAGCTTGATGCAAAAGATTTTGCTTACGTGGTCATTGACTTAGGCAAATTACCCTGAACACGGAACCAAAACCCCCTTCGCCAACCTTGTTTGCGCCACTAAAATCATGTGTAGCTTTTCTCAGCTCACTATAAGAAAAAGATTTCACCTTATTTCCTCCTGGAGCTACCAGAAAGCAAATGCAAGTGAATCGGAATGAGACATTTTTGCAGTAAAAGTGGTTAGAAAACTGAGCAAAGACAATGCTCACCTTCTTCACCTTCAATAGTCTGTTCGGTGGCCTTTCTACACATCAGGCAACAAGCCATGTTTGTAAATCAAAAGCCAAATCGTGGGTACCAACAAGAGAACTGACTAATTTGGGGCTGAATTCCTGCAAAAAGAAGGAGCAGCATCAGAACAGTTTTCCATTCTGATAAGGAACAACTAATTGGTATAAATTCTCATCGGAAAAAAAATAACTAATCAGAGTTGTTCCTCAGATAACAAACGCATAAATGCCTAACCAAACATATGCCCGTTAATCAGCACCACTTGACCATGAAATATATTTGGTTAATAACATAATAAGAGGCTGGTAAAGGTACGCATGAATTAATGAGAATATTTTTAAGTTTGAGTTCACTACTAACCAGCCAACTCGCTGTTTTACTAGTTTACTGTTTTGAATTCCTAGTGGAGGACATATGAAACAAATAATAATTATAAAAATCACAAAGAAAAGGAACCTAGAAACAGCCTCTTGCAGAAAAGTAGGAAAAGGCTGCGCACAAAAGACCCAAAGTGGTCAGACCCTTCCCCAGACCCTGCAAAAGCGGGAACTACGTGCACCGGGCTGACAGAGAAAAAGAATCAGACTAATGCAATTCAGTGGCCCACCCCACCAACACTACCAAGTAAAGTCAGACTCCCCCTCTCCAACAGAAAAAAAGAGAGAAGGAAATTTGTAAATCAATTTGAACAACAAACCAGGAGTTAACATAAATCAGCTGTTATCACGATTGAAAAGAAAAAAAACGTCTGGTCTGATCAAAATTAGGGTGACCAACAAACAAGCGCTAGGTGGGTACTACGTCTGGTCTGATCTGATGCATTTTATATCTCCAATGAAAGTTCCTATATGCATTGTGCTATCAGATCCATACTGAGAAAACAACGTGAATTTCACTAAACTTTACACATTTACCTTACCAATGTAAGAGCATCTCCAGGCTAGTCCTTGATTTTCAAAAATAAAAATAAAAATACTCTTACATAGTCAAACCGGCTATGGAAAGAAAAAGCTTGCATCTGCTCCCTGTCAACTATAACAGGGGTACATATGACTTACCAATAGTAGTTTTTTATGGGTAGTTGAAATAGACCAATAATAGACTAATAAAGTAATAAAGTTCCTATCCATCGCATCTGGTACCATCCATGCGGGCAAAATTTTGTGTTTTGACCCTTTTGTGAAAGTTGATCTAGATTTGACCCTGGTTTGCAAAAAATTTAGGATCTGGCCCTTTTCCTTCCGCCGGGGTCCATGGCGGTAGGGTATAACAGCCTACCGCCAAGGTCCTTGGCGGTAGGGAACTTATCCACGTCAGCACGACGGACACCTACCGCCAAATAGGCTGGCGGTAGCATGTATAACCCTACCGCCAAGGTGCCCGGTGGTAGGTGCGAACTCCGATACTTAGGATATTTTTACGGTAGGGCGTGCATCCCTACCGCCAGGGACCTTGGTGGTAGGTTGTTATACCCTACCGCCATGAACCCCGGCAGTAGGAAAAGAGTCAGATCTGGATCAACTTTCACAAAAGGGTCAAAACACGAAATTTAGCCTCCATGCACATGTAGGGTATATTGTTAGAATAATAATAAATACTTAAATAGCGTTGACTTCTTCTAAGATGAAAAATGGAAGAAAGTGTTAGGTTGATCTCTCCCGCGTGGGCCCAACAGCCCACCGGACCCCTGATCCAATGCGCCCTGATCGGGGGCGCCCAACCCATCATGGTTGGTGAGCCCCAGTGACCCGCGCTATATTAACAGAGGTGGGAGGCCGGGGCACGGGTAACGAGATTCGTCGCCGCCACTCTGCCCACCGACACGCCCTACCGATCTAGGGTTAGCGCGGCGCTCACGGGAAGCACCACCGACACCTCTCTTAACCTCGCCTATCACCACCACCACCGTCTCACCATGGATTCCGACTCGAGCTCGTCGAGCCAAGGACAAGGTAATCCAGCCCCTTCTCTCATCTCTACCGGAATACCCATGCCAACAGGATCCATAGTATCTATCAATGGTATCAGCTGGGTTAGGCATAGGTCTTTTTCGGTTGAAATCAAAGGCAAAGATAGAAAAGAAACCCCACTGCAAAGTTGCGCCGCCACAATGGCCGCGCCATTCCTCTCGACCCCGACGCGCATCGGCAAGCCGAGGCATCGGGACGAAGAACAACCCCTCACGAGGCAAAGAAAAGTCCACCGGCCACGCCAGTCACAGTGGGATGGTGATGAATGGGCAAACAGAAAAGAGAGATTGAACCCTCCCCAAATCAGATCGGATTGAATCCGAAACAAAAAAAAGAGAAGAACAAGAACCCCACAGGGGGCAAAGGCCACCACCATCGGGACATTCGACGGCAGCGCGCTCTCCTTCGGGAGCTCGCGCAACCGGCGAAGGGGCCGGCGGGGGCGCCGCCACCAACGCACGCCGGCGCAAGGGGACAGCAGGGAGCCGTCGAGCCTCTCTCTCTCTCACACACACTCTGGGCAGTAGGCGGGGGTATGAGAAGAAAAGAAAGGGGGGAGGAGAAAGAACCGGCGACCGGACGCGGCGTGGTGTCGCTCGACGCCGTCGCCGGCGGCCGGCGAGAGCCACTCGGAAACGGGCATGCGGGCTCGCGTGGGAAAGATGGAAGAAAGAAAAGGGGAAAGGGAAGAGAGGCCCGGTGCGGTTGCTCTCCGTCGCCGGCGGCCGGCGACTGGCGTGGTCCCTTCCCGCCGTCGGCGTGGCCGGCGGGCGCAGAGGAGGCGAGCAGCGCGGGGGGAGGAGATAGTGGCCGAGGGTTTCGGGCGGGGACGTCACTGCCCCGGTTTTGACCCAGCGAATCTCCCGCTGCACCGTCCGATCTCAACGAACGGCCAGGATGGAAACCCTAGCGCTAAGCAGGCCGGCGGCTAGGTCAAGAGAGAATGGGCCGGCTAGGCCGGCGCCCCAGGCTCGGGTTGCTGGGTGCCTGGGCCGTTTTTTGGCCCAGATAACCCAGGCTGTTTTTTTGTCTATTTTGTTCGGTTTTAGACAAAACAAATATAGTCTTGACTCTGCAAAGAAAAATAAAAGTTTCTGGAAATAAAAATAGACATTTTTCAGAAAAAGAAAAGTTCATGAATTTTATAAAGAAAAATATAATAAAGTTCATGAATTTTTATTTAATAAAAGAAAAGTTTCTATCAAGTATAAAAGTTCATGAATTTATTTTCATGTTTTTCCGCTGCGTAAATATTTAATAGTGTTCTTTTACAAAGAAATAAAGTTTTAGAGAGAATTTTTTTAAAGAGCACATTAAAGTGATTATTAGAATTAATATGATTATGTTATTTTATGACCAACGTTGTTAATAACATGATCATGTTTTATTAAAGATGCATTTATTTCTATTCCTTTGCCCAACGGTAATATAGATCTAATTGCATAGACAATTGTATGTTTAATTTGACCAACGTTAGCTTAATGCATATGATTGTTATAATTTCAGGAGGTTTCAACCTAATGAGTTGCCTGAAAGAAGTTCCAACACTCAGAGGTGATAATTACACCGAGTGAAGGAAGAAAGTTGATTTGGCCTTTGTCTGTGCTGAGGTGGACTGGGTTGTGGATGAACCACAGCCGATCAAACCTACAGAGCCAGTCAGAGAGGCCACTGACGATGATGTTGCATGGGACAGAAAGAGGAGGGACTATGCTCCATTGGAGTTGTCCTACACCCTCAACAATCAAAAGTGAATCAATGCCAACAAAAAATGCATGGCATTCATAAAGAATACAATTGAGAACGTCATTGTGGGCTCAATTGCAGAGTGCACTTCCATAGGGGAGTTGCTTACAAAGATAAAGAACCAGTTCACTAGTTCTTCAAAGACATATGCCACCCAGTTGATAAAGCAACTGGTCACAGAGAACTACAGTGGCGGTGGTCATGGCATTCGAGAGCACATTCTCAGGATGAGCAACATGGCAGCCAAACTCAAGCCCATGGATGCGAACTTTGAGCTCAAACCTGCGCTCCTGGTCCACCTGATTATGGCTTCGTTGCCTAAAGAGTATGACACATTTGTTGTCAACTATAACATGTCACCTGAAAAATGGGACATAGAAAAGACGATAGCCATGTGCGTCCAAGAAGAGGACAGACTGAAAGCCTCGCATGGTGGTTCTCTCAACTATGTGAAGGACCATAAGAAGAAGAATTACAATCCAAATAGCAAAGGTTCTCCTTCAAAGCCACATGGAAAAGTACCCTATCAGCATCAGAATCAGCAAAAGTTCTTTCCAGTGGACAAAGACACTTGCCTCCACTGTAAGCAGACAGGGTACTACAAGAAGGATTGTCTTGCTTGGCTAAAGTCTGTTATGGCAAAGAGAGGTAACGACATCGTTTCCTTTGTAAATGAATCCTTGTATACACAGTTTTCAAAATCTACTTGGTGGATTGACTCAGGAGCAACTGTTCATGTTGCAAACTCTTTGCAGGGATTCCATTCGATGAGGACTATGGAAAGAAGAGAAAGATGCATTGAAGTCGTTAATGGAATCCAAGCAGAAGTTGAAGCTGTCGGCAACATCTCCTTGGAGTTAGTTGATGGTTTCAAGCTTCTACTTAGAGATGTCTTATTTGTTCTTTCATGTAATAGAAACTTAATTAGTGTTTCTTGTTTGGACAAAGACAATTATGAGTGTTATTTTGGACATGGCAAGTGTGCCATATGGTGCAATAATGCTTATGTTGGTGTTGCTTTACTTCACAATGAGCTTTATTTACTATCACTCCATGAAAAAGTGCATTATGTGTCCAATGTGAATGCTCAAGCTTCCTCATCGAACAAAGAACAAAAGAAAAGAAAAAGAACTGACGACTCATCAAAATTACGGCACTGTCGCTTGGGCCATATTTTCAGGGGGAGAATAGAAAGATTAGTCAAAAGTGAAATTCTTCCTCCGTTAGAGTTCTCAGACTTAGCACAATGCGTAGATTGCATTAAAGGAAATTATGTAAAACAAATCAAAAAGGGTGCAATTCATAGCACAGGCACACTAGAAATCATCCACACTGATATTTGTGGACCATTTTCGGTGAAAAGTGTGGATGGATATGACTCGTTCATAACATTCACAGATGATTACTCTCGTTTTGGTTATATTTATCCAATCAAAGAAAGATCCAAAGCGTTGGATAAGTTTAAAATATTCAAAGCTGAAGTTGAAAATCAGCATGATAAAAGAATAAAGATAGTAAGGTCCGACCGTGGGGGAGAGTACTACGGTTGGCACACCCCATATGGCCAAGTCCCTGGACCTTTTGCAAAGTTCTTACAGGAAACTGGCATAGTAGCCCAGTATTCAATGCCGGACGAGCCTCAACAAAATGGAGTAGCCAAAAGGCGTAACCGTACTCTGATGGATATGGTGCGCAGCATGATGAGTTACTCCACCTTGTCATTGGGATTATGGATGGAGGCGCTTAAAACCGCCATTCACATTTTCAATAGAGTGCCAAGCAAGTCGGTGCCCAAAACACCGTACGAGCTGTGGACAGGAAGAGTGCCCTCTTAACAACACTTCAGGGTGTGGGGGTGCCCCGCTGAGGCCAAAATGTTTAATCCAAACATTGCAAGTTAGATCCCAAAACAATGAGTTGCCACTTCATTGGCTATCCAGACAGATCAAAGGGTTTTCGTTTCTACTCCCCAGACAGATAAACAAAGTTTGTAGAAACAAGACATGCAGTCTTCTTAGAGGACGAAATGATGAGGGGGAGCTTGGTAGCTCGGAAAATTGATCTTGAGGAGAAGAGGGTGCATGCACCTAATCCGATGATTCAGGAGCCATTTTTCTCACTACCAGCTATGACTCCACCCATGACAACTATGGGAGAAGACCCGGAACTTGTCCATCAGGAGCCAACGGAACCCGTTGTTGAGCATGAAAGGGAGGTACAGCAGCCAACAGTAGAAGATGTGTCGCAAGTTGAAGCACAAAATGTGCCAGAAACCGAGGCCCTTAGAAGATCTAATAGAACAAGAAGATCAGCTATTTCTACTGATTATAAAGTTTATAACACAGAAATGGTTCATATGGAAGGTGATCCCACTACATATGAAGAAGCCATTAAAAGCCCTAACTCATCAAAATGGCTACAAGCAATGGAAGATGAGATGAATTCTATGAGTTCCAAAGATGTTTGGGACTTAGTGAAAATTCCTAAAGGAGCCAAAATAGTAGGCTGCAAATGGGTCTACAAAACTAAGTATGACCCTAATGGGAATGTGGAGAAGTACAAAGCCCGACTTGTGGCTAAAGAATTTACACAAAGAGAAGGGATAGATTACAATGAGACTTATTCCCCAATCTCATGTAAGGATTCCTTCAGAATCATAATGGCATTAGTTGCTCATTTTGATTTAGAGTTACATCAAATGGATGTTAAGACAACATTTCTAAACCGTGATTCAAAAGAAAAGGTCTACATGAAACAACCCAAGGGTTTTATCATGAAAGGAAAGGAAAATATGGGATGCCGCCTCAAGAAATCCATTTATGGATTAAGGCAAGCCTCTAGACAGTGGTATCTAAAGTTTAATCAAACGATTAAAAGTTTTGGGTTCAAAAAAAATATTGAGGATAATTGCATTTATGCAAGGTTTAAAAATGGGAAATATATTTTCCTAATCTTGTATGTGGATGATATCCTGCTTGCTAGCAGTGATGTTAGTCTACTACTAGAGACAAAGAAGTTCTTATCCTCAAATTTTGATATCACAGATCTTGGTGAAGCATCCTATGTTTTGGGCATAGAAATTCACCGAGATAGGAACAATGGAGTCTTACGACTATCGCAGAAGGCATATTTGGAGAAGGTTCTTCAAAAGTATAATATGCATGCGAGTAAAGCCACACCTGCTCCTATAGTCAAGGGTGATAGTTTTGGAAAATTCCAATGTCCCAAGAACCAGTACGAGATCGACCTCATGAAACCAATACCATATGCTTCGGCTGTTGGAAGCTTACAGTATGCACAAGTGTGCACTCGCCCTGACTTAGCTTTTGTTACGGGGGTACTCGGTGGATATCAAGAGAATCCAGGCATGGAGCACTGAAAGATGGCAAAGAAGGCATTGCGTTATGCGCAAGGCACGAAGCACTACATGCTAACATACAGGAGTTCTGATTCCCTAGAGATAAAAGGGTATTCAGACGCAGATTTTGCGGGGGACAGAGATGATAGAAAATCCACGTCAGGATACGTCTTCACTGTCGCTGGAGGGGCTATTTCGTGGAAAAGCTCCAAACAGTCAATAGTTGCATCATCCACGATGTATGCAGAATTCATAGCATGCTTCGAGGCCACGGGGCGGACGATATGGCTAAAGAAATTTATACCCGACTTGAAAGTGGTAGATTGTATTCACAAACCACTAAAGATGTACTGTGACAACCAGCTCGCAGTATTCTATGCTCACAACAACAAGTCGAGTAATGCTGCCAAAACAATAGAGATAAAGTATTATGTTGTGAAAGATAAAATCCAGGATCACACTATAATTCTCGAGCATATAAAGACAAAGGATATGCTTGCGGATCCGCTAACGAAAGGCTTACCACCCAATGTGTTCAAGGAACACTTAGCCGGCATGGGTTTAAGGGAAAGCCTATGATTCCTGGATCATGAGAGGTCCAAAAAGAACAGAATTTGTTTCTGAACAAAACGTATGTTGTAGCTGTATGATTCTATTGACAATTAAGTTGTGACGATGAAACATGCTTTATGTACCAATATGTGATAAAACAAATAAACTAGAAAGTATAGAGTTAAAAGTAAAAGTTGAGATCAAAGGGGAGAATGTTAGGTTGATCTCTCCCGCATGGGCCCAACGGCCCACCGGACCCCTGATCCAATGCGCCCTGATCGGGGGCGCCCAACCCATTATGGTTGGTGGGCCCCTGTGACCCGCGCTATATTAACAGAGGTGGGAGGCCGGGGCACGAATAACGAGATTCGTCGCCGCCACTCTGCCCACCGACACGCCCTACCGATCTAGGGTTAGCGCGGTGCTCACGGGAAGCACCACCGACACCTCTCTCAACCTCGCCTATCACCACCACCACCGTCTCACCATGGATTCCGGCTCGAGCTCGTCGAGCCAAGGACAAGGTAATCCAGCCCCTTCTCTCGTCTCTATCGGAATACCCATGCCAACAGGATCCATAGTATCTATCAGAAAGAACCGATCTATCTATTTGGAACAAAATACATATAATGCACACATATGCTACAGTAGATAAACGTTTTCCAACCGTGTAAAAGTATCAAAATTTAGCACGTCGGCAATAAGTAGCAAGCAGCGCCAAGGGGTGAAAACTCTTGACCTCCAAACTGTAGGGGCTATCTTCCCGGAAAAAAAATGCAGGGGCTATCAAATTCGGTGTTGAGAAGCCGGGGAATGTAGTCACACAGGATACAGGGATCCAAATTTTGTGGTCGTTCGTTTGGATTTAGGTAATCATCAGCCTCATAAAGCAAATTAATGTCCAAGAATGAGGTCGGTGTGGAGAGAGACAGAGCTCGATTAAACAACGGCACGGTGGTGGTAGATTTTGTACCACATTGGGTGGGATTGGGGCTTGGATGGGTTAGAGCAAGAGATTGGTGCCCACCCCAAGGCTGCGGAAGCGTCACCCGCATAAAGAATAAATGGTCGCGGAACCAAGCAAGAAATGAGGCGGGATCCGGAGCAAAAGCGAGAATCACCTGATGTGGATGGATGCTCCCGCGCTCTTAGCGCTGCCTGTACCCGAAGAACCAGCCGGCGGGGAGAAGTGCCCTGAGCGCCGCCGGTCAGTCGCGCTGGAGAAAGAGAGAGAGCGGATTGCCGGGTTAGGACCTGAGACAAGGACGTGAGGGATCTAGTACCCGGTGTAAAGCAAATCGTAGAGCGCACGATGACGGAGCTTGGTGACATCAGCCCATCGAGGGGAACATACCCGGACAGCCTCGCGGGATAAAGTGGCTGAGTTTGTTTGGGCTTCAGTTTCAACAGTTTTAGCCGTGGATTTGTTGATAAAAATATTGTTGGGTTGAGAACAGTTGTAATAAAGATTAGCGGTTTGGAAACGCAGTTATGAAAACGATTGTGAGTGAGCTGATAAAAGCCTAAGTTGTTTTTAGAATAATTGATTTAGCATTGATAAATTGTTTAAATGGTATTTTGACTGACAGGGAATGATTTATTTATGGTAATGCATAAAATATTTCATAATAATAGTTCTCTCACTTTCTTACTCATATATACATAGAATAACAATGAACAAAAGATAATCCATATAATAATCCGTACAAAAGAGAGCTTGCAATCTATACACATAATCAGATGTCTGTACAAATACTAATCTATGTAGCTTGTTGCGCATAAACAAAGAGTTTGTAATCTTATCACGCGTGTCGTTCATGTTGCCTTCATTAGTTCATGTTGCCTTCATTAGAGGAAGTGGGAACGGCATCGCCAAGCAAAGGTGTTGACCGGGAGATTGCAGGCATGTAATTTTCATTCTCATCACATTTATTAAACTCTTTGTCACGCAGCTTGCTGTCCCTAATGAAATTGTGAAGCGTCATACAAGCACTGATGATCATTATCTGACTTTCCACCTTAAACTGTGGCACATCCCTTAATTAGGATGCGCCATTGATCATTGTCTAATTCATTTTCACCATAATTTATACCAGTGTACAAAATATGTATAGCAAAAACTATGTATAGCAAACAAGCATGTGCATCAAGCAAACAGAGCATCCAGATCAAGCTTGGAATATTTATTTACCCATCAATGTACAATAAGCAAGCATCATGTATCAAACCTAAATCAATCACAGTATCCACATCAAGAATTATGCAACATATACATCTAGCAGAAGATCATCCACATCAAAAAAATCAACCAGGAAATGCTCACCCCAACCGACGACATGGGTGCCCCAGGGGGTGGACGTCGTTCTCCGAGGGGTTGTAGAGGAGGCCGGCGGTGGATGACAGCGAGTGGAGGCGGTGCCCGATGAAGGGGACCGGCCAGTATGGATGACGGCGAGTGGAGGCGATGGCGGCTCTTGCGGTGGATGACGGCGAGTGGCGTGGGTGGTGACTCATGCGGTCGATGACGTTGAGTGGAGGCGCTGGATGACGATGAGTGGCAGCGGCAACGGCTCTTGCGGCGGCGGCGGCGGCTCTTGCGACGAAAGTGGCGTTGGAACCCAAGGTTTCTCTTCCTCTTTGTTCTCTACGTGGATGCGTACTAGCAATAAGAGACAGAGACGAGGGGGTAGATCTAAACAGGCACCGGTGGCATTCTATTCGTAATTTGGCTGAACTGACAAGGGCACTGGTGGGAATATGATCGAGGGAACCCAGTTTCTTGGTCGAAGTACGTATCGGCTCGCTTTGATCTGTAACACGTAAAAACGCCTGAAGCTGTTTTAGGCTGTGGACTGAAAACGGGCCTGTTTTAGCTGTTTGTTTCGGTTTCAGCTTCTCTCGGTCTGAAACTGCCTCCCAAAGCTGTAACAAACACAGCCAGGGGGTATAAAAGTTTGTGGCTCCTGTGGAGATGACCTAGCGCCCGCCTCGCTCCTCCCGCACTCACGCCGCCCCCTTTCTCGACCTAGCCGCCTCCTCGCTCCCGCACTCGCGCGTCCACCACCCCTCCTTCCTCCTCCTGCACCCGCGCTCCCCCTGTAGTCACGAAGCCGTGACACTGCCACCGTGGGCGCTCGCCCCGGCCCCCATCCTCGATGTCACGTCGCCCTGTAAGAGATCAAGCTCGGGCGCAGCGACGAGCGTGACAGAGGCCCTGGAAGAGCTCAAGCCCGGGCGCAGCGGCGAGTGCGACAGCGGCCCTGGAACATGAGGCCATGGGGGAGGAAGAAGGTGGATTCGCTGTGCGACGCCGGTGAAGGTTATTTCTGTTGGAAATATGCCCTAGAGGCAATAATAAAATGGTTATTTTTATATTTCCTTGTTCATGCTAATCGTTTATTATCCATGCTATAATTGGATTGATTGGAAACACATTGCATGTGTGGATATATAGACACCACCGTGTCCCTAGTATGCCTCTAGTAGACTAGCTCGTTGATCAAAGATAGTCAAGGTTTCCTGGCCATTGACATGAGATGTCATTTGATAACGGGATCACATCATTGGGAGGATGATGTGATGGACAAGACCCAAACTATAAACATAGCATTTGATCGTGTCAGTTTATTACTATAGTTTTCTGCATGTCAAGTATCTGTTCCTATGACCATGAGATCATGCAACTCACTGACATCGAAGGAGTACCTTGTGTGTATCAAATGTCACAACATAACTGGGTGACTATAAAGGTGCTCTACAGGTATCTCCGAGGGTGTCCTTTGAGTGGGCATGGATCAAGACTGGGATTTGTTACTCCATGTGATGGAGAGGTATCTCAGGGCCCACTCGGTAATACAATATCACAAACAAGCCTTGCAAGCACTGTGACTAAAGTGTTAGCCATGAGATCTTGTATTACGGAACGAGTTAAGAGACTTGCCGGTAACGGGATTGAACTAGGTATACAGATACCGACGATCGAATCTTGGGCAAGTAACATACCGATGAACAAAGGGAACATCATACGGGATTAACTGAATCCTTGACATAGAGGTTCAACCGATAAAGATCTTCGTAGAATATGTAGAAACTAATATGGGCATCCAGGTCCTGCTATTGGTTATTGACCGTAGAGGTGTCTCGGTCATGTCTACATAGTTCTCGAACCCGCAGGGTCTGCACACCTAAGGTTCGGTGATGTTACGATAGTATAGAGTTATGTATGGTGGTTACTGAAGGTTGTTCGGAGTCCCGGTTGAGATCCTGGACATCATGAGGAGCTCCGGAATGGTCCGGAGGTAAAGATTGATATATAGGAAGTCCTGTTTTGGTCACCGGAAAAGTTTCAGGCTCATCGGTAATGTACCGAGAGTGTCGGGAGGGTGCCGGGGGACCATCAGGAGGGGTGTCTCGACCCAAAGGACCTCATGGGCTGTGGGAGGAGTCAAACCATCCCTAGTGGGCTGGCCAAACCCCCCACTAAGGACCATGCGGCTAGGGGTGGGAAAACCCAAAGGTAGAAAGGTGGAAAGGGTTTCCAAGTGGAGAGGAGGAATCCTACTTCTAGTAGGATTGGAGTAGGACTCCTCCACCTCCAATTTCGGCCAACCTTTGAGGGTTTGAGGCTGCCTCCTCCCCTCCCTCCCTCCTATATATACTAGAGGATTTATAGGGGAGAGCTAACCCTAATTGCCACGTGCTCCCTCTACTTCATCTAGATTGTCTTTCGCCTCTAGTCTAGTTCGACGGTGCTTAGGCGAAGCCGTGCCGGAATAGTTCCACCATCATCGCCGCCACGCCATCGCGCTGCCGGAGAACTCATCTACCTCTCTGCTCCCTCTTGCTAGATAAATAAGGTGGAGATCGTCATCGAGTTGTACGTGTGCTGAACGCAGAGGTGTTGTCCGTTTGACGCTAGATCGGGACGGATCGTGATTGGATCGCGGGACGCTCGACGATTTGGATCGTGAAGACGTTCGACTACATCAACCGCATATCTTAACGCGCTTCCCGCTTAGTGATCTACAAGGGTATGTAGATCCACTCTCCCTCTCATAGATGCTCATCACCATGGATAGATCTTGCATGTCCGTAGGAAATTTTTTGTTTCCCATGCAACGTTTCCCAACAGTGGCATCACGAGCTAGGTCTATGTGTAGATGAGATCACGAGTAGAACACAAAGGAGTTTGTGGGCGTTGATGCTCATATTGCTTCCTCCCTTGGTCGTGTTTTGATTCAACGGTATTGTGGGATGAAGCGGCCCGGACCAACCTTACTCGTACGCTTACGAGAGACCGGTTCCATCGACTAATGTGTAACTTTGTTGCACAAACATGGCTGGCCGGTGTCTGTCTCTCCTACTCTAGTTGGATCGGATTCGACAAAGGCGGTCCTTGAGAAGGTTGAATAGCAATTTGTGTATCACCGTTGTGGTTTTTTGCATAGGTGAGAATTGTTCTTGCTAGATACCCGTAGCAACCACGTAAAACATGCAGCAACAATTAGAGGAAGTCTAACTTGTTTTTGTAGGGTATGTTGTGATGTGATATGGCCAATTACATGATGAGATATATGTGATGTATGAGATGATCATGTTTTTTATAGAATATCACAACTTGCATGTCAATGAGTACGACAACCGGCAGGAGCCATAGGGTTGTATTTAATTATTTTCGTTGTTTTTTCTTTACTTTATCGCTATGAGTTAGCAATAGTCGTGGAAGCAACAGTCGGCGTGATAACCCAGATGGCGACACGTTGATGGAGATCATGGTGTCATGCTAGTGACGATGGAGATCATGTCGGTGCTTTGAAGATGGAGATGAAAAGCACAAGTTCATGGCCATAACATGTCACTTATGATTTGCATGCGATGTTAATCCTTTTATGCATCTTATTTTTCTTAGGATGACGGTAGCATTATAAGGTGATCCCTCACTTAAATTTCAAGATAAATTGTGTTTTCCCCAAGTGTGCACCATTGCGAAAGTTCGTTGTGTCGAGACACCACGTGATGATCGGGTGTGATAGACTCTACGTTTACATACAACAGGTGCAAGCCAGTGTTGCACGTGCAGAACACTCGGGTTAAACTTGACGAGCCTACCATGTACAGACATGGCCTCGGAACACGGGAGACCGAAAGGTCGAACATGAGTCATATAGTAGATATGATCAACATGATGATGTTCACCATTGAAACCACCTCAACTCACGTGATGATCGGACTTGAGTTGGTGAATTTGGATTGTGTATCACTCAGATGACCAGAGGGATGTGAATTTGAGTGGGAGCTTTAGTAATTTGATTAACTAAATTCATTATCTTGAATAATAGTCTTAGTAACCTTTGCATATTTATGTTGTAGATCAATGGCTCGCACAGTTGTTCCCCTGAATTTTAATGCGTTCCTAGAGAAAGCCAAGTTGAAAGATGATGGAAGTAACTTTGTGGACTAGGCCTGTAATCTGAGGATTATCCTCACGGCTTCCCAGAAGGCTTATGTCCTTGATGCACCGCTTGGTGACCCACCCACTCCCATGTCATCCGAAGACGTTAAGAATGCTTGGGAGGCACGTTCTGGAGATTACTCAATAGTTCAATGTGCAATGTTGTATGGCTTAGAACCGGGACTTCAAAGACGTTTTGAATGTCATGGAGCATATGAGATGTTCCAAGAGTTGAAGTTTATCTTTGAGAAGAATGCCCCGAATCGAGAAGTATGAGACCTCCGAGAAGTTCTATGCTTGCAAGATGGAGGATAACGGGTCTGTCAGTGAACATATACTCAGAATGTCTGGGTATTCAAACTGTCTGGCTGAGTTAGGGATGCCCTTCCACCGGAGGTGATCACTGACAGAGTTCTTCAATCATTGTCACCTATCTACAAGAGCTTCGTGATGAACTATAACATGCACGGGATGAACAAGTCAGACATCAAGTTGTTTGTGATGCTAAAAATCGCTGAGTCTGAAATCCAGAAAGAACATCAAGTGTTGATGGTCAATAAAACCACTAGTTTCAAGAAGAATGGCAAGGGCAAGAAGGGTAAACTCCAAGAAGAGTGGCAAAGCAGTTGCCCCTCCCGTGAAGAAACCCAAGGCTGGACCCAAAGCAGAAACTTAGTGCTTTCATTGCAAGGGGACTGGTCACTAGAAGCGGAACTGGCCCAAGTATCTGGCCGACAAGAAGGTGGCCAACACCAAACAAGGTATATATGATATACATGTTATTGATGTGTACCTTACCAACTCTCATTGTAGTGCCTGGGTATTTGATACCGGTTCAGTTGCTCACATTTGCAACTCAAAATAGGAGCTATGGAATAGACGAAGGCTGGCTAACGACGAAGTGACGATGCGCATGGGAAATGGTTCCAAGGTTGATGTGATCCCCGTCGGCACGCTCGCTCTTCGATTACCATCGGGATTAGTTATGAACCTAAATAATTGTTATTTGGTGCCTGCGTTAAGCATGAACATAATATCTGGATCTTGTTTATTGCGAGACGGTTACTCATTTAAATCATAGAATAATGGTTGTTCTATTTAGATGAGTAATATCTTTTATGGTCATGCACCCAATGTGAGGGGTTTATTCATATTGAATCCTCGATAGTGATGATACACATGTTCATAACATTGATGCCAAAAGATGTAGAGTTGATAATGATAGTACCACTTTCTTGTGGCACTACCGTTTAGGTCATATTGGTGTAAAACACATGAATAAGCTCCATGATGATGGACTTTTGGAGTCACTTGATTTTGAATCACTTGACACATGTGAACCATGCCTCATGGGCAAGATGACTAAAACCCCGTTCTCTGGAACAATGGAACAGGCAAGTGACTTGTTGGAAATCATACATACTGATGTGTGCGGTTCGATGAGCATTGAGGTGTGCGGTGGATATCGTTATTTCCTCACCTTCACTGATGACTTAAGTAGATATTGGTATATTTACTAATGAAACACAAGTATGAAACGTTTGAAAAGTTCAAACAATTTGAGAGTGAAGTTGAGAATCATCGTAACAAGAAGATTAAATTCCTACGATCTGATCGAGGAGGTGAATATCTGAGTCATGAGTTTGGTAGTCACTTAAGACAGTGTGGAATTGTTTCACAATTGACACCGCTTGGAACACCACAGCGTAATGGTGTGTCCGAACGTCGTAATCTAACCTTATTAGATATGGTGCGTTCTATGATGTCTCTTGCCGATTTGCCACTATAGTTTTGGGGTTATGCATTAGAGACAGCTGCATTCACATTAAATAGGGCACCATTAAAATCCATTGAGACAACGCCATATGAACTATGGTTTGGCAAGAAGCCAAAGTTGTCGTTTCTTAAAGTTTGGGGATGTGATGCTTATGTCAAAAAGCTTCATCCTAAAAAGCTGGAACCCAAAGCGGAGAAATGCGTGTTCATAGGATACCCAAAAGAGATAGTTGGGTATACCTTCTATCTCAGATCCGAAGGTAAAGTGTTTGTCGCTAAGAACGAAACATTTCTTGCGAAAGAGTTTCTCTTAAAAGAATTGAGTGGGAGGAAAATAGAACTTGATGAGGTTATTGAACCTTTACTTCAACCAGAGAGTAGCGCAGCACAAAAAGATGTTTCCGTAGAGCCTACATCAGTTGAAGAGGAAGTTAATGATGATGATCATGATGCTTCGGATCAAGTTACTATCGAACCTCATAGGTCGACAAGGGCACGTACTGCTCTTGAGTGGTACGGCAACCCTGTCTTAGAGGTCATGTTGTTAGACAACGATGAACCTACAAGCTATAGAGAAGCGATGATGGGCCCAAATTCCGAGAAATGGTTAGAGGCCATGAAATCCGAGATGGGATCCATGTATGAAAACAAAGTATGGACTTTGGAAGTATTACCTGAAGGGTGAAAGGCCATTCAGAACAAATGGAACTTTAAGAGGAAGACGGTCGCAGATGGTAATATCACCGTTGCTACTTCTTGAGCATGCGTTGGTTTCCTGTGAAGAGGAACGGTTTGATGCAGCAAAGTAGATAAGTATTTCCCTCAATTTTTGAGAACCAAGGTATCAATCCAGTGGGAGATACAAGAGAGCCACCAATAGATCTACCTGCACAAAGAATCAAACTCTTTCACCCAACGCTATAAAGGGGTTGTCAATCCCTTCACGGTTACTTGCAAGGATGAGATCTAATAGAGATATATATAATAGGATGCTTGAAAGGAAAGTAAAACTAAAAGGAAAAATAGTGCAGCAAGTATTTTTGGTATTTTTGGTTTTAGATCTGAAAGTATAGTATGGAAAATAGACCTGGGGGCCATAGGTTTCACTAGATGGCTTCTCTCATGATGGTAAGTATTACGGTGGGTGAACAACTTATTGTCGAGCAATTGATAGAAAAGTGAATAATTATGAAGATATCCAAGGCAATGATTATGCATATAGGCATCATGTCCGTGACAAGTAGACCGAAACAATTCTGCATCTACTACTATTACTCCACACATCGACCGACTCCTGCCTGCATCTAGAGTATTAAGTTCATGAAGAACGGAGTAACGCATTAAGCAAGATGACATGATGTAGAGGGATAAACTCAAGCAATTTGATGAAAACCCCATATTTTTACCCTTGATGGCAACAATATAATACATGCCTCGCTACCCCTACTTTGTCACTGGGTGAGGACACCGCAAGATTGAACCCAAAACTAAGCACTTCTCCCATTGCAAGAATTACCAATCTAGTTGGCCAAACCAAACCAATAACTCAGAGAGACTTGCAAAGATATGAAATCATGCATAAAATAATTTAGGAAAGACTCAAATAATATTCATGGATAATCTGAACATAAACCCACAATTCATCGGATCTCAACAAACACGCCGCAAGAGAGTATCACATCGGATAGATCTCCATGAAGATCATGAAGAACATGGTATTGAGAAGCAAAGAGAGAGAAGAAGCCATCTAGCTACTAGCTATGGACCCATAGGTCTGTGGTGAACTACTCACGCATCATCGGAGGGGTAATGGAGTTGATGTAGATGCCCTCCGTGATCGAATCCCCCTCCGGCAGATTACCGGAAAAGGCTCCAAGATTGGATCTCTTGGGAACAGAGGCTTCTGGCGGCGGAAAAGTGTTTTCGTGGCTCGTTCTGATTATGATGGAATATTTGGGAATTTATAGGCCGAAGATTAGGGTTAGGGGAGTTGCCAGGGGCCCACAAGCTTGCCTGGCGCGGGGTACCCCCTGGCCACAGCTAGCGAGCTTGTGGCCCCGTGGCAGCTCCTCTGCCTTGGTTCTCAAGTCTCGTGGCTTCCTTTTATTCCGGAAAAAATCATTCCGGAGGTTTTATTCCGTTTGGACTCCGTTTAATATTCCTTATCTGCGAAACTCAAAAACAAGGAAAAAATAGAAACTGGCAGTAGGCTCTAGATTAATAGGTCAGTACCAAAAATAATATAAAATAGAGTATTAATGCATATAAAACATCCAAAACAGATAATATAATAGCATGTAACAATCAAAAGTTATAGGTACGTTGGAGACGTATCAACATCCCCAAGCTTAATTCATGCTCGTCCTCGAGTAGGTAAATGATAAAAACAGAATTTTTAATGTGGAATGCTACCCAACATATTTATCCATATAATATTCTTTATTGTGGCATGAATATTCAGATCCGTTAGATTCAGAACAATAGTCTAATATTGACATAAAAACAGTAATACTTCGAGCACACCAACAAGGTAGTCGTGTCCTTTCAAAATAACATGGCCTTAGAAAGTTATCCCTACAAAATCATATGGTCTGGCTATGCTCCATCTTCCCCACACAAAGTATCTAAATCATGCACAACCCCGATGAACAAGTCAAGCAATTGTTTCACACTTCTGGTGTTCTCAAACCTTTTCAACTCTCACGCAATACATGAGCGTGAGCCATGGATATAGCATTATAGGTTGAATAGAATATGGAGGAGGTGCAAGGGAAAAAAGGAGAAGATAGTCTCACATCAACTAGGCGTATCAACGGGCTATGGAGAAAATTGGGACATCTTCGCGTGGCATCCTTCCGATATGCCCGGAATCCCACGACGGCTCGCCGAACACAGTCTGAACATTATCATAGGATTTAAGCCCATCAAGCAGACTCTGCACCGTTTCTCCGAACCCAAACGACAAGCTATGGGTGAATAATTATGTAAGCTACTAGAGGCCAGATTCATTCGGGAGATTAAGCACCCTGAATGGTTGGAGAACCTGGTGATGGTACCAAAGAAAGACAAGTCCTCGTGACTGTGCGTCAATTTTAAAGACCTTAACAAAGCCTGCCCTAAGGACCCTTTTGTTGGGGAACATCGCATGGGAAACAAAAAATTTCCTACGCACACGCAAACCTATCCATGATGATGAGCATCTACGAGAGGGAGAGTGGATCTACGTACCCTTGTAGATCGCTAAGCGGGAAGCGTTAAGAAACGCGGTTGGTGTAGTCGAACTTCTTCGCGATCCAAATCGCCGAGCGTCCCGCGATCCAATCACGAACCGTCCCGCGAACACATCATGATCCGTCCCGCGAACTCATCAGATCCGTCTCACGATCTTGATCACGATCTATCCCGCGAACTCATCACGATCCGTTCCGTGATCACATCACGAACCATCTCGCGATCTCGATCACGGTCCTTCCGATCTAGCGCCAAATGGATAGCACCTCCGCGTTCAGCACACGTGCAGCTTCATGACGATCTCCACCGTCTCGATCCAGCGAGAGGAGGTGGAGAGGAGAGAGAGTTCACCAGCAGGGTGACGGCGCTCCGGTGATGGTGGTGGAGCAATTCCGGCAGGGCTTCGCCTAAGCGCTGTAGAAAACCGATCTAGAGGAGAAACTATGCACCGGTGGAACGGGTAGCACGTGGCCGGAAATTCTGTCCAAAAACCACCCAATCCACTAGTATATATAGGAGGAGAGGAGAGGAGAGGCAGCCAAGGCCTTTGGGTCGGCCGAAATAGGAGGCGGGAAGCAATCCTACTTCACCTCCAATCCTAGTTGGAGTAGGATTGCCTCGTATTGGCTGATTTCCACTTTTTGCTTTAGGACTTTCTCTCCCGCGCCATGGGCCTTTTTGGCTGTTTTCCCAGCCCACTAAGGGCTGGTTATTATTCTCCCACAGCCCATGGACCTCTTGGGGTCGAAATACCCCTCCCGGAGGCCTCCCGGTACACTACCGACACTCCCGGTACACTACCGGCACTCCCGATACACTACCGATGAGCCCGAAACTTTTCCGAAAACCAAACTGGGACTTCCTATATATGAATCTTTACCTCCGGACCATTCCGGAGCTACTCGTGACATCCAAGATCTCATCCGGGACTCCAAACAAACTTTGGTCACCACCATACATAACTCTACACTACCGAAACGTCACCGAACCTTAAGTGTGCAGACCCTGCGGGTTCGAGAACTATGTAGACATGACCGAGACACCTCTACGGTCAATAACCAATGGCGGTACCTGGACGTCCACATTGGTTCCTACATATTCTACGAAGATCTTTATCGGTCGAACCTCTATGTCAAGGATTCAGTTAATCCCGTATAACGTTCCCTTTGTTCTTCGGTATGTTACTTGCCCGAGATTCGATCGTCGGTATCTCCATACCTAGTTCAACCTTGTTACCGGCAAGTCTCTTTACTCGTTCCATAATACAAGATCCCGCAACTAACAATTAGTCACATTGCTTTCAAGGCTTATTGTGATGTTGCATTACCGAGTGGGCCCCGAGATACCTCTCCGTCACACGGAGTAACAAATCCCAGTCTCGATCCATGCCAACTCAACAGACACCATCGGAGATACCTGTAGAGCACCTTTATAGTCACCCAGTTACGTTGCGACGTTTGATACACACAAGGCACTCCTCCGATATCTGTGAGTTGCATGATCTCATGGTCATAGGAACACATACTTGACATGCGGAAAACAGTAGCAATAAACTGACACGATCATATGCTACGTTTGTAGTTTGGGTCTTGTCCATCACATCATTCTCCTAATGATGTGACCCCATTATCAAATGACATCTCATGTCCATGGCTAGGAAACCTTAACCATCTTTTGATCAACGAGCTAGTCTATTAGAGGCATACTAGGGACATGGTTTTGTCTATGTATCCACACATGCATCTAAGTCTCCGATCAATACAATTATAGCATGGATAATAAACGATTATCATGAACAAGGAAATATGATAATAACTAATTTATTATTGCCTCTAGGGCATATTTCCAACAATCTCCCACTTGCACTAGAGTCAATAATCTAGTTCACATCACCATGTGATTCGCATTGTTATGAATCTAACACCCAATGAGTTCTGGGGCTCGATCATGCTTTGCATGTGAGAGAGGTCTTATAGTCAACGGGTCTGCGATATTCAGATCCGTGTGTACTTTGCAAATCTCTATGTCAAACCATAAACACTGCTACCACACTCCGCTCAGTACTATTCCAAATGGCTGCTCCACTATACGTATCCAGATTGCTACTACGAGTCATCCTGATTAGTGTTAAAGCTTGTATCGATGTAACTCCTTACGACGAACTCTTTATCACCTCCATAATCGAGAAACATCTCCTCAGTCTCTTAGTTACTGAGGATAATCTTGACCGTTGTCCAGTGATCCACTCCTGGTTCACTCTTGTACCCCCTGACGGACTCATGGCAAGGCACACACAGGTGCGGTACACAGCATGGCACAATATAGAGCCTATGGCTAAGGCACAGGGGACGACGTTCGTCCTTTCTCTTTCTTCTGCCGTTGTCAAGCTTTGAGTCTCACTCAACTTTCACACCTTAAAAATCAGGCGAGAACTCTTTCTCTGACTGATCCATTTTGAACTCTTTCAAAATCTTGTCAAGGTATGCACTCATTGAAAGTCTCATCAAGTCATCCTTGATCTATCTCTATAGATCTTGATGCTCAACAATTAGGTAGTTTTATCCAGGTTTTACTTTGAAAATCACTTTCCAAACAACAGTTTATGCTTTCCAGAAATTCTACATTATTTCCGATCAACAATATGTCATCCACATATACTTATCAGAAATTCTATAGTGCTCCCACTCACTTTATTGTAAATACAAGTTTCTCGTAAACTTTGTATAAACTCAAAAACTTTGATCAACTCATCAAAGCGTATATTCCAACTCTGACATGCTTGCTTCAGTCCATAGAAGGATCACTGAAGCTTGCTCACCTCTTAGCATCCTTAGGACTGACAAAACCTTCTGGTTGTATCACATACAACCTTTCCTCAAGTAAACCGTTAAGGAAACGATGTTTTGACATCCATCTGCCAGATTTCATAATTGAAAATGCAGCAACTGCTAACATAATTCCAACAGACTTTTAGCATCGCTACGAGTGAGAAAGCCTCATCGCAGTCAACTCCTTGAACTTGTCACAAACATCTTTGCAACAAGTTGAGCTTTACAAATGGTGACATTTACCATCAGTGTCTGTCTTCATTTTAAAGATCCATATGTACTCAACGACCTACTGTCCAACGAGCAAGTCTACCAAAGTCTATACTTGGTTTTCATACATGGATCCTATCTCGGATTTCATGGCCTCCAACCATTTGTCGGAATCCGGGCCCATCATCGCTTATCCATAGCTCGTAGGTTCATCGTTGTCCAACAACATGACCTCTAAGATAGGGTTGCCGTACCGCTCAGGAGCAGTACACATCCTTGTCGACCTACGAAGTTCGATAGTAACTTGATCCTGAAGCTTCATGATCATCATCATTAACTTCCTCTTCAACTAACGTAGGCTTCACAGAAACATCTTTCTGCGTTGCACTACTCTCTGGTTGAACAAAGGTTTAACAACCTCATCAAGTTCTATCTTCCTCCCTCTCAATTCTTTCGAGAGAAACATTTCCTCGATAAAGGATCCGTTTAAGCAACAAACACTTTGCACTTGGATCTGAGATAGAAGGTTCACCCAACTGATCTTAGGGTATTCTATGAAGATGCATTTGTCCGCCTTGGGTTCGACCTCATTAGGTGAAAACATTTTCCACACAAGCGTCGCAGCCCCAAACATTAAGAAATGACAGCTTAGGTTTCTATCAAACCGTAATTCATGCGGTGTCATCTCAACGGATTTAGATGGTGCCCTTTTTAAAGTGAATGTAGTTGTCTCTAATGCATAACCCCAAAATTATAGTAGTAAAACGACAAGAGACATCATAGCACGCACCATGTCCAATAGAGCATAACTATGATGTTCGGACACACCATCACACTATGGTGTTCCAGGTGGCGTTTAGTTGTGAAACAACTTTCACATTGTCTTAAGTTGTATGCCGAACTCGTGACTCTGATATTCACCTCCACGATCATATCGCAGTCATTTTTATCTTCTTGTCACGATGATCTTTAAACTTCACTCTGAATTTGCTTGAACCTTTCAAACGATTCAGACTTGTGTTTCATTAAGTAAATATACACTATATCTACTCAAATCATCAGTTAAGGTAAGAAAATAACGATATCCACTGCACGCTATAAGATTCACTAGATTGCATACATCAACATGTATCATTTCCAATGAATCACTTGCCCGCTCCATCCAACGGGGTCCTTTAGTCATCTTGCCCAAGAGGCATGGTTCGCATGCCTCAACCGATTCGAAATCGAATGAGTCCAAATATCCATCACCATGGAGTTTCTTCATGCGCTTTATACCAATATGACATTTTGCGGCAGTGCCACAAGTATGTGGTACTATCATTATTTAACTTTGTATCTTTTGACATCAATGTTATGAACATGTTTATTACTATGATCAAGATTTCAACAAACCATTCTCACTGGGTGCATGACCATTGAAGGTATTATTCATGTAAACAGAATAACTATTATTCTCTGACTTACATGAATAACCGTATTGCAATAAACATGATCTAATCATGTTCATGCTCAACGCAAAACACCAAATAACATTTATTTAGGTTCGTCACTAATCCTGAAGGTAGAGAGAGCGTGCGATGTTGATCACATCAATCTTGGAAACATTTCCAACACACATCGTCACCTCACCCTTAGCTAGTTCTCCGTTTATTCCGTAGCTTTTATTTCGAGTTACTAACATTTAGCAACCGAACCGGTATCCAATACCCAGGTGCTACTAGGAGTACTAGCAAGGTACACATCAATAACTCGTATATCAAATATACTTCTGTCGATGTTGCCAGCCTTCTTATCTACCAAGTATCTAGGGTTGTTCCGCTTCAGCGACCTCTCACCTCATAAGAGAAGCACTTAGTCTCGGGTTTGAGTTCAACTTTGGGTTGCTTCACTGGAGCAGCAACTGACTTGCTATCCATGAAGTTTCCCTCCTTGCTCTTGCCCTTTTCGAAACTAGTGGTTTGATTAACCATCAACACTTGACGCTCCTTCTTGATTTCTACCTTCGCGGTGTCAAACATCGCGAACAGCTCAGGGATCAATACTTCTATCCCTGGTGTATTATAGTTCATCACTAAGTTCTAGTAGCTTTAGTGACAGTGACTTGGAGAACTATATCAATCACTATCTTATCTGGAAGATCAACTCCCACTTGATTCAAGCGATTGTAGTACCCAGACAATCTGAGTACATGCTCAACGATTGAGCTATTCTCCTTCATCTTACAAGCAAAGAATTTTGTTGGAGATCTCATATCTCGCAACACAGGCACGAGCCTGAGATCACAATCTCTGCTCCTAGAACATCTCATATGTTCCGTGACGTTCAAAACGTTTCGGAGCCTCAATTCTAAGTCGTAATGCATGACGCACTAAACTATCAAGTAGTCATC
This sequence comes from Hordeum marinum, assembly GCA_022496015.1. Lineage (NCBI taxonomy): Eukaryota > Viridiplantae > Streptophyta > Magnoliopsida > Poales > Poaceae > Hordeum > Hordeum marinum. The sequence goes on along the minus strand of JAAAWK010001153.1, from coordinate 1,138,162 downwards.
GAAACGTGTCTGTCAGATGTTCACAACATCTATAGACGACGCTAGAGGGGGTGGCGCACCGAGCGGTGCATTAAGGACATAAGCCTTCTGTGCAGCAATGAGGACAATCCTCAGATCACGGACCCAGTCCGCAATATTGCTACCAACATCTTTCAACTCTATTTCTCTAGGAACATATAAAAATTTAAGGGAGCTACAGCGCGAGCTAGTAATCTACAACATAATTTGCAAAGACACTTTGACTATGTTCATGATAATGAGTTCAATTAATCATATTACTTAAGAACTCCCACTCAAATTGACATCCCTCCGATCATTCGAGTGATACATGATCCAAATTCACCAACTCAAGTCTGATCATCACGTGAGTTGAGGTGGCTGCAATGGTGAACATCATTATGTTGATCATATCTACTATATGACTCATGTTCGACCTTTCGGTCTCTCGTGTTCCGAGGCCATGTCTGTACATGCTAGGCTCGTCAAGTTTAACCCGAGTGTTCTGCGCGTGCAAATCTGGCTTGCACCCGTTGTATGTGAACGTAGAGTCTATCACACCCGATCATCACGTGGTGTCTCAACACGACGAACTTTCGCAACGGTGCACACTCGAGGAGAACACAGTTCATCTTGAAATTCAAGTGAGGGATCACCTTATAATGCTACCGCCGTACTAAGCAAAACAAGGTGCATAAAAGGATTAACATCTCATGCAATTCATAAGTGACATGATATGGCCATGAACTTGTGTTTAAGATCTCCATCTTCGAAACACCGGCATGATCTCCATCGTCACCGGCACAACACCATGATCTCCATCATCTTGATCTTCATCAATGTGTTGCCATTGGGGTTGTGGCGCCAGCCCTGCTTCTACTTCTATTGCTACCGCTTAGCGATAAAGTAAAGCATTACATAGCTCTTAATGATTGACACGCAGGTCATACAATAATTAAAGACAACCCTATGGCTCCTGCCGGTTGCCGTACTCAACGACATGCAAGTCGTGAAATTCTATACATCACATGATCATCTCATACATCACATATATCTCATCATGTAATTGGCCATATCACATCACAACATACCCTGCAAAAACAAGTTAGACGTCCTCTAATTGTTGTTGCATGTTTTATGTGGCTGCTATGGGTATCTAGCAAGAATGATTCTCACCTATGCATAAACCACAACGGTGATACATAGATTGCTTTTCAACCTTCTCAAGGACCGCCTTTGTCGGATCCGATCCAACTAAAGTGAGAGAAACTGTCACCCGCAATCCATCTAAGCAACAAGTTGCATCGAGGGAACCGGTCTCTCGTAAGCGTACGAGTAATGTTGGTCCGGGCCGCTTCATCTCACAATCCCGCTGAACCAAAATCCGACCAAGGGAGGAAGCAATCTAAGCATCAACACCCACAAACCTTTTGTGTTCTACTCGAAATCTCATCGAACCATCAACCTAGCTCATGATGCCACTGTTGGGGAACGTCGCATGGGAAACAAAAAATTTCCTACGCACATGCAAACCTATCCATGGTGATGAGCATCTACGAGAGGGAGAGTGGATCTACGTACCCTTGTAGATCGCTAAGCGGGAAGCGTTAGGAAACGCGGTTGGTGTAGTCGAACTTCTTCGCGATCCAAATCGCCGAGCGTCCCGCGATCCAATCACGAACCGTCCCATGAACACATCATGATCCGTCCCGCGAACTCATCACAATCCGTCTCATGATCTTGATCACGATCTGTCCCGTGAACTCATCACGATACGTTCCGTGATCACATCACGAACCGTCTCGCGATCTCGATCACGGTCCTTCCGATCTAGCGCCGAACGGACGTCACCTCCGCATTCAGCACACATGCAGCTTGATGACGATCTCCACCGTCTCGATCCAGCGAGAGGAGGTGGAGAGGAGAGAGAGTTCACCGGCAGGGTGACGGCGCTCCGGTGATGGTGGTGGAGCAATTCCGGCAGGGCTTCGCCTAAGCGCTGCAGAAAACCGATCTAGAGGAGAAACTATGCACCGGTGGAACGGGTAGCATGTGGCCGGAAATTCTGTCCAAAAACCACCCAATCCACTAGTATATATAGGAGGAGAGGAGAGGAGAGGCATCCAAGGCCTTTGGGTCGGCCGAAATAGGAGGTGGGAAGCAATCCTACTTCACCTCCAATCCTAGTTGGAGTAGGATTGCCTCGTATTGGCTGATTTTCCACTTTTTGCTTTAGGACTTTCTCTCCCGTGCCATGGGCCTTTGTGGCTGTTTTCCCAGCCCACTAAGGGCTGGTTATTATTCTCCCACAGCCCATGGACCTCTTGGGGTCGAAATACCCCTCCCGGAGGCCTCCCGGTACACTACCGGCACTCCCGGTACACTACCGGCACTCTCGATACACTACCGATGAGCCCGAAACTTTTTCGAAAACCAAACTGGGACTTCCTATATATGAATCTTTACCTCTGGACCATTCCGGAGCTCCTCGTGACGTCCAGGATCTCATCCGGGACTCCGAACAAACTTCGGTCACCACCATACATAACTCTACACTACCGAAACGTCACCGAACCTTAAGTGTGCAGACCCTGCGGGTTCGAGAACTATGTAGACATGACCGAGACACCTCTACGATCAATAACCAATGGCGGGACCTGGACGTCCACATTGGTTCCTACATATTCTACGAAGATCTTTATCGGTCGAACCTCTATGTCAAGGATTCAGTTAATCCCGTATAACGTTCCCTTTGTTCTTCGGTATGTTACTTGCCCGAGATTCGATCGTCAGTATCTCCATACCTAGTTCAACCTTGTTACCGGCAAGTCTCTTTACTCGTTCCGTAATACAAGATCCGCAACTAACAATTAGTCACATTGCTTGCAAGGCTTATTGTGATGTTGCATTACCGAGTGGGCCCCGAGATACCTCTCCGTCACACGGAGTAACAAATCCCAGTCTCGATCCATGCCAACTCAACAGACACCATCGGAGATACCTGTAGAGCACCTTTATAGTCACCCAGTTACGTTGCGATGTTTGATACACACAAGGCACTCCTCCGATATCTGTGAGTTGCATGATCTCATGGTCATAGGAACACATACTTGACATGCGGAAAACAGTAGCAATAAACTGACACGATCATATGCTACGTTTGTAGTTTGGGTCTTGTCCATCACATCATTCTCCTAATGATGTGACCCCGTTATCAAATGACATCTCATGTCCATGGCTAGGAAACCTTAACCATCTTTTGATCAACGAGCTAGTCTATTAGAGGCATACTAGGAACATGGTTTTGTCTATGTATCCACACATGCATCTAAGTCTCCGATCAATACAATTATAGCATGGATAATAAACGATTATCATGAACAAGGAAATATGATAATAACTAATTTATTATTGCCTCTAGGGCATATTTCCAACACCTTTCCCCTTACCACGAATAGACCAGATCATTGACGCCACAGCCAGACATGATTTGTTGTGTTTCCTCGACGCTTATTCTGGATATCATCAAATCAATATGAAGGAATCCGATCAAGCGGCAACCACATTCATCACCCCCTACGGGCCATTCTGCTTCAACACGATGCCTTTCGGGCTAAAAACTTTGGGGCCACATACCAGCGCATGATCCAGACCTGTCTTGCGATATAGGTCGGTAAGATAGTCGAAGCATATGTGGACGATGTGGTAATTAAAACCAAACACGTTGGCCAGTTGATCGACGACCTACGGGAAACCTTTGCCAGCCTACGCGAGTACGACATACGACTCAATCTGGAAAAATGTGTATTCAAAGTTCCCTCTGGTAAACTGCTCGGATTCATTGTCTCCCACAGAGGAATAGAAGCGAATCCGGTGAAAATCCGTGCTCTATCGGAACTTGCAATTCCTAGAGAGCTAAAGCATGTCCAGCGGCTAGCTGAGTGTGTAGCGGCATTAAGCTGCTTTATCTCCCGCCTCGGAGAGAAAGCCTTACCGCTCTATAAGCTGCTGAAATGGACCAACAGTTTCGAGTGGACCAACAAAGCAGCGACTGTGTTAGAGGAAATCAAAACACTACTGGCAACTAATCCCATCCTCACAGCACCGAGCGCTGGTGAGCCCATGTTGTTATAAATATCGGCTACGAATCAAGTTGTCAGTGCTGTGCTCGTTGTTGAATGAGATGAGGAGGGACACAAGTTACGGACTCAGAAGCCGGTCTATTACGTGTCAGAAGTACTAACGCAGTGCAAATCCAGATACCCGCACTACCAAAAGATAGCCTACACAATGTTTATGGCATCAAGGAAACTCAGACATTATTTCCAAGAGTGTGCGCTAACGGTAGTATCCGAAGTACCCCTGAACGATATAATCAACAACAGGGACGCCACCGGGTGCATAGCCAAGTGGGCAATTGAGGTCCTTCCCTTTGAAATAACCTATAAGCCACGTCGTGCCATAAAATCTCAAGTATTGGCAGACTTCCTGGCTGAATGGACAGAGGCCGAGCTCCCCAAGGAATACAGTGCATACTCCCATTGGACAATGTACTTTGATGGATCCAAAACCTTGTCCGGATTGGGGGCTAGAGTTATCCTCACATCCCCACAGGAGACAACATGCGATACGTGTTGCAAATCATGTATGCCGACTCTAACAACGCAGCCGAATACGAAGCTCTCCTACATGGTCTTCGGATGGCAGTCTCAATGGGCATACGACGACTAGAGATACGGGGAGACTCCAACTTGGCCATCTCCCAAATTAATGGCGGTTTCCACACCAAAAACCTGAAGATGGAGGCGTACAGAAACGTCGTCTTAAAGATATTCGCACGGTTCGAGGGGTTAGAATTTCACCACGTCGCTCGCAACAACAACCAAGCCGCTGACGTACTGGCTCGTATGGGAGCCAAATGCGACCTTGTCCTGAGAAACACCTTTCTGGAGCGGCTCTTTAAGCCATCCGTTGTGTGGCAGGACGATGACAAGGGCGCTGGTCTAAATGCGACGATGAGGTTGTTCCCCCTATAAACGAATCAGACGATCAAATCATCGGCGGCTCCGTAATGGACGAAACGCTTTCGGCCCATGTGGTAATGGCAATAATTGCACCATGGACAGAGCCCTTCCTTGCCTACCTTCTTCGGAAGGAACCCCCCAACGACCAGACAGAGGCACGGTGCATAGTTCGGCGATCCAAGGCCTACAAAGTACACGAGGGTGAGTTATACAATAAAAGCACCACCGAAATATTACAACGGTGCATATCTAAGGAAGAAGGACATGAGCTCCTACCTGAAGTCCACGCAGGCATGGTCAGCTAGCACGCCACGACAAGAGCCTTAGTTAGCAAGGCCTTTCGAGCTGGTTTCTTTTGGCCTACAGCTCGGATGGACGCTCAGTCGCTTGGCAAACATTGCGTGGGGTGTCACCCCTTCGCAAATCAAAGTCACATGCCCCCAACAGCTCTTCAGACTATTCCGATCACTTGGCCTTTCGCGATCTGGGGGCTGGACATGGTCAGACCCCTTAAAGGGGCGACCAAGAGGAATAAATACCTACTGGTCATGGTCGACAAGTTCACCAAATGGATAGAGGCGAAGCCCGTGAAATCGGCCAAGTCCAGACCAGTGATCGACTTCATCTCCGGCGTGGTGCACTGTTATGGTATCCCGCATAGTATAATAACGGATAATGGATCCAACTTCACGGCCTAAGAGGTCAAGGACCGGTGCGCAAAAATGGGCATAAAACTCGATTATGCATCGGTCTATCATCCGCAGGCCAATGGACAGGTCGAATGAGCAAACGACCTCATTATGAGCGGCATTAAGCCATGTTTGGTCCGATATCTTCATGAGTCTGACTGTCACTGGGTGGAGGAGCTCGACTCCATTTTATGGGGCCTGCGCACCACCCTGAACATATCAACGGGATACACACCGTTCTTCATGGTCTATGGGGCAGAGGTAGTCCTCCCCTACGACATTATTCACGACGCACCAAGGGTGCACATGTACGAGGAAAAGGAGGCCGAGTTAGATCGACAGGATGACCTGGACGCTTTAGAAGGAGAGCGCGACATAGCTTGTGCTCGCTCTACTTTTTACCAATAGCAGGCCTGACGTTACCAGAGTCGGGAGGTTAGGGCAAAGGCGTATAACATAGGCGAACTCGTCCTACGGCTCCCAGAGAAGCAGAAGCATAAACTCAACCCCAAATGTGAAGACCCCTTCATAATCGACGAAGTACTCGCGGGAGGAGCTTACCGTCTTCGGAGCCCGTCAAACAACCGCCTTGAACCAAACCCATGGAACGCAGCTCGTCTTCGGCGCTTCTACGGATAAACCGGTGTCGTCACTCTCTAGCCCTTTTTCTTTCTCCCCCCTCCCACTTTGCTATTCGGTAGGATTGAATTTTTTTCATTCTATCCCCATGTTCGGTTCAACCGATCTTGTACTAAAATTATCGTCTTACACCTTTAAGTGGTGAGTCCAAACACTGTACCTGGGGGCTTCTTCTAGAAGCAAATGCTTTTATATTACAAGCATTTACCCACACTTATTGTGTGTACATGTTTCCTTTGTCATGTTCAAGCCATCATATGCATCAATTCGAACTAAGACTTTGCCAAGCTGGGTTGCCTCGCTCCTGTGTTTACCCTCTACATTCCCGATTGTTCGACTAGAGGTTAAAGGGAGCACCTCTGTGATTGTTACAACTGGGTCATCCGGATATGTACCTCAGACGGGTGAAGCCAAAAGCTAGCTATCTTACGTAGACAATTGGTCGGCCGTGACGGAAGCACTTAAAACGACTATGGTTGTTATCACCATTGCTCGGGTCTTTTTCTTCCCAAAACACCCTTAGCCGCATACTAGCAGTATACGGACTTCTACCTATGATCTTCGTAGAGACCCGAAGAAAGGTATTGATAGGGGTACTATTTTCCTCGGAAGATGTTTCTTACGCTAAGCAGTAATATAACATATCTCTCTGTGTGCTTTCTGCCTATTCGCACCACATGGCCGGATTGCCTGGTTCCCCGAACACAATTCCCCCTTTTTGGGTGAAAAATTACGGGGAACACTCCCGGGCTCTTCGCATGGGAGGGAGAAGCTGATGGCCGGTTAAGACAAATTTTACAACACAAATGGAGTAACAACTGGAATGTTCTTAAAAAATTATACAAAATTACATATTCGGCTGCTGGTCGAGATTATCGATTATCGTGTCCAGGGAGCAGTCTTCTTGAGAAAGACGGGCGAAAGGAATCACCTGGTCATACACCAAGTGGAGTGGCACTTCTTGCCCATCCGATCCCACTGGACCAACCCGAGCCATACGTTCGGGATTAAGTCCGGTGTAACGGGTCTTGATCATGGTCCATGCTTCCCGTGCTCCCTCCCGGCTAGCTGATGTCTTCCACAACTCGAACCTACTTCGGGCTCCCTTGAATCGATCGACTAGTTCGGTCATTCCTTCTAGAGGTTGTTCAGCAGGCTATAGAGCCTTTACCATGTTTTTCATCGCTTTCCGAGCACGCTCGTGAAGAGTGGAAAGCTCTTTTAGCAGATTCCCCAGAAGGATCCGATCTCTTCTTCAAGATGCCCGAACAGGTGGCCTATACATGAGGCAAATGCATGCCTATCCACTTCCCTTATAAGAAGTACTTACTAACATCGGAGTCAAACTTACCGAACATGCCCCTCTATAGCTTCTGGTTCTCTTCTTGGGCCTGGGCCAATTGAGCTTTTAAATTCTCAGTTTCTTCAGCTTGTTGTTTATTCTTTGTCTAGAGACGGTTCACAATACGACAACTAGCCTCATGCTAGGACTCGGCGTATCGCTGAGATTCTCGAGCATCATCCAACTCCTTTTGCATATGCTCTATTGATTCAGCTGCTAAAGAGAATCCTTGCGCCAATAGGGAAATCTGCTAAAGATTAGCAGCACAAGTATACTCACCATGGGCCTCCCGAGTGAAGGTCTTCACTTGCTCCAGCTCTGCCTTCACAGATTGTACCTATGACCGGCTGTCCTCCAGCTCCTTGGCTAGTTGTTCGTTTTGTTGCTTCGAATCCTTCGTTAGCAGTAAAACAGCATAAAGACCCTTAATTCGGTTGTTTCAAACCAATTTAAGGCTCGGGGGCTACTGGGTTTACACGAGTGTCCGGATTCTTTCAAGCCTATTACTTACCTACATGCTAGCCGATATCAACTTCATGGCCTCTCCGAACACAGCTCGGGCAGCACCGATGTGCGCGTCCGCCGTGCGTAGGGCGCCAAACTCTTGTTCGGAGAATACCGGGTGGCACATGGCTTCCCGTTGTCGCCGATGATTCATGGCGCTTCCTACTTCTGATTTAGTGACAGACACAACGTCAAAAGAATCAGTAGGGGCCGGAGTGGCCATAGGGGCCTTGGTAGCAGGTTCGGCATGAGTCGGGCTTCAGAATTTTGAGGATTGCCGGGCACCTTGGCAACTTCTTCGGCGGGAGAAGTCTGGACGTTTCGCCTGAGTATGACGGTGTAATAACTGCCGTAAGGCTCTATTAATTATTATAGTAAGCAGACAGCCGAGCAAAATACTTGTGGGTTAAGCAAGCTGAAGAATTCATCCTCGCAGCCGGCTCATTGGCCGAGTCGCTATTGGCTTCCAGTCCCGACACTGTTTCGGTTGACGGTGTATGGCGCGGGATCAACGGCGCTTGGGAGTAGAGGCCGGTGCGTTCGTGGTGCTGTTGGATGCCTACCTCTTGCGGGACGGGTTCTTCTTCTTCTTGTTTGTTGCGGGAATGGAGAACGATCCAGGGTAATCGGCTATAATAGCCACCTGAGATCGATCGAGGCTCTCCTGATAAAATACCCCGTCTTCATACTCAATTAGAAGATCCGGGTCCTCGTGAAAACCCGGATCATCATCATGCGAATAGTTTTCAGGCTGGGGAGCCAGACAGTCGACTGTCTGGATGAAACTCCTCCACTCCTATTCATGTAAGGATAAAAGACTTCGGTCAAATAAAGGACGAAATGGAAACCCCGAACTATGTTTGAAGAGGAGAAAGGCTTACCCATTCGATGGGATTATGGCTTGAATACCCTTCCTTGGTTTATCGTTGAATAAAATCTTCTTGCTCTCCTTTATACAGGTCGGCAAGGGCGGCGGCCAACGCGGTCTGATTGGCGGGTCCTAGTCTTCGGGAACGCATGGTGTCGCTTGTACCATTGTAGCGCCACAGGGGATGTATCCTTTGTTGGAGAGGCTGCACGCACTGGGTGATGGCGGCGGCCATGACATCGGGCATGGTCAGATTGTGGTGGGTAAGTATCCGCACCCGAGCCGCCAAGCGTTGTACTTCAACGTTGTCCTCCTGGGACGAACTCTTCGGCCGCCAGTTGTACCTTTTCTTCAAAGGGGCGTCAGAGTATTCGGGTAGACCTCTTCGAGCTGGCTCGAACAAGGAGACGTCTTCAATATAAAACCATTCCTAAGTCCACTCTTGGGATTCCTTCGGTGTACCCACCGGATACCCCGTCCCCGCTATGTGGCACACTTCGGCTCCGTCGACCTCCAAGATTGTCTTGTCCCGAGTTCGTGGGACAAGACAGAAATACTTCCTCCATAGGTCGAAATGGGCCTCACAGCCCAGGAACATCTAGCAAAGGGCTACGAAGCCTGAGATGTGCAGGATAGACCCCGGGGTGAGGTGGTGGAGTTGGATCCCATAGAATTCCAGCAATCCCCTTAGGAACGGATGGATGGGAAACCCGAGGCCCCGCAGGGGAAAGGGGACGAAGCATACGCGTTCCCCCCTTCGAGGATTGGGGAAGCGCTCCGCGAAAACCTCATTGTTGTAGGAAGTTAAACCTGCACGGGTCATCGCCAGATCCGAAGAAGGGAGATACCCCTGGGTTTCCAGATTGCGCAGCCGCAGAAGAGATACGGAGCAGCTGGTCCAATCCCCGGGCATGAGCCGTAAGGGCGCGCGGAGGAGCTTGGGGCATTTGCCATGTTTTTCGTGGATCTTCCGCTAGGAGTTTTTTGCGTTGGGGAGGAAGAGAAGGATGTGGTCTAAACCGCGATTCTATTTATTTAAATGGGTGGTGCCTCCCTTACGGAGGGGTAGTATTGTAAAAAAGACTACTGAACCACTCATCTCCCCATAATGCGCGCAAATAGAGGAGCGCGGGCGGTTATTATAATACAACTCACGACGCTTGAGATTTCGCCGATGGCTGGTTGGTTGTCAAATAAGAAGGAGTAAGGAACTCGCCTCGCAAGCTGAAGATTATGACGCATGAAGATCAGCCGAACATACATCACGTTGAAGGCTAGTCCGGGGGCTACTGAGGGAGTCCCATATTAGGGGGTCCTCGGATAGCCAACCTATTTCTTATGGACCGAACTATGTGGGCTGCGAGGTGGATATCAGATGATCAAGGGACCCGTCGCCAGGGTGGAAGCTTCAAGGAGCCATGGTGTGTCTTCCAAGATGACAACTGTAGATAGGCATGTTTATCTCTTTAGCGTGTAACCGACCATGTATAAACCCTAGATACCCTGGGCGTCTATATAAGCATAGGGTTTTAGGTTGTAGACAGATAACAACTCATCTAGGGTGAGCTATTCGAACTCGAGGTAGATCAACTCTGTAACCCCTCATATCATCAATACAACGAAGCAGGATGTAGGATATTACCTCCATAGGAGGGCCCGAACCTGCGTAAAATCCTGTCCCCTTCGTCTCCTGTTACCATCGGTTCTAGTCTCATAGTTCGGGACCCCCTACCCGAGATCCGCCGGTTTTGACACCGACAGCCTGTGTTACAAGGTGTGAAGTTGAGTAAGACTCAATGCCCGATAACTGCAGAAGATAGAGAAAAGATGAGTGTCCTCCCCTATGCTTCAGCCATCGGCTCTATCATGTATGCAATGTTGTGCACAAGACCGATGTCAGCCTTGCGATAAGTATGGCCGGAAGGTTTCAAAGTGATCCAGGAAAGGAGCACTGGATGACGGTCAAGAATATCCTTAAGTACCTGAAAAGGACTAAGGAAATGTTTGTCATTTATGGAGGTGATCAAGAGCTCGTCGTAAAGGGTTACGTTGATGCAAGCTTTGACACTGATTCGGATGACTCTAAGTCGCAAACTGATACATATTTATTCTCAATGGGGGAGCGGTAAGCTAGTGTAGTTCCAAGTAGAGCGTGGTAGCCGATTCTAAATGCGAAGCGGAGTACATCGCAGCCTCGGAGGCGGCAAAGGAAGGTGTCTGGATGAAGGAGTTCATGACATATCTTGGAGTAGTGCCCAGTGCACTGAATCCAATGGATCTGTACTGTGACAACACTGGTGCCATTGCTCTGGCCAAGGAACCAAGGTTTCACAAGAGGACCAGAAACATAAAGCGACGCTTCAATTCCATCCACGAGTATATTAAGGAGGAGGACATAAATATTTGCAAAGTGCACACGGATCTGAATGTTGTAGACCCGTTTACTAAACCTCTTCCAAGGGCTAAACATGATCAACACCAGAACTGTATGGATGTTCGATTCATTGCAATGTAAATCACATAGTGATGTGAGCTAGATTATTGACTCTAGTGCAAGTGAGAGACTGTTGGAAATATGCCCTAGAAGCAATAATAAAATGTTTATTATTATATTTCCTTGGTCATGATAATCGTTAATTATCCATTCTATAATTGTATTGATTCGAAACACATTGCATGTGTGGATATATAGACAACATTGTGTCCCTAGTATGCCTCTAGTAGACTAGCTCGTTGATCAAAGATGGTCAAGGTTTCCTAGCCATTGACATGAGATGTCATTTGATAACTGGATCATATCATTGGGAGAATGATGTGATGGACAAGACCCAAACTACAAACATAGCATTTAATCGTGCCAGTTTATTGCTATAGTTTTCTGCATGTCAAGTATCTGTTCCTATGACCATGAGATCATGCAACTCACTGACACCGGAGGAGTACCTTGTGTGTATCAAACGTCGCAACATAACTGGGTGACTATAAAGGTGCTCTATAGGTATCTCCGAGGGTGTCCGTTGAGTGGGCATGGATCAAGACTGAGATTTGTTACTCCGTGTGATGGAGAGGTATCTCAGGGCCCACTCGGTAATACAACATCACAAACAAGCCTTGCAAGCAATGTGACTAAAGTGTTAGCCACGGGATCTTGTATTACAGAATGAGTAAAGAGGCTTTCCGGTAATGGGATTGAACTAGGTATACACATACCGACGATCGAATCTTAGGCAAGTAACATACCGATGAACAAAGGTCACAACATATGGGATTAACTGAATCATTGACATGGAGGTTCAACCGATAAAGATCTTCGTAGAATATCTAGGAATAATATGGGCATCTAGGTCCCGCTATTGGTTATTGACCGTAGAAGTGTCTCGATCATGTCTACATAGTTCTCGAACCTGCAAGGTCTGCACACTTAAGGTTCGGTGACGTTTTGGTAGTATAGAGTTATGTATGGCGGTGACCGAAGGTTGTTCGGAGTCTCGGATGAGATCCCAGACGTTACGAGAAGCTCCGGAATGGCCTGGAGGTAAAGATTGATATATAGGAAGTCCCGTTTTGGTCACCGAAAAAGTTTCGGGCTCATCGGTAGTATACCGGGAGTGCCGGGGGACCATCGGGAGGGGTGTCTCGATCCAAAGGACCTCATGGGTTGTGTGAGGAGTCAAACCAGCCCCTAGCGGGCTGGCAGAACGCCCCCACTAAGTCCCATGTGGCTAGGGGTGGGAAAAACCCAAAGGTGGAAAGGTGGAAAGGGTTTCCAAGTGGAGAGGAGGAATCCTACACCTAGTAGGATTGGAGTAGGAGTCCTCCACCTTCAATTTCGGCCAACCTTTGAGGATTTGAGGTTGCCTCCTCCCCTCCCTCCCTCCTATATATACTGGAGGATTTAGAGGGGAGAGCTAACCCTAATTGCCACGCGCTCCCTCAACTTCATCTATATCGTCTTTCTTCTTTAGTCTAGTTCGGCGGTGCTTAGGCAAAGCCTTGCCAGAATAGTTCCACTACCATCGCTGTCACGCCATCGCGCTGCCGGAGAACTCATCTACCTCTCCACTCCCTCTTACTGGATCAAGAAGGTGGAGATCGTCATCGAGCTGTACATGTGCTGAACGCGGAGGTGCCGTCCGTTCGGTGCTAGATCGGGACAGATCGTGATTGGATCGCGGGACGCTTAGCGATTTGGATCGCGAAGACGTTCGACTACATCAACCGCATTTCTTAACGCTTCCCGCTTAGCGATCTACAAGGGTATGTAGATCCACTCTCCCTCTCGTATATGCTCATCATCATGGATAGATCTTGCGTGTGCGTAGGAAATTTTTTGTTTCCCATGCAACGTTTCCCAACAATTTGCCTCGTCATGTGTTGTTTCTTTCCAGTCTCCTATCCGTCCTTTATTGATTTTCGATCTGGTCTGGTCGTAGTCCCCTTTTATTGCCGTCGGTGTGTTGGATTTGATGGTGCATTCACCAATTTGTGGGTGGGCATTTATTTTGCCCCCTTCTTGGTCATTCCCTGCAGCTTGATCATGAGTTTGACTTTGATTTTGCTGCGGATTAATCTAGATTTTGTAGGTGCTCGTTCTTCTCGTCAGTTCATCGCTCAATTCTTGCCAGTCTGCTGCCTCTTCATCCAGGGGTCTACAGGTCGACCGATTTTCCTCTCCTTCTCTGTGCTCCTCTTCTTTCCAGACCTAGGTTTGCGTTTGTGAAGCACTGTATATTCATTGTCTTGTCTGTTTATGTATGATGTTAGATTCGGTCTATCATGTGCATGCTAGCCAATGAGAGGCAATGTGTATTTTTGCCTGGTTGGATTTATGTGTTCTCCTTTCTTCCTTAATTGTTTTTTTCTGGATTATAGGTGCGTGCTTCTTGTTCCTTTTCTGGATCCTGCTAGGCCCTAAGTTTTTTTTGTTCATTTGCACATGGATTCTTGGTGCTTTTGTTCTTTTCTTTGTTTTGTTTACTATTTATTTCCGGCTTTATACCAATAGTCGGCTGATTTGTCGGTTGGTCCTGCTCGTCTTGTTTTGTGATATTGAGGCATGTAGACTTTAGTTTAATCTGGCCCATTTGAGTTAGGCTGCTTAATTTGTGTGCACTTGGTTTTCTTGTTTCAGGTAGTCATCTGTAGGTCCGTTTACTATTTTAATTATATTCCTAATTTGCTAGGATATCAAGGAACCATGTAAGAGCTAGGATATCAAGGAACCATGTAAGAAAATGATCGGATTATTGTCTATGTTGCAATTACCATATATTCATATGGTTGTTTTTCTGTGTTCTTTGTTAACCTGAATGTTATTATCTGACCGTTTTACTGCCATCCAGGCCATGGTTATCATACTCAAGGACTAACATGTTTAGCTATTACATGGGACTCCCAATCAATTGTTAGTGGCTCTCAGGATAATTCTGTGCACATCCTCAGCATAAAATCTGGCCAGGTAGGTGTATGTCGTGATTTTGCACTAGTTTTTAAACAAAAAAGGTTCATGAGTCACTCCCATACATGCTGAATGAGCTTTGAATCCTACTCATCCAAGTTGGCTTACAATGGAAAGTGTTTGATGCAGTTTATGGCTCTACCTTTATTTATTTATTTTGCATTGTAGATCATGTAAAATAAATAAATTATTGATCACCTAATTTTTCTTGTCTGCAGAGTTTTTGTTTGTGACATACTATGGGATTTGTTTTCTTAGGATAGTCGCATACTCAGTTGGTAGTTTTTAAACTTTTAGAAGAATGTGCCATTGTTTTGCATCTAACTCTGAAGGTAAGATATGATTATTGTGTAACAAGTTTTGTTAGTTGTTTTTTCAGGTTGTCGGTTCATTAGTTGGCCACATTAATTCTGTCGAGTGCATTGGCATATCACCGAGGTACTCTTTCGTGATACGTTCTGGGAAAATGTTGGAGTCTGTAATAAGCATGATAGATCTGTTGCACAATACATATGGCCTCCGTATTGACCTAGCTAGCTTCACCCCTGTTCTCTAGAGATACAACAATTGGGTGGCTACAGGGAGCATTGATCAGACTCCCATCTGTTGGAAGGGAGAGAGAGGTTTGGTGGAATAGTTGATATATTGCTTGAGCCTCGTGGGCATATATATAGGAGTACATGATCATCTTGAAGTACAAGACAAGCCAGAATAATTCCTAGTCTATCTTTGGTTTCCTAACTAATCACGATACTCAACATCCCCCCGCAGTCACAACGGTAGCGACGCAGACGGTGAGACTGGAGAAGAATCCGAAGGTAAGCCGACGGACATCCCCCCATAGTCGCAACGGTCGATGCATCGGGAAGTTGTGGCTGGAGTGGAAACCGACGAGGTTGCTCAAGCAAGGCGGTATCCCTTTGTGCCGATGTCGAAGTAGTCGAGAGCTTAGGATGGTGTAGCCGTGGTTGAGGTAGCCGTGCGAAGAACGCCGTGGTCGATGTCGAGTCGGGGTAGCCGGTGTCGAGGAAGTCGCCGAGGAGCCGCGGGCGCAAGGAGACGCCAAGTTAGTTATGGACGCAGTGGTGTCGAAGTAGTGGTGCGCCGGGAAGAAGACGTGGTTGAGACGCGTCGCACCGGGATTGCCAAACCCGGGGACAGGTCATAGACGAAGGCACGTGTCGGTGTTGCCAGCACCGGACATGCGTAGACGGACGAAGACGAAGTGCCTCTCCAGGCTTGCCAGGCCCGGGGACACGTTGTGGACGAAGGCACGTATCGATGTTGCCAGTACCGGGCATGCGTAGACAGGGACATGCACGAGCTATACGCCATGTCGGAGAAGTCGGAGGGGCCAGCAGAGAAGAACTCGACGACGATTGCGGCGTCCATCGGCGCAGGACCAATGTCACCAACAGTGGTCGGAGTAGACGAAGTGGTCGGGGTAGATGATGGCGATGATGGCGACGGGCTGGTGCTGGATGAAGATGAAGGGGGTGGACTGGCGGCGCGGCGGCAGCCGAAGAAGAGCGGCGGCGGCGGCCTAACGGCGGCGGCAGCGCCTTGGTTAGGAGCGCAGCGGCGATGCTCGAAGTAGGCGAGGAAGAACCCGACAGCTTGACGAAGACCGGCGCGGACGGTGGTGTTCCCAGGCCAAGGGAGCCGGCGTGGCGCATACCACGTAAAGTTGACGCGCGGAGACGGCGGGGTGAACCCCGAGCCGCGACGTTGCGGCCCCAAGGGGCAACGCAACGGCTTCGGGCCGCAACGACAACAGGCAGTCGGGGCGACGACGGGAAGACCTCGGCGCGGCTGTGTTGATCGCGTGTCGCGGCGCTACGACCCGAAGGGGCGACGTAGCGGTGGTGTGCGGGTCGGTGCAGCCACGGGGACAGCCTCGGGCGGCGGCGGAGACCACGTGCCACGCTTGCTACGACCCGTTGGGGCGATGCATCGGCATCGCGAGGGTCGGTGCAGCCACGTGGACGTCCTAGAGGGGACGACTTCGGTGCGGCGGTGGACCGCGGGCCGCGACACTACGACCCGAAGGGGCGACGCAGCGGCAGCATGCGGGTCGATGCGGCCGCGGGAAGAACCACGGGGCGGCGGCGCTGTGGTCCAACGGGGCGATGCAGTGGCAGCCCGGTGCTCGAGATGGAGGGGCGCGTTGTACTCGTGACAGTCTTCACGGGACCTGCGGAGGCGTGCACAACCGACGGACCAGGTCGGTCGCACGCGTAGATGAGGCGGATCGTGGCAGCGAGCGGGTGATCAATCCGATCGCACGTGAGGTCGTGGACGTCGCTCGATGCAGGCGGGGTGACGGCCGGAGCCGGCAGGCCGCCCGAAGCAGCCGGCGCGACACAGGCGGCCCGAAGCAGCCGGCGCGACACAGGCGGCCCGACAGCCGGCCCGAAGCGGCCGACATGAGGTAGCCAACAAGGCCGATAGCCGGCGCGAGGCAGCCGACAAGGACGGAGCCGAGAGCCGGACTGACGCAGCCGGTTCGAGACCAGACGAAGCGATGGTGAAGATCGACGGGAAGGCCAACACGTGAACGGCGGCTGTGGTGGGCCGTCGCATGGCGCGAGGCTGTCGGGTCAGGGCGATGCAGGAGTCCCAATTGGAGCAGGGCGATGACAGCCGGCGTAGATCGACGAGCGAGCAGACGCGCGGGCAACAGCGGGAGGGGCCGCTGCGTCGCGCGAGGCCGCCGGGTCGGTGTAGAGGTTGGGTCGCGCCGATGTCGGAGTAGAGGTGCGGGGTCAACGGCGGCGGCACGCGATGCAAACCGATCTAAGATCAGAAAACCAAAAAGAAAACGCCGATCAATGCGACCGGCGGAAGAGAGAAAACCCAGATCAACAGATCGGGAAAAAGACTCTCTAGGGCAGCCGGTCAACACGACCAGCGGACGAACCCTAGGTACGGGCGGCGTGGCCCCCGGCGGCGGTCACGGAGGCCGACCGCCCCGGGGGCGGCGCACGGTGCGGAAGCGGTGGGCGGCGGCTAGGTCTAGAAACTTGCGGCAGATACCATGTTGGAAGGGAGAGAGAGGTTTGGTGGAATAGTTGATGTATTGCTTGAGCCTCGTGGGCATATATATATATAGGAGTACATGATCAACTTGAAGTACAAGACAAGCGAGAATAATTCCTGGTCTACCTTTGGTTTCCTAACTAATCACGATACTCAACACCATCATCGGACCTCACTCGCCAAGTAATTCAATCCATTTGCGAGCATAATATGGGTGTAGAAATCTGTTGACCTTTATGGTTGTCTTATATATTTTGTATGTCATTGTGAATTTACTTATTGCTGTTGGTGGTGTTTGGCAAGCAGGGCGACGTGACTTGCCTGGCGTGCATAGGTTCATCGAGGTATGTAGCATCATGGTGCATCGGCGCCAGCTCCGCATCCAAGAAGTATGAACCCTAGATTTTGATTGGTTGACTGGTCATTTTCTTTGGTTAAATCTTCCTGCACTGACCACTTGGTGTTGCTGATGGCGCAGATTGCAGAGGATGGCGAGGTTGGGCGTCTGAAATTAGAAATCTCAGACCTGCACAATTCCAAGTGTCAGTCACTGGAATTGATGGAGCAGAGGGACACGTATATAAGGATATAAGGGAGAAGAATGGCGTCATTCAGAGCTATCATTATAAGACAGTGAGCTCCCCTAATGCCCTTACACTTTTACCAGTAAATATGTAGCGATCAGTGAACTGGTTGTAGAGCGAGTTGAGAGTATAGGGGCACGTGAACAAATTGACACCTGGTGCAATCTGATATAGTGGTGTTCAGGACTCGGTATATTTTAACATCATACATTGCTAGTAAACCTGGGCATAACATATAATATATGTTGACTGATTAACAGCATTAAAGTTCATCTTGAACAAAACACTACTCCATGATTAACCTGGAACAAATATAGTTTCAATCTCCGTAGTAAGGCTGAAGTTTGAAAAATAAATAAATAAGTTTTTCACTAGTAAACACTGCGGGTTTATGAACAAATCCCAAAACAAGTAAATGAGTAATCTGGTAAGAACTAGATACGAGCAACATTTCTCTAAATAAGTTGGTTGTTTGTCTAAAGTTATTTCAAACCTGAGAACTCGGGGCTACTTAGAGTTAGATATTTTGTAAAAGTTTGTCGTACTAATGTACTACTAACAAGTCACAAATGATTGTTAGATATTTAGATGGATCTGATTAAGTTAACTGTTATAACACTACCTCTAAGTAGCATTACTACTATATTTATTGTTTCTTTAATTGGTAATAATGTATGTAATGTTCACTCTGCTTTTCTAGGCACCTTAAGTCACTTTGGTCCTATCATCTTCAAAATAAATGTGCAGACAAAACCATTGGTGCTCGACACGGATATTATGCTTTCTCGACCTCGCGTGATACGCCACACTCCTCCGTCGGTCGGCTATAGGTCTCTCTCTGTTTGTGTGGAGGGGGGGGGGGGGGTTACATATGTAAGTGTTAGGTTGGATCATTAGATTATTGCCGATATAGTACATGATTTCACAGGTTAATTACTATCACATATACATTCATTGTTCTTTACAAAAAGAAACAAATGGTAAAACAGATCACGGGGGCATTCAGAGAAATATTTTAGTGATCCAAACTTAGCGAGTTAACGTTAACTAGGTTAAAACAAGTTTAGTTAAGCTGTTGAGTTTTGATTGTTTCAAAATTGACACATGAAAGAAAATCTTATATACCTGTGCCATTTATTTAGGGTGATTAGAGAATGACAAGACCCTTCCTAAAAAATCAAACAAAGATAATGTGGTTTGGTTTTAGTCGACCAACTGCCAGTTAACGAACCTGGATACTAACCAGGTGTCAATATAAAGAAATCATGATGAAATCAGGACCTATAATATACTAAAAAAGTGGACGTTGTTAGTTTTGTTTTTACACAGAGATGTCGAGAAGTATATTATCCTTTTTTCGAGTCAATGAACAAATAATACTTTCTACATACTTATAATCTTATTGTTTATTTTTCAAGGAGCACGGCACACTGGTAAAAAAGGCCCATTTGTCCTGGTTCCGGAACCGGAACTAAAGGGTCGGTACTAAAGCCCAATACCTTTAGTTCCGGTTCGCCTACGAACCGGGACAAATGGGGCTCCACGTGGGCTGCTGTGGTGCGCTGGGGCGGAGGACCTTTAGTCCCGGTTGGTAACACGAACCAGGATCAAAGGTATTTTTTTAATAATTTTTATTAATTTTGTTTTTCAATTTTTTTCTTCTGATTTTCAAATATGTGAATTATCTAATAATCTCTAATCACCCCTTCTCACTGCTTTTGAATTATTTGACAATTTAATCTCTAATCACCACTCATTCCAAATCATCTAACTTCCGAGCCGATCACCCATCCTCTCACTCCTCTAACCCGAGCACGCTTAACTTTCGAGTTCTATCACCTTTTGTTTCCAAGTCTGCACTTGTTGTTTCCTTGACAATAGTAAGCTATCAATCCTATTAACTCTTAGGTCTTGATGTCACATTATTTTATTTTTTGAATTCCAAACAATTATTAAAATAAACAAAATAAGTAATAATAATATTGAATTTCTATGAAAATAAAATAAGTAATATTATTTATTTATTTATTTTTTTTGCCATATATTCAATTCATATGGCATAATTAATATCTTTAAATTTGTAAATCGAAATTCAACAAATAATAGATCCATTATTATCAAAAAAATGTGAGGAATCCAAATATGACATCATTTATTTATTTTTAAATAAAATTATTTTTTTGATTTTGTAGGAAAAAATCTTTTTTTGAAATAACTACTTTTGGAATTTCGAGAATCTGAGAAAACTTCTCCGGGTAAACCCTGGTGAAATCGAGTCCCAATTTTTCTTTAGTTTTTTTTGATATATTAAACTTTTTTTTTCGACGTCGTATGCAAAAGTTATGTCCGTTTTACTTTTTTTTCATTTTTTTGTAGAAACGTTTAAAATTCATATTCCTAAGAGATATAAGCAATTTAAAACAGAAACTAAAAACAGAAAACAAATAGAAAAAACAAATAAAACTTTCAAAACCCTTTAGTACCGGTTAGTATCTCGAACCGGGACTAAAGGTCTAGCCTTTAGTCCCGGTTGGAGATATGAACCGGGACTAAAGCCCCAACCCCTTTCGGTTGGAGACACGAACCGGGACTAAAGGGTATCGACTCCTTTAGTCCCGGTTGGTGTCTCCAACCGGGACTAAAGGTCCCGCTCGAACCGGGACTAATGCCCGACCGGCGCCCTAGCCGCTCGAACCGAGACTAATGCTCACGTTAGTCCCGGTTCGTAAGGCAACCGGGACTAATGTGTAGATCGAGCTGTGACGAATGCCCTGTTTTCTACTAGTGGCACATTCTGTACCAGGCCAAACCGAGTTGAGTATTGGAGAAACTTCATGGTTTTTGTATATTATGATTGGATATAGACATGTCATGGATGAAGCAGATCTTTAAATCAAGCTCGACGCTATTTTTTGACTACCTTACATATTTACAGCTTTCCTTCACTCGTAGTTAGGCTAGATAAATGCTATTCTATACTTCTCTTTCCAACTAATGCTACACAACAAAATTAAAATTATGATATTGACCTATGATGAGCCACAAGTATAGGGGATAAGTCGTAGTCCTTTCGATAAGTAAGAGTGTCAAACCCAACGAGGAGCAGAAGGAAATGATAAGCGGTTTTCAGCAAGGTAATTTCTCAAAGCACTGAAATTGTAAGTAGCAAGTAGTTTGATAGCAAGGTAATCTGTAACGAGCAAGTAACGGTAACAATAGGTAAGGTGCAGAAAGGTAGCCCAATCCTTTTGTGGCAAAGGACATGCCAAAACTATCTCTTATGATAAGCAAAGTGTTCTAGAGGTTACACGGGAATTTCATCTAGTCACTTTCATCATGTTGGTTTGATTCGTGTTCGCTGCTTTGATAATTTGATATGTGGATGGACCGGTGCTAAGGTGTTGTTCTTACTTGAACTAACAACCTACTTATGATTAACCCCCTCGCAAGCATCCGCAACTACGAGAAAAGTATTAAGACAAAGTATAACCATAGAATTAAACATGTGGACCCAAACCAGCCCCTTACAAAGTAGCGCATAAACTAGGGTTTAATCTTCTGTCACTCTAGCAACCCATCATCTAATAACTACTCCATAATGCATTTCCTTAGGCCTAAGGATGGTGAAGTGTCATGAAGTCGACGTTCAGATGACGCCACTAAGGGAATCACAACATACATATCATCAAAATATCGAACACATATCAAATTCACATGATTACCTGCAACATGACTTCTCCCGTGACCTCAAGAACAAAGGTAACTACCCACAAATAATATGCATGATCAAGATCAGAGGTGTATTGAATAGCATAATGGATCTGAACATATAATATTTCACCAAATAAACCATATAGCAATCAACTACACAAGGTAATCAACACTACTAGTCATCCACAGGTACCAATCTGAGGTTCCGGTACAAGGATTGAACACAAGAGATGAACTAGGGTTTGAGAGGAGATGGTGATGTTGAAGATGTTGATGAAGAATGGCCTCGCCAATATGAGAGGGTTGTTGGTGATGACGATGGCTTCGATTTCCCCCTCCAGGAGGGAAGTTTTCCCGGCGGAATTGCTCCACCGGAGGGCAAAAGTGCTCCTGCCCAAGTTCCGCCTTGAGACGGTGGAGATTCATCCCGAAAGTCCTCTTCCTATTTTTTAGGTTTTTTTGGGAATTTGTACCAGAAGATGGGCTCCGGAGGTGGGCCAGGGTGAGCACCACCCACCAGGTCGCGCCTGGGGGGCCTGGCGCACCCTGGTGGGCGTTCCTCACCTGGTGGCTGTTGGGAAGGTTGCATGGGAAAAAAATCCTACGCAGAAGCAAGATCTATCCATGGTGATGAGAATCTATGAGAGGGAGAGTGGATCTACATACCCTTGTAGATCGCTAAGCGGGAAGCGTTTAAGAAACGCGGTTGATGTAGTCGAACGTCTTCACGATCCAAATCGATGGTCGTCCCGCGATCCAATCACGATCCGTCCCGATCTAGGCTGAATGGACGACACCTCCATGTTCAGCACACGTACAAATTGATGACGATATCCTACTTATTGATCCAGCAAGAGGGAGTGGAGAGGTAGATGAGATCTCCAGCAACACGACGACGTGGGGGTGGTAGTGGTGGAGTTATCCCGGCAGGGCTTTGCCTAAGCACTACCGGAATCTATTTGGTGGAGGAACTAGAGAATAGAGAACTAGCATGTGGCCGTGTGTTTTGGGGGGCTCTATCCTCCAGTACATATAGGAGGGAGGGGGGAGGAGGCAGCCTTGTCGGTGTCAAAACCGTCGGATCTCGTGTAGGGGGTCCTGAACTGTGAGACTAGAATCGACGGTAACAAGAGATGAAAGGGACACAGATTTACCCAGGTTCGGGCCCTCCTATGGAGGTAATACCCTACGTCCTGCTTGGTTGTATTGATGATGGGAGGTTACAGAGTTGGTCTACCTCGAGCTCCAATAGCTAACCCTAGATGAGTGTTCTCCCCCTATACGCTAAAACCCTACGGCTTATATAGATGTCGAGGATGCCTAGGGCTTACATATGGTCGGTTACATACCGAAGAGATAAACATTCCTACTTACTACATCAGATGTGGAGCGTAAGCCGTGCTTCCCGCAGCTTCCATCTTGGATACTGGGCCTTCAAATCTTCTAGTGTTCGGTAAGTAGCTCATATAGTCCGGCCCATAAACAATAGGCCGACTATCCGTGGACCCCCTAATCCAGGATTCCCTCAGTAGCCCCCGAACTTGCCTCCAACGCCAAGGGTCTTTAGCTCCAATTGCTTCGCGAACAGAGTCTTCGGCTTGCGAGGTGAGTTCCTTCCCGCCGAACCATAGTTAGGCCTCCGATGATAAGTAGTTTTCCGCATAGAGGCACTCTCGAATACTGCAAATTTATTGGCCTTGAAGGCCAAATGTCAGGGGGTAAACAATGTTCCTGTGACGACCTCTCTGACGAAAGGTCACGACCCACTACGTCCACTAGGCCAGTTATATAGACTCAATTCGCCGTTCGAGGCCGTTTTAATCATCACGATCTATCAATATACCGATCATGTCCTGTTTTATACGGGATATACTTAATCACACACGCGCAATGGATCACATGTCTCGGGAAGTGGAGGGATTAACGGCTTAGCAAGGGGAAGTCCAAATCGATAGGCCTCATAAAAAGAGGAGGAAAACCCCAAAGGCTATTCACGCTCTCCATTCGACTTCTCCGCCTCCCATTCATGTGCACCTCCGAAGCACAGATCTAGGTCTCTTCGACCCCACCTACGAGATCATCAATGGAGGGCTCCAACGGCCAATGGGAAGCTTCCACTATCACCGACCGAGACATTCTCGACCTCAAGAAGGCCGGCTACCTCTCGGCCAACATCCCTCACCGCGCAGCGGAGGAGGGCCAAGTGATCCTCACCCCAAGCCAGGCGTAAGGGTGGTGTTCATCCCCCACTTCATCAGGGGTCTGAGCTTTCCTCTCCACCCCTTCGACAGGGTGCTGATGTTCTTCTACGGCCTCGACTTCCATGAGCTCCTGCCGAACTCCATCATGCACATCTCGGCGTT
The DNA here is from genome assembly GCA_022496015.1 of Hordeum marinum. NCBI lineage: Eukaryota > Viridiplantae > Streptophyta > Magnoliopsida > Poales > Poaceae > Hordeum > Hordeum marinum. Next base: position 1,113,944 of record JAAAWK010001153.1, on the reverse strand, counting down.
CATCCTCGTCTGCGAGGCCTTCCTCCGCATCGAGCTACACTTCGGGCTCTGGCTACAGGTGTTCAACATCAAGCCCAAGTGCGTCAGCGGCAAGCACGCAGATTGCGGCGGGGCCATCATCGGCAAGCTCACCCGCGTCGGGTGTCCGTCAGGAAACCTTATCAATACCATCAAGGGGCGACAGAAAGAGTTGTTCTACGTCATCGAACCACAAGAAGAGGGTCAGCACCCCGCCGCCGCATTCAGATCCGCCCCCCCAGGCTGGCTTGATGGCTCGAAAAGGGCCTTGTCTAGGGACCGGTGAGGGAGTCCTGGATTAGGGGATCCTCGGATGTCTGACCAATTGTTATGGGCCAGACTATGAGGGCTACTTACCGAACGCCGAAGGATTTGAAGGCCCAATATCCTAGATGGAAGCTTCGGGAAACAAGGCTTGCGCTCCACATGTGATGTAGTAGTTAGGCAAGTTTATCTCTTCGGCATGTAACCGACCATGTGTAAACCCTAGGCATCCTCGGCATCTATATAAGCCGAAGGGTTTTAGGGTATAGAGGGAACAACTCATCTAGGGTTAGATATACGATCTCGAGGTACAACTCTGTAACCCCTTACACCATCAATACAATCAAGCGGCACGTAGGGTATTACCTCCATTGGAGGGCCCGAACCTGGGTAAACTCGTGTCCCCTTCGTCTCCTGTTACCGTCGATCCTAGTCTCACAGTTCGGGACCCCCTACCCGAGATCAGCCGGTTTTGACACCGAATTGGTGCTTTCATTGAGAGATCCCCTGTGAGCGAGATGGAATCAACGCCTCGTCTCTTTATCAACAAAGAGGTTCGCAACATGGACATTTTCACCCCCAGGCAGATCTTCGCCTTCGGCAGCGTTGTGCTGCATGCGGATTTCGCCGGCCATCTAGGCCGCGTTGAGAGCTTCACCCCTGATCAAGAGGTTAGATTCGGAAACTTGGAGTTCTCCGTCGACTCTCGGGGCGACCTGTCACTAATCGGGCTCACGGCTTCACCTGTAGCCCCCGAGGACTCTGAGGCCTTAACCTCGAGCCCCTTCTTTGGACATGCTAATGGGGTCACCCATGGCGGCAGTCCAATCTCTCATCCTGGTCTGGCCATCAAGCCATGTAACCGGACATGTGTTCCTTATAAACACTCCCCATGGGTGGGCTTCATGGGGGTTAACTCCACGAGTTCGGAACAGCTGGATCTGATCGGCCCCTCAGTGGTCGACAAGGCCTTGGAGCAACTCTCGTCGATGAGGATCACCGACGATCCAGCCCTGATCTACACCCGGCCCGGTTACAGTTCGGGCAGGGACGGATTTTTCGACCCACCCACCACCCACTTGATAGCCACCGCCAAAGACTTAACCGGCATACTAGACTATGCCTCCGAGGAGGCAGAATACATGGATGAAGAGGACCATGCTCCCACCCCCGTTAACACCGGGAGTTGGGCCGCCACTTCTACATACGACGTCTACATGGTGGACACTCCTGCCACCAACGGCGATAATACGCCTCATAACAACGGTGACAAATCAGGTGATGCGCCATCAAGGCGCCGGAAATCGCATAAGCGGTCCAAAAGCAAAAAGGGAAGAAGAGCTATTATTGGCAATGGGGAAGGTAATGCCCCCGCCAATCATGACAATCCCGATATCCCCGAGCACTCATTTGAGGGTCCGGAAGAGCCTGAGGATCAAAACGACCCCGATACCATCAATGACCCCAAAGGCGACGATTACCTTCCCCCATCGAGGAGGAAGATATACCGGAAGCCGATGACTTGTACATGCCTGATAACCTCGAGGATCAGGATGAAATCAGACAACGACTCATAGCCTAAAGGGCAAAGAACGGCAACTCAAAGCCGAACAGGCCGACCTCAACGATCGATGGATGAAAGTCCTCTCAGCCAAGGAAGTATACGGCACTGGCCCATCAAACCAGCCCAAAATCTACCCTCGGAGAAGGTTGCTGCCGCAATTCGACGATGAACTTACTGATACTCCATCTCCAAACCATACTCTGTATGACAAGCTGGACCACCCCCCTCGCGGTCGAGACAGGACGGCCGACGACACCGGTTACATACCGGCAGTACCCTGAAGATGGGGCAAGGGGACACTAGATGCCAATGACAGGTTTGACCTACGAGATGACCTGGATCACAGAGCAGGCGTCACTAGATCCATCTATGGATCCAGAGAGTACGCGCCCGATAGACGCGGCGAATATAGACCATGGTTTGACCAAAACAACAGAGTCCAGGAACGCAACCAGCCCCACACACATGCCGAATACAGGCGCGACATAGCACGGGTCAGAGGCGCCGCTCACCCTCTGTGCTTCATAGATGAGGTAATGCGGCATCAGTTCCCCAAAGTGTTCAAACCCGTGAATATAGAACAGTACGACGGGACCACTGACCCAACTGTATGGATTGATGACTTCCTCGTCCATATCCACATGGCACGAGGATACGATCTCCATGCCATCGAATACCTACCTCTTAAGCTTAAGGGGCCAGCTCGGCACTGGTTAAACAACCTCCCCGAAAACTCCATTGGATGCTGGGAAGACCTGGAAGATGCATTCCGCTCTAACTTCTAGGGGACCTATGTCCGCCCGCCGGACTCTTCCGATATCAGCAATGTTGTCCAGAAGCCCGGCGAGTTTGCCCGGCAGTTCTGGAATCGTTTCTTGACTAAGAAGAACCAAATCATCGACTGTTCGGATGCTGAGGCCATAGCCTCCTTCCGACATAATATTCGGGACGAATGGCTAGCCCGCCAGCTAGGCCAGGATAAGCCTTGAACTATGTCCGCCCTTACTTCCCTCATGACCCGCTTTTGCTCGGGCGAGGATAACTGGCTGGCTAAACGCAGCCACAATTCTGAAGATCCCATGGCACCTGAAGCCCAGGATGGCAACTCAAAGCCAAAGCACAATAAAAATAAGCGCCGACACAATAATAATGATGCCAATGACATGGCTATTAATGCAGGATTCCGCAACTCTCAACCTGGGTAGCAGAAGAAGCCCCCTAAAGGCAATCATGATAGACCCATTCAGCTCGAGAAGATCATGGAAATGCCTTGCCAAATCCATGGAACTTCGAAAGAGCCTGCCAACCACACACACCGCAACTGCTGGGTGTTTAAACAGGCCGGCAAAATACAACCCGAAGACCAAGGTAAAAGCTCGCGCAGCGAGGACGAAGATGAGCCTCGGGGTCCAATTGTTGGAGGATAGAAGAAGTTCCCTCCCGAAGTAAAAACGGTGAACATGATATACGCCACCCACATACCAAAGAAGGAGAGGAAACGCGCCCTCCGGGAAGTCTATGCGGTGGAACTCGTAGCCCTAAAGTACAACCCATGGTCGGCATACCCAATCACCTTTGATCGGCGTGATCATCTGACCAGTATCCGTCATGGGGGTTCAGCGGCCCTCATCCTTGATCCCATTATAGATGGATATCACCTCACAAAGGTCCTAATGGAAGGAGGAAGTAGCCTTAACCTGATTTACTCAGATACGGTGAAAAAGATGGGCATTGATCCATCAAGGATCAAACCCAGTAGCACTACCTTCAAAGGAGTGATCCTAGGGTTGAGGCCCGATGCACGGGCTCGGTAACTCTAGAGGTCGTGTTCGGCTCACCCAACAACTTTTGCAGCGAAGACTTGATCTTCGACATCGTGCCCTTCCGCATCGGCTATCACACGCTGCTTGGACGGATAGTGTTCGCTCGTTTCAATGAGGTCCCACACTAGGCATACCTCAAGCTCAATATACCGGGCCCCAAGGGGGTCATTACTGTCAACGGCAACACCGAGCGCTCCCTTAGAACTGAGGAACATGCACCGGCCCTAGCGGCCGAATTCAGCTATAAAGAAGATTGGCAAGTTCCGATCTCCGCCATAAAGGCACATAAAGTTGGGAAGCGAGTTCCGCTTCAGATCGAAAACTCAGATCCTTCCTCTTCCCCCCTATAGGGACTCGCCCCCCACTGCACAATTTCTGGACCAGCAAAGTATGTGCCGAGGAGGCACAACTTCGCACTTAAGATCCCATGGGAAGCGGTGGGGAAATTAAGGTGGGTGTTTGGCTACCCCGACCTACTACCACCAATACGTCTTCGGACAAGACGCATGTGCTCCTGAAAGAGCCTGCCTACGGCGTAAACCTGACCTATAATGTTGCGGCCTCTCAAGATTTTGTTAGCAAAATCCGTCCGCACTAACACCCATCAAGGTGCATCCAAGAGTAGGAGTCAACTAGCAAGGGGGCATATCGAGGATGTCAGGTCACCAATTGAAGACCCCTGGTACAACAAATCCTGTATGATTTTATTTCTTATTTTCTTTTGCATACGTGTAAACAGTTGCTTCGGCAATCCGAGTTATAAGAGTTGTTGAGGAAATGCAAAATTGCGTGGCACAAGTACGCCTGATTTGTACTGTTTTTGGCGCATACCTTTTTTTACTTTTCTCCCTCTTCTCGTGAACCAGTTCGGTATGACTCGAGGTAACCAGCTAATAGACTGGGGGCTCGATTTCATACCTAAATCGCCTTAACTATCGTGTGTTTGGCGTCTTGGCGTTCGCTTTATATGCATCGGTTTCGAACTATGTCTTTGGTCATTAAGTTGGGTTGCCCGGCTCCTGTGCTTACCCCTTTATGTTCCGCTCGTTCGGCTAAAAGGGCAAAGGGAGCTCCCCTGCGATTGTGCTTCCGGATAATCCGGTCAATGCACCTTAGGGGAGAAAGCCGAAAATGGACTGTCATAGTACGCGCGATCCGATCTGTGAACCCCAAGCTAGAAGTATTATACTTCAATCCTCGTAAGTGGTTATTCTGTGTTATATGAGGAACTTGCCCTTTGTGAAAACATTATGATGTTGGCTTCGGCCTCGGTTCGTCCGAACATCGCAAACACTCCGGTGGCTAATCGTATGCTTCCCATAGTCCTTTTCGCGCCCCTTCGGTTAAGTGAAAGAAATAAAGCACAATAGTTTGATTGCCTAGTCTGCCGCACTACACTGCCTTCGGGTTCCGGTAATACTGCTAAGGGACACGGTGCATTGGCATAAGACACCCCGCATGTAGTATCTACGTGGGGGCTGAAGTCGACGACTCACATCTTTCAGTATTAAACGACCACACAGGAGTTATAAAGGAATGCAAAACCATATAAGAGTGGATACTAATATCATTAAAATTTATCACGAGTGTTCGGACACATTTCAAGCTCATTCAAATAATTTTTCACCCAAACACTGCGACGATATCGCCCGGGCACTCTCCATCACTCTCCATCACCCACCAGGGATTGGACTGATGCCTCCGGAAGCACAGTGCGCTCCAGAGATGTCCACGGAAGGGACTGATTGCCCGCTCGTCCGGCCTCCTCGGTGTCCGGGCAGGGCGTTGTCCCTCGGTCTTCGATGGCCAGAGCGTTAGCCTCGGCCACGGTGCGATCTCCCTCGCCCCTTGTGTCGGCCTCCATTGGAGTAGGCTGGGACGACACCTCCACGGCGTCCTTCATGGCACCTGGAGTAGTGGGGTGCGAGGCATCCCCGCTCTCTGCCAGCTCGACGGACGGAGTCTCCCCATCCGATACCACCTCGGTGGGGATAACACGCGGGGGGCTGTAGGACCAATAACCTGCGTGTTAGCAAACTCTGAATCTACTAGTGATAGGTAGGAGAGTCTTTGGATCCTAACCTGGATGGAGGGGGCTTGACCCTTAGGCTCCTTCGTGGAACCTCCTCGGGGTCTTCGGACACGGAGCTCGAGTCTGAGCTGTCATCGGACAGAACCACCCATGCCTGCCGCACCCTCTTCGGGACAGGAGAAGCTACCTGCCCGGGGGCGTTGAAGACGCCGCTCTCTTCTTGGCGCGGTGGGAGTTGCCTCCCCTCGCTCTCGGCCTCCTCCTCCTCTTCTTCCTCCTCTTCGGCCTCCTCCTGATTTGAGGAGGCGGGGATGTCTTCGATTGCAGCATCAGGCTGGTCCTTGATGCAAAGGCCAGCCTGACCTGGTTTCTTCTTCTCCTCTTTATTCGTGGGAGCCTTGTAAGGCTTGTCCACGAGAATCCTGGCTAACAGCCCGGTCCTCTCGTCTTTGGGCTGAGGAGCGGGACTGTTGATGTTGATGGCTTTCTTTTGCCATCTCTGCCAGAACAGATCGGATAAGAGGATGAAGGGATTCTCTATGTAATAGAGCCAACCAAGCTATGGAAAAATCATACCTCGGAGTCTGGCTTGGCGGCGTGCAGACCCTTGTCCTCCTCCTCAGATGGCCAGCTCTTCATCGACTTGAAGAGCGCCTTCCACATCTTCTCCCGCGTAGTGCGGAAGAGATTCTAGACTGTGGGCTCTGCTTTGAGTTCTCGAGCCCACAAGAGAGTGTCCCAACGCTGGCAGGGGAGGATGCGTCTTCGGAGCATCACCTGGACCACATCGGCTAGCTTGATGCCCCCCTTGACCAGGGAGCGGAGGCGCTTCTGCAGGTCGGTCATCGCTTTGCCCGAACCCCAGACCAGGCCCTTTTTGGGCCACGAAGCCAGTCTGGTGGTGGTGGTGGTGGGGGGGGGCGGATCTAAATGTGGAGGCGGGGAGTTGGCCCTCTTCTCGTGGTTCGGTGACATAGAATCACTCCTTTTGCCATCCTTTGATGGTGTTGATGAAGGTGCCCGATGGCCACCCGACGCGGGCGAGCTTGCCGATGACTGCCCCGCCGCAGTTCGCGTGCTTGGTGCCAACGCACTTGGGCTTGATATCGAAGACCTGCAGCCAGAGCCCAAAGTGCGGCTCGACGCGCAGGAAGGCCTCGTAGACGAGGATGAATGCCGAGATGTGCATGATGGAGTTCGGCGGGAGGTCATGGAAGTCGAGGCCGTAGAAGAACATTAACCCCCTAACGAAGGGGTGGAGTGGGAAGCTCAACCCCCTGATGAAGTGGGGGATGAATACCACCCTCTCGTCGGACCTGGGGGTGGGGGTCACTTGGACCTCCTCCGCAGCGCGATGAGGGATGTTGGCGGGGAGGTAACCGTCCTTCTTGAGGTCGAGTATGTCCTTATTGGTGACCGTGGATGCTTCCCACTGGCCATTGGAGCCCGCCATTGCAAACCTCAAAGGTGGGGGCGGAGAGACCTAGATCTGTGCTCTGGAGGCACAAGGGAATGGGAGTCGGAGAAGTCGAATGGAAAGCGTAAAAAAGCCTTTGGGATTTTCCTTCTATTTTTATGAGGCCTGTCGATGTGGATTCCCCTCTCTGCGCCGTGAATCCCTCCACTTCCCGAGACGCGCGAGCTATTGCATGCACATCGTTAAGTATATCCCATATAAAACGGGACACAATCAGTATATTCATAGATCTTGATGATTAAAACGGCCTCAAACCGCAAATCGAGTCTATGCAACTGGTCTGGCGGTTGTGGTGGGCCGTAACCTTTTGTCAGAAAGGTCGTCAGAGGGTCATTGTTTATCCCTTGACATTTGGGCTTCAAAGCCAATTAAATTACAGTATTCGGACATTCCACTATGCGGGAAACTACTTGTCATCGGAGGCCGAACTATGGTTCGGCAGGAAGGAACTCACCTCGCAAGCCGAAGACTCTGTTCGTGAAGCAGTCAGAGCGGAAGACCCTTGGCATTGGAGGCAAGTTCGGGGGCTACTGAGGGTGTCCTGGATTAGGGTGTCCTCAGATAGCCGACCAATTGTTATGGGTCGGACTATGAGGGCTACTTACCAAACACCAAAGGATTTGAAGGCCCATTCTCCTAGATGGAAGCTTCGGGAAACAAGGCTTGCGCTCCACATCCAATGTAGTAGTTAGGAAAGTTTATCTCTTCGACATGTAACCGACCATGTGTAAACCCTAGGCATCCTCGGCATCTATATAAGATGAAGGGTTTTAGGGTATAGAGGGAAAAACTCATCTAGGGTTAGATATACGATCTCGAGGTAGATCAACTCTGTAACCCCTTACACCATCAATACAATCAAGCAGGACGTAGGGTATTACCTCCATTGGAGGGCCCAAACCTGGGTAAACTCGTGTCCCCTTCGTCTCATATTACCGTCGATCCTAGTCTCACAGTTCGGCACCCCCTACCCGAGATCCGCCGGTTTTGACACCGACAACCGGGTAATGAGGTGAGCGACCTGCAGAAGTGCATCCGTTCCATGGTCGAGGAGGGCACCAAGTTGATCGATGTGGTCCAGGTGATGCTCCGAAGATGCATCCTCCCCTGCCAGTGCTGGGACACCCCATGTGGGCTCGTGAACTCGACACTGAGCCCACAGTCCGGAATCTCTTCCGCACTACGCGGGAGAAGTTGTGGAAGGCGCTCTTCAAATCACAGAAGAGCTGGCCATCTGAGGAGGAGGACAAGGGTCTGCACGCCGCCAAGCCCGATTCAGAGGTACGATACACCCTAGCTTGGTCGGCTTTATTACATAGTAAGATCCTCATAACCCCTTATCTGATCTGTCTTTGCAGAGATGGCTGTAGAAAGCCGTCAATATTAACAGTCTGGCGCCTCAGCCCGAAGACGAGAGGACCGGGCTGTTAGCCAAAATGCTCGTGGTAAAGCCTTATGAGGCTCCCACGAAGAAAGAGAAGAAGAAACCAGGCTTGTCTGGGATCTGCATCAAGGACCAGCCTGATGCTGCATCCGAGGATACCCCCGCCTCCTCGAATCAGGAGGAGGCTGAGGAGGAGGAAGAGGAAGAAGAGGAGGAGGAGGAGGCCGAGGTCGAGGGCAAGGGGGGAGGGAATTCTCCCTGTGCCAGGAAGAGAGCGACATCTTCGGACGCTCCGGAGCAGGTCCCTTCTCCTGCCTAGAAGAGGGCATGGTGGATGCAGGTGATTCTATCTAACGATAGTTCGGACTCGGACACCATGTCCGAAGACCTCAAGGAGGTTCCACGAAGGAGCCTACGGGTCAAGCCCCACCCAAAAAAATGTTAGGATCCGAAGACCCTCCTGTTCATTACAAATAGATTTAGAGTTTGCTAACACTCAGGTTATTGGCCTTGCATCCCCCCATGCGTTATCCCCACCGAGGTGATATCGGACGGGGAGACCCCACCCGCCGAACTAGCGGAGAGTGGGGATGCCTCGCCTCCCGCCACTCCAGGCGCCACGAGGGACGCCGTGGAGGTGTCGTCCCAGCACACTCCTATGGAGATGGACACCGATGGCGAGGGAGACCGTAATGTGGTCGAGGCTAATGCCTCGGCCACTGAAGACCGGGGGGCAAAACCCTGCCCAGATACCAAGGAGGCTAGACGAGCGGGCGCTTAGTCCCCTCCGACAACATCTCCAGAGCGCACTATGCCTCCGGAGGCACCGGTCCAATTCCCGGTGGGTAATCAGGGAATCCGATCATCACCGACACCACCGACCAATAGGTGGTCGGTCATGGAGGAGTCTCTATCGAGCACCTCCATCCCCGAGGATCACCGCACCCTTATGGGTGTGGTACTACAGAACATCCAGTCCGTTGGCAACGGACTGAAGGAGGCCTTCAAAGGTCTCCTTACGGGTTTTCAAGTAAGTCACCCAATGTGTTTATTTTGCAAATATTTTATTTATTCGCATTATATACATGGAAGCTCCCGAGCCCTAGGTGAGGTGAAAAAGCTCATGTAGTGGTCACGTCTGAATCCGATACCGAACTAGATGCACTTTAAGTGTACGACATGTTAGAATAATTGGACATATGATCGGATTGTCTATAATTTGGGAACTGAGAGCCCAGGTAATGTACTAACTGTGTGTATAATGCAGGCTTCGTCATCGGCGGCGGCCATAAATGGCACTGAGCTGGAAAAGCTAAATCGGAAGCTGAAGCGCTCCGAACACGAAGTTGAAACCCTTAACTGAAGGTTTGACGAGGCTCAAGGTATGTCAAAGCAGAATCCGAATGCCTTTGTCTGAGCTCTATCGTCCGAATATTGTTAATGCAGCTTCTTCACATTGTACAATGCACGCGTAGCCTCAGCGAAGGAGATGGAGAGGCTCAAGGACAAGCTCCAGCACGCGAAGGATGAAACGGATGTTAAGGAAACGGTTGTCGCCCTTTCCGCCATGCGGGCCACTAGTGGCAAGCATGAAACTCATGTGGCAGAGGTCTAGCAGGAGCTCAATGATGCCAACGAAAGATGCAAGGCCTTGGAGGAGAAGAATAAGGAGAGCTCGGCCGAACTGTCCACTTCGAAAACTGAACTCCAGAAGGAGCGGATGGACAGACGGTTCTACGAGGAGCAAGTGTGCCAGGCCAAGGACATAGCAGATGGTAAGCCGTACTCACTAAAGTGCGTATTTGGGGATAGCAAATTCATAGGCGCATCCTCTGATCTCCAGAAGAGCGTGGCGGATGCCAATCAGTTGTTCACCTCACGGGGAGAAGGAGATGAAGCTCGGTTGTTCTGCGCACAGTTCGGAGCCCCCGAGCGTCCTCCTCTTCTGGTGGAGCAGCTAAAACAGCTGATGGAGCTGAACCAGATGGTGGAGCCGGCCATGAAGGAACTCTGCATCCACTTATGGCCCGGCGAGCTGCTGCCAGGCAACTACTTTGGCCTAGTGCAGAGGTTGATCGCTGGTTCGCCCCGCCTCGACACCGTCAAGCGCTCCTCCTGCATAGAAGGAGTCCGGATGGACCTTGCCAAGGCCAAAGTGCACTGGCCAGGGCTAAATCCGATGAAGGTAGCCACCGACCAGCCGCCACCTAGGAAGGAGCATCGACGACCCGAGCAATACTTTGATGGAGTGATGGAGAGTTCTCGGGTGATAGCGTCATAGGTTCGGGTGATAAAATGTTTGAATGAGCTGTAACATGTCCGAAGACTTGCCCAAACTTTTTAATGATATTAGTATTTGTTCTTATATGGTCTTGCATTCCTTTATAACTCCTATGTGGCTATTTAATACTGAAAGATGCGAGTCGTCGGCTTCAGCCCCCACGTAGATACTACACGGGGTGTCTATGCCAATGCACTATGTCCCTTAGCCGTATTACCGGAACCCGAAGGCGGTACAGTGCGGCAGACTAGGCAATCTGACTATAGTGCTTTATTTCTTTCACTTAGCTATAGGGGCGCAAAAAGGACTACATGAAGCGTACGATTAGCCACTGAAGAGTTGTGATGTTCGGACAAACCGTGGCCGAAGCCGGTATCACAATGTCTGCACGAAGGGCAAGTTCCTCGTATAACACGGAATAACCGCTTACGAGGATTGAAGAATAAAACTTCCAGTTCGGGGTTCACAGACCGGATCACGCATACTATGACAGTCCGTTTTCGGCTTTCTCCCCTGAGGTGCTTGACCAGACTATCCAGAAGCACAATCGCAGGGGTGCTCCCTTTGCCCTTTTAGCTGAACGAGCGGAACATAAAGGGGCAAGCACAGGAGCCGGCCAACCCAACTTATTGACCAAAGACATAGTTCGGAACCGATGCATATAAAGCAAACTCCAAGATGCCGAACACATGATAGATAAGGCGATTTGTGTTTGAACTCGAGCCCCCGGTCTATTAGCCGGTTAGCTCGCGTCATACCGAACAGGTTCATGAGAAGTGGGAGAGAGGAGGAAAAATATGCGCTGAAAAAAGGACAGATGAGGCAAACTTGCACCACGCAATTTTGCAATTTCTCAACAACTCTTATAGCTCGGATTGCGAAAGCAACTGTTTACAGGTATGTGAAAGAAATAAAAATATATAGGAGTTCTTGTACCAAGGGTCTTCGGTTGGTAACCTGGCATCCTCGATATGCCCCCTTGCTAGTTGACTCTTGCTCTTAGATGCACCTTGATGGGTGTTAGTGTTCGGCAGGCGGATTTTGCAAACAAAGTCTTGAGAGGCCGATGAATTGTAGGTGAGCTTTACTCCGTAGGCAGGCTCTTTTAGGAGCGCCTGCATTTTGTCCGAAGACGTGTTGTCGGTAGAAGTTCGGGCCTGCCGAAAACCAAACTTTATTTCCCCACCGCTACCCATGGAATCTTAAGTGCGAAGTTGTGCCTCCTCGGCACATACTTTGCTGGTCTTGAGATTGTGTGGTGGGGGGGGGGGGCGAGTTCCTATAGAGGGGAGGAGGAAGGATCTAAGTTTTCGGTCAGAAGTCGAACTCGCTTCCCAACCTTGCGTGCCTTTATGGCGGATGTCGGAACTTGCCGACCTTCTTTGTAGCTAAATTCGTCCGCTAGGGCCAGTGCATGTTCCTCAGTTCTAAGGGAGCGCTCTGTATTGCCGTTGACAGTAATGACCCCCTTGGGGCCTGGCATCGTGAGCTTAAGGTATGCGTAGTGTGGGACCGCGTTGAAACGAGCGAACACTGTCCGACCAAGCAGCGCATGATAGCCGCTGTGGAAGGGTACAATGTCGAAGATCACGTCTTTGCTGCGAAAGTTATCGAGCGAGCCGAACACAACCTCCAGAGTTACACAACCCGTACATCTGGCCTCAATGCCTGGGATTACTCCTTTGAAGGTAGTGCTGCTGGGTTTGAGCCTTCACGGATCTATGCCCATCTTTTTCACCGTATCTGAGTAATCAGGTTGAGGCTACTTCCTCCGTCCATTTGGACTTTTGTGAGGTGATACCCATCTATAATGGGGTCTAGGACGAGGGCCGCCAAACCCCCATGGCGGGTACTGGTCGGATGATCACGCCGATCAAAGGTGATCAGGTATGCCGACTATGGGTTGTACTTCAGGGCTACAGGTTCCACAGCGTAGACCTCCCGAAGGTCTCGCTTCCTCTCCTTCTTGGGTATATGGGTGGCATATATCATGTTCACCGTTTTGACTTTGGGAGGGAATTTCTTCTGTCCACCACCAATTGGAACCCGAGGCACACCCTCGTCCTCGCCGCGAGAGCTTTTGCCTTGGTCCTCGGGTGGTATCTTGCTAGCCTGTTTAAACACCCAGCAGTTGCGGTGTGTGTGGTTGGTGGGCTTTTCCGAAGTCCCATGGATATGGAAAGGCATTTCCATGATATTCTCCAGCTGAGTAGGTCCGTCATGATTGCCTTTAGGAGGCTTCTTCCACTGCCCAGTTTGGGAGTTGCGGAATTCGGCTTTTACAGCCATATCATCGGCATCGCTATTATTGTGCTGACGCTTATTATTATTGCGCTTTGGTTTTAAGTTGCCATCCCAGGCTTTAGGTGCTACGGGATCTTCGGAATCGTGGCTGCGTTTTACCAGCCAATTGTCTTCGCCCACGCAAAAGCGGGTCATGAGGGAGGTAAGGGTGGACATGGTCCGAGGTTTGTCCTAGCCTAGTTGGCGGGTCAGTCATTCGTCCCGAATATTATGCCGGAAGGAGGCTATGGCCTCAGCATTCGGACAGTCGATTATTTGGTTCTTCTTAGTCAAGAACCGAATCCAGAATTGCCGAGCAGGCTTGCCGAGCTTCTGGATGACGTTGCTGAGATCGGAAGAGTCCAGCAGGTGGACATAGGTTCCCTGGAAGTTAGAGCGGAACGCATCTTCCAGGTCGGTCTTCCCAGCATCCAATGGAGTTTTCTGGGAGGTTGTTTAAACACTGCCGAGCTGGCCCCTTAAGCTTAAGAGGGAGGTATTTGAAGGCATGGAGATCATCTCCTCGCACCATGTGGATAAGGAGGAGGACGTCATCAATCCATACGGTTGGGTCAGTGGCCCCATCATACTGCTCTATATTCACGGGTTTAAAACCCTCGGGGAACTGATGCCGCATTACCTCATTTGTGAAGCACAGTGGGTGAGCGACACCTCTAACCCGTGCTATGTCGTGCCTGTATTCGGTGTTTGTATGGGGCCGGTTGTGTTCTCAGACTCTGTTGTTTTGGTCGAACCATGGTCTATATCCGCCCCTTTTATCGGGCGAGTACTCTCTGGATCCATAGATGGATCTTGTGCGGCCTGCTCTGTGATCCAGGTTATCTTGCTGGTCGAACCTGTCATTGGGCTCTATTGGCTCCTTACATCGTCTTCGGGGCACTACCGGTATATAACTGGTGTCGTCAGCCGTCCTGTCCCGACCACGAGGGGGGCGGTGACGGAGTATCAGTGAGTTCATCATCGAATTGCGGCAGCAGCCTTCTTCGAAGGTAGCTTTCGGGCTGACTTGACAGACCGGTGCCGTATACTTCCTCGGCTGAGAGGACTTTTGTCCATCGATCATTGAGGTCATCCTATTCAGCTTTGAGTTGCCGTTCTTTAGCCTTTAGGCTGCGAGCCATTGCTATGAGCCGTTGCCTGATTTCTTCCTGATCTTCGAGGTTATCAGGGATGTACAAGTCATTGGCTTCCGGTATATCTTCCTCCTCGACAAGGGGAAGGTAATTATCGCCTTTGGAGTCGGTGACGTTATCGGGGTTGTTTTGGTCCTCACGCCCTTCCAGACCCTATAACGGTTGCTCAGGGATATCGGGATTATCATGATCAGTGGGGGTATTACCGTCCCCGTTGCTGAAAATAGCTTTTCTTCCCTTTTTTGCTTTGGACCGCTTATGCTATTTCCGGCGCCTTGATGGCGCATTGCTCGATTTGTCGCCGTCATTGTGAGGCGTGTTGTCGCCATTGGTGGTAGGAGTATCTACCATGTAGACATCATATGTGGAAGTGGCGGCCCAACTCCCGGTGTTAACGGGGGTGGTAGCACGGTCCTCTTCATCCTTGTATTCTGCCTCCTCGGAGGCATAGTCCAGCATGTCGGTTAAATCCTCGACAATGGCTATCAAGTGGGTGGTGGGTGGGTCAAGAAATTCGTCCTGGCCCGCACCGTAACCGAACCGAGCATAGATCGGGGCTGGATCGTCGGTGATCTTCATTGACGAGATTTGATCCAGGGCCTCGTCGACCACTGAGGACCCGATTGGATCTAGCGGTTTGGAACTTGTGGAATTAACCTTCAAGACGTCCAAACTTGGGAAGTGTTCGGCAAGATCACGTGTCCGGTCATCTGGCTTAATGGCCGGACCGGGATAAGAGATTGACTCATCGCCATGGGTGACCCCATCGGCATGTTCGAAGAAGGGGCTAGAGGTTAAAGCCTCAGAGTCCCCGGAGGCTACAGGCGAAGCTGCGAGGTCGATTAATGACAAGTCACCCCGAGAGTCGACGGAGAGTTTCCGAGTCTGACCTCTCGATCAGGGGTGAAGCTCTCAACGTGGCCTAGGTGGCCAGCGGAATCAACATGCAGCACAACGCTGCCGAAGGCGAAGATCTGTCCGGTGACAAAAGCGACCATGTTGCGGACCTCTTCGTTGATGACAGGCGAGGCGTCGATTCCATCTTGCTCACAAAGGAACTCTCAATGAAAGCACCAATGTCGGTGTCAAAACCGACGGATCTCTGGTAGGGTGTCCCGAACTGTGAGACTAGAATCGATGGTAACAGGAGACGAAGGGGACACGGATTTACCCAGGTTCAGGCCCTCCTATGGAGGTAATACCCTACGTCCTGCTTGGTTGTATTGATGATGGGATGTTACAGAGTTGGTCTACCTCGAGATCCAATAGCTAACCCTAGATGAGTTGTTATCCCCCTATACCCTAAAACCCTCCGGCTTATATAGACGTCGAGGATGCCTTGGGCTTACATATGGTCGGTTACATACCGAAGAGATAAACATTCCTATTTACTACATCAGATGTTGAGCACAAGCCGTGCTTCTCGTAGCTTCCATCTTGGAGACCGGGCCTTCAAATCTTCTAGTGTTCGGTAAGTAGCCCATATAGTCCGGCCCGTAAACAATAGGCTGGCTATCCGAGGACCCCCTAATCTAGGACTCCCTCAAGCCTCCCTAGGGTTTCCCCTAGGGCTTCATCCGAAGGAGGTGGAGGACAAGCCTCCCACCAATCCTACTCCAAGTAGGATTCCCTTTCCTACTTGGAATTTCCTTCCCCCACTTTGGGTTTCCTTTTCTCCCACTCCCTAGCTGCATGGGCCTTGGTGGGGGGGGGCAACCAGCCCACCAAGGGCTGGTTTACGTCCTCCCACAGCCCATGAGGCCCTTTGGGGTGGGTGGGCCCATCTGGTGGACCCCAGGAATCCTTCTGGTAACCCCGGTAATTTCCAGAACTTTTCCGGAAGTCAAATACCAACTTCGAGGCAGCGATCTACTCCACTTCGCATGTAGAATCAGCCATCACGCTCTGCTTGGAACTCCACCAGCTTACCGCTCCCCCATTGAGAATAAATACATATCTGGTTTGGGACTTAGAGTCATCCAGATCAGTGTTAAAGCTTGCATTGACATAACCCTTTACGACGAGCTCTTGACCACCTCCATAAATGAGAAACATTTCCTTAGTCCTTTTCACATACTTAAAGGATATTCTTGACCGTCGTCCGGTGGTCCATTCCTGGATTACTTTGAAACCTTCCAGCCATACTTATGGAAAGGCTGACATTGGGTCTTGCGCACAACATTGCATACATGATAGAGCTTATGGCTGAAGCATAGGGGATGACACTCATCTTTTCTCTATCTTCTGCAGTCACTGGGCATTGAGTCTCGATCTATGAAAGTCGTATTAAGCGTCTCGATCGATCTCTATAGATCTTGATGCCTAAAATGAAAGTAGCTTCTCCTAGGTCCTTCATTGAAAAACTCTTGTTCAAATATTCCTTAAGGATTTCCAACATTTCTATATTGTTTCCAATTAGCAATATGTAATCCACATATAATATTAGAAACGCTAGAGAGCTCCCACTCACTTTCTTGTAAATACAACCTTCTCCGTAAACCTATATAAAGTCGAACGCTTTGATCAGCTCATCAACGTGAAGATTCCAACTCCGAGATGCTTGCACCAGTCCATAATGAATCGCTGGAGTTTGCAAACTTTGTTAGCATTCTCTGGATCGATAAAACCTTCTGGTTGTATCATATACAACTCTTCCTTAAGGAAGCTATTAAGGAACACTGTTTTGACATCCATCTGCCAAATTTCATAACCGAAAAATGCAACTATTCCTAACATGATTCCGACGGACTTAAGCATCACTACGGGTGAGAAGGTCTCATCGTAGTCAACTCCTTGAACGTGTGAAAACCCCTTTGCCACAAGTCAAGCTTTATAGACGGTGACATTACCGTCTGCATCCGTCTTCTTCTTAAAGATCCATTTGTTCTGAATGGCCTTTCGCCCTTCAGCTAATACTTCCAAAGTCCATACTTTATTTTTATACATGGATCCCATCTCGGATTTCATGGCCTCTAACCATTTTTCTGAATTTGGGCCCATCATTGCTTCTCCATAGCTCGTAGGTTCATCGTTGTCCAACAACGCGACCTCTAAGACAGGATTGCCGTACCACTCAGGAGCAGTACGCGTCCTTGTCGACCTACGAGGTTTGATAGTAACTTGATCTGAAGCTTCATGATCATCATCATTAACTTCCTCTTCAACTGATGAAGGCTCCACGGAAACATCTTTTTGCACTGCGCTACTCTCTGGTTGAAACAAAGGTTCGACAACCTCATCAAATTCTATCTTCCTCCCACTCAATTTATTTGAGAGAAACTCTTTCTCGAGAAATGACCCGTTCTTAGCGACAAACACTTTGCCTTCAGATCTGAGATAGAAGGTATACCCAACTGTCTCTTTTGGGTATCCTATGAAGACGCATTTCTCCGCTTTGGGTTACAGCTTTTCAGGCTGAAGCTTTTTGACATAAGCATCATATCCCCAAACTTCAAGAAACGACAACTTTGGTTTCTTGCCAAACCAGAGTTCATATGGTATTGTCTCAATGGATTTCGATGGTGCCCTATTTAAAGCGAATGCAGCCGTCTCTAATGCATAACCCCGAAACGATAGTGGCAAATCGGCAAGAGACATCATAGAACGCAGCATATCCAATAAGGTTCGTTTACGATGTTCGGACACACCATTATACTGTGGTGTTCCAGGTGGTGTCAATTGTGAAACAATTCCACATTTTCTTAAGTGACTGCCAAACTCATTACTCAGATAATCTCCTCCTCGATCAGATTGTAGGAATTTAATCTTCTTGTTACGATGATTCTCAACTTCACTTTTAAATTGCTTGAACTTTTCAAACGTTTTAGACTTGTGTTTCATTAAGTAAATACACCATATCTACTTAAGTCATCAGTGAAGGTGATAAAGTAACGATATCCACCGCGTGCCTCAATGCTCATTGGACCGCACACATCATTATGTATGATTTCCAACAAGTCACTTGCACGTTCCATTGTTCCAGATAATGGGGTCTTAGTTATCTTGCCCATGAGGCAAGGTTCACATGTGTCAACTGATTCGAAACAAAGTGACTCCAAAAGTCCATCAGCATGGAGCTTCTTCATGCGTTTTACACAAATATGACCTAAGCAGCAGTGCCACAAGAAAGTGGTACTATCATTATAAACTCTACATCTTTTGGCATCAATGTTATGAACATGTGTATCATCAATAAACCCCTCACATTAGGTGCATGAACATAAAAGATATTACTCATATAAATAGAACAACCATTATTCTCTAATTTAAATGAGTAACCGTCTCGCAATAAACAAGATCTAGATATAATGTTCATGCTTAACACAAGCACTAAATAACAATTATTCAGGTTCATCACTAATCCTGATGGTAATCAAAGAGCGTGCGTGCCGACGGCGATCACATAAACCTTGAAACCATTTCCCATGCGCATCGTCACTTCGTCCTTAGCCATCCTTCATCCATTCCATAGCTCCTGTTTTGAGTTGCAAATGTGAGTAACCGAACCAGTATCAAATACCCAGGCACTACAACGAGAGTTGGTACATAGGAAGTTGGTATTTGACTTCCGAAAAAGTTCCGGAAACTACCGGGGTTACCAAAAGGGTTCCGGGGGTCCACCGGGTGGGCCCACCCACCCCAAAGGGCCCCATGGGCTGTGGGAGGAGGCAAACCAGCCCTTGGTGGGCAGGCTGACCCCTCGACCAAGGCCCATGCAGCTAGGGAGTGTGAGAAAAGGAAATCCAAAGTGGGGGAAGGAATTCCACGTAGGAAAGGGAATCCTACTTAGAGTAGGATTGGTGGGAGGCTTGGCCTCCACCTCCTTCGACTGAAGCCCTAGGGAAAACCCTAGGGAGGCTGCCTCCTTCCCCCTCCCAAAACACACGACCATGTGCTAGTTCTCTGTTCTCTAGTTCCTCCACCAAATAGATTCCGATAGTGCTTAGGCAAAGCCCTACCGAGATAACTCCACCACTACCACCACCACATCGTCGTGCTGCTGGTAATATAATCTACCGCTCCGCTCCCTCTTGATGGATCAAGAAGGAGGAGATCGTCATCGAGCTGTACGTGTGCTGAACGCAGAGGTGCCGTTCGTTCGGCTCTAGATCGGGATAGATCATAATTGGATTGCGGGACAGCTAGCGATTTGGATCGCAAAGACTTTTGACTACATCAACAGTGTGTCTTAAATACTTCCCGCTTAATGATCTACGAGGGTATGTAGATCCACTCTCCCTCTCGTTGATACTCATCACCATGGATAGATCTTGCGTGTGCGTAGGAAATTTTCCATTTCCCATGCAACATTTGTAACGCCCAAGATGCGTGTCTATCCATATTTAGGCACGAGGGCCTCAACAGGGATAGACACGCATCTAGTCGTTTCGCAAGTACAGTATCATCGCATACATGTATGAAGAGAGGAGTATATGAGTTGGCTTACACTCGCCACATGCTAAATTACAAATCCACACAGTTTAATCAAACATCATTCAAAAGACAGGGTCCGGCTACGGACGAAAACAAATGAGAAAAGAAGCAATGAAACTGTCTTGCTAGCCCCGAAGATCACAACCAAGGCCTCTCTACTCGTGTGGATATGTGACGTACATCCTGCCACGTTCCTCGTCATACTACCACTTGATCTGCCTCACATCATCTGGCACGGTCTCATCTGCACCTACACCTGTATTTGTTGTAGTAATCTATGAGCCACAGGGACTCAGCAATCTCGCAACTAGGTACCGAGACTATTCAAGCTTATTGGGTTGGATGGGGGTGGTGTTGAGTTTGCAGTAGCACTAAGCATTGTATGGTGGCTAACTTATGAGAACATGAATGTAAATATGTGGACTACAATAGATGTTCGAGAACTAACATGATCATTAAGTGATCCTGAACACCTACTTACGTCAAACATAACCCCACTGTGTTCTCTCTCGGTTCATGTTCACCAGCAGAGACGATCATGGTTACTAACATAGTTGGTGTATTTTATTGGAGTGTACTTCAAGTTAACTATAACCGGGTGTTAAACAAAATATCCAAGTTGCCACATAACCGCGCGCACGGCTTTCCGAAAGACTTAACCCTGCATGGGTGCTCCAACTAATCCATCATAAATTAACCACACTCCGCGGGAATAACCTCGAGCACAGATCTCATGATCATCCTAGGTAATTCCAAAGGGAAACCAACACCTCGAGATAGCCCGAAGAATATCAGAGTTCCTCACGCAAGCCATTCAGGAAAGGTAAAACAAGTCCAGCAAGACCGCCCGACGTGTCGACGAACCCGATAAGAGCCACATATCTCGTTCTCAGGACACGACGGTTAAGCTACGCGTAAGGTGGCCTGATAGAAATCTCCCGAGTTGCCCCGGGTTGGCCCCGCACAGTGCTCTAGTTTGGACCAACACTCATGAAGAGCACTGGCCCGGGTTGTTGATTAATTATCCACGGGGTTGCAAAGCCCTATGCAATTTTATTAAGTTGTTTAAGGAAATAGTACCAATGTTGGGTCTTGCCAGACAAGTTTTAATCTCAAACGAATAATCAAGGGGGTCCCCATAACAACCCCGATCATGTTAGGAGCGCAAAATATGGAAACATAACACCGTAACAAGTAACTATGGCGGTAAAAGTGGAACAAAACACCGAGCAAAAGGCCAAGCCTTCCACCATACCAAGATATATATAATAATTAAATAGCAGATAATAGTGTGATATCTCCAGATATCCATGTTATCATATGGAAACAACCTGCACCTGCAACTAAGAACGCTATAAGAGGGGCTGTGCAGCGGTATCTTAGCCAAACAAGGTTTGCTAGGTAGTTGAGGGGTTAGAGGCTATCATGGCAAAGTAGGAGGCTTGACATTCAAGTGGTAGGTAACACATATGTAACGATAAGAGCGAGACATCTAGCAAAGCAAAAATAGTGTCGGGATCCGGGTACGATCATCTTGCCTATTTGTTCTTCAGAGGGACAAAGAGCAGGGTCCTCGTAGTGGTACTCTCCTGGATCCTCGTACTCAGGTTCAACACTTGCGTCTACCAAAGAGAAACAAAAACAATAAACAACCAACCAAGGTGCAATGCACAAACAAGATTATGCATGATTCATTTGAAGTATTTAGCATGTCAATTCTAAGCTAGTCATGTTTCTCATGCAATAGTTAAGTTATTTACAATTCTGGACAGAACCTCATGTTAAGTTGTTTGAACATGCATGATCATGGCAACTATGGATGCTTCATGCAAAATCGATGCAAATGCATATAGAAAGTAGGAAACGGAGTAACGGATCTCACGCTACGCTCACGGCAAGGTACAAAGGCAAAATACAAGATAAGGAAGGCCATGGCTATTCCTTGGTATTCCAAGGTAGCCACTGGTTAGGAAATGGAAAACCAACCATAATAGATCCAAATATCATGCAAAACAATGGAGCATAGCTCCCACAAGTCACAAAACACCAACACTCGCAATCTGTCCCAAAACAGCAACATAACAACTTCCACAACAATTATCTAGAGCTACAGGAAGTTTCCAACCTCAAACAAAACATGTCCATAAACTACATAACATGCTTAACAAATCATCCAACTACACCAACTGGAAAGGAAGCACATGTCACTAAGCATGAAGCTCACAATATGGCATGGTGAAACAGATACTAGGGACTTAGTGAAAATCACAGTTTTCTGAAATCTGAGTTAAGCTGATAGCAAGTTGACAGCAGAAACTAATGGTGATAGAGACCACCTCATGGCATGAAAATTAACAGGATGCTAGAGGACAACATCTACTTCAAAAGACTAGCACTGAGCTTGAGATAAAACACAACATATCACTTGGTAGCATCCACTCATCATGGCATAAAAATAATAATAGATTCTCAGACTTAGAAATATTTAGCATGTTGAAATCAAAAACATTTTAATAGCCACTTTGGAGCAAGGTTCCCACTTATATGCAAGTCTAACATGTCAAAAGAAAATACCATGGCATAATACTCATGAAACACTACCATTTCCATGTTGACACAATTATCATAGCATGCATGGATTAATTCTAACTAAAATGACAAAATGCCATATTGGGACAAAATGACATTTTGTAAAACTTGCTAAAATTACCAAACCAATTACAGCAATGGATTCATTGGAAATTCTACCCCAATTTCATATATGATACTCATATATAAGCTTTTGCAAAACTCACAAAACCATGCTCGAAAATAACATGCCACTCCTATAAGTTAAATCTTTCTATAAATGCTCATAGCCAAAAATGGCCTAGACCAGATTTAGACATATCTAGAAATGGAATTAATCTAAATAAACACAATAAAATAATAAACAAATAACAAAAGAAATATAGGTGGGGACCCACCTGGCATAGACACCAGGGCCCCTCTTGTGGATGACAAGTGGGCCATGGGCCCACTGTCATACACACACACCACAATCTAACAATGAATAAAAAGGAAAAAGGGGGCGCGTCGGGGGTTCGAACCCAGGTCTCCCCGGTGGGAGGTGAGCGCGCGCGAACCAGTAGGCTAGGAGGGGGGGTCTGCCTACAGAGGGCTCTTAACCTAGTAATGCTACTCCACCGAGCCTGAATCTAACAAAACTGAAACAGATCGGACACACACATACAGACAGGGGAACGCGGCGGTGACTCCAGCGTCAGAGGGGCTCTCCGGCAAGGAGGAAACCCGGCGAGGGTGCGGGATCCTCAGGGGGATCCATTCCCGGGGCTAGGACGCGATGGCGGCTATGGTAGCAAGCGCTCAAGCGGGGCCCAAGCTCAAAGCTTCCGGCCATGGCAGCGGCAACATCGACAGCACGACAATGGCTACGGCTACAACGCCTATGAGGAGAGATGCAAAGGGGGTAAATAGGTGGAGGTGCTCATAGTAGCGATGGAGACGAGGCGAGGCGAGGCTAACAGGGAGGCAGAAGACCGCGGGGGGGGGGGGGGGGAGCTTCCTGACCGAGGCTCCGGCGCGAATGCGGTCGGCGATGAGGGGGAGTCCGGCTCCTCCTAGCTACGGGAACAATCTGCGGGGAGGGTCCCTGATGTCCACGACATCCTTGACGAGGAGGAGGGTCGACGGAGTGGCGCGGACGACGGCAAGGAGGACCGACGGCTCTCTGAACTCCACCTCTCACTCACTAAACAGACAGAAAGGAGGAGAGGAGGAGATGATGGGGAGGAGGAAAGAAGCTGGCGGCAGCGAGGAGGGAATGTGGAACCCTAGGGGAAGGGCATGCACATCGAGGCATTTTAAAGGAGGGGCCAGACGGCACTCCTCGACGTCCGTGAACGCAAGCGCTCGCTTACTCTCTCTGAAGCTGACGGAGGAAGGGGACGGCGAGCAGGTGTCCGTCAGGAGTGGGGAGCTGGGCCGCTTCGGCTGAGCTAGCTGGGCCACGTGAGGGAAAAGAGTCCCAGCGCCTGGTCTCTCTCTCTCTCACAGGAAAAACAAAGATGTTTTCTTTAAAAATAAAAGACCACAGCAAAATAATTCCACACAGAAAAGGAAGGGGTCTTTCCCCAAAATAAAAATATTTTTGAGTTCACAAAAATGCAGCCTATTTAATAAAAAATGGTTAGGGCATTTTTAGACCAAGCAATTATTTTACCTAGTATTTAACTATGCATGGTTATCAAAATTATTAGACAGCAATAAAACCCCAACCATGGCATAGGACTACTCTAGAAATCTTAGTAGAATATGTAGAAGATGACCAACATTTTAAACAAGGGAAAACAACAAGCAAATATTTAGCAAGTAGAAAATTTGAATAAGAGATAGATAGGAATAGTTTTTGAAATGGGAGGAACTAGAGTAACACTCCAACACACGCATGCATTTACCCACATACACACCTCACATCACAAACACCACACAAGCAAGCAACACTAGTTATGCAAATGAAATAATGTGCATGATGCATGAAATGGAAATGGCAATGAAGCTAAATCATAATTCATTCAAGCACATGGCAAACATAGAGGTTCATATGGGTACATGACCATAAATGGCAAGGGTAGCACTTGGGCTGTTACAACTCTCCCACAATACAAGAGGATCTCGACCCAAGATCTAAGAACGAAAGAACTCTGGATATTCGGAACGGAGAAGATCCTCACTTTCCCAAGTAGCTTCTTTGTCGGATTGATGAGACGAATTCACCTTGAGAAACTTGATTGATTTGTTGCGAGTCTTACACTCAATTTCATCGAGAATAGCCACTGGATGCTCACGATAAGATAGGTCTTCTTGGAGATCAATGTCTTGGAGGTCAATGGTACGCTCGGGAGTCTTGAAGCACCTCCGGAGCTGAGAGACATGCAAGACATCGTGCACATTTGCGAAGTTCGGAGGAATCTCTAGTTGATAGGCAAGTTCACCTCTCTTGCCAACAACTCTGAAAGGACCAACAAAGCGAGGAGCTAGCTTCCCTTTAATTCCAAACCGCTGAGTGCCCTTCATGGGAGAGACTCTGAGATAGACTAGATCATCAACTTGAAAGGAGACATCCTGATATTTCTTATCATAATAACTTTTCTGTCGGGATTGAGTTGCTTTGAGGTTCTCACGAATGACACGACACATCTCTTCTGCTTTGCTGATCATGTGATTGCCCAAAATTTGACACTCACCGGTTTCAGACCAATTGAGCGGGGTACGACACTTCCTGCCATAGAGAATCTCGAAAGGGGCCTTGCCTGAGCTAGCTTGAAAGCTGTTGTTGTATGAAAATTCAGCGTATGGAAGGCAGTCTTCCCATTTGATGTCAAACGAAATCACACAGGCTCTAAGCATGCCTTCAAGGATCGGATTGACTCTCTCAACTTGACCACTTGTCTGCGGATGGAATGCAGTGCTGAAATGGATCTTGGTACCCATTGCAGTCTGGAAGGACTCCCAAAACTTGGAAGTGAAGAGGCTTCCACGGTTAGATGAGATGAGCTGAGGAATACAGTGCAAAGAAACTATCCTTGACGTATACAACTCTGCTAGCTGAGCTACTGAGGTAGATTCTTTGATTGGAACGAAATGAGCAACTTTGGTCAGCTTGTCGATAACCACAAAGATGGCATCGTTGCCCCTCTTGGACTTAGGAAAAACAGTGACGAAATCCATCTCCACATGATCAAATTTCTACTCTGGAATAGGCAAAGGCTGAAGTAGACCTGCTGGACGTTGATGTTCTGCCTTCACTCTGCGACAAACATCACACTCGTTCACAAACTGAGCAATTTCACGTTTCATGCGAGTCCACCAGAAGGTTTGCTTGAGGTGCTGATACATCTTGGAACTACCTGGATGAATGGACATGAGAGAATTATGCGCTTCGTCCATGATAACCTTCCTGAGATCACCTTTTGGAACCACCAGACGGTCCTCAAAGAACGAGGTATCTTTGTCATCAACGCGAAAGCACTTATACTTCGGAATGCCCTTGGCCTCACCTTTCTTCACTTTCTTCACCATCACATCAAGAAGTTGAACTTGGTGAACCTGATCTTCGAGAGTCGGAAAGACTTGAAGATTGGCATGAAATCCCTGTGGAATCATCTAAAGATTGAGCTTGTGGAAGGCTTCACAAAGCTCGGGTTGAAGAGGCTTCAGGATAAGACTGTTGCAGTACGCCTTTCGGCTGAGCGCGTCTGCAATGACATTTGCTTCCAGGAGTATACTCAATACTTGGGTTGAAGTCCAATCATTTCCACCCAACGATACTGTCGAAGATTGAGATTGGGTTGAGTGAAAATATACTTCAAGCTCTTGTGATCGGTGTACACCTCAACTGGTCTACCCAACAACAAAAGCCTCCAAGTCATCAGAGCATGCCGCCAACTCAAGATCATGAGTGGGGTAGTTCTTCTCGGTATGCTTCAACTGACGCGAGGTATAAGCAACTATCTTCTTATCTTGCTTGAGAACACCACCAAGACCTTGGAGAGAAGCATCACAGAAAACTTGGAAAGGCTTTGATTGCTCGGGAGGGACAAGAACTAGAGCTGAAGTCAGTTTCTACTTGAGCATATTGAACGCGACATCACACTCAGGAGACCAAGCATACTTGACATTCTTCTGGAGGAGATTATACAGAGGCTTGGCAATTTGAGAGAAGTTCTCGACAAACCTTCTGCAGTAACTTGCAAGCCCGAGGAAGCTACGAAGCTGCTTGACATTCCGAGGAGGCTCCCACTTCAAGATTGCCTCAACTTTCTTAGGGTGCACTTTAATGCCCTCGACAAAGATCACATGCCCAAGGTACACCACTTCATTGAGCCAAAACTCACACTTGGAAAACTTTGCATAGAATCGATGCTCTCTTAGCTTGTCAAGCACAAGCCGGAGATGTTCTGTGTGCTCTTCTTCAATCTCCAAGATGTAACAGCCTGGGACCGACGCTCCAGAAGATTCCCCTTTTATTTCCGTTCTCGTCTGTGGTTCGTGTGGTTGTCTCTTTCATCATCGCATCATTCGCATCATCGGCATAGCACCGTCACTTGTTTTCAAAAAACTTGCATCCGTTCGTAGTCGCCGATTCTCTCCGTTCTTCCCGTTGCTTGTTTCGAGACCAACCACACACGCACGCGCCTGTGGCATCATTAAAAAAACAATTTTAAGGCACGCGAAAAATATTCTTGGATTGGGTCGAAACCTGGCGTGCGGTCTTATAATAGTGTAGGTAGGCCGCCTGCCAAATTTCGTCGCGTTCCGAGTTTGTTTGATACCCCATCGGTCAACCGTAGCAGTGCGGTCATTGGTTATTCATCCGACGTTTTTTCGGTGTTTTAAAAGTCGTGTCACGGGCCACAATTCGTTCCCTCTTCCCCTGCTAGCCCAACTACCCAGCCCGCTAGCCCAACATAGCCCCTTCCTCCTTTCGTGGTCATCGGATCGTGATCGGACGAACAAGGTCCAACCCCCAACCCTAGTGCCTTCCCTATTTAAACCCCATGGAGAGAGAGCCCCTCACTCTCTAGGGTTTCCCCCATGTAAAATTGCAGCCACACTCCCTAGAAAACCCCACCTGCTAGCTCCACCTCCCTCTCCCCCAAAATCCTACCTCCCCAGCCAAATCTGGCCCTCAGATCTGAAATCTGGGGCTCAGATTCGCCCAAAATCCCACCTACCGGACATGTCCAGCGGCCAACCCGGAAAATGTCCGGCGACCACAGAGCCCCGCAGCCCCGACCCTCAGCTCGCTCCCGAGCTCGCCGCCTCTCCGTAGCTCCTCACCGGCCGGCCCTCTCCGGAGTTCCCCGGAGGAATCCCGAGGCCGGGCCTCGCCGCCCCTTTCCTGCTCCCTTCCTCTCCTCCTTCCCCTTCTCCTCCCTCTCCCTCTCACCTCTCTACTTCTGTGCTGCAGGTGCAGCCCGCTGGTGACCGCTGGAGCTCCGCCGCCTCGCCCCAGATCCGGCCGGGATCGAGGCCCGCCGGCCAGATCCGGCCTCGCCCCGCTCGCCGCCCCCTCCAAGCCGTTAGAGTCCCTCCTGCCGCCAGCGTCGTGGCCAGCCGCCATGGCCTCGCTTAGCTCAGGCTGGGGAGCACGACGCCCTCGCCCTCGCTTGCGTTGACTACGCCTGGGCGCTGCTCGCTCGCGCATGGGCCTACGTGCCCAAAGCCAGCCCAGTTTCCTGCTCCAGCCGCCCCAAGGCCCGGAGGTGAGCAGCCCTATTTCCCGCCCCGTGTGCCAGTTATCTATCCTGCGCCCAGTGCCCTGTCCGGATTCAGCCCATATCGTTTTTTCCCGTTCTGCGAATTTTGCTAATTATCCAATGATTTTCAGATTTTCAGAAAAACACATGTTTTTAAATTGTTAATAACTTTTTAACCGGGCATCGTATGGGAAAACATTATATATGAAACTTGATTAGAATTTCACATAGATTAATAATTTGCAACTTTGAACCATGTTTAAAACTGTTTAAACTTGCTGTTTGCTGTAATTTACATTAATGCCATGTTAAAATGAATTGTTTGATAACCTTTAGACCGTAGCTCAGATGCAAATGTTTTATATATGTAACTTGGTCGGAATAATGTGTAGAATCTCATGGTGACATTTATTTTGCTGTTTAACCACTCTAAAATTGTGTTAGGACAGATCTGTACCAAATCCGTAATATGCATATGGGGTTGTTTTGGAAATGATATATATATTGCTTCCGGCCTCATTTAAAATGCCTAGATGTTGTAGTTGTTTGTGCTTCACCGTTTGCCATGTTAAACAACATTTAATATTGATGAGTACCTAAACGGGAGTGAACTAAATAATTCAAACGTGGAGTTTCGTCAATATGCAACTCATTGCATATTGAACTTCACTTAATATGTAGTAATTGTTTGTTGTGCTTGCCATGCCATGCCATGCCTTGCATAATTAAACGGGACATGCATCATAATTGTATGCGCATCATATCATGCATATGTTGTGGTGTATCATGTGTTGATTGTTGTTTCTGGTTTGCTTCTTCTTGATAGAGTTCCGAAAGCGTTCGGAGTGTGAGGATTCGTTCGACTACGTTGGCTTTTCTTCTTCATGGACTCGTTCTTCTTCCAAGCGGGATCTCAGGCTAGATGACACATTTCCCTGGATACTATTACTATCATTGCCATGCTAGATGTCTCGTTTTCTATTACTATGTCACGCTACCTACCACTTGTTTGTCAAGCCTCCCATCATTGCCACGAAAAGCCTCTAACCCTCCACCTTCCTAGCAAACCTTTGTTTGGCTATGTTACCGCTTGCTCAGCCCTTCTTATAGCGTTTCTAGCTGCAGGTGCATTTGCTTCCATGTGACAACATGGACATTCTTTGTTATCACAATATTATTGCTATTTAATTTAATGCACTTATACATGCCCTTATGAAGGGTGGAAGGCTTGGCCTTTTGCTCGGTGTTTTGTTCCGCTCTTGCCGCCCTAGTTATTTGTGAACCGGTGTTATGTTCCATAATTGGGCACTCCTAACATGCTCGGGGTTGTTATGGGGACTCCCTTGATCTTTGTTTTAGGATAAAGCTTGTCTGGCAAGGCCCAACATTGGTACTATTTGCTTAAAAACAACTAAAATTTGCATAGGGCATGATCACACCGTCGATTAATCAACAACCTGGGCCAGTGCTCCTCATGAGTGTTGGTCCAAACTAGAGCACTGTGTGGGGCCACCCCAGGGCAACTTGGGTGATTTCTATCAGGCCACTATACGCGTAGCTTATCTGCCGTGTCCTGAGAACGAGACACGTGGCTCCTATCGGGATCGTCAACACGTCCGGAGGCCTTGCTGGACTTGTTTTACCTTTATCGAATGACTTGCGTGAGGAACTCTGATCTTCTTCGGGCTATCTCGAGGTGTCGGAATTCCTTTGGAATTGCCTAGGATGATCACAAGATCCGTGGTCGAGGTTATTCCCACGACGTATGGTTAATTTGTGATGGATGAGTTGGAGCACCCCTGCAGGGTTAAATATTTCGAAAAGCCGTGCCTGCAGTTATGTGGCAAACTTGGATATTTTGTTTAACACCCGGTCATAGCGAACTTGAGTAAACTCTAATAAAATACACGAACTGTGTGCGTAACTGTGACTGTCTCTTCTCGTGAGTCCTTATCCGAGAGAGAACATGGCAAGGTTATGTTTGACGTAAGTAGGTGATCAGGATCAGTTAGTGATCATTACTAGTTCACGTCCGTTATGCGTATAACACAATACTTTACTTTCTGTATTCGTAAGTTAGCCACTCAAATAAATGCTTAGTCGCTTGCTGCAGCCTCACCACTTAACCATACCTCACCCATTAAGCTTTAATAGTCTTGATACCCTTGGAAATGAGATTGCTGAGTCCCCTATGGCTCACAGATTACTACAACAATAGTTGCAGGTACAGGTAATGCGATGATTGAACGTGAGCGTGATGCTTGTTTGTTTGGAGTTCTTCTTCATCATCATCAATCTAGGATGGGTTCCAGGCGGCATCCTGGGATAGCAAGGATTGATGCCATTTTGTCGTTTGTTTTTGTCCGTAGTCGGACCCTGCTCTTCTGTATGATCTTTGAAATTGTTGTTGTATTGATGTGACGCTGATCTAGCTTGTGGCGAGTGTAATACAATTCCATATACTCATCTCTTCTGTACATGTACTTGTAATGATATCCATTCTTGCAACACGACGAGATGCGCTTCTATCCCTGTCGAGGCCCTCGTGCCAAAATAAGGATAGGACCGCATCTTTGGCGTGACAAGTTGGTATCAGAGCATTTACCAACCTAGGAGCCCCCTTGATTGATCGAACTTGGCCGAGTCAAGTCTAGTGAAAAACTATTTTGAGTCTAGTTATATCGAAGAGTAGGATACCTTTTACTCCTCTTCTATGCTCTGGTGAGGAATTGCGACTTAGGAATTTTGATTCTACTCCTCTTCTCGATCAAATTTTTTTAGGATCACGCGGGTATTTTGGAAACTATATGATGCCGATGTGACGGACTTCTATCTTGGTGCCTCCTCTCTGACTTGATTTCTTCTGGGGAGTTGAGCTCCAGGGAATTCTTGGCACATCGTTATCATTCAGCTTCCTTAGTATCTTAGGACGGAGGGTGTTCAGAATTGCTTCAATACTTGTCTTGGTGAGATAAGGTTGGAATCACCTAGTACTGGGGAGGCGTCCGTGGTACCACCATGGTTAGCATCGTTGTGCTTTCGAGGATCCGAGTTAGATGGACTTGCGGAAGCCGCTGGTTATGTGTTGAAGGATGGATACAGTTGGGGTGTAGGTTTGTTAGTCGTGTGAGATATTTCCTCCTTGTATCCCAACACTCGATTGCATAACCAAGAAAGTTTTCGGAAGTTCTTAGGTGGGAATTCAAGTAGCAACTTAGGATATCTTTCAACAGATCATGATGTGAGGTTGGGGTTTGACATCTAGTGGATTCGTTTGTTCACGGTCTTTCTTACAGCGGTCTTGTTGTGTCTTAAAGAGTCCTTGTAGCTTGCTACGACTCGGGGACGCATCGTATGTCGTGTGCACTACCTTGCACAAGATGGCTACTATAAGATCGAGCCCGTGCGAACCTTACCACGAAAATATCGGACGAAATCTCGGTCATGTATTTGTTCTGGCTTGTTTCATAAGCCCCATCCTTTGTTTCGTTTTGAATATGGTAATTAAGTGGTGATTTCATATCTTTCCTAAGTGTTCTCATATGTCTATGGGATTGCTAATTCTTTTGATCAACCGGAGTTGTCATATCAATTCTTTTTATCCGGTGTGCTTCTCTTCAAGATAATTCTATCATCTCCAATATTTGTAAGATCAATCCTCATATTTCGTTCCGGAGTTGTCTCATATGTTCCAAGTTTTCTTTGTTTTTCCCACCGTCCCGCCCTTTTTCTTCTATGATTTAATTCTCTCCAAGTGCCTTTCTCTTTGTCAATGCTTCCGCTATCATTTCTTCTTATTGTATCCGGTGATTTCATGTGGAGATTTTCAAGAGTTTCAGTTTCAAGATCTATCCTCATATTCCTTGTTCCTGTTGTTATTCTTCTCCGGTGGATTCAATTCTAGTTCTTGATGTTCATCATATCATTTTCATTCTCTAATTGCTCTCCCATGTTGGAATTCTTATCTAAGCCTGTCTTGTTTATTCGTCTCTCTCTGTTCTATCCGGAGTGTTGAAGATATCTCAAAAGTTTCGTGTTTCCATTCAATAATCCTTTCAAATTATTTTGAGGTTGTCACTTCATCTAGTTCTTAATTTGTACCGGTGCTATCTCTGTTTTAATCAATTGTTTCAACGGTGGATTCTTTTGAATGGGCCCATAACCCACAGGTTTTTCCCCAGGATCTTACCTGGCTCTTCTAATCTTTCCGGAGATGTCCTCAAGTTCTTTTCAAATATGATGCAAGAATGATTTTCATCAGTCATATTCCTCTTCCAAGATCGCTTCGAATCATTTTCATTGTTGGCTCAACCTTTCTTTATTCATTATTCCGGAGTATCTCAGTAATTCATGGCATTGTTTCTTGTCATCATTCTCAGCATTGAAGACCAAAGGAGATTTTCTCTTAAATCGTTGTTCGTTCTTTCAATGATTCATGGTTTCAGGTTGTTGCTATCATCTCAAATAGTTTTTATCATGAGTTATTCCTCCCATATCTATCCGGTGCATTTCATAATTGTTTTCATTTCTCGATCCTCCGAAGGCCATCATTTCAGAATATTTCTTCGTTCTCAGCTCTAAGCTTTCGTTCTCAAATTCTTCTCAATTGTTGTCCCTTCATTCGTATCTCAATTATTCTGGTGCTTTGTTGAAGTTTCCATTAGGCAAATCTTGATCTCTTCATTCGCATGTGTCCTCTTTAGTTTCTAATTCTTTACGGTGTATCGTTCAAGACATCTTCAAGTTTGTGCACTATCTATCTTTCCTATCTTTTCCAAAAGGATAAGTGGTATGCCAAATCCGTTGTTCGTCATCAGTTTAACTTGATGAAGGATAGGCATATCATAATTCTTAGTCTTGTTTCATCCAAGTGATTTCAATCTTTATTCCGAAATTGTTCATGATATCAAATTCCTTATCCCAAGTGGTCATCTTTCTTTCCGGAGTTCCTAGTTTTGCTCAAGTATCTTGTTCCGAAGCATCATCTAAATTATTGGAAGGCCTAAATATTGTCTTTTCGCAACCTTCAATTCTTTTCTATCATCCTTTCATTCCGGAGTTCAGCCCGATGGTTTTTATGGTGGCTGTTAAAGATGTAATTCTTCTCGATTTGTTCTCCAAGATTCTTGTTGGAGGTGCTCAAGTGTTCTTTATCTTGGATTTATAAGTTCAATTACTTATCCGTTGTCTTTTGAGATGGTGTTATTAAATTCTTGTTATGAGGAGTCTCGAAGGAAAATTGTCAAGAACGAGATAAATAAACCCATCATGTATTTCTTGGAGTTATCTTGGGTTGGTTTTCACCTAAAGCATTTCCTAAGGATTGTTGCTATCATGGTGTCATAAATGAACCAAGTTTTCTCCTCCCGTTCTTGGTGAAAGAAGTTTGCATATCTTGTTGCTCTCAATCAATCATATTGTTCGTGTGTGGCAGGTTGTCACCTCATAATTTTGAGATGTTTTCCATAAGCCCATAACAAGCTATTCTTTTCATCGTTGATTCTTCATCAACTGCGTTCAACCATCCTTTCAAATTCAATTGTGCTGGAAATTGTCATTTTCTTACCCGTTCTTTTCCTTCCATCAATCCAGTTTCTATTCTTTTGTTTTGGAGGCATTGTGGTGTTGCTGTTTTCAACTCACATCTAGTTTGTTTAAGATCATGTTCTTCCCTTGCTTGTCCATTTATCGGAGTGCTGTGAAATCATTTCATGATCCTTCCATCTTATGAAGTTTTGATTCTAATCCAACCGAAGTTTGGTGTCTCTCTTTCAATTTCTTTCCATCATATCAATTCTGCCTCTCTTTTCTACCGAAGTGTTGCCAAAATTTCTTGTGAATTCTTGCTTGTTCCTCCTATCATTCTTCATCTCTTTCCAACCTTCATGTTTCATTGGTTTCACTCGTTTTTCAAAGAAGCAACTATTTTACCTCTTGCTCTTTCTCTTCCCCTTTTCATTCTAGATCTCGGGACGAGATCCTCGTGTAGTGGAGGAGAGTTATAACAGCCCGGGACCAATGCACCAGAAGATTCCCCTTTTATTTCCGTTCTCATCTATGGTTCGTGTGGTTGTCGCATTCATCATCGCATCATCCGCATTATCGGCATAGCATCGTCACTTGTTTTCACAAAACTTGCATCCGTTCGTAGTCGCCAGTTCTCTCCGTTCTTCCCGTTGCTTGTTTCGAGACCAACCACACACGCACGCGCCCGCGGCATCGTTAAAAATGTTTTAAAGGCACGCGAAAAATATTCTCGGATTGGGTCGAAACCTGGTGTGCGGTCTTATTATAGTGTAGGTAGGCCGCCTGCCAAATTTCGTCGCGTTCCTAGTTCGTTTGATACCCCGTCGGTCAACCGTAGTAGTGCGGTCATCGGTTATTCGTCGGACGTTTTAAAACTCGTGTCACGGGCCACAATTCTTTCTCTCTTCCCCTCCTAGCCCAACTACACAGCCCGCTAGCCCAACCTAGCCCCTTCCTCCGTTCGTGGTCATCGGATCGTGATCGGACGAACAAGGTCCAACCCCCAACCCTAGTGCCTTCCCTATTTAAACCCCCATGGAGAGAGAGCCCCTCACTCTCTAGGGTTTCCCCCATGTAAAATTGCAGCCACACCCCCTAGAAAACCCCACCTGCTAGCTCCACCTCCCTCTCCCCCGAAATCCTACCTCCCCACCCAAATCTAGCCCTCAGATCTGAAATCTGGGGCTCAGATTCGCCCAAAATCCAACCTACCAGACATGTCCGGCGGCCAACCCGGACAATGTACGGCGGCTAAAGAGCCCCACAGCCCTGACCCTCAGCTCACTCCCGAGCTCGCCGCCTCTCCGTAGCTCCCCGCTGGCCGACCCTCTCCGGAGTTCGCCGGAGGAACCCCCGAGGCCGGGCCTCGCCGCCCCTCTCCTCCTCCCTTCCTCTCCTCCTTATCCTTCTTCTCCCTCTCCCTCTCACCTCTCTGCTTCTGTGCTATAGGTGCAGCCCGCCGGTGACCGTCGGAGCTCCGCCGCCTCACCCCAGAGCCGGCCGGGATCGAGGCCCGCCCACCAGATCCGGCCTCGCCCCTCTGCCACCCCTCGAAGCCGCTGAAGTCCCTCCTGCCGCCAGCGTCATGGCCAGCCGCCATGGCCTCGCTCAGCTCGGGCTGTAGAGCACGACGCCCTTGCCCTCGCCCGCGTTGACCGTGCCTGGGTCGCTGCTCACCCGCGCGTGGGCCTGCGCGCCCAAAGCTGGCCCAGTTCCCTGCTCGAGCCGACCCAAGGCCCGGAGGTGAGCAACCCTATTTCCCGCCCCGTGTGCCGGTTATCTATCCTGCGCCCAGTGCCCTGTCTAGATTCGGCCCATTTCGTCTTTTTCCCGTTTTGCGAATTTTGCTAATTATCCAATGATTTTCAGATTTTCAGAAAAACACATGTTTTTAAATTGTTAATAACTTTTTAATCGGGCATCGTATGGAAAAACATTATATATGAAACTTGACTAGAATTTAGTGTAAATTAATAATTTGCAACTTTCAACCATGTTTTAAAGCTGTTTAAACTTGCTGTTTACTGTAATTTACATTAATGCCATGTTAAAATGAATTGTTTAATAACCTTTAGACCGTAGCTCCGATGCAAATGTTTTATATATGTAACTTGACCGGAATAATGTGTAGAATCTCATGGTGACATTCATTTTGCTGTTTAACAACTCTAAAATTGTGTTAGGACAGATCTGGACCAAATTCATAATATGCATATGGGGTTGTTTCGGAAATGATATATATTGCTTCCGGCCTCATTTAAAATGCCCAGATGTTGTAGTTGTTTGTGCTTCACCGTTTGCCATGTTAAACAACATTTAATATTGATGAGTACCTAAACGGGAGTGAACTAAATAATTCGGACGTGGAGTTTCGTCAATATGCAAGTCGTTGCATATTGAACTTCACTTAATATGTAGTAATTGTTTGTTGTGCTTTCCATGCCATGCCATGCCTTGCATAATTAAACCAGACATGCATCATAATTGTCTGCGCATCATATCATGCATATGTTGTGGTGTATCGTGTGTTGATTGTTGTTTCCGGTTTGCTTCTTCTCAATAGAGTTCCGAAAGCGGTCGGAGTGTGAGGATTCGTTCGACTACGTTGGCTCGTCTTCTTCATGGACTCGTTCTTCTTCCGAGCGGGATCTCAGGAAAGATGACACATTTCCCTAGATACCATTACTATCATTGCCATGCTAGATGTCTTGTTCTGTATCGCTATGTCATGCTACCTACCACTTGTTTGTCAAGCCTCCCAAGATTGCCATGAAAAACCTCTAACCCTCCACCTTCCTAGCAAACCTTTGTTTGGCTGTGTTACCGCTTGCTCAGCCCTTCTTATAGCGTTTCTAGCTGCAGGTGCATTTGCTTCCATGTGACAACATGGACATTCTTTGTTATCACAATATTATTGCTATTTAATTTAATGCACTTATACACTAGGTAAAGGGTGGAAGGTTTGGCCTTTTGCTCGGTGTTCTGTTCCGCTCTTGCCGCCCTAGTTACTTGTGAACCGGTGTTTTGTTCCATAATTGAGCGCTCCTAACATACTTGGGGTTGTTATGGGGACCCCCTTGATCTTCGTTTTAGGATAAAGCTTGTCTGGCAAGGCCCAACATTGGTACTATTTGCTTAATAACAACTACAATTTGTATAGGGCATGATCTCCCAATGGATTAATTAAGAACGCAGGCCAGTGCTCCTCATGAGTGTTGGTCCAAACTAGAGCACTATGTGGGGCCACCCCAGGGCAACTTGGGTGATTTCTATCAGGCGACTGTACGCATAGCTTATCCGCCGTGTCCTGAGAACGAGACACGCGGCTCATATCGGGATCGTCGACACGTCGGGAGGCCTTGCTGGACTTGTTTTACCTTTATCGAATGACTTGCATGAGGAACTCTGATCTTCTTCGGGCTATCTCGAGGTGTCGGAATTCCTTTGGAATTGCCTAGGATGATCACAAGATCCGTGGTCGAGGTTATTCCCATGGCGTATGGTTAATTTGTGATGGATGAGTTGGAGCACCCCTACAGGGTTAAATCTTTCGGAAAGCTGTGCCCACGGTTATGTGGCAAACTTGGATACTTTGTTTAACACCCGGTTATAGCAAACTTGAAGTAAACTCAAATAAAATACACCAACTGTGTGCGTAACCATGACTGTCTCTTCTCATGAGTTCTTATCCGAAAGAGAACACGGTGGGTTTATGATTGACGTAAGTAGGTGTTCATGATCAGTTAGTGATCATTTCAAGTTCACGTCTGTTATGCGCAGACCACCATACTTTACTTTCTGTATTCGTAAGTTAGCCACTCAAATAAATGATTAGTCACTTGCTGCAGCCTCACCACTTAACCCTATCTCACCCATTAAGCTTTAATAGTCTTGATACCCTTGGAAATGAGATTGCTGAGTCCCTGTGGCTCACAGATTACTACAACAACAGTTGCAGGTACAGGTAATGCTATGATTTGATGTGAGCGCGTTGCTTGTTTGATTTGGAGTTCAGCTTCTTCTTCATCAATCTAGGATGGGTTCCAGGCGGCAGCCTGGGATAGCACGGATGGATGCCATTTTGTCATTTGTTTTTGTCTGTAGTCGGACCCTGCTCTTCTGCATGATGTTTGAAAATGTTGATGTATTGATGTGACTCTGATCTACCTTGTGGCGAGTGTAAGCCAATTCCATATACTCATCTCTTCTGCACATGTACTTGTAATGATATCCATTCTTGCAACACGACGAGATGCGCTTCTATCCCTGTCAAGGCCCTCATGCCAAAATAAGGATAGGACCGCATCTTGGGCATGACAAGTTGGTATCAGAGCCTATACCGACCAAGGAGCCCCCTTGATTGATTGAACTTGGCCGAGTCGAGTCTAGTGAAAAAATATTTTGAGTCTAGTTATATCGAAGAGTAGGATACCTTTTACTCCTATTCTATGCTCTGGTGAGGAATTACGACTTCGGAATTTTGATTCTACTCCTCTTCTCGCTCAAAATTTTGGAAACTATATGATGCCGGTGTGACGGAGTTCTGTCTTGGTGCCTCTTGTCTGACTTGATTTCTTCTGGGGACTTGAGCTCCAGGGAATTCTTGGCACATCGTTATCATTCAGCTTCCTTAGTATCTCAAGATGGAGAGTGCTCGGAATTGCTTCAATTCTTGTCGTGGTGAGATAAGCTTGGAGTCACCCAGTACTGGGGAGGCATCCGGAGTACCACCATGGTTAGTATCGTTGTGCTTTCGAGGATCCGAGTTAGATGGACTTGCGGAAGTGTAACATCCCAAACTTTGGAATTTTATAATAAATATTAGAATGATTGTTTGTTTGATTTAGTAATTGAATTTGAGTGAAAATTTGAAACTTTTTTGAAACTTTTTGAAAGTTTAATGAGAGGGAATGAAATGACTTTCCCAAAACTTTCAATCTGCATTTTGATCACCAGGAATTCAAATTATTTTCATCACAAAACCCTAGAGTGAAGATGACATGACTTCTTCCATTTAAAGAAATGAAAAGGGATTTGAAAATGATTTGAATTTCATTTGAAAATATTTCAAATTCAGAAACTTTAAGCAACTCAATGATTTTCATGAGAGAGGACAAAATGACTTCTTCAAATTATATGAAATATGAGTTGGAAGTTTAAAATAAAGCTTTGAAAAGTGAATGTGAAAATCTCTGGATTTTCTTTTGGAATCATTTCATATTTGGTTCCTATTCAAATTTTCAAAGTATTCAAACCCCTGACAAAAAATTTGAGAGGAGTAATATGACACTCCAAACCAGGGGAAATTTTGTGAAGTATTTGAACCATAAAACCCAAAGGGTCATTTGAAAAATATTTGCAAAAAGATTTAAAACCAAATAGGCATTTTATGAAAATAATATTTTTTTTAAGTTATCAAATGACAGAATAAAAATGTTCAGTAAATGGCATTTATTATTCTGTTCATTTTGATATATTCATTCCCTATATTTAGAAAAGGTTTGAATGCTTCAAATGATTTTGAAACGCGCTGGAAATTAATAAAGGAAACAGATTAATTCGCATTTATTAGAAAAAACAGCCGGCCCAACGGCTTTAAAGCCGAGACCGTTACCGGTCGGCCAACCGACGCGCGCCGCTCCTCTTTCTCTCTCTGACCACGGGCTCCACCCCCGACCGAAAATCCCGTCGGTCACCTCCTTCCTTCTCCTCCCCGAGCAAACAACGCCGGCGAACCCTCGCCGGATTTCTCTCCTCCCCTTCCCCGAGCACCTGACCCCTCCTATAAATAGCCCTCACTCTCCTCTCTCCATTCCCCCTATTTCCCCCTTTTCCCGAGCCCTTCCCTCGCCGGAATGCCTCACCGGAGCAACGGTAGCCGCCGTATTTTTTTCCTCGTGCTCGTCGCCACAACCGTCCCCAAACCCTCCTGAGGCCTCCGACGACCTCCCCGCACTCGGGCGCACTTTCCCCACCCCTCTGCTTCGCCGAAGACCCACCAGAGCCGTCACACCACCACCCTCACCGGAATTTCCCTCGGCCACCACCATCCCGAAACCATCCCGAGCTCGTGCACGTTGACTTCGTCATCCCCGAGTCCATCCGACGCCACCTATCATCGCTGGACCTTCACCGCCGTTGTCTGGACCCTTCAGCCATGCCGGACAACCACCAGAGCGCCATCCCCGACGACCTCGACACTTCGGACTCGCCGGAGAAACCCTCGCCGGTGACCATCTCACTGTGAGCACCGCACCCCTCTCCCCCTCCGTTCGATCTAAATCCCACGGCCCCGATTAGATCTGTTTATTATTCGAACCGGTACGCGTTATATTCCGGTCGCCCGCCCGAAACTCCCTAGCACACGCCCACTTGGACCAACCAGAGAGCGACACGTAGCCCACCTGTCCGTTAGAAACGAATTTCCCTTTCTGTTTTAATTTCTGTTTCCAGAATAGGTTTAGATTTCATTTTCTTTATATCTTTTAAACTATTTAATGTTTTTAATTTATTCTTTTTGCATTAGGTCACAAATTTCATCTAGCTTCTGTATATATCAAATTTGGATATGTTTGAATAATTAAATTCGAATTTAAACAGATTTGATTTAAATTTTGTTTTCTGAATATCTTGAGTTTTAAAATGTATTTTTGATTGATTCTTTTTGCTACTTGTCACTACTGATATTAGTTATCATTAGGAAGAGTTTGAGAATTTTTTAGAATAAAATTGATTAGGGTTTTAACTAAAAACAGAATCTGTTTAGTTTCCTATTAGTTTAATTAGTTTGACCTACTTTGTTTTATTTTGAAATCTGATTTGATTTTAACTTATGTTTTAGATTTTCATTTAGTTCTGTTGTTCTAAACCTTAGTAATTTACTTGTTGTTAACAAATGATAATTGTTTAGTTTTTTTAAAGGGACCTATAACCTTTTTCAAATAGGTATAGTTTATTACAAAGCAAATTTGTTAGTAATGATTCTTTTAACAAAAGTTTTAAATAATTTGATTCTGTATTCAAATAAAGTTTTTAGAAATTTCCTTTCTGTTAGGAAATGTTTTATTTATAAAAATAGTTTAGTTTTACTCTTTTGTTGTAGAAATACTATATTCCTCTTCATGATGTTATGTTTTATAAAACAATTTAGTTCTAGCAGAAATTATTTTCACAAAAAATTTAGATGAATTAATTCTGTTAATTCTTTCTGTTAACTTAATTGTTATGTATTTTTACATTTGGTTTTGTTTTAATTGTTTTCTTGTAGTTAAGTTTGTTAGGCAAACTCTTAAGATGCTTAGGATGTTGTTTTCATGAATACTAGTTGTTCTTCAAAAGTATTTCTTTTTGCTAGTAAAATATTTATTAAAATACTTTTGTTATATTTTCTTTGTTTTTGTTTTGTTACTATTGAAAAATAGTTGTTTGTCGTAGAAAACCACCTTAGTTGCTTTTATGAAAACTTTGTTGATTTACCTTTTGTCTTAAGTATTTCCTTCATCAACTTTGTTGCTTTTGTTTTGTGTTACTTTTGATTGTTAGAATTGATTGTTAGTATGATTGCTTATATGAATGCAATGCTTGTTTATATAGATTTTCATCGGAGAGTGACAAATAGTCTATCAAGTTATTTATGAGAGCGATCTTTATCTTCATCAACAGTACAGGCAAGTTCACTTTGACCATCTTTTCATACCTATGTTTTATTGCATGTAGTGACATCATTCAACAAATCCCTCCCGTAGTGTTATTGAAATTCTTGTAGTTGAGTAGAATGCATGAGGTAGGAACCCACCCCTTGTTACTAAAGCCCCGGGAACGTTAGTTACTTTTATGCTATGCTAAAGTAGACGGGGTTTGGTATGAGTGTTCGTGAGTGGTGTGAAGAAGGACTCTACGTCAAGACGACAACTTCATGAAGACATCTTCAAGTCCCACATCTTCAAGACCTCAAGACTTCGAGACTCGAGAAGACAAGTTTTCAATACACACTACTGGGTGAGGGATGGTTGGAACGGCACCCTAGAGAAACCAGTGGATTTGCCTAGGTGTTGCTGGAGAAGCGCCAGTATTCACGCGGAAAGCCTCACCCAGACTCAACGAGAAGGATGAATACTTCATGCCCGGAAGCTTACCTGTGTAGCCACAAGTCATTATGGGCTCTGGCTTGGTTGATCTTTGTTGTGACTCTGCTGGGCAGTGCTACGAGATGTAGTCGACGTTAGGATTGGATGGGCACTGTCGGACAGTCAGGGAAGCACTCTGAAAGACCATGTTTCGTTCATCCTGTTCTCAAACACCATGCAGTGCGAGGACTTACCAGGAGGGAACGAATCTTGTGGGTAAAGTACACAACACTCTGTAGAGTTAAACCTAATCGATTAGCCGTGTCCCCGGTTACGGACAATTTGAGCTTCTAGACTTGGATCTATGTCTGAACTCTCAACACTGGACTGATAATTAATTGTGGGCAACTTAATGATACTTGTGGGCATTTGGACATCGGTTGGCGGAACCATGTCATGATAGGTAACTCTATAGTGAAAATTCCTGATATTCCTTTGTTGTAGGAAAATAAAATCAGCTTTTATGCAAAAACTTAGACACAGAGCCACAAAGCCTTTGCATATAGAATAGCCTTTATTCTTCTGTTCTACTATGGTGATCTTGCCAGTACATTCCATGTACTGACCTACACGGCTGCAACGTCTTATGTTGCAGATACTCTTCTACGACAGGTAAGAGTACGATTCAGGGTTACGGTCTACACTCAACCTGCCATTGGTGTTATTGGGACTCCACTCCCGTTGACTGTATTCCGCTGCTATTTTAAGGTATATATCAGTTTTACGTTAATTACATGTGATTGCACTTTGATATATACATTGATGTACTGTGTGTGCCAGCATACTGATCCAGGGATGGCACAGAAAACACAGAGGCTTGACTCGTTTTGAGTCGGGTCGCTACGGAAATGGTATCAGAGCACATGTTGACTGTAGGACGTGACCCTAGACAAATGGAAAGCCCTAGGACAGGATATCCCTAAAACTTTATCTTCTAAAAAGATTCTTTACTTCTTGTCTTCTCTGATTTTTCCAAATAGTCCTTCTTACCTAAATTAGTTAGAATATACCCTTCCTTTTTTACCACACGAAGGATCAACTGAAGCCCTCCAAGAAGGACAAGATATCAGACAACTGGTGACCAACTCAGACAAAGATGTATTGCATTATGGAAGAGCTACACAAGGATTGAAGATTATACATATCTGAAGAAATTGAAGACAATGAAGAATTTCCAAGATATTATGCCCTAGAAGACCAAACCCCTGTTGTATACTTACGTTAGATACAATGATTTTGTGAGCTGTCATTTGTGTGTAATTTTCGACAGCCACAACAAAAATCTATTTTCAAAACCATTGTTTGTATTGTGTGTATCGTCTCCTTTATCTCTCTTTCCCATCTCATCCCCAAAACCTTGAACCCAATAGATGATGAATGAAGCTAGACTCGTGTAT
The DNA here is from genome assembly GCA_022496015.1 of Hordeum marinum. Classification (NCBI taxonomy): domain Eukaryota; kingdom Viridiplantae; phylum Streptophyta; class Magnoliopsida; order Poales; family Poaceae; genus Hordeum; species Hordeum marinum. Next base: position 1,070,921 of record JAAAWK010001153.1, on the reverse strand, counting down.
TCTGGATCAATGACTCGGTTAGAGACAGAAGAATGGATTCAGAACATGGAGGATCACCTACGGAGTAACCTTGTTGCAAGGAACGAGATGGTCCAGTATGCTCTTCGATACTTTGCAGAAGGTGCTACACACTGGTGGAAGATGCATGAAGATATCTATGATAGACAGGAATCAATCACTTGGGAAGAATTCAAGATGACTTTGCAAGGATCCCATGTTGTTACCAACACCCAGAAGCCCGTGGCAAAGATGTGAAGAAGATTTGTGCATGCAAGATATGTGGAGAGATAGGACACACCCAGGCAGAACACAAGTATGGATGCCCTTACTGTGAAGAGAATCACCCTGCTGAGGACTACCCAACTGGGCAAGTGACATGTTTCTTGTGTGAAGGAACTACACATTACCCTGGCTCAATGCCAAATGTACCCCAAGGTACTAGAAGTCATCAAGCAGCAGAAGGAAGCCATGAAGGAAGCTTTCAGAGGAAATTTCGGAGAATTTGTGATGAAGAAAGATAGTGAAGACCCTGATGGAGAAGGATTAACCAGATTTTACTCAAATGCCTGCTATTCATGTGGAGAAGCCGGACATTTCTCACAGGACTGTACGAAGGAAAGAAAAGAGTGTCTCGGAAACTTCCCGGTAGAAGAAGTGGAGTTTGATCCACAGGAAATTGAAGTGTTGATCAGAACAAAGAACCTCAGGAAGAGACAAGCCCTGAACAGAAGGACCTGAGTCATATTCGATGTTTCAAGTGTAATGATATGGGCCACTATACCAATAAGTGCCCAAGAAAGGGACCAGAACTCCCAGGAGCAAAAACGATCATCAAGAAGCCCCAAGATATGTCAGAAATCATTTGTTTTCAGTGCAAGAAGACATGACACTACTCCTATACCTGTCCAGAGAAGAATGGCTAAACATGAGTAGTTGAGTTTTGGATTCTAGATGTAACAAACGTAATAGGTAGCACTCTTACCATTTTGAAGTTATGTAACGGAAGTCTCAGAGTTTGTAATAAATTCATGAGTCAATGGAAATTATGGTGTCATGATTTACCTTATGTTGTATTATATAAGTTCCCACTCTATGAACAAAGATCTCTTACCATTTTCGAGGATACGAGAAAAAAAATATGGTCTATGCAGACATGTGTGCATTTCATTTTAAGTGTGGTAGCAACCAGAGGGACAAAAGAATGAAGAGAATACCATTCATATTAAGGAGATTCGATAACTGAATACAGGTGAAGAAAATGTGGAACCACCTCAAACTATCTGGATGATAACCTTTGTGACAAAGTGATTTTGAAGTTGGAATATTGAGAAAAGGAATGATTGTGATGAAACCATACCCAAGGTTAAACAAACCAATGGAAAGGAAAATGGATTCCGCTGAGTGGAATCTAAACAAGAATAAGTCTGTGATTTGTTACCTCAAGGGCATGATGTATTGAACTGAAGGAAATGCTGGTATGTGAAACGATAGTAACCCCAAGAGTGAGTTAAAGCTATCCAAGTATTCAAGTGAACCCACAAGACACTGACCTTAGGATTGATAAGGATCAAGCTAGATCTTTGTGAAGGAAGCAACTTGTAAGAAGCTACGACTGATCAGCAAACGTTTTCTTAGGAGTATATGATAACCTGAGAGTTGTGAAGAAACGATAGATGTTTTGTTCAGCATGCAGAAATCAATGGATTTATCCAAACCTCGTTCGTTGACAAGAGAAATTTCTGCAATGCTTGTGAGGAAGCCCAAGAGTTAGAATACGAGATTCACTAAACCTTATACAAGGTAATGATTTCAGTGCGACATGGCTTGGCCACCATGACGACTTACTTTTATCATTCTCTTGCTATTCGGATTGGTAAATCTGAGTGACTTACCCATAGTAAAGAGACGACGTTCTTTGAAGCTTTTGTTTAAGCCTTAGAATGGTATGATGAAAACCCCTTGTACATGACAGTTGCTGTCACACGTAGGAATTTTATGGTGAGGGATGAAGCCAAGACCCATTTGACTGCTGGATAACCACTAATGGTAGACCACCATGAGATCTTCGATAAGTTATTTAGAATGATCACGAGACTTGTCAGTTAAGAAGACCCAGTATCGGAGGAAATGCATTTTGTTATGAGATCACAAGATTTTGATTTAACGGAAGAGCCTCATCAAAGGAGCCATCGTGAAGTATGTGACGAGACAGATGCACCTAGAGGATTGTCAAGATTTTGATGGACCAGCAACTCCCATTTTAAGTGTGGTAGACCCCACACCTTTCCAGGACAGTGGATTTGTTAGAAGACCCCCAAACCCTAACCTTTTCTTTCTAGCCCTTTCGAATCTCGAGGACGAGATTCATTTTAAGTGTGGTAGTTTGTAACATCCCAAACTTTGGAATGTTATAATAAATATTAGAATGATTGTTTTTTTGATTTAGTAATTGAATTTGAGTGAAAATTTGAAACTTTTTTGAAACTTTTTGAAAGTTTAATGAGAGGGAATGAAATGACTTTCCCAAAACTTTCAATCTGCATTTTGATCACCAGGAATTCAAATTATTTTCATCACAAAACCCTAGAGTGAAGATGACATGACTTCTTCCATTTAAAGAAATGAAAAGGGATTTGAAAATGATTTGAATTTCATTTGAAAATATTTCAAATTCAGAAACTTTAAGCAACTCAATGATTTTCATGAGAGAGGATAAAATGACTTCTTCAAATTATATGAAATATGAGTTGGAAGTTTAAAATAAAGCTTTGAAAAGTGAATGTGAAAATCTCTGGATTTTTCTTTTGGAATCATTTCATATTTGCTTCCTATTCAAATTTTCAAAGTATTCAAACCCGTGACAAAAAATTTGAGAGGAGTAATATGACACTCCAAACCAGGGGAAATTTTGTGAAGTATTTGAACCATAAAACCCAAAGGGTCATTTGAAAAATATTTGCACAAAGATTTAAAACCAAATAGGCATTTTCTGAAAATAATATTTTTTTAAGTTATCAAATGACAGAATAAAAATGTTCAGTAAATGGAATTTATTATTCTGTTAATTTTGATATACTCATTCCCTATATTTAGAAAAGGTTTGAATGCTTTAAATGATTTTGAAACGCGCTGGAAATTAATAAAGGAAACGGATTAATACGCATTTATTAGAAAAAACGGCCGGCCCAACGGATTTAAAGCCGAGACTGTTACCAGTCGGCCAACCGACGCGCGCCGCTCCTCTTTCTCTCTCTGACCACGGGCTCCACCCCCGACCGAAAATCCCGTCGGTCACCTCCTTCCTTCTCCTTCCCGAGCAAACAACGCCGGTGAACCCTCGCCGGATTTCTCTCCTCCCCTTCCCCGAGCACCTGACCCCTCCTATAAATATCCCTCACTCTCCTCTCTCCATTCCCCCTGTTTCCCCCTTTTCCCCAGCCCTTCCCTCGCCGGAATGCCTCACCGGAGCAACCGGTAGCCGCCGCATTTTTTTCCTCGTGCTCGTCGCCACAACCGTCCCCAAACCCTCCTGAGGCCTCCGACGACCTCCCTGCACTCGGGCGCACTTTCCCCACCCCTCTGCTTCGCCGGAGACCCACCAGAGCCGCCACACCACCACCCTCGCCGGAATTTCCCTCGGCCACCACCATCCCGAAACCATCCCGAGCTCGTGCATGTCGACTTCGTCATCCCCGAGTCCATCCGACGCCACCTATCGTTGCCGGACCTTCATCGCCATCATCTGGACCCTTCAGCCACGCCAGACAACCACCAGAGCACCGTCCCCGACGACCTCGACACTTCGGACTCGTCGGAGAACCCCTCGCCGGCGACCATCTCACTGTGAGCACCGCACCCCTCTCCCCCTCCGTTCGATCTAAATCCCACGGCCCCGATTAGATCTATTTATTATTTGAACCGGTACGCGTTATATTCCGGTCGTCCGCCCGAAACTCCCTAGCACACGCCCACTTGGACCAACCAAAGAGCGACACGTAGCCCACCTGTCCGTTAGAAACGAATTTCCCTTTCTGTTTTAATTTCTGTTTCCAGAATAGATTTAGATTTCATTTTCTTTATATCTTTTAAACTATTTAATGTTTTTAATTCATTCTTTTTGCATATGGTCACAAATTTCATCTAGTTTCTGTATATATCAAATTTGGCTATGTTTGAATATTGAAATTGGAATTTAAACAGATTTGATTTAAATTTTGTTTTCTGAATATCTTGAGTTTTAAAATGTATTTTTGATTGATTCTTTTTGCTACTTGTCACTAGTGATATTAGTTATTATTAGGAAGAGTTTGAGAATTTTTTAGAATAAAATTGATTAGGGTTTTAACTAAAAACAGAATCTGTTTAGTTTCCTATTAGTTTAATTAGTTTGACCTACTTTGTTTTATTTTGAAATCTGATTTGATTTTAACTTATGTTTTAGATTTTCATTTAGTTCTGTTGTTCTAAACCTTAGTAATTTACTTGCTGTTAACAAATGATAATTGTTTAGTTTTTTTAAAGGGACCTATAACCTTTTTCAAATAGGTATAGTTTATTACAAAGCAAATTTGTTAGTAATGATTCTTTTAACAAAAGTTTTAAATAATTTGATTCTGTTTTCAAATAAAGTTTTTAGAAATTTCCTTTCTGTTAGGACATATTTTATTTATAAAAATATTTTAGTTTTACTCTTTTGTTGTAGAAATACTATATTCCTCTTCATTAGGTTATGTTTTATAAAACAATTTAGTTCTAGCAGAAATTATTTTCACAAAAAATTTAGATGAATTAATTCTGTTAATTATTTCGGTTAACTTAATTGTTATGTATTTATTACATTTGGTTTTGTTTTAATTGTTTTCTTGTAGTTAAGTTTGTTAGGCAAACTCTTAAGATGCTTAGGATGTTGTTTTCATGAATACTAGTTGTTCTTCAAAAGTAATTCTTTTTGCTAGTAAAATATTTATTAAAATACTTTTGTTATATTTTCTTTGTTTTTGTTTTGTTAGTATTGAAAAATAGTTGTTTGTCGTAGAAAACCACCTTAGTTGCTTTTATGAAAACTTTGTTGATTTAACTTTTGTCTTAAGTATTTCCTTCATCAACTTTGTTGCTTTTGTTTTGTGTTACTTTTGATTGTTAGAATTGATTGTTAGTATGATTGCTTATATGAATGCAATGCTTGTTTATATAGATTTTCATCGGAGAGTGACGAATAGTCTATCAAGTTATTTATGAGAGCGATCTTTATCTTCATCAACAGTATAGGCAAGTTCACTTTGACCATCTTTTCATACCTATGTTTTATTGCATGTAGTCACATCATTCAACAAATCCCTCCCGTAGTGTTATTGAAATTCTTGTAGTTGAGTAGAATGCATGAGGTAGGAACCCATCCCTTGTTACTAAAGCCCCGGGAACGTTAGTTACTTTTATGCTATGCTAAAGTAGACGGGGTTTGGTATGAGTGTTCGTGAGTGGTGTGAAGAAGGACTCTATGTCAAGACGACAACTTCATGAAGACATCTTCAAGTCCTGCATCTTCAAGACCTCAAGACTTCGAGACTCGAGAAGACAAGTTTTCGATACACACTACTGGGTGAGGGATGGTTGGAACGGCACCCTAGAGAAACCAGTGGATTTGCCTAGGTGTTGCTGGAGAAGCGCCAGTATTCACGCGGAAAGCCTCACCCAGACTCAAAGAGAAGGATGGATACTTCATGCCCGGAAGCTTACCTGTGTAGCCACAAGTCATTATGGGCTCTGGCTTGGTTGATCTTTGTTGTGACTCTGCTGGGCAGTGCTACGAGATGTAGTCGACGTTAGGATTGGATGGGCACTCTCGGATAGTCAGGGAAGCACTCTGAAAGACCATGTTTCGTTCATCCTGTTCTCAAACACCATGCAATGCGAGGACTTACCAGGAGGGAACGAATCTTGTGGGTAAAGTACACAACACTCTGCAGAGTTAAACCTAATCGATTAGCCGTGTCCCCGGTTATGGACAATTTGAGCTTCTGGACTTGGATCTATCTCTGTACTCTCAACACTGGACTGATAATTAATTGTGGGAAACTTAATGATACTTGTGGGCATTTGGACATCGGTTGGCGGAACCATGTCATGATAGGTAACTCTATAGTGAAAATTCCTGATATTCCTTTGTTGTAGGAAAATAAAATCAGCTTTTACGCAAAAACTCAGACACAGAGCCACAAAGCCTTTGCATATAGAATAGCCTTTATTCTTCTGTTCTACTATGGTGATCTTGCCAGTACATTCCATGTACTAACCTACACGGCTGCAACGTCTGATGTTGCAGATACTCTTCTACGACAGGTAAGAGTACGATTCAGGGTTACGGTCTACACTCAACCTGCCGTTGGTGTTATTGGGACTCCACTCCTGTTGACTGTATTCCACTGCTATTTTAAGGTATATATCAGTTTTACGTTAATTACATGTGATTTCACTTTGATATATACATTGATGTACTGTGTGTGCCAGCATACTGATCCAGGGATGGCACAGAAAACACAGAGGCTTGACTCGTTTTGAGTCGGGTTGCTACAGGAAGCCTCTGGTTATGTGTTGAAGGATGGATACAGTTGGGGTGTAGGCTTGTTAGTTATGTGAGATATTTCCTCCTTGAATCCCAATACTCGATTGCATAACCAAGAAAGTTTTCAGAAGTTCTTAGGTGGGAATTCAAGTAGCAACATAGGATATCTTTCAACAGATCATGATGTGAGGTTGGGGTTCGACATCTAGTGGATTCGTTTGTTTATGGTCTTTCTTACATCGGTCTCATTGTGTCTTAAAGAGTCCTTATAGATTGCTACGACTCGGGGACGCATCGTATGTCGTGTGCACTACCTTGCACATGATGGCTACTATAAGATCGAGCCCGTGCGAACCTTACCACGAAAATCTCGGACGAAATCTCGGTCTTGTATTTATTTTGGCTTGTTTCATCAGCCCCATCCTTTGTTTTGTTTTGAATATGGTAATTCAAGTTGCTTCGATGTCAAGTGTTGATTTCATATCTTTCCTAAGTTTTCTCATATGTCTATGGGATTGCTAATTCTTTTGATCAACCGGAGTTGTCATATCAATTCTGTTTATCCGGTGTGCTTCTCTTCAAGATAATTTTATCATATCCAATATTTGTAAGATCAATCCTCATATTTCGTTCCGGAGTTGTCTCATCTGTTCCAAGTTTTCTTTGTTTTTCCCACCCTCCCGCCCTTTTTCTTCTATGATTTAATTCTCTCCAAGTGCCTTTCTCTTCGTCAATGCTTTTGCTATCATTTCTTCTTATTGTATCCGGTGATTTCATGTGGAGATTTTCAAGAGTTTCAATTTCAGGATCTATCCTCATATTCCTTGTTCCTGTTGTTATTCTTCTATGGTGGATTCAATTCTAGTTCTTGATGTTCATCATATCATTTTCATTCTCTAATTGCTCTCCCATGTTGGAATTCTTATCTAAGCCTCTCTTGTTTATTCGTCTCTCTCTATTCTATCCGGAGTGCTGAAGATATCTCAAAAGTTTCGTGTTTCCATTCAATACTCCTTTCAAATAATTTTGAGGTTGTCACTTCATCTAGTTCTTAATTTGTACCAGTGCAATCTCTGTTTTAATCAATTGTTTCAATGGTGGTTTCTTTTGAGTGGGCCCATAAGCCAGAGGTTTTTCCCCAGGATCTTACCTGGCTCTTCTAATCTTTCCAGAGATGTCCTCAAGTTCTTTTCAAATATGATGCAAGAATGATTTTCATCAGTCATATTCCTCTTCCAAGATCGCTTCGAATCATTTTCATTGTTGGCTCAACCTTTCTTTATTCATTATTCCGGAGTATCTCAGTAATTCATGGCATTGTTTCTTGTCATCATTCTCAGCATTGAAGACCGAAGGAGAGTTTCTCTTAAATCGTTGTTTGTTCTTTCAATGATTCATGGTTTCAGGTTGTTGCTATCATCTCAAATAGTTTTTATCATGAGTTATTCCTCCCATATCTATCCGGTGCATTTCATAATTGTTTCCATTTCTCGATCCTTCGAAGGCCATCATTTTAGAATATTTATTCATTCTCAGCTCTGAGTTTTCATTCTCAAATTCTTCTCAATTGTTGTGCCTTCATTCGTATCTCAATTATTCCGGTGCTTTGTTGAAGTTTGTATTAGGCAAATCTTGATCTCTTCATTCTCATGTGTCCTCCTTAGTTTCTAATTCTTTTCGGTGTATCATTCAAGACCTCTTCAAGTTTGTGCACTATCTATCTTTCCTATCTTTTCCAAAAGGATAAGTGGTATGCCAAATCCGTTGTTCGTCATCAGTTTAACTTGATGAAGGATATGCATATCATAATTCTTAGTCTTGTTTCTTCCAAGTGATTTCAATCTTTATTCCAAAATTGTTCATGATATCAAATTCCTTATCCCAAGTGGTCATCTTTGTTTCCGGAGTTCCTAGTTTTGCTCAAGTATCTTGTCCCGAAGCATCATCTAAATTATTGGAAGGCCTAAATATTGTCTTTTCGCAACCTTCAATTCTTTTCTATCATCCTTTCATTCCGTAGTTCAGCCCGATGGTTTTTATGGTGGCTGTTAAAGATGTAATTCTTCTCGATTTGTTCTTCAAGATTCTTGTTGGAGGTGCTCAAGTGTTATTTATCTTGTATTTCTAAGTTCAATTCCTTCTCCATTGTCTTTTGAGATGGTGTTATTAAATTCTTGTTATGAGGAGTCTCGAAGGAAAATTGTCAAGAACGAGATAAGTAAACCCATCATGTATTTCTCGGAGTTATCTTTGGTTGGTTTTCACCTAAAGCATTTCCTAAGGATTGTTGCTATCATGGTGTCATAAATGAACCAAGTTTTCTCCTCCTGTTCTTGGTGAAAGAAGCTTTGCATATCTTGTTGCTGTCAATCAATCATATTGTTTTTGTGTGGCAGGTTGTCACCTCATAGTTTTGAGATGTTTTCCATAAGCCCATAACAAGCTATTCTTTTCATCGTTGATTCTTCATCAACTCCATTCAACCATGCTTTCAAATTCAATTGTGCTGGAAATTGTCATTTTCTTCCCAGTTCTTTTCCTTCCATCAATCCAGTTTCTATTCTTTTGTTCCGGAGGCATTGTGGTGTTGCTCTTTTCAACTCACATCTAGTTCGTTTAAGATCATGTTCTTCCCCTGCTTGTCCATTTATCGGAGTGCCGTGAAATCATTTCATGATCCTTCCATCTTTTGAAGTTTTGATTCTAATCCAACTGAAGTTTGGTGTCTGTCTTTCAATTTCTTTCCGTCATATCAATTCTGCCTCTCTTTTCTACCGAAGTGTTGCCGAAATTTCTTGTGAATTCTTGCTTGTTCCTCCTATCATTCTTCATCTCTTTCCAAACTTCATGTTTCATTTGTTTCACTCGTTTTTCACAGAAGCAACTAAGTTTACCTCTTGCTCTATCTCTTCCCCTTTTCATTCTATATCTCGGGACGAGATCCTCATGTAGTGGAGGAGAGTTGTAACAGCCCGGGACCGACGCTCCAGAAGATTCCCCTTTTATTTCCATTCTCGTCTGTGGTTCGTGTGGTTGTCGCATTCATCATTGCATCATTCGCATCATCAGCATAGCATCGTCACTTGTTTTCAAAAAACTTGCATCCGTTCGTAGTCGGCGGTTCTCTCCGTTCTTCCCGTTGCTCGTTTCGAGACCTACCACACACGCCCGCGCCCGCGGCATCATTAAAAAAACGTTTTTAAGGCGCATGAAAAATATTCTCGGATTGGGTCAAACTTGGCGTGCGGTCTTATTATAGTGTAGGTAGGCCGCCTGTCATGTTTCGTCGCGTTCCTAGTTCGTTTGATACCCCATCGGTCAACCGTAGTAGTGCCGTCATCGGTTATTCGTCGGATGTTTTTTTGGTGTTTTAAAACTCGTGTCATAGGCCACAATTCTTTCTCACTTCCCATCCTAGCCCAACTACACAGCCCGCTAGCCCAACCTAGCCCCTTCCTCCGTTCGTGGTCATCGTATCGTGATCGGACGAACAAGGTCCAACCCCCAACCCTAGTGCCTTCCCTATTTAAACCTCCATGGAGAGAGAGAGCCCCTCACTCTCTTGGGTTTCCCCCATGTAAAATTGCAGCCACACCCACTAGAAAACCCCACCTGCTAGCTCCACCTCCCTCTCCCCCGAAATCCTACCTCCCCAGCCAAATCTCGCCCTCAGATCTGAAATCTGGGGCTAAGATTCGCCCAAAATCCCACCTGCGGGACATGTCTAGTGGCCAACCCGGACAATGTCTGGCGACCACAGAGCCTTGCGGCCCCGACCCTCAGCTTGCTCCCGAGCTCGCCGCCTCTCCGCAGCTCCCCGCCGGCCGGCCCTCTCCGGAGTTCGCTGGAGGAACCCCTGAGGCCGGGCCTCACCGCCCCTCTCCTCCTCCCTTCCTGTCATCCTTCCCCTTCCCCTCCCTCTCCCTCTCACCTCTCTACTTCTGTGCCGTAGGTGCAACCCGCCGGTGACCGTCGGAGCTCCGCCGCCTTGCCCCAGATCCGGCCGGGATCGAGGCCCGCCGGCCAGATCCGGCCTCGCCCCGCTCGCTGCCCCGTCCAAGCTGCCGGAGTCCCTCCTGCCACCGACGTCGTGGCAAGCCGCCATGGTCTCGCTCAGCTCGGGCTGGGGAGCACGACGCCCTCGTCCTCGCTCGCGTTGACCACATGTGGGTCGCTGCTCGCTTGCGCGTGGGCCTGCGCGCCCAAAGCTGGCCCAGTTCCCTGCTCCAGCCGGCCCAAGGCCCGGAGGTGAGCAGCCCTATTTCCCGCCCCGTGTGCCGGTTATCTATCCTGCGCCCAGTGCCCTATCCAGATTCGGCCCATATTGTTTTTCCCGTTCTGCGAATTTTGCTAATTATCCAATGATTTTCAGATTTTCAGAAAAACACATGTTTTTAAATTGTTAATAACTTTTTAACCGGGCATCATATGGAAAAACATTATATATGAAACTTGACTAGAATTTCACATAGATTAGTAATTTGCAACTTTGAACCATGTTTAAAATTTTTTAAACTTGCTGTTTGCTGTAATTTACATTAATGCCATGTTAAAATGAATTGTTTAATAACCTTTAGACCGTAGCTCTGATGCAAATGTTTTATATATGTAACTTGACCGGAATAATGTGTAGAATCTCATGGTGACATTTATTTTGTTGTTTAAAAACTCTAAAATTGTGTTAGGACAGATCTGGACCAAATTCATAATATGCATATGGGATTGTTTCGGAAATGATATATATTGCTTCCGGCCTCATTTAAAATGCCTAGATGTTGTAGTTGTTTGTGCTTCACCGTTTGCCATGTTAAACAACATTTAATATTGATGAGTACCTAAACGGGAGTGAACTAAATAATTCAAACGTGGAGTTTCATCAATATGCAACTCGTTGCATATTGAACTTCACTTAATATATAGTAATTGTTTGTTGTGCTTGCCATGCCATGCCATGCCTTGCATAATTAAACGGGACATGCATCATAATTGTATGTGCATCATATCATGCATATGTTGTGGTGTGTCATGTGTTGATTGTTGTTTCTAGTTTGCTTCTTCTTGGTAGAGTTCTGAAAGCGTTCGGAGTGTGAGGATTTGTTTGACTACGTTGGCTTGTCTTCTTCATGAACTCGTTCTTCTTTCGAGCGGGATCTCAGGCAAGATGACACATTTCCCTGGATACCATTACTATCATTGCCATGCTAGATGTCTCGTTTTCTATGGCTATGTCACGCTACCTACCACTTGTTTGTCAAGCCTCCCAGCATTGCCATGAAAAGCCTCTAACCCTCCACGTTCCTAGCAAACCTTTGTTTGGCTATGTTATCGCTTGCTCAGCCCTTCTTATAGCGTTTCTAGCTGCAGGTGCATTTGCTTCCATGTGAAAACACGGACATTCTTTGTTATCACAATATTATTGCTATTTAATTTAATGCACTTATACATGCCCTTATAAAGGGTGGAACGCTTGGCCTTTTGCTCGGTGTTTTGTTCCGCTCTTGCCGCTCTAGTTACTTGTGAACCGGTGTTATGTTCCATAATTCAGCCCTCCTAACATGCTCGGGGTTGTTATGGGGACCCCCTTGATTTTCGTTTTAGGATAAAGCTTGTCTGGCAAGGCCCAACATTGGTATTATTTGCTTAAAAATAACTAAAATTTGCATAGGGCATGATCACCCTGTGGATTAATTAACAACCTAGGCCAGTGCTCCTCATGAGCACTGTGCGGGGCCACCCCAGGGCAACTTGGGTGATTTCTATCAGGCCATTGTACGCGTAGCTTATCCGTCGTGTCCTGAGAACGAGATACGCGGCTCCTATCGGGATCGTCGACACGTCGGGAGGTCCTTCTGGACTTGTTTTACCTTTATCGAATGACTTGCGTGAGGAACTCTGATCTTCTTTGGGCTATCTCGAGGTGTCGGAATTCCTTTGGAATTGCCTAGGATGATCACAAGATCCGTGGTCGAGGTTATTCCCACGGCGTATGGTTAATTTGTGATGGATGAGTTGGAGCACCCCTATAGGGCTAAATCTTTTGGAAAGCCGTGCCCGCGGTTATGTGGCAAACTTGGATACTTTGTTTAACACCCGGTCATAGCAAACTTGAAGTAAACTCAAATAAAATACACCAACTGTGTGCGTAACCGTGACTGTCTCTTCTCGTGAGTTCTTATCCGAAAGAGAACATGGTGGGGTTATGATTGACGTAAGTAGGTGTTCAGGATCAGTTAGTGATCATTTCTAGTTCACGTCCGTTATGCGCAGACCACCATACTTTACTTTCTGTATTCGTAAGTTATCCACTCAAATAAATGCTTAGTCGCTTGCTGCAGCCTCACCACTTAACCCTACCTCACACATTAATCTTTAATAGTCTTGATACCCTTGGAAATGAGATTGCTGAGTCCCTGTGGCTCACAGATTACTACAACAATAGTTGCAGGTACAGGTAATGCGATGATTTGAAGTGAGTGCGTTGCTTGTTTGATTTGGAGTTAGGCTTCTTTTTCATCAATCTAGGATGGGTTCCAGGCAGCATCCTGCGATAGCAAGGATGGATGTCATTTTGTCATTTATTTTTGTCCGTAGTCGAACCCTGCTCTTCTGTATGATGTTTAAAAATGTTGTTGTATTGATGTGACGCTGATCTAGCTTGTGGCGAGTGTAAGCCAATTCCATATACTCATCTCTTCTGCCATGTACTTGTAATGATATCCATTCTTGCAACACGATGAGATGCGCTTCTATCCCTGTCGAGGCCCTCATGCCAAAATAAGGATAGGACGACATCTTGGGCGTGACACGAGAACATGAGGATATCATCCAGATAGACCAAGACGAACTCATTCTTGAAAGGAGAGAATATGAAGTTCATCATTCTTGAGAAGGCTGGAGGAGCATTAGTGAGACCAAACGACATGACGGTGTACTCATAAGAGCCAAAACTCGTCCTGAAAGCAATCTTTGGAATATCTTCTTCACGGATGTGAATTTGATGATAGCCCATGCGAAGATCAAGCTTCGAGAAAACCTTGGCACCTTTCAGTTGTTCAAACAACTCATTGATGTTGGGAAGTGGGTACTTGTTTCTGATTGTCTTTTTATTCAGTGGACGGTAATCGACACAAAGTCGGTCCGTGCCATCCTTCTTCTTGACAAACAAAACACCACAAGCCCATGGAGAAGAACATGGTCTTATCAGACCCAGACGTTCTTGCTCATCTAGCCGCTTTTTCAACTCTTTCAGCTCTTCGGGGCCAAGTTTATAAGGGCGCTTGCAAACCGGTTCAGTTCCAGGTTCAAGATCAATCACAAACTCAACTGGCTAATGTGGAGGTATTCCTGGCAGTTCTTCTGGAAAGACATCTTCATACTGACAAACCACCGAAATCTGAGAAATAGCTGAGATTTCACCCTTCTCATTAAGAGCAAAGAGAAGAATCGTGTCATCACGAGCAGCGAAAATGATCACGTCTTCTGAAGGATGTGTCGATTTGACTTCTTTGGCTTGACAGTCTGTAACATCCCAAACTTTGGAATGTTATAATAAATATTAGAATGAATGTTTGTTGGTTTGAGTGATTGAATTTGAGTGAAAATTTGAAACTTTTTGAAACTTTTGAAAGTTTAATGAGAGGGAATGAAATGACTTTCCCAAAACTTTCAATCTGCATTTTGATCACCAGGAATTCAAATTCTTTTCAACACAAAACCCTAGAGTGAAGATGACATGACTTCTTCCATTTAAAGAAATGAAAAGGGATTTGGAAATGATTTGAATTTCATTTGAAAATATTTCAAATTCAGAAACTTTAAGCAACTCAATGATTTTCATGAGTGAGGATAAAATGACTTCTTCAAATTATATGAAATATGAGTTGGAAGTTTAAAATAAAGCTTTGAAAAGTGAATGTGAAAATCTCTGGATTTTCTTTTGGACATCATTTCATATTTGGTTCCTATTCAAATTTTCAAAGTATTCAAACCCCTGACAAAAATTTGAGAGGAGTAATATGACACTCCAAACCAGGGGAAATTTTGTGAAGTATTTGAACCATAAAACCCAAAGGGTCATTTGAAAAATATTTGCAAAAAGATTTAAAACCAAATAGGCATTTTTCTGAAAATAATATTTTTTTAAGTTATCAAATGACAGAATAAAAATGTTCAATAAATGGCATTTATTATTCTGTTAATTTTGATATATTTATTCCCTATATTTAGAAAGGTTTGAATGCTTTAAATGATTTTGAAACGCGCTGGAAATTAATAAAGAAACGGTAACGGTTTTATAATAAAAACGGCCGGCCCAACGGCTTTAAAGCCGAGACCGTTACCGGTCGGCCAACCGACGCGCGCCGCTCCTTTTTCTCTCACTGACCGCCCGGTCCCACGCCCGACCGAACCCCCTGCGGTCACCTTCCTCCTCCTCCCACGCGCCCGACGACCACCGGCAATCCCTCCCGCGGATCTCTCCCCTCATGCCTTCCCCGACCACCCGCGAGCCCCTATAAGTACCCCTGCCTCTCCTCTATCCATTCCCCCTGTTTCCCCCTTCTCCCGTGCCCTTCCCTCGCCGGGATAGCTCGCCGGAGACAACCGGTAGCCACCGCGCCATTTTCGACGTGCTGCTCCCCCTGCCTTCCCCGCACCCTCACAGAGCCCACCAACCTCCCTCTCTCACTCGCCCGCACCTCCCCACCCTCTCACCCGTGCTCCACACCCACGGGAACTACCCTCCCCGACGACCACCAAAGGACGGCTCCGCCTCCGAGCTCACCACCGTCGACTCCGTCACCCCCTCGCCCCACTGAAGCCACCTATCTCATAGCCGTCTTCGCCCGCATCGAGTGGTGCCTTCGCCATCGTCGGAGGGTCACTAGAGCGCCGTCCCCGATGACCTCGACATTCCGGACTCGCCGGAGAAGTCCTCGCCGGCGACCATATCACTGTGAGCACCGCACCCCTCTCCCCCTCTGTTCGATCTATATCCCACGGCCCCGATTAGATCTGTTTATTGCTCGAACCGGTACGCATTATATTCCGGTCGCCCGCCCGAAACTCCCTAGCACACGCACACTTAGACCAACCGGAGAGCGACACGTAGCCCACTTGTCCGTTAGAAACAAAATTTTCTTTTCTGTTTCCAGAATAAGTTCTGATTTTATTTCCTTTATATCTTTTAAATTGTTTAATGTTTTTAAATGATTCTTTTTGTATAGTGTCACAAATTTCATCTAGTTTCTGTAGATATCAAATTTGGCTATGTTTGAACATTTAAATTTGAATTTGAACAGATTTGATTTAAATTTTGTTTTCTGAATATATTGAGTTCTAAAATGAATTTTTGAATGATTCTTTTTCCTACTTGTCACTAGTGACCATAGCTATCATTTGGTAGAGTTTGACAATTTTTATAATAATTTTAAATAGTATTTTAAAACCAAACAGAATCTGTTTAGTTTCTTATTAGTTTAATTAAATTGATTTATTTGTTTTATTTTGAAAATCTGAATATGATTTATATTATGTACTAGATTTCATTTAGTTCTGTTGTTCTAAATTTAGGTTTTATACTTGCTGTTAACAAAAGTTAATTTGTTTATTTTATAAATTTTGTTGTAGGGATCTAGACCCTCTTTCAAATAGGTATAGTTGTTTTAAAAGCAATTTGTTAGTAACGATTCTTTTAACTAAAGTCTTAAGTAATTAGATTCTATTTTCTAATAAAATTTGTAGTAATTTCTTTCTGTTAAGAAATGCTTAGTTAATAAAAATAATTTAATTATGATAGGAAACTAGATTATCTTTCATTAGGTAATATATTATAAAACAATTTAGTTTGTCATAGAAACTCTTTTCACAAAAATTCTATATGATTTAATTCTGTTTTATAATAAAGATTTTATTTAATTATGTTTTGTTAACTTAGTTGTTTTTACAATATGTTTTCTCTTAGTTATTATTTTGCTTGTTGTTAATTTCATTAGGCAAACACTCATGTTGTTTAGGATGTTGTTTTCACAGTTTTACTTGTTCTTCAAAAGTAATTCTTTTTGTGAGTAAAATTATTTACTAAAATAATTCTGTTATTTTTACTTTGTTAATGTTTTGGTACTATTCGAAAATAATTGTTTTAGGGGAAAATTACCTTAGTTGCTTTTATGAAAATTTGTTGATTTTGTCTTAAGTATTTTCTTCATCAACTTTGTTGCTTTTGTTTTGTGTTACTTTTGATTGTTAGAATTGATTGTTAGTATGATTGCTTATATGAATGCAATGCTTGTTTATATAGATTTTTCATCATAGAGTGACGAATAGTCTATCAAGTTATTTATGAGAGCAATCTTTATCTTCATCAACAGTACAGGCAAGTTCACTTTGACCATTTTGTTCATACCTATGTTTTATTGCATATAGTGACATCATTGAACAAATCCCTCCCGTAGTGTTATTGAAATTCTTGTAGTTGAGTAGAATGCATGAGGTAGGAACCCACCACTTGTTACTAAAGCCCCGGGAACGTTAGTTACTTTTATGCTATGCTAAAGTAGACGGGGATTGGTATGAGTGTTCGTGAGTGGTGTGAAGAAGGACTCTACGTCAAGACGACAACTTCATGAAGACATCTTCAAGTCCTGCATCTTCAAGACCTCAAGACTTCAAGACTCGAGAAGACAAGTTTTCAATACACACTACTGGGTGAAGGATGGTTGATTGGGCACCCTGGAGAAACCAGTGAGTGGCCGGGATGCATGGAGATGCGCCATGACATCTTGCGAAAAGCTTCACCCAGGCTCAAAGAGAAGGATGAATACTTCATGCCCGGAAGCTTACCTGTGTAGCCACAAGTCAATATGGGCTCTGGCTTGGTTGATCTTTGTTGTGACTCTGCTGGGCAGTGCTACGAGATGTAGTCGACGTTAGGATTGGATGGGCACTGTCGGACAGTCAGGGAAGCACTCTGAAAGACCATGTTTCTTTCATCCTGTTCTCAAACACCAGGCAGTGCGAGGACTTACCAGGAGGGAAAGAATCTTGTGGGTAAAGTACACAACACTCTGCAGAGTTAAAACCTAATCGATTAGCCGTGTCCACGGTTACGGACAATTTGAGCTTCTAGACTTGGATCTATCTCTGAACTCTCAACACTGGACTGATAACTAATTGTGGGCAACTTAATGATACTTATGGGCATTGAGACATTGGTTGGCGGAACCATGTCATGATAGGTAACTCCATAGTGAATTTCCTGATATTCCTTTGTTGTAGGGAAAATAAAATCAGCTTTTACGCAAAAACTTAGACACAGAGACACAAAGCCTTTGCATATAGAATAGTCTTTATTCTTCTGTTCTTCTATGGTGATCTTGCCAGTACATTCCATGTACTGACCTACACGGCTGCAACGTCTGATGTTGCAGATACTCTTCTACGACGGGTAAGATTACGATTGAGGGTTACGGTCCGCACTCAACTTGCCGTTGGTGTTATTGGGACTCCACTCCCGTTGACTGTATCCGCTGCTATTTTAAGGTATATATCAGTTTTACGCTATTTACATGTGGTTGCACTTTGATATATACATTGATGTACTGTGTGTGCCAGCATACTGATCCAGGGATGGCACAGAAAACACAGAGGCTTGACTCGTTTTGAGTCGGGTCGCTACACAGTCAACATACGCCTTGTTCATAGCTAGAAAATCCATACCAAGAATGAGATCAATATCGGAATTACCGAGAACAATTGGAGAGGCCAGAAATGAATAATTGCCCATCTTGGTAGAAATATCCGAAACCACTATGTTCGAGCACAGCAATTTTCCCGGGGACACAACACGAAAAGGATTAGGCACGACTACCGAAGTCAAGTCATGCTTCCAAACAAAAGGTCTAGAAATGAATGAATGCGATGCACCAGTATGAAACAACTCTTTTGCAGGAATAGAGTTGATGGAGAAATTACCCATGATCACTTGAGAAGAATCCTCTGCCTCTGCTGCGTTCACCATGTTCACCCTTGCTGACTTGGGATTATGCTTCACCATAGCATTGCCTTTAGGTTTGATAGGGTGAGGAGGAAGAAGACGCCGCTGGTTGCACTTGTTTGAGTAGTGACCCTTCTGACCACACTTGTGACAAGTAACCTCTAAGAGCGGATGGAAGTTGCCTGGAGGTGGAACATTAGCTGACTTGGGTGCCTGGGGCCTTTGCTGATATCCTAGGTTGGGTGGGTGGGAAGAACCACGACCACCGAGCTGTCTCTGCTGCTGAGGAGGATGAAACGGAGGAGGAGGAGGAACCCAATACTTCTGCTGCTTAGGGACCATTTGAGAGCTGGAAGAAGAAGAATAGGAATCCCTGGAACGCTTCCTTGAGTTCTCTAACTTGAGTTGAGTTGCCTTGACCTTCAAAGCCATGTTGTAGAACTAATCAAACTCACGAGGCTCTTGAAGGACCAGACCCTGCAGAAGGTCGTCCTTGAGACCACCTCTGAACTGATAAATCATGGA
The DNA here is from genome assembly GCA_022496015.1 of Hordeum marinum. Classification (NCBI taxonomy): domain Eukaryota; kingdom Viridiplantae; phylum Streptophyta; class Magnoliopsida; order Poales; family Poaceae; genus Hordeum; species Hordeum marinum. The sequence continues at coordinate 1,051,842 of JAAAWK010001153.1, read as the reverse complement.
CTTGTCATCTGGAACACCTTGCTTAGCATAGCGGGCCAGATTCTGGAACTCGACATTGTACTGATAGATAGACTTGCTTCCCTGCTTCAGGTGCCTGAACTTCTCACGCATCTCCTCGACAAAGCTTGTCGGAATGGAATGGGCCCTGAAGTCATGGAAGAAATCGTCCTAGGTGACAACACAATCGCCCTTGTAGCCCTTGTATTGCTTCCACCAATCTATTGCCTGACCCTTGAGCTGGAACGACGCGAACCTACATAGTCCCTTTGCTGCACTCAAAATGCTTACTCATGTCACGGAGGCAATCATCTGCATCAAAAGGATGCTCACAACAGGTGAAAGACTTCGGCTGGTTGGCAAGGAATTGGTTGAGCGTCGCGAACTAAGGCTGTTTCTGAAAATTCCCTTGAAAGCCTTGCTGACCCTGATCTATTTCTTGCAACATCCTGAGCAACATCTGAGTATTCGCATTGGTTGCGGCCATCATAGCTTGCCAAGCTTATGGAGGAGGAGGCGGTGGTGGGGGTGGTGGAGGATCAGGCTGCTCCTCACCCCGACCCGGATTCCTGCGAGTTGGTGGAGCAATCCTGGAGATGGACAAGAATATCAGCACAACATTGACAAAGATGATAGCAAAAGTTGAATCAAATGCCTTGAAAGAAATTGAACGGAGAGTACAAACAACCTTCCTAGTGAAAAATTAGTAAGAACGCCTTCTTCGGGTTTGCGATAACATCATTAGATATTAGAAGCCACTTGCAATAACACAAAAGTATTGAGCTAATGTTGCTCGAAACAAATGTATATGCCCTCATACATCTGAAGAAGATGATCCTAAATAACTACATGAGTTCCCACCTAAGAACTTCCAAAAACTTTTTGGTTATGCAATCCGGTGTTTGGGATACAAGGAGGAAATATCTCACACAACTAACAAGCCTACACCCCAACTGTATCCATCCTTCAACACATAACTAGAGGCTTCCGGAAATCCATCTACCTCGGATCCTCGAAAGCACAACGATACTAACCATGGTGGTACCTTGGATGCCTCCCCAGTACTGGGTGACTCCGACCTTATCTCACCACGACAAGTATTGAAGCAATTTCGAACACCCTCCATCCTGAGATACTAAGGAAGCTGAATGATAACGATGTGCCAAGAATTCCCTGGATCTCGACTCCCCGGAAGAAATCAAGTTAGATAGGAGGCAACAAGACAGAACTCTGTCCCATCGATATCATATAGTTTCCAAAATACCCGCGTGATCCTAAATTTTTTTTTGAGCGAGAAGAGGAGTAGAATCGAAAATTCCTAAGTCAAATACCTCACCAGAGTATAGAAGAGGAGTAAAAAGAAACCTACTCTCCGATATAACTGGACTCAAAATAGTTTTTACTAGACTCGACTCGGGCAAGTTCGATCAAGCAAAGGGCTCCTATGGTCGTATGGCTCTGATACCAACTTGTAATGCCCAAGGTGCGTGCCTATCCATATTTAGGCGCGAGGGCCTCAACAGGGATAGAGGCGCATCTAGTCGTTTTTCATGTACATTATCATCGCGTACATGTATGAAGAGAGCAGTATATGAGTTGGCTTACACTCGCCACATGCTAAATTACAAATCCACACAGTTTATTCAAACATCATTCAAAAGACAGGGTCCGGCTACGGACGAGAACAAACGAGAAAAGAAGCAATGAAACTGTCTTGCTAGCCCCGAAGATCACGACCAAGGCCTCTCTACTCTTCTAGATATGTGACGTACATCCTGCCACGTTCCTCGTCATACTCCCACTGGAGCTGTGTCACATCATCTGGCACGGTCTCATCTACACCTGCACCTGTATTTCTTGTAGTAATCTGTGAGCCACGGGGACTCAACAATCTCGCGGTCGGGTACCGAGACTATTCAAGATTATTGGGTTGGATGGGGGTGGTGTTGAGTTTGCAGCAGCACTAAGCATTGTCTGGTGGCTAACTTACGAGAACATGAATGTAAATATGTGGACTACGATAGACGTTCGAGAACTAGCATGATCATTAAGTGATCCTGAACACCTACTTACATCAAGCATAACCGCACCGTGTTCTCTCTCGGTTCATGTTCACGAGTAGAGACGATCACGGTTACTCACATAGTTGGTGTATTTTATTGGAGTTTACTTCAAGTTAACTATAACCGGGTGTTAAACAAAATATCCAAGTTGCCACATAACCGCGGGCATGGCTTTCCGAAAGATTTAACCCTGTAGGGGTGCTCCAACTAATCCATCATAAATTAACCACACTCCATGGGAATAACCTCGACCACGGATCTCATGATCATCCTAGGTAATTCCAAAGGGAAACCGACACCTCGAGATAGCCCGAAGAAGATCAGAGTCCCTCACGCAAGCCATTCGAGAAAGGTAAAACAAGTCCAGCAAGACCGCCCGACGTGTCGATGAACCCGATAAGAGCGGCGTATGTCGTTCTCAGGACACGACGGATAAGCTACGCGTACGGTGGACTGACAGAAATCTCCCGAGTTGCCCCGGGTTGGCCCCGCACAGTGCTCTAGTTTGGACCAACACTCATGAGGAGCACTGGCCCGGGTTGTTGGTTAATTATCCATGGGGTTTGCAAAGCCCTATGAAAATTTATCAAGTTGTTTAAGCAAATAGTACCAATGTTGGGTCTTGCTAGACAAGTTTTAATCTCAAACGAATAATCAAGGGGGTCCCCATAACAACCCCGAGCATGTTAGGAGCGCAAAATATGGAAACATAACACTGGTAACAAGTAACTATGGCGGTAAAAGTGGAACAAAACACCGAGCAAAAGGCCAAGCCTTCCACCATACCAATATATATATATATATGTGCATTAAATTAAATAGCAGAAAATATTGTGATATCTCCAGATATCCATGTTATCACATGGAAACAACCTGCACCTGCAACTAAGAACGCTATAAGAGGGGCTGAGTAGTGGTATCTTAGCCAAACAAGGTTTGCTAGGTAGTGGACGGGTTAGAGGCTATCATGTCAAAGTAGGAGGCTTGAAATTCAAGTGGTAGTTAACGCATATGTAATGATAAGAGTGAGACATCTAGCAAAGCAAAAACAGTGTCGGGATCCGGGTACGATCATCTTGCGTGTTGGTTCTTCAGAGGGACAAAGAGCGGGGTCCTCATAGTGGTACTCTCCTGGATCCTTGTACTCAGGTTCAACACTCGCGTCTACCCAAGAGAAACAACAACAATAAACAACCAACCAAGGTGCAATGCACAAACAATATGATGCATGATTCATTTGAAGTATTTAGCATGGCAATCCTAAGCTAGTCATGTTTCTCATGCAATAGTTAAGTTATTTACAATTCTGGACAGAACCTCATGTTAAGTTATTTGTACATGCATGATCATGGCAAATATGGATGCTTCATGCAAAATCGATGCAAATGCATATGTAGAATGTAGGAAACGGTGTAAAGGATCTCACGCTACGCTCACGGCAAGGTACGAAGGCAAAATACAAGATAAGGAAGGCCATGGCTATTCCTTGGTATTCCAAGGTAGCCTCTGGTTAGGAAATGAAAAACCAACTACAATAGATCCAAAGATGAAGCAAAACAATGGAACATAGCTCCCACAAGTCACAAAACACCAACACTCGCAATCTGTCCCAAAACAGCAACATAACAACTTCCACAACAATTATCTAGAGCTACAGGAAGTTTCCAACCTCAAACAAAACATGACCAGAAACTACATAACATGCTTAACAAATAAGCACATGTCACTAAGCATGATGCTCACAAGATCCGTGGTGACAGCAGAAACTAATGGTGATAGAGACCACCTCATGGCATGAAAATTAACAGGATGCTAGAGGACAACATCTACTTCAAAAGACTAGCACTGAGCTTGAGCTAAAACACACCATATCACTTGGTAGCATCCACTCATCATGGCATACAAATAATAACAGATTCTCAGACTTAGAAATATTTAGTATGTTGAAATCAGCAACATTTTAATAGCCACTTTGGAGCAAGGTTCCCACTTATATGCAAGTCTAACATGTCAAAATAAAATACCATGGCATAATAATCATGAAACACTACCCCTTCTCTGTTGACACAATTATCATAACATGCATGGATTAATTCTAACTAAAATGAAAAAATGCCATATTGGGACAAAATGACATTTTGTAAAACTTGCTCAAATTACCTGTAGCGACCCGATCTGAAAGATCGAATCTCCGGTGTTTCCGTACCATCCCAAGATCATGCTGGTACACACACGGTACATCAATGTATATATCAAAGTGAAATCTCACAGCTTTATTATTCGAAAATCTCATATCGAGTTCTTTATTACAATAATAATTACAATAAAGTGGCTGAAGGCCAACTCATGAGAATAACTAATCTTGCGGAAGCTTCAAAGGTAGTTGAGTCCATCTGACTCCAAGGGCATCTCACCGAGCGTAGAGCGTATCCTCACTCCTTGTCGGAAAAGTACTCTGCAACATGATACGTTGTAGCCGTGTAGGTCAGCATATTGAATATGCTGGCAATGTCACAAAAGAGGGGGTGTAAAGTAAATAATCTATTCTATATGCATATTTGGCAGGCGGGGTAGTAAGTTTGCATAAAGCCAATTTCTTTATTACAACAAGAGATGGGCAAAAGTATTATTACTACAATGTTGGTTGATTAATGAGATGGTTCCACCAACCAATTCTCATACCCAAGTTGTCATTAATACCCACATCAATATAATTATTTGTTTTGAGAATTCCAGATAGTTTTAGTTCCGTTGGCTCAACTGTCCATGACCGTGGACACGGCTAATCGATTAGGTTTGGGTACTCTACAGAGTTTTGCACACGTTCCCCACAAGATTTGATCGCCTCAGTTGGATTTCTCGCACTACAGGGTGTTTGAGAAACGGATGACCAAAACATGGTCTTCTAAAGGGTTTCCCTGAGACTCTGTCAATGCCCATCCTTTCCTACCGTTCTTCTACATCTCGTAGCACCGCCTGTCCAGGGTCACCACGATATCCAACCAAGCCAGAGCCCATAATGGCTTGTGGCTGTGCAGGTAAGCCTTGGGTCTTGAAGCATCCATCCATCTCTTTGTGCCTGGGTGGACCTTTCCGCGTGAATACTGGCACTTCTCCAGCAACACCTAGGCTAACCACTGGTTTCTCCAGGGCGCCGTTCAACCATCATCCACCTAGAGGTATATTGAAAACTCGGAGTCTTAAAATCTTGATCGTCTGTAGGTCTTGAAATTATTATCTCACAACTCTCATGAATCACACAACCAACCCCGTCTACTAATAGCATAGCAAAATTTAATCAACGCTTCCCGGGGCCAATGTGTCAAGGGGTGAGGGGTGCCTACCACATGATACTACATCAAGTAACCAAGTTTCCAATTTACCTACTTTGCATGCAATTGGGGAGATGGTAGAACTAATGCAATAAAAACATAGGTATACATGATCAAAGTGACTTGCCTTGCTGACGATCCTCGAACTCAAGTGACTCTAGATAACAAGCTTCGCACTCCGGATGATCTAACGAATCAAACAAACCACACAATAAGCATAACCACAATACAATTCATACAACAGCAAGGTAAACAAATACTTTAACAAATAAATAGCACAATCAAAAAGAAGAATCACTCAAAGTATAAGACTCTAAAATCTTTGGTGTCAAATCTCTACTAAGACATAACAAGTCAAAAATTTGTTTTGAAAAACTAGCCATTTAGATAACATAAAGTAAGTACAAAATTTTATTAGAAAACATAAAGTATTTCATTATAAAAAAATTGTGCAAAAAGGATTACTACAAAACATTTTTTTTAAGCAATCCTAAGGGTGAAAACAAGGTTTACCTATTTAAACTAGAGCACAAAACAAAATAAAATATTTTTATTAACAAAAATTAATTCACCTAATGTTGGACAACGGAACTAAAGAAACTACAATATAAAGTTAAACTAAACCAAAATCAAAGTAAACTAAAATAAAACAATTCAAATAAACACTAAAAAGAAACTAAACATAATCTGTTTCTGTTAAAAACGCTAACCAAATTCATCCTAAAAATTCTCAAACTATGTAGGATGATAGGTCTAACTAATACAAAACAGTGGCAAAAAGATTCACTCAAAAATAAAAATTTAAAATCTAGTTATACAGATTTTAGTAATTTAAGAAAATTTGGTTATATTCAAATTTTAAAGTTCAAATTTGAAATCTAAGACAACAGGATGCAACTACATGAAATTTGTGACCTAATGCAAAAAGAATCAATTTAAAACAATAATTATTTTAAAAGATATAACAAAAATAAAATCAGAACACATTCTGTTTTCTAAAATAGAAACAGAAAAAGAAAAAAATTAGCTAACGGATAGAGGCTACGTGGCGACTTCCTATTGGTCGAAGGAGCATGCGCGTGCGTGTTTGAGGGCGGACGACCGAACGTTAGAGGATACCGGTTCGAGATTTTAAGTGATCTAATCTAACGCGTCGGTTCTGGATCGAACGGTCCAGGGGGTGCGGTGGCTTACAGAGGGGATATCGAGGTTTCCGGCGAGGTCAACGACGGGCGGATGTCGGAGGTGGTCAGAGATGGTCGTGCGGTGGTCGGGAGCAGCGTCCGAAGAGCTCAGACCACGGCGACGAAGATCCGGCATCGAATGGTGGTGTCAGACGGGGCTGGGGACGACGGAGACGACGGCCAGGAGCTCTAGGGGGTTCGGTTGGAGTCTGAACTCCGGCGAGGTGGTGCGGCGGCGTTCTGGCGAGGGTAGAGGGGGGGCTCAGGGTGGAATGGAGAGCGGAGAAGGCAGGGGCTTTTATAGGCCAAGTGCGGGGTCGGGAGAGGGAGAGAGGAGAGAGATCCGCGGAGGAGAGATCTCCGGCGAGGTCGCGGGCGGGAGGAAGGGGATAAGCGCGGGGACGGCACCGTCGGATGGTGGGTCCCGCTTGTTAGTGAGAGAGGGGGCGAGGTTAGCGCGTCGGTGGCCGATCCGGAGGGATCTCGGGGTTTAAAGGCTGTGGGCCGGCCGGTTTCTAATTAAAATGTTTTAAATTCATTTCCTTTTCTATTTTCCAGAGCGTTTAATACCGTTTAATGCATTTAAATCATTTCCAAACATAGGGAATATATATATCAAAATGATCAAGGGAATAAATGCTATTTAATGAACATTTTTCCTTTGTCAAAATGAATACTTCTAAACAAATTATTTTTCAGAAAATGCATAAATGATTTTAAATTCTTTTGAAATAAAATTTCAAATAACCCCCTGGTTTTATTGCTCAAATAATTCACCAAGATGCTCCTGGTGTGGAGTGTCATCTTACTCCTCTCTCTTTAGGAAATATTTCCAGGGTTTTCAAATATGAGAAACAAGTATATGGAAAAATTGAAAGTGGCCTTTTAGAATTCCAATGGAAGAACTTCAACAATTCATTTCATTCAAACAATATGATGATGATGCATATCTATATTTCATAACATTCCAAAAATGAAATTTTGGGATGTTACAAACCTACCCACCTTAAGATAAATCTCGCCCTCGAGATTCGGGTTGGCTAGAAAATAGGTGCGGGTGGTCTCTACGAAGATCTTCTTCGCGTTCCGAGGTGGCTTCTTCCTCGGTGTGGTGACTCCACAGAACCTTACAAAACTTGATGGTCTTGCTACGGGTAACTCGGTTGGTAGTCTCGAGGATTCTAACAGGCTTCTCCTCGTAGGTCAGGTCACTGTCAAGTTGTATGGCCTCTAGGGGCACCGTGTCTCTCAATGGAATATCAACCATCTCAGGATGGCATTTCTTCAGCTGGGAAACACGGAAAAGATCATGAACTTCGGACAATCCTTCCGGCAATTCCAGTTTGTATGCAACTTCGCCTCTACGTTCAAGAATTTTGTAGGGCCTATGAATCGGGGTGCTAACTTTCCTTTAACACCGAACCTCTTGATTCCTCGAAGTGGGAACACACGAAGGTATGCTCGGTCTCCCACTTCATATGTCACCTCCTTGCGTTTGCTATCAGCATAGCTCTTCTGCCTGGATTGGGCTATCTCGAGTCGGTCTCAAATCAGTTTGACCTCTTCTTTAGAATCTCGGATAAGATCGGGACCAAAAAGTTTTCGGTCTCCAACACCATCCCACATCAATGGTGTTCTGCACCTCCTTCCGTATAAAGCTTCAAAAGGGGCCATCTTCAGACTAGTCTGATAACTGTTGTTGTACGAGAACTCTGCGTAGGGTAAGTTCTCATCCCAACTAGACCCATAGTCTAGCGCACAAGCTCTCAACATGTCCTCCAAGATCTGGTTGACTCTCTTGGTCTATCCATCGGTTTGCGGATGAAAAGCTATACTGAATTCCAGCCTTGTACCCAAAGTTTCATGTAACTGATGCCAAAACTTTGAGGTAAATTGTGTTCCTCTATCTGACATGATACTCCTCGGAACTCCATGCAGACATACGATCCAAGTCATATATATCTTGGCTAACTTAGCACTGGTATAGGTGGTCTTTACTAGAATGAAATGAGCCACCTTGGTTAAGCGATCGACCACTACCTAGATGGAATCATAACCTGAACGGGTCCTCGATAATCCTGTGATGAAGTCCATACCAAGCTTATCCCATTTCCACTCGGGTATTGGCAAAGGTTGGAGTAACCCTGCTGGTTTCTGATGTAACGCCTTTACTCGCTGACAAACATCACATACCGCAACATGTTCGGCAATATCCTTCTCCATACCTATCCACCAGTAACTTTCCTTCAAATCAAGGTACATCTTGGTGTTGCCTGGGTGTATCGAGTATGGTGAATCGTGGGCTTCTTGAAGTATCAACTTCCTGAGCTTTGGGTCATTAGGTACATAGATTCGGTTCTCAAATCATAGAGTACCTTGTTCATCTTCACGAAAGTCTTTAGCTTTTCCATCCTTCATTCTCTGCTTTATCTCAGCTATCTCCTTATCCGATTTCTGGGCTTCACGAATTCTTTCGGTCAAGGTGGACTGGATCTCTAGTGTGGCAACATATCCTTTTGGAACTATCTCTAATCGAAGCTCTCTGAGATCATCGGTTAACTCCTGGGGTAATCCTCCGACTATGAGTGTGTTCACATAATTCTTCCGACTCAAAGCATCTGCTACAACGTTTGCCTTTCCTGGATGGTAATGCAATCTCATGTCATAGTCCTTGATTAACTCTAGCCATCTCCTCTGTTTGAGGTTCAAATCCTTCCGTGTGAAGATATACTTCAGGCTTTTATGATCAATGTAAACATCACAACTATTTCCGATAAGGAAATGTCTCCAGGTCTTGAGTGCGTGCACTACGGCTGCTAGTTCCAAATCATGGGTGGCATAGTTCAACTCATGAGGTCGTAGCTGTCTGGATGCATAGGCTACAACTTTTCCCTCCTGCATGAGTACTCCTCCAAGCCCTTGATGTGATGTGTCACAATAAACCTGGAAGTCCTTCCGAATATTTTTCAGAATCAACACTGGGGCTGTGACCAAACGCTTCTTCAACTCCTGGAAACTGGCCTCACATTCCTCAGTCCAAATATACTTAGACTCTTTCTTCAACAACTCTGTCATGGGCTTGGCAATCTTTGAAAAATTCTCAATGAACCTCCAGTAATATCCGGCAAGTCCGAGAAAACTGCGGATCTCCTTAACTGAGGTGGGTGACTTCCACTTAGTGACTACTTCAACCTTAGTGGGGTCTACTGCTATTCCTTCTCCGGAAATAACATGTCCAAGGAATCCGACCTCCGTCAGCCAGAATTCACATTTACTGAATTTGGCATATAACTGATGTTCTCTAAGCTTCTCCAGAACTAAACGCAAGTGTTCCTTGTGTTCTTCCTCGCTCTTGGAGAATATCAAAATGTCATCGATGAACACCACGACAAACTTGTCCAGATATTCCATAAACACTTTGTCATCATATTCATGAAGTAGGCAGGAGCATTAGTCAAACCAAAAGACATGACTGTATACTCATATAAGCCATACCTTGTGGTGAAGGCTGTTTTGGGTATATCCTGTTCACGAATTTTCAATTGGTGATACCCTGATCGAAGATCGATCTTGGAGAATACTTTGGCTCCTACTAGCTGATCAAACAAGTCATTAATCATCGGCAGAGGGTACTTGTTCTTGATAGTCACCTCATTCAATGCACGATAATCGACTACCATCCTCAAGGTTTTATCTTTCTTCTCCACCAAAAGAACTGGGGCTCCCCAGGGTGAAGAACTTGGGCGAATATATCCCTTATCCAATAACTCCTTAATCTGCTTCTTGATTTCTACTAGATCATTTGCGGGCATCCGATAGGGTCTCTTGGAAATTGGGGCTGTTCCTGGTAGTAACTCTATCAGAAATTCAATCTCTCTATCTGGTGGCATGCCTGGTAATTCCTCCGGGAATACATCTGGAAAGTCTTGTACAACCGACACTTCCTCCTGAACAACTCCTGTGAGGGAATTTAATCGAGCACTCATCTGTGTGTGTCGGGATACATACTTAATCCTCTTGTTCTCTAGGGTGGTGAGAAAAATAGACTTGCTGGGGCAATCAAGGTTTCCTTCATGCTTGGTCTTCCAATCCATGCCTAGGATTACATCCAATCCCTGGGATTCTAAGATGATGAGGTCGGTGGGGAAAACATGATTCCCTATATGGAGTTTTAATGCGTGGCATCCTATCCTTGCCATCATCATCCCTCCTGGAGAATTGACCTTAATGGGCTGACTAAGGGTTCTGGTGGGTAAACCATACTTTTCCACAACTATCCTTGATATGAATGAATGAGTTGCACCCGAATCAAAAAGTACCATAACTGGACGTGAATGCAATAAAAACTTACCAACCACAGTCTCGGGCTGATCATAGACTTCTTCCACATCAATGTGGTTCACCTGAGCACGGGGAAAAGGGTTTGGCTTCTTAGCTGCGGATTTGCCGTTGTTGTTGCTGTTTCCATTTCCTTGCTTGTTCTGAGGGCATTCAGTGGCATAGTGCCCTGTCTTCTGGCATTTGAAACAGCTGATATGGTTCAGATCCTTCTGGGCTGGAGCGGGACGGTGCTGATTGCCATTCCCACTTCCATTGCCATTCTTGAAGTTGCCATTGTTGGGACGATTATTCCCATTTCCTCCATGGTTGTGGCCTCCATGGTTGTGCACGTGATGGGTGTGTCCTCCATACTTACCGATCCTTGATCCGGTATTTCTTGAGTACGGGGAGTAGCGGGGCTTCTGTTGAGCTCCTGAGTAAGACTTCCCCTGTCCATACTTCCTCTTGCGGTTTTCAATTTGCTGCTGCTTCCCCTCCAAGATGAGGGCCTTGTCTACCAGCTCTTGGTAGTTGTTGAAAGTAGCCACCATCAGCTGCACGCTCAACTCATCGTTGAGTCCTTCTAGGAACTTCTCCTGTTTGGCTGCATCATCGGCCACATCTCCTGGTGCATAACGAGTCAACATGCTGAATTCATCCACATACTAGGCCACGGAGCGGTTCCCCTGGCGTAAGTTGCGGAACTCGCGCTTCTTCAGACTCATGGCTCCAGCTGAGACATGAGCAGTGCGGAAAGCTAGCTTGAACTGCTCCCAAGTCACACCAGCAATGGGGTACGTGGTGGTGTAGTTCTCCCACCATGAAGCTGCTGGTCCCTCCAGTTGATGGGTGGCAAAGCGCACCTTTTCAGCCTCAGTGCATCCAGCGGTGGTGAGTTCCCCCTCCATCCTGCGGAGCCAATCATCTGCCACAATGGGCTTAGTGCTGTTGGAGAAAGTTGGTGGATTCAGCCTCAGAAAACGGGTGAGGTTGTCGCCCTGAGGTGGAGGGTGGTTGTTGGTCTGGTTCTGGATCAACAGCTGCATCAGGGCATTCTGCTGCTGGAGAAGTTGGGTGAGTTCCGGCGGGAAAGTGAAGTCGGGCTCACGTCACGGAGGCATCTTGCTGTTTTGAGAGGGGTGAGAATTAGAATAGAACAAGGGCCTAAAAGAAAGTTTTCACTACCCATATGCAATGCAACAAACATATCACACCAAACACTCATTCATTTATTCAACTCAAGTTTCAAACATCGAGGTACAAGTCTCCAAATAAACTAGGCATTGACCTACATTTTAACGATGAAAGTTAAAGATACATGGGGGTATGACTAAAGTTCTCCTCAAAATTCCATGGTAATGTGGCCATCTAGAAAGGTTGAAATAATCGGAGGAAAGTCAGAAATGAACAGATGAGAATATAAGAATTGGGAAGACAAATAGAAAAGATCCTCAGGTTTTTCCAATCCTAGAGGGTACGTCCTACGGTCAGCGTGTGCTCTGATACCATTTCTATAGCGACCCGATCTGAAAGATCGAATCTCCGGTGTTTCCGTACCATCTCAAGATCATGCTGGTACACACACGGTACATTAGTGTATATATCAAAGTGAAATCTCACAGCTTTATTAATCAAAAATCTCATATCGAGTTCTTTATTATAATAATAATTACAATAAAGTGGCTGAAGGCCAACTCATGAGAATAACTAATCTTGCGGAAGCTTCAAAGGTAGTTGAGTCCATCTGACTCCAAGGGCATCTCACCGAGCGTAGAGCGTATCCTCACTCCTGGTCGGAAAAGTACTCTGCAACATGATACGTTGCAGCCGTGTAGGTCAGCATATTGAATATGTTGGCAATGTTACAAAAGAGGGGGTGTAAAGTAAATCATCTATTCTATATGCATATTTGGCAGGCGGGGTAGTAAGTTTGCATAAAGCCAATTTTTTTCCTACAACAAGAGATGGGCGAAAGTATTATTACTACAATGTTGGTTGTTTAATGAGATGGTTCCACCAACCAATTCTGATACCCAAGTTGTCATTAATACCCACATCAATATAATTATTTGTGTTGAGAATTCCAGATAGTTTCAGTTCCGTTGGCTCAACTATCCATGAACGTGGACATGGCTAATCGATTAGGTTTGGGTACTCTGCAGAGTTTTGCACACGTTCCCCACAAGATTTGATCGCCTCGGTTGGATTTCTCGCACTACAGGGTGTTTGAGAAACGGATGACCAAAACATGGTCTTCTAAAGGGTTTCCCTGAGACTCTGTCGGTGCCCATCCTTTCCTACTGTTCTTCTACATCTCATAGCACCGCCTGTCCAGGGTCACCACGATATCCAACCAAGCCAGAGCCCATAATGGCTTGTGGCTGTGCAGGTAAGCCTTGGGTCTTGAAGCATCCATCCATCTCTTTGTGCCTGGGTGGACCTTTCCGCGTGAATACTGGCACTTCTCCAGCAACACCTAGGCTAACCACTGGTTTCTCCAGGGCGCCGTTCAACCATCATCCACCTAGAGGTATATTGAAAACTCGGAGTCTTAAAATCTTGATCGTCTGTAGGTCTTGAAATTATTATCTCACAACTCTCATGAATCACACAACCAACCCCGTCTACTAATAGCATAGCAAAATTTAATCAACGCTTCCCGGGGCCAATGTGTCAAGGGGTGAGGGGTGCCTACCACATGATACTACATCAAGTAACCAAGTTTCCAATTTACCTACTTTGCATGCAATTGGGGAGATGGTAGAACTAATGCAATAAAAACATAGGTATACATGATCAAAGTGACTTGCCTTGCTGACGATCCTCGAACTCAAGTGACTCTAGATAACAAGCTTCGCACTCCGGATGATCTAACGAATCAAACAAAGCACACAATAAGCATAACCACAATACAATTCATACAACAGCAAGGTAAACAAATACTTTAACAAATAAATAGCACAATCAAAAAGAAGAATCACTCAAAGTATAAGACTCTAAAATCTTTGGTGTCAAATCTCTACTAAGACATAACAAGTCAAAAATTTGTTTTGAACAACTAGCCATTTAGATAACATAAAGTAAGTACAAAATTTTATTAGAAAACAGACAGTATTTCATTATAAAAAAATTGTGCAAAAAGGATTACTACAAAACATTTTTTTAAGCAATCCTAAGGGTGAAAACAAGGTTTACCTATTTAAACTAGAGCACAAAACAAAATAAAATATTTTTATTAACAAAAATTAGTTCACCTAATGTTGGACAACAGAACTAAAGAAACTACAATATAAATTTAAACTAAAACAAAATCAAAGTAAACTAAAATAAAACAATTCAAATAAACACTAAAAAGAAACTAAACATAAACTGTTTCTGTTAAAAACGCTAACCAAATTCATCCTAAAAATTCTCAAACTATGTAGGATGATAGGTCTAACTAATACAAAACAGTGGCAAAAAGATTCACTCAAAAATAAAATTTTAAAATCTAGTTATACAGATTTTAGTAATTTAAGAAAATTTGGTTGTATTCAAATTTTAAAGTTCAAATTTGAAATCTAAGACAACAGGATGAAACTACATGAAATTTGTGACCTAATGCAAAAAGAATCAATTTAAAACAATAATTATTTTAAAAGATATAACAAAAATAAAATCAGAACACATTCTGTTTTCTAAAACAGAAACAGAAAAAGAAAAAAATTAGCTAACGGACAGATGCTACGTGGCGACTTCCTATTGGTCAAAGGAGCATGCGTGTGCGTGTTTGAGGGCGGACGACCGAATGTTAGAGGATACCGGTTCGGGATTTTAGGTGATCTAATCTAACGCGTCGGATCTGGATCGAACGGTCCAGGGGGTGCGGTGGCTTACAGAGGGGATATCGAGGTTTTCGGCGAGGTCAACGGCGGCCGGATGTCGGAGGTGGTCAGAGATGGTCGTGCGGTGGTCGGGAGCAGCGTCCGAAGAGCTCAGACCACGGCGACGAAGATCCGGCATCGAATGGTGGTGTCAGACGGGGCTGGGGACGACGGAGACGACGGTCAGGAGCTCTAGGGGGTTCGGTTGGAGTCTGAACTCCGGCGAGGTGGTGCGGCGGTGTTCTGGTGAGGGTAGAGGGGGGCTTAGGGTGGAATGGAGAGCGGAGAAGGCAGGGGCTTTTATAGGCCAAGTGCGGGGTCGGGAGAGGGAGAGAGGAGAGAGATCCGCGGAGGAGAGATCTCCGGCGAGGTCGGGGGCGGGAGGAAGGGGATGGGCACGGGGATGGCACCGTCGGACGGTGGGTCCCGCATGTTAGTGAGACAGGGGGCGAGGTTAGCGCGTCGGTGACCGATCCGGAGGGATCTCGGGGTTTAAAGGCTGTGGGCCGGCCGGTTTCTAGTTAAAACGTTTTAAATTTGTTTCCTTTTCTCTTTTCCAGAGCATTTAAAACCATTTAATGCATTTAAATATTTTCCAAACATAGGGAATATATATATCCAAATTATCAGGGGAATAAATGCTATTTAATGAACATTTTTCGTCTGTCAAAATGAATACTTTTTGAAAAATATATTTTTTCGGAAAATGCATAATTGATTTTAAATTCTTTTGAAATAAACTTTCAAATAACTCCCTGTTTTTATTGCTCAAATATTTCACCAAGATGCTCCTGGTGTGGATTGTCATGTTACTCCTCTCTTTTTAGGAAATATTTCTAGGGTTTTCAAATATGAGAAACAAGTATATGCAAAAATTGACAGTGGCCTTTTAGAATTTCAACAGAAGAACTTCAACAATTCATTTCATTCAAACAGTGTGATGATGATGCATAGCTTTATTTCATAACATTCCAAAAATGAAATTTTGGGATGTTACATTACCAACCCAATTGCACTAATGGATTCATTGGGAAATTCTACCCCATTTTCATATATCATACTCATATATAAGCTTTTGCAAAACTCACAAAACCATGCTCGAAAATAACATGCCACTCCTATAAGTTAAATCTTTCTATAAATTCTCATAGCCAAAAATGGCCTAGACCAGATTTAGACATATCCAGAAATGGAATTAATCTAAATAAACACAATAAAATAATAAACAAATAACAAAAGAAATATAGGTGGGGACCCACCTGGCATAGACACCAGGGCCCCTCTTGTGGATGACAAGTGGGCCATGGGCCCACGACATACACACACACACACACAAACTACACACACAAGCACACTCACTGGCCTACACACTCAACTCACACAGGCACACCAGATCCCGTGTGGCTGCAGTAGATCCTGCACACCACACACCACAATCTACGATTGAATAAAAAGGAAAAAGGGGGCGCGCCGGGGGTTCGAACCTAGGTCTCCCCGGTGGGAGGTGCGCGCGTGAACCAGTAGGCTAGGAGGGGGGGTCTGCCTACAGAGGGCTCTGAACCCAGTATTGCTACTCCATCGAGCCTGAATCTGACGAAACTCGGCCACTTCGCACATACAGACAGGGGAACGCAGTGGCGACTCCAGCGTCAGAGGGGCTCTCTGGCAAGGAGGAAACCCGGCGGGGGTGCGGGATCCTCAGGGGGATCCATTCCCGGGGCTAGGACACGATGGCGGCTACGGCAGCGAGCGCTCAAGCGGGGCCCAAGCTCGAAGCTTCCGGCCATGGCAGCAGAAAAGGCGACAGCACGGCAATGGCTACGGCTATGACGCCTATGAGGAGAGGTGCAGAGGGGGTAAATAGGCGCAGGTGCTCACAGAAGTGATGGAGACGAGGCGAGGCGAGGCTGACAAGGAGGAAGAAGACCGCGCGGGGGAGCTTCCTGACCGAGGCTCGGGCGCAGACGCGGCCGGCGATGAGGGGGAGTCCGGCTCCTCCTAGCGATGGGAACAAGCTGTGGGGATGGTCCCCGACCTCCATGACATCCTTGACGAGGAGGAGGGTTGACGGAGAGGCGCGGACGATGGCAAGGAGGACCGGCGGCTCTCTGAACTCTGCCTCTCACTCACTGAACAGATAGAAAGGAGGAGAGGAGGAGACGATCGGGAGGAGGAAAGAAGCTGGCGGCGGCAAGGAGGGAACACGGAACCCTAGGGGAAGGACACGCAAGATGAGGCCTTTTCAGGGAGGGGCCATACGGTGCTCCTCGACGTTCGTGAACGCACGCACTCGCTCACTCTCTCTGAAGCTGACGAAGGAAGGGGACGGCGAGCAGGTGGCCATCAAGAGCGGGGAGCTGGGCCACTTCGGCTGAGCTAGCTGGGCCGCGCGAGGGAAAAGAGGCCCAGCGCGTGCTCTCTCTCTCTCACAGGAAAAACAAAGAGGTTTTCTTTAAAAATAAAAGACCACAGCAAAATAACTCCACACAGAAAAGGAAGGGGTCTTTCCCCAAAATAATTTTTTTGAGTTCACAAAAATGCGGCCTATTTAATAAAAATGGTTAGGGAATTTTTAGACCAAGCAATTATTTTACGTAGTATTTAACTATGCATGGTTATCAAAATTATTAGATAGCAATAAAACCCCAACCTTGGCATAGGACTACTCTAGAAATCTTAGTAGAATATGTAGAAGATGACCAACATTTTAAACAAGGCAAAACAGCAAGCAAATATTTAACAAGTAGAAAATTTGAATAAGAGAGAGATAGGAATAGTTTTTGAAATGGGAGGAACTAGAGTAACACTCCAACACACACATGCATTTACCCACATACACACCTCACATCACAACACCACACAACCAAGCAACACTAGTTATGCAATTGAAATGATGAGCATGATGCATGATGCATGATGCATGAAATGGAAATGGCAATGAAGCAAAATCATAATTCATTCAAGAACATGGCAAACATAGAGGTTCATATGGGTACATGACCATAAATGGAAGGGTAGCACTTGGGCTATTACGACGTTTCCCAATAGTGGCATCATGAGCTAGGTCTATGCGTAGATTAGATCACGAGTAGAACACAAAGGAGTTTTTAGGTGTTGATTCTCAGATTGCTTCCTCTCTAGGTCTTTTCTTGATTCAACGGTATTGTGGGATGAAGCGGCCCGGACCAACCTTACTCGTCCACGTACGAGAGTCCAGTGTCATTGACTGACATGTAACTTTGTTGCATAAAGATGGCTGGCGGGTGTCTGTCTCTCCTAGTCTAGTTGGATCAGATTTGACAAAGGCGGTCCTTGAGAAGGTTGAATAGCAATTTGTGTATCACCGTTGTGGTTTTGCGTAGGTAAGTATCGTTCTAGCTAGATACCCGTAGCAGCCACGTAAAACATGCAACAACAATTAGAGGACATCTAACTTGTTTTTGCATGGTATGTTTTTGATATGATATGCCCAATTACATGATGAGATATATGTGATGTATGAGATGACCATGTTTTGTATATAATATCATGACTCGCTTGTCGATGAGTACGGCAACCGGCAGGAGCCATAGGGCTGTCTTTAATTATTGTATGACTTGCGTGTCAATCACTAAGCGTTATGTAATGATTTACTTTATCACTAAGCGGTAGCAATAGTAGTAGAATCATGGTGGGCGCGACAACCCCAATGGCGACACAATGATGGAGATCATGATGATGGAGATCATTGTGTTACGCCGGTGACGATGGAGATTATGCCGGTGCTTTGGAGATGGAGATCAAAAGCACAAGTTCATGGCCATATCATGTCACTTATGATTTCATGTGGTGTTAATCCTTTTATGCATCTTATTTTACTTAGGACGATGGTAGCATTATAAGGTGACCCCTCACTAAAATTTCAAGATAAAATTATGTTCTCCCCAAGTGTGCACCGTTGTGAAAGATCGTCGTTTCGAAGCACCACGCGATGATTGGGTGTGATAGACTCTATGTTCACATACAATGGGTGCAAGCCAGTGTTGCACGTGCGGAACACTCAGGTTAAACTTGATGAGCCTAGCGTGTACGTACATGGCCTCGGAACACAAGAGACCGAAAGGTCGAACATGAGTCATATAGTAAACATGATCAACATGGAGATGTTCACCATTGAAACCACCTCATCTCACGTGATGATCGGACTTGGGTTGGTGACTTTGGATCATGTATCACTCGGATGACCGGAGGTATGTCAATTTGAGTGCGAGTTTTTAAGTAATATGATTAACTAAACTCATTATCTTGAACAATAGTCTTAGTAACCTTTGCAAATTTATGTTGTAGATCAATGGCTCGTGCAGTAGTTCCCCCAAATTTCAATGCGTTCCTGAATAAAGCCAAGTTGAAAGATGTTGGAAGTAACTTTGTAGACTCGTCCCGTAATGTGAGGATTATCCTCATGGCTCCCCAAAATTAATGCTTATGTCCTTGATGCACCGCTCGGTGAAGCACCTACTCCAGTGTCGTCTGAAGACGTTGTGAACGCATGTGAGGCACATTCTAGAGATTACCCAATAGTTCAATGTGCAATGTTATATGGCTTAGAACCGGGACTTCAAAGACGTTGTGAATGTCATGGAGCATATGAGATGTTCCAGGAGTTGAATTTTATCTTTGAGAAGAATGCCCGAATCAAGAGGTATGAGACCTCCGATAAGTTCTATGCTTACAAGATGGAGGAGAACGGGTCTATCAGTGAGCATATACTCAGAATGTCTGGGTATTCGAACTATCTGGTTAGTTAGGGATGCCCCTTCTGTCGGAGGCGATCACTGACAGAGTTCTTCAATCATTTCCACCTAGCTACAAGAGCTTCGTGATGAAATATAACATGCAAGGGATGAACAAGTCAGTCGCCGAGCTGTTTGCGATGTTGAAAGTCGCTGAGTCTGAAATCCAAAAGGAGCATCAAGTGTTGATGGTCAATAAAGCCACTAGTTTCAAGAAGAATGGCAAGGGCAAGAACGGTAACTCCAAGAAGAGTGGCAAAGTGGTTGGCCCTCCCGTGAAGAAACCCAAGGCTGGACCCAAGCCAGAAACTGAGTGCTTTCATTGCAAGGGAACTGGTCACTGGAAGTGGAACTTCCCCAAGTATCTGGCCGACAAGAAGGCGGCCAACACCAAACAAGGTACCACTGTTGGGGAACGTTGCATGGGAAACGAAAGATTTCCTATGCACACGCACGATCTATCCATGGTGATGAGCATCTACAAGAGGGAGAGTGGATCTATATACCCTTGTAGATCGTTAAGCGGGAAGCATTTAAGAAACGCGGTTGATGTAGTTGAACGTCTTCACGATCCAAATAGCTAGCCGTCCCGCGATCCAATTATGATCCGTCCCGATCTAGCGCCAAACGAACGGCACCTCCGCGTTCAGCACACATACAACTCGATGACGATCTCTGCCTTCTTGATCCAGCAAGAGGGAGCGGAAAGGTAGATGAGATCTCCAGCAACACGACTGCGTGGTGGTGGTAGTGGTGGAGTTATCTTGGCAGGGATTTGCCTAAGCACTATCGGAATATATTTGGTGGAGGAACTAGAGAACAGAGAACTAGCATGTGGTCGTGTGTTTTGGTGGGATCTATCCTCCAATATATATAGGAGGGAGGGGGGAGGAGGTAGCCTCCCTAGGGTTTCCCCTAGGGCTTCGGCCAAAGGATGTGGAGGCCAAGCCTCCCACCAATCCTACTCCAAGTAGGATTCCCTTTCCTACTTGGGTTTCCTTTTCTTCCAGTCCCTAGTTGCGTGGGCCTTGGTGGGGGGTGATACGCCTCCATTGTATCTACTTTTCCAAACTCTTTTGCCCTTGTTTTGGACTCTAATTTGCATGATTTGAATGGAACTAACCCAGACCGACGTTGTTTTCAGCAGAATTGCCTTGCTGTTATATTTGTGCAGAAATAAAAGTTCTCGGATCATCCTGAATATTTACGAAGAATATTTTTGAATTTAATAAAAAATATTGGTGCAAGAATTAACCAGAGGGGGCCACCTACAGGCCACAAGCCTGCTAGGTGCGGCCACCCGCTGGCCGCGCCTAGCAGGCTTGTGGGGCCCCTGTGGCTCCTCCAACCTGATCTCCGGCTCCATATAACCCTATTCGTGGAGAGAAAAATCAGAGAGAAGAATCCATCGCGTTTCACGATATGGAGCCACCGCCACCTCCTGTTCTTCCTCGGGAGACCAGATCTGGAGTCCGTTTTGGGCTCCGGAGAGGGGAAATCGACGCCATCGTCATCACCAACCATCCTTCATCACGAATTCCATGATATTCTCCTCTGTTCGTGAGTAATACCATTGTAGGCTTGCTGGACGGTGATGGGTTGGATGAGATTTATCATGTAATCGAGTTAGGTTTGTTACGATTTCATCCCTAGTATCCACTATGTTCTGAGATTGATGTTGCTATGACCTTGCTATGCTTAATGCTTGTCACTAGGGCCCGAGTGCCATGATTTCAGATCCGAACCTATTATGTTTTCATGAATATATATGTGTTCTTGATCCTATCTTGCAAGTGGTAGGCACCTATTACGAGTTATGATCTGCATCCCCCACGGTGACAATAACTGGGATTCTTTCCGGTGATTATCGTAGTTTGAGGAGTTCATGTATTCACTAAGTGCAAATGCTTTGGTCCGGTTCTCTATTAAAAGGAGGTATTAATATCCCTTAGTTTCCATTAGGACCCTGCTGCCACGGGTGGGTAGGAGAAAAGATGTCATGCAAGTTCTTTTCCATAAGCACGTATGACTATATATGGAATACATGCCTACATTACATTGATGAATTGGAGCTAGCTCTGTGTCACCCTATGTTATAACTATTGCATGATGAATGCTATCCAACATAATTATCCATCACTGATCCAATGCCTACGAGATTTCCACATATTGATCATTGCTAAGTTACTTCTCTCTTGCTACTATTACAATCACTACAAAACTGCTACTGTTACTTTTGCCACCGTTACCGTTACGTCCATACTACTTTGCTACTGAATACTTTGCTGCAGATACAAAGTCTTTTAGGCATAGTTGAATTGACAACTCAGCTGCGAATACTCGAGAATATTCTTTGGCTCCCCTTGTGTCGAATCAATAAATTTGGGTTGAATACTCTACCCTCAAAAACTATTGTGGTCCCCTATACTTGTGGGTTATCAAGACCTTTTTCTGGTGCCGTTACTGGGGATCATAGCTCTATTCTCTGAGTCACTTGGGATTTATATCTGTTGATCACTATGAAGAAACTGAAAGATCCAAAAACCAAGATCTATCCCACTACTACGAGGGGAGGTAAGGAACTAACATCTAGCTCTCCACTTGATTCACCTTTTGTTATGAGTAGGTTTGCGACACCACCACCTTCTAGTATTTCTGATATGTCGCAAGTTATTGATGATGCTACTTCTGCTATGCATGATGCTTATGATGATATTTTGCTTGATAATACTGTGCCACTGGGTGAATTTCTTGATGAACAAATTGCTAGAGCCCATGCTGAAAATTATGATACTTCTGAAACTGATGAAATTATTGAAACTGAACACTTTGAAACACCTGCTAGACCGAGCTCTCCTAGATATGAATTTCCTGATATTCCTGAGGGTTATGTTATGGAAGGAGAGGTAGCTAGGGACTTTCTTGCTTGTAATGATAGAGATAATCTTAATAAATTACTATGCAAGTGGAAAGAAATATCTTTGAATACTAGAATGAAAATGATCCTAAGTTTGCTACTTCACCTATCTTTGTTACTAATAAGGATTATGAATTCTCTGTTGATCCTGAGTTAATTACTTTGGTTAAATCTGATCCTTTCCATGGTTATGAATCTGAAACTGTTGTGGCACATCTTACTAAACTGAATGATATAGCCACCCTATTTACTCATGAGGAAAAAAATCATTACTATTATATCCTTAAAATGTTTCCTTTCTCGTTGAAGGGTGATGCTAAGATATGGTTTAATTCTCTTGGTCCTGGTTGTGTGTGTAGCCCCCAGAATATGATTTATCACTTCTCTGAAAAATATTTTCCTGCCCATAAGAAACAAGCTGCCTTGCAGGAAATATTTAACTATATGCAAATTGAAGAAGAGAGTCTCCCACAAGCTTGGGGGAGGCTTCTCCAATTACTTAATGCTTTGCCTAGTCATCCTCTCAAAAAAAACGAAATACTTGATATCTTTTATAATGGATTAACTGATGCTTCTAAGAACCACCTAGATAGTTGTGTTGGTTGTGTTTTCAGGGAACGAACTATTGAACAAGCTAAAATACTATTGAATAATATATTGAGCAATGATAATGATTGGACTATTCCCGAACCACCTCCGAAGCCAACTCCGAAGAAAAGAGGCATTCTATTTCTCAGTCCTAAAGATATGCAAGAGGCAAAGAAATCTATCAAATAGAAAGGTATTAAAGCAGAAGATGTTAAGAATCTACCACCTATTGAAGAAATACATGGTCTTGATAACCCGACACATGTAGTAGAGGTAAATTCTCTTCGTAGATTTGATGAAAGCGATATTCCTTATAATAAGTTTGCTAGCCAATGCTTGGATGAGTTTGACAATTTTGTTGTTAAGCAAGAAAATTTTAATGCTTATGTTAGTAGGCAATTGAAATATAATGCTTTCATGCTTGATCGCTTAGGCGATTATATGAATAGAACTATCAATGATCTTAAACTGATTAGTAAACATGCTTCCATGGTAACTACTCAAGTAGAACAAGTGCTTAAGGCACATAATGATTTGCTTAATGATATGAATAGTAGGAACAATGATCATTCCGTTAAAGTTGTGACTAGAGGTGGAAGAATGACTCAGGAAACATTGTGTCCCGAGGGCCACCCTAAGAGAATTGAACAAGATTCTCAAAGGGGTAATATTGCTGTACCTAGTCGCTCCAATAATAAGAGGAACAAGGATGATGATAGAACTTTGCATGCTGCTAGTGAACCTGTTATAGATACTCCTGAAAACCCAAATGATATTTCTATTTCTGATGCTGAGACACAATTTGGTGATGAACATGAGCCTAGTGATAATATTAATGACGATGTTCATGTTGATACTCAACCTAGTAATGATAATGATTTGGAGATTGAACCTGTTGTTGATCTTGATAACCCACATCCTAAGAATAAAAGATATGACAAAAGAGATTTTATTGCTAGGAAGCATGGTAAAGAAAGAGAACCATGGGTTCAAAAACCCATGCCCTTCCCTCCTAAACCTTCCAAGAAAAGGATGATGAGGATTTTGAGCGCTTTGTTGAAATGCTTCGACCTATAGAAAAAGGATGATGAGGATTTTGAGACCTTTGTTGAAATGCTTAGACCTGTCTTTTTGCGTATGCGCTTGACTAATATTCTGAAAATGTCTCCTTATGCTAAGTATATGAAAGATATTGTGACTAATAAAAGGAAGATACTGGAAGCTGAAATTTACACCATGCTTGCTAATTACACTTTTAAGGGTGGAGTACCAAAGAAATTAGGAGATCGTGGAATACAATCTATACCATGCTCTATTAAAGGGAATTATGTTAAAACTGCTTTATGTGGTTTGGAGCTGGTGTTAGTGTTATGCCTTTCTCTTTATATCGTAGACTTGATTTGAATAAGTTGACACCTATTGAAATCTCTTTGCAAATTTCTCATAAATCAGCTGCTCTACCTATCGGTATTTGTGAGGATGTACGTGTCGTAGTTGCAAATGCTACTATCTTAACGGACTTTGTTATTCTTGATATTCCCGAGGACGACAGTATGTCGATCATCCTTGGTAGACCCTTTTTGAATACTGCAGGGGCTGTTATTGATTGCAACAAGGGCAATGTCACTTTTCATATTAATGGTAATGAGCATATGGTACACTTTCTCAAGAAACAACCTCAAGTTCATAGTATGAACTCCGTTGAAAAAATTCCAACGATTGTTATTGGAGACTTTGAATTCCCTCTTCCTAATGTCAAGAAAAAATATGATATACTTATTGTTGGGTGTAACATCCCAAAATTTCATTTTGGAATGTTATGAAATATAGCTATGCATCCATCATCATCATTGCTTGAATATATGAATTGTTGAAATGCTCCTTCTGAATTTCTGAAAAGCCCCTTTCTATTTTTAATGTGTTGCTTTCACCTATTTGAAAACCTTGGAAAAGTTCAAAATAAGAGGGGAGTAACATGACACTCCACACCAGGGTCATCTTGGTGATGTATTTGAACAACAAGAACCAGGGGGTCTTTTGAAAATATTTGCAAAAAGGATTTAAAAAAAACAATTAGGCAATTTCTGAAAATAATTATTTTCTCTAAGTATTCAAATAACAGAATAAAAATGTTCATTTAATGGAATTTATTATTTTGTTAATTCTGATATATAATACCCCTATATTTGGAATTAAATCAAATGCCTTAAAGGAGGTTTTTTGCTCTGGTTATTGAAAAAGGAAAGTATTTAAAACAGGATCAGGCCGGCCCACCGCAGTTAATGCCGAATCGCCTAATTTCTGGCCGACCGACAGCCCTGCCTCGCTCCTTCTCCCACTGATAGCGGCCCCGCCCCGACCGAGCGTCGAGCGGTCACCGCCTACCTCGCGCCCGAGGACTCGCCGGAGATCCCTCCCCTCTCCGGATCTCTCTCCTCCTTCCTTCCCCGACCCCCTCTCTGGCCCTATAAGTAGCGGCCACTCACCGCGCCCCATTTCCCCCTGTAGCCCCCCCTCTCCCTTGCCAGACCGTCGCAAAACACCGTTGCTGGAGTTCGGATTCCCCACCGAACCTCCCACTACTCATGGCCGTTGCCTCCCTCCACCCCGCGCCTCTACGACGCCACCACCCATCGCCGGAGCCCCGCCACCGTCATTTGGAGGCTTCCGACGTCGCCCTCGACCACCAGAGTGCTGCCCCGACGATCTCGCCGCTTTGAACTTGCCAGAGATCCCCCTCGCCGGCGGCCTTACACGGTGAGCCTTCCCCATCCATCCGATCTGGATCCTACGGCTAAGATTAGAACCAATAAGTGCCGGACCGTTTTCCTCTTCGGTTCGGTCGACCGCCCGTAGCACCCGCTCGCACACCCCCCTTAGCCACTCTCAGGTTGCCACGTAGCCCCCTGGCCGATGGAATGTTAGTTTTTTCTTTTTTTGATTTGTTTAGGAAACAGAGTAATTCCAAATTTTGTTTTGTTTATATCTTTTAATCTGTTTAGTGTTTTGAATTGATTCTTTTTGCATTAGCTCACATATTTCTTGTAGTTTCACCCTGTAGTTTTAGATTTTAATTTGAACTCTAAAATTTGAATTTAATCAAATTTGCTCAAATCACTCAAATCTGAATAACTAGAGTTTAAAAATAGATTTTGAGATGAATCTTTTTGCTATTACTTGGTATTAGTTAGGACTATCGTATTCCTTAGTTTGAGGATTTTTAGGATGATTTTGATTAGTGTTTAAGCTAAAAACAGATTCTGCCTATTAGTTAGTACAGTTTAATTAATTTAGTTTTTAGTTAGTTTAAATTAGATTTAGTTTTATTTGTTTAGTAGGTTCTGTTGCTTAAACATTTAGTGTTTTACTTACTGTTAGAAAAATATAAGTTTGCTTAGTTTGTTTCTTTATTATTATATAGGAACCATAACTCCTTTTCCATTAGGTTTAGTTTGATAAAACAAACTAGTTTAGTAATATATTCTTTTTAACAGAGTTTAAATAATTAAATTCTGTTTTCTAAGAAGAGTTTTTAGTAAATTCTTTTTCTGTTAATATAATGTTTATTAATTAATAATAAGTTTTGTTTTACTCTTTTTGTTAGTAAAACTATAGTTATATAGTAGTGTTTATCAAAACTTTCAAAAACATACTAAGATTTTTCTTAACAAAACTTTAAATGGATTTTATTTTGTTTATTAATAAAATATTTTATTATTTCCTTCCTGTCAACTATTGTTTTGTTCATACAAGTAGTTTTATTATGTTAGTTGTGGTTTACCCATCACCTTTTTGAAAACAAAACTTTGTGTGTTTTCTTGCTTGTGATTTGTGCATTGTTTTGTCTTGATTGTTTACTAGTTCATTTCTGATTTTGTGAGTTACAAATAATTTTGTTGTATGATTATTGAGTGCTCTTGTTTGCTTCGTTAGATTATCCGGAGTGCGTGGCTTGTTACCTAGAGTCACTCACGTACGAAGATCATCAATCAGGCAAGTCACTTTGATCATCTTTACCCATGTTTTTAGTGCATTAGTTCTACCATCCCCCCAATTTGCATGCAAAGTAGGTAATTGGAAACTTGGTTACTGTTGTAGTATCATGTGGTTGGTACCCCCTCAACCCTTGACACATTGGCCCCGGGAAACGCTGTTTTACATTTTGCTATGCTACTAGTAGACGGGGTTGGTTGTGTGATTCATGAGAGTTGTGAGGTAGTAATTTCAAGACCTACATAATGATCAAGATTTCAAGACTCCGAGTTTTCAACATACCTCTGGGTGGACGATGGTTGAATGGCACCCTGGAGAAACCAGTGGATTTGCCTAGGTGTTGCTGGAGATGGCCAGTATTCACGCGGAAAGGTCCACGCAGGCACAAAGAGATGGATGGATGCTTCAAGACCCAAGGCTTACCTGCACAGCCACAAGTCATTATGGGCTCTGGCTTGGTTGGATATCGTGGTGACCCTGGACAAGCGGTGCTACGAGATGTAGAAGAACGGTAGGAAAGGATGGGCACCGACAGAGTCGCGGGGAAACCCTTTGGAAGACCATGTTTTGGTCATCCGTTTCTCAAACACCCTGAAGTGCGAGAAATCAAGCGGAGGCGACCAAATCTTGTGGGGAACGTGTGCAAAACTCTGCAGAGTACTCAAACCTAATCGATTAGCCGTGTCCACGGTCATGGACGACTTGAGCCAAAGGAACTGAAACTTCCGGAACTCTCAACACAATTAATATGATGATGTGGGTATTAATAACTTGGGAATGAGAATTGGTTGGTGGAACCATCTCATTAATCAATCAACTTAGTAATAATTTTTCTTAGCCCTCTCTTGATGTAGGAAAAATTGGCTTTACACAAAACTTATTACCCTACCTACCATATATGCATATAGATTAGAGGATTATCTTTTCGCCCCTCTCTTGTGACTTTGCCGGCATATTCAAAATGCTGACCTATATTGCTGCAACGTATCATGTTGCAGAGTACTTTTCCGACCAGGAGTGAGCATACGCACTACGCTCGGTGAGATGCCCTTGGATTCAGATGGACTCATCTACCTTCGATGCTTCCGCAAGATTTAGATATTCTCATGAGTTGGCCTTGAGCCACTTTATTGTAATCTTTATTGTAATAAAGGACTCGATATGAGATTTCGATTAATATAATGATGTGTGATTTCCCTTTGATATATACATTGATGTACCGTGTGTGTACCACCATGATCTTGGGATGGTACAGAAACACCAGAGATTCGACCTTTCAGTTCGGGTCGCTACAGAAATGGTATCAGAGCACACGCTGATCGTATGACGTAACCTCTAGGATTGGAAAGCCTTAGAATTTGTTTCTCTCTGTCTTTAAAATTCTTATACTCTCATCTACTCATTTCTGATTTCTCTCCGATTATTTCAAAATTTATAGATGGCCGCCTTCATCCCAGTGTTTATTTTTCCCAATATTCGGAAGGACTTCCAGGTTTATTGTGATGCTTCACGTCAAGGACTTGGAGGAGTACTCATGCAGGATGGAAAGGTTGTAGCTTATGCATCTAGACAACTAAGACCTCATGAGTTGAATTATGCCACCCATGATTTGGAATTAGCAGCCGTAGTGCATGCACTCAAGACCTGGAGACATTTCCTTGTCGGAAATAGTTGTGATGTTTACACCGATCATAAGAGCCTGAAATATATCTTCACGCAGAAGGAGTTGAACCTCAGACAGAGGAGATGGTTAGAGTTAATCAAGGACTATGACATGAGATTACACTACCATCCAGGTAAGGCAAATGTGGTAGCAGATGCCTTGAGTCGGAAAATATATGTAAACACACTCATAGAGGGAGGATTATCCCCGGAATTAACCAGAGATCTTAGAGAGCTCTGACTAGAGATAGTTCCAAGCGGATATGTTGCCACACTGGAAATCTAGTCCACCTTGACCAAAAGAATTCGCGAAGCCCAGAAGACGGACAAGGAGATAGCTGAGATTAAACAGAGAATGAAAGATGATAAAGCTAAAGGTTTTCATGAGGATGAACAAGGAAATCTGTGGTTTGAGAACAGAATCTATGTGCCCAATGACCCAGAGCTCAGGAAGTTGATACTTCAAGAAGCCCACGATTCCCCTTACTCGATACACCCAGGCAACACCAAGATGTACCTGGATTTGAAGGAAAGTTATTCGTGGACAGGTATGAAGAAGGATATTGCAGAACATGTTGCAATATGTGATGTTTGTCAGCGAGTAAAGGCAGAACATCAGAAACCAGCAGGGTTACTCCAACCTTTGCCGATACCTGAGAGGAAATGGGAAAAGCTTGGTATGGACTTGATCACAGGACTACCCAGGATCCGTTCAGGTTATCATTCCATTTGGGTAGTGGTAGATCGCTTGACCAAGGTGGCTCATTTCATTCCAGTGAAGACCACCTATACCAGTGCTAAGCTAGCCAAGATATATATGACCAGGATCGTATGTCTACATGGAGTTCCGAGGAGTATCGTGTCAGATAGAGGAACACAATTTACCTCAAAGTTTTGGCGTCAGTTACATGAAACTTTTGGTACGAGACTGGAGTTCAGTATAGCTTTTCATCCGCAGACCGATGGACAGATTGAGAGAGTCAACCAGATTCTAGAAGACATGTTGAGAGCTTGTGCGCTAGATTATGGATCTAGTTGGGATGACAACTTACCTTACGCAGAATTCTTGTACAACAACAGTTATCAGACCAGTCTGAGGATGGCCCCTTTCAAAGCTTTATACGGAAGGAGGTGCAGAACACCATTGACGTGGGATGGTGTTGGAGACCGAAAACTTTTTGGTCCCGACCTTATCCGAGATTCTGAAGAGAAAGTCAAGCTGATTTGTGACAGACTCAAGATAGCTCAATCCCGGCAGAAGAGCTACACTGACAACAAACGCAAGGAAGTAACGTATGAAGTGGGAGACCGAGCATATCTTCGTGTGTCCCCACTTCGAGGAATGAAGAGGTTTGGTGTTAAAGGAAAGTTAGCACCCAGATTCATAGGCCCCTACAGAATTCTTGAACGTAGAGGCGAAGTTGCATACAAGCTGGAATTGCCGGAAGGATTATCCGGAGTTCATGATGTTTTCCATGTTTCCGAGATGAAGAAATGTCATGCTGAGATGACTTATATTCCCTTGAGAGACACAGTGCCCCTAGAGGCCATACAACTTTACAGTGATCTGACCTACGAGGAGAAGCCTGTCAGAATCCTCGAGACTGCCAACAAAGTTACCCGCAACAGGATCATCAAGTTCTGTAAGGTTTTGTGTTGTCACCACACCGAGGAAGAAGCCACCTAGGAACGCGAAGAAGATCTTCGTAGAGACCATCCACACCTATTTTCTAGCCAACCCGAATCTCGAGGGTAAGATTCATCTTAAGGTGGGTAGGTTTGTAACATGCCAAAATTTCATTTTGGAATGTTATGAAATATAGCTATGCATCCATCATCATCATTGCTTGAATGTATGAATTGTTGAAATGCTCCTTCTGAATTTCTGAAAAGCCCCTTTCTATTTTTAATGTATTGCTTTCACCTATTTGAAAACCTTGGAAAAGTTCAAAATAAGAGGGGAGTAACATTACACTCCACACCAGGGTCATCTTGGTGATGTATTTGAACAATAAGAACGAGGGGGTCTTTTGAAAATATTTGCAAAAAGGATTTAAAAAAAACAATTAGGCAATTTCTGAAAATAATTATTTTTTTCTAAGTATTCAAATAACAGAATAACAATGTTCATTTAATGGAATTTATTATTCTGCTAATTTTGATATATAATACCCCTATATTTGGAATTAAATCAAATGCCTTAAAGGAGTTTTTATTGCTCTGGTTATTGAAAAAGGAAAGTATTTAAAACAGGATCGGGCCGGCCCACCGCAGTTAATGCCGAATCGCCTAATTTCTGGCCGACCGACAGCCCTGCCTCGCTCCTTCTCCCACTGACAGCGGCCCCGCCCCGACCGAACGTTGGCGCCGAGCGGTCACCGCCTACCTCGCGCCCGAGGACTCGCCGGAGATCCCTCCCCTCTCCGGATCTCTCTCCTCCTTCCTTCCCCGACCCCCTCTCTAGCCCTATAAGTAGCGGCCACTCACCGCGCCCCATTCCCCCCGAAGCCCCCTCTCCCCCTCGCCAGACCGCCACAAAACACCGTTGTCGGAGTTCGGATTCCCCATCGAACCTCCCACTACTCGTGGCCGTCGCCTCCCTCCACCCCGCGCCTCTCCGAAGCCACCACCCATCGCCGGAGCCCCGCCGCCGTCATTTGGAGCCTTCCGACATCGCCCTCGACCACTAGAGCGCTGCCCCGATGATCTCGCCGCTTCGAACTCGCCGGAGATCCCCCTCGCCGGCGACCTTACACGGTGAGCCTTCCCCATCCATTCGATCTGGATCCTACGGCTGCGATTAGAACCAATAAGTCTCGAACCGTTTTCCTCTTTGGTTCGGTCGACCGTCCGTAACACCCTCTAGCACACCCCCCTTAGGCACTTCTCAGGTTGCCACGTAGCCCCCTGGCCGATGGAATGTTAGTTTTTTCTTTTTAGTGTTTCTAAATTTTGTAATTCCAAATTTTGTTTTGTTTATATCTTTTAATCTGTTTAGTGTTTTGAATTGATTCTTTTTGCATTAGCTCACATATTTCTTGTAGCTTCACCCTGTATTTTTAGATTTTAAATTTGAACTCTAAAATTTGAATTTAATCAAATTTGCTCAAATCACTCAAATCTGAATAACTAGAGTTTAAAAATATATTTTGAGATGAATCTTTTTGCTACTACTTGGTATTAGTTAGGACAATCATATTGCTTAGTTTGATGATTTTTAGGATGATTTTGATTAGTGTTTTAGCTAAAAACACATTCTGCCTATTAGTTAGTATAGTTTAATTAATTTAGTTTTTAGTTAGTTTAAATTAGATTTAGTTTTATTTGTTTAGTAGGTTCTGTTCCTTAAACATTTAGTGTTTTACTTACTGTTAAAAAAATATAAATTTTCTTAGTTTGTTTCTTTATTATTATATAGGAACCACAACTCCTTTTCCATTAGGTTTAGTTTGATAAAACAAACTAGTTTAGTAATAGATTCTTTTTAACAGATTTTAAATAATTAAATTCTGTTTTCTAAGAAGAGTTTTTAGTAAATTCTTTTTCTGTTAATATAATGTTTATTAATTAATAATAAGTTTTGTTTTACTTTTTGTTAGTAAAACTATAGTTATATAGTAGTGTTTATCAAAACTTTCAAAACCATACTAAGATTTTTCTTAACAAAACTTTAAATGGATTTTATTCTGTTTATTAATAAAATATTTTATTATTTCCTTCCTGTCAACTATTTTTTTGTTCACACAAGTAGTTTTATTATGTTAGTAGTGGTTTACCCATCACCTTTTTGAAAACAAAACTTTGTGTGTTTTCTTGCTTGTGATTTGTGCATTGTTTTGTCTTGATTGTTTACTAGTTCATTTCTGATTTTGTGAGTTACAAATAATTTTGTTGTATGCTTATTGAGTGCTCTTGTTTGCTTCGTTAGATTATCCGGAGTGCGAGGCTTGTTACCTAGAGTCACTCACATACGAAGATAATCAATCAGGCAAGTCACTTTGATCATCTTTACCCATGTTTTTAGTGCATTAGTTCTACCATCCCCCCCAATTTGCTTGCAAAGTAGGTAATTGGAAACTTGGTTACTGTTGTAGTATAATGTGGTAGGTACCCCCTCAACCCTTGACACATTGGCCCCGGGAAACGTTGTTTTACATTTTGCTATGCTACTAGTAGACGGGGTTGGTTGTGTGATTCATGAGAGTTGTGAGGTAATAATTTCAAGACCTACATAATGATCAAGATTTCAAGACTCCGAGTTTTCAACATACCTCTGGGTGGATGATGGTTGAATGGCACCCTGGAGAAACCAGTGGATTTGCCTAGGTGTTGCTGGAGATGGCCAGTATTCACGCGGAAAGGTCCACCCAGGCACAAAGAGAAGAATGGATGCTTCAAGACCCAAGGCTTACCTGCACAGCCACAAGTCATTATGGGCTCTGGCTTGGTTGGATATTGTGGTGACCCTGGACAGGCGGTGCTACGAGATGTAGAAGAACGGTAGGAAAGGATGGGCACCAATAGAGTCGCAGGGAAACCCTTTGGAAGACCATGTTTTGGTCATCCGTTTCTCAAACACCCTGAAGTGCGAGAAATCAAACGGAGGCGACCAAATCTTGTGGGGAACGTGTGCAAAACTCTACAGAGTACTCAAACCTAATCGATTAGCCGTGTCCACGGTCATGGATGACTTGAGCCAAAGGAACTGAAACTTCCGGAACTCTCAACACAATTAATATGATGATATGGGTATTAATAACTTGGGAATGAGAATTGGTTGGTGGAACCATCTCATTAATCAACCAACTTAGTAATAATTTTGCTTAGCCCTCTCTTGATGTAGGAAAAATTGGCTTTACACAAAACTTATTACCCCACCTACCATATATGCATATAGATTAGAGGATTATCTTTTCACCCCTGTCTTGTGACGTTGCCGGCATCTTCAATATGCTGACCTATATGGCTGCAACGTATCATGTGGCAGAGTACTTTTCCGACCAGGAGTGAGGATACGCTCTACGCTCGTTGAGATGCCCTTGGAGTCAGATGGACTCATCTACCTTCGACGCTTCCGCAAGATTTAGATATTCTCATGAGTTGGTGTTCAGCCACTTCATTGTAATCTTTATTGTAATAAAGGACTCGATATGAGATTTCGATTAATATAATACTGTGTGATTTCCCTTTGATATATACATTGATGGACCGTGTGTGTACCAGCATGATCTTGGGATGGTACAGAAACATCGGAGATTCGACCTTTCAGGTCGGGTCGCTACATTGGGGACATGCATATCCCCATTGAGGTAACTTAGTGTTATCCGAAAATTGTTCGGTTTCATGTTATTCGAAAGAAGTTTGTTAATAAGACTTGATCAAACTTATTGATGGATTCCTTTTGATGAGCATGAGATGGATGAATTTAGAAAGCACAACTCCGTGTACCCAAGTTTTACTTTCTATTAGTTAGATTAAATTAAGTTAGAATGCTATTATTTTTCTGTTTTCTGATTTTCCCGAGCAATAAAAGAGTGACCTGATAAAAGTTCTTCAAATGTCCTGAAAAGGGAGTATGATTTTTTCTGGAATATTTAAAAATATCTGGCACTGAGCACACTGCAGGGGGCTGCACCAGTGGGCCACAAGCCCACAAGGCGCGGCCACCCCCTGGCCGCGCCTAGGAGACTTGTGGATCTCACGTATCCCCCTTCACTTATTCCAGCACCCATTCACTTCATCTTCCTCCAGAAAAAATCCCACTATTGCTCAAACCCGTGTTCTAGCTCATTTTGCTGCCATTTTCAATCTCCTTGTGCAAAGCTTCATTCGCAAAACTTTTTTGGGATATTATTCCTCAGTATGTGACTCCTCCAATGGTCCAATTAGTTTTTGTTCTAGTGCTTTATATATTGCAAATTTTTGCTGCCGCAGTGACCTTGTTCCTGAGCTTGCTTGTCAAATTTGTATGGTCCCAAGTAGTTTTGATGCATGATATTGCCTCTAGGCACTTGAGGGAGTAGTTGGTCTGAGTTTTGTTGAGTTTTGTGCACCTTTATTTTGAGTCACTAAAAATTTCAGAATTTTTCAGAGAAATAAATGTTGAGGAGATTATTAAGAGGCTCTTCAAGCCAGAGTTCTAAGGAAGTTGAAAATGAAATGAGGGAGAAACCCAAGTATAATCTTCCTTGGATCGCAAAAGTTCGACCATGCGAATGGCCGTGTGACACATTCTTGAGGGCGGCCAGAATTTATGAAGATTTCTATTATTTGGCTGATAATGCAAGCATCACCGACTTCCTCAACGATAAGTGTGAGCAGTACCTCTTGCTCATGAATACCTTTGTGCAAAATTTTCACTATCATTCTAGGGAAGACCCTCCTATAGTAGAATTTCACTTATATGATGTGCCTAAGAAGATGAAACTTTATGATTTTTGCAAAGTTTGCAAAATACCCTATGAGGGCAGCATCAGGGAACCACGTCCTAGAGACAAGGAATATTTTATTGCCGCAGTCACTGTAGGGGAAGAGAGAGGTGCGTCAAAGGCAAGAGCAGCTAGTTTACATTTTCCTGTGCTATGTTATTATTCATTATTTGCGGGAAGATGTTTATTTTGTCACTGGGAGAGTGGAAGTCTTAGTGTCCCTGACGTCGCCATTTTTGCCATGCTTTATTTGCTGATAGAACCTTTAGTCTGGGCGCTATGGTGGCCCAACGGTTGAACACCAACCGTTCGAAGGGGCCCATATTCAGAGGTATCTATGCATCTCGTTTATACAAACATTTTGAGATACCCATTAGGCTTAACGAGAAAGATGAGAGGCTTCTACCCGTGAAGTTTTTAGATTATGACCGTATGGTAGGTCACGATGTTATTAATAAAAATGATGATATGAGGCTTCTTTAGAACTTAGTTTTTAGCTAGGGTACTTGTGAAATCATTACTTTGCCTGCCTCTTCTTTGTTCGATATTCGCTCGGGCAGGTACACCATTATGCCCGGAGACATTTACACATATTGGGGGTCTGATGCAAGCCCCAGCTCCAGGACCGGCACCAGCCCATGATCCGTACCCGGAGCTAGTTTTTCAGTGGGAGCCATAGGAGTTCGCCAACCAATGGAACTCTGATGATGCTCCTGAGTATCCGGGAGAGAGCTCTTTCTAGCCATGGCCATAGACCAACTTAGGCCAAAAGCCTAAGATTGGGGGAGTACGTATTTCTCACTAACTTTACATTCATGTTCACACACTTGTCTTAGTAGTCGGTGTTCATACTCTTTCATTGTACCATCCATGGTAGTTTATTTTCTTGTTCGCTTTCTTCTTGTGTGCTTAATTCACTTTGCGAAAAATACAAAAAAATATTTCTACCTTTATTATCTAGTTTCTTAGTTGTAGCATTAAAAAGAAAACCCAAAAAGATTTTTGTTCTTCTTTTGCTTGTTGGGAGCTTTCCCGTGTAAATAGTTTTCTTGTTCTTGTTTTGATTTTTCTTTCTTTGGGTCATAAGGAGAAGACCATAATGAAAGTGTTGAGTGGCTCTCATATGCATTATTGTTTACCTATTAGAGAGCCCATGTTACCTTGTCTTCTCCTTTGAGATTTTGTTTGCATATTCCAGCTTAATCCAATGCACGTGCACTCTTATTATTATCCACGCCGTTCGGTCATGCAAGGGAAAGGCAGTAATGACGATATTTGATGAAAATATTGAGATGGAGAAATGCTGGTATGAACTCGACCTATCTTGCTTTTGTAAATATGGTTAGCTCATCATTCTGAATTTAGTTCATCATGGGTAAAACATATTTGCAATGAAAATTAGAGATTATAGTTACTCATGCCATGCATAATTAGCAAAGAGTGGATAATGGTTTGTTTTGGGTGCTAACATGCATATTAAAATGGTTGTGATGTAGTATGATGGGATGGTATCCTCCTCTGAACGATTCAAGTGGCTTGACTTGGCACATGTTCATGCATGTAGTTGAAACAAAATCAACATAGCCTCCACGATATTTAAGTTCATAGTGATTCATATCCTACTCATGCTTGCATTCGATGTTGGTTAATCTCAAAGCATGTTGATGACAGTGTCACTCTCTAGTTGGTCACTCCCCAGTCTTTTGCTAGCCTTCACTTGTACTAAGCGGGAATACTGCTTGTGCATCCAATCCCTCAAACTCAAAGTTGTTTCATATTAGTCCACCATACCTACATATATGAGGTATTTACCTACCGTTCCAAGTAAATTTGCTTGTGCCAAACTCTAAACCTTCAAATAAACATTATGTTTCATATGCCCAAATCGCTCATGTGGCGACTAGGGGCTGTCAGTATCTTCCATGCTAGGTGGGTTATTCTCACGGTATGTGTTGATTCCCTATCATTCACGAGAAAGTGGCTGGTAATCGGGATGCCCAGTTCTTTGGTCGAAATAAAAGCAAAATCTAATTAAACAAAACTCCCCCAAAACTATGTTTGTATGGACGGTACCCGTGGATTCGGCTCGCCATGGAGTGTGACTGATTGGTGGAGGGGGAGTAAAAACTTTATCATTCTGTTTGGGAACCTCCTATAATGTACTAGCTTGGAAGATGTTGAAAACCTCTTGGTCGTTATGTGAGCAATGAAAGCATACCGCTCAAAAATCATTACTTATCTCTGTTTTAAAAACTCGAGCTCTGGCACCTCTGCAAATCAATGCTTCCCTCTGCGAAGGGCTTTTCCATTTACTTTATTATTGAGTCATCATCTTCTTATAAAGGCACCAGTTAGAGAGCACCATTGTCATTTGTATGCTTTTCTGTTAATTGATATTGAGTATGAGCATGACTGGATCTCTTTCGCCGTGAATTACAATGTCTAGTCACTCCTTGTTCTTTAGAGGTGCTCTGCATTTATGTTTTGTGGTCTCAGAAAGGGCTAGCGAGATACTATTTTGTCATATTGTATCATGATTGTTTTGAAAAAGTGTTGTCATCCGAGAGTTATTATTATTGCTCGCTAGTTGATTATGTCATTGATATGAGTAAATGTGAGACCTAAATGTTATTGTGAACGTGGTTAGTCCATGATCTTTGTTGAAAGTCTGAACATCAGTTGGACGTATTTACAACAACAAGATCAAACAAAGTTTGTAAAAGTTTTTCCTTATCACTTTCAGTTTATCAACTGAATTGCTTGAGGACAAGCAATGGGTTAAGCTTGGGGGAGTTGATACATGTCCATCATATCCACTCTTCCAAACTCTTTTGCCCTTGTTTTGGACTCTAATTTGCATGATTTGAATGGAACTAACCCGGACTAACCCTGTTTTCAGCAAAATTGCCTTGGTGTTATTTTTGTGCAGAAATAAAAGTTCTCGGATCGTCCTGAAAATTTACGGAGAATATTTTTGGATTTAATAAAAAATACTGGCGCAAGAATCAACCAGAAGGGGGGCCACCTACAGGCCACAAGCCTGCTAGGTGCGGCCACCCCTGGCCGCGCCAAGCAGGCTTGTGGGGCCCCTGTGGCTCCTCCGACCTCATCTCCAGCTCCATATAACCCTATTTGCGGAGAAAAAAATCAGAGAGAAGAATCCATCACGGAGCCACCACCACCTCCTGTTCTTCCTCGGCAGACCAGATCTCGAGTCTGTTTTGGGCTGTGCAGAGGGGAAATCAACGCCATCGTCATCACCAACCATCCTTCATCACCAATTCCATGATGCTCTCCGCCGTTCTTGAGTAATCCCATCATAGGCTTGCTGGAAGATGATGGGTTGAATGAGATTTATCATGTAATCGAGTTAGTTTTGTTAGGGTTTGATCCCTAGTATCCATTATGTTCTGAGATTGATGTTGCTATGACCTTGCTATGCTTAATGCTTGTCACTAGGGCCCGAGTGCCATGATTTCAGATCTGAACGTATTATGTTTTCATGAATATATATGTGTTCTTGATCCTATCTAGCTTTTAGACACCTATTACGAGTTATGATCCGCATCCCCCAGGATGATAATAACTGGGATTCTTTCCGGTGATTACCGTAGTTTGAGGAGTTCATGTATACACTAAGTTCTAATGCTTTAGTCCGGTTCTCTATTAAAAGGAGGCCTTAATATCCCTTAGTTTCCATTAGGACCCCACTGCCATGGGAGGGTAGGACAAAATATGTCATGCAAGTTCTTTTCCATAAGCACGTATGACTATACATGGAATACATGCCTACATTACATTCATGAATTGCAGCTAGTTTTGTGTCACCCTATGTTATAACTGTTGCATGATGAATTCTATCCAACATAATTATCCATCACTGATCCAATGCCTATGAGCTTTCCACATATTGATCCCTGCTAAGTTACTTCTCCGTTGCTACTGTTACAATCACTACAAAACTGCTATTGTTACTTTTGCCACCGTTACCGGTACTTCCATACTACTTTGCTACTGAATACTTTGCTACAGATACTAAGTCTTTTAGGTGTGGTTGAATTGTAGAAAAGTATAGCAATAAACTGACACAACCATATGCTACGTTCATAGTTTGGGTCTTGTCCATCACATCATTCTCCTAATGATGTGATCCCGTTATCAAATGACACCTCATGTCTATGGCTAGGAAACCTTGGCCATCTTTGATCAACGAGCTAGTCTACTAGAGGCACACTAAGGACACAGTGTTGTCTATGTATCCACACATGTATTTGAGTTTCCAATCAATACAGTTATAGCATGGATAATAAACGATTATCATGAACAAGGAAATATAATAATAACCACTTTATTATTGCCTCTAGGGCATATTTCCAATAGTGGCCCCACTCCGGTAGTTCTTTGGTCCAAAGTTACTCATTTATTCCACAAAAATTCTCCGAATGTGAAACGAGAATTGTACAAAAGAACATATCCTCCAACTTTGAATTCTCGCTCTAGATTCTTTTGTCATGTCATCTTTTAACTTATTCTGTAAGTAACTTGGCATTTTCGTAAGCTTGGGTCATCCATTCATCTAACGAGCTAATATCAAATAACCTCATTTCACTGGCAAGTTTGAAATCATAATTAAGTTCTTTAATTGCCCAAATGCTTTATTTTCTCACTCTAGAGCCAAATTAC
Source organism: Hordeum marinum (assembly GCA_022496015.1). Lineage (NCBI taxonomy): Eukaryota > Viridiplantae > Streptophyta > Magnoliopsida > Poales > Poaceae > Hordeum > Hordeum marinum. Next base: position 1,012,040 of record JAAAWK010001153.1, on the reverse strand, counting down.
TAGCTTTACCATATACCATATTGTATGGATACATACCCATAGGATTTTTATAAGTTGTTCTATAAGCCCAAAGTGCATCATCTAATTTCTTAGACCGATTCTTTCGAGACCTATTGACAGTCTTTTGTAATATTAATTTTATTTGTCTATTGCTAAGTGCAACTTCACCACTAGATTGAGGATGATAGGGTGATGGAATTTTATGGTTAACATCATATTTAGCAAGCATTTTACGGAAAACACCATGGATAAAATGTGAACCACCATCAGTCATTAGATATCTAGGGACTCCAAACCTCGCGAAAATATATTCTTTAAGCATTTTAATGGAAGTGTTATGATCAACACTACTAGTTGGAATAGCTTCTACCCACTTAGTAACATAATCAGCAACAACCAAAATATGAGTATACCCATTAGTGGAAGGAAAAGGTCCCATATAATCAAATCCCCAAACATCAAATGGTTCAACAACAAGTGAATAATTCATAGGCATTTCTTGACACTTACTGATTTTACCAATTCTTTGACATTCATCACAAGACAAGACAAACTTACGGGCATCCTTGAAGAGAGTAGGCCAATAAAACCCATATTGCAGTACCTTATGAGCAGTTCTATCTCTCGCGTGATGTCCTCCATAAGCTTCGGAATGACATTTTCGTAGGATTTGTTCCTATTCATGCTGAGGTACACAACATCTAATAATACCATCTACTCCTTATATATAAAGATGTTGTTCATCCCAAAAGTAATGTCTTAAATTGTAGAAGAATTTTTTCTTTTGTTGGTATGTGAAACTAGGTGGAATATATTTAGCAACAATGTAATTAGCATAATCAGCATACCATGGAGTGCTTTGAGAAACATTTATTGCAGCTAATTGTTCATCAGGAAAACAACCATCAATTGTTAGCGGGTCATCAAGAATATTTTCTAACCTAGACAAGTTATCAGCTACGGGGTTGTAAGCTCCTTTCCTATCAGTAATATGTAAATCAAATTCTTGAAGTAAGAGAACCCACCTAACGATTCTATGTTTAGCATATTTCTTTTCCATAAGATATTTAATAGCAGCATGATCGGTGTGAACAATAACTTTGGAATCAACAATGTATGATCTAAATTTATCACAAGCAAACACAACTGCTATTTTTTCAGTAGTGGCATAATTCCTTTGGGCATTGTCTAGAGTTTTGCTAGCATAATGGATAATATTTAATTTCTTATCAACTCTTTGTCCTAGAATAGCACGAATAGCATAATCACTAGCATCGCACATAATTTCAAAAGGCAAGTTCCAATCAGGTGGTTGAACAATATGTGCAATGGTTAAGGCTTTGTTAAGTGTTTCAAAGGCTTCCACACAATCATCATCAAAAACAAAGGGGATATCCTTTTGTAAAAGATTAGTAAGAGGCCTATAAATTTTTGAGAAGTCTTTAATAAACCTCCTATACAAACCAGCATGCGCAGGGAAACTTCGAATACCTTTGATATCCTTAGGACATGGCATTTTATCAATTGCATCAACTTTAGCTTGATCCACCTCAATACCTCATCCAGAAATTGTATGCCCCAAGACGATACTTTGATTAACCATAAAGTGGCACTTGTCCCAATTTAATACAAGGTTAGTTTGTTCACATCTATGCAAAACTCGATCAAGGTTGCTTAAGCAATCATCAAAAGAAGTTCGATAACCAGAAAAATCATCCATGAAAACCTCCATAATCTTTTCACAAAAATCAGAGAATATAGCAGTCATACATCTTTGAAAGGTAGCAGGTGCATTGCATAAACCAAAAGGCATACTTCTATATGCATAGGTTCCAAAGGGACAAGTAAAGGTGGTTTTCTCTTGATCAGAAGCTGACGCGGGTATTTTAGAGAGACCAGAATATCCATCCAGGAAACAAAAGAGATAATCTTTCAAGCATTTTATCAATAAAAGGTAGAGGCTAATGATCTTTTCTAGTAGCTTTATTTAATTTTCTAAAATCAATTACCATTCCATAGCCTGTACCAATTCTTTGTGGGATAACTCCATTTTTATCATTAGGAACAAAATCAATAATCTTTCTTCTTCTTGTTATGAAAGGTTAACACTGATAGTAACATGGTTTATCTTTTTCTCATCAATATAAGCATACTTCTGAGTGTCAGGCAATTGTTTTAATGCAAACAAAGGATCACCTTTAGGTGGAGGAGGACCTCCCAAAGTTTCAATAGGAAAATTGTGATTTAGTAGAGGTTGGTGTTCAAACAAAATTTTATCTATTTCATTTCTTTCACAAAAGTGCATATCATTTTCATGGTCTAGCATTTATTGTTCTAGTGGATCGGTAGGAGGAACGACAATACAAGCAAGACCAATTATTTCATCCTTACTAGATAATTATTTATCACGAGGTTGTCTACTAAATTGGAAAAATTAAAATCACGAGACACATCACCAAACTTAACACTGACGGTTTCCTTTTGACAATCAATCTTGGCATTAACAATGTTCAAGAAAGGTCTACCAAAGATAATGGGACAAAATTCATCTTGTGGGGAACCAAGAACTAGAAAATCAGTAGGATATTTTATTTTCCCACACAAGACTTCAACATCTCTAACAATCCCAAGTGGTGTGATTGTGTCTCTATTAGCAAGTTTAATAGTAACTTAAATATCTTCTATTTTAGCAGGTGCTATTTCATTCATAATTTCTTGATATAAGGTAAATAGAATAAAACTCACACTAGCACTCAAATCACATAAGACATGATAACAATGATATCCTATTTTAACCGAGACAACATGCAAGCCAACTATAGGTCTATGTTTATCTTTTTCATCAGGTTTAGCAATTCTAGCAGCGTCATCGCAGAAGTAAATGACATGCCCATCAATATTTTCTACCAATAGATCTTTAACCATAGCAACACTAGGTTCTACCTTAATTTGTTCAGAGGGCTTAGGTGCTCTAATATTACTCTTTCGAACCACAGTTGATACCTTGGCATATTCCTTTATCCTAACAGGGAAAGGTGGCTTTTCAATGTAAGAAGTAGGCACAACTGGATCAACATTGTAAATGATAGTTTCTTCTTTAGCTATGACTAGTCCTTTAATTTCTTTTTTAATAGGGGGTGATATTTAAACCACTTCTCTCTAGGGATATCAATGTGCGCAGCAAATGATTCACAAAAAAGGCTACGATCTCAGATTCAAGTCCATATATAGTGCTAAACTTGTGAAAAGCACCGGTATTCATAAAACATTAAACACAATAAAATTCAAGCGTAATACCTGATTCATTACCTTAATCAAGTTCCCAATCTTTAGAGTTGCATTTAATTCTTTCCAAGAGATCCAACTTGAATTCAATATTCTTCTTCATAAAAGAACCAGTACATGAAGTATCGAGCATGGTTTGATAATTTTGAGAAAGCCAAGCATAAGTTTTTTGAATAATAACTTCTCTTGGGATATCATGATTGGGTCATGAATATAATAGTGACTTAAGCCCCCCCAAGCTAGTGAAATACTTTCATCTTCACGAGGACAACAATTATACATATAATTCCGATCACGATGAACTAGATGCATAGGATAAAACTTTTGGTGGAATTTTAATTTCAATCGATTCCAGTTCCATGATCCAACATCATCACATAGCCTATACCATGTCAATGATTTTCCCTTCAAAGATAAAGGGAAAACCTTATTCGGATAAACCTGCAAGCTTAAATAATCCATAAACTTCATCCACATGTATTAGGTGCATATCAGGATGTTCAGTTCCATCTCCTGTATAAGGATTAGCTAGTAGTTGTTCTAACTTACCCAAAGGAAATTCATAACTATATTTTGAGTAGGTGCTGTAGGTTGAGGGGAAAATAATTGTGGTTCTGGTCGAGGTGAAGATACCTCGAACAAACCCCTCAAAGCATTGCTTTCCATAGTAACAAGTGACAGTAAATTTTAGCACACAATATAAGTTTTTCCTTATCGATTTCCACTCACCAAGAGCGCTTCCCTCCCGGCAATGGCGCCACAAAAGAGTCTTGATGACCCACAATTATAGGGGATCAATTGTAGTTCTTTCGTAAGTAAGATTGTCGAACCCAACATGGAGCAGAAGGAAATGATAAGCGGTTTTCAGCATGGTAATTTCTACAAGCACTGAAATTGTAAGTAGCAAGTAGTTTGATAGCAAGGTAATTTGAAACGAGCAAGTAACGGTAAAACTAGGTAAGGTGCAGAAAGGTATCCCAATCCTTTTGTGGCAAAGGACATGAGAAAACTATCTCTTGTGATAGATAAAGTGTTCTTGAGGGCACAGGGGAATTTTATCTAGTCACTTTCATCATGTTGGTTTGATTTGTGTTCGTTACTTTGATAATTTGATATGTGGGTGGACTGGTGCTAAGGTGTTGTTCTTACTTGAACTAACAACCCTACTTATGATTAACCCCCTCGCAAGCATCCGCAACTACGAGAAAAGTATTAAGACAAAGTCTAACTATATCATTAAACATGTGGACCCAAATCAGCCCCTTACGAAGTAGCGCATAAACTAGGGTTTAAGTTTCTGTCACTCTAGCAACCTATCATCTAATAACTACACCACAATGCATTCCCTTAGGCCCAAGAATGGTGAAGTGTCGTGTGGGGACCCCGACTCATAAGTCGTGGTCACAGAATGCACATGTACAATGATCCCAGAGATCAATGCTCACTGAACACACAGAAGCTGAACAACAAGAGTCTTACATCCATACTTAACATATTACACAAATAGAGACCATGAAGGCCAAGTCTTACATAGATAGGGCCCCAAAGGCCAAAACAACAAACATAACTAGCAGCGGAAATCTTGATCGATAGCGTAGACCCATGCCATCTTCCTTAACCTACAGGCATTCTGACTGGGAAACGTCCTGGTTTGCATGTTCGTCACCAACAAACTCTTCACAATATTCCTGCTCTTCCATGCCTGGCCAATTAAATAACCAGTGGAAAGACAATGTGTACTTTGAATGTACTCGCAAACAACCCATGTTTTGATACAAGGTATAACAATGCATGATATAGCATTAAGTAGGTAAGTTTGCAGAAAGCTAATTTTGAGTGCAATGACATGATCAAGTAACTTGTAAAAGCATCTATCATGAGGTAGTAGATATCCATGTGAACAGGTTACAAATATAAAAATGAACGGGGGTTAAACAACTCATGTTCAATCATCATGCCAAGTCATCAGACTTAGCTCAACCATCAACTTTCTTCCACACACGCACATAGACCATGTTTCTGTAAACTCTGGACATAGTTTAAGCAGCACCACCCAACTCTCCTTGACAGTGGACACGACTATTCGAATAGTTTTACACTCTGCAGAGGTTGCACACTTGACCCACAAGACTCGGGGAACTTCCGTGTCATCCACGACTCGCGGTATATATGATACCCGAGGTAAGCACCCGAAGAACGCCTTTCCCCTAGTGATACTAAACAAAGAGTCCACTCATTGGTGCCACCCCTCATGATATACATCACACATATCATCCATGAGGGTACACAACGGTGTGCCCGATGCCTGTAAAGACAGCGCATGGTCGCCCTACCACGCACGACCCCATATCAAGAGTGACCACATCACTCCCACCACTAGTAATGCGGGCTTTCTGCTAGTACCCACCAAAGTACATGTAAGGTTGGACGATTGTCGTCGTTTTCTCATGATAGATGCCATAGGGTGGCTTATCGAGAGTGGTGGGGGCCGAAGGAATAATGGGATCGAGGACAAGCGGTGTGAGACACATGATGTACCCATGTTTGGGGCCCTCCGTGGGAGTTAACACCTCTAGTCCTCCTTGCCTAGTTGATGGGTCAAGAGGACTACAATGTGCTCCTAGAGCTGTTGGTTGGAGGAGGAAGAAGGGGTTGGCCGACTCTTCCTACCTTTTCTATGTGTGGAGATGAACCGGGGAGATGATGATAATGCTTGCCCCTGGCATGGGGGCTCCGAGAGGGTTTTATAGGCCAACCCCGCAGCTTACAATATGCATGGATTGTACTGGGGTGGGGGCCCGGCTGGCAGTCTCTCTAGCCGACCGATGGTCCCGTCATCTCTGTCGTCTCATCGCTCATAGGGCCCGCTGATACGTCCATTTTGCATCATGCTTTTATATTGATATTTATTGCATTATGGTTTGTTATTACATGTTATGGTACAATAGTTATGCCTTTTTTCTCTTATTTTACAAGGTTTACATGAAGAGGGAGAATGTCGGCAGCTGGAATTCTTGGCTAGAAAAGGAGCAAATATGAGAGACCTATTCTCAACAACTCCAAAACTCCTGAAAAGTTATGGAGAATTATTTTGGAATATATAAAAAATATTGGGCGAAAAAAATACCAGAGGGGACCCACCAGGAGGTCACAAGCCTGTCGGGCGCGGCCTACCCCCTGGTCGCACCGTTGGGGCTTGTGGGCCCCCTGGCAGCCCTTCGGTGCCCATCTTCTGCTATATGAAGGGTTTTGACCTGGAAAAAAAATTGTAAGAGATCTTTGGGGATGAAGCGCCACCATCTCGAGGCGGAACTAGGGCAAAACCAATCTAGAGATCCGGCAGAGCTGTTCTGCCGGGGAAACTTCCCTCCCGGAGGGGCAAATCGAAGCCATCTTCATCACCAACGATCCTCTCATTGAGAGGGGGTCAATCTCCATCAACATATTAACCAGCACCATCTCCTCTCCAAACCCTAGTTCATCTCCTGTATCCGATCTTTGTCTCAAAACCTCAGATTGGTATCTGTGGGTTGCTAGTAGTGTTGATTACTCCTTGTAGTTGCTGCTACTTAGTTTACTTGGTGGAAGACCATATATTCAGATCCTTTTTGATAATTAATACTCCTATGATTATGAACATGAACATGCTTTGTGAGTAGTTACGTTTGTTCCTAAGGACATGGTATAATTCTTGTTATAAGTAATCATGTGAATTTGGTATTCGTTCGATATTTTAATGAGATGTATGTTTTCTCTCCACTAGTGGTGTTATGTAAACGTCGACTACATGACACTTCACCATTATTTGGCCCTAGGGGCAGGCATTGGGAAGTAATAAGTAGATGATGGGTTGCTAGAGTGACAAAAGCTTAAACCCTAGTTTATGCGTTGCTTCATAAGGGGCTAATTTGGATCCATATGTTTCATGCTATGGTTAGATTTATCTTAATTCTTCTTTAGTAGTTGCAGATGCTTGCGAGAGAGGTTAATCATAAGTGGGAGGTTTGTCCAAGTAAGGGAACCACCCCAGCACCGGTCCACCCACATAAAAAATTATCAAAGTAATGAACGTGAATCAAATGAGCATGAGGAAAACTAGCTTGACAGAAATTCCCATGTGTCCTCAAGAGTGCTTTGCTTTATATAAGAGTTTGTCCAGGCCTGTCCTTTGCCACAAAATGGATTGGGATACCTTGCTGCACCTTTTCTACACTTGTTACTTGTTACCCATTACGAATTACCTTATCACAATCTATTTGTTACTGATAATTACAGTGCTTGCAGAGAATACCTTACTGAAAACCACTTGTCATTTCCTTCTACTCCTCGTTGGGTTCGACACTCTTACTTATTGAAAGGATTATGATATATCCCCTATACACTTGGGTCATCACCGGCCGGCTGCGGGACCCTGATGGGGCCCGCCTTCTGGCCTTTGCAATTGGTACGTGGTCACCTGCCTCGGCACGGCCCGTACTGTGCGGCTTCGCCTTGTGGCAGCCGATCGCGGTCAGCCGTATGGCCGGCCACCCTATAGCCACGAGGGGGCAGGTAATGGAGTGGATGGGGGCGTGCCGACACTGTCTCTTTGCCCGGTCGAGGTCGACCACGATCAGCGGTACGACGACACGTATTGTAGCCACGTGGTTCTTTCGTCAGCTGTCACTGCAGCCATGCGGGGATTCATCACGGGGGTCATGTCTAGTCACCGTGCGCGGGTACGGTGGGAGGGCACCAGTGCTTGTCCGTTTGAGGTTCGGCGGGGGAGCCGGTCCTCGACGTGCTCCCCAGCTGCCCGACAGGTGGCTACATGCCAGCCGGCCATGGGCCAACCGGCCTTGTACCAGTCGACCATGCTCTAACCGGTCATGGGCCAGCCAGCCGTACGTTAGCCGGTCGGGCGCTAGCCAGTTGTATTGTTTTGGAAAGTGGTTGAATCTCCTAGTTATGGCATGCCCGGGGGTTATAACCCCGTTAGTTGTCCCCGAAGCCGGCAGGGCCCTGCGTTTTTTCCAAACAACGGGGAGCCGATGGCTTCATACTTTTCAGAGTTAAGCGGCATGGGTCCTGGAACAACAACCCAGCTAGCCGAGCGCGCCGGTTGTTGTGCCCGACACCTCGGGTCCCGTGGTGACGCTTCGCAACGCACGCCGGGCTGCGGTATGCCACACATGACATTGCGAGCGCCATGGGCCCCACCCCTGGGGATGCGACGGGACATCGCCATAGGACTAGCCCAATAGGCCTTGGGCAGCGGGCGGGGATCCTTTGCGGCCGAACCCCGGCGGTTGCGGCCCGTGATGCCCTTGTCTGGCAGATTTCTCGGGGGCGTGAGCGCAATTAATCCCCACGTCCCCTGGCCTTTGCCCCCTTATTTATAAGGGGAGGGGAGAGGCAGAGGTAGTTGGCACGTCCTCTCCCCGTTGTCTTCTTGCTCTCATTGCCCCGCGCCTTGAGCTCGTGTCGTCTGCCGCCGTTCGCCTTCTCGCGCTTGCTACGGCTGCCAGTGGGAGGCCGCCGAGATTCGCTGTGCCATAAGACTCCACCGTCCTCTCCCCAGCGCGTGCATCCGCCCTGGAGATGGCGGACGACCCTTTCGGCAGTTGGGGCGGCTCCGTCGTGACCGCGGAGGACATCGAGTACCTCTGTTGCGCCCGAATGCTGTCGTCGGGGGACCGCATCGCCACCCATCCTCTGGGCGATAAGGTGGTGCCGGAGCCTGAGGTGGGAGAGTGCGTGGTTTTGGCCTCCCGGTGAGCAGGTTCGTCAGGCTCTTCCTTGACACCCTCAACTTCGAGCTGCATGATACGTCTCCAACGTATCTATAAGTTTTGATTGTTCCATGCTATTATATTATCTGTTTTGGATGTTTTATATGCATTAATATGCTATTTTATATTATTTTTGGGACTAACCTATTAATCTAGAGCCTAGTGCGAGTTTCTGTCTTTTCCTTGTTTTTGAGAATTGCACATAAGGAATATTAAACGGAGTCCAAACGGAATAGAACCTTCGGACTGATTTTTTTGGACCGGAAGGAAACCAACATGCTTGGAGACCAAAGCAGGAGAGCCACTATGGGGCCACAAGCCCTAGGGGCGCGCCCAGGGGGTAGCGCTCGCCCTGCAGGCTTGTGGGCCCACAACAGCCCTCCTAACCCTAATCTTTGGCCTATAAATACCCAAATATTCCCTATTTATCAAAACAAGCCACGAAAACACTTTTCCGCCGCCAGAAGCCTCCGTTCACGAGATATCCAATCTTGGAGCCTTTTCCGGTAATCTGCCGGAAGGGGATTCGATCACGAAGGGCATCTACATCAACTCCATTGCCCCTCCGATGATGCGTGAGTAGTTCACCACAGACCTTCGGGTACATAGTTAGTAGCTAGATGGCCTCTTCTCTCTCTTTGCCCTTCAATACCATGTTCTTCATGATCTTCATGGAGATCTATCCGATGTAATACTTGCTTGTATCTCCTACTGGATTGATACCTTGGTTCTCAACAACTGAGGGAAATACTTATCTAATTTGCTGCATCATCCGTTCCTCTTCACGGAAACCAACGCATGCTCGAGAAGTAGCACTTCACCATCTAGGGCCGAACTCCATCTTGCATCTCTCCAGTTTTGTGACCCTCTACGAGGGCTACCTCGGCCTCCTCCCTTTTCTGGAGCTATGGAGGAAGATTTTTTACCTCAAGGCCCTGAAGAATGACAACGAGCCATACGCCTACGGGGGAGCGGTGGTGTGCGTCTGTGGGACACTTTCCCCCGCCTCACCCGCATTGACTCCCTCAAGAAGTGGAACAGGTCCTTCTTCTACGTGAAGAACGTCGACCCGACGCAGGACTATATCCGGTTGCCGCCCTTCGTCAATGTCTCGTCCATGGGGCCGAACTGGATGGGAGACAAAGTGGCTGGAGAGGTCACCAGCATCTTGGGTCGGCTGCATTCCATGAGGGGTGGAGAGGGGCTTGTCGCGGCCGCCCTAGTGGTCGCCTTCGTCAATCGTTGGGTGTTGCCTCTATAATAGATGCCGCACCGAATTTGTGACATGGGAGGCCGACGCAACCCGTGCCGGCTGTCCACCTTCGAGTTGATGCCGGCTCAGGTGGCGGAGCGGGTGAACTCCATCACCAGCTTTAAGCTGGAGACACGTAAGTGGCGCTTCGACAAGATGCCATACAGCTGGCTTGACCCGGTGCCCTTGGTACGTTTCCTTGCAACCATGTTTCTCCCCCCCCTCGTTCTTCTCTCCCCGGCCCCTGTGCTCACGTGTCGTGCTGACCGCATCATTTTTTGCAACAGAACACGCCAGATGGCCTGCACCCCCAAGTGTTTGAGGCAGACCGCGCCGACTCTGATCTAGAGGATTTCGAGTTGGGGAGGGGCATTGAGGAGGATGTCGAGTCCTCCGGAGACCCAGGAGTCGGCGGGTCCCGGGCGGCTGGTGAGTTTGATCTTGCACCCACGATCAGAGATTGGACCGATGATGACGATGATGATGATGACGTCCCGATTTTGGATGCGCCTGATACGTCTCCAACTTATCTATAATTTTTGATTGTGTCATACTATCATATTACCTGTTTTGGATGTTTTATATGCATTAATATGCAATTTTATATTATTTTTGGGACTAACTTATTAATCTAGAGCCTAGTGCTAGTTTCTATTTTTTCCTTGTTTTTGAGTATTGCACATGTGGAATATTAAACGGAGTCCAAATGGAATAAAATCTTTGCAATGATTTTTTATTGAACAAAAGAGATCTACCAGGCTTGGAGTGCAAGGGAAGGAAGATGCCAAGAGGACACAAGCCTGGTCGTGCCTGGCAGGCTTGCCACCTCCTGGCAGGTCTCCTAGCCCTAATCTTAGTCCTATAAATACCCAAATATTCCCCCAATACCAAAAAGAGCAACTCAAATACTTTTCTGCTGCTAGAATACTCTATTCCCGAGAGATCCAATCTTGGAGCCTTTTCCCGTAATCTGCCTGAGGGTAATTCGATCACGGAGGGCATCTACATCAACTCCATTGCCCCTCCGATGATGCGTGAGTAGTCCAGAACAGACCTACGGGTCCATAACTAGTAGCTAGGTGGATTCTTCTCTCTCTTTGTGCTTCAATACCATGTTCTCCATGATCTTCATGGAGATCTATCCGATGCAATACTCCTTTGCGGTGTGTTTGTCGAGATCCGATGAATTGTGGGTTTATGTTTAGATTATCCATGAATATTATTTGAGTCTATTCAGAATTCTTATATGCATGATTTCAAATCTTTGCAAGTCTCTTCGATTTATTGGTTTGGTTTGGCCAACTAGATTGGTAATTCTTGCAATGAGAGAAGTGCTTAGTTTTGGGTTCAATCTTGTTGTGTCCTCACCGAGTGACAAAGTAGGGGTAGCGAGGAACGTATTGTATTGTTGCCATCAAGGGTAACAAGATGGGGTTTTCATCATATTTCTTGAGTTTATCCCTCTACATCATGTCATCTTACCTAATGCGTTACTCTGTTCTTCATGAACTTAATAATCTAGATGCAGGCAGGAGTCGGTCGATGTGTGGAGTAATAGTAGTAGATGTAGAATCGTTTCGGTCCACTTGACATGGACGTGATGCCTATATGCATAATCGTTGCCTTGGATATCTTCATAATTATTCACTTTTCTATCAATTGCTCAACAGTAATTTGTCACCCACCGTGATATTTTCCTTCAAGAGAGAAGTCTCTAGTGAAACCTATGCCTACCAAGTACCGATCACAAACTCATCTCTTGTATTTACATTATTTGCCATTTACCTCTCGTTTTCCTCTCCCCCATTTGAATACACAGTTGCATGGAAATCCCTACTAACTCACATTGATATCTATTAATGGGCATTTCCATAGCCCGTTGATACGCCTAGTTGATGTGAGACTATCTTCTCCTTTCCCTTCACAACCTCCACCATATTCTATTCCAACTATAGTGATATATCCATGTCTCATGCTCATGTATTGCGTGAGACTTGAAAAAGTTTGAGAAAATAAAAGTGTGAAACAATTGCTTGACTTGTCATTGGGGTTGTGCATGATATAAATACTTTGTGTGGGGAAGATGGCGCATAGCCAGACTATATGATATTGTAGGGATAACTTTCTTTTGCCATTATATTTTGAAGAGATACAATTGCTTTGCTAGTATGCTTGAAATATTATTGTTTTTATGTCAACATTAAGCTTTTGTTTTGAGTCTTACGGATCTGAATATTCATGCCACAATCAAGAATATTACATGGATAAATATGTTAGGTAGAATTGCACATCAAATTTTTTGTTTTCATCATTTACCTACTCGAGGACGAGCAGGAATTAAGCTTGGGGATGCTGATACGTCTCCAATGTATCTATAATTTTTGATCGTGTCATGCTAGTATATTATCTGTTTTGGATGTTTTATATGCATTAATATGCTATTTTATATTATTTCTGGGACTAACTTATTAATGTAGAGCCTAGTGCCAGTTTCTGTTTTTTCCTTGTTTTGAGTATTGCATATATGGAATATTAAATGGAGTCCAAACGGAATAAAATCTTCGCGATGAATTTTTATGGAACAAAAGAGATCTACATGGTTGGAGTGCAAGACAAGGAAGCTGCTAGGAGGTCACAAGCCATGGGGCCCGGCCACCCCTGGCCGCGCCTGACAGGTCTCCTAGCCCTAATCTTCGTCCTATAAACACCCAAATATTCCCCCAATACCAAAAAGAGCAACACAAATACTTTTCTGCCGCCAGAAGTCTCCGTTCCCGAGAGATCCAATCTTGGACCCTATTCCGGTAATCTGCCGCAGGGGGATTCGACCACGGAGGGCATCTACATCAACTCCATTGTCCCTCAGATGATGCGTGAGTAGTCCACCACAGACCTATGGTTCCATAACTAGTAGCTAGATGGCTTCTTCTCTCTCTCTGTGTGCTTCAACACCATGTTCTTCACGATCTTCATGGAGATCTATCCAATCTAATACTCTTTTGCGGTATCTTTGTCGAGATCCGATGAATTGTGGGTTTATATTCAGATTATCCATGAATATTATTTGAGACTTTTCTGAATTCTTATATGCATGATTTCATATCTTTGCAAGTCTCTTCGAGTTATTGGTTTGGTTTGGCCAACTAGATTGGTAATTCTTGCAATGGGAGAAGTGCTTAGTTTTGGGTTCAATCTTGTGGTGTCCTCACCCAGTGACAAAGTAGGGGTAGCAAGGCACATATTGTATTGTTGCCATCAAGGGTAACAATATGGGGTTTTCATTATATTGCTCGAGTTTATCCCTCTACATCATGTCATCTTACCTAATGCGTTACTCTGTTCTTCATGAACTTAATACTCTAGATGCAGGCAGGAGTCGGTCGATGTGTGGAGTAATAGTAGTAGATGCAGAGTCGTTTCGGTCTACTTGACACGGAGGTGATGCCTATATGCATAATCATTGCCTTGGATATCCTCATAATTATTCTCTTTTCTATCAATTGCTCGACAGTAATTTGTTCACCCACCGTGATATTTTCCTTCAAGTGAGAAGCCTCTAGTGAAACCGGTGGCACCCGGGTCTACTTTCCATAATATATTTTCAGATCTATAAACCAAAAATACCGAAAATACCTTGATGCATTTATTTACTTTTTACTTTCTGCAATCTTTTACATCTGTCTCTATCAGATCTAATCCTTGCAAATAAGCGTGAAGGGATTGACAAGCCCTTTATAGCATTGGGCGCAAGACTTTGATTGTTTGTGTAGAAGCATCCATTGGTGACTTGCTTGTTCCTCATATTGGATTGATAACTTGGTTCTCCACAACTGAAGGAAATACTTATCTATTTCGTTGCATCACCGTTTCCTCTTCATGGGAAAACCAACGCACGCTCAAGAGGTAGCAGCACCTCCCGCCATAGCTTGACGGGAGCCGCGGGGAAGCAGCGAGGTGCTCCCGGCTAGGGGCCGGACAGGCAATGGGACCCGGAGGGAAAATAGGCTGGCTACTGGGCAGCCGTCGGCGCCCCAGCCGGTGCGGAAGAGGACGCGTGTCGCCGTTGCGAAGCCGCCACCGCGGGCCACGCGCCCCTTTCATGGGAACGAGTCTTACAGTAGAATATAGGGGTACGTAAGGAGAGGGCAGAGTCCTAGCTACAGCAAGGGTGTACACACGGATGTATGAGTTTAGGCCCCTCTCGTGGAGGTAATAGCCCTATGTCTCAGCGCTCGGGAGCTCTTGTAGTGTGGAATATGAGTGTTACAGGGGGTGCGAACCCTTGTGCCAGAGAGGAGAGGCGGCTTATATATAGTGCGCTGCTCCTCATGAATGCCCGGCAACCAAGGGTTCGATCGTGGGAATAAAGGCATATGTTACTGATAACGTATACAATAAATGCTACTAATGGTGAATCATCGAATGTTTGCCTCTTGGCCTCCCTGGGGTGCCTTCTAGTCTTCTGGTGTCGACTGTCCGTTGGTTCTTCCGAGTGAGAGGAGACTGTTGTCACGCCCAAGATGCGATCCTATCCTTATTTTGGCACGAGGGCCTCGACAGGGATAGAAGTGCATCTCGTCGTGTTTGCAATAATGGATATTATTACAAGTACAATTTATAGAAGAGATGAGTATATGGAATTGGCCTACACTTGCCACAAGCTACAACAATATCACATCAATACAACAACATATTCAAACATCATACATAAGAGCAAGGTCCGACTACAGACGAAACCAAATGATAAAATGACATCCAACCTTGCTATCCCAGGCTGCCGCCTGGAACCCATCCTAGATCAATGAAGAAGAAGAAGAACTCCAAATCAAACAAGCATTGCGCTCACGTCAAATCATCGCATTACCTGTACCTGCAACTGTTGTTGTAGTAATCTATGAGCCACGAGGACTTAGCAATCTCATTTCCAAGCGTATCAAGAATAGAAAAGCTTAATGGGTGAGGTATGGTTAAGTGGTAAGGCTACATGAATCGACTAGCATTTCTTTGAGTGGCTAACTTACGAATACAGAAAGTAAAGTGGGTGGTCTACGCATAACGGACGTGAACTAGCAATGATCACTAAGTGATCCTGAACACCAACTTACGTCAATCATAACCGCACCATGTTCTCTCCCTGATAAGGACTCACGAGAAGAGACAGTCACGGATACGCACACAGTTGGTGTATTTTATTTGAGTTGACTTCAAGTTTACTATGACCGGGTGTTAAACAAAGTTTCCAAGTTGCCACATAACCGCGGGAACGGCTTTCCGAAAGATTTAACCCTGCAGGGGTGCTCCAACTCATCCATCACAAACTAACCACATGTCGCGTTGGAATTCCTCAACTGCGGAATCACCCATAGTATTTGCGGAATCCCGACGGAAATCTCAACTTCGAGATAGCCCGAAGTGTCGTCAAAATCCCACGCGCAAGACGTTCGAGAAAGGTAAAAAGAAGTCCATCAAGGCCTCCCGACCTGTCGACGATCCCGATAGGAGCCGAGTATCTCGTTCTCAGGACACGGCAGATAAGTGGCGCACATAGTGGCTTTATAGAAATCCCCCAAGTGGCCCTGGGGTGGCCCCACACAGTGCTCTAGTTTGGACCTACACTCATGAGGAGCACTGGCCTGGGTTGTTGATTAGGATCCTCGGGTTAATTACTCCCGATGCAGGTTTATTAGTTATTAGGCAAATGTAGTACCAATGTTGTGCCTTGCCATAGAAGCTTTATCCTAAAATGAAAATCATGGGGGTCCTCATAACAACCCCGAGCATGTTAGGAGCGCCCAACATGGAACATAACACCGGTTCACAAGTAACTAGGGGCGGCAAAACTAGAACAAAACACCGAGCAAAAGGCCAAGCCTTCCACCTTTTACCAAGTATATGCGTGCATGATATTAAATAGCAATAATATTGTGATATAACAAAGAATATCCATGTTGACACATGGAAGCAATTGCACCTGTAGCTAGAAACCCTATAGGAAGGGCTGAGCAAGCGGTAACATAGCCAACCAATGGTTTGTTGGGAGGTGGAGGGTTAAAGGCTTTTCATGGCAATGTTGGGAGGCTTGACAAACAAGTGGTAGGTAGCGTGACATAGCGATAGAAAAATGAGACAAATACCATGGCAATGATAGTAGTGGTATCCGGGGAAATGTGTCATCTTGCCTGAGATCCCGCTTGGAAGAAGAACGAGTCCATGAAGAAGACGATCCAACGTAGTCGAACGAATCCTCACACTCCGAACGCTTTCGGAACTCCATCGAGAAGGAACAATCCGAAAACAACAATCAACACATGAAAAACATCATAACATATGCATGAAATGATGCACAATCAAATATGATGCATGTTATTCATGACATGACAAAGCACAACAATCAACTTCTACACATTAAGTGAAGCTCAATATGCAACGAGTCGCATATTGACGAAACTCCATATTAGAATTACTTAGTTCACTCCCGTTTAGGTACATATCAATGTTAAATGTTGGTAAACATGGAAAGAGGTGAAGCATAAGTAAACTACACTATCTAGGCATCTTAAATGTGGTCGGAAACAAATTATAGTATTTCCAAAACGACCCCATATGTTAATTTCGAAATTAGTCCAGATATGAACTAACCATATTTTATATTTGTTAAACAACAGAATAAAGTATACCATGCCATTCTACATGTTATTCTAGTCAATTTACATATATGGAACATCTCAAACGGAGCTACGGTCTAAAAGATATGACAATCACAAGTTTGTATGCCATGAATGCAAAATGCATGAAACTGACAACCACGAACTTTTCAAATCATGAATTCATCAAGATATTATGATTCTACATGAAATTCCAAGCAAGTTTCATATGTGTCATGTCCAAAACGGAGCTACGGTTCAACGACAACAACCCATACAAGGTTTAGTGCAAATCTGTCCAAAACAGCAACATGGCATATTGCAACCCACAAATCAACAAGCTACAGCCACCTAAAATTCTCAACAAGGGCATGGTGGTGAAGCCTACATGATGCTCAAATATTAATCTATTCACATTAAGTTGATTAGAAGCATGGATCAATAGGAAATGAGCTCAGAAGAAGGCTACTTGCTAACAGTTTCAGACTTTGTGAAAATAGCAGTTTTTGACAGTGCAGTTTTTATCACGAAGGCATATTGACAGCAGTAAAACTATATGCTACAGTGCGTATTATGGCATGAAACTTAACAGCATGCAAGAGGACATTATCAACTACAAATAACTCCAGTATACCTACCCCAAAGGGGTTCTAGATCACTAGCAAAACACATGGCAAGACAACAACAAAATATTACAGATTCGAGACTTAGAAATATTTTCGACCCTCAAAATAGCAGTATTTTATAGCATGTTGGCAACAATAAAATAACACCTAAACATGCATTAACATGGCAACCAAAATGACCAGGGGCTAGTGCACATGTCAAAGGGCAAATCTCGCGTTCAAAATTATTTCATATCATGCATGGATTAAATCACACGAAAATAACAAGAGGGCAACACAGCAAAATAACATGCACACGAACTTACTCAAATAACAAAACTAAATGCACCGATAAATTCTATGGATTTTTCTACCCCAAAAACATATATAATATGTATAGGTTCATGTAGGAAAATATGTCACAATTAATTATGCAAGCTTATGGCCTAATCCCCTTTTAGCAATTATAAATACAAGTTAAATGCAAATGTTACAATGGACAAGTTTTTCATGCATGAAAACAAGATGGCGATAATACGAACATTTTTAATATATTGATGGATTATATTCCGGTGCATGTTAAATAATTATGGGTGATGCAAAACATGGCATTTGTGCAACAATGATGCAAACAGCAAGCTTAGGTATTTTAAACATGGATGAAAACATCATATTATTAATCTACACGAAATTCTACACGTTTTACATATCTATACTTTTTACAAACGATGCACGGTTATTTATCTATGAGCAATGCAAATGTAGCCTTTTTCTGAAATTATTAATGCAGTGGTTAAGTGGAGAAATTCACAAACACTAAAAAAACACTAAGGGCCAAATCTGGAGCTTCGGGCCTAACGAACATGCGCGCCAGATAACTAAACTATGCACATGGGTAACATATGGAGGGATTAGGCGCTGGCTCACCATAGTGGGCCTAGCCCATGTCGGTGGGGGCGAGGCAGGCCGACGGGGACTGGGGCCTGTCCATGCGAGTTCTAGTGAGCATGTGCTTGTCCGTTGTGGTCGTCCTCCTCCTCGAGCGAGGTATGACCCAGGCACGAGACGACAACGCTGGCCGGTGGGAGGGCGAGGCAAAGGCGGGGATGGTCGAAGGCAGCGCTGGGCAGCAGGCGAATCTGGCGGATCTGGGGCGGAGGGGCTCATTCCCGACAACGGCGAGCTGCGGGGCCGGCGGCCGGACTTTGGGCGCTGCATTGCAGCTCCTGCGAAGAGTTGAGAGAGAGGGAGAGATGAGAGATGTCCGGGAGGGGAGATGGGGAACGAGAGAGAGAGGGCGACGAGGTCCGGCCTACGATGGTCGCCGGCAACGGCTCAGGCACGGGACAAGGCGCTCGGGAGGAGTGGTTTCTCCATGACGGCTGCGGGATCTGGGGCTCTGTGGTCGCCGGACATTGTACGATTTGACCACGGACATGTCCGGTAGGTGGGGTTTTTTGGGCGATCTGAGCCCCAGATTTGGCTGGGTGGCTAGGGCTGTGGGATTGGAGGGAGGTGAGTCTAGAAGGTGGTTTTTTTGAGGGTGTGGCTCTAATTTTACATGAGGGAAACCCTAGAGAGTGAAGGGGCTCTCTCCATGGGGGGTGGTTTAAATAGGGAATGGCACTAGGGGGGCTGGACCTCGTTCGCCCGGTCGCGATCCGATGACCACGAACGGAGGGAGGGGCTAGGTTGGGCTAGTGGGTTGTGGAGAGGTGGTTGGGCCAAGAAGAGAGGGAGGTAGCGGCCCGTGACACGAGTTTGAAACACCAAAAACATCCGATGAATAACCCGATGATGGTGCCGCTACAGGTGACCGTTGGGGTATCAAATGAACTCTGATTGTGATGAAACTTGGCAGGCGGTCTACGCACAATATAACAAGATCGCATGCCAACTTTCGACCCAATCCGAGAATATGTTTAACACACTTTAAAAATATATATTATTGGAGCCGCGGGCATGTGCGTGTGTGCTTTGGCTCAAAACAGTCGATGGCAAGAGCAGAGAGAAGCGACAACTACAAACGGATGCAAGTTTTTGAAAACGAGTGACGATGCCATGCAGATGATGCAAATGATGCGGTGATGAATGCAACAAGCACTGAAACACAAGAGGAGAATGTAAATAAAAGGGGAACCTCCTGGAGCGTCGGTCCCAGGCTGTTACAACTCTCCTCCACTAAATGAGGATCTCGTCCCGAGATCTAGAATGATAAGGGGAAGAGAAGGAGCAAGAGGTAAACTTAGTTGCTTCGTTGACAAATGAGTGAAACCAATGAAACATGAAGGTTGGAAAGAGATGAAGAACGACATGAGGAACAAGCAAGAATTCAAAAGAAATTTCGGCAGCACTTCGGTAGGATAGAGAGGAAAAAATTGATATGATGGGAAACTTGAAAAGAGAACACAACCCTCCGGTTAAATGGATGAGCAAAAGAAAATGATCTTGATAAATCGAGATGATGAATCGAAGAGAGCACCTCCAGATCAAACGAATAGAAACTAGATCATTGGAAAGGAAGGAATGGAGAACAAAATGACATATTTCTACCACAATTGAATTTGAAAAGCTTGGTTGAACGGAGTTGATGGAGAATCAACAATGAAAAGAATAGCTTGTTATGGGCTTATAGACAACATCTCAAAATTATGAGGTGGCAACCTGTCACAATAGAAACAATTGATTGCTTAAGAGCAACAAGATATGCAAAACTTCTTTCACCAAGAGGATACATTGAGAATTTGGAACTTGATATGCACCATGATAGGAACAATCAATAGGAAACACTTTAGATGAAACCCGATCCAAGATAACTCCGAGAAAGAAATGATGGGTTTACTTATCTCATTCTTGACAATTTTCCTTTGAGACTCCTCATAATCAAGAATTTAATAACACCATCTCAAAAGACAATGGAGAAGGAATTTAACTTTTAAATCCAAGAGAATGAACACTTGAGCACCTCCAACAAGAATCTTGAAGAACACTTCGAGAAGAATTACATCCTTAGCAAACCACCATGAAGAACCTCTTGAAGAACTACAGAAAAAATGATGATCAAAGAATGAACGTTGGGAAGAATAATATGGAAGCCTTGCCATGGTTTAGAAGAAGCTTCACGAAGATATACATGAGAAAACTTGGAACCCTAGAAAAGAAAAGTTGAACAATTTAGAATCGAGAATTTTATATCATGAACAACTCCGAAAGAAGGATAGAAATCATTGATGAAACAAGAATAAGAGTTATGTTATGCTTATCCTTCATCAAGTTAAACTGATGACAAGCAACGGATTGAGCACACAACTTATTCTTCTTGAAAATGATAGGAAAGAGAAATAGATCACAAACTTGAAGAAGTCTTGAACGAGAACACCGGTAAGAATTTGAAATTAATGGGTATACTACAAATGAATGGAATCACATGAGAACAAAGAGATCACGATTCTCCTAGCACGAAACTTGACTAAAGGACCTAAATAATTGAGAGACGAACGAAGAGACAACAATTGATAAGAATTCGAGAACAAAAGCTGAAAGCTGAGAACGAAGAAATCTTCTGAAATGATGGCCTTCGGAGATTCGAGAAATGAAAACAATTATGAAACACACCGAATAGATATGGGAGGAATTACTCATGATCGAAACAATTTGAGAGGAAAGCATCAATGATACCATGACTCTAGGATAATGGAATGAGATTTAAGAGGAACACTTCTTGGGACTTGAATGATGAGAATGATGACGAGAACACCACCAAGAATTAGTGAGATGCTCCGGAAGAATGAAGAAAGAAGGGTTCAGACAATGATGAAAATGATTCGAAGCGATCTAGAAGAGGAATATGACTAAGGAAATCATTCTTACATCATATTGAGAGGAACTTGAGAACATCTCCGGAAGGATTAGAAGAGCAAGGTAAGATCCTGGGGAAAACATGCGGGTTATGGGCCCACTGAAAAGAAACCACTGTTGAAATGAATGCTTAGAAAGAGAGATTGCACCGGTACAAACCAAAACTTGATGAGGTGAGAACCTCGAAAAGATTTGATAGGATTTGAACGGAACACAAATCTTCTGAGATATCTTCAGCCTCCAGATAGAACAAAGAGAGGCGAATAAACAAGAGAGGCTTGTATAATAAATTCCAACATGGATACGGTTGAACGAATGAGAAAGGATATGATGAACACTAGGAGCTTGAATCAAATCCACCGGAGAAGACTAACAACAAGAACAAAGGATATGAGGAAAGATCTTGAAATTGAAACTCCCGAGAATCTCCACAAGAATAACCAGATACAATACATAATACATGATAGGGGATGCATTCAGCGATTGAAAAGGATATGAAGAACATTGAGATCTTGAATTTAATGCACCATGAAGGAAAACAATAATAAAGAATTGATGAATTTGAATCTCTTGAGGATCTTCACAATGAATCATCGGATACGATACAAAAGAAAAGATAGAGGAGCATTCATGATAATAAAGGCATTTGGATGAGAATTTAATCATTGAAGAAAAATGGCGGGAGGGTGGGAAAAACAAAGAAAACTTGGGAGAGCTGAAATGAACTCCGGGAAAGAATAAGAGGATTGATCTTGCAAATATTGGAGATGATTAAATATCTTGAAGAGGAGTGCCCCAATTGAAAAGAATTTCATGACAACTCCAGTAGAACAAAAGGATTAGCATTCTCATCAAATATGAGAAAACTACTTAGAAAGGATATGAAATCACCACTTGACATATTCAACTCTAATTACCATATTCAAAAACCAACAAAGGATGAGGCTTACGAAACAAGCCCGAACAAATTCATGATAGAGATTCCGCTCGATATTTTCATGGTAAGGTTCGCACGGGCTCGATCGTACATTGGATTGTCATATTGAAATGACGCTCGAATATGCTCCCTAGGTGTAGAACTACAAGGCTTGACGAAGCATATCTAATGACATATATCGAGACTATCCTCCGTAAGAAAGACCGTGAACAAACGAATCCACTAGATGTCCAACCCCAACATCATATCACACATTTGTTGAAAGATAGCCTAGGTTACTACTTAAATTCCCACCTAAGAACTTCCAAAATCTTTGGTCATGCAATTGGGTGTTGGGGATACAGGGAGGAAAAATATCTCACACAACTAACAATCCCTACACTACAACTGTATCCATCCGTCAACACATAACGAGAGGCTTTGGAACTCCATCTACCTTAGATTCTCAAAAAAACAATGATACCAAACATGGCAGTACCCCGGATGCCTCCCCTGTAGTGGGTGACTCCAACCTTATCTCGCCATGAAAAGTATTGAAGTAATTTCGAAAATCCTCCGTCCTGAGATACTAAGGAAATTGAACGATAACGATGTGTCAAGAATCCCCTGGAGCTCAACTCCCCGGAAGAAATCAAGTTAGACAGAAGGCACAAAGACAAAACTCCAACACATCAACATCATATAGTTTCCAAAATAGCCACGTGATCCTAAAAAAAATTGAGTGAGAAGAGGGTAGAATCAGAATTCCTAAATCATAATTCCTCACTAGAGCATAGAAGAGGTGTAAAAAGAATCCTACTCTCCTATATAACTAGACTCAAAATAGTTTTTCACTAGACTCGACTCTTCCAGGTTTGATCCGTCAAGGGGGCTCCTAGGTCGGTACAGGCTCTGATACCAACTTGTCACGCCCAAGATGCGATCCTATCCTTATTTTGGCATGAGGGCCTCAACAGGGATAGAAGCGCATCTCGTCGTGTTTGCAAGAATGGATATCATTGCAAGTACATGTACAGAAGAGATGAGTATATGGAATTGGCTTACACTCGCCACAAGCTACACATCAATACAACAACATATTCAAACATCATACATAAGAGCAAGGTCTGACTACGGACGAAACCAAACGATAAAATGGCATCCATCCTTGCTATCCCAGGCTTCCTCCTGGAACCCATCCTAGATCGATGAAGAAGAAGAAGAAGAACTCCAAATCAAACAAGCATCGTGCTCATGTCAAATCTTCGCATTACGTGTACCTGCAACTGTTGTTGTAGTAATCTGTGAGCCACGAGGACTTAGCAATCTCATTTCCAAGCGTATCAAGACTAGCAAAGCTTAATGGGTGAGGCATGGTTAAGTGGTAAGGCTACAACAAGCGACTAAGCATTTATTTGAGTGGCTATCTTACGAATACAGAAAGTAAAGTGGGTGGTCTACACATAATGGACATGAACTAGAAATGATCACTAAGTGATCCTGAACACCTACTTACGTCAATCATAACCCCACCGTGTTCTCTCCCGGATAAGGACTCACGAGAAGAGACAGTCACGGTTACACACACAGTTGGTGTATTTTATTATCAACTATAAATAACTCCATTATACCTACCCCAAAGGGGTTCTAGATCACTAGCAAAACACATGGCAGGACAACAACAATATATTACAGATTGCAGACTTAGAAATATTTTGGACCCTCAAAACAGCAGTATTTTATAGCATGTTGCCAACAATAAAATAACATGCATTAACATGGCAACCAAAATGACCAGGGGCTAGTGCACATGTCAAAGGGCATATCTCATGTTCAAAATCATTTCATATCATGCATGGATTAAATCACATGAACATAACAAGAGGGCATCACAGCAAATAACATGCATAGGAACTTACTGAAATGACAAAACTAAATGCACCAATAAATTCTACGGATTTTTCTACCCCGAAAACATATATAATATGTCTAGGTTCATGTAGGAAAATATTTCACAATTAATTATACAAGCTTATGGCCTAATCCCGTTTTAGCAATTATAAATACAAGTTAAATGCAAATGTTACAATGGACAAGTTTGTCATGCATGAAAATAAGATGCCGATAATACGAACATTTTTAATATATTGTTGGATTAAATTCCGATGCATGTAAAATAATTATGCGTGATGCAAAACATGGCATTTGTGCAACAATGATGCAAACAACGAGCTTAGGTATTTTAAACATGGATGAAAACGTCATATTATTAATCTACACGAAATTCTACATGTTTTACATGTCTATACTTTTTACAAACGATGCACGATTATTTATCTATGAGCAATGCAAATATAGCCTTTTTTTGAAATTATTAATGCAGTGGTTAATTGGAGAAATTCGCAAACACTAAAAAAACACTAAGGGCCAAATCTGGAGCTTCGGGCCTAACGAACATGCGCGCCAGATAACTAAAGTATGCACATGGGCAACATATAGAGGGATTAGGCGCTGGCTCACCAAAGTGGGCCTAGCCCATGTCAGTGGGGGCGAGGCAGGCCGGCGGGGACTGGGCCTAGTCCACGCAAATGCTAGCGAGCACGCGGTCGTCCACTGTGGTCGTCCTCCTCCTCGAGCGAGGCATGACCCAGGCACGAGACGATAACGCTTGCCGGCAGGAGGGCGAGGCAAAGGCGGGGATGGCCGGAGGCGGCGCTAGGCAGTAGGCGGATCTGCGGGGCTCGTTCCCGACGACGGCGAGCTATGGGGCCGGCGGTCGGACTTCGGGTGCTCCATGGTAGCTCGTGCGAAGAGCTGAGAGAGAGGTAGAGATGAGAGATGTCTGGGAGGGGAGATGGGGAACGAGAGAGAGAGGGCGATGGGGTCCGGCCGGCGACGGCTCAGGCACGGGATGAGGCGCTCAGGAGGAGCGGTTTCTCCTTGACTGCGGGATCTGGGGCTCTTTGGTCGCCGAACATTGTCCGATTTGACCACGGACATGTCCGATAGGTGGGGTTGTTTGGGCGATTTGAGCCCCAAATTTCAGATCTGTGGGCTAATTTGGCTGCGTGGCTAGGGCTGCGGGATTGGAGGGAGGTGGGGCTAGAATGTGGGGTTTTTGAGGGTGGTGGCTGCAATCTTACATGGGGAAACCCTAGAGAGTGAAGGGGCTCTCTCCATATGGGTGGTTTAAATAGGGAATGGCACTAGGGGGGTTGGACCTCGTCCGTTCGATCGCGATCCAATGACCAGAAATGGAGGGAGGGGCTAGGTTGGGCTAGTGGGATGTGGAGAGGTGGTTGGGACAAGAAGAGAGGGAGGTTGTGGCCCGTGACACGAGTTTGAAACGGCGAAAACATCTGACGAATAACTCGATGACGGTGCCGGTACAGGCGACCGTTGGGGCATCAAATGAACTCTGATTGCGACAAAACTTGGCAAGCGGTCTATCTACAATATAACAAGATCGCATGCCAACTTTCGACCCAATCCGAGAATATTTTTAATTTACTTTAAAAAAATATTTTATTGGAGCCGCGGGCCCATGTATGTGTGGTTTAGCTCGAAACGGTCGATGGCACGAGCAGAGAGAAGCGGCAACTATGAACGGATGCAAGTTTTTGAAAACGAGTGACGATGCCATGCAGATGATGCGAATGATGCGATGACGAGTGCAACAACCACCAAAACACAAGACGAGACTGGAAATAAAAGGGGAATCTTCTGGAGTGTCGGTCCCGGGCTGTTACAACTATCGAGTGGAGGAACCTCTGAGTGGATTAATTGTCGAGTGACTTACATGTCATGATGACTTCAGTCGGCAACTCTCTTGTAACCTTTAAGTCCTCCAATACACTGTCCTTAGGTAGGGTACATAGGTCAGGCCTAGGACCCTACCCTAGGTACATATACTCGTCATTAGCCCCTGAATGGATCGGGGTTCGAGTGGAAAAGGGATCGATGCTGGTTCTGATAAGGCACAAAAATTCCGAATGCATTCCATGGCTTTATAGAAATCTGCTTCGACTCGAATCTTTATCATTCACCCTGATCGATTCTGCCCTGATAAGTGTCTTAGTGAATTCGAGTGCAGATTCAAATCCGAGTGACTCAAGCGGATCTTTGGATGCAACGGGTCGCTTCGTCAGACCTGGATTTGACGGGATTCGAAAATTTGGGAAGCGTGCGCTGCGTGAAGATTTGGGAAACGATTGGGGCAAGTGGGAGCACAATGCCTCGATTTTCGAGCCACCCATTACGCCACGTCCTGCGTGACGAGTACGGTCGAGATACACAGAGATCTAGTGGTCCCACAGGTCAGCGACTCAATCGGGCTGGTATAAGATTAGGCCGCGCTGCGGACAGCATAGTACTCCCCCCAAATCCTCTCTTTTCCTCCACCTCCTTTGCTCCACCCATGCCGCCCAACTCTGTCCAGACGCCCGCCGTCATGATGACGAAGATGGAGAAGCTCGAGCGCACCAAGAAGGGAGCGGCAAAGGCAAAGAAGCCGTCAAGCGCCCGATTTATGAGACCGCCGGGGAGGATCCAGGGAGATTTCCTCCCGTCAACGGTCACGGCGAGGGATGTCGAGAACCTCATCGTCGACGGGCTCGTAGTCGACGGCTCGTGGATGCCGTCGGAGGGGGAGATTGATACAGAGCCTCACGAGGGGGAGCGAGTCCTCCTCCTCACCCACGTCGAGCGAGGTTTTTCTATGCCTCCCCATCCTTTCATCCGCGGGTTTCTGAACTTTTTCGGAGCTCGGCTTCACCACTTTCCTCTGAATGCCATTTCATACCTTGGTGCTTTCATCACCTTGTGAGAGTGCTTCTTGGGTCGTCATCCCCATTGGGGTTTGTTTAAAACACATCTTTACTGTCCGATCACAGTCGGTCAAAAAGGCCAATCCAGATGATGATAAGACCCATGTCATTCAGTTATGTGGTGGCTTGGGGATCCAAAAGAGAGCTAGAGCTCCTTTCCATCGATGACTTTTCCTGAATCTGTTCGGGGCCGGCAGTCGAGTTGGTTCTATTGCAAAGACGTTGCATCTCCCAACATGTCGACTGGCCTTTCCCCTTCACACCAGATCGACCCACTACCCCCAAATCACTGTCAGTGCTAGAAGGGGAGAAAGTCCAAGTGGGAATCTTAGTTAATGTTGTAGTTAATTTGGTTTGTGGCAGAGTGACCGGCATGGATCTGCTGGAGACATTTCTCAATCGACGAATCCAGCCCCTTCAAGCAAGGGACCATGCCATGTGGCACTACTCAGGCCCTGAGGACACCACTCGGACACATCTATAGGAAGTCTCGGAGGAAACTATTGCATAGTGGCTTCGGAGCATCACTGGAGCCTCCGACAATCCCCTGGGAGCCCAACGGATCTTGCCTTTCTCTGCTGAGAACCCACCGCCGAATCTGGTAAGTTACGTCACTGGAGCATATGGAAGTGGACACCGCTGACGCAGCCACCTCCCAACAAGGTATAACAAACCTTCACTATGTTCTGTTTTTCTAGGAATGATTCGCCGATAGAATAAACTAATGTTGCTGACTGGTAGCTGCAGAAGTCATCCAGTTGGAGGACGATGAAGAGCCACGACGAGGTATGGGGGGTGTGAAGGTGTGACCTCAAGCACTCCTCACGTACGCGCTTGGAGAACGTCATCAGGGCCGACGCCTCGCATGCCGACTACCACGTCATCTCAAGGGCTTGTCATCTCGTCTTGAGCCAGAACTGAGCTTGCGGCTCCACTGTCGAGTGCCCCGCTAGCCACTTCGACCATTCTGGCCTCAACGCAAATCAGGCAGCATCAAGCAACTTCAGCTACTCCAACCACAACATCAACTCACCCAACGATTGCCATTCCTCTGTATCGTATCCCGAAGAACCAAACTAGAGCTAGCAAGGAAGCCATGATCCAAGCAGAGCAGATGATGCTGCACACGAAGGAGGCGTACAAAGCGAGCAAGTTGGCTTATGATGCAAGCTCGGCACTTCGCACCATTGTCCCAGTAAGTGCGATTGTAAGTTCATTTCCGATTGAATTCCTGTCTTTCTTGATTGTACACCCAGTGGGTGTTTTACTTTTGAAGCAAATTTGCTTGTTTTTGTCTTGAGTAGATCAAGTCTTAGTCGAGTGGATTCTGGTCCAGTTGGGGCACGCTGAGTGCATCCGGTGGGTGTAGTCCCCGAGACCGCTGTCGAATGATGACGACATTGGCAGGGGTCTTAGAATTGTTTGATAGTCGCTCGACATGTCGAGTGATAGCAGGTCCAGTCGGGGTACGCTGAGTGCACCCACTGGGTGTAGTCCCCGAGACCACCATCGAGTGCTTGCATCGGCGGGGGTTTAATAGAGACGATGTTTGTAGGCTTGCACACTTTGTTTTGTTATTGCCCGTCACTCGACATGTCGAGTGATAGCATCTCTAGTGGGGGCACGCTGAGTGCACCCATTGGGTGAAGTCCCCGAGACCGCCGTCGAGTGCTTGCATCGGCGGGGTCTGATAGAGACAATTTTTTGCTTGGACAGGACAGGCCTGGTCGAGTGGTTTCGTATCCAGTTGGGGCACGCTGAGTGCACCCAGTGGGTGTAGTCCCCGAGACTACTGTTGATCGTTAACGATGAGCAGTAGTCTTAAGAACATGGATTCAGGGTCCTTTTTTGTATGCGGAGTATGCTTGTCACTCGGTTTGTCGAGTGAGTTCTTTGCTTTAGTGTTTCCACTTCTGAATACTTATCTTAGGGACGTAGAGGCCCGAACCTACTCCGCAGGTTTCATGGACATCATTTTCATCAACCATGGTATGACGCAGGTTTCATGGACATCATTTCCATCAATCATGATATGACACAGGTTTTATGGACATAATTTCCATCAACCATGATATGATGCTTTTTAGGGGTATGGGGTGGGGCGGCGGGCCGCCAACGAGTCGACTGAACTTGTTCCTTTCCACTCTAGAGTGGAGGAATTTTAATGTCAACTGAACCACTTTTTTGTTGATTTCAGACAACTTGTGAACTAGGGACTCGGTACATCAAACTAGAGAAGGAGAGGAATCAGCTTCAAGTGGATCTGGAGATCTCCAAGAACAATCTGGACCATGCACAGGTTGCGCTGAGGACCCTGGGAGGTAATCTTTGTTGACCAACTGCACTGTCACTTTTCTCTTCCATCCTTTGAACCGAGTGTTCTCACTCCGACAAACGTGCGTGATGAGAATCGCTGACTTGAAGTACGACTCAACAATGTTGTTTCTTTAGATACCATGAAGAAGGCGCTAGAGGACAAGGACAAGGCACTCGCTAATGCTCAAAAGGTGGCGAGGGATAAAACTGAGGTTGTCGAGAAGAAACTTGCAGCAGCTAAGAAGCTAGAAGAAGAGAAGGTGAAACTCAAGAAGGAACATGCCGATTGGATTAAGAAGACCGAACAACTGAACAAGAGGAGCAAAGGTCTGGAGAAGTACTTGGGGTACTTTCCGAAGAAGATGTTCAACATGCTCGACGGTAAATTTCTTTCACCGAGTGACCTTCCTTAATTCCCGTAGGACAGAAGCATGCCTATATTTCCATTCCCTCTTCATATAGAATTCTGCCAAGAAGTTGAAAAGGAAACCGAGGAGATTGAACCAAATCTGGATCCCACCAAGTCGCCCGTTGGGGACGCTGTGGCCATGAATATATTTCGTCTTGACGTCCGTCTCAAGAGTGTTCAAGAGTATATCACTCGACTGAGGGCTGCACTAGAGAAGGTTGACAAGGAACTGTGGCCTGAAGACACACTCCAGACTGTAACATCCCAAATTTTGGAATGTTATAATAAATATTAGAATGAATGTTTGTTTGTTTGAGTGATTGATTTGAGTGGAATTTGAAACTTTTGAAAACTTTTGAATGAGAGGGAATCAAATGACTTTCCCCTTTGTGTTTGATTTCAAATTAATACTTTCAAATCAGGGAGAGAAGATGACATGACTTCTTCAATATAAAAAGATTTGAGGAGTGAATTTGAAAGCATTTGAAATAGAGTTCTTTTTATATTTGAATCCCAATTTGAAATTTGTAAGCATTCAAATACCCTTGACAAGTTTTCAGAGGAGTAACATGACACTCCAAACCAGGGTTATTTTGTGAAGTATTTGAATCATAAAACCCAGGGGGTTATTTGAAAATTTATTGCAAAAGAATTAAAACCAATTTAGGCATTTTCTACAAATATTTTTTTAAAAGTATTCATTTTGATAGAGGAAAAATGTTCATTAAATAGAATTTATTTCCCTAATCAATTTGACATATATATATTTATTTGTTGGAAATATATTGATGGACACAAATGAGATTTCAATGCTCTGGCAATTAATAAAAGGAAAAATGTTATAATTAGGAAAGTCCACCGGCCCACCTGCCTTTAACCCCTCCCCGAAACCCCTCCGAACCGGCCACCAATGCCGCTCTCTCTCTCTCTCTCACTGACCGCGTGGTCCCACCGCCCGATCCCGCTAACCCCACGGTCACCTTCCCCTCTCGCTCCCCTTACATCGCCGGCGACCACCCTGCAGGATCTCCCTCCTCCTGCCATTCCCCGATGCCCCGAGGCCGCCTATAAAACCCCGCCCCTCCCCTCGACCCGCTTCCCCCATTTCCCCCTCTGCCCACCGCCTCTCACCGCCCCAAATCGCTCACCGAAGCTCGAGCCCCGCCGCCTTGCCATTGCCCCACCCTGCTCACTCCCGACCTTCCGAGCCACCGCTACCACCCCCATCCGCTCTGCCTCACTCGTGCGCAGCTCCCCGTGCACTCGACCGTGCTCCAAAGCCGCCGGAGCGACCTCCCCGTCGAGCAACCGAATGCCATCACCGCCCCGGAGCTCGTCGCCGACGCCTCCGGCCACCCGTGACGACGCCAGGACCACCTTCGCGCTGGCCGTCCTCGCCTGCATCGACCGGTGCCATCACCAACGCCGAAGGACCATCGGAACACCGTCTCCATCGACCTCGCCTCTGTCGGACATCGCCGGTGCTTCGCCGGAGACCACCCCACCGCGGTGAGCTTCTCCTTTCCTCCTCCTCCGTTCGATCTCATTCCAACGGTCAGGATTAGATCGCGTATTTTTATTTTAATAGACGAACCGTTTTCTTTTAGTTATCGGTCGTCCACTCGCTAGCTTCCGCACGCACACGGCCTCGGCCAATCACAGCATGCCACGTCACCCACTGTCCGTTAGTTAGAATTTCATTTTTTCTGTTTTTCAGTTTTAAAACAGAATAGTTTCTGATTTTGTTTTCTTTATATCTTTTTTGTTTTTAATTGTTTTAATTTGATAATTTTTGCATTGCGTCACAAAGTTTATCTAGCTTCTGTAGATATAAAGTATGACCATATTTGAATAATTTAAATTTGAATTCAAACATATTTGATATAAATTTTATTTTCTAAATAACTTGAGTTTAAAAACTTGTTTTTGAGTGATTCTTTTTGCTACTGATTTGTATTGGTTATATTTATCACCCTGTTAAGTTTGAGAATTTTTAGATTAATTTAAATTAGTATTTTTAACAAAACAGATTATGTTTAGTTCTTCTTAGGGTTTAATTAAATTGTTTTTATTTTAGTTTATTTTGATTCTGTTTTCGTTTAACTTTCTATTGTAGTTCTTTTAGTTTTCTATTTTTCAACATTAGGAGATTTAATTTCTGTAAAAAAAATTATTTTGTTTTGTTTTGTGTTCTATTTGAATAGGTAAACATTGTTTTCACCATCAGTATTGTTTACTAAAAAGTTTTTGTAGTATTTCTTTTGCACAAAAGTTTTATGATAAAATACTTCTTGTTTTCTAATAAAATTTTAGTATTTATTTTCTGTTATGTATTTATTAGTTGCTAAAAACAATTTTTGTCTTGTTATGTCTTAGTAGAAGTCTTGCAACAAAAAGTTGAGAGGTTTTACTTTGTTTTTTGTTAGTTAGCAGTAGTATTTCAACCAAGTTTATTTTTATGTCATTTATTATTTTTTATAGCATGAAATCAATTCTAGTTTCATAATAACTTGCAAATTGATTTCCTTGCTAGCTGGATTTCCTATTTGATATTATTTTAATAAATTGTTTTATAAGTTTCACTGTCTGTTAACTTTATGTTAGATCGTAAACAATTTGTATTAAAGTTGAAATTGTTTGTGGTTAATTCTAGGTTAACATGGTTGATGTCATAAGATGAGTTTTGATAAAAGCTTTTGATTAGTTCTTAAGTTGTTCTTCAAAAGTAATTCATTTTGCTAGTAAAATATTTACTAAAATACTTTTGTTATATTTTACTTTGTTTTTGTGTTTATACTTTTGAAGAAAGGATTTATTTGTAGAGAAAACCAACGTTAGTTGTGATGATGAAACTTTGTTGTTTTGAGTTTTGTCTTACGTATTTCCTTCATCACAACCTTATTGCTTTTGGTTTTGTGTTACTTTTTGATTGTTAGAATTGATTGCTAGTATGATTGCTTATATGAATGCAATGTTTGATTATATAGATTTTATCGGAGAGTGACGAATAGTCTATCAAGTTACTTTTGAGAGCGATATTATTCTTCATCAACAGTACAGGCAAGTTCACTTTGACCATCTATTTCATACCTATGTTTTATTGCATGTAGTGACATCATTCAACAAATCCCTCCAGTAGTGTTATTGAAATTCTTGTAGTTGAGTAGAATGCATGAGGTAGGAACCCACCACTTGTTACTAAAGCCCCGGGAACGTTAGCTATTTTAATGCTATGCTAAAGTAGACGGGGTCTGGTATGAGTGTTCGTGAGTGGTGTGAGAAGGAGGACTCTACGTCAAGACGACAACTTCATGAAGGCATCTTCAAGTCCTGCATCTTCAAGACCTCAAGACTTCGAGACTCGAGAAACAAGTTTTTCAATACACACTACTGGGTGAAGGATGGTTGATTGGGCATCCTGGAGTAACCAGTGGATGGCCGGGATGCATGGAGAAGCGCCATGACATCTTGCGGAAAGCTTCACCCAGACTCAAAGAGACGGATGAATACTTCATGCCCGGAAGCTTACCTGTGTAGCCACAAGTCATTATGGGCTCTGGCTTGGTTGATCTTTGTTGTGACTCTGGCTGGGCAGTGCTACAAGATGTAGTCAACGTTAGGAATGGATGGGCACTGACAGTAGTCAGGGAAACACTCTGAAAGACCATGTTTCATTCGTCCTGTTCTCAAACACCATGCAGTGCGAGGACTTACCAGGAGGGAACGAATCTTGTGGGAAAGTACACAACACTCTGCAGAGTTAAACCTAATTGATTAGCCGTGTCCCTGGTTACGGACAATTTGAGCCTCTGGACTTGGATCTATCTCTGAACTCTCAACACTAGAATGATAATGAATTGTGGGTAACTTATGATACTTGTGGGCATTAAGACATCGGTTGGCGGAACCACGTCTTGTTAGGTAACTCTATAGTGAAACTACGAATATTCCTTTGTTGTAGGAAAAGAAATAAAATCAGCTTTTATGCAAAAACTCAGACATAGAGCCACAAAGCCTTACTGCATATGGAATAGTTGTTATCTTCTGTTCTACTATGGTGATCTTGCCGGTACATTCAATGTACTGACCTACACGGCTGCAATGTCTCATGTTGCAGATAGTCTTCTTCGACGAGTAAGAGTACGACTTAGGGTTACGGTCCACACTCAACCTACCTTTCGTGTTATTGGGACTCCACTCCCGTTGACTGTTTCCGCTGAGATTTTAAGGTATATATCAACTTTACGTTAATTTCATGTGATTGCACTTTGATATATACATTGATGTACTGTGTGTGCCAGCATACTGATCCAGGGATGGCACAGAACACACAGAGGCTTGACTCGTTTTGAGTCGGGTCGCTTCGACTGCGGGCTGCACTAGAGAAGGTTGACAAGGAACTGTGGCCTAAAACACACTCCAGACTGACCTTCAGTCAATGATGACCCGCCTCAATGAGGTTCCTAGTCGAGTGCAAGCATGGAAGAAATATGTTGTTCGCTGTGGAGATGATGTGTCGCTTTCACTCATCAGACTCCATTGCAAGGAGGCGAAGGAGGACAAGCTGAAGGCTCTCGAGGTGATTAACACGAAGAAATTTAAATTCGAGGACTTCATGGACACCTTCATCGACGGGGCCATCCGGATCGCTGACGGGATTGACCTAGACACCTTCGTCGAGCCCGCGAGTCCCATAGGTGCTTGATAAAAATTTGATCACAATTAAAACTTTATTTGCCTCGGTATGCCGAGTGAAAATGTAAACGTTTAATACTTCATTCGGTCCTTAAGCCTGAGTACTTTCATTTGCGGGGACAACTTTTATCCGCACTAGAAACTTTGGATTTATCTGCACTTTGCTTTGAACCCTTTGTTTGGTTGAATTTGTTTTGTTACTGAATGGAATGAATGTTCAGCATTCGGAATAATCTCGAACTTAGGCGAAAAGTTAATTCGTGACCAAATCTCCGAGTGAGAAGAATATTCGTCACTTGGCAAAGATTTTAACTTAGGCGAAAGATGGTTCATAGATAAGTCCCCGAGTGAGAGGATCGCTCGTCACTAGGAGTAGTTTTTGAACTTAGATGAAGATTGATTCGCAGCTATGTTTCTGAGTGAATGTTATGTTAATCACTCTGAAGGGATTTTTAACTTAGACAAAAACTGGTTCACGGCTAAGCCCCCGAGGGAGAGGATCGCTCGTCACTCAGAGGAGTTTTTGAACTTAGATGAAGACCGATTCGCAGCTAAGTTTCCGAGTGAATGTTATGTTATCCACTCGGAAGAGATTTTTAACTTAGGCGAAAGCTGGCTCGCCGCTAAGCCCCCGAGTGAAAGGATCTCTCATCACTCGGAGAAGTTTTGAACTTAGACGAAGACTGGTTCACAACTAAGTTTCCGAGTGAATGGACTGCTATCCCCTCGGAAGGGTTTTTAACTTAGGCGAAAGCTGGTTTGCAGCTAAGCCCCCGAGTGAGAGGATCGCTCATCGCTCGGAGAAGTTTTTAAACTTCTACGAAGACTGGTTTGCAGCTAAGTTTCTGAGTGAATCGACTGCTATCCGCTCGGAAGGGTTTTTAACTCAGGCACAAGCTGGTTCGCAGCTAAGCCCCCGAGTGAGAGGATCGCTCATCACTCGGAGAAGTTTTTGAACTTAGACAAATACTGGTTCGCATCTAAGTTTCTGAGTGAATGGACTTCTATCCACTCGGAAGGATTTTTAACTTAGGCGAAGGCTGGTTCGCAGCTAGGCCCCCGAGTGAGAGGATCGCTCGTCACTCGGAGTGTTTTTGACTGTAGGATTGTGTTGTCGGAATCGAAAAAAGACTACAGAAGTCATAACTTTCATAAACTACATTGTCTAGAATACTTTTATTACATCAAAACAACTTTGTCTTCACGTATAAAAACGGTGAAGTAGATCTATGTTCTAGGCACGCGGCTCGTCAATCTTCTTCTTGAGGTTGTAGAGGTGGTAGGCTCCGTTGCTCAACACTTTAGTGATGACGAAAGAACCTTCCCATGCTGGGGCAAGCTTGTGAGGTCATTGTTGATCCACTCGGAGCACCAGATCATCTTCATCGAATGACCGACTCTTGACGTGCTTTGTATAAAAGCGACGCAGATCCTGCTGATACATAGTCGACCAATTCAGAGCCATTTCGTGCTCCTCTTTTAGGAGATCTACGCCATCTTGTCATGCTTGTTTAGCCTCTGCCTCGGAGTAGAGGTCTACACGAGGGGATTTGTGAAGGAGATCGCTCGGCAAAATGGCTTCAGCTCCATATACCAAGAAGAAAGGAGTGCGCCGAGTTGACCGATTAGGAGTCGTCCTCAAGACCCACGGAACAGACGGTAGTTCAGTAGCCCAAGCTCCAGTTGCATGTTCTAGATCTCACATGAGTTGAGGCTTCAGTACTTTAAGGATAAGGCCATTGGCTCGCTTAGGTTGATCATTAGTCTGAGGGTGCACCACGGATGCGTAATCCACGCGAGTGCCTTGGGTGAAGCAGAAGTGTCTGAACTCTTCCGAGTCAAAGTTTGAGCCATTGTCTGTAATGATACTGTGGGGAATTCCATACCAAAACATTATCTCTCTCATGAATTTGATCGCACTACGTGAGTTCAGCTTCTTTATAGGCTTGACCTAAATCCACTTAGTGAACTTGTCGACTACAACAACTAAGTGAGTAGATCCACTTTGGCCCATCCGAAGGGACCAACCATATCCAAACCCCAGACAGCGAACGACCATACGAGTGGAATAGTCTTCAAGGCGGATGTAGGCTTGTGTGACAAGTTTGAGTAGAACTGGCACCCTTCGCACGGCCAGAAGAAACCAGCTCGGTATGCTTTGGCGACAATCGTCTGGGAGGACGCATGATGACCACAGGTCCCCAAGTGAATTTCCTCCAGGATCAGTCGACCTTCTTCAGGAGAGATGCATGGCCGTGTCACGCCGGTTACACTTTCTCTGCAAAGTTGATCATCCATCATAGTAAAAGTCTTGGATCTGTGAACAATCTGTCGAGCTTCAGCTTCGTCCTCTGGGAGTTCTTGCCTCAAAATATATACAATATATGGCACCGTCCAATCAGGCGTGATGACCAGAATCTCCATGACCGGATCTATGACCGCCGGGACATCAACTTCATTCGGATTAGAGGCGCTTATTGCTTGCGGGGGCTCTTCAGTGAAGTGATCTTCCTGTGACGCCCCCAATTTCGACCGTACGCTAAACATACACGCAATGCATATGATCAAGATTAGGGGCTCACTTATCAATATCACAACACAACTCTAGACACAAATTATAGTCATACAACTTCATATTACAAGCCAGGGGCCTCGAGGGCTCGAATACAAAGCTCGACAAGCACGAGTCAGTGGAAGCAAATAATATCTTAGTACAGACATAAGTTAAACAAGTTTTGCCTTAAGAAGGCTAGCACAAACATAACATGGATTGAAAGAGGCGAGGCCTCCTGCCTAGGAACCTCCTATCCTACTGCTGGTCGGGGGCCTCCTCCACGTAATAGTAGGCTCCTGCGGTGGTGTAGTAGTCGTCTTTGGCGTACTCCATCTCTGGGGCTCCGTCGTCTGAATGCAGAAATAGTATCGCGAGGGAAAGAGAAGTAAAGCAGCGGTGAGTACTCATCCAAAGTCATCGCAAGACTGACATAAGAACTATGCTAAGTATGCATCATTATCAAGGAATGGGGTTGTATTTGGGCCGACTGTAGAAAGCAAGAATAGGGGGAATGCCTAGTCGTATCGAAGACTAGCATCTTCAGCATATTGCAGCATTAAAAGAGACTAGACTGGTAACTCATATATAGCAAATTTTTATCGTAGCAATTTTATTAAGTAACCACGCTCAGGGATTCTCCCTCGACTCCCTACGAGGAAGCAATCTCGGAGCCAACATTCATTTCAATTTAAAGTCACAATTTTAGTTGTAGTAGGTCAAGGTACAACTCCAAGTCGTCCTGTTACCGTGGACATGGCTATTCGAATAGATAATTTCTTCCCTGCAGGGGTGCACAACATATTCCCAACACACTTGAATCACCTCCGGTCGGACACACTTTTCTGGGTCATGCCCGGCCTCGGGATATCAAAATGTCGTCGCCCCACCTAGACTCAACGAAGAGGCCAGCCCGTCGGTCTAAATCCTAAGCGCGTAGGGGTCATGGGCCCACTCACCCTTTGCACTCTTGCACGATGCGAGGACGGCCGACGTCAGTCCTAGCACCCCTTATAACAGGTGTGATGCCGTTGCGGACCACTCGGGCGCGCCCCACTCCATTGCTAACGTCCGAAGAGCTTCGGTTGATACAACGAAGCTGAGTACCCATAACTTCTCCCACGTGAAGGTTAGTGCGTATTAAGGCCAACGACGTAACTCAGATCAAGTACCCAACCCATTAGCATTTTATTAATGCGGGAAAAGCGCAACCCATATAGTGCGGTCCCGTCACCCCGTCACAAAGATGTGTGGCAAGGGCCTCTCCATCCCGTCCACGCCTCATCATTATCAAACCATGGGTACCCCTCAGGGTCGACCCATCACCAACATGTTTCTGTAACTAGGTCATAGTAACTGTGCGTATGAAACATCAAGAAGGGAACTGAGGCATCACCCTCAATGGTCCCCGCTCGATGTAATCATCAAGGTGGACTTAGAGGAATCACCCTCGAGGGTCCCATACTTGAGGGGTGGTTCTACAGAGACATCATCAGGAATGGTGAAGGAGGAATCACCCTGGATAATCACGACCTACCAGCTACACTACAGGGCTAGCATCATGAGTACTTCACGATGTGTCACCCTCAATACTCGATAGTAGCACTTTAGTGCCATACAACTAAGGGGGGTGCAGTGATGTGAGGGGCCTGGCTTGTCGGTCGGTTGACCGAGCCTTCGAGTCGTCAAGTCGTTGGGTCGTCGATGAAGAAGCAGGGGCAACTCGGACTAAGGGGGGGTCACTGGGGATTCATCTATCAACCTATACTAAGCACTTGATCTGATTGCAGGTATGGTAGCAGTTTATCAAAAACAGGCTGTGCATCAGAATAGTAGCTAACTAATACGGTAGCAAAAATCTAATGCAACAATAAGAGGGAAAGGAATAGACAATATCGGAATGCTCAAGGGGAGGTTGCTAGCCTTGCTTCTCTACGGCAATGGCCTGATCGTCAAGCGCGTAGTCGTACCCGACAACACCATCAGTCTTGGGGTCTACCAGTAAGAAGAGGGGGGAAGAAACAATAAATATAAAGCAAAAAAATGCATCATGACGCATGACATGGCAATATGCAGGGCTAGGGATGCACTAACGTAGTATTACACGTCGCAGACAGGTCGGAAGAATATCTGACGATATTTTCTGGGTCTCGGGCTACTACCGGACACATGAAAACGGTGGATAAGTTCCACGTTTTCTATTATAGGAGCACATGATAGACTAACAGATAGCGTATTCGGATTCATGGGATTTTTCTAATCAACTTTCTTGTATAAAATATTTTCATCCGAGTTACGGGTTATTTAATATTAATTTTTGAAGTTTTATGAATATTATGAATTAAATAGAATTAAATTAATAAAAAAACATTTATGACGTCAACATGAGGTCAGCATTGCGTCAGTATCCAACAGTGGGGCAGACTGGTCAAATCTGACCAGTGGGCCCCACCTGTCATAGACTCAAAGTCTAAACAGAGTTTAAATTAAACTAATGGGTTAGTTAGAGGGGTGGGCCCCATCTGTCAGTGACTAATTAGGTTATACTAATTATCAAAATTATTTAAACTAACCTAATTAATTAAAAAGGGGTTGGGCCCACATGTCATACACAGGGGGGTCAGGCCCCACCTGTCAGTGACTCGGTTGTGCCCAGTCAGCGAGTTGACTAAGTCAACTGGTCAACTAGGCCATCCTGGCCCACTGAGAGGGGCACTGGAGTGGCCCCAGCGTTTGTCAATAGAACGACGCCGCCGACGAGCTACGTGGCGGCGAGCTCGAGCAAGTTAGGGGCGGCGCGTACAGGGAGTTAGCGGTGACGAGAGAGAGATAGGGGAGGAAGTGAGGGATCACGTTGAGCCTATAGAGGTGTAAAGCGGGCTCGGGGGAGGCTTGACGATGCCGGAATCATGGCGGCAGTCGACGCTGTCCGAGGAGGAAGAAGGGGTCGAGGACGGCGTCGTAGGGGCTTCGGGTGATAACGGCTCGGTGAATGAAGGAGAAGGAGTCAACGATGGCGGTTCTTCTTGGCACGACGGCAACACAAGGGAGGTACGTTGGTCGTGGCTAGCCGGCTGCCATGGCGACGGAGGCGTGCGGGATCGGGCGAGGAAGGAGAGCGGCAGCGCGAGGACAGAGCGAGGGGGGAGAGTGGCGATCTAGGGTTCGGGTAGCAGGTGAGGTGCCCCGATGGCGGCCTTATCTTCCTAGGCGATGGGGTTGGACGGTGATGGCCAGTCGGCGCCCTGTAGCGACCGCTCTGGTCTCTATAGGAGGCAGAAGGGGGTGTGGGCTATGGTGGGCTGGTGCGTGGGGTGGCTGGCTGGGCCAGTTGGCCCAGCAGCCACGGGGGTTTCTTTTTATTTTTTATTTTTTAGGTTTGTTTCTGTTTTCTCTTTTTTAGTATTCCTTTTCCTTTATATTTAGCTCTAATTCTTTACAGAAAAAATGTGTGACTTGCTCCAAATAATATCTTGCAATATTCTGCATGGCCACGCAAGGTTTGAGCATATTTGGAAACTGTTTGAATTATCTATTCAAATTTGATAGCATTATAAATTTCATTTGGGTTCCTTTTGGGATGGTGGGGGCCACATCAAGATCAAGGTGATGTTTTCTTTAACACCTTTTTGTTTTGGATTATTCCACAAGTATGCAACATTTTTCCTAAGCTGTTTGAGGATTTATTTTATCACATCAAATTTAAATCCCCTTCACTGATGGAATTTGAAATGAGATATGATTTCCATTTTGACCAGTCACTGTTTAGCAAAAGTATTAGTTAAATCATGGTGATCACTATAGCTTAATTACAGAGATTGTTGTAGCACAAATCCAGGGCGTCACAATTCTCCCCTACTAAAAATAATTCTCGTCCCGAGAATTAAGAATTAGAAGGAAAGAGCCTGGTGTGTTCTGCACGAAGATGATCTTCGTGTTCCCAGGTGGCTTCATCTTCAGAATGATTTGCCCACTGCACTTTGAAGAACTTGGTAATCTTCTGATGAGTCCGGCGTTCAGTTTCATCAAGAATGCGAACTGGTTGCTCCTTGTAAGAAAGGTCTTATTACAGTTCAAGCATATCATGGTCCACTTCTTGGATAGGATCCTTGAAGCAGTGATGAAGCTGTGACACATGGAACACATCGTGAACCTGAGAAAGGTTTGGCGGTAGTTCCAGTTGATATGCCACCTTACCACGCCTTTTGAAAACAGTGAAAGGACCAATATATCAAGGAGCCAGCTTGCCCTTGATCCTGAAACAGTGTGTACCTATCATTGGCGTGACTTGAAGATAAGCCTTTTCGCCAGGTTGATAGACCATATCTTTGTGACGACGGTCATACTGACTCTTCTAACGAGACTAAGCAACCTTTATATTTGCATGAATAATGCGGACTTGATCTTCGACATGTTGGATAATATCCGGACCGATAAGTGTATGTTCCCCAGTTTTTGACCAATTTAGGGGAGTTCGACACTTACGTCCATATAACACTTCAAAGGGAGCCATCTTCAGACTAGCTTGATAGCTATTGTTGTAGGAGAAATCAGCATACGGGAGAGATTCCTCCCATTTCTTGCCAAAAGAAATGACACAAGCTTGAAGCATGTCTTCGAGAATCTTTTTGACTCTTTCAACTTGTCCCTGGGATTGAGGGTGAAAAGCGGTGTTGAATGACAAATGAGTTCCCATAGCTTCCTGGAAATTTGCCCAGAACCTTGAAGTGAATAAACTACCACGGTCTGAACTAATCACCAATGGAATACCTTGGAGGGAAACAACTCTGGACATGTAAAGATCTGCTAGTTGACTAGCAATAATAGTTTCCTTGACAGCCAGAAAATGTGCAACTTTGGACATCCGGTCAATGACGACAAGAATAGCATCATTACCCTTCTGTGAGGTGGGAAAACCAGTGACGAAGTCCATTTCAACATGATCCCATTTCTATTCAGGAATAGTAATAGGTTGCAGAGTTCCAGCAGGCTTTTGATGTTCTACCTTGATCCGACGGCAAATGTCATATTCTGAAACATAGCAAGCAATGTCTTGTTTCATGTTTGACCACCAGAACCTTTGACGGATGTCTCGGTTCATCTTGGTACTACCAGGATGAATAGAGAACGGAGTGTCATGTGCTTCCTTCATGATCTCCTGAGTCATATAATGGTTTTTCTCCTTACTCGGTACCACTAGGCGGCCATTGAAGTACAAAGCGCCATCCTCAGCAATAGTGAAGGGTGAGGGCTTTCCTTCTGCGAGATCACGTTTAATCTTCTTGACTTCATCGTCACACTTCTGGATCCACTTGATGACATCCACAAGATCTGGTTTAGCAACCAGGGTATTAAGAGAACCTTGGGAAACAACATGGAGATTCATATCGTAGGACCCTTCAGGACTGGGAGCGGGATAACCCTAAGGAACAATATGGAGGTTCAGCTTGCGAAATTCTTCTTGAAGACGGGGGTGAACCTTGTGAACCTGAAGGTGGTTGCAGTATGACTTGCGGCTCAAAGCATCAGCCATTACATTAGCCTCGCCAAGTGTATAAGAAATTCCCACGTTGTAATCTTCTATGCGCTCCATCCATCTCTGTTGACAGAGATTCAAATCTGGCTGAGTAAACAAGTACTTCAGATTTTGGTGATAGGTGTAGATCTCGCATCGATTACCACCAAGGTATTGCCGCCACTTTTTCAGAGCATGAATTACTGCAGTAAGTTCAAGGTCATGAACTGGGTAGTTCTCTTCATGAGTGCGCAATTGACGAGATGCATAAGCAACCACTCTGCACTCTTGCATTAGGACACAACATATTCCCTGACGCAAAGCGTCACAATAAATGACAAAGTCCTTACGAGTATCCGGAGGAGCTAGCATTGGAGCAGAAGTCAGTTTGTCTTTAAGTGCCTGAAAGCTTTCCTGACATTTTTTTGTCCACTCATATTTAACACCTTTTTGAAGCAGATTGGTTAAGGGCTTTGCAATCTTGGAGAAGTTCTCGACGAATCGACGACAATAGATGACGAGTCCGAGAAAACTTTTGACTTGCTTGGCATTCTTCGAGGGAGTTCATTCAAGAATAGCCTGAACTCGTTCAGGGTTGACCCCAATACCATCCTTGGAGATCACATGACAAAGGTAGGTTACTTCGTCCATCCAGAACTCAAACTTGGAATATCTTGCATATAGCTAATGTTCCCGAAGTCTTTCCAGTACAAGATGGAGATGTTCAGCATGCTCTTCTTTATTCTTGGAAAATACCAGAATATCATCCAGATAAACCAAAACGAATTTATCGAGGTAGCCCATGAAGATATAATTCATCAAACGAGAGAAGGTTGCTGGAGCATTGGTTAAACCGAAGGACATGACGGTGTACTCGTATGAACCATAGCGAATAACAAATGCGGTCTTCGGAATATCCTCTTCACAAACAC
Source organism: Hordeum marinum (assembly GCA_022496015.1). Taxonomy (NCBI): domain Eukaryota; kingdom Viridiplantae; phylum Streptophyta; class Magnoliopsida; order Poales; family Poaceae; genus Hordeum; species Hordeum marinum. The sequence goes on along the minus strand of JAAAWK010001153.1, from coordinate 968,465 downwards.
GGATATGATGGTAACCCAACCTCAACTCGAGCTTAGAGAAAATTGAGGAACCAACAAGTTGATCGTACAAATCATTGATCCGAGGAAGTGGATATTTGTTTTGAATTGTAGCTTGGTTGATTAGTCGATAATCCTCGACCAGACAATTTGTCCCATCCTTCTTCTTAACAAGGAGAAAAGGTGCTCCCCAAGCAGAGGAACTTGGGTGAATGAAACCCAGCCGAAGCGAATTGTCAATTTCTTGCTTAAGTTCAAGGAGTTCATGTGGTGGCATCTTATATGGACGCTTGGCTATAGGAGTGGTACCAGGTACCAAGTTGATGACAAACTCGACAGCTCTAGCAGGGGGAATCCCTAGAAGTTCTTCCGGAAAAACATCCTGGCAATCCTAGACAACTGGAATGTTTTCAATCCCCTCAAGAGGTGACTCATTTAATGCATTCATGGCATATATCCGGGCTTTAACATCTCGAAAAAGATGAGCTTGGTAGCTGACTATCTCATTCAAAGGATGGAGGAGGCAGACAGTTTTGGTGGCACAAATGACCGAAGCAGTATGTGATTTCAACCAATCCTTTCCGAGAATGAGATTGATAATGGAAGACTTCAATATAATGGGGGAAGCGTGGAATTCCAGTCCTTCTATTTCAATGGTGATATCGTGACAAACCATGGAGGTTCGACATTGTCCCGCGGGGGTGTTTACCACTATTTGAATGTTCATCTCCTCGTACTTAATGCTATGCATGTATGCAAAATCTTAAGACATAAAGGAATGTGATGCTCCTGTATCAAACAATACAGAAGCTGGAGTTGAGTTGATGAGAAGAATACCCATCACAATAGTAGGCTGGTCTTGAGCTTCATTCAGTTCAGCATTGTTAGCTTGAGCACGACCCTGAGCAGGCCTAGCGCTGTTGTTGCGGGGCTGGTTGGAAGGCAGTGCAAGTTGATTCTGATTCTGCCTGCAGTCTCTGGCACGATGTCCTGGACGACCACACTTGAAGCAGAACCCATCCTCAGGACGAGAAGGGGGAACAGGAGGTCGGGGTGGCGGAGCTGAGAGCCTCGGCTGCCTAGGTTGGGGTGGAGGCAGACGAGGTGCAGGATAGGACGGCCTCGGAGCAGGAGGCGGTGCATGGTACAAGTTGTGGGGAATCCAGATCTTGCGCTTCTGACTTGCTAAGCCCGAAGATGAGCCCATGTCACGGTTGCGCTTGCTGCTATCCTTGTAGTCCTGCAACATTTTCCACTATAATGGACTTGTTCACCAAGGTGGAAAAGTTGTCGAAGTCCTGAACAAGGAGTGCCAGTTTGATATCTGGGTGGAGGCCTTCACGAAACTTTTCCTGCCTATGAGCATCAGTTGCAATGTCTTCTTCAGCATAGCGAGATAAGTCCAAAAATTCCCACTGATCAGCATCCGTAGACTTGTTGCCCTGGACGAGATTGCGGAACTCACGCTTCTTCTTGTCCATCAGTCCCTGAGGAATGTGACGAGCACGAAACACTGCTTGGAACTCCATCCAGGTGATGATTGTTCCAACAGGCTATGAGCGTTTGTGACTGTCCCACCATTGAGAAGCAAGACCCTTCAGAAAGTACGAGGCAAAGGTGACATAGCTAGCGACTCGGGCGCCTGAAGATTCCAGCTCATAAGTGATGTCATGGAGCCAGTCATCTGCATCAAGCGGCTAAATTGAGCTGTGGTAGATCGCAGGGTTGAGGCGCATGAAGTCTTGTGGAGTCATTGGGGCTGGCTGTTGATTCATGTTCGGCCTCGGTAACTCGTCCATAAGCCCTTGCATAAACTGGCGATTCAGTTCAAACTGCTACATCATACTAGCCATGTATTCCGGTGGCAGCGGTGGTTCAGGAGCACTACGACCACGACCAGCTGGCCTAACCATTCTGTCAAAGTTTAACAATGGTAGTTTAGCATTGGGTAATTGCAAAGACAAAGAATCATTCATGAAGTAAATTGCACAAAGAAGGAAGTGCAATAGATACGACATAGTAGTTTGAATTGAACATATAGATCCATACATAGGTCTATTACAAACCATAAGTCCGTTACGAAATAGATGATAGGCCTGGCATGAAATTAATCTAGACAACTAGGCAGCATGCAGGCACACGGTAGAGGGATACTACGACGGACATAGCAAAAAGCTACATCAACATCGGGGACAACGAAACAACCCACAGAACTACAGATGACCCTGAATGTGGAACCTGGTGGCAGGGTTCTGCATCCCGTGCACACTCTGATGTAGAAACTGGTGCCCAAGCGGAAGCACAGGTCCACGTGCCGGAGTACGACCTCCAACAGTAGGCCACTCAAGACCTGGAGGACACTCAGTCCGAGGCGGGTAAAGAATGTACTCCGGATGTATCCCCGCGGTGACTGCTGGTAACAAATGCTCCATAGCCCGATAAAGACGAGCACGGGTGGCATACAGCTTGACGTTAAGAGCCCTGATAGTGCGATCCAATGCCTCAGTGTACTGAACCAAAACTTGTGGGTCGTAACAACGACTCACATAGGGGGCGCAGACAGTAGTGTAGGACCGGTCATTGCGCTGCCGTGCGAAAGGGGTCAAGACCTCAACGTTGGCGGCAGTATCAACTCCAGCAGGAACATACGGAATGTATTTGTATGCCGTCTCCTCCAAACAAGGGTTCGCTGCACAAAGACGAACAATAGCAGCATATGCAGCATCCTGTACTGCCATCTTAACAGTCACTCCAATGCCATGGAAGGTGTGTAGCTCAGTGATGGAGAGGTCCTGTCGATCCCAGATAACCATCTCAGCCTCATACTATTCGTGGTTGAACTCACGGTAGTCCTCGTAAATAGTGTACTCAGGGTACCAGCGATATCCCAGCTTCTTCAAGAGGTTGACCAAAATGGACGGGAACCCAGTCGTATTGTGCATGAAGGTCAGACGAACGATCTGCCTACCGGGACGCATCTGTAAAAGGAAGATTTAAGATGTCAAATGACAGTGTGTGCATTATAACTTCAAAGGAAACAATTGTCGATTAAAGAAATCTCTGGTGGATGTGATCACGAGAACCTAATGTTAGAGTTAGCAAAATCTTTAACCCGAAAGAGGAGAGAGATAAGAACCCAGAGTATAAACGAGGAATAAAATATCCTAATACCACCCGATTGAGACGTGGGCCCGTAAGCCACACAACAATGTTAGTACTCTGATACCAACTTTTGACGCCCCCAATATCGACCGTATGCTAAACATACACGCAATGCATACGATCAAGATTAGGGACTAACTAATCAATATCACAACACAACTCTAGACACACATTATAGTCATACAACTTCATATTACAAGCCAGGGGCCTCGAGGGCTCGAATACAAAGCTCGAAAAGCACGAGTCAGCGGAAGCAAATAATATCTGAGTACAGACATAAGTTAAACAATTTCAGCCTTAAGAAGGCTAGCACAAACATAACACGGACCGAAAGAGGCGAGGCCTCCTGCCTGGGAACCTCCTATCCTACTGTTGGTCGGGCCCGCCTCCACGTGGTAGTAGGCTCCTGCGGTGGTGTAGTAGTCGTCTCCGACGTACTCCATCTCCGGGGCTCCATTGTCTGAACGCAAAAATCGTATCGAGGGGGAAGAGAAGAAAAGTATCGATGAGTACTCATCCAAAGTACTTGCAAGACTGACATCAAAACTATGCTAAGTATGCATCATTATCAAGTAATGGGGTTATATCTGGGCTGACTGCAGAAGGCAAGAATAGGGGGGGAGGCCTAGTCCTATCAAAGACTAGCATCTGCAGCATCTTGCAGCATTAGAATAGAGTAGATTGGTAACTCATATATAGCAAATTTTTATCGTAGCAATTTTATTAAGTAACCACCCCGAGAGATTCTCCCTCGACTCCCTACGAGGAAGCAATCTCAGAGCCAACATTCATTTGAATTTAAAGTCACAATTTTAGTTGTAGTAGGTCAAGGTACAACTCCAAGTCGCCCTGTTACCGTGGACATGGCTATTTGAATAAATAATTTCTTCCCTCCAGGGTTGCACAACATATTCCCCAACACGCTAGAATCATGTCCGACCGGACACACTTTTTTGGGTCATGCCCGGCCTCGGGATATCAAAACGTCATTGCCCCACCTAGACTCAACGAAGAGGCCAGCCCACCGGTCTAAATCCTAAGCGCGTAGGGGTCATGGGCCCACTCACCCTTTGCACTCTTGCACGATGCGAGGGCGGCCAAGGTCTGTCCTAGCACCCCTTATAACAAGTGTGATGTCGTTGCGGACCACTCTGCCGCGCGCCACTCCATTGCTAACGTCCGAAGAGCTTCGGTTGATACAACGAGGCTGAGTACCCATAACTTCTCCCACGTGAAGGTTAGTGTGTATTAAGGCAAACGACCTAACTCAGATCAAGTACCAAACACATTAGCAATTTATTAATGCGGGACAAGCGCGACCCATATAGTGCGGTCCCGTTGCCCCGTCTCGAGGATGTGTGGCAAGGGCCTCTCCTGCCCGTCCACGCCTCATCATCATCAAACCGTGTGTACCCCTCAGGGCCGACCCATCACCAACATGTTTCTGTAACCAGATCATAGTAACTGTGTGTATGAAACATCAAGACGGGAACTGAGGCATCACCCTCAATGGTCCCCGCTCAATGTAACTGTCAATATGGACTTAGACGAATCACCCTTGAGGGTCCCACACTTGAAGGGTGGCACGACAGAGAGATCATCGGGAATGGTGAAGGAGGAATCACCCTCGATAACCATGACCTACTAGCTACACTACAGGGCTAGCATCATGAGTACTTCACGATGTGTCACCCTCGGTACTCGATCGTAGCACTTCAGAGTCGTACAACTAAGGGGGGTGCGGTGATGTGAGGGGCCTGGCTTGTCGGTTGGTTGACCGAGTCTTCGAGTCGTCGAGTCGTCAGGTCGTCGATGAAGAAGCAGGGGCAACTCGGACTAAGGGGGTCATTGGGGATTCATCTATCAACCTATACTAAGCAGTTGATATGATTGCAGGTATGGTTGCAGTTTATCAAAAATAGGCTTTGCATTATAATAGGAGCTAACTGATACAGTAGAAAAAATCTAATGCAAGAATAAGAGGGAAAGGAATAGGCGATATCGGAATGCTCAAGGGGGGGTTGCTTGCCTTGCTGCTCTGTGGCAAAGGCGTGTAGTAGTACCCGGTAGCACCATCAGTCTCGGGGTCTACCGATAAGAAGAAGGGGGAAGAAACAATAAATATAAAGCAGACAAATGCATCATGATGCATGACATAGCAATATGCAGGGCTAGGCATGCACTAACACAGTATTACACGTCGCAGACGGGTCAGAAGAATATCTGACGATATTTTTCGTGTCTCGGGCTACTACCGGATATCAGATGAAGACGGTGGAAAAGTTCCACATTTGCTATTATAGGAGCACGTGGCAGACTAACGGATAGCGTATTCGGATTCGTGGGATTTTTCTGATCAACTTTCAGGTATAAAATATTTTCATCCGAGTTACGGATTATTTAATATTATTTTTTGAAGTTTTATGAGTATTCTCAATTAAACAGAATTAAATAAAAAAACATTTAAGACGCTAGCATGAGGTCAGCATTGCGTCAGCAGCCAACAGTGGGGCAGACTGGTGAAATCTGACCAGTGGGCCACACCTGTCATAGACTCGGAGTCTAAATAGAGTTTAAATTAAACTAACGGGTTAATTAGAGGGGTGGGCCCCATCTGTCAGTGACTAATTTGGTTACATTAATTATCAAAATTAATTAAACTAACCTAATTAATTAAAAAGGGTCTGGGCGCACATGTCATACATGGGGGGACGGGCCCCACCCGTGAGTGACTGGGCTGTGCCCAGTCAGTCAGTTGACCAAGTCAGCTGGTCAACTAGGCCGCCCTGGCCCACTGGCAGGGGCACTGGGGGTGGCCCCAGCCTAGCCACATCGGCGAGGGCCGGCGGCTCAACGCCGGTGACGCCAAAACACGGCGGCGGGCACGGGCCGGCGGCGGAATTCGCCCACAGAGGGCCATTTGGTCCGCGAAGGGCGCGTTCGAAAGAGCGTTGCCGGAGTTGTCCGGAAACGGCGTCGGTGACGAGCGGAGGCGGCGACGCGTACGGGAGCTCGATGGAAACGGCGCTACGGCGTGCAACAACTCGCATGGATGGGCTAGGCGGGCTCTACGCGACGCGGCGAAGTAGAAGAGCAGCAGCACGGGGCCGTTTGGTCACCGGAACGGCGCCGACAATGAGGTATATGCGGCGGCGACCTCGGGCAAGTTAGGGGCGGCACTTACAGGGAGTTAGCGGCGACGAGAGAGAGAGGGGAGGAAGTGAGGGCTCACGTTCAGCCTGTAGGGGTGCAAAGCGGGCTCGGGGGAGGCTTGACGACGCCTGAATCATGGCGGCGGTCAACGGTGTATGAGGAGGAAGAAGGGGTCGAGGATGGCATCATAGGGTCTTCACGAGGCAATGGCTCGGTGCAGGAGAAGGAGTCGACAACGGCGGTTCTTCTTGGCACGACGGTGACACGAGGGAGGCACGGTGGTCACAGGTAGCCGGCGGCCATGGCGACAAAGGCACACGGGATCAGCGGAGGAAGGAGAGCGGCGGCGCGAGGAGAGAGCGAGGGGGAGAGTGGCGATCTAGGGTTTGGGGGGGGGGCAGGTGAGGTGCCCCGATGGCGGCCTTATCCTCCTAGGCGACGGGGTTGGACGGTGACGGCCGGTCGGCGTCCTGTAGCGACCGCTCTGGTTGCTATAGGAGGAAGAAGGGGGGTGTGGGCTATGGTGGGCTGGTGCATGGGTGGCTGGCTGGGCCAGTTGGCCCAGCAGCTAGGGGGTTTCTGTTTTTCTTTCATTTTTAGGTTTGTTTCTGTTTTCTCTCTTTTTAGTATTCCTTTTCCTTTATTTTTAGCTCTAATTGTTTACAATAAAAATGTGTGAATTGCTCCAAATAATATCTTGCAATATTCTGCGTGGCCACACAAGGTTTGAGCATATTTGGAAACTGTTTGAGTTATCCATTTGAATTTAATAGCACTATAAATTACATTTGGGCTCTGTTTGGGATGGTGGGGGCCACATCAACATCAATGTGATGTTGTTTTCGTTAACACCTTTTGTTTTGGATTATTCCACAAGTGTGCAACATTTTTCCTAAGCTGTTTGAGGATTTATTTTATCACATCAAATTTAAATCCCCTTCAGTTATGGAATTTGAAATGAGATATGATTTCCATTTTGACCAGTAACTGTTTAGCAAAAGTATTAGTTAAATCATGGCGATCAGTATAGCTCAATTACAGAGATTACTTTAGCACAAATCCAGGGCGTCGCACTTCCTGCACCAAAGGAGAAGGTAGGTGTTCCAAAAACACATTGTTGGAGACAGGCTTCCGTGTGGATCCAATCTTTGCTAACTCATCATCTGCCTAATTCTTCACTCGGGGAACATGGTGGAGTTCCAGACCTTCGAACTTCTTCTCAAGCTTTCTTACTTCATTGAAGTATCCAGTCATAGCTGGGTTCCGAACATCCCACTCTTTCATCACCTGGTTAACCACCAAATTAGAGTCACCGTATACCATCAGGCGCTTGACGCCGAGTGAGATGGCCATACACAACCCGTACAGGAGTGCTTCGTACTCAGCTTCGTTATTGGAGGAATCAAAGTGAATCTACAAGGCATAACTGAGCTTGTCACCCTTTGGGGATATCAATACTATGCCAGCACGAGACCCATTCTACATCTTCAAGCCATCAAAGAACATGGTCCAGTGCACTGAGTGGATTTGAATTGGCTGCTGCTGTTCTATCCACTCGGCCAAGAAATCAGCAAGTGCTTGAGACTTGATCGCCTTTTTTGCTTCAAACTTGATGTCAAAGTAGAAGACCTCAACATCCCATTTGGCCACTCAACCAGTCGCGTCTCGATTTTTGAGGATCTCAAACAAGGGAGTATCATTGACGACTGAAATTGAATGATCTTGAAAGTAGACTGCCACCTTCTTCGCTGATAGATATATACCATAGAAGAGCTTCTAGTAATGTGGGTACCTTTGCTTTGAACGAGCCAATACTTCAGAAATGTAATAAACTGGACGTTGGAATTGTAAGCTTTGCCTTCCTCTTCCCGCTCGATAGTGAGAACTGTACTGACGACCTGATTAGTGGCCGCGATGTACAGGAGTAAGGGCTCTTTGCTGTGTGGAGCAGTAAGCACCAGCTGGGTGGAAAGCAAGGCTTTGAGCTCGACAAACACTGCTTCAGCTTCTGGAGTCCACTCAAACGTATCAGACTTCTTCATCAATCGGTATAAAGGGAATGTCTTCCCACCGAGAGGAGAAATGAATCGACTCAACGCCGCTAGGCAACCTGTGAGCTTTTGGACATCGTGTACGCGCTCATGGCTTTTCATTCGGGTAGTGGCACTGATCTTCTTAGGATTGACGTCGATTCCTCGTTCCGAAACAAGGAAACCGAGTAACTTGCCACCAGGAACACCAAAAGTGCACTTGGATGGGTTTACCTTGATATCATACTTCCTCAGATTGGTGAATGTCTCAGCCAAGTCAGTCTGCAGGTCAGAACCTTTCCTAGACTTGACGACAACATCATCCATGTAAGCTTCGACATTCTGAGGGATCTGATCAAGTAGGCATTTCTGAATCATGCACTTGAAAGTAGCGCCAGCATTCTTCAAACCAAAAGGCAAGGTGATAAAACAAAAACACCCGAAAGGGGTGATGAAGGTTGTCTTTATTTCATCTGGACCAAACAGACGGATCTGATGGTAGCCGGAGTATGCATCAAGAAAAGATAAATGCTCACACTCCGTAGTCGATTCGACAATCTGATCGATGCGGGGGAGCGGACAATGATCTTTTGGGCAGACCTGATTGATATGTTTGAAGTCCATACACATGCGGAGTCACTTGTCCTTCTTGGGGACCATGATGACGTTCGAGAGCCACTAGGAGTGGTAAATCTCGCATATGAACTTAGCCACCAAGAGACGAGCTACCTCCTCGCCGATTGCCTTGCGCTTCTCCGCTATCGACCGACGCAAGTGATCTTTCATAGGCTTGGCCTTCGGATCAACTCTCAGTCGGTGCTCAGCTAGTTCCCTGGGTACACCCGGCATGTCAGCAGACTTCCATGCAAAGATGTCCCGTTTCTCACGGAGGAACTAGATGAGCTCGGCTTCCTATTTGCTGTCGAGTGTAGTTGAGATGTTGGTCGGTGTCGGCGTCAAATCTGGCATATCTCGTAGCAGGGTCCTAAGCTAGGCGTCTTGGAGCGATGGTAACATGGACACCGGATTTTACCTAGGTTCGGGCTCTCTCAAGGAGATAATACCCTACGTCCTGCTTTTGATTATATTGATATGGGGATAGTACATAGTACAGGTATCTACCACGATATTGTAGTAATGAATATGAGATTGAGATTGTCTATTGACTAGCCTGGCCTCGGTTCATATAATGCACGGTAGGCCTAGGGTTTAGTGGAGTCCTTGTCTTGTGCGCCAAGTCTTGGGGAATCTCCCTTGTATGCATCATGGGCTCTCCAAACTGGCCCATTAGTGAATCGCCTTGGGGGTCCTTGGCCGGACCCACTGGTCGGGAGCCGACATGGTGAGTACCCCCTAGTCCAGGACACCATCAGTAGCCTGCTGAACTAGTCTTCAATATAGGGATGTTGCTCGGCTCTTCTGAACTGTTCATCATCTTCAGCCGTCGGTCTTGAAAACTGGTTCAACAAATCTTCCCATCCCTGATCTTGAGGAACATCGAGGTGTATCTAAAGAGTTCACACGTCGGGCATCTGAGGAGCCCCTTTAAGTTCTCGGCCTTTATCAATGTGGCAGTTTTTCCCGTGCTTAGGTTTGAAGTGTTTCCCATGCGGCGGTGTCCTCTTTCATCCGAGCTCCAACACCGAACTGCATCTGAGGTGTCTTTCAGCCGAGCTCCAACATTGATCGACATATGAGCTCCAATGATGGGCTGCATCCGAGTTCGAACAGCAGATTGTGTCTAAGGTATCTTTTTGTAGCCGAGCTTCAATGCTAGTTGGCATCCGAGGTGTCATAAATTACCTTAGTCTGTGGAAATTTGAAGGAGACCATTAGAACTTAAATGCCGGAAAAGTCTTTTATGGAGCCAGCCATTCGCATTTGGGCTTTATGCTGGAAAGCTTCCGAGGTGTTTTGCGCACCTGAGCTCCAACGTTGGTCTGCATCCAAGGTGTCATATATTACTTCGGGCTTTGAAAAGGTTAAACGAGTTCAACCGAGCTTAATGCTGGCAATGCCCTCTATTGAGCCAACCACCTGCATCCGAGCATTACACCGGCCTGCTTCAGAAATAGTGCACCATCTTAGTTGCGGGGCTGATTTTTTGTGGAAATTATTTCCGATCCCTGCAAATTATTCTGTGCCGAGATATATATCCTAGTAGCCCTCAAGGTGTGTGTCGGTCTATGACTCGAGATGCACCTAAAGGATAACATAACAATCAAAATAAAACCACTGATCCCAGTAGCCCCTGAGACTTTGGTCGATTTGCAAAATTGGCCCGAGGATCAAGTTCTTTCTCGGCAGCATACATTAGGGATGTAAACGCGGTACGTAGTAGTTTCTGAGACTCGGGTTGGGTTTGGCCGACCAACCTAAGGATAAAATCTCCTCGGAAACCATATTGCACTTTGGATTTGCTGCATTGAATAGGTAATGCAGTAGCCCCGAGCATTAATTTAGGCACGGGTGGTCGAATTATGGAACGATATTTGTTTGACACAAACTTAGTTACAGTCGACACAATTTATGTGTAATGATTCTATGTATCCAAGTACTTTACATCATTAATGCTCAGATCCGCATTGTATAAGACTTTGTTGACTGACCATCGGCTTCAACCTCCTTGGCCAGTAGCTGAGGAGTGTTTGTCATACTTTATAAAGCCTTTAGAACGGCAAAGATTTACGACAAATAAGGCAATCCGGTCATACAGTTTTATAAACAAAGGTACGCGGAGAGATACGTTATATTACTATTAACGTAAGAAACATCTTTTGGGAAAAATAGTTCGTTTATAACTTCGTTTTCCCTAGATATCAAGTTGACCATGATCGTGACACCTCAACTCTGATCAATGTGGGAGGAAAATATTGAGGATTTAGTTCGGGAAATGTTCCCGAACTCTGTGGTCTTTTAATGAACCAAATTTTTTTACTTCGGTCATTGCCGACCAATTATATTCTTAAGATGGTTAGCTTTCGGCTTCACCTAGTCTGAGGTACTAACCCAGATGACCCAGAAGTAACAATCACAGAGGTGCTCCCTTTACCCCCAAGCCGAACAATCGGGAACATAGGGGGTAAGCATAGGAGCCAGGCAACCCAGCTTGGCCAAAATCTTAAGTCAAATTTATGGCTTTATAATGACGATTATGGAAGGCAGCACTTAAATATTGAATACAAATGCTTTTATGCTATATGCTATTTTGACTCCTTTGTGACCGTTTATCATTTGTGAGTGGCCCATCGCCGGCTTCTATCCATTTGTAGATGCTACACAAGGTGTTTCTGCAGTAACAAGACAACCCTTAGCCGACGTCTCGGTGCCCGAAGGCGGTTGTGTTAGCGGAAACGAGGCAATCAGATATCTAGGCTTTATAGCTTTCACTTGGTCATGGGAGCTTAAAGTTTGGGAGGCCATTTACTAGCCCCCATTTAGTGTTTTGTGTCTGACGAGGTCAACCCGTTAACACTCCGGCCAATTTTATGAAAGGCCCGTTGTTTAATACGGTCATTGGATCGCCGACCAGTTTACGCTCATTGTGACAGTCGGTTTTCGGCTTTCTCCACTGAGGTACCTGACCAGTTAAATCATAAGTACAATCGCACTGGTTCTCCTTTTGCACTCCTAGCCTAACAAAGTGGAACATAGGAGGCAAATCACAGGAGCAGGGCAACCGAACTATTGACCGAAGACACAATTCAAAACTGATGCATATAGAGCCATATCCGAGATGCCGAGGTGGAGCTTGGCAGAGAAGATACCAAACAACGGGTCAGAAAAGATTTATCGAGCTGAATTATTATGTAGGGAACCATGGTCAAGATGATGTCCCTCCTCCTAAAAAACATACAAATAGCTTAAAAGTGCCATAATCTCGAAAAGCCAAAAAACTTACGTTTAAACTTTGACGTTCGAACTAAATCAAGTGTTTTGGTGCCAATCCGAAAATTGGTCTTAAAATGAACATGTGGTTCAGTCGTGCTTTAACATGATACATCCGATCTCTCAGACTTCAAGCGGGTCAGCCTTTGGCTTCAATCTCCATATCCCGAGGGCGGAGTGTTTCTTCGAGGCCTGTTTAGCGAACTAAACTCAAGCGGCTTTAGAGAGAAACTAGGCTACCCAGCTATTGACCGCACGCTAGTGTTGGAAAAAGGAGTAGTAGAAAAAGACTTTGCAATGACTAAGAAGAAACATTTATTATAAAATGGCTCACACAAATTTCAGAGCCCCCAAGTGACTTGGGTAAAATAATTTTATGTCTAATGATTGTATGTACCGAAGTACTTATATCATATATGTGTTCGCTCGAACTTTTAACGCGTCTTAACCGACCGTCGACTTCTCCCTCTCTGGCCAAGGGCCGAAAAGTGTTATCTACTATGAAATCCGAGTATATCGGAGGTGTTTCGAATAAATAGGCAATCAGGTCATTAGGCTATAACAGACAAAGCATGCCCTGGGAACTTATGCTATATTACTATTTAACATAAGAAGCATCTTCAAATAAAATAGTTCCGCCAACAGTTCCTTTCTTTGGGTTATCATGATTACCATGCGGGGTGTGCAATAGATTTATGTATGCTTGTCTTCCGTCGTGGCCGACCATAGTTGAAAACAGTAAGAGCACTAGCTTTCGGCTTCACCAGACTTAGGTACGAGTTTGGATGACCCAATCGTAACAATCGCAGAGGTGATCCCTTTACTCCCTAGCTGAATAGTCAGGAACTTAGGGGTAAGCACAGGAGCAAGGCAACCCAGCTTTGTGGAACACTTAAGTCAACATGATGCATATATTGGCGTAAACATGAACAAGGAAGGGTGCGATGCATTAATAATCATATGCAAGAGGAATGGCTGCATAAAGGAAGCCCCCAAGTAAACGGGGTATTAGAATTTGTTTGTAACAAACAAAGTTTTGACAAGGAAAGTTTTTTGCAAACTACTTTTTGTCAAAAAAGTATAATGCATGGTCGAACCGAACAAAATTTTAAATTTGAAAATACTGAGCGTGAAAGCGACTTAGCTGGTTAATGTGCTTGTGACGTGTGTCGAGTGATATGTCTCCAATGTATCTATAATTTTTTACGATGGCATGCTATTATATTATCTGTTTTGGATGTTTTATATGCATTAATATGCTATTTTATATTATTTTTTGGACAAACCTATTAATCTAGAGCCTAGTGCTAGTTTATGTTTTTCCTTGTTTTTGAGTTTTGCAAATATGGAATATTAAATGGAGTCCAAACGGAATAAAAATTTCGAAAGGACTTTTTTTGGAAGGAGACAAATCAACCAGGCTTGGAGTGCACGCCAGGACTTGTGCTAGGGAGCCACAAGCCTTCTAGGCGCGGGGGCCCCTGGCTGCGCCTAGCAGGTTATCGCCTCCCGGCAGGTCTCCTAACCCTAATCTCTAGCCTATAAATTCCCAAATATTCCCCAACATCAAGGAGACCCACGCAAATACTTTTCCGCCGCCAGAAGCCTCCGTTCCTAAGAGATCCAATCTTGGAGCCTTTTCTGGTAATCTGCCGGAGGGGGTTTTGATCACGGAGGGCATCTACATCAATTCCATTGCCCCTCCGATGATGCATGAGTAGTGCACCACACACCTACGGGTCCATAGCTAGTATCTAGATCGCTTCTTATCTCTCTTTGATCTTCAATACCATGTTCTTCATGATCTCCATGGAGATCTATCCGATGTAATCCTCTTTTATGGTGTGTTTGTCAAGATCCGATGAATTGTGAGTTTATGTTCAGATTATCCATGAATCTTATTTGAATCTGCACTGAATTCCTATTTGCATGATTTCGTATCCTTGCAAGTCTCTTCGAGTTATTGGTTTGGTTTGGCCAACTAGATTGGTAATTCTTGTAATGGGAGAAGTGCTTGGTTTTGGTTTCAATCTTGCGGTGTCCTCAACCAGTGACATACTAGGGGTAGCGAGGCACGTATTGTATTGTATTGTATTGTATTGTTTCAATCTTGGTTTTGGTTTCAATCTTGCTTTTCTTTGTGTTGTTTGCTTATTTTGATGTATCTATGGGTCGTATCGGGGGTATGAGTCATGGAGAAGTTATAATACAGTAGGTATTACACAAATATAAATAAATAATGATTTCACAACATTATATAAAGTGGTGAATTATTTTTCTTATACTAACGGATCCCATGAGTTTTTTGTTGAGTTTTGTGTTGTGAAGTTTTCAACTTTTGGGTGAAGATTTGATGGACTATGGAATAAAGAGTGGCAAGATCCTAAGCTTGGGGATGCCCAAGGCACCCCAATTCATATTCAAGGATACCAAAAAGCCTAAGCTTGGGGATGTCCCGGAAGGCATCCCCTCTTTCGTCTTGAATCCTGTAACATCCCGAAATTTCATTTTGGAATGTTATGAAATATAGCTATGCATCCATCATCATCATTGCTTGAATACCTGTATTGTTGAAATGTTCGTTCTAAAATTCTGAAAGCCCTTTCTACTTTCCCTAAGTTGCTTTCACCTATTTGAAATCTTGGTAAAATGTTCAAAATAAGAGGGGAGTAACATGACACTCCACACCAGGGTCATTTTGGTGATCTATTTGAACAAAAGTAACCAGGAGTTGTTTTGAAAATATTTGCAAAAAGGTTTTTAAAAAAAATAGGCAATTTCTAAAAATGTTATTTTTTTTAAAGTGTTCAAATGACAGAATAAAAATGTTCATTAAATGGCATTTATTATTCTGTTAAATTTGATATATAATACCCCTATATTTATAAATGGTTTGAATGTTTTAAAAGCTTTTGAACACTCTGGAAAAACATTAAACAGAAAACGGTAACGGTTTTAGAATTAAAACGGGCCGACCCACAGGCTTTATTTCGCGAATTCAATATGCGCCGGCCGACTGACGCGGAAACCTCGCCCTCCCTCTCGCTGCCACCGGGTCCCACCCGACCGACCGTTAGCCCCGCTCGGTCGCCTCCCTCCTCCCGCGCGCGCCGTCGCCGACCGTTTCTCCCCTCCCCGGATATCTCGCGCCTCTTAACCCCCCTCGCTCCCCCACACTCCTATAAAAGCCGGTCAGTCCCCGCATCCATTTCCCCCCAAACCCCTCTCCTATCTCGCCGGAAGGCTGCCGCAATTCCTCGTCGGAGTAACTCCGACCACCGGAGCTTCCATTACACGTGCCCGTCGCCTCGGACGTCCCCTCACCCTCCGACCTCACCATTCGACGCAGGACGTCCACCGCAACCGCCCGGACCACTTCGCTACCTTCCTCGACCACCGGAGCTCCTTGCCGTCATCTTCGCCGCCTTTGGATCCACCGGAGACCTCCAACGCCGGCGACCTTTCCTCCGTAAGCTCCCAGGACCGTCGGATCTATAATCAACGCGTTAGATTAGATCAGATTTAATTCCGAATCATTTTCCTCTTCGGACCGGTCGCCCGCCCGTAAGCTCTCGCGCGCACACGCCCGCAACCAATAGGAAAGCGCCACGTAGCCCCTTGGTCGTCCGGTAGATTTTTCCCTTTTCTGTTTTTGTTTTAGTTAACAGAGTGAATCCAAATTTTGTTTTGCTTATAACTTTTAATCTATTAAATGTTTTGAGTTGATTCTTTTTGCAATAGCTCAAATTTTTCATGTAGTTTCACACTGTACTTTTAAATTTCAAATTTGAACTATAAAATTTGAATTGAATCAAATTTCCTCAAATCATTCAAATCTGAATAATAACTAGAGTTTGAAAATAGATTTGGACATGAATCTTTTGCTACTGTTTGGTATTAGTTAGGACTATCATCATGTTTAGTTTGAGGATTTTTAGGATGATCATTGTTAGTGTTTTAGCTATAAACAGAATCTGCCTAGTATTATAGTATAGTTTTATTTACTTAGTTTTAGTTAGTTTAACTTAGATTTAGTTTTAATTTGTTTAGTAGGTTCTGTTGATTTAAACATTTAGTGTTTTACTTATTGTTAATAAAAATATAAAATTGTTTAGTTTATTTCTTTGTTAATATAGGAATCACAATTTCTTTTCAAATAGGTTTATCTATAGTTTTCTTTCAACAAAGTTTTATATAATTTAATTTTGTTTTCTAAAACAAGTTTATTTGTAAATTCTTTTCTGTTAAGAACATGTTTTGCTATTAAGTAATAAGTTTTGTTTTGCCCTTTTGTTAGTAAAACTATAGTTGTTTCATATAGTGTCTATCAAAACTTTTTAAAAAAACTTTACTAAAGTTTTTCTCAACAAACTTTACTGAATTCAATTCTGTTATTAATAAAATATTTTGCTGTCAACAATTGTTTGTTATTGCAAAATAGTTTTATTATGATAGTAGTGTTTTAGCAATCCCCTCCTAGTAAACAAAACTTTGTTTGTTTTTCTTACTTGTGATTTGTGCATTGTTTTGTCTTGATTGTTTACTAGTTCTTGGTTGATGGTTGTGAATTACAATATTTTGTTGTATGCTAATTTGAGTGCTTGTTTGTTTCGTTAGATTATCGGGAGTGCGAAGCTTGTTACTTAGAGTCACTCACGTACGAAGATCATCAATCAGGCAAGTCACTTTGATCATGTTTACCCATGTTTTATATGCATTAGTTCTACCATCTTCCCCAATTGCATGCAAGATAGGTTAGTTGGAAACTTGGTTACATTGTAGTAGTATCATGTGGTATGTACCCCCCCCCCCCAAACTCTTTGACACATTGGCCCCGGGAAACGTTGTTTTACTTTTTGCTATGCTATTAGTAGACGGGGTTGGTTGTGTGATTCATGAGAGTTGAGAGAGTTAATAATTTCAAGACCTACATAATGATCAAGATTTCAAGACTCCGAGTTTTCAACATACCTCTGGGTGGATGATGGTTGAATGGCACCCTAGAGAAACCAGTGGATTTGCCTAGGTGATGCTGGAGATGGCCAGTATTCACGCGGAAAGGTCCACCCAGGCACAAAGAGATGGATGGGTGCTTCAAGACCCAAGGCTTACCTGCACAGCCACAAGTCATTATGGGCTCTGGCTTGGTTGGATATCGTGGTGACCCTGGACAGGCGGTGCTACGAGATGTAGAAGAACGGTAGGAAAGGATGGGCACCGACAGAGTCGCAGGGAAACCCTTTGGAAGACCATGTTTTGGTCATCCGTTTCTCAAACACCCTGAAGTGCGAGAAATCAAACGGAGCCGACCAAATCTTGTGGGGAACGTGTGCAAAACTCTGCAGAGTACTCAAACCTAATCGATTAGCCGTGTCCACGGTTATGGACGACTTGAGCCAAAGGAACTGAAACATTCGGAATTCTCAACACAATTAATATGATGATGTGGGTATTAACAATTTGGGTATGAGAATTGGTTGGTGGAACCATCTCATTAATCAACCAACTTGGTAATATTTTTGCTTAGCCCTCTCTTGATGTAGGAAAAAATTGGCTTTACGCAAAAACTTACCACCCCACCTGCCATATAAGCATGTAGATTAGATGATTATCTTTTCACCCCTCTCTTGTGACTTTGCCAGCATATTCCATATGCTGACCTACACGGCTGCAACGTATCATGTTGGAGAGTACTTTTCCGACCAGGAGTGATGACACGTTCTACGCTCGGTGAGATGCCCTTGGAGTCAGATGGACTCATCTACCTTCGACGCTTCCGCAAGATTTAGACATTCTCATGAGTTGGCTTTCAGCCACTTTATTGTAAGTTTTATTGTAATAAAGGACTCGATATGAGATTTCGATTAATATAATGCTGTGTGATTTCCCTTTGATATATACATTGATGTACCGTGTGTGTACCAGCATGATCTTGGGATGGTACGGAAACATCGGAGATTTGACCTTTCAGGTCGGGTCGCTACAAATCCATCGGTAAATTTACTTGAGGCTATATATTTAATCACCACATGATATGTGTTTTGCTTGGAGCATCTTGTATGATATGAGTCTTTGCTTGTTAGTTTGCCACAATCATCCTTGCTGCACACATCTTTAGAGAGAGACACGTTGAATCGTGAATTTGTTAGAATACTCTATGTGCTTCACTTATATCTTTTGAGCTAGGCAATGTTGATCTAGTGCTTCAATTATATCTTTTGAGCTAGGCAATGTTGCTCTAGGTCATGGTGGTGTTATATTTTATAGAAATTATTGAGCTCTCGTTCCTCACTTACATTATTTTGAGAGTTTCTTAAAACAACATGGTAATTTGTTTAGGTTATGAATTTAGTCCTAATATAATGGCATCCAAGAGGGATATAATAAAAACTTTCATATTAAGTGCATTACCAACTATGAGAAGTTGGATTCCTTGCATATAGTTTTGAGATAATAGGGATGGTGATATGAGAGTCATGCTAGTGAGTAGTTGTGAAATGAATAGATACATGTGTTAAAGCTTGTGATTCCCGTAGCATGCACGTATGGTGAACCGTTATGTAACGAAGTCGGGGCATGACTTGTATAATGATTGTTGACCTTTGTGTGAGGGTTGGGAGCGCGCGATGGTTAACTCCTACCACCCTCTCCCCTAGGAGCATGCGTCTAATGCTTTGTTTGATGACTATTAGACTTTTGCAATAAGTATGTGAGTTCGTTATGACTAATGTGAGTCCATGGATTATGCGCACTCTCACCCTTCCATCTTGCTAGCCTCTCTAGTATCGCGCAACTTTTGCCGGTACATCAAACCCTCCTTCCTCAAAACAGCCACCATATATTCCTCAGAACAGCCACCATACCTACCTATTATGGCATTTCCATAGCCATTCCGAGACATATTGCCATGCAACTTCCACCAAGTACTTTTTCTATGGCTTGCATCATCACTTCATATTGCATATAGAGTTATATCTTGCCATACGAATCGAGTTGTAATTTATTTTTCTTTGAGTTATAAGTAAATAAAAGTGTGATGATTTTTCATTAATAGAGCATTGTCCCATGATAGAAAAGGATGATGGAGGCTATGACTCCCTCACAAGTTGGGACGAGTATCCGGACATTACAAAAAATAAAAGAGGCCAGTGAAGCCCAAACAAAAAAATAAAAGAGGCCAAAGAAGCCAACCAAAATTTAAAAAAAATGAGAGAAAGAGAGAAGGGACAATTGCTACTATCGTTTTCCACACTTGTGCTTCAAAGTAGCACCATGATCTTCATGATAGAGAGTCTCCTATTTTGTCACTTTCATATAGCTAGTGGATCTTCATTATGCATGACCACTTAGTTTTCTTTTTGAGCTTTCATACACTTATAGCTCTAAGTGCATTTGTTGCATGGCAATCCCTACTCACTCACATTGATATCTATTGATGGTCATCTCCATAGCCCGTTGATATGCCTAGTTGATGTGAGACTATCTTCTCCTTTTTCCCTTGCACCCCCTCCAAATTCTATTCCACCTATAATGCTATATCCATGGCTCACGCTCATGTATTGTTTGAGAGTTAAAAAGGTTTGAGAACACCAAAAGTGTGAAACAATTGCTTGATATGTTCATCGGGGTTGTGCATGATTTAGGTACTTTGTGTGGGGAAGATGGAGCATAGCCAGACCATATGATTTTGTAGGGATAACTTTCCAAGGCCATGTTATTTTGAAAGGACATGACTACCTTGTTGGTGTGCTTGAAGTATTACTGTTTTTATGTCAATATTAGACTATTGTTTTGAATCTAAGGGATCTAAATATTCATGCCACAATAAAGAATATTACCTGGATAAATATGTTGGGTAGCATTCCACATCAAAAAAATCTGTTTTTATCATTTACCTACTCGAGGACGAGCAGGAATTAAGCTTGGGGATGCTGATACGTCTCCAACGTATCAATAATTTTTTATTGTTCCATGCTATTGTATTATCTGATTTGGATGTTTTATATGCATTAATATGCTATTTTATATTATTTTTGGGACTAACCTATTAATCTAGAGCCTAGTGCCAGTTTCTGTTTTTTCCTTGTTTTTGAGTTTTGCAGATAAGGAATATTAAACGGAGTCCAAACGGAATAAAACCTCCGGAATGATTTTTTCTGGAAAATAAGGAAGCCACGAGACTTGAGAACCAAGGCAGAGGAGCTGCCACGGGGCCACAAGCCCGCTTGATGCGGCCAAGGGGGGCACCCTCACTGAGCGGGCTTGTGGGCCCCTGGCAACTCCCCTAACCCTAATATTCGGCCTATAAATACCCAAATATTCCATCCTGATCAGAACGAGCCACGAAAACACTTTTCCGCCGCCAGAAGCCTCCATTACCGAGAGATCCAATCTTGTAGCCTTTTCCGATAATCTACCAGAGGGGGATTCGATCACGGAGGGCATCTACGTCAACTCCATTGCCCCTCTGATGATGCATGAGGAGTTCACCACAGACCTATGGGTCCATATCTAGTAGCTAGATGGCTTCTTCTCTCTCTTTTTTTCTCAATACAATGTTCTTCACGATCTTCATGGAGATCTATCCGATGTAATACTCTTTTGCGGTGTGTTTGTCGAGATCCAATGAATTGTTGGTTTATGTTCAAATTATCCACGAATCTTATTTGAGTCTTTCCTGAATTCTTATATGCATGATTTCATATCTTTGCAAGTCTCTTCAAGTTATTGGTTTGGTTTGGCCAACTAGATTGTTAATTCTTGCAATAGGAGAAGTGCTTAGTTTTGGGTTCAATCTTGCGGTGTCCTCACCCAGTGACAAAGTAGGGGTAGTGAGGCACGTATTGTATTATTGCCATCAAGGGTATTAAGATGGGGGTTTCATCATATTGCTTGATTTTATCCCTCTACATCATGTCATCTTACCTAATGTGTTACTCTGTTCTTCATGAACTTAATACTCTAGATGTAGGCAGGAGTCAGTCGATGTGTGGAGTAATAGTAGTAGATGCAGAATCGTTTCGGTCTACTTGATATGGATGCCATGCCTATATTCATGATCATTGCCTTGGATAACTACATGGTTATTCCCTTTTCTATCAATTGCTTGACAATAATTTGTTCACACACCGTAATACTTGGCATCATGAGAGAAGCCATCTAGTGAAACCTATGGGCCCCGGGTCTATTTCCCATATTATATTTTCAGATCTAAAACGAAAAACATCAAAAATACTTGCTGCCCTATTTTTACTCTTAGTTTTACTTTCTATTCAAGCATCAAATAACTATGAAGGGATTGACAACCCCTTTATAGCGTTGGGTGCAAGAGTTTGATTCCTTGTGCAGGTATATCTATTGGTGGCTCTCTTGTATCTCCTACTGGATTGATACCTTGGTTCTCAAAAACTAAGGTAAATACTTATCTAATTTGCTGCATCAAACCGTCCCTCATCACGGTAAACCAACGCATGCTCGAGAAGTAGCAGCACTCTGCATCAAAAATTCTGTTTTTATCATTTACCTACTAGAGGACGTGTAGGGATTAAGCTTGGGGATGATGATATGTCTCCAACGTATCTATAATTTTTGATGATGACATGCTATTATATTGTTTGTTTGGATGTTTTATATGCATTTATATGGTATTTTGTATTATTTTTGGGACTAACCTATTAATCTCGAGCCTAGTGCACCCCTGGCTGCGCCTAGCAGGCTTGTCCCTTCCCGACAGGTCTCCTAACCCTAATCTCTGGCCTATAAATTCCCAAATATTCCCTGAACATCAGGGAGACCCACGCAAATACTTTTTCGTCGCCAGAAGCCTCCGTTCCTGAGAGATCCAATCTTGGAGCCTTTTCCGGTAATCTATCGAAGGGGGTTTCGATCATGGAGGGCATCTACATCAACTCCATTGCCCCTCCAATGATGCGTGAGTAGTCCACCACAGACCTACGGGTCCATAGCTAGTATGTAGATGGCTTATTATCACTCTTTGATCTTCAGTACCATGTTCTTTATTATCTTCATGGAGATCTATCCGATGTAATCCTCTTTTGTGGTGTGTTTGTCAAGATCCAATGAATTGTGAGTTTATGTTTAGATTATCCATGAATCTTATTTTAAGCAACTCTAAATTCTTACTTTCATGATTTCATATCCTTGCAAGTCTCTTCGAGTTATTGGTTTGGTTTGGCCAACTAGATTGGTAATTCTTGCAATGGGAGAAGTGCTTGGTTTTGGGCTCAATCTTGCGGTGTCCTCAACCAGTGACATAGTAGGGGTAGCGAGGCACGTATTGTATTGTTGCCATCAAGGGTTACAAGATGGAGTTTTCATCATATTTCTTGATTTTATCCATCTACATCATGTCATCTTTCTTAATGCATTACTCTGTTCTTCATGAACTTAATACTCTAGATGTAGGCAGGAGTTGGTCGATGTGTGGAGTAATAGTAGTATATGCAGAATCGTTTCGGTCTACTTGATATGGACGCGATGCCTATATTCATGATCATTGCCTTGGATAACTACATGGTTATTCCCTTTTCTATTAATTGCTTGACAGTAATTTGTTTACCCGCCATGATATTTTCCTTCGAGAGAGAAGCCTCTAGTGAAACCTATGGCCCCTGGGTCGACTTTCCATAATATACTTCAGATCTATAAACAAAAAATACCAAAAATACCTTGTTGTAATTTATTTAACTTTTACTTTCTGTTCTCGTTTACATCTATATCTATCGGATCTAATCCTTGCAAATAATCGTGAAGGGATTGACAACCCCTTTATAGCGTTGGGTGCAAGAGTTTGATTGTTTGTGTAGGTGCATCCATTAGCGACTTGCTTGTTCCTCTTAGTAGATTGATACCTTGGTTCTCAACAATTGAGGGAAATACTTGTCTACTTCACTGCATCATCCTTTCCTCTTCAAGGGAAAACCACTTTATAAGGTGATTCATGATGGTTCCTTGAATGAAAAACATGCTTTCCATGTTGTTAGTATGAATTCTCTGAATATCCATGATGCTAATGATATGCAAAACCACAAGCTTGGGGATGCTATGCTTGATGAAGATGATATTTTTTGTTCCCCAAGTTTTGGTGATGACACGTATGCTATAATTGGTCATGAAAAGAATGTTTATGTGATAGCTACATTGTTGAATTCCTTCATGATGCTACTTAAATTTATTATGAGGGAGGAACATATGCTTGTAGATATTGCAATAATATCAAGTTTCCTCTCTATCTGTTCAAGGTTTTGAAATTATGCTTGTTTTTCCTTCCTATGCTAGTCGATTCTTGCTCTCATAAATTGTTTGCTCACAAAATCCCAATGCATAGCAAGTGGGTTAGACTTAAATGTGTTTTTCATGCTATTCGTGATGCGCTTTTGCATATCTTAATTACTACTTTTTATGTGAGCATCATTGAAATCGTTATGCCTAGCTAGGGGCGTTAAACAATAGCGCTTGTTTGGAGGCAACCCACTTTTATTTTTATGTTTTTATTTTTGCTTTCCATAATATACTTTCAGATCGATAAACCAAAAATACCGAAAATACCTTACTGCAATTTATTTACCTTTTACTTTCCATTCTCATTTACATATATATATCTATCGGACCTTATCCTTGCAAATAATCGTGAAGGGATTGACAACCCCTTTATAGCGTTGGGTGCAATAGTTTGATTGTTTGTGTAGGTGCATCCATTGGTGACTTGCTTGTTCCTCCTACTGGATTGATACCCTGGTTCTCAACAACTGAGGGAAATACTTATGTACTTTGCTGCATCACCCTTTCCTCTTCAAGGAAAAAACCAACGCAAGCTCAAGAGGTAGCACCAAGCTTGTAGTTGGTCAAGGTCCCAGCCCCCAAGCTGGTCACGAGGTAGCCGAAGAAGAGCTCAGCTTGATGAAGTGACAACACAACACTTCGTAAGGCCGAGGAGAAACCCCCAAGTGTGTCGAGCAGACGGAGTTGTTTGGTAGCGTGACGGCGAAGCCCGTAGTACATCGGCCATGTCGACGACACAATTTTGTTGATGGAGGCGGGACAATGATGTAGGCACGCCAAGGTGATCGCATGACACAACTGAAGCCGATTACCTATGCACACAATATAGTGCAAGCCAAGAGTAATAACAAATAAAGGTAATAATATATTAAAAATATTCTTCTACATAGTTAATTTAAGTGAAGCAAATAAGTAAAGGAATATGGCCTGGGCGTCGAGGTGCCTGAATGAAGAGTTCGCCTTGACGAAGTGGCGACGCTGCACGGTCGATGTGGCAAGATGTAGTCCTCGGTCCAGTTAACATGGCGAGGCTGTGATCGGCGGACGCTGAAGTCTCGTACAGGTCGGCTGGTGACGCCGAAGTCCTATGTCAGCCGATGTGTTGAAGCAGGTCGGCTGGTGACGTCGAAGTCCCCGGAGCAGGTTGATGAAGGGATGCCAAAGCCCCGGTCTAGCCGAGGTGACGGAACAGGTTAGCTGGTGACACTGAAGTCTCGAACTAGCCGAGGTGTCGAAGCAGGTTGACCGGTGATGCCGAAGTCTCAGCCTAGCCGAGGTGTCGAAGCTGGTCGGTTGGTGACGATGAAGTCTCCGGAGCGGGTTGATGAAGGGATGACGAAGCCCCCAGTTGTGCTAATCGGATGTTTCCTGGAGTTTGGACGGTCGGATCGAGTTGAAGTTTTGAGGGGTGATCGGTATAGGAATTCCGCAGCCTATGAACGGTGGGATTTTCCAACGGACGCCCAAGATAGACGCTGGACTCCTCGTCCTAAACTCATCCAGATTCTCTTCCAGATTCGATAGGGCTCCGGTATATTGTAGATCGTTGGAGATTCCTCCATCGGAATGTGACGAAAATTTGCAGGATTGTTCTAGAATTACTTCTGCATAATTCCACTTAAGAAATTGTCAAAGCAACACTCGAGGAGGCGGGGACGACGAACACGAATTCGCTGTCCAGAAAAATTACAAGGTCATGGGAGGGTAATGTTGACTTTGAGCCCCCGAGCACCATGGAGGATTCTTCCATGATCTTGGTTGAGATTGGAGTTGATGTTGATGAAGACACCTGTCCGATCTAGATGATTCGATGTGGTGTGCAGTCCTCAGCCTAGCTGAGGTGACCAGTCAAGACGGTGACGAACATGTCGACGTTCACGATGTAGCTTCGTTCGGACGCATAGATCGTGATGGAGCCGATCTGAATTCCCATCACGCCGCGGCGACTGCACAGAAGGCTCTCAATGAAAGCACCAAATATCTCGTAGTAGGGGTCCTAAGCTAGGCGTCTTGGAGCGATGGTAACATGGACACATGATTTACCAACGTTTGGGCTCTCTCAAGGATATAATACCCTACGTCCTTCTTTTGATTGTATTGATATGGGGATAGTACATAGTACAGGTATCTATCACGAGATTGTAGTAATGAATATGAGATTGAGATTGTCTATTGACTAGCCTGGCCTCGGTTTATGTAATGCACCGTAGGCCTAGGGTTTAGAGGAGTCCTTGTCTTGTGCGCCAAGTCTTGTGGAATCTCCCTTTTATGTATCATGGGCTCTCCGAACTGGCCCATTAGTGAATCGCCCTGGGGGTCCTTGACCCGACCCACTAGTCGGGAGACAACATGGTGAGTACCCCCTAGTCCAGGACACCATCAGTTGGGGCAACATTGGGATCTGTCGGGTCAATATGCACTTTCTTCACCTCGCCTACCGACTGAAAAGCAGATTCGGAGGCGGGCTTCTTGGCACGCAGCAGGTCGGCAGGATCAGCGCTCTTCTTTGACTCTTCCAACTCAACCACAACCATTTGATGGTCGACGATTTTCGAGCCTTGCTGAAGGCACTCCTAAGCCCTTTGTCGATTGCGTGTGACTATAATCACACCCTTGGGTCCGGGCATCTTAAATTTGAGGTACACGTAACATGGACGGGCCATGAAACGCGCATAGGCCGGACGACCAAGGATGGCATGGTATGCACTCTGGAAGTCCACAACTTCAAACGTTAACTTCTCCTTTCGAATTTTTTTATCGGTGACGAATACGACATTCCATGCAATTTGGCCGAGTGACCTAGCCTTCTTCCCAAGGATGACTCCGTGGAACAACATGTTGCTCTCACTGAGTCAAGACATCGGAATGCCCATCTCCTTGAGGGTATCCCCATATAGAATGTTCAAACCACACCCTCCGTCCATGAGGGCCTTGCGGAGTCGAGTGCCTCCCACAATAGGATCCACCATGAGAGCTTGCCGACCGGGGGTAGCGAAATGAGTAGGGTGATCTGACAGGTCAAACATGATAGCAGTTTGGGTCCACTTGAGGTGTGTGGGGGTTGCAGGAATAGCCATGTTGACTTCCCTGTTGATAACCTTCGATAGTCTCTTGCTTTTGACATCAGCAAAAATCATCACAGTGGCGTTGACTTCGGGAAACTCTTCTTTGTCTTCATCATCCTCCTTTCTAGGAGTTTTCTCACTCGATTGACCTTCCTTGAACTGTTGAATCAGTAAACGACACTATCGAGTGGTATGCTTCGGCAATATCAAATTGCCTACTTCATCTTTCTTCGCGTGGATTGCACATGGTAAATCCATAATATCAGTTCCCGACTGATTCTTTCCTTTCTTTGGGGTAAACTGCTGTTTGGACTTCCCCTTATTTTTTCCTTGCGCCATTAGAGCGACCGCCTCTGCTTGAGCAGTGCCATCAGCTTTGCACTTCTGTTTCCAACTGGAATTGCCGCCGTCATCATTGTCGACTGCTTTTCCTTTACCGCTGCGGAGGCGGTCTTCCTCTTCGCCGTTGGTGAACCGAGTGGCAATCTCCATCATATTTCTTAGGGAAATATCACCTGTCCACCCAAACTTCAGGTAAAGCTCTATGTACTTCACACCAGCCTTGAAGCACAAACAAATTGATGCTCGGAAACATTATCCACTGTGTGATGCAAGGTGGACCAACGCTGAATGTAATATCTTAAGGACTAATTGGGATTTTGAACATAGTGTTGCAAATCGATCAAACCAGCTGGACACTTGCAAGTGCCTTCGAAAGTTCTAATGAACACTCAGGCAAGATCCTCCCAGCAATAGATATTAGAAGGAGACAAACGATTCAGCCACGCTCGGGTCAAACCATCCAACATCAAGGACAAATGTTTCATGGCTATATTGTCGTTTCCACCTCCAATCTGCACAGCCACTCGGTAATCATCTAACCATGTTTCCGGCTTCGACTCGCCGAAGAACTTGCTTATTCCAGCTGCCAACCTGAAGTTGGGTGGAATCTCTGCACAGCGAATGGCTCTGCTAAAAAACTCGGGGCTAGAAACAACGGCTCCACTTCCACTCTGATAGTCTCTGTCATAACCATCCATGTGGGCTCTGCCCCTGTCAATCCGCTTATGGGCGAGGTAATCTCTCAAATCAAACCATGGGTTCCGCTCGTCACCGAATGGGCGCCTTTCGTCATAGTGTTGGGGCACATATGAACCACTCCACAGAGGAGTAGGCACTCGATGGTGGTCATGATGGTGAAAACGAGGAGCAAACTGATCTCGCCCCTGATCGCGATACTGATCATCATAGTAACCCCCACCCCTACGACGTAGAGGTGACCCTGGACTGTGTGCTAACTTAATTGTGTCTGCCTTTGTTGAATTGTTGTGCAATCTGTTATGTGACTGAGAGACAACTAAATTCGGACGTTGCGCTGCATCGAGCAACGCTCGGATCTGCTGCAAACATCTGCCAGCCTCTGAATGCAACGACTGAATGGTATCTGCAATCCTAGCGGCGGCTGCAACATTTAAAACTAGAGTACGGAATACCTCGGCGTTGTTCTGAGATCCACTCGCAAACAACTATTGCTGTCGTCAACTAGGAAGTGGCGGACACTGGCGAGCACACTCGTCGAGTTCGTTCTCAATCTCTTCGAGCCGAAGGCGCATGGCCTCGAAGGCCTGGGCCTCAGTAGTCGCACCGACGATGGGTGTATGGAGGATCTCCTCGTCCCGGTGTTGCTGGTCATTCGACACTCCCCTAGCCTCGCGCCTGCCGTGGCCGCAACCAAGGTCGGGCTTTTATGTGAGACTGCCATGAGGACCTCCGCTGCAGGATCGCCTCTCTCACACTCGAAGGGAACATCAGACAGATCCGACGCCGAGTCGAACACGCCGTGAAGTGATTCGGCAGGCTCGATAGCTGCAATCTGCAGGGATGACACTTGGCGACCCACCGCATGCCGCACCCAGTGCTAGAGCCGTGAACGACTAGATCGCTTATGGCTGCGAGTAGCAGGGAGGGCCGACAAGTATGGAGTCGACGGCTGCCGTAGAAGAACACCACAGGAGCTTGCACAGAAGTGTGCCGCCCCATGGATTCGCAGTGCCTCAACATATAGAGGTGCCTCCTAAAGCCATGCCAAGTCGTTGGCGATGCAGACGAGTGCACCGAGACAGATCTCGTGGCCCAGGAACAAACCACTGCTAGAAGACATGACGAAGGGGGAAAATGCAACCTCGCCGGAAGTCGCTTAGACGCCTGCCCCATGGTGGGCGCCAACTGTCAGGACCCCTATCCGAAGACATATGAATCCAGCCTATAACACGTCACACCACTTTGCGGCCTCACGCACGGTAACCCGCGGACGCTACCTTACCTTGGCCTAGACTGTTTGCGTCTTTTGGCTGACGGATATGAACATGTCTCTAGTATTCACGCCTCAAAGAACCCTGGTCGACATGACTAGTTATAGACCCAAGTGGCACAACCATACAGGGATAGGCATACGTAACCCAGCAATGCAGGTGTCGGTCATCAGCGTGTGTAGACGAGTCATAGCAAGCTACAGGGACTCCATTACGCCATGGGACATAAATGTCATCACTGCATGTAGACAAGTCGTAGTAGGCTACAGGGACTCCATTACACTGCGAGACATTTCCCCGAAGGGACAGACACAGCAACAAAGAAGGATAAACAACGGTCAATCAATGTGTCTGGAGCAGTAGCAAGCTACCAAGGCTCATGGAAGCACAAAGAGGCGTTTTCCTATAAAGAAGGCTACCATAGGCACACAACTAGGTGTCAAATCCCACACATACGAATGCATTTCAACCATACACGCACTATGCACGATATGCGTAGATACAACATGGCATCACAACAAAACTCTACGACTCAAGTATTATTCCGAGACTCATAAGAGCCAACATACTATGATATTACAAACAGGGGTCACACGACCCAACACGCAAGTCATACAAGCAACAAGAGGAAGCAAAACATGTTTGGGTATAGACATATACTAAAAGTGGCTGGAGGAGCCTAAAAGGCTAAAACGACCCTACCAAAGGAGCCAGACCTCTGTCTGGGATTCCCACGCTAATCCGGTCAACATCGAACTTCACGTTGTAAGAATCACTAATGAGACTGAAGTCTCATCTGCAAAAACATAAATAAGAAAACGTGAGTACAAAGGTACTCAACAAGACTTACATCAGAACTATCTACATATGCATCATTTTCAACAAGGGGGTTGTGGAGTTTACTGCAACAAGCCAGCTTTGACTCTTGGTTAACCTGTACTACATTTATGAATGCTTTCCTTGAGGTGGCATATCACACATGAGTCCACATATTCACTAGATCAATACACCACTATGGATCCTCTCTCGACTTCCTATGAGAAGCCAACCATAACACTCACACTTAACTGGAGCATTTTAGAGTATCCATTTAAGTTAACTATGAACAATGCAAGTCTCTGAGTAGTCCATATCCGAGGACACCGCTATTCGAATAGATTGATTACCCTAGAGGGGTGTACTTCGTCACACATGCTCCCACGACTTATCACCATGTGCACTAAAAAGGCACCTCGACAACCTTCAAGCAGAAGCCCGACAAGGGAGTCGGCCACGGACGTTATCCTTCAACGACTCAAGTCCAAGGCAGTCGCCTATCTGAGTTGGAACCCATAATGGAAGTCCATACAAGGTTTCCATCATGGCCTCAAACGTTGTGAGCAGGGCCCCAAGGCGGTCCCGATTGGGCCGTTCATCCACTTCGCAGGCCGTGCCACACCTATCAACATTTCGAACTACTGCGACTCCTGGACTGAGAATAGGGTAGGTTAATAGGCTGAGAGGGGTCGAGTTACCGGAACCCAATCGCTACCTTTAAAAAAACGGGTTCAACATTGTTCCCTCATCATCAGGACACATTCATTTCACTCCGGCTCATCACCTAGATGAATCAGACCTGACACAACTCTAAGCATAGCAAGCATAACAGGGTTATAGCACAACATGGCTTAAGCATCTACCAGGTATGCTAGGTTTCTTGGTTTAGCTATTTACTATGACAATGACAAGTCATGCAAAGGAGTGGGTTCATCTACCGCAACACAAGTAGTAGTTGAATCGCATAGTCCTAATGCATTGAAATGAGAGCAAGAGTGAGAGAGTGGGATTTTATCGAATATGCTCAAGGGGGGTTGCTTGTCTGACACTTCTGAAGATAACAATGAGTCTACGTCGGTGGCATCGATCTCAGCATCGGAATAACGTCTATCGAGAGGGAACTAACACCGGCAAACAACAAAAGAATAACATTCAATGTGATGCAACAAACATGATGCATGATATGGCATGTTAAGGTGCTGAATTGACGTAATGCAACATTTAGTCATATTAATTGAAGTGGAATTCAAGTATATACTAAATTCCAACTCCATCACTATTTTCCAAATTGTCCTAATCACCATTTCTCCTAGTTGTTGTTGTTAACTTGCTCAAACATGCACGATCATAGCATAAACAGATGCATTGGATTTTTCTGATCAATTTTCATATATAAATTTTTTCATCTGAATTACAGATTATCTTCTATGATTTTTAGAAGTTTAAAGTATTTTCTAAAATGTAATAAATCATTTAAGATTTATTTAAATTCCAGAAACATCTAATGCGTCACCATGATGTCAGGGTGACCTCATCAGGTCAACAGTGGCGCCGAGAGTCAAACTGACTAGTGGAGCCCACTGGTCAGTGGCTCAGGGTCAGCCATAGAGGCTAACTTGTGGGCCCGGGTTAACCCTGACATGGCGAGGTCAAAACTAACCGGTGGGTCCCGTTAGTTAGTGACACAGGGACTAATTATGATTAACTTCTTAAACTAAGTAGTTAATTAACCTTGTGGGTCCCCCTGTTAGTGTGCATTAGAATTAATTAGTGCGTCATTAACTGCTAATTATGGTGCCACATCATCATGCCGGCGGTTGAGCGCCGGAGACCGACAAACGCGGCGGTGGCTCACCGGACTTGCACTTCCGGCATCCAATCGGTGCACTAAGGGCACCAGAGAGGACCTCTTGCCCCCCGCATTTGATGGGGCGAACGGAAGGCGCGGTGGTCGCCGGAGCTGAAGGTGGCAAGCTCATCCGCGGTGGCCGGAGTTCGGACATGGTAGGGGGCTAGCTAGAGGGCACGTGTGAGGGCGTGGGGTTAGGGGAAAGGGGGAGTAACTCACTGCGAATTGGTCGGTGATCTCAGCAGCGGGGAGAGGCGGGCGGAGGTAGGGAAGACGGCAGCGGCTCGGCTTCGTGGTGGTCCCAGTGACACCTGGCTCCACGGGGAGGTCGAGGAGGTCGCAGCGGAGCTCGGAGGGGCGATGGCCGGACGAGGGCAGGCCCTAGCTATGTGGGCGGCGGCGGTGATGGTGGCTGCGGCCGTGCGTGGGAGAGAACGACATAGGGGAGAGAGAGAGCAACAGGGTGGAGATTGAGCTCGAGGGGGTCCAGGTGGCCCTCTAGCTTGGATAGGGATGCGGGGGAGGTCCCCAGCGCAAGTAGGAGCTGGCACGGTGGCATGGCCGTGCTCGGCTTCCCCTCTGCCTACTGGCAGACGTGGAAGACGACTCTTCCCCTGGGCCGGGCCACTTCTACTACAGGGAGGCCCAGGTAAGCCTTTTTTTATTTTTATTTCTTGTTTTCTATTTTCTGACATTTGTTTTGGTTTAGATAAAATACTAAACCATTTTTTTCAAAACCTGAAAATTATCATGTGAGCTTAATGGATTTTACCAGTGCCACATAAAAAAATCGTATTTATTGGAATTATATTTTATATATCATAAATATAATCCAATGGAAATAGTTGTTGGATTAAAACAAATGCCCATAAAAAATATTTGTGTGATTCCAAAAATATTGGTTGGATTTAAACTCCAACCAATATTTCCACAGAATATTTGGAACATTTTGTTGGAATGATTTGGAGCAATTTTTATCTTACTTGTTTTGTCAAAATTGTTTTTCTGAGGCTTGAAAATTCCCAAATTAAAATTAATTTGAATTTTAAATGCATGCATGCAATGCAAAGACTAGCAAGGTTATACTAGGGCTGTGAGAACTCACCCCCACTAAACAAGAATCTCTTCCCGAGCTTCAGTCATAGGGTAATTGGACAAAGGGGATACAATCTAAGACAATCTTCACGATCCAATTTCCCTTCTTTAAGATGTTGATTCATTTTATAAAATTGATTTTGACATCCTTGCTTTAGAAGCTTCACCCAACACATCAACAAGGAGCAGAAAACTCTACATGAATCGATCTCCTCAAGGATCGAGCAACTCATGATCAACTTATAGAATGAGAGGTGAGAACGTCTCTTGAGCTGAGACACAAGACACATTCTAGAGCAATGGAAAAGTATATGAGGGGGGTCAATTGGTAGGCAAAAATTCCACACTTAAATAGACAGTGACGGGTTTCAAAGTGGCGGGGAGTTAAGTTGCCCTTAATACCA
This sequence comes from Hordeum marinum, assembly GCA_022496015.1. Classification (NCBI taxonomy): domain Eukaryota; kingdom Viridiplantae; phylum Streptophyta; class Magnoliopsida; order Poales; family Poaceae; genus Hordeum; species Hordeum marinum. Next base: position 935,393 of record JAAAWK010001153.1, on the reverse strand, counting down.
TGACGAGACATCCTAGGAGAGGTGACTCGTAGAGTATTCCCTTACATGGCAAAAAGAATTACTTTTGATCCAGAGATCATGGAAACTCTTCATACCAGGCTAAGGCAATTCAGAATGACCATTTGAAGGAATTGAAAGAATGGCATACTCAAATCGAAAGGGAACTAAAGTTATAATACAACTCGGCAATGAAGGGCACATTCCGATTGATACCGAGGATATATCCTAGTGTCTGAGCGTGCTCTCAAGAACTTGAGCATTTCCATATTCATCAAGGTTTTACCAACATCCATGACAAGGATCCTGTTGACACATCATACTACCATAATGAATAACAATGGAGGATGAAGATGCAAAGGAAAACAACACTTTCTCATATTTCACCTTAGTTATGCCAAGGAAACAAAATTTGGATGATCGACCGAGAGACATTTAGTACTCCGCTAATAATGTTCTCCTTGATGTACTAGCGTAACCCAATTATAGGTAACGTTTGGTATCTAGAACATCAAGTAACATGTCAGACTTCGGGATCTCACAAGGGGCCATGAGGAACAACTTCTAGGATAAGTCATACAAAATCCTCATGTAGAATTGGTCAAATTCACTAAATCAAGGAACTACAATGATAGATCCTCCGACTAGGTGTGTCGGTCAAAACATCAACCTTGTGGAAACCTACATCATAGATCTTGGAAAAAAAATTCAGCCATCATACCTGCCTGAAATTAAGATCCGGTTGGTGATAGGCTACTTCAGAATCAGCAGGTCTGAAAGAGAAGGTTTGCAACATAAATCGATGAGATGGCGTTGCAGGATTCTCAGGAAATGAACTACAAAAGTCAGCTCCAAAACATGAGCTGGATTGCAAGATAAATGTAAACACACTGTCCAAGACAATTGTGACCACATGGAATTCTTACAACAAAACACTACCGGGTTCTGGTTAGGAACCATTGTTGGAGGTAACGAAGTCCTTGCATAAGTCATACGATTAGCTCTTAAGAAGGAACTTCTTTTCCTTAAACAAGACAATTAGTGGCTTGGTGTGCTAAGGATACATATGGACTGGAGATGACTAGTATATCAACCCATATAATACTTTGCACATGCATGATTGGCTTGGGATGATTCCAAAGGAACAAAAGAACTTATCTCAAATTCATGGTAGCAACTTGCATCATGTACATGTGAATCAGAGGAAGTCACTTCTTCCACCATACATATACTTCGAGTACGAGACCTGAAGATAGTGCCTACAAAATTTTCCAATACTAGCTTAATGTTCATCATGAGTTATGGAGGAGATAAGGATGTTGTCAATGGGCTCAACAACAATTCATCAAATTATCCATGAAGATGGAATTCCACAACTATGTGAGCAAGATAGTAGCATTGGTCAGACCAAAGGATGTACTGGTGTATGCTCGAGGAAACATCCACGAGTAAAACAACATTAGAATAATCATTGGTCCCGATTCTGATTTGACGATAGCCCATGTTCAAATTAGATATTGAACAAGACAAGAAAAGCAACAATTGATCACGAAGATCAATCGGTGCAGATATCATCCTTCATTAACACACTCGCACAAACCAAAGATATCCCCTTGACCTAAGCTAGGTTCGGTCAAGCTTTTATCTTCCAACTCTCCAAGTTGTTGTTTAGCATAATAAACTAGCTCAGGGATATCCAACAAAGATTCTTGGAGAAGGGGTGGCTTACAGGAAAACCAACTTGATCATGAACTCAACATAACGGTTAGGGGACAACCTGGTGATACTTCTGAGAAGATATTTGGAAAATCACGAACCACCAATATGTTATTAAGCTCGAGATCAATCTTGCTTTTCAGGGCAAGATGATATGATCAAAAGAGCGAAGGATTGACACAATCCTAACTCATCGATCGAAAAGTGCACCATGTAAAATAGACTAGGTAGCACTATCAATCGTAGAATGGTGGTTCTATAACCAACACACCGAGGATGAAATTATTGTCCATTAACTACCAAGCAGCAAAGCTGCTAGGAGTATTGATTTCACACATCATGATTCACTTGTCGGTATTCTGGTTTTAACAACACAGAGACCGAGGAATGAATGATGATGGTGAGAAGTATCACTACGTTAAGAGTTCATAAGAGATAGTGCAATTCTCATGAAAATCTTGACATGAAGAGGGTAATACTTCGAGGTAGAACAAAGCGAAAGCTGGATTTGCGTTTTTGATCTGCGGAATACAACTGCTTTGACCCAATCCTAAAAATGGATGAGGTACTAGAGTTTGTTTCTCCTAGTCATTCTGATATAGAATGGCTTGACAGACAATGAGAATATTATCCATCCATGAATACGAATGCACAACTACTCTTGCCTATCCATTGATAGATGAAGGTTATAATACAATTGAAGAGGGAAACTCAAGAGCACATGATTTTCCTGAGTTGTAGATGCATAGGTCAGCATGTCGAACGAGTTCGACAAAATTCTTCCGGATAACCAATGCGGAAAGGTAGGGATGATAGAGTCACAACTATGAAATGGAGAACTCATCAAGGGCACTATTGTTGTGATATTTAGTCCACAAAGAACTTCTGTCATGATGGTTCATGGTATTGGAAGAATGATATACCACGGACCTCGAAGATTAGATCAAGGTTACTAATCATCCTGAAGGTACGAGCAAACACAATCAGCAAGAATGAGCAGAATGATCCTTGGGTTCAAGAACCTAGATTTAGAATACCTACTGACTATGTAGCACCACGGCATGCTTTCGTAGACGATGGCCAGAATTATCACTTGGAAACACGCAACACAACTAGACTATTGGGTGGTTCTTTGAGATAACATGGTTTCCTAACACTTAACAAATACGTCGAGGTAATGGAGTACCTCAACACAAAAATTGGTGTGCTTTGTTTGGACAAAAGACATTAACTCGAGATGAAAGGATTTGCAATTGCATCAGATAATTTAGAAACCTTGGATAACTCAAACAACATAACAGCTGTACGGGCATGAATGATGAGGCAACCTGCATGAAACTGACAACATAACATGGAATTCTTCTGGAGACACCGATCCTAGAAGACAACAACTTTCCTATAGGTCTCCAACATAGTAACTCGTCATCCTGATAGATAGATGAGAAAACCTAGTTTTAATCCCTGTAGAAAAGAAGAGGGCGACTCATAATTAGAATGACACAAGGAAAGGAGTAAAAAGAATCTTACGTTCCCTTCCACAATCAATTCCCTTATATAACTAAGGCAGTTCTAGACTCAACATCGACCAGTTTGGCTTGGTAGTCCTACATGCAGTCAAGCTCTGATACCAACGTTGTCAGGACGCCGATCCTAAGACATATGAATCCAGCATGTAACAAGTCACATCACTTTGCGGCCTCACACACGGTAACCCACGACTACAGCCTTACCTTGGCCGGGACCGTTTGCGCCTTTTGGTTTACGGATATGAACATGTCGCTAGAATTCACACCTCAAAGAACCCGGGTCGACACGACTAGTTATTGACCCAAGTGGCACAACCATATAGGGACAAGCATACGTGACCCAACAATGCAGGTGTCGGTCGTCAGCGTGTGTAGACGAGTCATAGCAAGCTACAGGGAATCCATTACACCATGGGACATAAATGTCATCACTACACATAGACGAGTCGTAGCAGGCTACATGGACTCCATTACACTGCAAGACATTTCGCCGAAGGGACAGACACAACAACAAAGAAGGATACATGCCGGTGAATCACTCTGTCCGGAGCAGTAGCAAGCCACCAAGGCTCATGGAAGCACAAAGAGGGATTTCCATGTAAATAAGGCTACCAAAGGCACACAACTAGGTGTCAAATCCCACACATACTAATGCATTTCAATCATACACGCACTATGCGTGATATGCGTAGATACAACATGCCATCACAACAAAACTCTACGACTCAAATATTATTTCGAGACTCATAAGAGCCAACATAGTGTGATATTGCAAACAGGGGTCACACAACCAAACACTCAAGTCATAAAAGCAATAGGCGGAAGCAAAACATGTTTGGGTATAGACATCTGCTAAAAGTGGCTGGAGGAGCCTAAAAGGCTACAACGACCCTACCAAAGGAGCCAGACCTCTGTCTAGGATTCCCAAGCTAATCAGGTCAACATCGAACTTCACGTCGTAAGAATCACTAATGAGACTAAAGTCTCATCTGCAAAAACATAAATAAGCAAATGTGAGTACAAAGGTACTCAACAAGACTTACATCAGAACTATCTACATATGCATCATTTTCAACAAGGGGGTTGTGGAGTTTACTGCAACAAGCCAGCTTTGACTCTTGGCTAATGTGTACTACGTTTATGAATACTTTCTTTGAGGCGGCGTATCACACACGAGTCCACATATTCACCAGATCAATACACCACTATGGATCCTCTCTCGACTTCCTACGAGAAGCCAACCATAGCACTCACACTTAACTGGAGCATTTTGATGTATCCATTTAAGTTATCTATGAACAATGCAAGTCTCCAAGTAGTCCATATCCGAGGACACGGCTATTCAAATAGATAGATTACACTGCAGGGATGTACTTCGTCACACATGCTCCCGCCACTTATCGCCACGTGCACTAAAAAGGCACCTCAGCAACCTTCAAGCGGAAGCCCAGCGAGCAAGTCGGCTACGGACGTTAACCTTCAACGACTCACATCCAAGGCAGTCGTCTATCTGAGTTGGAACCCATAATGGAAGTCCGATCAAGGTTTCCAACATGGCCTCAAACGTTGTGAGCAGAGCCCCAAGCCAGTCCCGATTGGGTCGTTCATCCACTTCGCAGGATGTGCCACACCTATCAACATTTCGAACTACTGCGACTCCTGGACTGAGAACATGGTAGGTTAATAGGCCGAGAGGGGTCAAGTTACCGAAACCCAATGTGCGTTAGTCACTAGTCTTGGAACACAAATACGGAACCCAGTTTCTATGAGCGGCTTCAATGAGACAACCCACCATGTACTCCTACATGGCCTCTCATTGCTACTTTTACCAAGACAGGTTCAACACTTAGTCCCCATCATCAAGACACATTCATTTCACTCTGGTTCATTACCCAGCTTTTGACCAAGTATTTTTGGTCGTAAAAAGGTCAAAAATGGAAAACAATGACCATTTAGTGACCAATAGTGATGGTTACAAGTTGACATATTTCTTGTAGTGCAAGCATAACAGGGTTATAGCACAACATGTCTTAAGCATCTACCAGGTATGCTAGGTTGCTTGGTTTAGCTATCTACTGTGACAATGACAGGTCATGCAAAGGAGTGTGTTCATGTACCGCAACACAAGTAGTAGTTGAATCGCATAGTCCTAATGCATTGAAATGAGAGCAAGAGCGAGAGAGTGGGATTGTATCTAATATGCTCAAGGGGGATTTCTTGCCTGACACTTCTAAAGATAACAATGAGTCTACATCGGTGGCATCGATCTCAACGTCGGAATAACGTCTACCGAGCGGGAACTAACACCGGCAAACAACAAAAGAATAACATTCAATGTGATGCAACAAACATGATGCATGATATGTCATGTTAAGGTGCTGAATTGACCTAATGCAACATTTAGTCATATTAATTGAAGTGGAATTCAAGTATATACTAAATTCCAACTCCATCACTATTTTTCAAATTGTCCTAATCACCATTTGTCCTAGTTGGTGTTTTTAACTTTCTCAAACATGCACGATCATGGCATAAACAGATATATTGGATTTTTCTGATCATTTTTCATATATAAATTATTTTCATCTGAATTGCAGATTATTTTCTATGATTTTTGGAAGTTTAAAGTATTTTTTAAAATATAATAAATCATTTAAGATTTATTTAAATTCCATAAACATTCACTACGTTAGCATATTGTCAGGGTGACCTCAACAGCTCAACAGTGGCGCCGAGAGTCAAACTGACCGGTGGAGCCCACTGGTCAGTGGCTCAGGGTCAGCCACAGAGGCTGACTTGTGGGCCCGGGTCAACCCTGACGTGGCCAGGTCAAAACTGACCGGTAGGTCCCGTCAGTCAGTGACACAGGGACTAATTACGATTCATTAGTGCATCATTAACTGGTAATGATGGTGCCACGTCATCACGCTGGCGACCGATAAACGCGACGGTGGCTGCCAGCGCAAGCAGGAGCTGGCACAGTGGCATGGCCGTGCTCGGCTTCCCCTCTGCCTACTGGCAGAGGTGGAAGACGACTTTGCCCCTGGGGCAGGCCACTTCTGCTACAGGGAGGCCCAGGTAAGCCCTTGTTTTTTATTTCTATTTCTTGTTTTCTATTTTCTCACATTTGTTTTGGTTTACATAAAATACAAAACCATTTTTTTCAATACCTGAAAGTTATCATGTGAGCTTAATGGATTTTATGAGTGCAACATAAAAAGTTTCAGATTTATTGGAATTATATTTTATATATCATAAATATAATCCAATGCAAATAGTTGTTGGATTAAAACAAATGCCCATATCAAATATTTGTGTGATTCCGAAAATATTGGTTGAATTTAAAATCTAGCCAATATTTCCACAGAATATTTCGAACATTTTGTTGGAATGATTTGGAGCAATTTTTATCTTGCTTGTTTTTTCAAAATTGTTTTTCTGAGCCTTGAAAATTCCCCAATTCAAATTAACTTGAATTTTAAATTGTAACATCCCAAACTTTGGAATGTTATAATAAATATAGAATGATTGTTTGTTTGCTTGAATGATTGAAAGTGAGTGCAATTTGAAACTTTTGAAAATTTTGAAAGTTTGATGAGAGGGAATGAAATGACTTTCCCAAAATTTTCAATCTGCATTTTGATCACCAGGAATTCAAATTCATTTCATCACAAAACCCTAGAGTGAAGATGAAATGACTTCTTCCATTTAAAGAAATGAAAAGGGATTTGAAAATGATTTGAATTTCCATTTTGAAAATATTTCAAATTCAGAAAACTTTATGCAACTCAATGATTTTCATGAGAGAGGATAATATGACTTCCTCAAATTTTAAGAAATATGAGTTGGAAGTTTAAAAGAAGGAATTGAAAGAGCTTTTGAAAACCTCTGGATTATTTTGAAAATCCATTTCATATTTGGTCCCTATTCAAAATTTTCAAAGTATTCAAACCCCTGACAAAATTTTGAAAGGAGTAACATGAAACTCCAAGCCAGGGGGTAATTTGTGAAGTTTTTGAATCATCAAACCCAAAAAGTTATTTGAAGAATATTTGCAAAATTAAATAAAGCCAATTAAGGCATTTTCTGAAAAATGATTTTTTTAATGTATTCAAATGCCAGAATAAAAATGTTCATTAAATTGCATTTATTATTCTGTTAATTTTGATATGTAATACTCCTATATTTAGAGATGATTTGAATGCTTTAAAGGTTTTTGAAACGCTTTGGTAAAATCATAAATAGAAAACGGTAACGGTTTTGTATTAAACGGCCGGCCCAACGGCTTTAAAGCCGAGACCGTTACCGGTCGGCCAACCGACGCGCGCCGCTCCTTTTTCTCTCACTGACCGCCCTGTCCCACACCCGACCGAAACCCCCTGCGGTCACCTTCCTCCTCCTCCCACGCGCCGTCGTCGCCGGTTCCCCTCGCCGTGGACCCCCTCCCTCCTTACTCCCCCGACCCCTCTGAGCTCCTATAAATACCCTCCGCTCCCCTCTTCCCATTCCCCCTTGTTGCCCCCAACCCCGACGTCTCTCCTCGCCGGAATCGCTCGCCGGAGCTTTCGGTCGCCGCCGCGCCTCTCCCCTCCTAGCGCCCGTCTCCGACCTCCCCGACCTCTCCCGAGCGCACCATCGAGTTCCTCTCGCCCGTGCGCACCACCCCATCCCCTGACCGAGCCCCAGAGACCCCAGACCCGCCTCACTGTCGCCCTCGCCGGAGTAACCTCCCCACCCGAAGCTCGAGGAGCTCCTGCCCGTCGACTCCGACGCCCCCGAGCCTCACTGACGCCACCGACGTGCTCGCCGTACTCGCTGCCGTCGACTAATGCCCTCGCCGTCGCCGGAGGACCACCGGAGCGCCGCCCACGTCGACCACTTCACCTCGGCCTCGCCGGAGAAGCCCTCGCCGGCGACCCACCACCGCGGTGAGCTCCACCACCCCTCTCCCCCGTCCGATCTGGATCTGACGATCCAGATTAGAACCTATTAAACGCGAACCGTTTTCTTCTAAAGCACCGGTCAACCGCCCGAAACCCCCTAGCACACGCCGACCTGGACGAACTAGAGCATGCCACGTAGCCCCCTCACCGTTAGAAACGAATTTTTTCTTTTCTGATTTAATTTCTGTTTCCAGAATCAGTTTAGATTTCATTTTTCTTATATCTTTTAAACTATTTAATGTTTTTAATTGATTCCTTTTGCATGCTGTCACAAATTTTATCTAGTTTCTGTAGATATCAAATTTTGCCTATGTTTGAAAATATAAATTTGAATTTGGACAGATTGGATTTAAATTTTGTTTTCTGCATATCCTGAGTTCTAAAATGAATTTTTGAATGATTCTTTTTCCTACTTATCACTAGTGATATTAGCTATCATTAGGTAGAGTTTGAGAATTTTTAGAATAACTTAAAATAGTGTTTTCAACTAAAACAGAATCTGTTTAGTTTCATATTAGTTTATTTATATTGATTTACTTTGTTTTTTTGAAAATCTGAATATGATTTATATTAAGTTTCAGATTCCATTTAGTTTTGTTGTTCCAAACATTAGTAAATTGCTTGCTGTTAACAAAAGTTAATTTGTTTAGTTTATAAATTTTGTTGTAGGGATCTATACCCTCTTTCAAATAGGTATAGTTGTTTTAAAAGCAAATTTGTTAGTAACAATTCTTTTAACTAAAGTTTTAAGTGTTTAGATTATGTTTTCAAATAAAGTTTTTACTAATTATTTTCTGTAAATAAATGTTTTAAACAAAAATAGTTTAGTTTTACCCTATTATTATAGGAAACTATATATTTTCTTCATTTGGTAATGTTTTATAAAACAATTTAGTTTTAATAGTAATTCTTTCACAAAAGTTTTAGATGACTTAATTCTGTTTTATAATAAATATTTTATTTAATTACTTTCTGTTAACTAAGTTGTTTCATAATTTGTTTTCACTTAGTTTATGGTCGTGCTTGTAGTTAAGTTCATTAGGCAAACACTCATGTTGTATAGGATGTTGTTTTCAAATGTTTTACTTGTTCTTAAAAAGTAACTCATTTTTGCTAGTAAAATATTTACTAAAATCCTTTTATTATATTTTACTTTGTTTTGGGTTTTGTGTTACTTTTGAAATTGTTGGAGTTTTGTGTTTCAACTTTGTCTTAAGTATTTCTTCCATCAACCTTGTTGCTTTTGTTTTGTATTACTTTTTGTTAGAATTGATTGCTAGTATGATTGCTTATATGTATGTAATGTTTGTTATAGATTTTCATCGGAGAGTAACGAATAGTTCTATCAAGTTATTTCTGAGAGCGATCTTTGTCTTCATCAACAGTACAGGCAAGTTCACCTTGACCATCTATTTCATACCTATGTTTTTATTGCATGTAGTGACATCATTCGACATATCCCTCCCGTAGTGTTATTGAAATTCTTGTAGTTGAGTAGAATGCATGAGGTAGGAACCCACCACTGGTTACTAAAACCCCGGGAACGCTAGTTAGTGCAATGCTATGCTAAAGTAGACGGGGTCTGGTATGAGTGTTCGTGAGTGGTGTGAAGAAGGACTCCACGTCAAAACGACGACTTCATGAAGACATCTTCAAGTCCTGCATCTTCAAGACCTCAAGACTTCAAGACTCGAGAAGACAAGTTTTCAATAAACACTACTGGGTGAAGGATGGTTGATTGGGCACCCTGGAGAAACCAGTGAGTGGCCGGGATGCATGGAGAAGCGCCATGACATCTTGCGGAAAGCTTCACCCAGACTCAAAGAGAAGGATGAATACTTCATGCCCGGAAGCTTACGTGTGTAGCCACAAGTCATTATGGGCTCTGGCTTGGTTGATCTTTGTTGTGACTCTGCTGGGCAGTGCTACGAGATGTAGTCGACGTTAGGATTGGGATGGGCACTGTCGGACAGTCAGGGAAGCACTCTGAAAGACCATGTTTCTTTCATCCTGTTCTCAAACACCAGGCAGTGCGAGGACTTACCAGGAGGGAAAGAATCTTGTGGGTAAAGTACACAGCACTCTGCAGAGTTTAAACCTAATCGATTAGCCGTGTCCCCGGTTACGGACAATTTGAGCTTCTAGACTTGGATCTATCTCTGAACTCTCAACACTGGACTGATAACTAATTGTGGGCAACTTAATGGTACTTATGGGCATTGAGACATTGGTTGGCGGAACCATGTCATGATAGGTAACTCTATAGTGAAATTCCTGATATTCCTTTGTTGTAGGAAAATAAAATCAGCTTTTACGCAAAAACTTAGACACAAATCCACAAAGCCTTTGCATATAGAATAGTCTTTATTCTTCTGTTCTACTATGGTGATCTTGCCAGCATATTCAAAATGCTGACCTACACGGCTGCAACGTCTTATGTTGCAGATACTCTTCTACGACGGGTAAGAGTACGATTCAGGGTTACGGTCCGCACTCAACTTGCCGTTGGTGTTATTGGGACTCCACTCCCGTTGACTGTATCCGCTGCTATTTTAAGGTATATATCAGTTTTACGCTATTTACATGTGATTGCACTTTGATATATACATTGATGTACTGTGTGTGCCAGCATACTGATCCAGGGATGGCACAGAAAACACAGAGGCTTGACTCGTTTTGAGTCGGGTCGCTACATAAATGCATGCATGAAATGCAAAGACCAACAAGGTTACACTAGGGCTGTGACACTAACTATCGTGGGAATGAGTCTGACAGTAGAAGATAGGGGTACGTAAGGAGAGGGCAGAGTCCTAGCTACGGCGAGGGTGTACACACGGATGTATGAGTTCAGGCCCCTCTCATGGAGGTAACAACCCTACGTCTCAGCGCTCGGGAGCTCTTGTCGTGTGGAATATGAGTGTTACAGGGGATGCAAACCCTTGTGCCAGAGAGCAGGGGCGGCTTATATAGAGTGCGCTGCCCCTCATGAATGCCCGGCAACCAAGGGTTCGATTGTGGGAATAAAGGCATAAGTTACTGATAACGTATACAATAAATGCTACTAATGGCGACTGGTCGAACGTCTGCGTGTTGGCCTCCCTGGGGTGCCTTCTGGTCTTCTGGTGTCGACTGGCGATTGGTTCTTCCGAGTGAGAGGAGACTGTCAAGTGGAGGAACCTCCGAGTGGATTAATTGTCAAGTGACTTACACGTCATGATGACTTCAGTCGGCAACTCTCTTGTGACCTTTAAGTCCTCTAATATAGTGTCCTTAGGTAGGGTATATAGGTCAGGCCTAGGACCCTACCCTAGGTACATATACTCGTCACCCCTTCCCTTGGTCGCTAGGTAAGGGTTTATTCCCTGTGACTTGTTTCTTTTTGCTCCTGGCCGCCCGGGTTCGGGGAATAACTTCCTTCTCTTTTTCAGTGAGGCCCTCGAGCTTCAAGACACGGAGTCTGCTATGGCTCCGACGGAAGCCGCCAGCCAGCTTGCCCTGGATCACGCGACCATGACACGGGAGGAGAAGAGGCGGCAGGCCGAGCTATGTGCCGCGAGGGGGAAATCAACGGGCGCCCCTTCGCGCTTGGCAGCATCGAGCGACGGGAGACGGAGACGGCTGCGGAGTCGACACGGATGTCCCGGCTGCCATCAAGCAAGCCACAGGGACCGGCGGTGAACACGGAACAAGCCATGGTGGAGATGGCCCAGCTGGCGTACATGGTATCCGAGTCGGCCATGGAAGTGGTGCAACAGCCAGAGCCGGCTATGCCTCCGTCCCCCATCGACCCCATCTTCATGGAGGGGCCGGCCGTCTCGAACGCACTAGGGAAGGCGGCTGGTGGGGAAGTTGTGTCGGTTACCCAGCCGGCTAAGGCGGGCCTGCTCATGTCGGAGCCGCCTGCGCCGACCGTAGGGGAGCTCGGGGTTGACTCTCGCACCCTTGTGGTCGTAGCGCGACCTCAGCCAGCCGGCGTCATGGCAGACGCGGCATCGAGTGGCGGGCCAAGCCGATCGAGGAGGAACATGTCCGACGTCCCTATGGATTGGTCGGGATTGGCTCGCGATCTGGCTGCCTCAGCCCCACCAACTGGCGGGCAGGCCCTTGTGCCAGGGAGCCGGCTCGTATCATGGCCCACTGCCGCGAGGGGCTAGCTAGGTTTGCCGAGGCTGCCGAGAGCAACTTATGGCGCATGGAGGAGGTGGTCAAGGTGAGACTCCTTCTCATATTGGTGTCCTTTTTTCAGTGGGGGCGCGCGAGTGCACCCTCTGGGTGTAGCCCCCGAGATTTAGGCCGGCTGCTCGGGTGCATGGCAACCGAGTTGAATCTTTTCGCGCAAACGTCTGACATCCCGACCTTTGGTGTGGAGCAGGCAAAAAATATCCCGACGAGGCGGTCGCCATCCACAACATGGGCAAGCTTGGGTATTACCAAGCCAAGGAGAACCTGAAGAAGCTGCAAGGTATGATCGTTCCAGTGGGGGCGCGCGAGCGCACCCACAAGTGGTAGCCCCTGAGATTCGGGTCGGCTGTGCGTCGGGCGGCTTGGATCTTCAACACTTAGCTGATTCGGTTTGTGTTTTTTGCAGAGTTGGAGACGCTGACCCAGGTCCGACTATAGCTTTATGAGGTGGCCTCCGAGCGGGACCGGTTGGCACGACACCTACAGGCGACCACGCAGAGCAGGGCCAGCTGGGCAGTCTGGTCGTCGATGGCCAGTCGACGTAGGAGAGCGTTACCATGGAGCTACAGAAGGAGGTGACCCATCTTGGGGGCGAACTGGAGTGGTGTGCTTCCGCCCTTGCCTAGGCGGAGAAGGCGCTGGAGGAGGAGCGAAGCCTGAGCCTCAAGTTTGTGATCGAGTTGGACGATGCCTTTCAGCGTGAGCATTGTTTTCCCTTTGAGTCTTTTTGGCTGTCTGTGTTGCCTTGTTTTTCAGATTCCCTTCCTCTTCTTATGTTGGTTCCCATAAACCTAGCATCGCACCGAGCGGGCAATGGCCAAGCACCGGGAGTGCTTCCGGCAGCACGGGCAGGAGGTTGGTGCGGATGCGGGCTGGAGCCTGCCGGAGATCTCGTTGGCTGTAGAGAACCGGCTAATCTTCCTGCAGCGCTGCATGGACCAGATCCACATGGCCGTCGTGTGGGGTTATTTTGGCCCTCTGACCGGGTCGCGAGATCCCTGGCGACTGTGTGGCGTTGTGGCTTCAGCACACAGTGGCACGACTTGATGCTTGGAAAGCCTCGGTGGCCCGGTCCGGAGCGCAGATGGCCCTCCAGTTCGCCCTGTCGTGGTATCGCGGCATCGACCTGGATTGACTGTCCACGATGCGTCAAGTCCCTGAGGAGGAGTAGGTTGGTCGCGAGAGTTCCCACATCCATCGGGCTAACGAGTTGGCCTCCTACGTCGACCCGGATGAGTTCCTGCCTACGCTTGGTGAGGACGGCGATCCGATCGCGGAGGACTCCTCGGCATTCCCGAGGGGCCCGGTTGTCGGGTAGGGGCTCCATGTTTGACATAGTAAATAGGCATATTTATCTCTTTGGCATGTAACCGACCATGTGTAAACCCTAGGCATCCTCGGCATCTATATAAGCCGGAGGGTTTTTGGGTATAGGAAGAGAACAACTCATCTAGGGTTAGCTATTCGATCTCGTGGTAGATCAACTCTGTAACCCCCATATCATCAATACAACCAAGCAGGACGTAGGGTATTACCTCCATAGGAGGGCCCGAACCTGCATAAATCCGTCTCTCCTTTGTCTCCTGTTACCGTCAATTCTAGTATCACAGTTCGGGACCCCTACCCGAGAGCCGCCAATTTTGACACCGACATTGGTGCTTTTATTCAGAGTTCCTCTGTGAGCGTCGAAGGAATCGATGGCTCACCTCTTCACAAGTAGCGAGATCTGCACCGAGGGGACTCTCGCCCCCGATCAGAGTCTCACCGGCAACGACATCTTGTCGCATGCCAGCCCGGTCAGCCGTCATGGCAAAACCGGAAGCTTTCGCCCCAATCAGAGTGTCAAGTTCGAAACCTTAGAGTTCGTGGCTGATTCACGGGGAACACTTGTTCTAATGGAACCATCAACCTTCGAAGAAAAACCTATAAGTCTGGATGCTTTGACGCCCAAGACATCAAGTCCCATGGTGGGACGGAACATAGATCCGCTTCGCCGTAACCCTGGAACCGTCACGCCACTCGATGAATCCACTCGTATCAGCGAGACGCACCCTACCATCGCCTCGTTCTTAAACGAGTTGTTTGATCAGATCGAAGCTATGCGTATATCGGATGACCTGCTTCCGATCTACGATCGGCTTGTGATCAGAGCCGATGATAGGGAGATTCATGTCCCTCTGGTCACCCACCTTGTCGCTACCACCGAGTGTCTGGCTACGGATTCTGCCCGACAGTAGGAATTGAAAACCGTCTATACTTCAGTCCTTGATCACCAAGACCCTGTCGGTGAACCAGAGGCGGGGAATCATTCTACTGTTGGACCGTCACTGGTCTGGAATCATTCTAATGTCGTACGATTTGGAACCTGTAGCTCCGAATACTCGCTGCGACATGGAATCGATTTTTTTCTCACCCACCGCCCAAGACAACCATCCAAGTATTGCACCAAGGTCCATGTCTTTGGACCTTCGGGATATCAAGCAACTACAAGGAGAATCAATCCACCACTTTTGGGCCAGACTCCTACTCGCTAGGAGCAGAATAAAAGGTATTAGTGACCAAAATATAACGGCAATTTTCATTCTCAATTGCCATGATGAAGGGATTCTTAATGCCCTGGCCCGCTAATGCATAAGTGAATTTTAGGAGTTATCCGAATTGGTACAAAAGTATTGTGCCATGGATAGGGTCTGGCAATCCAAACAGTTGTTCTCGGAACCAATTTTCCCCGAACACCCTAGAGCAGCTCGGAAAAAGAGGATACCTCCAAATCGGCCAGCTAGTAACGAACCCGTCGAAAAAAGAAAGAAGCCCTTTTCAGGGACCGGTGCTGTCCTCGACGTACTATTGGATAAACCTTGCCCCATACATTCCGTGTTGTTAAACACGAACCCAACTCACAGCCTTCGAGCTTGCTGGGTCGTCAGACAAGTCGCAAAAACTGGCGAGGACATCCTCAGAACACCTCAGTCGAGTAGGTGCTCTCCTTCGGCGCCCGGATTCAATGCCGAAGTCCTGATGGTCTATGAGAACTTCCCCTGGAGTAACAGGCATAAAAGAGCTCTTAGGGACCTCGAGAAAGTCTACCATGTGGCAGCCACTAGCCCATGGGCAAACATACCGATTACGTTCGGGGACACTGACCAGCTGCCCATTCTGCCCGGTCACTCACCGGCCGTACTAGTCTTGAAGCCCATCATAGATGGATACATGCTACATAAAGTGCTAATGGACGACGATAGTGGTCTTAACCTTATATACGAGGCCACCCTAGAGAAAATGCAGTCCGACCGATCCCGCATCGAACATAGCAACATAACCTTCTGGGAATTATCCTAGGGAAAGAGGCACGTTATTCCGGATGTATCATCCTGGACGTAGTGTTCGGCATGCCCGAAAACTACCGATCCAAAGAAATTCCCTTCCACATCGTCCCTTCCCAAGTGGTTATCATGCCCTATTGGGACGTGACACCTTTACAAAGTTCCAGGATATACGCCATTATGGGTACATGAAACTCAAAGTGCCAGGACCAAATGGAGTGATCACGATCGCCATTGATACGAACATAACCCTTCAGGCTGAAAACAAAATGGTAGCACTCGCCCTCGAGGCATTAGCGGAAACTTTTGCTGCCGAAGAGTTGACCGCCTTACGGTCGTCAGTTAATAAGGACAATGTGATCCTTAGCAAAAGGCCCAAGTCCACGTCCTTTAAACCCGCAGAGGAAATCGTTAAATTTCAGGTACATCACACGGACCCCCATAAGACAGCGTCCATCGGAGCCCAACTCGATCCCCTCGTGGACGAAGCACTGCAGAATTTCCTCCGCAAGAATTGGGACATTTTTGCCTGGCATCCTTCCGATATGCCTAGAATCCCATGTCAGCTCGCCGAACACAGCTTAAACATTATTCCAGGATTTAAGCCCATGAAACAAACGTTGTGCCGCTTCTCTGAGCCCAAACGGCAAGCCATGGGTGAAGAATTAGCTAAACTGCTCGAGGCCGGATTTATTCGAGATATCAAACACCCTGAGTGGCTAGCAAACCTGGTGATGGTACCTAAGAAAGACAAGTCCTGGCGGTTGTGTGTCGACATCAAAGACCTCAACAAAGCCTGCCCCAAGGACCCATTCCCCTTACCTCGCATAGACTAGATCATTGACGCCACAACCGGACACGATTTGTTATGTTTCATCGACGCTTACTCCAGATACCATCAAATTAAAAATGAAGGAATCCGATCAAGCAACTACTGCATTCATCACCCCCTACGGGCCATTCTGGTTCAACACGATGCCTTTTGGGCTAAAAAACGTTGGGGCCACATACCAACGCATGATCCAAACCTGTCTCGTGACACAAGTCAGTAAGACTGTCTAGGCAAACATGGATGATGTGGTAATCAAAACCAAACACGTCGGCCAGTTGATCGACGACTTACGGCAAACCTTCGCTCATCTATGCGAATAAGATATACGATTCAATCTAGAAAAATGTGTATTCGGAGGCCCCTCTGGTAAGCTGCTTGGATTCATCGTCTCCCATAGAGGAATAGAGGCAAATCTGGCTAAAATTCGTGCTCTATCAGAACTTGCAATTCTCACAAAGTTGAAGCATGTCTAGAGGCTAGCCAGGTGTGTAGCGGCGTTAAGACGCTTTATCTCCCGCCTCGGAGAAAAGGCTTTGCCGCTCTATAAGCTGCTGAAGCGGACCAACAAGTTCAAATGGACCGATGAGGCGGCAGCTGTGTTAGAAGAAATCAAAACACCAGTGGCAACCAATCCCATACTCATGACACCAGGCGCCGGTGAGCCCATGTTATTATACATATCGGCCACCAACAAAGTCGCCAGCGCGGTGCTCGTCATTGAATGAGATGAGGAGGGACATATATTCCGGACTCAAAATCCGATATATTATATGTCAAAAGTGCTAACGCAGTGCAAGTCCAGATACCCACATTACGAAAAAATAGCCTATACAGTATTCATGGCATCGAGGAAACTCAGACACTACTTCCAGGAGTGTGCGGTAATAGTGGCATCGGAGGTCCCCCTGAATGATATAATCAACAACAGGGACGCCACCGGCCGCATAGCCAAATGGGCCATTGAGATCCTTCCCTTTGAAATAACTTACAAGCCACACTGTGCTATTAAATCTCAGGTACTGGCAGACTTCCTGGCTGAATGGACAGAGGTCGACCTCCCCAAGGACTATAGTGCATACTCCCATTGGACAATGTACTTTGATGGATCCAAGACCTTGGCCGGACTGGGGGCTGGAGTTATCCTCACATTCCCCATAGGCGACAATGTGCGATACGTGTTGCAAATCATGTATGCTGACTCCAACAATGCAATTGAACATAAAGCTCTCCTTCATGGTCTTCGGATGGCGGTATCAATGGGCATACGATGGCTAGAGGTATGAGGAGACTCAAACTTGGCCATATCCCAAATTAATGGCGAGTTAGATGCCAAGAATCCGGAGATGACAACATATAGAAACGCCGTCCTCAAGATATCTCCTCGGTTCGAGGGGTTGGAATTCCACCACGTCGCTAGCGACAAAAACCAAGCCGCCGACATACTGGCTCATATGGGACCCAAGCGCGACCCCATCCCGAGAAACACCTTCCTGGAGCAGCTCTTTAAGCCCTCCGTAGTGTGGCAGGATGACGACAATGGCGTCAGTCCAAATACGGCGGACGAAGTTGTTCCCCCCATAAACGAGCCAAACGATGGCATTATCGGCGGCTCCGCAATGAGTGAATTGCCCTCAACTCATGAGGTAATGGCAGTAATTGCGCCATGGACAGAGCCCTTCCTCGCTTACCTTCTTCACAAGGAACTCCCTGACGATCAAACTGAGGCACGACGCATAGTTTGGCAATCCAAGGCCTACAAAGTACACAAGCTTGAGTTATACAAGAAAAGCACAACCAGAATATTATAGAGGTGTATATCCGAGGAAGAGGGACGGGAGCTCCTCGCCAAAATCCACATAGGGATGGGCGGGCATCATGCCGCAGCAAAATCCCTTGTCAGCAAGGCCTTCCGAGCTGGTTTGTTTTGGCCTACAGCTCGGACAGACGCCCAGTCACTTGTTCAACATTCGCAAATCATAGTCACATGCCCCCAACAACTCTTCGAACTATTCCGATCACCTGGCATTTTGCGGTCTGGGGGCTGGACATGGTCGGATCACTTTAAGGGGGAACTAAGAAAAATAAATACCTACTGGTCATGGTTGACAAGTTCACCAAATGGATAGAAGCAAAGCCCGTCAAGTCGGCTAAATCCGGACCAGTGATAAACTTTATATCTAGCGTAGTACACCGTTACGGTGTCCCGCATAGTATAATAACAGATAATGGATCCAACTTCACGGCCCAAGATGTCAAGGACTGGTGCGCAAAAATGGGCATAAAGCTTGATTATGTGTCGGTCTATCAACCGCAGACCAATGGACAGGTCGAGCGAGCAAATGTTCTCATTATGAGTGGCGTCAAGCCATGTTTGGTCCGATGTATTCATGAGTCCGACCGTCATTGGGTGGAGGAACTCGACTCCGTTCTATGGGGCCTGCGTACCACCCCGAACAAATCAATGGGTTACACACCATTCTTTATGGTCTATGGGGCATAGGCAGTACTCCCTTTCGATATTATCCATGACGCACCAAGAGTGCGCATGTACGAGGAAAAGGAGACCGAGTTGGATCGACAAGTCGACTTAGATGCCTTGGAGGGAGAACGTGACCTAGATCTAGCTCATTCCACTCTTTACCAACAGCAAGCTCAACGTTATAAAAGTAGGGAGGTCAGGGCAAAAGCATACAACGTAGGCGAACTCATCCTACGGCTCCCGGAGAAATAGAAGCATAAACTCAACCCCAAATGGGAGGGTCCTTTAATTATTGACGAAATACTCGCGGGAGGTGCCTATCTTCTGCGACGTCCATCCGATAAAGGCCTTGAACCAAACCCATGGAACGCAGCTCGTCTACGGCGCTTCTACGGATAAACCGATGTCGTCTAAACTCCCCCACATTTTTTCCTTTTTTCCTTGTTATTTTTGCCTTCTTTTCTTCTTACCTTCCCATTTTGCTATTTGACAGGGCCAATTTCTTTTCCTACCATATGTTCGTCTGAACCAATCTTGTACTAAAGATTATCGACATACACCATGAAGTGTTAAATTTGAACACAACACGTGGGGGCTTCTTCTAGTAGCCAAACTTTTTTATTACAAGTATTTGCTCACACTTACCAAGCGCACGTGTTTCTTTTGTCATGTTCTAGCCATCATATGCATCTATTCGAACTAAGACTTTGCCAAGCTGGGTTGCCTCGCTGCTATGATTACTCTCTACGTTCCCGATTGTTCGGCTAGAGAGTAAAGGGAGCACCTCTGCGATTGTTACGACTGGGTCATCCAGACACGTACCTCATACGGGTGAAGCCGAAATCTAGCTATCTTACGTAGACAATTGGTCGGCTATGACGGAAACACCTTGTACGGCTCCGGTGGTTATCACCGTTGTTTGGGTCTTTTCTTCCCAAAGAGCAATTAGCCGCATACTGAAAGTATGCGGATTTCTATCTACGATCTTCATAGAGTCCCGACGAAAGGTATCGATAGAGGTACTATTTTCCATGGAAGATGTTTCTTATGCTAAGTAGTAATATAACATATCTTTTTGTGTGCTTTCTGTCTATTCGCACCACATGGCCGGATTGCCTAGTTCCCCGAATATAGTTCGCTCTTTTGGAGGGACAAATAAGGAAGAACACTCCCGAGCTCTTCGCACGGCAGGCGGGGGGAGAAGCTGATGGCCGGTTAAGGCAAAGTTTACAACACAGATTGTTTATATACACGTACCTATAAATTACATGTGCGGCTGCTGATCGTGATTATCGATTATGGTGTCAAGGGTGCAATTTGCTTGCGAAAGACGGGCGGCAGGCATCACCTGGTCATACACCTGGTGGAGTGGCACTTCTTTTCCATCCGATCCCACGGGACCAACCCGCACCATATGCTCGGGGTTAAGTTCGGTGAAACGGGTCTTGATCATCGCCCATGCTTCCCGTGCTCCCTCGCGGCAAGCCAAAGTCTTCCACGGCTCGAACCTATTTCGAGCCACCTTGAATTGATCCACCAGTGCGGCTAGCCCTTCAAGTGTTTGTTCGGCAGGCCATAGTGCCTTCACCATTCCTTTCATTGCTTTTGGCACGTGCCTATGGAGAAAGGTCAGCTCCTTCAGCAGGTACCCCGGGTATGATTCGATCTCCTCTCCAGGATGCCCGGACAGGAGGCATGTACATAAGGCAATAGCGTGCTTACCATTATTCCCTACATCAGAAATATTTCTTGAGTTTGGGCCAATTGAATCTTCAAACTCTTAATTTCTTCGACCTACTTTTGCACAACAAGGCAGCCATCCTGGTGCTGGGACTCGGCATACCTCTGAGAGTCTCGGGCTTCTTCCAACTGCCTTTCCATGTGCCCTATTGATTCGACCGCTACACAGCGTCCGTGTGTAAGGCATGATGATACATTAAGATTAGTAGTAAATGTACAATCACCATGGGCCTCTCACGTGAAGGTCTTTACTTGTGCTAGTTTGGCCTTCACAGATTGTACATTTATAGCTTCACCGAACCCAGCTCGGGCGGCACCAAGGTGCGCATCCGCCGAGCGTAGGGCGCCGAACTCTTGAACGGAGAAAACTGGGTGCCGCATGGCTTCCCATCATTGCCGATGATGCATGGCACTCACCACCTCCGATTTGGTGAAGGATACGCCATCACCAGAATCGGCGGGCGCCGGATTGGCCATGGGGGCTTCGATAGCAGAAGCCGCATGGGTCGTGGCTCGAGAACTTCGGGCATCTCCAAACACCCGAGTAATCCCTTCAGTAGGAGAGGATTGGGCGTTTCATCTAAGTATTTCAATGAAACCAACTGGTGTAAGACTCTATTGATCGCAAAAATAAGCGGATAACCAAACAATGTACCTTCAGGATGAGCGGGCAGGTGGATTCGTCCCTATAATCGGCTCCTTCGCAGGATCCCTGTTGGCCTCCGACTCGGCCACAGCTTCGGGTGCCAGTGTATGGCGCGCGGATCGGTGGCGTTTGGGAGTCGGGACTGGCACGTCCGGGGCGCTCTTGGTAGCTGGCCTCTCGCGGGAGGAGCTTTTCTTCTTGCCCACAGCAGGGATGGAGAATGACCCGGGGTAATAAACTATGATGGCCACCGGGGTTTGGACGATGCTGACTTGGAAATAGACTCCGTTTTTGAAGTCAAGGAGAAGATTCGGGTCCTCATTGAAACTCCGATCGTTTTCACATGAATGGTTCTCGCGCTGAGGAGCCGGACAATTGAATGTCTCGATGAAACTCCTCGATTCATGTTCACGCCAGGCTTTGGTCAAATAAAGTGCGGAACGGAAACCCTGAACTATTTTAATGTTTGAAAGAGAAAGGCTTACCCATTCGATGGGATTGTGGGACGAATATCCTTCCTGGGTTGCTTGCCGAACAAAGTCTTCTTGCTCTCCTTTGTATAGGTCGGCAAGTGCGGCGGCCAGCGCCGTTAGATAGGCGGGACCTTGCTTTCGGGAGCGCGTGGAGTCGCTTGTCCTGTTGTATTGCTATAAGGGGTGTACCCTCCGTTGGAGGGGCTGCACACACCGAGAGAAGGCGGCGGCCAAGACGTCGATCATGGTCAGTTGGTGGTGGACGAGCATCCGCACCTGCGCGGCTAGGTGCCGCACTTCGACTCTTTCCTCCTTGGACGAGCCCCTTGGACGCCAATTGTACCTCTTCTTCAGGAGGACGTTAGAGTATTCGGGAAGGCCTATCCGAGTTGGCTCGAACAGGGATACATCTTCAATATAAAACCATTCTGAGGTCCATTCTTCGGATTTCTTTGGTGTGCCTTCCGGATAACTTATCCCTGCTATGTGGCACACCTCCAAAATTTCGTTGAAAACTTCGTCATCGTAAGAGAGCAGGCCTGCACGGGTCGCTGCAAAATTTGATGAAGGAAGATATCCCTGGGTCTCTAGATTGCGGAACCGGAGGAGTGTAATGGAACAACTGGTCCAGTCCCCTAGGCATGAGCCCTAGGGACGTGCGGAGGAGCTGGGGGCATTAGCCATGTTTTGCGTGGAGTTTCAGCTAGGATTTTCTTTCGATGAGGAGGAAGAGAATGTGGTCTGAGCCATGATTTTGTTTGATGAAATGGGTTGGAGCCCTGTTACGGCGAGGTAAGATTGTAAAAATCACTGACCACTCACCTCCCCATGATGTGCGAAAAGCGAGGAGCACGCGCAGTTATTATAATAAACCTGTGCCCGTGATGCCTGGGATTTTACCGAAGACTGGTCGGTTGCCGGACAAGGAGGGATGAAGGACTCGCTTTGCAAGCCAAAGACGATGACATGGGGGAGATTGACTGTTATTTTGTTACTATGGCCCCTATAAGGGAGCGACGCGTCCAACAGGTACGAGGCTGGACTCTGCTGCCACCCGGCCCACCCCGACCCGCCTCCTACCATCGGAGGCAGTCGTCGCGCCGCCCCAACTCACCGGCCCCACATGCCGCACCATCCCGCCGGCCCCGCGCACTGCCCTTGCTCGATGATAAGTTCGACGAGATGGAAAGCGTCAGTACGAGGCTAGGCTTTGCTGCAACCCGCCCCACCCCGACCCGCCTCCTACCGCTGGAGGCAGTTGTCGCGTCGCCCCATCCCGCCGGCCCCGTGCGACACCCCAGCTCGACAATCAGTTTGACGAGGCGGAAAGCATCAGTACAACTACTCCAAGTCGTCAGTTCGGGAATACTAACAGAATAATATAATTTTCTCAACTCTGACAAATGGTTGAAAATTTCTAACAAAAACAGTACAAAAAAACATAGTAAAGTATATTCAATGAAAAACGCTCAGTACAAACGCACACATTTATCAGTACGAGTACTTTGTTTTCGGACAGGAAAACGGCAAGATGGGTCTCACCATATTCAGCATTACTGTTAAACGGTTGCGAATTTGAGAAAACGTTTAACATGACTAAATTTTTCATTTTGATAGCTTTCTATCGGTATATTATTTGCCTTATTTCGACAAACTTTTCAAAAAATCACATTCGAAACCACATTTCACCGAATTCGAACTCGAATTTAAACCGTAAAGAATTAGAAAAAACTTTCAATATGCAAAAGTTGTGCATTTGCTATAGCTATCCATTTCCATGTCATTTTCGTCAATCCGACAATCCATTTGCAAAAAATCGCTAAAATACGTTTCGCCCGGAATTTCACCATTTTTCAAATTACTTTTAAATCATACAGAATTTGTAAAATCAATCTGCATATGGAAGATGCGGATTTTCATCAGCTTTTCAACGCCATCTCATTTCCTCAATTCTGACAAACTGTTTGAAAATTAACTCCAAAATATGATTCACGTTTTCGGTTTTAAAAAACGTTTTTTTCAAAACTGCTCTTAAACCATGATGATTTTACAAAAAACAAATTATATGACTGTAAGTTAGATGTCAAGGGCTTTCCAACGACATATTACATGCCCCGTTCCGATGATTTTTTCTTGCGCTGTTTGATTATTATGTTTTGAACTAAACATGATGATCAGTTCGGCGTAATGAAAGCATTAGTCCACCCGCTCGAAAATCGTCAGTCCAATCTGTAAACTATGTCAGTTAAAGGGGGGTAACAGAATAATATTCTATTACGTGAAACAGAATATCCCATGTGTGTGTATATATATATATATGTAGCGACCCGACCTGAAAGGTCAAGTCTCCGGTGTTTCCGTACCATCCCAAGATCATGCTGGTACACACACGGTACATCAATGTATATATCAAAGGGAAATCACACAGCATTTTATTAACGAAATCTCATATTGAGTCCTTTATTACAATAATCATTACAATAAAGTGGCCGAAGGCCAACTCATGAGAATAACTAAATCTTGTGGAAGCGTCATGGTAGATGAGTCCATCTGACTCCAAGGGCATCTCGCCAAGCGTAGAGCGTGTCCTCACTCCTGGTCGGAAAAGTACTCTGCAACATGATACGTTGCAGCCGTGTAGGTCAGCATATGGAATATGCCAGCAAAGTCACAAGAGAGGGGGTGAAAATAATCAGCTAGTCTACATGCATATATGGCAAGTGGGGTGGTAAGGTTTTGCGTAAAGCCAAGTTTTTCCTACATCAAGAGAGGGGCTAAGCAAAATATTACTAAGTTGCTTGATTAATGAGATGGTTCCGCCAACCAATTCTCATACCCAAATTATTAATACCCACATCATCATATTAACTTGTGTTGAGAATTCCGGGAGTTTCAGTTCCTTTGGCTCAAGTCGTCCATGACCGTGGACACGGCTAATCGATTAGGTTGAGTACTCTGCAGAGCTTTGCACATGTTCCCCACAAGATTTGATCGCCTCCGTTGGATTCCTCGCACTTCAGGGTGTTTGAGGAACGGATGACCAAAACATGGTCTTCTAAGGGGTCCCACTGAGACTCTGTCGATGCCCATCCTTTCCTACCGTTCTTCTACATCTCGTAGCACCGCCTGTCCAGTGTCGCCACAATATCCAACCAAGCCAGAGCCCATAATGGCTTGTGGCTATGCAGGTAAGCCTTGGGTCTTGAAGCATCCTTCCATCCCTTCGTGCTTGGGTGGACCTTTCCGCATGAATACTGGCACATCTCCAGCATCACCTAGGCTAACCACTGGTTTCTCCAGGGTGTCGTTCAACCATCATCCACCCAGAGGTGAGTTGAAAACTTGAAGTCTTGAAGTCTTGATCATCATAGGTCTTGAAGTTATTACCTCACAACCCTCATGATTCACACAACCCACCCCGTCTACTAACAGCATAGCAAAACAAATGTAACGTTTCCCGGGGTCAAAGATGTCAAAGGGGTTGAGGGGGGGTGGTACCTACCACATGATACTACTTCAATGTAACCAAGTTTCCAACTAACATATCTTGCATGCAATTGGGGAGATGGTAGAACTAATGCATATAAAACATGGGTAAAAACATGATCAAGGTGACTTGCCTGATTGATGATCTTCGTACGTGAGTGACTCTAGGTAACAAGCTTCGCACTCCGGATAATCTAACGAGGCAAACAAGCACTCAATAAGCATACAACAAAATATGTAACTCCTAACATCAACAATGAACTAGTAAACAATCAAGACAAAACAATGCACAAATCACAAGCAATAAAAAAAATACAAAGTTTTGTTTTCTAAAAGATGATGGGGAAAATCACTACTAACATAACAAAACTATTTGTATTAACAAAACAATGGTTGACAGCAAGTAAACAATAAATATTTTTACTAATAAACAGAATAAAATATATTTAAAGTTTGGTAAGAAAAACTTTAGTAAAGTTTTGATAACCAAATACTATATGAAGCAACTATAGTTTTACTAACAAAAGAATGAAACTAAACTTATTATTTATTAATAAGACATTATCTAAACAGAATGGAAATTACTAAAAATTTGGCTTAGAAAACAGAATTAAATTATATAAAACTTTGTTGATAGAAAACTATTACTAACTAGTTGTTTTAGTTCAAATTAAACCTATTAGAAAAGAAGTTGTGATTCCTATATTAATATAGAAATAAACTAAGCAATTTTATATTTTTATTAACAGTAAGTAAAACACTAAATGTTTAAGCAACAAAACCTATTAAACAAACAAAACTAAATTCTAATTTAAACTAACTAAATCTAAGTTAAATAAAACTATACTAACTAATAGGCAGAATCTGTTTATAGCTAAAACACTAAGAAAAATCATCCTAAAAATTCTCAAACTAAACATGAAGGTAGTCCTAACTAAGACCAAACAGTAGCAAAAAGATTCATGTCAAAATCTATTTTCACACTCTAGTTATTCAGATTTGAATGTTTTGAGAAAATTTGATTCAATTCAAATTTATAGGTCAAATTTAAAATTTAGAAGTACAGGGTGAAACTACATGAAAAATTTGAGCTATTGCAAAAAGAATCAACTCAAAACATCAAACATATTAAAAGTTATCACTAAAACAAATCTTGAAAAGCTTCTGTTAACTAAACCTAAACAGAAAAGGAAAAAAATAAGCTACCGGAAGGCCAGGGTGACGTGGCGGGTTCCTATTGGCGGGCTAGCACGTGCGTGCGGGCGTTGCGGGCGGTGGACCGGACCGAAGTGAAAAACGGTTCGGGAAATAATGGCTTCTAATCCTAGTCGTCGGATCTAGATCGGGTGGATGGGAGGGCTCACCATGGTAAGAGGTCGCCGGCGAGGAGGTCTCCGGCGAGTGGTGGCGGCGGCCGGTGGTCGGAGGAGGTAGGGGAGTGGTCCGGGCAGCGGCTCTTGACGTCCGGCGTCGAACGGTGAGGTCGGAGGGGCGCGGGGAGGTCCGAGGCGTCAGCTACGAGCGATGGGGAGCTCCGGTTGGGGCTGCAACTCCGGCGAGCTCTCCTGTGACGGTCTGGCGACGGGAGAGAGGGGTCGGGGTGGAAATGGAGGCGGGGGAGTTGGGGCTCTTATATAGGCCGGATAGGGAGTCGGGGGAAGGAAGGGGAGAAGATCCTGCGGCGAGTGGATCTCGCCGACGTTGGCGCGCGCGCGAGGTTGGGGGTGACCGATGCGGCATTTTTGGCGGTCGGGTGGGTCTGGACTGTCAGCGAGAGCAGGAGCGTCGGCAGCGCGTCGGTCGGCCGAAATCAAGGGGATTCGGCATTTAAGAGGTGGGCCGGCCCGAATCGTTTTTAATTCCTTTCCTTTTTAATAAAACAGCGTAATAAAATGCTTTTATGGAAAATAATATATTTCCAAATATAGGAGTATTATATATCAAAATTATCATAAGAAAATATTGCATTTAATGAACATTTTTATTCTGGTATTTGAGGACTTTGAAAAAAATATTATTTTCAGAAATGTCCTAATTGTTTTAAATCCTTTTTTGCAAATATTTTCAAAATAACTCCTGGTATTGTTCAAATAAATCACCAATTTGGTCTTGGTGTGGAGTGTCATCTTGCTCCTCTCTTATTTGAACTTTTTACCAAGATTTCAAATAGGTGAAAGCAACAATGGGGAAAAAAATAGGAAGGGGCTTTTAGAAAGTTAAAAGGAGCATTTCAAAAATTGTATATATTCAAGCAATGATAGATGCATAGATATATTCATAACATTCCAAAATGGAATTTTGGGATGTTACAATATATATATATATATCGGTGTTGAAGTCTAGTAGGGGGATACTAAGGGAGTCCTGGATTAGGGGGTCCTCGATTAGCCGACCTGTTGTTTATGGGCCGAACTGTGTGGGCCGCAAAGGGAGTATCGGACGATCAAAGACGACCTACGCCAATGGAAGTTTCGAGAAGCCCTGACGTATTTTGCAAGTTATTAGCTGTAGTTAGGCATGTTTATCTCTTCGGCATGTAACCGACCATGTGTAAACTCAAAGCACCCTCGGCGTCTATATAAGCCAGAGGGTTTAGGGGTATAGGAGGACAACTCATCTAGGGTTAGCTAATCGATCTTGAGGTAGATCAACTTTGTAACCCCCCACATCATCAATACGTCCAAGTAGGACATAGGGTATTAACTCCATAGGAGGGCCCGAACCTGGGTAAATCCATGTCCGCTTCGTCTCCTGTTACCGTTGATTCTAGTCTCACAGTTTGGGACCCCCTACCCGAGATCCGCCGGTTTTGACACCGATAGCTACCTCTCCGCCAACATCCCTCACCGCACAACGGAGGAGGGCCAAGTGATCCCCACCCCCAAGACAGGCGAAAGGGTGGTGTTCATCTCCAACTTCATCAGGGGGCTTAGCTTTCCTTTCCACCCCTTTGTCAGGGGGCTGATGTTCTTCTACAGCCATGACTTCCACGACCTCCCGCCGAACTCCATCATGCACATCTCGACATTCATCCTCATCTGCGAGGCCTTCTTGTGCATCGAGCCACACTTCGGGCTCTGGCTTTAGGTGGTCAACATCAAGCCCAAGTGCATCGGCGGCAAGCACGCATATTGCGGCGGGGCCGTCATGGGCAAGCTCACCCGCGTCGGGTGGCCGTCGGGCACCCTTATCGACACCATCAAGCGGTGGCAAAAGGAGTGGTTCTACGTCACCAAACCACAAGAAGAGGGTCGGCACCATGCTGTCGCATTAAGATCCGGTCCCCCACCAGACTGGCTTCATGGTTCGAAAAGGGCCTTGTCTGGGGACCGGGCAAGGAGGTGAGCAACCTATAGAAGCGCCTCCGCTCCATGGTCAAGGAGGGCACCAAGTTGAGTGATGTGGTCCAGGTGATGCTCCGATGATGCATCCTCCCTTGCCAGTGCCGGGACACCCCCCTGTGGGCTCATGAACTCGACGCTGAACCCACAGTCCGGAATCTCTTCTGCACTACGTGGGAGAAGTTGTGGATGGCACTCTTCAAATCATAGAAGAGCTGGTGATCCGAGGAGGAGGACAAGGGTTTGCATGCCGCCAAGCCCGATTCCGAGGTACGATACACCCTAGCTTGGTCGGCTTTATCACATAGAAGATTCTCATAACAACTTATCCGATCTGTATTTGCAGAGATAGCTGAAGAAAGCCATCAACATTAACCCGAAGATGACCAGGACCGGGTTGTTAGAAAACATGCTCCTAGTAAAGCCTTACGAGGCTCCCACGAGGAAAGAGAAGAAGAAGAAACTGGGACAGGCTGGCATCCGAATCAAGGACCATCCTAACGCCGCATCTGAGGATACCCCCGCCTCGTCAAATCAGGAGGAGGCTGAGGAGGAGGAAGAAGAAGAAGAGGAAGACGAGGAGGCCGAGGTCGAGGGCGAGGGGGGAGGCAATTCCCCCCGTACCAGGAAGAGAGTTGCGTCTTCGCACACCCCGGAGCAGGTCCCTTCTCCTGCCCAAAAGAGGGCGCAACCGACGCGGGTGATTCTGTCCGACGATAGTTCGGACTCGAACATCGCATCCAAAGACCTTGAGGAGGTTCCGCAAAGGAGCCTACGGGTCAAGCCCCCCCCCCCAAAAAAGGTTAGGATATGAAGACCCTCCTGTTCATTACGAATAGACTTAGAGTTTGCTAACACATTGGTTATTGGCCTTGCAGCCCCCCGCATGTTATCCCCACCGAGGTGCTATCGGATGGGGAGACCCGGCCCGCCGAACTAGCGGAAAGCGGGGACGCCTCACATCCCACCTCTCCAGGAGGTGTTAGCAAACTCTATGGAGGCGGACACCGGTGGCAAGGGAGACCGTACCGTGGACGAGGCAAATGCCTCGGCTACTGAACACCGGGGGCAAAACCCTGCCCGGATACTAAGGAGGCTAGATGAGCGGGTGCTCAGTCCCCTCCGAGAACATATCCGGAGGACACTATGCCTCCGGAGGCACCGGTCCAATCCCCGATGGGTGATCGGGGAATCCGATCATCAGTGGCACCACCGACCAATAGGTGGCCGGTCATGGAGGAGGCTCTATCGAGCACCTCCATCCCCCTGGATCACCACACCCTTATGGGTGCGGTACTATAGAGCATCCAGTCCGTTGACAACGGACTGAAGGAGGCCTTCAAAGGTCTCCCTACAGGTTTTCAAGTAAATCAACCAATGTGTTTATTTTGCAAAGATTTTATTTATTCGCATTATATACATGGCAGCCCCCGAGCCCTAGGTTAGGTGAAAAAGCTCACCTAGGGGTCATGTCTGAATCCTATACCGAATTAGATGCACTTTAAGTGTCCGGCATGTTAGAATACCTCGACATATGATCAGATTGTCTATAATTCGGGAATTGAGAGCCCATGTAATGTATTAACTATGTGTGTAATGCAGGCTTCGTCATCCTTGGCGGCCATAAATGGCGCTGAGCTGGAAGAGATAAATCGGAAGCTGAGGCACTCCAAAGACGAAGTTGAGGCCCTTAACCGAAGGCTCGACGAAGGCTCAAGGTATGTCAAAACAGAATCTGAATGCCTTTGTCTAAGCTCTATCTTCCGAATACTGTCAATGCAGCTTCTTCAGATTGTATAATGCACGCACAGCCTCAGCGAAAGAGATGGATAGGCTCAAGGCCGAGCTCCAGCGCGCGAAGGACGAAACGGCCGCCGAGAGGGCGGCTGCTAAGGAAACTGTTATCGCCCTTTCAACCATGTGAGCCACTAGTGGCAAGCATGAAGCTCCTGTGGCAGAGGTCCAGCAAGAGCTCAAATATGCCAGCGAAAGATGTGAGGCCTTCGAGCAGAAGAATAAGGAGAGCTCGGCCGAACTGTCCACTTTGCAAACCGAACTCTAGAAGGACCGGATGGACAGACGGTTCTACGAGGAGCAAGTGTGTCAGGCCAAGGGCATAACATATGGTAAGCCGTACTCACTAAAGTGTGTATTTGGGGATAGCAAATTCGCATTGCTTTCCCGGGTGTGGTGATCCTCAAGCGCATCCTCCGATCTCCAGAAGATCATGGCGGATGCCAATCAGCTGTTCGCCTTGCGAGGGGAAGGAGATGAAGCTCAACTGTTCTAGGCACAGTTCGGAGCACCCGAGCGTCCTCCTCTTTTGGTGGAGCAGCTGAAACAGCTGATGGAGCTGCACCATATGGCAGAGCCGGCCTTGAAGGACCTCTACATCCGCCTATGGCCCGGCGAGCCGCTTCCAGGTAGGTACTTTGGCCTGGTGCAGAGGTTGATTGCTGCTTCGCCCCGCGTCAACACCGTCAAGCGCTCCTCCTGCAAGAAAGGAGTCCAGATGGCCCTTGCCAAGGCCAAAGTGCACTGGTCGGGGCTAAATCCGATGAAGGTATCCACCGACCTGCCGCCACCCGGGAAGGAGCATCGACGCCCCGAGCTATACTTTGATGTGTGATGGAGAGTGCTCGGGTGATAGCATCACAGTGTTCGGATGATAAAATGTTTGAATGAGCTGTAACGCATCCGAAGACTTGCCCTAACTTTTAATGATATTAGTATTTGTTCTTATATGGTTTTGCATTCCTTTATAACTCCTATGTGGTTGTTTAATAATGAAAGATGCGAGTCGTCGGCTTCAGCCCCCACATAGATACTAAATGGGGTGTCTATGCTAATGCACTATGTCCCTTAGTCGTATTATCGGAACCCGAAGGCAGTACAGTGCGGCAGACTAGGAAATTAGACTATAGTGCTTTATTTCTTTCACTTAGCCTTAGGGGTGCTAAAAGGACTACGGGAAGCGTACGATTAGTCACCAAAGTGTTGTGATGTTCCGATGAACCGTGGTCGTAGCCGGTATCACAATGTCTGCACAAAGGGCAAGTTCCTCTTATAACACGGAATAACTACTTACGAGGATTGAAGTATCACACTTCCTGCTCAGGGTTCACACACCAGATCGCACATACTATGACAGTCCGTTTTCGGCTTTCTCCCCTATGGTGCTTGACCAAACTATCCGGAAGCACAATTGCAGGGGTGCTCCCTTTGCCCTTTTAGCCGAACGAGCAGAACGTAAAGGGGCAAGCACAGGAGCCGGGCAACTCAACTTATTGACCAATGGTTCGAAACCGATGCATATAAAGTGCACGCCAAGACACCGAACACATGATAGACAAGGTGATTTTTGTTTGAACTCAAGTCCCCGGTCTATTAGCCGGTTACCTCGCGTCATACCGAACAGGTTCACGAGAAGAGGGAGAGAGGAGGAAAAATATGCGCTGAAAAAAGGACAGATGAGGCGGACTTGCACCGTGCAATTTTGCATTTTCTCAACAACTATTATGCGCCGAAGCAACTATTTATAGGTATGTGAAAGAAATAAAGATATACAGGAGTTGTTGTACCATGGGTCTTTGATTGGTAACCTGACATCCTCGACATGCCCCCTTACTAGTTGACTCCTGCTCTTAGATGCAACTTGATGGGTGTTAGTGTTCAGCGTGCGGATTTTGCCAACAAAATCTTCAGAGGCCACCGAATTGTAGGTGAGCGTTACGCCGTACGTAGGCTCTTTTAGGAGCACCAGTATTTTGTCCAAAGACGTGTTGATGGTAGAAGTTCGGGTCAGCCAAAAACCCATCTTTATTTCCCCACCGCTACCCATGGAATCGTAAGTGCAAAGTTGTGCCTCCTCGGCACATACTTTGCTGGTCTTGAGGTTGTGCGGTAGGGGGCGAGTCCCTATAGAGGGGAGGGGGTGGATCTGAGTTTTCGGTCTAAAGCCGAACTCGCTTCCCAGCCTTGTGTTCCTTTATGGCGGATGTCGGAACTTGCCGATCTTCTTTGTAGCTAAATTCGGCTGCTAGGTCCAATGCATGTTCCTCAGTTCTAAGGGAGCACTTTGTATTACCATTGATAGTAATGACCCCCTTGGTGCCCAGCATCTTGAGCTTGAGGTATGCGTAATGTGGGACCGCGTTGAAACGAGCGAACGTTGTCCAACCAAGTAGCACGTGATAGCCACTGCGGCAGGCCACAATGTCGAAGATCAAGTCTTCACTGCGAAATTTATTGGGCGAGCCGAACATAACTTCCAGAGTTATGGAACCCATACATCGGGCCTCAACGCCTGGGATCACTCCTTTGAAGGTAGTGCTACTAGGTTTGATCCTTGATGGATCTATGCCCATCTTTTTCACCATATGTAATTAAATCAGGTTGATGCTACTTCCTCCGTTCACTAGGAATTTTGTGAGGTGATACCCATCTGTAATGGGGTCTAGGACGAGGGCCGCCGAACCCCCATGGCGGATACTGGTCGGATGATCACGCCGATCAAAGATGATCGGGTATGCCGACCATGGGCTGTACTTCGGGGCTACGGGCTCCATTGTGTAGACCTCCCGAAGGGCGCGCTTCCTCTCCTTCTTGGGTATATGGGTGGCGTATATCATGTTCACCGTTTTGACTTTGGGAGGGAATTTCTTCTGTCCGCCACCAATTGGACCCCGAGGCTCATCCTCGTCCTTGCTGCGAGAGCTTTTCCCTTGGTCCTCGGGTGGTATCTTGCCGACCTGTTTAAACACCCAGCAGTTGCAGTGTGTGTGGTTAGCGAGCTTTTCCGAAGTCCCATGGATTTGTCAAGGCCTTTCCATGATCTTCTCCAGCTCAGTGGGTCTGTCCGATTGCCTTCAAGAGTATTCTTCCGCTGCCCAGGTCGGGAGTTGCGGAATCCGGCATTTACAGCTGTATCATCGGCATCGCTACTATTGTGCTGACGCTTATTCTTATTACGCTTTGGTTCTAAGTTGCCATCCCGGGCTTCAAGTGCTACGGGATCTTTGAAAATGTGGTTGCGTCTTGCCAGCCAATTGTCTTAGCCTGCGCAAAAGCGGGTCATGTGGGAGGTAAGGGCGGACATGGGCTGAGGTTTGTCCTGGCCTAGCTGGCGGGCCAGCCATTCGCCCCGAATGTTGTGTCGGAAGGATGCTATGGACTCAGCATCCACACAGTCAATGATTTGGTTCTTCTTAGTCAAGAACTGATTCTAGAATTGCCGAGCAGACTCGCCGGGCTTCTGGACGATGTTGCTGAGATCGGAAGAGTCCGGCGGGCGGACATAGGTTCCCTGGAAGTTAGAGCGCACTACTAGGGAAAACCCTCGTAGTAGCACTCAAAATATGCATATTAGTAGCGCTGGGTCTAGCACTACTGTTATCGCGCTATAGCTAAGTTTTAGTAGTAGCGCCGGTCTGGCAAGCTCTACTACTATGTGCTGTTAACTGTAGCGCTTGCCAGGCCAGCGCTACTGCCAACTACCTTAGCACTTGTGCAAAAGAAGCGTTGCTGCTAAACCAGCGCTGCTATTAGATGATTTCTAGCGCTACTGCTAGTATTCTTGCTTTCACAGATTTACACCCTCTATGTATTTGTGATTTATTTATACAGGATCTATACAGTAGTTTCATCAAATCATACTAAACATACACTATTATCATCATATCATAGACATACAGTACTCTCGTCATACCATCATCATCATTCAACACAAATATCATCACATCTCGAAAATAGCGATATACATGAGTGATCATGTCATGTCTCGAATAAGTGCAAATGCATGGTCATGGCACCAACACAAGTTTTCATCATCTCTATCTAAACCATGATGTAGAGGAGAAGAGCTATCAACATGAGCAAGAGCGCGACTATGTAGTACTTGAGGCACCGGCGGTCCTGCCCTCGCTCATGCTGGAGTGTCCACCTCAAGTAACTACTTTCTGCTTCGGCTCTGCTGTCAAACCCTCTGTGGCTAGCACCCGAGTACCTGTAAACCTAGGCCTGAGCGTGTGGCCAATTGTCGTAAACTTCTGGAACCCTCCCAACGAACACGACGTGCCAGTCCTTTGCCATCTTTGATCTATGTACCTGCATTGACAGTTGATCAATTAAACGATAATATGCAACATAATGTACTAAAGAAAACAAAGAGGCATAATTAGAAAAATACAGGCAATTTATAGTAAACATAAGTGACGAAGTTCGTCATATATACCCAAACTAATTAACTAGCAAGAGCGATCAGTCCTCCATGTCAGCGGTCCAATCTTCATAGTCAGGGATAAAGCACCCGAGCTTCGTGAAAGTCTTAAGGTCCAGACGCTGAGCGAGTAGCAGTGCTCGGACATCATCCCGCATCATTGTTGGCCCATGGTAGAACATCCCTGTTGGTTCGAGGACCTACTTCATCATCACTTGGGCAAGTTCACATTGTACGTGATAAAACTCCGCTCGGAGTCAATGATCTGGTGTCTGTCCTATTCTTGTGGCCCAGCTGACAATCTCGGCATCTTTGGTACTAGGTGACATGCGAAGGCGTTGATTATCCTTTCTGTACTCGAGCAGGGGATGCATGAGGTAGAATCTATCAGCCTGACTGGTGTGCGGTTGCTGGATGTAGTAGAAGTCGGTCTTATGGCGGAAAACCAGCCTGTCCTTCCTGTTCCTTTTCACCTTTATATATCCACAAGACATGCTAAAGGTAAATAGGGCACTATTGAGAACTCTCTTTACGTGCGTGTAATCCTTTTTCTTGATGTTCTTCGATGAGTCCAAGTATATAGCATGGGAGTATTCCGGGTACAGAACGATGAGCACGGTGCCGCCCCCGCTGTGCAAATGAAGTACACACGTCTAATTAGCCTCCATGCTTGCAAAGGAATGATTAACGACACTTACGAAAGGATATGCGCGGATGACTTATGTGGGATGATAAGGCAGGAGAATCGCTTCCTTGTCCTTATTAGCGATCATGAATCTGCCGAGGTACTTGCTCACATAGTCTCGGTGCTCTTTGCAAACTGCCAAGTAGCTCTCGTTCATATAGAACGGGTCCGCGAGGCAAATATATCGTATGTTATCGATCCTGATGAAGTAGTTGAGATTCATCGCATACATGTGGATGAATTGGAAATCCAGCTTGGTCATGTGGAACATGTTGTAGATGTAGTCGAATCACAAGATGAACTGATTCACGGGCCAGGTGTCGACATACAACTTCCCAACCGGCACCTGAGCCGCGTAAAGTGGGTATCCTGGTTTTTCTGCGATCAGAAGGCTTTTTTCTCTGGCCAGCACATCTTCATGGAGTCTCCTTAGATCATTCTTCAGTATGTTATCTAGCGCTTGGGGGGGGGGGGTAGGATCGGCTCGCCGGCGACATGGAAACGATTCTTACCTTCGACGGGTATTCTGTCTACCACCCGGGGCTTCAGAGGCGGCTGGCTGCTTGAGGCAGCTCTGGCGCCTTTAGGGCCTTTCCTTTCCGGTCTCCTCCTTGTCTTCTTGTTGGGTCGCAGCGGTAGTGAGCCCAACATACCTTCCCTAACCACCACCACCACCCCAAGTGTCATCGGGCTAAACATTGGACGGGCCTCGGGGGGTTTCTGGGTAGGGGCGGCATCTGGAGGCGTCTCCTATGAGGATTGCTTGAAGAGAGACTTTTTGCATTCCGCCTTAGGATGTCCCGGCTCCAGCAAATCAGGCAGCATCAAGTCATCATGTCCATGCTCATAGCCTGAGTCATCTTCGTCCTGAGCCATCAACCTTCCATCATCGTAGGCGGTATTGAAATACTTGTCTTGGTCATCATCCTCCTCCTCCATGTCATCAACATTTGCTTCTTTGACAGTGGGGGCGACATGATCTGGCACTAATGGAGGCTCTCCCTCGTGTCATTTGCTACCACCCGCCACGACAGGTGCTGGTAATGTGGTAGGTGGGGTGGTGTTCATACCTTCTTGAGAAGGTGGCGTTAGCGTGATACTAGGCGCCTCGAGACGAAGAAGAGACTTCGGCAAAGGCAAGAACCAGCTCTTGCACGTGCCAATCCTCTAGGGGGTCTCGTCGTCATCGGCTAGTACTAGAGGAGGCAAATCCTCGAAGCCTGCTAAGACACTGGCCACGTTAACCTTGAAGACGCCATCAGGAATCTCTCGGTTGTGGAACATGCGGTCCTTCCGCTTCACGATCGTTGCCTTTCCCATGGCCACCTTATGGCCCTTGATGTCATACAGTAGAGTGCACGGGGTATCGTCGGCCTACGAAGAAGACATGTCTGCGACGTCAAACATCGGAAAGGCAACTGAAATGGAAGACTATAGACATGCTGGTGAAAGGGTATGACACGTAATTACCGTGAGGGCGTCGAGCTTAACCAGCGATGAAGGCCCGCCGAGCATGCAAGAGACGGAGGTCGGGCTGCTATGAACAGGAGCGGGACCTTTTGCGGTTGCTTGAGCAGGTTTTGGTGCTATGGTGTTCGCTGAATTGCTCCTGACAAAGCTAGGTAGGGGAAAGTCCTCCGGTCGTGCCGGTGCCGGTGTCGGTGTCAGGGTTGGTGCCACTCCCGCCACCATGCAACCCCATCTGGTGTTCGTCCAGGTAATCGAAATATGCATTTGCTGCCTCGTGGGGGTCTACTACGAGGCGAGCAGAACCCCCGGCTTCGGCGTCGTTAGACATGTTTCCTATTCAACAATTGTAAATAAAAGATATAATGAAGAGAAAAAAGGGGCCTATATATATTTGGTCGGAATGTTGATTCATTCCCCTTCCAGCAAATCCCGGGTACTCCATATGTCCTAGTTTCTAGCACAAGTTGCGCTTGAAATTTTCGGCATGACCTTTGCTAAAAAGTGGACATATGGAGCGCCTGAAATTTGCCGGAGCGGAAATGAATCAACATTCCGGCAAAACATAGGCCACTCAGACATTCCGACAAAACATCAATGTCATATATCAGATACCAAATGACATATATCATATATCATATAGCAACAATGAACAAGAATGAACATATATCATACTACATTCCTAAAATGTGGAATATGCAAATGAACATATAGGAACAATGAACATCAAGGACATATATCATATAACAATAAACATCAATTCTGTTTTTTGTCCTAACTAATTTTTTCTCCTAGCTATTTTTTTTCCTAGCTAACCAAGCAACAATGAACATCAACGAAAACTAAATGCTACTATTTTTTGGCCTAGCTAATTTCATAAAAAAATTGCCCTAGCTAGTTTTTTTGTCCTAGCTAATTTTTGGTCCTAGCTAACCAAGCGACAATGAACATCAATGAAAACTAAATGCTACCTAATTTCCTCAAAAAATCCCTACCTAATTTCCTATTTTTTTGCCTTAGCTAAAGAGAGAGGAGGGCAGGGCAGAGGTGAGCGAGAGGCTTACGGTGGATAGGTCTAGGGCAGGCAGTGAAAAGGAAGGTGGTGGCGGTGAGGTCGAGAGCGGGCTCGAGCGGCCGGCGGCGAGGTCGAGGGTGGGCAGGGGAGAGGGTGGCAACGGCGTGCGGCGTGAGGTCGAGGGAGGCATCGGGCGATGGCGACAGAGGAGAGGGGGGAGAGAGTGGAGAGGACGACGATGGCGAGGTCGTGGGCGGGCAGGGGAGAGGGTGTCCACAGCGTGCGGCGTGAGGTCGAGGGAGGCCTCGGGCGGCGGCGACAGAGGAGAGGGGGGAGAGAGTGGAGAGGGCGGCGATGGCGTGAGTTCGATGGCGGCCGACGGCGAGGTCGAGGGCGGGCAGGGGAGAGGGTGGCGACGACGTGAGGTCGAGGGAGGCCTCGGGCGGTGGCGACAGAGGAGAGGGGGGAGCGAGTGGAGAGGGGCGGGGTGGGGGAGGACTTGGCAAAATTTTGAGCCTGAGTGGCTGGGGGTTAACCCCAACTAGCAGTAGCGCTGGTTTAGAAACTAGCGCTATAGCTACCTTAGCTATAGCGCTGGTTCCTAAACCAGCGCTACTGCTACGGGGGAGCCCATGTGGGGGTTAACCCCATATAGCAGTAGCGCTTGTTTAGGAACGAGCGCTATAGCTAAGGTAGCTATAGCGCTTGTTCCTAAACCAACGCTACTGCTAAATATTCCAATTTTATTTTTTTAATTATTTTTCCTTTTCTAGTTTTTAGTTTTCTTTTCTTTTATTATTTTCCTTTTCTTTTCTTTTGTATTGCTTTCTCCCTTTTGTTTTTATTTTTTTTATTTTTTGTTTTTCTCCCAACGACGGCGTCACCCTCTCGCACACTGCACGAATATTATCACCGGAACCATGCATGTGGTGGTAACATATCAGTTGACTGATAACGGTTACTTAAGTGCGTACACAAATTAGATACATATATATCAATGATGGTTTCTGATCAGCTGCATCGACGACGTTTCACATTGAGCTTCTTCCCTTTCTTGTTCGTTGCCGAGTAATTGAGCCCCTCCTTGTGACTTTTCCGAAGCCATGGAGTACGATCTTTCTTAGGTAATGTAGTATTTATTCTTCTTTTCACGCATGCTTCATCATCATCGTCATCTTCCCTCATTGGGTTGCCGTATTGGTCGTAGTCTTCCTCGTTGGCGACTCCATCCATTCCGATGATGCTTCTTTTGGATCTCCTCACGACAACACGGCTGGGATTGGCCGGGTTGGTTATGAAGAAGCATTGTGTCACGTGATTAGCTTGTACCCATGGCTCATTTTTGGCAATGACGTTAACGTTCACGAGAGTGCTCTTCGCATTGAGTATAGACATGGTGGTGAAATACTTGTTTTCTCTTACGACGTCCTTGGCCCATCTGACACGGAACATCGTTGCATCATGCATTCCATCATA
This sequence comes from Hordeum marinum, assembly GCA_022496015.1. NCBI lineage: Eukaryota > Viridiplantae > Streptophyta > Magnoliopsida > Poales > Poaceae > Hordeum > Hordeum marinum. The sequence goes on along the minus strand of JAAAWK010001153.1, from coordinate 895,849 downwards.
GTCAAGCTCCCAGATCTCTTCGACCCTTCCGTAGAATCTTTCAGTTCTGCCGTTGGCGTCGGTCACACATTGAATTGTGACCCCGGAGTTCTGGTAATCACTGTCCATGTCTTTGGCCTCCGTGTAGAACGTGTACCCATTGATATCGTAGGACTTATAGGCGTGTATTAGCAATCCGTTCGAACTGCCCTCTTCTGGGGGATTTTCAAGAACTTGCTCTTTGAACCAACACAAGAAAGTGGTGTTGTGCTCTACAGTAACTTCGTCATCCATCTTGAGCATCCCCTTATCACGGTACTTCTTTGTGATGCTTTCTTTGTGCCGTTCCACATAATCATCTACCACATCTAGGTGTTGTAGCACTACTAAGTTAGCCATGTCAAAGTCGTTCCGTCGATCCGAGTAGTCCACGTGCAATTCCCTCCGGCCGTTGTTATGACCATCTCCTTCGAGCTTCTCATCGTGTTTCTTGACGGGCAAACCAACAACAGGATCTCCGACGCCTATATAATTCTCGCAAAAGGAGACACACTCAAGCGTCAGATACCCCTGGACAATGCTGCCTTCGAGACAAGACATGTTACGAATGAATCCTTCGATGACCCATTCATCCTCTCGAACGGCATCATGCTATGAAGGAATGTCGGCCCGAGGTCGATGATGTCGTCCACAATGTGGACACACAGATGCACCATGACGTCAAAGAACGCGTGCGAGAAGTACATCTCAACCTCACATAGTATGACAATGATATCTTCCTATAGCCTTCGGAGTTGCTTCACACTTATGGACTTTCGAGAGATAACATCGAAGAAGTTGCAGAGACCAGTAAGCGTGAAACAGACGTGCTTCTCCATTATCCCTCTAATGGCAACCGGGAGTATCTACGTCATCATCACGTGACAGTCATGAGACTTCATCCCACTGAACCTTTTCTTCTTGGGGTCTAGAAATCTGCTTATCTTCCCACAGTAACCGGAACTGACTTTGATTCCCATAAGGCACTTGATGAATTGATCGATCTCCTTCACACTTAAGGTGAAGCAAGAAGGGGGCAATAATTCTCCTCCTTCTTGTTGACTTTTTGCCCCTTTCCCCCTCCTCCGTCTCTGTCTCCACCTCCTCTGTTGACTTTTTACGGTGGAGATCTTGCCTGATCTTCAAATCTTCCAAGTCTTTCCTTGCCTTTGGCCCATCCTTGGTCTTCTCCGGCATGTTCATCAGTGTGCCAAGCAATCTGTCGAGGACATTCTTTGTGATATGCATTTGATCAAGGCAATAAGGCGTGTTGTGATTGGGCCAGTACTCCAAGTCCCAGAAAATAGACCTCGTTTTCCACACCTTCAGCAGCGGCTCTGACGCCTTTTTGATCTTTCCCGGCGCGGGGCATTGTTCCAGTTTCTCAACAGCTTGTTGATTTCTGCACCGCTCCTCTTACGTGGAGGTACTCGAAGCTCATCCAACCCATTGAATAGATCTCCACGCTTTCTCCATGGTCATCCTTCTCAAACCATCTACGATGGCCCATGTACACAATTTTCTCGGACCCGCCATCTTAAGTTGACGTAAGCTGCTGAGACATTCTATCATCCATGCACCTCGTGCATCTGCAGTATCCGTGGCACACCTGACCTGAGGTGTACCCGTAACCGAGATAGTCATGCACCGTCATCATCAACGTGGCTCTCATATGGAAATACTCTACTTTGCTGGCATCCCATGTCCATGTCGGTGTTTTCCATAACGTGTCTAGATCCTCTTGCAAAAGCCCCATATACAGGTTAATACTATTTCCTAGTTGTTTCGGCCCTTGAATCGGCATGCTCATGTGTACGTACTTTGTCTTCATGCACTTCCATGGGGGGAGGTTGTACATCCATACAAACACGGGCCATGTGCTGTGGTTGGTGTTCTGGTTTCCCAATGGATTCATGCCATCGGTACTCGCACCAAGCACGATGTTCCTTGGATCTTCTGCAGAAAATACATATACGGTGTTGAATGCTCTCCACTAGCTACCATCTACGAGGTGTCTCAGCTTCGGATCATCTCCATCGTCGGGCTTCTTCCTCTCTGCGTGCCAGCGCACGAGCTTTTCTTCCTTAGGATCTACGAAACACCGCTGTAGACGGGGAGTGATCAGAAAGTACCATACAACTTTCTGAGGAGCTTTCTTTCCCGCCTTCTTGTATCGAGAAGCATTGCACACTAGACAGCTGGTTTTTTCCACGTGCTCCCCCCGATAAATGATGCAATTGTTGATGCATGCGTGGTACCTAATGTGCGGCAAATCAAAAGGGAAAACGGATTTTCTTGGCCTCCTCGACACTAGTAGGACACAGGTTCCCAGCGGTAAGAACTTTATTATGTAGATACTTCAAATGCTCATCGAGGTTGTTGTCTGTCCATTTGTTTTTGGCCTTCGTCTTCAGAAGTTCGAGCGTGAAACTCAACCGAGTCACCTCGGGATCACAACCGTCATACAATGGAGTCTTCAAGTCTTCTTCAAGTTGCGCCAGCTTGGCCTCCTCTCTAGAAGCAGCTCTCTCGCTAGTCGTACTCTTGCGAAGGAGGTCTCTAACATGAGGGTCCTGCACGACTACACTTAGTAGCGTTGAAGAATGCGGCATGACCTCTTCTCCGCCATGTCCGGACTCTTGTTTGCCGTGTCCGGAATCTTCTCCGATGCTGTCATTTCCAGACTCTTCACTAGCGCCATCGTCATGTCGATTGGTTATCTCTTCGTCGAGCCCCATGTCGTTATTCCCTGCCATGTGGACGTCCTCGTCATCATCAGCTTCTTCACTTATCCACTGAGTATAGCCATCCACGAAACCATTCTTCAGCAGGTGCGCCTTCAAAGTGCCATGATCAAAAGGGTCCAAAAGGACTCCTTCCTTGCATCTTGCACACGGACATCTAATCCTAGTCCGATTATTTGCGTACATGTCCATCACCGCGGATTGCATGTACCGCTCCACCTTCCATCCACTCACCTTCATGACCGACTACACAGTATAACAAGCAAAAGGGTTATAAAATAAATAATGCATGGATGCTTCAAAGTCATATAAAATTATGGCATGACCTTGCCTAAAAATAGGACATATTGAGTTTGCTCGAAATTCACCGAAACGGAAATAAATCGACATCTCGGCAAAACATAAGCAACTCGAAGGCATGTCACTCACACAAATCTCTGCATATATCCCAAACACACATATTCGCATTCACACACATATTCCCATTCTTGAAATGAACAACTTTTTACTCACCTATATATCTCCCGAGAGCGATACCGATCGAGAGAGCACGCCGTTAATTAGATGATGAGAGAGACCGATCGAGACGTGTGGATGCCTAAATAGCTAGCTATATCTAGTTCTTGGGAGGAGAGGTGAATCTAGCTAGCTAACTAATGGAGAGGGAGTTATGTTGGAGGGGGAGTTATGGTGGAGGGGGACATTAATGAGGAGAGAATTAGAGAGGTAGGAGGAAGAGAGAAGAAGAGCAACAACGGCGGAGAGTGGAGAGGGGAAAGGAGGGGAGAGAGGGCAAAGTGGGGGAGAGAGGGAGGGGGTGAAAAGGTGGCAGCAGCCTTAACTAGCAGTAGCGCTGCTTACAAAAATGTGCTACTACTATGTGTGGCACATTAGGAGTAGCGCTTGCATGTCATAAAGCGCTACTGGCAGTAGCCTTAGTAGTAGCGCTTCCTTCCACCCAGCGTTGTTACTATAAATAGTGTCGGCGGGGTCGGTGGGGCCACCTTATCAGTAGCGCTTTCTTAGCGCCCAGCGCTACTGCTAAGCCCTTAGTTGTAGCACTGTAGGAATACAACGCTACTGGTAATTAGCAGCAGCGGTTTTATTATTCCAGAGCTACTAGTAGGCTCCTGTGTATAAGGTTTTCCCTAGTAGTGGCGGAATGCATCTTCCAGGTCTTCCCAGCATCCAATGGAGTTTTCAGGGAGGCTGTTTAACTAGTGCCGAGCTGGCCCCTCAAGCTTAAGAGGGAGGTATTTGATGGAATCGAGATCGTCTCCTCGCACCTTGTGGATATGGAGGAGGAAGTTCTCAATCCATACGGTTGGGTCAGTGGTCCCATGTAACATCCCAAACTTTGGTATGTTATAATAAATATTTAGAATGATTGTTTGTTTGTTTGTTTGAGTGATTGAAAGTGAGTGAAATTTGAAACTTTTGAAAGTTTAATGAGAGGGAATGAAATGACTTTCCCAAAACTTTCAATCTGCATTTTGATCACCAGGAATTCAAATTCATTTCATCACAAAACCCTAGAGTGAAGATGACATGACTTCTTCCATTTAAAGAAATGAAAAGGGATTTGAAAAGAATTTGAATTTCATTTGAAAAATATTTCAAATTCAGAAAACTTTATGCAACTCAATGATTTTCATGAGAGAAGATAAAATGAATTCTTCAAATTATATGAAATATGAGTTGGAAGTTTAAAAATAAATCTTTGAATAGTGAATGTGAAAATCTCTGGATTTTCTTTTGGAATCATTTCATATTTGGTTCCTATTCCAATTTTCAAAGTATTCAAACCCCTGACAAAAAATTTGAGAGGAGTAACATGACACTCCACACCAGGGACTTCTTGGTGATTTATTTGAATAATAAAAACCAGGGGTTATTCTGAAAAAAATATTTTCAAAGGGATTTAAAAGCAAAAGGGCAATTTGTGAAAATAATATTTTTTCCAAAGTATTCGAATGCAAGAATAAAAATGTCCATTAAATGGCATTTATTATTCTGTTAATTTTGATATAAAATTTGACTATATTTGGAATTTATTCGAATGCATTGAACACGTTTTATCGCTCTGGAAAAACATTAAACAGAAAACGGTAACGGTTTTAGAATTAAAACGGGCTGGCCCACAGGCTTTATTTCGCGAATTCAATACGCGCCGGTCAACCGACGCGTTAACAGCTCGCCCGCTCTCGCTGACGTGTGGGACCCGCTGCCCGCTCCCTTCTCCCGCGCGGTCGCCTTCCTCCTCCCACGCGCCCGACGCCGTCGCCGGTTCCCCTCGCCGCGGACCCCCTTCATCCTTACTCCCCGACCCCTTTGAGCCCCCTATAAGAAGCCTCCAGACCCCTCTCTCCATTCCCCTTGTTTCCCCCTCCTCCTGCGCCCTCCCACTACCGGAATCCCTCGCCGGACTTCACCACGGCCGCCGCGCCATTATCGCGTCCCCGCATCACCCTGACCTCCCCGCACTCTCCCAAGCCCTCCGACGATTTCCTCACGACCGTGCGCACCTCCCCGACCCCTCACCCTCTCTGGAGACTCTCTGGATCTGCTAAGACATCACCCTCGCCGGAGTGCTCCCCGACCCCGAAGCTCCCTCCGCTCCTGCTCGTCGTCATCGTCCTCCCCGGGCTCGCCCTCGACCACCACCGGACGCGCCATTCATCGCTGAGTCGACCGGTGCCCTCGACGTCGCCGAAGAACCACCGGAGCGCCGCCCACATCGACCATGTCGCCTCGGCCTCGCCGGAGGAGCCCTCGCCGGCGACCCACCACCACAGTGAGCCTCCCTTTCCTCCTCCACCGTCAGATCAAAATTCGACGCGTAGGATTAGAACCTTTTTATAACCGAACCGGTACGCGCTAAACTTCGGTCGTCCGCCCGTAAACGCCCGCGCGCGCACCCATTTATCCTATCAGGAAGTGACACGTGTACCCCCTGACCGATAGAAACGCATTTTATTTTCTGTTTTAATTTCTGTTTCCAGAATAAGTTCTGATTTTATTTCCTTTATATCTTTTAAACTGTTTAATGTTTTTAAATGATTCTTTTTGTATAGTGTCATAAATTTCATCTAGTTTCTGTAGATATCAAATTTGGCTATGTTTGAACATTTAAATTTGAATTTGAACAGATTTGATTTAAATTTTGTTTTCTGAATATCTTGAGTTCTAAAATGAATTTTTGAATGATTCTTTTTCCTACTTGTCACTAGTGACCATAGCTATCATTTGGTAGAGTTTGAGAATTTTTATAATAGTTTTAAATAGTATTTTCAAACCAAACAAAATCTGTTTAGTTTCATATTAGTTTATTTATATTGATTTACTTTGTTTTATTTTGAAAATCTGAATATGATTTATATTAAGTTTCAGATTTCATTTAGTTTTGTTGTTCCAAACCTTAGTAATTTACTTGCTGTTAACAAAAGTTAATTTGTTTAGTTTATAAATTTTGTTGTAGGGATCTATACCTCTTTCAAATAGGTATAGTTGTTTTAAAAAGCAAATTTGTTAGTAACAATTCTTTTACTAAAGTTTTAAGTATTTAGATTCTGTTTTCAAATAAAGTTTTTACTAATTCTTTTACTAAAGTTTTAAGTATTTAGATTCTGTTTTCAAATAAAGTTTTTACTAATTCTTTTCTGTAAACAAATGTTTTAAACAAAAATAGTTTAGTTTTACCCTATTATTATAGGAAACTATATTTTTTCATTAGGTAATGTGTTATAAAACAGTTCAATTTAATAGAAACTCTTTTCACAAAACTTTTTGATGATCTAATTATGTTTTGTAATAAAGGTTTTTATAAATTATTTTCTGTTAACTTAGTTATTTTACAAAATGTTTTCTTTTAGTTTATAGTTGTGCTTGTAGTTAAATTCATTATGCAAACACTCATGTTGTTAGAATGTTGTTTTCATAGTTTTAGTTGTCTTTCAAAAGTAATTATTTTGCTAGTAAAATATTTACTAAAAACCTGTTGTTGTATTTTACTTTGTTATTGTTTGTTACTATTTGGAAATAATTGTTTTAGGGGAAAACTACTTTAGTTGCTTTTATGAAAACTTTCTTGATTTTAACTTTTATCTTAAGTATTGCCTTCATCAACCTTGTTGTTTTGTTTCTTGTGTTATCTTGTGATTGTTAGAATTGATTGCTAGTATGATTGCTTATGAATGCAATGTTTGTTATATAGATTTCTCATCGGAGAGTGACGAATAGTCTATCAAGTTATTTCTGAGAGCGATCTTTATCTTCATCAACAGTACAGGCAAGTTCACCTTGACCATCTATTTCATACCTATGTTTTTATTGCATGTAGTGACATCATTCAGCACATCCCTCCCGTAGTGTTATTGAAATTCTTGTAGTTGAGTAGAATGCATGAGGTAGGAACCCACCACTGGTTACTAAAGCTCCGGGAACGTTAGTTACTTTTATGCTATGCTAAAGTAGACGGGGATATGTATGAGTGTTCGTGAGTGGTGTGAAGAAGGACTCCACGTCAAAACTACGACTTCATGAAGACATTTTCAAGTCCTGCATCTTCAAGTCCTCAAGACTTCATGACTCGAGAAGACAAGTTTTCAATACACACTACTGGGTGAAGGATGGTTGATTGGGCATCCCTGGAGAAACCAGTGGATGGCCGGGATGCATGGAGAAGTGCCATGACATCTTGCGGAAAGCTTCACCCAGACTCAAAGAGAAGGATGAATACTTCATGCCCGGAAGCTTACCTATGTAGCCACAAGTCATTATGGGCTCTGGCTTGGTTGATCTTGGTTGTGACTCTGCTGGGCAGTGCTACGACATGTAGTCGACGTTAGGATTGGATGGGCACTGTCGGACAGTCAGGGAAACACTCTGAAAGACCATGTTTCTTTCATCCTGTTCTCAAACACCAGGTAGTGCGAGGACTTACCAGGAGGGAAATAATCTTGTGGGTAAAGTACACAACACTCTGCAGAGTTAAACCTAATCGATTAGCCGTGTCCCCGGTTACGAACAATTTGAGCTTCTAGACTTGGATCTATCTCTGAACTCTCAACACTGGACTGATAACTAATTGTGGGCAACTTATGATACTTATGGGCATTGAGACATTGGTTGGCGGAACCATGTCATGATAGGTAACTCCATAGTGAAATTCCTGATATTCCTTTGTTGTAGGAAAATAAAATCAGCTTTTACGCAAAAAAAACTCAGACACAGAGCCACAAAGCCTTTGCATATAGAATAGTCTTTATTTCTCTGTTCTACTATGGTGATCTTGCCAGTACATTCAATGTACTGACCTACACGGCTGCAACGTCTTGTGTTGCAGATACTCTTCTACGACGGGTAAGAGTACGATTCAGGGTTATGGTCCGCACTCAACTTGCTGTTGGTGTTATTGGGACTCCACTCCCGTTGACTGTATCCGTTGCTATTTTAAGGTATATATCAGTTTTACGTTATTTACATGTGATTGCACTTTGATATATACATTGATGTACTGTGTGTGCCAGCATACTGATCCAGGGATGGCACAGAAAACACAGAGGCTTGACTCGTTTTGAGTCGGGTCGCTACAGAAATGGTATCAGAGCACATGTTGACTGTAGGACGTGACCCTAGAAACTGGAAAGCCCTTAGGAAATGATTTCTTGAAAACTTTGTTTTCAAAAGACCTTTTACTTCTTATCTTATTTGATCCTTATCAAATGATCTCTCTTACCTCAAAAAGTTAGAAAATACCCTTTCCCCTTGACCACACTAAGGATCAACTAAGACCACTTCGAGAAGGACAAGATATCAAAAGAACTGATGGCCACTTCAAAGTAAAGAAGATTTCACCATGCATTAGAAGAGTTGAAGCTACACGTGTTGAAGACTGTGAAGATCCAAAGAAATTGAAGACCATGAAGAATTTTCCAAGATATTATGCCCCTAGAAGACCAAACCCTTGTTGTATACTTACGTTAGATACGAAGATTTGTGAGTTGTCATTTGTGTGTAATTTTTGACAGCCACAACAAAAATCTATTTTCAAAACCATTGCTTGTATTGCGTGTATCCTCTCCTTTCTCTCTCTTACCCATCTCATCCCAAAAAAAAACCTTGAACCCAATAGATGACGAATGAAGAAGGACTTGTTTATTCTGGATCAATGACTCGGCTGGAGACAGAAGTATGGATTCAGAACATGGAGGATCACCTAAGGAGTAACCTTGTTACAAGGAACGAGATGGTCCAGTATGCTCTTCGGTACTTTGCAGAAGGTGCTGCACATTGGTGGAAGATGCATGATTGGCAGGAATCAATCACTTGGGAAGAATTCAAGATGACTTTGCAAGGATCCCATGTTGTTACCAACATCCAGAAGCCCTGCAAAATTGTGAAGAAGATTTGTGCCTGCAAGATATGTGGAGAGATAGGACACACCCAAGAAGAACACAAGGAAGGATGCCCTTATTGTGAAGAGAAACACCCTGCAGAGGAATGCCCAACTGGACAGGTGACATGTTTCTTGTGTGAAGGAACCAACCACTACCCGGCTCAATGCCAAATATACCCCAAGGTACAGGAAGTCATCAAGCAACAGAAGGAAGCAATGAAGGAAGCCTTTAGAGAAACTTTAGGAGAACTTGTGATGAAGGAAGATGTTGAAGACCCTAATGGAGAAGGCCTAACCAGATTTTACTCCAATGTCTGCTATTCATGTGGAGAAGAAGGACATTTCTCACAGGACTGTACGAAGGAAAGAAAAGAGTATCTGGAAAACTTCCCGATAGAAGAAGTGGAGTTTGATCCACAGGAAATTGAAGCTTTGATCGGAACAAAGAACCTTAGGAAGAGACGAGCCCCTGAACAGAAGGACCTGAGTGATATTAGATGTTACAAGTGTAAGGATATGGGCCACTATGCCGATAAGTGCCCAAGAAAGGAACCAGAACTCCCAAGAGCAAAAACCAACATCAAGAAGACCCGAGATATGTCAGAAATCTTTTGTTTTCAGTGCAAGAAGACAGGACACTACTCCTATACCTGTCCAGAGAAGAATGGCTAAACATGAGTAGTTGAGTTTTGGATTCTGGGTGTACCAAATGTAATAGGTAGCACTCTTACAATTTTGGAGTTATGTAATGGAAGTCTCAGAGTTTGTAATAAATTCATGAGTCAATGGAAATTATGGTGTCATGATTTATCTTATGTTGAAATATGTGAGTTGTTACTCTATGACCCAAGATCTCCGACCATTTTCGAGGATATGAGAAAATATGGTCTATGCATACATGAGTGCATTTCATTTTAAATGTGGTAGTAACCACAGGTACCTTTTCCGGATTTAGGAGTTTGGATAAGTGAATACAGGTGAAGAGAATGTGGAACCATCTCAAACTGTGTGGATGATAACCTTTGTGACAAGGTACTTTTGAAGTTGGAATAGAGAATGATTGTGATGAAACCATACCCAAGGTTAAACAGACCAATGGAAAGGAAAATGGATTCTGCAGGGTGGAATTTAGACAAGAATAAGTCTGTGATTTGTTACCTCAAGAGTATAATGGAGTGAACTGAAGGTAATGCTGGAATATGGATCGATAGTCACCCCACGGGTGAGATGAAGTTGTTCAAGTATTCAAGTGAATCCACAAGTCACTGACCTCAAGATTGATAAGGATCAAGCCCCACCTTTGTGAAGGCAGAGACTTGGAAGAAGCTACGACTGATCAGCAAACGTTTTCCTTAGGAGTTTACGAAAACCTGAGAGATGTGAAGAAACGATAGATGTTTTTGCTTAGCTTGCAGAATCAATGGATTTATCCGAACCTTCGTTCGTTGACAAGAGAAATTTCTGCAACGCTTGTGAGGAAGCCCAAGAGTTAGAATACGAGATTCACTAAACCTTATACAAGGTAATGATTTCAGTGCGACATGGCTTGGCCACCATGACGACTTACTCTTATCATTCTCTTGCTATTCGGATTGGTAAATCTGAGTGACTTACCCATAGTAAAGAGACGACGTTCTTTGAAGCTTTTTGTTTAAGCCTTAGAATGGTATGATGAAAACCCTTGTACATGACAGTTTCTGTCACACGTAGGAATTTTTACGGTGAGGAATGAAGCCAAGACCAATTTCACTGCAGGATAACCACTAATGGTAGACCACCATGAGATCGTCGATAAGTTACTTAGAATGAACGCAAGACCTGCCAGCTAAGAAGACCCAGTATTGGAGGAAGTACGGTTTGTCATATGGAGTACGGTTTGGAGACGGAGTATCAGTGAGTTCATCATCGAGTTGCGAAAGCAGCCTTCTCCGAGGGTAGCTTTTTGGGCTGGTTTGATAGACCGGTGCCATATACTCCATCGATCATTGAGGTCGTCCTGTTCGGCTTTGAGTTGTCGTTCTTTAGCCTTTAGGCTGCGAGCCATTGCAATGAGTTGTTGCCTGATTTCTTCATGATCTTCAAGGTTATTAGGGATCTACAAGTCGTCGGCTTCCAGTATATCTTCCTCCTGGACGGGGGGAAGGTAATTATCACCTTCGGAGTTGATGACGTTTTCGGGGTTGTTTTGGTCCTCAGGCCCTTCCAGACCCTCTAACAGGTGCTCGGGGATATCTAGATTGCCATGATATGTGGGGGTATTAGCATCCCGTTGTTGATAATAGTTTTTCTTTAATTTTTTCCTTTGGACCGCTTATGCGATTTCTGGCGCCTTGATGGCGCATCGCCTGATTTGTCGCCGTCGTTGTGAGGCGTGTTGTCGCCATTGGTGGCAGGAGTATCTATCATGGAGATGTCGTATGTGGAAGTGGTGTCCCAACTCCCGGTGTTAACGGGGGTCGGAGCATGGTCCTCTTCATCCATGTATTCTGCCTCCTCGGAGGCATAGTCCAGCATGTCGATTAAATCCTCGACAATGGCTATCAAGTGGGTGGTGGGTGGGTCGAAAAATTCGTCCTGGCCCACACCGTAACCGAACCGAGCACAGATCGGGGCTGGATCGTCGGTGATCTTCATCGACGAGAATTGATCCAAGGCCTGGTCGACCACTGAGGGCCCCTTTGGGAACAATTGTTCGGAACTCATGGAGTTAATCTTCAAGACGTCCGTACATGGGAAGTGCTCGGCAAGAACACGTGTCCAGTTATCTAGCTTAATGGCCGAACCAAGGCAAGAGATTGGCTCATTGCCATGGGTGACCCCGTCGGCATGTCCGAAGAAGGTGCTCGAGGTTAAAGCCTTAGAGTCCTCGTCTCATACCCAAGATGCGGTCTTATCCTTATTTTGGTACGAGGGCCTCGATAGGGATAGAAGCGCATCTCATCGTGTTGCAAGAATGGATATCATTGCAAGTACATGTACAAAAAAGATGAGTATATGGAATTGGCTTACACTTGTCACAAGCTACATCAAGATCACATCAATACAACAACATACTCAAACATCATACAAAACAAAAGGGTCCGACTACGGACGAAAACAAACGACAAAATGACATACATCCTTCCTATCCCAGGTTGTCGCCTAGAACCCATTCTAGATTGATGAACAAGAAGATGAAGAATAACTCCAAATAGAACAAGCATCGCGCTCACGTCAAATCGTCGCATTACTTGTACCTACAACTATTGTTGTAGTAATCTGTGAGCCACAGGGACTCAGCAATCTCATTTCCAAGGGTATCAAGACTATTAAAGCTTAATGGGTGAGGTATGGTTAAGTGGTGAGGCTGCAGCAAGCGGCTAAGCATTTGTTTGAGTGGCTAACTTAAGAATACATAAAGTAAAGTATGGTGGTCTACGCATAACGGACGTGAACTAGTAATGATCACTAACTGATCCTGAACACCTACCTACGTCAAACATAACCCAACCGTGTTCTCTCTCGGATAAGGACTCACGAGAAGAGACAGTCACGGTTACGCACACAGTTGGTGTATTTTATTAGAGTTTACTTCAAGTGTGCTATGACCGGGTGTTGAACAAAATATCCAAATTTGCCACATAACCGCTGGCACGGATTTCTAAAAGATTTAACCCTGCAGGGGTGCTCCAACTCATCCATCATAAATTAACCACACGCGGCGGGAATAACCTCGACCACGGATCTCGTGATCTTTCTAGGCAATTCCACAGGAAATCCGCCACCTCGAGATTGCCCAAAGAAAAATCAGTATTCCTCACTCAACACGTTCAAGAAAGGTAAAACAAATCCAGCAAGGCCTCCCGACGTGCCGACAATCCCGATAGGAGCCGCGTATTTCATTCTTAGGGCATGGCAGATGAGCTACGCGTATAGTGGCCTGATAGAAATCTCCCGAGTTGCCCTGGGTTGGCCCCGCATAGTGCTCTATTTTTGGACCAACACTCATGAGGAGCACTGGCCTGGGGGTTGATTAATTATCCGCGGGTGCCGGCGGGTCCCTATGCAATTTTATTAGTTATTAGGCAAATGTAGTACCAATGTTGGGCCTTGCCATACGAGTTTTATCCCAAAAAGAAAATCAAGGGGGTCCCCATAACAACCCCGAGTATGTTAGGAGCGCTCAATTATGGAACATAATACCGGTTCACAAGTATCTAGGGCGGCAAGAGTGGAACAAAACACCGAGCAAAAGGCCAAGGCTTTCACCCTTTACCAAGTGTATAAGTGCATTAAATTAAATAGCAACAATATTGTGATACCAAAGTGTCCATGTTGTCACATGGGAGCAATTACACCTGCAGCTAGAAACTCTATAATAAGGGCTGAGCAAGCGATAACATAGCCAAACAAAGGTTTGCTAGGATGTGGAGGGTTAGAGGCTTTTCATGGCAATGTTAGGAGGCTTGACAAACAAGTGGTAGGTAGCGTGACATAGCGAAAGAAAACGAGACATCTAGCATGGCAATGATAGTAGTGCTATCTAGGGAAATGTGTCATGTTGCTTGAGATCCCGCTCAGAAGAAGATTGAGTCCATGAACAAGACGAGCCAACGTAGTCTAACGAATCCTCACACTCCGAACGCTTTCGGAACTCTATCGAGAAGAAGCAATCCGAAACAAACAATCAACACACGGTAACACCACAACATATGCATGGCATGATGCGCAAACAAATATGATGCATGTCCGGTTTAATATGCAAGGCATGGCATGGCAAGAACAACAAACAACTAGTACACATTAAGTGAAGTTCAATATGCAACGAGTTGCATATTGACGAAACTCCACATTTGAATTATTTAGTTCATTCCCATTTAGGTAGTCATCTATATTAAATGTTGGTAAACATGGCAAGAGGTGAAGCATAAGTAAACTATAACATCTAGGCATTTTAAATGAGGCCGGAAGCAACGAATAACAATTCCGGAACGACCTCATATGCATATTTTAAGTTTGGTCCAGATCTGAACTAACAATATTTTAGAGTTGTTAAATAGGAAAATAAATGTCACCATGAGATTCTACACATTTTTAGTCAAGTTGCATATATAACACATTAAAATCGGACCTACAGTTAAATAGTTATGAAATAAACCATTTTAGCACGTCATTAGGCAAATAATTGCAAAAAACAGTTTTAAATATTTTATCATGGTTGAAAGTTGCATATTTTTAAACTACACAAACTCTGAACATATTCCGTACATGCTAGGTTTTATTCAGATGCATGAATATCTAGTTATAGGCATATTAAAATGGCGGCAAAATCTATAATTGATGCATGCCTTGATTATTGTTAAAATAGGATCAGAAAGAAAACAATGTGCATGGGCCTAATTGCAGCAAAGTGCAGCGGCCCAGAAGTGCGCTGGTGTGCGTGTGCGTGAAAAACAAAATAATGGCAACGGTAGAAAACTTGGGGAGGTTTGGACTTGAACCCAAGACCTGTCAAATGCAACCCAACAAACTGACCAATTGGACTACAATCGTATTGTGACAAATACAGGATGTTTCCCTAGATGAACATAACCTGTCGCTGACTGGCAAGAAAAACTAGCAACAGAGTTAACTGAACCTGACGAAACTAAGAGGAGGAACAGGTCACCCTTGGCTGTGCTCGCGACAGCGCTCAACGAAGGACAACCTCGGCAGGGGGGCGTTGCTAGGAGTTCGGGGATGGGCGAACGGGAATGGACGCCGGAGGTCGCGAAGGTACCGGATCCAGGCGGTGACGTTGAAAAAGCCGTCAAAGGAAGCAGATCGAGGCAGCGACGGTTCCTGTTCCCTGTTTCATCGAGAGAACAGAGAGAGAGAGCTTAGAGATAGAGAGATAGAGGAGAGAGTACGGGAGGAGAAGGGACATACAAGGGAAGGATAGCGACGGCAAGGGGTGGCGCTACCTAACCTCTGGCAAGGCCACCGGCACGAGGAAGGCCGGAGAGGATTCGGCCTACTACTGCTGGAAGTCGGCGACCTCGGGTGGCCGGACGACACTGACGAAACAAAGGGGATCGGGCTCAGCGGTTTCCTTCGCGAGCTCGGGCACAAGCGGCTACGGGTGCCTCAGGGAATGAGGTGGATCTGAACGAGGTGCACTGTGCAGAGGGGCTAGGTATAGAAGAGAGGAAAAGCGGGCAGTCCGGAAACATGTTTTATAAAACGAAAACGTCCGATGATTTGACCGGCTATAGTGTCACTATAGGTTTAACCGTTTAGGTATCAAACGACCTCTGATTGTCACGAAATTTGCCAGTCGGTCTACCAACAATAAAACAAGACCGTATGCCAACTTTTGACCCAATCCGAGAATATTTTTCGCGCGCTTTAAAAACGGTTTTTTAACGATGCCATGGGCGCGTGCGTGTGTGGTTGGACTCGAAATGGTCAGCGACAAGAACGGAGAGTACTGGCAACTACGAACGGATGCAAGTTCTTGAAAATGAGTGCGATGCCATACAGATGATGCAAATGATGCGATGATGAATGCAACACCCAACGAAACACAGACGAGAATGGAAAAAAAAGGGAATCTTTTGGAGCGTTGGTCCCAGGTTGTTCCACCTCGAAGGCTACAGGCGAAGCTACGAGCCCAATTAATGCCAATCACCCCGAGAGTCAACGCAGAACTCTAAGTTTCCAAATCTGACCTCTCGATCAGGGGTGAAGCTCTCAACGTGGCCTGGATGGCCAGCGGAATCAGCATGCAACACAACACTGCCAAAGGCGAAGATCTGTCCGAGGACGAAAGCGTCCATGTTGCGGACCTCTTCGTTGATGACAAGGCAAGGCGTCGATTCCATCTTGCTCACAGAGGAACTCTCAATGAAAGCACCAATGTCGGTGTCAAAATAGGCGGATCTCGGGTAGGGGGTCCCGAACTGTCAGACTAGAATCGACGGTAACAGGAGAGGAAGGGGACATGGATTTACCCAGGTTCGGGCCCTCCTATGGAGGTAATACCCTACGTCCTGCTTGGATATATTGTTGATATGGGGGGTTACAGAGTTGATCTACCTCGAGATCCAATAGCTAACCCTAGATGAGTTGTTCTCTTCCTATACCCTAAAACCCTCCGGCTTATATAAATGTCGAGGATGCCTAGGGTTTACACATGGTCAGTTACATGCCGAAGATATAAACATGCCCACTTACTACATCAAACGTGGAGCACAATCCGTGCTTCCCAAAGCTTCCATCCTAGAGACCGGGCCTTCGAATCTTCCAATGTTCGGTAAGTAGCCCCAATAGTCTGACCCATAAACAATAGTTCGGCTATCCAAGGACCCCCTAATGCAGGACTCCCTCACCGGTGACACGGAGATGGCCGATGAGAGAACCAACTCCAGCACTGGGAGCGACACCGAGCATGCGGCGGCTACGGAGGTGGATCCGAAGACAGTGGTTACCCCTGGGCCGTTTGTCGAGCCGGCTGGCGGTGCGCCGGAGTTATAAGCGGCCCTGTCTTTAACATGTCTTTTTCTTTTGCTGTAAGTTCTATTCGGAGGCATTTCCACCCACTAGGTGTGTATTGTAAAGAATCTATTGGCCTGTGACCAGGACCTTTTAAATTTGTTGTGAAATGAACAATGTTTGTGTGTCGGCTGATCCTTCGCTTTTTTGCTTTTCCGCCGTTATCTTTTGCGCAAGTCTCTTTCCGACTTCTGCACTGCCTATGGCCAGCCGAGAGCCGGCTGGGGCAGGGACGGGGCATCATCCTTGGAAAAAATGCGCAAACCTTAGGGCTGTCTGGCTCAAGCTAGGGTGAGCCGCCAGAGGCAACTTGCAGAACGAATAATCTAGCTAGACCTAAACGATCGCTGCTCTTCGAATGATGTTTCATGTAGTAAGTTTTCCTGTCCCAGAGTCCCGCCAGCCGGACAGACGGGAGCCAGTCTGTGGCCAGGGGGAGGAGTTTTTCTTATCCACATTACTCGACCTTCTTGGAGAGGAAGGGACTTAGGCTAGCCGGCAAGCCCCCGGGCCAGAGGAGCTGGACCCTGGTGCTTGCTTTGAGAAGTAGTGTGCTTTTAGTGATGTCGAAAGGGCATGCCCCAAGTGCTGGCTTGGGACACCCGTTGCATTCATTGAGTCCCAAAAGGGGGAGATACATACATATGTTATTCCTTTTCTTAGGAGTTGAATGGACGAAGGAGCGCCGCGTTTGTGGGGACCCCGACTCATAAGTCGTGATCACCGAATGGACGTGTACAATGATCCCAGAGATCAATGCTCACTAAACACACAGAAGCTGAATAACAAGAGTCTTACATCCACATTTAGCGTCTTATACAAATAAAGACCCTGAAGGTCTAGTCTTACATAGATAGGGCCGCAATGGCCAAACACTTAGATAGAATAAGCAGCAGAAATCTTGATCGAAAGCGTGAACCCATGCTATCTGCCTTAACTTATAGGCATTCTGACTCGGAAGCGTCCTAGTTCGCATGTTTGTCTCTAACGAACTCTTCAACATACTCCTGCTCTTCCATGCCTAGCCAATTAAATAACCAGTGGCAAGACAATGAGTTCTTTGAATGTACTCGCAAGCAACCCAAGTTGTGGAACAAGGTAATAATGATGCATGAAATAGCACTAAGTAGGTAATTTTATGGAAAGCTAATTTTTGAATGAATTGACATGATCAAGTAACTAGGTAAGCATGCATCAACAATTGACAGATATCCATATGAACAAGTTATAGATATCATCATAAACAGGGGATTGAACATCTCATGTTCATTCATCATGCTAGGTCATTAGACTTAGCTCAATTGTCATGCTAAGTCATCGAACTTAGCTCAAGTACCATCTTTGTCTCCAATACACACACACCAGGTTTGTGAAAACATTTGGACGTAGCACAAGAGTGGTCATCCAACTGTCCTTGACTATTCGAATAGTTTTACCCTCTGCATAGGTTGTACACTTTACCCACAAGACATAGGGAACTTCCATGTCATCCACGACTCCCGGTATATAACATACCCGAGATAAGCACCCGAACAATGCCTTTCCCCTGGCGACACTAAACAAAGAGTCCACTCGATTGGTACCTAGCCCTCACGATGTACATCACACGAGCCTTGCTCAAGATCGTACAATGCATGAGGGGACCAACGGTGTGCCCGGTGCCTGTGAAGACAGTGCATGATCGTACATACCGGTACGACCCCATATCGAGAGTGACAACGCCACTCCGCCACTAGTTATGCGGGCTCCTTGCCAATACCCACCAAGGTAATCAACAGAGCCCCATCCCATAAGGGGTATCATGGTCATACATGTAAGGTTGGAATAACTGTCGCAACTTACCAATCCATTTTCAAAAACCACAGACACTCACTTGCTCCGGCACACCACTTCTTTCTCAAGTGGTCACCCAATAAATTATCATCTCCCTTGGGCATTAGTGGCACCCGACGGGGTTTTGGAAAAGTCCTTGAAATCATTTCCTTCTTTCCATCACTATGCATAAATCCCAAACCCACTTGCGTAGCATCTACTAGCACCCTAACTACACCCACCCACATAACTCTCATAAGGTGGTAGGGTCATGCACGATGCAAGTTTTAACGGTAAGAGTATCGGAAGCAACCCACCGAAGGGGGGTACACCACATCTTGATCAATCATCGAAAGCTCAAGTTTTATATGTCATGCATAAAAAAAAGTTTCTTAACATGGTCAAAGGGATGCTTTCCTGGCTCAACAAAGTCTTTGGGCTCTTCAAAGTCTTCGGGTCCAACTCCTCCGTCAATAGCGCAATCTATCGTCGCGAATAAGAGCGATAAAAATAAGCATCACACAAAAACAGAGCACACAAAGCTAGATTTAAAATGCTACCCTAGTCTTATAAATACTAAAAGCTACACTAAAAATATTTGTCTAGGGTTTGAACTTAAAAAGGTTTTCAAAAATATTTAAAACAGTGGGTAAAAATGCCAAAAAGGGGGTTTTAAAATAACAATGTACATAAAATGTTTTCAAATATTTTCACTAGTGGTCCTAATAAATTCTATGGAATATTTCAGGATTTTAGGTGAAAGAATTTTGGGCATTGGATCAATATTTTGTACTCTGGAATTTTCGGAAGTCAAAATAGAAAAAGAAAAAGAAAAGGGCACTCTGCCCTTTCAGGCCAAAACACCGCAGCCAAACCGGCCCAAATGGGGAACCGGCCCAGGCGAGACGCCGCGCGCGGCAGGTTTATTTTTGAACCTGCCTGCGGGCCCTACTAGACAGCGAGAGAAGGGGAGGGGGAGGGGATGACAGGTGGGCCCCACCTGTCATCCCTCTCCTCGCGACAGGGAACAGGGGAGGCTCACCGGCGGGGTTCCAGGCCACGGCGGCTCAAGCGGAGGGCGCCGGCGTGCTTAGGGGCCTCTCGCACGTCGGTGGGTGGCCGAGGGGGTCGCCGGCAGGGAGAAAACCCGCACAGATGCAAGGGTTCCGCTCGGGCACGAGCTCCCGAGCACGGGGGTGAGGGGGGTGGGCATTGGGGAGCAGTAGTGGGGAGGAGAGAGCGAGGGGAGAGGAGAGGGAGCTCGCGGAGGCCTTTATATAGGCGGGCGCCGGCTCACCATGGACGCAGTGCGCCGGGGAGGAGAGGGGCGTCGCCATGGGCCACAGGGGTGCCCCGGGACGTGTCTGGGGTGGTTGTGGACGTGGTCTGCGTTCGCGGGCAGAAGAAGGGCGGCTAGGGGGGTCCAAGCGTGTGCGTGCGAGCTCTACCGTTGGTCGGCTCGAGTGGCGTCATGCGCGAGCGAGGGAAGGCAGCAGAGGAGGAGGGAGGAGGGGCCTGACCACCTGTCATCTTGCGGGCATCGAGGGGCGGCCGGGGGACATGCTCCCGCATCCCCAGGCTATCGGGTGGCTCGGGCTGGGTGCAGCTACAGTGTGGGCATGCACTGTAGCATGCTCCAGAGTATGTCTTTGGCATGCCACGGCATTCTTGCGTGCTCTGGACGCACCCCAACATGTCCATGAGCCCTTGGATGGTCTGGTGATGCTCTAGGAGCTAGGGGAGGCTAGGAGAACAAGAAATGGGGTGGGGGAGAGGTAGAGAAGATGCTGCCATGGTGAAACTAAGGGGTAAATGGGAGTTTTACTCCTTCTCCCAGTGACTTATGGCCTTGGGGTTTTTACTGGAGGGGTAAGAGGTGAGGGAGAAAATGTGGTAAGGATTCGGAGGCAATGGGAATAGTTAAAGGGGTGAAAATAGTGACTTTACTATTTCACCAGAAGGTGTTTGATGGGGGTTAGGGCAAGAGAAATTTACCAACTTACTGAGATATTCAACAGGGTCAAATGTTAGGTAAAAATAGGCCTGATCACCAAGTTTGAGCTCAAGTGGGCAAAGTTGACAATGGAAACTTTCTGAATTCTAGAAACTAACAGAATCAGGTTTCTGTAGATCTAGTTATGCTAAGCTTTTACCCTTGATGCACCACTTAGTTATTAGAGCATGTCCACAAAGTTTGGGGTCAAGGGGAGAAACTTCACAATGTAAAGTTGTTCAAATTTGAATCTGGACAGGAAGGGTTTTGGGATGGTTTGATAAACCAAATCAACTTGGATTGAGGTGAAACTTTGCAAGATCATCACCTATGATAGTGTTGACTTGCTGGAATTTTCCTGGAATTTATTGAGAATATTTCTTATAGAAATATTTCGAAACCTTGATTTGAACAAAAAGGGTTTTGAGGGGTTTTGCCCATGATTTGAAAATGCCCTTGTGTTGAAACTCATATATATGGAAAATATATGTCCAGCGAGTTTCCCTAAATTTTCTCAAATATTTGTAAAGCATTTAAATAATTTTTCCCTATGAAAAACCATTTCTGTCCTTAAGAAAAAGCCTTTAAATAAAATATAAGAATAATCTTTAAAATTAATATTTGGTGGTTTTGGAAAGTCTTATATATAGTAGTTTTGAAGTAAAGTCTTTCGGGAAGACAGATCTACCCAATTTTAGGACTTGAAGTGCAAACCTCATTTCAGGGGGTTTTGAAAACCTAGCTTGAATAAATCATTTTTGGTCAAAATAAAATTTGATAACAATAGTTTTGGGCACTATTCACATGGCATGATCATTGGGCAAGAAGTTTGGGTCAAGGAAGATGAATATGGAGAGGGATAGAATCTAAGAGTGCCATAATCCACAATCATCAAGCAAACAAGCAACAATTCAAACAAGCACAAGCATTGAAAAAGTTTTAGTTGGCTCCAATTTTTATAAATCCAAACTCAACAAGATGATACAAACACAGAGTGTGACAGGCCTACCCCCCTTACAAGAATCTCGTCCCCGAGATTCCTAGGATAAGCGCTAAAAAGATAAGGGAACTCAGATCTAAGATAGTCTTCACGCTCCGAGGTTGCTTCAGCTTCAGTGTGGTTGCTCCACTAGATCTTGAAGTACTTGATGGTGCGGGTTCGGGTGCAGCGCTCAGCTTCATCTAGAATGCAAACTGGCCTCTCACAATAAGTGAGGTCGGGCTGAAGATCAATGGCTTGATAGTCGATGTCCTTGTAGAGGTCGGGGCGGTTCGAAACTTGGAGACACTTCCGGAGTTGTGACACGTGAAAGACGTTGTGCACATCCGATAGTTCGGAAGGTAGCTCTAGCTGATAGGCAACTTCTCCTCGCCTGTCAATTATCCTAAAGGGGCCGATGAATCTTGGTGCATGTTTTCTCTTGACATGGAATCGCTTGGTTCCTTTGAGAGGCGTGACTCGGAGGTAAACATGGTCTCCAACACGAAAACTCACGTCTCGACTGTGAGACTTGGCGTAGCTCTTCTGCCTAGTCTTGGCGGTCTCGAGTCGCTCTTGAACGAGCTGGACTTGCTCTTTTGCTTCGCAGAGGATGTCTGGTCCAAAGATTAATCCTTCTCCGGTCTCTGACCAGTTGAGGGGAGTACGGCACTTGCGCCCATACAACACCTCAAATGGTGCCATCTGAAGACTCACCTGGTAGCTGTTGTTGTAGGAGAACTCGGCAAACGGTAGGCAAGCTTCCCACTTGGCTCCATAAGCCAAGACACAAGCGCGGAGCATATCTTCTAGTATCTGATTTACTCGCTGAGTTTGCCCGCCGGTCTGGGGGTGAAAAGCAGTGCTGAAGGATAGCTTCGTTCCCAAGGCTTCTTGGAACCTATTCTAGAAACTTGAGGTGAACTGGGTGCCTCGGTCTGATACAATCTCCTTACGAACACCGTGGAGGCTCACAATCTGGTTGATGTAGAGGTTGGCCAATTGGTCCCCATTGTAGGTTGTCTTGACGGGGATGAAGTGGGCTACCTTGGTTAGGTGGTCGACAATGACCCAAATGGAATCATGTCCGTTACTTGACCTTGGCAATCCGGTGATCAAATCCATCCCGACTTTGTCCCACTTCCATTTAGGCACTCTGAGAGGTTGCAGAAGTCCAGCAGGTCGCTGGTGCTCAGCCTTGACTCTCTGGCATATGTCACACTTAGCGACAAATGTCCCTATTTCTTGTTTCATGCCATGCCACCAGAATCTTGTCTCGATGTCTTGATACATCTTGGTTCCTCCAGGATGGATGGAGTATGGAGTGTCATGAGCTTCTTGCAAGATAAAGTTCTTGAGCTCCTCCTTCTTGGGTTCGCAAATGCGATTCCCAAACCATACAACTCCCTGTTCATCCACTGAGAATCCCGGGGCCTTACCTGCCTTGATCTTCTTCTTGATGCCTTTGAGGCTCTCGTGTCCCTTCTGATCTTCTTTGATATCATACATCAAGGTAGGCTTTGCTTCAAGGTTGGCGAGGAATCCTGGTGCAACCAGTTCCAAGCCGAAGCTCTCAAGCTCTTCATACAGGGCGGGTAGCCTTTCCTTAATCATAGCATTCAAGGAGCAAGCCTTTCTGCTTAAGGCGTCTGCTACCACATTGGCCTTTCCGGGGTGGTATTGAACACTCATGTTGTAATCCTTGATCAACTCCAACCATCTTCGCTACCTCATGTTCAATTCCCTTTGGGTGAAAATATACTTCAACTTCTTGTGGTCTGTGTATATCTCACATCTCTTCCCCATAAGGTAACGTCGCCATGTCTTTAAGGCATGAACCACGGCTGCCAACTCGAGATCATGAGTTGTGTAGTTCTCTTCATGGGGTTGTAGCTGCCTGGATAGATATGCTACAACTCTGCCTTCTTGCATCAGAACACCTCCAAGCCCGGTCTTGATGCATCACAATATATCAGAAACTCCTTGTGAATATCAGGGGTGGCCAAAACTGGGGTTGTGGTCAATCTCTTCTTGAGATCCTAGAAGCTTTCCTCGCACGTAGCTGTCCATTCGAACTTCTTGTCCTTCTTCAAAAGCCGGGTCATGGGTCGAGCAATGCTTGAGAACCCTTCCACGAACTTGCGATAATATCCCGCGAGTCCGAGGAAGCTCCTGACTTCCTTCATGGTGGTTGGGGTTTGCCATTAAGTCACGGCTTCAATCTTGGCAGGATTCACTGATAATCCTTCTGCAGTTAACACATGGCCTAAGAATCCAACTTCATGCAGCCAGAATTCACACTTGCTGAACTTGGCATAAAGCTGGTGCTCTCGAAGCTTCTCTAGGACCAATCTCAAGTGTTCCTCATGTTCTTCTTCAGACTTGGAGAAGACGAGTATGTCATCAATGAAGACGATAACAAACTTGTCCAAGTACTCAATGAAGACCTTATTCATGAGGTATATGAAGTAGGAAGGGGCATTGGTTAACCCAAATGACATGACTGTGTATTCATACAGGCCATACCGGGTCACAAATGTCGTCTTCGGAATGTCTTGGGGTCTGATCTTCATCTGATAGTACCCAGGCCTGAGGTCGATCTTGGAGAACACCTTGGCTCCATTCAACTGATCAAATAGGTCTTCAATCTTGGGGAGGGGGTACTTGTTCTTTATCGCGACTTCATTGAGAGAACGGTAATCGACACAGAGCCTCATAGTTCCGTCCCTCTTTGACACAAATAGAATAGGTGATCCCCAAGGAGAGGCACTTGGGCGAATGAATCCTTTTCTGAGCTGGTCTCTCAATTGCTTCTTCAATTCAGCCAACTCTTCGGATCCCATCATGTAGGCCTTCTTATAGATGGGCCTTGATCCGAGCATGAGCTCAATGATGAACTCAATGTTGCAGTCAGGAGGCAATCCGGGCAGCTCATTAGGAAACACATCCGGGTATTTACATACCACCGGTACTTGATCAAACTCAATTCCCGATAGACAGTTAGCCTGAGGGGCTTGAGTGGAGGCAGGGTTGGGAACATACTTGACTTCCACTCCTTGGCTATTGGTCATGGTGACAATCCTCTTGGCACAGTCTAACAAGCCTTGGTGCTTGGCTAACCAGTCCATGCCTAGGATCACATCCAAACCTTCTGACTTGAGGATGATGAGGTCTGCTAGGAATTCTACCCCGTTGATGTTAATCCCAACTCCCTTACAACCTATCCCAGACTTCATAATTGATCCCAGGGCTTGTATCAACATACGACTACCCAGGGGCGTAGGCTTCATGCCACTCTCTAGTGCAAAATTTTGGGTGATAAAAGAATGCGAAGCTCCACAATCAAACAATATTGTTGTTGGGATTGAGTTGATGAGGAACGTACCCAGTATGACGTCCGGATCTTCCTGGGCTTCCTCTGTGGTAACGTGATTCACACGACCCTTGCCATTGTTGGGATGGTTGCGGGGAGCGGGGTTCCTTGGTGGTGCTCCACGGCCTTGACCTTGATTTGGCACATTGGGGCGTGGTGCATCTGGCTTCTTGTTGGGACACAACCTAGAGATGTGTCATGGCTGATCACATCCAAAGCAAGCGACTTGCCCAGGGTTGTTGTTGTAGTTCCTGCCACCATGGTTGTTATTGGGGTTGTTGTTGTAAGCTGGCCTGGGATTGGCATACTGCTGAGGCTAGTAGCTCGGACGAGGCGCAGGAGGTCTAGCATGTTGTGGCTGATAGGTTGGCTTGGATGGGGCTGGCTGCCAGGGGTGAGGCTTTTGGTTGCTGGAGCTACCCTTGCTGATCATCTTGTGCTTGCCAGTGTCATCTATGGCATGACGTTTGTCTTCTAGCATGAGGGCCTTGTTCACCAGGTCAAACAAGATACGATAGTCGCAGATGATGAGCTGATACTGCAGGGTCTGTTGAAGTCCTTCCATGAAGCGTTCCTTCTTGGCAGCCTCCGTGCTGACGTCTTTAGGTGCATACCTTGACAGCAGGTTGAACTTCTGCAGCTACTCCTTGATAGAGCCACTTCCTTGCTTCAGCGCTCGGAATTTTCTCTTCTTGATAGCCATGATCCCAGAAGGAATATGGGTAGTGGGGAATCCTTCCTTGAAGTCATTCCAAGTGATCACTGATGGGAGACGTAGTAGTAAATCAAAAAAATTCCTACGATCACCAAGATCTATCCATGGAGAAACCAGCAATGAGAGGGGAGATATTGCATCTTCATACCTTTGAAGATCACTAAGCGGAAGCGTTACAAGAACGCGGTTGGTGGAGTCGTACTCGTAGCGATTCAGATCGCGGTGGATTCCGATCTCAGCGCCGAACAACGGCGCCTCCGCATTCAACACACGTACAGCCCGGTGATGTCTCCCGCACCTTGATCCAGCAAGGAGGAGGGAGAGGTTGAGGGAGAGCTCCGGCAGCACGACGGCATGGTGACGGTGGAGCTACGTGAACTCCGGCAGGGCTTCGCCAAGCGCTACGGAGAACGAGGAAGAGGAAGGGTAGGGCTGCACCGAGAGAGAAAGAAGTCGTGTCTCAAAACAGCCCAAACCCTTGCATATATATAGGAGGAGGTAGAGGGAGGGCTGCCTTGTCCCCTCCTCCAAAGAGGAGAGGTTCGGCCGACCCTAGGGAAGAGTCCACCTCCCACAAGAGAGGTGGATCTCTTCCTTTTGAATCCTTTTCAGCCCTATCTCTTATCTCCAGCCACATGGGCCTTTCTACAAGGTCTTGGCCAGCCCAAAAAGGGCTGGAACACTTCCTCTAAGGTCCCACGAAATCCTTTGGTCGTCACACCCCTCCCGGGGGTCTTCCGGCACCCTCCCGGCACTCCCGGTACACTACCGATGAGCCCGAAAACTTTCCGGTGACCAAAACTGGACTTCCTATATATCAATATTTACCTCCAAACCATTCCGGAGCTCCTCATGACGTCCGCGATCTCATCCGGGACTCCGAACAACTTTCGGTAATCACGTATACCATTTCGCTATAACCCTAGCGTCATCGAACCTTAAGTGTGTAGACCCTACGGGTTCGGGAGACACGTGGACATGACCGAGACACTTCTCTGGCCAATAACCAACAGCGGGATCTGGATACCCATGTTGGCTCCCACATGCTCCACGATGATCTCATCGGATGAACCACGATGTCGGGGATTCAATCAATCCCGTATACAATTCCCTTTGTCTATCAGTATGATACTTGCCCGAGATTCGATCGTCGGTATCTCTATACCTTGTTCAATCTCGTTACTGGCAAGTCTCTTTACTCGTTCCGTAATACATCATCCCGTGACTAACTCCTTAGTCACATTGAGCTCATTATGATGATGTCTCACCGAGTGGGCCTAGAGATACCTCTCCGTCACATGGAGTGACAAATCCCATTCTCGATTCATGCCAACCCAACAGACACTTTCGGAGATACCCGTAGTGCACCTTTATAGCCACCCAGTTACGTTGTGATGTTTGGCACACCCAAAGCATTCGTACGGTATCCGGGAGTTGGACAATCTCATGGTCTAAGGAAACGATACTTGACATTGAAAAGCTTTAGCAAACGAACTACACGATCTAGTGCTATGCTTAGGATTGGATCTTATCCATCACATCATTCTCCTAATGATGTGATCCCGTTATCAACGACATCCAATGTCCATGGTCATGAAACCGTGACCATCTATTGATCAACGAGCTAGTCAACTAGAGGCTCACTAGGGACATGTTGTGGTCTATGCATTCACACATGTATTATGGTTTCCGGTTAACACAATTATAGCATGAATAATAGAATATTATCATGAGCAAGGAAATACAATAATAACCATTTTATTATTGCCTCTAGGGCATATTTCCAACAGTCTCCCACTTGCACTAGAGTCAATAATCTAGTTACATTGTGATGAATCGAACACCCATAGCATTCTGGTGTTGATCATGTTTTGCTCGTGAGAGAGGTTTAGTCAATGGATCTGCGACATTCAGATCCGTATGCACTTTACAAATATCTATATCTCCCTCCTGAATGTAATCACGGATGGAGTTGAAGCAGCGCTTGATGTGTCTTGTCTTCTTGTGAAACCTGGGCTCCTTCGCAAGGGAAATAGCTCCAGTGTTGTCACAGAATAGAGTCATCGAGCCCGATGCACTTGGAATTACTCCTAGATCGGTGATGAACTCCTTCATCCAGACTCCTTCCTTTGCTGCTTCCGAAGCAGCTATGTACTCCGCTTCACATGTAGATGCCGCCATGACGCTTTGCTTGCTGCTACACCAGCTTACTGCCCCTCTGTTCAAAATATACACGTATCCGTTTGCGACTTGGAGTCGTCCGGATCTGTGTTGAAGCTAGCATCGACGTAACCCTTTATGACAAGCTCTTCGGCACCTCCATATATGAGAAACATGTCCTTTGTCCTTTTCAGGTACTTCAGGATGTTCTTGACCGCTGTCCAGTGTTCCGCTCCGGTATCACTTTGGTACCTTCCTACCAAACTTATGGCAAGGTTCACATCAGGTCTGGTACACAGCATGGCATACATAATAGAGCCTATGGCTGAAGCATAGGGGATGACACTCATCTCTTCTCTATCCTTTGTCGTGGTCGGGCATTGAGTCATACTCAATCTCACACCTTGTAACACAGGCAAGAACCCCTTCTTGGACTGATCCATATTGAACTTCTTCAATATCTTTTCAAGGTATGTGCTTTGTGAAAGACCTATGAGGCATATCAATCTATCTCTATAGATCTTAATACCTAATATGTAAGCAGCTTCTCCAAGGTCCTTCATTGAAAAACACTTATTCAAGTAGGCCTTCATACTTTCCAAGAGTTCTATATCATTTCCCATTATCAGTATGTCATCCACATATAATACGAGAAATGCTACAGAACTCCCACTCACTTTCTTGTAAATACAGGGTTCTCCATAAACCTGTACAAACCCAAACGCTTTAATCACTTCATTAAAGTGAATGTTCCAACTCCGAGATGCTTGCACCATCCCATAGATGGAGCGCTGGAGCTTGCATACCTTGTTAGCATCTTTAGGATCGACAAAACCTTCCGGCTGCCTCATATACAGTTCTTCCTTGAGAAAGCCATTAAGGAATGCCGTTTTGATGTCCATTTGCCAGGTCTCATAATCATAAAATGCGGCAATCACTAACATGATTCGGACAGACTTCAGCATCGCTACGGGTGAGAAAGTCTCATCGTAGTCAACTCCTTGAACTTGTCAATAACCCTTAGCGACAAGCCGAGCCTTATAGACGGTCACATTACCATCCACGTCAGTCTTCTTCTTAAAGATCCATTTATTTTCAATGGCTCGCTTATCATCAGGCAAGTCCACCAAAGTCCATACTTTGTTCTCATACATGGATCCTATCTCAGATTTCATGGCTTCAAGCCATTTGTTGGAATCCAGGCCCACCATTGCTTCTTCATAGTTCGAAGGTTCACCGTTGTCTATCAACATGATCTCTAGGACAGGGTTGCCGGACCACTCTGGTGCGGAACGTGTCCTAATGAACCTTCGACGTTCAATAGTAACTTGATCTGAAGTTTCATGATCATCATCATTAACTTCCTCTCCAGCCGGTGTAGGCTCCACAGAAACAAATTCCTGTGCTGCGCTACACTCCGGTTCGAGTGGAGGTACAATTACCTCATCAAGTTCTATTTTCCTCCCACTTACTTCTTTCGAGAGAAACTCTTTCTAGAGAAACGATCCATTCTTGGCAACAAATATTTTGCCCTCGGATCGTAGGTAGAAGGTATACCCAATAGTCTCTTTGGGATATCCTATGAAGACACACTTTTCCGCTTTGGGTTCGAGCTTCTCACGTTGACGTTTCTTCACATAAGCATCGCATCCCCAAACTTTTAGAAACGACAGCTTAGGTTTCTTTCCAAACCATAATTCATACAGTGTCGTATCAATGGATTTTCACGGTGCCCTATTTAAAGTGAATGCGGCAGTCTCTAATGCATATCCCCAAAATGATAGCGGTAAGTCGGTAAGAGACATCATAGATCGTACCATATGTAATAGAGTGCAATTACGACGTTCAGACACACCATTTCGCTAAGGTGTGCCAGGCGGCGTGAGTTGTGAAACAATTCCACATTTCCTTAGGAGCGTGCCAAACTCGTGACTTAAATATTCTCCGCCACGATCAGATCGTAGGCACTTTATTTTCCTGTCACGTTGATTCTCTACCTCACTCTGAAATTCCTTGAACCTTTCAAAAGTTTCAGACTTATGTTTCATTAAGTAGACATACCCATATCTACTCAAGTCATCAGTGAGGGTGAGAACATAACGGTAGCCACCACGAGCCTCGGCACTCATTGGACCGCATACATCAGTATGTATTATTTCCAATAAGTCATTTGCTCGCTCCATTGTTCCGGAGAACGTAGTCTTGGTCATCTTGCCCATGAGGCATGGTTCGCACGTCTCAAATGATTCGAAATCAAGAGACTCCAAAAGTCCATCAGTATGGAGCTTCTTCATGCGTTTGACACCAATATGACCAAGGCGGCAGTGCCACATGTAAGTGGGACTATCGTTATCAACCTTACACTTTTTGGTACTCACACTATGGACATGTGTAACATCACGGTCGAGATTCATCAAAAATAAACCATTGACTAGCAGGGCATGACCATAAAACATTTCTCTCATATAAATAGAACAACCATTATTCTCAGATTTAAATGAGTAGCCATCTCGCATCAAGCGAGATCCAGATACAATCTTCATCCTCAAAGCTGGTACCAAATAACAATTATTAAGGTTTAACACTAATCCCGAAGGTAGATGTAGAGGTAGCGTGCCGACGGCGATCACATCGACCTTGGAACCATTCCCGACGCGCATCGTCACCTCGTCCTTTGCCAGCCTCCGCTTATTCCGTAGCTCCTGCTTGGAGTTACAAATGTGAGCAACTGCACTGGTATCAAATACCCAGGAGCTACTACGAGCACTGGTTAGGTACACATCAATAACAAGTATATCACATATACCTTTAATGTTGCCGTCCTTCTTATCTGCTAAGTACTTGGGGCAGTTCCGCTTCCAGTGACCGGTACCCTTGCAGTAAAAGCACTTAGTCTCAGACTTGGGTCCATGCTTGTTCTTCTTCTTCCCGGCAACTTGCTTACCGGGCGCGGCAACAGCTTTGCCGTCCTTCTTGAAGTTCTTCTTACCCTTGCCTTTCTTGAAACTAGTGGTCTTATTTACCATCAACACTTGATGCTCCTTTCTGATCTTGACCTCTGCTGATTTCAGCATCGAGTACAACTCAGGAATGGACTTCTCCATCCCTCGCATGTTGTAGTTCATCACAAAGCTCTTGTAGCTAGGTGGAAGCGACTGGAGGATTCTGTCAATGACCGAGTCATCCGGGAGATTAACTCCCAGCTGAGTCAAGCGGTTGTGTAGCCTAGACATCTTGAGGATGTGCTCACTGACAGAACTGTTCTCCTCCATCTTACAGCTAAAGAACTTGTCGGAGACGTCATATCTCTCGACCCGGGCATGAGCTTGGAAAACCAGTTTCAGCTCTTGGAACATCTCATATGCTCTGTGTTGCTCAAAACACTTTTGGAGCCCCGGTTCTAAACTGTAAAGCATGCCGCATTGAACAATGGAGTAATCATCGTAGCGAGAATGCCAAGCGTTCGCAACGTCTTGCTCTGCTGGGAGAAGGGGTGGGTCACCTAGTGGTGCATCAAGGACATACAATTTCTTGGAAGCTATGAGGATGATCCTCAAGCCACGGACCCAGTCCGCATAGTTGCTTCCATCATCTTTCAGCTTGGTTTTCTCTAGGAACGCGTTGAAATTGAGGGTGACATTTGCATTGGCCATTGGATCTACAATATAGATTGTAAAGATAATTTAGACTAAGTTCATGAGAATTAAGTTCACATAATCAAATTATTTAATGAACTCCCACTTAGATAGACATCTCTCTAGTCATCCAAGTGACACATGATCCATGTCAACTAGCCCGTGTCCGATCATCACGTGAGACAGACTAGTCATCCATGGTGAACATCTCCATGTTGATCTTATCTTCCATACAACTCATGTTCGACCTTTCGGTCTTTCATGTTCCGAGGCCATGTATGTACATGCTAGGCTCGTCAAGTCAACCTAAGTGTTTTGTGTGTGTAAATCTGGCTTGCACCCGTTGTATGCGAACGTTAGAACCTATCACACCCGATCATACGTGGTGCTTCGGAACAACGATCCTTGGCAACGGTGCACAGTTAGGGTGAAAACTTTTCTTGAAATTTTAGTGAGAGATCCTCTTATTTACTATCGTCATTCTAAGCAAATAAGATGTAAACATGATAAACATCACATGCAATCAATATAGTGACATGATATGGCCATTATCATCTTGCTCCTTTGATCTCCATCTTCGGGGCACCATGATCATCAGTGTCACCGGCATGACACCATGATCTCCATCATTGTGTCTTCATGAAGTTGTCTCGCCAACTATTACTTCTACCACTATGGCTAACGTTTAGCAATAAAGTAAAGTAATTACATGGCATTTATGATTGACACGCAGGTCATACAATAAAATAAGACAACTCCTATGGCTCCTGCCGACTGTCATACTCATCGACATGCAAGTCATGAATCCTATTACAAGAACATGATCAATCTCATACATCATAATGCATCACATCACATCCTTTGGCCATATCACATCGCAAGGCATTTGCTGCAAAAACAAGTTAGACGTCCTCTAATTTGTAGTTGCAAGTTTTTACGTGGCTGCTATAGGTTACTAGCAAGAATGTTTCTTACCTACGCCAAAACCACAACGTGATATGCCAATTGCTATTCACCCTTCATAAGGACCCTTTTCATCGAATCCAATCCGACTAAGGTGGGAGAGACAGACACCCGCTAGCCACCTTATGCAACAAGTGCATGTCAGGCGGTGGAACCAGTCTCACGTAAGTGTACATGTAAAGTCGATCAGGGCCGCTTCATCCCACAATACCGCCGAATCAAGATAAGACTAGTAGTGGTAAGCAAATTAACAAAATCGATGCCCACAACTGCTTTGTGTTCTACTCGTGCATAGATTCTACGCATAGACCTAGCTCATGATGCCACTGATGGGAGACGTAGTAGTAAATCAAAAAATTTCCTACGATCACCAAGATCTATGCATGGAGAAACCAGCAACGAGAGGGGAGAGATTGCATCTTCATACCTTTGAAGATCGCTAAGCGGAAGCGTTACAAGAACGCGGCTGGTGGAGTCATACTCGCAGCGATTCAGATCGCGGTGGATTCCGATCTCAGCGCCGAACAACGGCGCCTCTGCGTTCAACACACGTACAGCCTGATGACGTCTCCCGCACCTTGATCCATCAAGGAGGAGGGAGAGGTTGAGGGCGAGCTCCGGCAGCACGACGGCGTGGTGATGGTGAAGCTACATGAACTCCGGCAGGGCTTCGCCAAGCGCTACGGAGAACGAGGAAGAGGAAGGGTAGGGCTGCACCGAGAGAGAAAGAAGTCGTGTCTCAAAACAGCCCAAACCCTTGCATATATATAGGAGGAGGGAGAGGGAGGGCTGCCTTCGCCCCTCCTCCAAAGAGGAGAGGTTCGGCCGACCCTAGGGAAGTGTCCACCTCCCACAAGGGAGGTGGATCTCTTCCTTTTGAATCCTTTTCAGCCCTATCTCTTATCTCCAGCCACATGGGACTTTCTAGAAGGTCTTGGCCAGCCCAAAAAGGGGTGGCACACTTCCTCTAAGGGCCCACAAAATCCTTTGGTCGTCACACCCCTCCCGGGGGTCCTCCGGCACCCTCCCGGCACTCCCGGTACACTACCGATGAGCCCGAAAACTTTCCGGTGACCAAAACTGGACTTCCTATATATCAATATTTACCTCCGGACCATTCCGGAGCTCCTCGTGACGTCCGAGATCTCATCCGGGACTCCGAACAACTTTCGGTAATCACGTATACCATTTCCCTATAACCCTAGCGTCATCGAACCTTAAGTGTGTAGACCCTACGGGTTCGGGAGACACATGGACATGACCGAGACACTTCTCCAGACAATAACCAACAGTGGGATCTGGATACGCATATTGGCTCCCACATGCTCCACGATGATCTCATCGGATGAACCACGATGTCGGGGATTCAATCAATCCCGTATACAATTCCCTTTGTCTATCGGTATGATACTTGCCCGACATTCGATCGTCGGTATCTCTATACCTTGTTCAATCTTGTTACCGGAAAGTCTCTTTACTCGTTCCGTAATACATCATCCCGTGACTAAATCCTTAGTCAAGTTGAGCTCATTATGATGATGTCTCACCGAGTGGGCCCAGAGATACCTCCCCGTCACCCGGAGTGACATCTCATGGTCTAAGGAAACGATACTTGACATTGAAAAGCTTTAGCAAACGAACTACACGATCTAGTGCTATGCTTAGGATTGGGTCTTATCCATAACATCATTCTCCTAATGATGTGATCCCATTATCAACGATATCCAATGTCCATGGTCATGAAACCGTGACCATCTATTGATCAACGAGCTAGTCAACTAGAGGCTGACTAGGGACATGTTGTGGTCTATGCATTCACACATGTATTATGGTTTCTGGTTAACACAATTATAGCATGAATAATATAAAATTATCATGAACAAGGAAATACAATAATAACCATTTTATTATTGCCTCTAGGGCATATTTGCAACAATCACATGCTCACCTTGCATGACCTTGAATCTATCCCACCAAGCTTGGGCGGTACCTCCGAGACAGTGAGAGGCATAAAGCACCTTCTCATGGTCCTCATTGCAATTGACCAGTGCAAGGAGGTACTCGATGGTGCGGATCCAGTCATCAACATCCAAGGGTTCAGCAGTCTCGATGAAGGTTGGGGGCGAATTCCTCATGAACTCAGACAGAGTGGAGTGGCCATTGTCGTTCCTGCCTTGCTGCTGGTTGTTCACAAGGGCCTGATCCATCTGCTGGATAGCAGCATTATTGGCTTGGCATTCCTCCCAGAGAACTTGGAGAAACTGAGCTATGGTCATGTTCTCCGGTGGAGGTGGTGGCGGGGGAATGTCGCCTTGTGGCTGCCCCTAGTGTCCTCCAGCGTGAGCAGCCCCACCAGCACCCTGTTGCTGGCTTGAGTTGCCGGCTTCAGGGTTGGCGAAGGAGCTATTGCAGGTAGCAGTCACCATCCTGTTTGGAGCAGCCAAGTCAGACAACTGGTACAAATGAGAGGGAAAGCAACAATGGAAAAGCGCGCCTAAGGGGGTTGGTCGAGTGCAAGTGTGTTAAAACAAAGGTTGGAAGACCAACATATTAAGATAGACGATGGAGTCGCTTATATGTTGCCTAAGGAAAAAGCACGACTTGCATCGAAACACAAACAACAAAACAAACAACAAGCACACATGGTTTTATATGAACCATTACACGAACTCAACTTCACATGAGGGGTACATGACTGATCCTACCATAGGGGTTCTCGGACTCAGGTGGTGGAGTGCTCGGTCTCATAGGCACGCTCCTCTGGGTCTTCCTCCGGTTCATCATCTGAACATGCACCATTACCGGTCAAAGGCGTCAAAGAACGAGGAGGTCCATCCCGATGACGCTTTGCTGGCGGGTCGGTGAAGAGCTCACGGTACTCCTTCGCACTCATGCGATGAGGACGTGTAGGTGCATCTCTAGCTGGGGGTACTCCTCCTCGATAAGCGACAGCTGGTCGTCCCTCGGGGGCTCCATCCTTCTTGATCTTGTCTGGCTTTGTCTTGGGTTGCCGAAGTAGCTCTCGGGTGTGGTGAAGTTCCCCGCAGAGCTTCACAGACTCCTTAATCAAGTGGTGAACCAGACTATCGGCGGAGAGGCTGAAGTAGGGCTAGAACCTGAGTGGTGTGCCATCCTACTTGGATGGAATCAGCATCCAACTCTCGGCAAGATCATCCTTCCTAAAGGAAAGGTAGCGAGTAGCTGGCTCATCAGCCATCTCGGGGATGATATCTCGAAGGTGCAGTAGTGCCTTGCATGCAACTGACTCCACCGTGAGTATCTTGGTCTCCATCCATGGTCCTTCAAAGAACCAACTGGTCGGGGAGTTGTTTGCCTTCACGATCACATCCACATGGTACTCCTTCGTGACGGCATCGACCTAGTGCTCGTGGTAGAGGAAAACGAGTGGTTGGCGAAACTGGCACTTCTCCAGGCTATCCCCAAGGAGCAAGAGAAAACCGGATGTCAGGAAGGCTTCGGGTACGACGACCATCTACAAGGGTTTGAAAGGAGGAGAGTTAGTAGAGTGTTCTGTGAAGAATAGAAGAGGTAAATAGTGTAGAATCCCTGAGCATAGGTGCTAAGTGTAGTTTTGAAATCAGTTTTATCCTAACTAACGGCCATGCTAACTAAGGGCTTCCTATAGTCAGGATGGCTCTGATACCAGCTCTGTGGGGACCCCGACTCATAAGTCGTGATCATCGAATGCACGTATACAGTGATCACAGAGATCAATGCTCACTGAACACACAGAAGCTGAATAACAAGAGTCTTACATCCACATTTAGCGTCTTACACAAATAAAGACCCTGAAGGTCTAGTCTTACATAGATAGGGCCACAAGGGCCAAACACTTAAATAGAACTAGCAGCATAAATCTTGATCGAAAGCATGAACCCATGCCATCTACCTTAACCTACAAGCATTCTGACTGGGAAGCGTCCTAGTTCGCATGTTCGTCTCCAACGAACTCTTCAACATACTCATGTTCTTCCATTCCTGGCCAATTAAATAACCAGTGGAAAGACAATGAGTACTTTGAATGTACTCGCAAGAAACCCAAGTTGTGGAACAAGGTAATAATGATGCATGAAATAGCAGTAAGTAGGTAATTTTGCGGAAAGCTAATTTTTGAATGCAATGACAAGATCAAGTAACTAGGTAAGCATGCATCAACAATTGGCACATATCCATATGAACAAGTTATAGATATCATCATAAGCAGGGGATTGAACATCTCATGTTCATTCATCATGCTAGGTCATTAGACTTAGCTCAATTGTCATGCTAAGTCATCGGACTTAGCTCAAGTACCATCTTTGTCCCCAATACACACACACCAGGTTTGTGAAAACATTTGGACGTAGCACAAGAGCAGTCATCCAACTGTCCTTGACCGTGGACACGACCATTCGAATAGTTTTACACTCTGCAAAGGTTGCACACTTTACCCACAAGACTCGGGGAACTTCCATTTCATCCACGACTCGCGGTATATAACATACCCGAGGTAAGAACTCGAACAATGCCTTTCCCCTAGCGACACTAAACGAAGAGTCCACTCGATTGGTACGCATCCCTCACGATGTACATCACACAAGCCTCGCTCCAGATCGTACCATCCATGAGGGGACCAATGGTGTGCCCGGTGCCTGTGAAGACAGCGCATGATCGCACATACCGGTACGACCCCGTATCGAGAGTGACCACGCCATTCCCGCCACTAGTAATGTGGGCTCCTTGCCAGTACCCACCAAGGTAATCAACAAAGCCCCGTCCCATAAGGGGTATCGTGGTCGTACATTTAAGGTTGGAATAGCAGTTGCAACTTACACCAATCAGTTTTCAAAAACCACAAACACTCACTTGCTCCGGCACACCACATCTTTCTCAAGTGGTCACCCAACACATCATCATCTCCCTCGGGCATTAGTGGCACCCGACGGGGGTTTTGAAAAGTCCTTGAAATCATTTCTTTCTTTCCATCACTATACATGAATCCCAAACCCACTAGCATAGCATCTACTAGCATCCTAACTACACCCACCCGCATAACCCTCATAAGGTGGTAGGGTCATGCATGATGCACGTGTCAACGGTAAGAGTATCGGAAGCAACCCACCGAAGGGGGGTACACCACATCATGATCAATCATCAAAACCTCAAGTGCTATATGTCATGCATAAGAAAAAAGATTCTTAACATGGTCAAAGGGCTGCTTGCCTGGCTCAACA
This sequence comes from Hordeum marinum, assembly GCA_022496015.1. Classification (NCBI taxonomy): domain Eukaryota; kingdom Viridiplantae; phylum Streptophyta; class Magnoliopsida; order Poales; family Poaceae; genus Hordeum; species Hordeum marinum. The sequence continues at coordinate 858,314 of JAAAWK010001153.1, read as the reverse complement.
AAGTCTTCGGGTCCAACTCCTTAATAAAAATAAGCATCACACAAAAATAGAGCACACAAAGCTAGATTTAAAATGCTACCCTACTCTGATAAATACTAAAAGCTACACTAAAAATATTTGTCTAGGGTTTTAACTTAAAAAGGTTTTCAAAAATATTTAAAACAATGGCTAAAAATGACAAAAAGGGGGTTTTAAAATAACACTGTACATAAAATGTTTTCAAATATTTTCACAAGTGGCCCTAATAAATTCTACGGAATATTTCAAGATTTTAGGTGAAAGAATTTTGGGCATTGGATTAATATTTTGTCCTGTGGAATTTTTGGAAGTCAAAATAGAAAAAGAAAAGGAAAAGTGCACTATGCCCTTTCGGGCCAAAGCACCGCAGTCGAACCGGCCCAAAGGGGGAACCGGCCAGGTGAGACGCCGCGCACGACAGGTTTATTTTTAAACCTGCCCACGGGCCCTACTAGACAGCGAGAGAGGGGGAGGGTGAGGGGATGACAGGTGGGCCCCACCTGTCATCCCTCTCCTCGCGACAGGGAACAGTGGAGGCTCACTAGCGGGGTTCTAGGCCGTCGTGGCTCAAGTGGAGGGCGTCGGCATGCTCAGGGGCCTCCCGCGCGTCGGTGGGCGGCCGAGGGGGTCGCCGGTGGGGAGAAAACCCACACGGCGGCGAGGGTTTCGCTCGGGCACGAGCTCCCGAGCACGGGGGCGATGGGGTTGGGCACTAGGGAGCAGCCGAGGGGAGGAGAGAGCGTGAGGAGAGGAGCGGGAGTTCGGGGAGGCCTTTATATAGGCGGGCGTCGGCTCATCGTGGATGCGGTGCGCTGTGGAGGAAAGGGGCGTCACCACGGGCCACGGGGGCGCCCCGGGCAGTTTCTGGGTGGTTGTGGACGCGGTCCGCGTCTACGGGCAGGAGAAGGGCGGCTAGGGGGCTCCAGGCGCACGCGCGTGCGAGCTCTACCGTTGGCTGGCTCGGGCAGCGCTGTGCGCGAGCGAGGGAAGGCAGCAGAGAAGGAGGGAGGAGGGTCCCGACCACCTGGCGTCTTGCGGACGTCAAGGGGCGGCCGGGGGACATGCTCCCGCATCCCCAAGCTGTCGGGTGGCTCGAGATGGGTGCAACTACAGTGTGGGCATGCACTGTAGCGTGCTCAAGAGCATGTCTTTGGCATGCCACGGCATGCTAGCATGCTCTGGACGCGCCCCAGCATGTCCATGAGCCCTTGGATGTTCTCGAGATTCTCTAGGAGCTAGGGGAGGCTAGGAGAAAAAGAAATGGGGTGGGGGAGAGGTAGAGAAGATGCTGCCATGGTGAAACTGAGGGGTAAATGGGAGTTTTACCCCTTCTCCCAGTGACTTACGGCCTTGGGGTCTTTACTGGAGGGGTAAGAGGTGAGGGAGCAAATGTGGTAAGCATTTGGAGGCAAGGGGAATAGTGAAAGGGGTGAAAATAGTGACTTTACTATTTCACCAGAAGGTGTTTGATGGTGAAACTTTGCAAGATCATTACCTATGATAGTGTTGACCCGCTGGAATTTTCCTGGAATTTATTGAGAATATTTCTTATAGAAATATTCCAAAAGCTTGATTTGAACAGAAAGGGTTTTGAGGGGTTTTGCCCATGATTTGAACATGCCCTTGTGTTGAAACTCATATATATATGGAAAATATATGTCCACTGAGTTTCTCTAAATTTTCTCAAATATTCTTAAAGCAGTTAAATAATTTTTCCCTATGAAAAACCATTTCTAGCCTTAAGAAAAAGCCTTTAAATAAAATATAAGAATAATCTTTAAAATTAATATTTGGTGGTTTTGGAAAGTCTTATATATAGTAGGTTTGAAGTAAAGCCTTTGGGGAAGAAGGATCTACCCAATTTGAGGACTAGCAGTGCAAACCTCATTTCAGGGGGTTTTGAAAACCTAGTTTGAGTAAATCCTTTTTGGTGAAAATAAAATTTGATAAAAATATTTTTGGGCACTATTCACATGGCATGATCATTGGGTAAGAAGTTTGGGTCAAGGAAGATGAATATGGAGAGGGATAGAATCTATGTGTGCCATAATCGACAATAATCAAGCAAAGAAGCAACAATTCAAACAAGCACAAGCATTGAAAAAGTTTTAGTTGGCTCCAATTTTTATAAATCCAAACTCAACAAGGTGATACAAACACAGGGTGTGACAGCGTTCCACGGGCACTCTGACTCCTCCCCGGAGGCGTCTCTCTTGTGCTTTTGCGGCTTTTGGCGTCTATCAGATAGTACGCATTGTTGTGTAGCGCCTTGCTGACAATGAACGGGCCCTCCCACGGGAACGATAGCTTGTGTTGGCTAGTGGTTTGCTGGATTCGTCTGAGTACCAGGTCCCCCTCGCGGAAGGAGAGGGGTCGGATTCGCTTCCCGTGGTAGTGCCGGAGCTTCTGTTGGTAGATGGCTGTTCGGCTCAAGGCCAGCTCGCGCGCTTCTTCGAGCAAATCGACGTCGTCTTCTCGTGCGTCCTTCGTGTCTTTCTTCGTATATAGGGTGACGCGGGGCGAGTCGTACTCGACATCCGTGGGGATGACCGCCTCGGACCAGGGGACGAGAATGAACGGGGTGAAGTCGGTTGACCGGTTGGGCATGGACCTACGGCTCCATAGGACGGTCAACAACTCTTCGATCCAGTAGCCGACCGAACGTACGAGTCGTGCCACGAGCCGAGGCTTGATGCTGGCTAGGATTAGTCCATTTGCTCTTTTTGCTTGGCCATTTGACTATGGGTGGGCCACTGACGCGAGGTCGAGAAGGATGCCTTTATTGGCGCAGAAACGCGCCATCACACCTTTGGCGAAGTTGGTGCCGTTGTCGGTGATCATGCTATGGGGAGCGCCGTAGTGGACCCAAATGTCCTCGATGAACTGGACGACCGTAGGTCCATCTAGTTTATTGATGGGCCTGGCTTCAATCCACTTGGTGAATTTGTCGACGGCCACCAGCAGATGTGTCGAGGGTCAAGAGGACTATAATGTGCTCCTAGAGGTGTTGGTTGGAGGAGGAAGAAGGGGCTGGCCGGCTCTTCCTGCCTTTCTATGTGTGGAGATGAATCGGGGGAAGATGATGATAATGCTTGCCCCTCTCATGGGGGTGCCGGGGGGGGGGGGGTTTATAGCCCAACCACCGAGCTTACAATATGCATGGTTTGTACTGGGGTGGGGGCCCAGCTGGCAGTCTCTCTAGCCGGCCCAGGGTCCAGCCGTCTATGCCGTCTCATCGCTCATAGGGCCCGCCTACTGTGGGACCCTTCTAGACCCGTCGGCTGGCCTCCGCTATTGGTCCGCGTTCACCTGCCTCGGCATAGGTCGCACTATGAGGCGTCGCCTTGCGACAACCGGCTGCGGTCAGCAGTACAGCCAGCCGCCTTGTAGCCACGCGGGCAGGTAATGGAGTGGATGAGGGGCGCGCCGGCATTGTCGCTTCGCCTGGTGGCGGTCGACCGCAATCAGCGGTACGACAACTCATATCGTAGCCACGTGGTTCTTTCGTCAGCGGTCACTGCAGCCATGCGGGGATCTATCGTGGCGGTCATGTCTAGTCACCGTACACGGGTATGGTGGCAGGGACCGGTGCTCGCCCGCCCGAGAGTCAGCGGGGGAGCCGGCCATCGACGTGCTCGCTGGCTGCCCGCCAGGCGGCTACGCGCCAGCCAGCGGTGAGCTAGCTAGTCATGTACCAGTCGGCCATGCTCTAACCGGTCGTGGGCTAGCTAGCCGTACGCTAGCCGGTCGAGCGCTAGCCAGTCGTATTGTTTTGAAAAGCGGTTGAACCTCCTGGCTCTGGCATACCCAGGGGTTATATCCCCGTCAATGGTCGACAAATATTAAATCTAATCCATTTTCGAAAACACATACACTCACTTGTTCCGATACACCACTTCTTTATCATGTGGTTACCTAGCTCATCATCATCACCCTCGGGCATTAGTGGCACCCGACGGGGTTTTCAAAAAGTCTTTGAAACACACTTGTTTCCATCACCATGCATATTCCCGTCCCACTTTGCATAGCATCTACTAAGCATCCTATCTACTCCCACCTGCACAACCCTCATAAGAAAGTAGGTTTATGCACGATGTAAGCATCAACAAGAAAGTATCGAAGGAATCCCACCAAAGGGGACACCACATCAACATGATCAACATCACTAAAGAAAGTGCTATATGCCATGCATTGAAAAGGGTCTCATAGTCATAGTCAAAGGTCTGCTTGCTTGGCTCAACAAAGTCTTCGGGGTCCTCAAGGTCTTCGGTTCCAACTCCCTCGTCAACAATGCAATCTATCGTCACGATAAATAATGATAATAATAAGAATCATCACAAAAATAGAGCACAAAGTATACTTCTAAAATTTTACCCTACTCTGATAAATACTACAAACTATACTAAAAATATTTGTCTAAGGTTTTGTAGTGTAAAAAGTTTTCAAAACTATTTTTAACACTGGCTAAAATGCCTAAAAAGGGGCGAGAACCGCCCAGGAGGGCCCGGGTCATACTTGGAGCCTCATAATCAAGGCCTTAGATGGGACTAAGGGTTGAAGACAAGCCTAAGAGGCGACTCACCAGGTGGGCCTAGATGGAGGCCCGGAGCCGAAAGACGGCGCGAGACTCGGGCCCATGAGCCGCCCGGTAGATGACTTCCCCAGGAAGGCAAGGCGACTTAGAGACAAGATTGGATACTTTGTGTAAGTCGGTCTGGACTCTTGTAAGCCAAGGGCCTCGACCTACTAATACAAAGGCAAGCCCCTGGGCGGCTTAGGGTACGAAACAACTGATCGATAGCTAGGTCAAGCGAATCCGCTCCCTTGTAATCGATACCCCATCAATACAACAAAAAGCAGGACGTAGGCTTTTACCTCTTTTCGAGGGGCCGAACCTGGGTAAACTCATGTCTCTTGTCCCGACCAATCCCAACGGGTCCACAGCCTTAGAGATGGCCTCGAACCTAAGTCCTTCCTCTAGGACATCTGACGTGACAAAACCACGACAGTTGGTGCCTACCATGGGGCTCATGCGCGATGGTGTGGAGTTCTCGAAGGGCTATCTTCTAGGGATCGAGGTATACATCGTCGGTAGGATGACTAAAAGTCGTCGCGACAAGCTCTCTATCGACGATGCTGAATGGGGTCCTGCGGCCGACTCAATCAAGTATAGGTACGGGGTCCCCTTCGGTGGAATTCACGTTTTCATCAGGAAGATCGGCGGATCTGTGCCCGGGCTGGACATCTGCACCAACCTCGTCGAACCGGCCCGGCGTGCGCAACCCGCCCGTGTTCAAACCAGGTGGAGGAGCGTCTTCGTCGGCATCACGGAAGGCCTGGAAGACTCCGTGTCGGGGGGGGGGGCATTTATCCTCCTAGATGACGAATCCTCCAGTGGAGAGGCATAGTCAATCTACCTGCTTCACGACGGTTGTCTTGGGGGCTATGCCGATAGCGATAATATTCTGGAGCCCTATGACCCGCCGAGCCGAGCCACCATCATTATGGAAGGCACGATGCCGGATCTCAATAGCACGACATCCGAAGCGGCGGCGAGAGCCACCCCGTCAGATGCCGGGTCATCTAGGCCGCCGGCTCAGGTCTTCCTGGATCTGATGGAGGAGTTAACAACCTTTATGAGAACCAAAGTCATGGCTGGAAATCTAACATAGCGTAATGCCGAGATTACCAGGATAAAAGCATTGATGACCAAGGCCCAGGAGGATATCAACACATTGGGAGATCAGATGAATGCTAAGTCGGAGCGTTTGAGGGCAGAGGTTCTCCACTTTAACTTGGACCAGCATACTTCAAAGGCTAGTTCTTCAAAGGAGGACCCAAGTCAGCCTCCCAATACAACTTCAACCCCGCAACCTTTTCAACATCCCTGAGGCAGGACCGAACACGCAACTGGCCATAACCCGGGTCACGGAGGCACCGCGGCAGCCAGACCTGCCCCGGAGGGATCGTAATCCGCCGCGGCACCTTGTGACACCACCTGGCCATTATTCTAATCCGGTGGAGAACCTGATAGCGGCGGCTGCCAGGCTCAACATGCTCCCTCTCACGGAAGGGACGCCGTTCGCTGAGCAGGTGATATGTCTCCAACATATCTATAATTTTTGATGATGACATGCTATTATATTATCTGTTTTGGATGTTTTATATGCATTAATATGCTATTTTATATTATTTTTGGGACTAACCTCTTAATCTAGAGCCAAGTGCGAGTTTTAGTTTTTTCCTTGTTTTTGAGTTTTCCAGATATGGAATATTAAATGGAGTCCAAACGGAATAAAACCTTCAGAAGGACTTTTTCTGGAAGGAAACAAGTCATCCAAGCTTGGAGTGCATGTCAAGGGAGGTGCCAGGGCGCCACAAGCCTGCTAGGCGCGGGGCCCCTGGCCGCGCCTAGCAGGCTTGTCGCCTCCTTGCTGGTCTCCTAACCCTAGGACTTCTCCTATAAATACCCAAATATTGCCCCAACATTAGAACAAGCCACGAAAATACTTTTCCGCCGCCGGAAGCATCCATTCCCGATAGATCCAATCTTGGAGCCTTATCCGGTAATCTACATCAACTCCATTGCCCCTCCGATGATGCGTGAGTAGTCCACCACAGACCTACGGGTCCATAGCTAGTAATATTCTTCTCTCTCTTTGCTCTTCAATACCATGTTCTTCATGATCTTCATGGAGATCTATCTGATGTAATCTTCTTTTGTGGTGTGTTTGTCAAGATCCGATGAATTGTGAGTTTATGTTCAGATTATCCATGGATCTTATTTGAATCTCCTCTAATTTCTTATATTCATGATTTCATATCCTTGCAAGTCTCTTCGAGTTATTGGTTTGGTTTGGCCAACTAGATTGGTAATTCTTGCAATGGGAGAAGTGCTTGGTTTTGGGTTCAATCTTGCGGTGTCCTCACCAAGTGACAAAGTAGGGGTAGCGAGGCATGTATTGTATTGTTGCCATCAAGGGTAACAAGATGGGCTTTTCATCATATTGCTTGAGTTTATCTCTCTACATCATGTCATCTTTATTAATGTGTTACTCTGTTCTTCATGAACTTAATACTCTAGATGTAGGCAGGAGTCGGTGGATGTGTGGAGTAATAGTAGTAGATGCAGAATCGTTTCGGTCTAGTTGTCACGGACGTGATGCCTATATGCATGATCATTGCCTTGGATAACTACATGATTATTTGCTTTTCTATCAATTGTTTGACAGTAATTTGTTTACCCACCATGATATTTTCCTTCAAGAGAGAAGCCTCTAGTGAAACCTATGGCCCCCGGGTCTATTTTCCATCATATATTTTCAGATCTATACTTGCTGCAATTTATTTCCCATTTACTTTCCGCACTCATTACATCTATCTCTATCAGATCTAATCCTCGCAAATAACCGTGAAGGGATTGACAACCCCTTTACAGTGTTGGGTGCAAGAGTTGGATTATTTGTGTAGGTGCATCCATCGGTGACTTGCTTGTTTCTACTAGTAGATTGATACCTTGGTTCTCAAAACCGAGGAAAATACTTATCTACTTTGCTGCATCACCCTTTCCTCAAGGGAAAACCAACGCATGCTCAAGAGGAAGCAAGAAGGATTTCTGGCGCCGTTGTCGGGGAGGAAACATAGCAAGTCAAGACAAGATCTCTCCCGTCAACTTGCCAATTTCTGGCGCCATTGCCGTGGAGATCTACATCAAGCCTACCAAGTACCCATCACAAACTCATGTCTTGCATTTACATTATTTAAATTTTCCTCTCATTTTCCACTCCCCCACTTCTAAAACGATTTTCAGAAAATAACAACAAGATTTGCCGTTTTATTTGCCTTTTTTCACGCCGGATCTCGTTTTGTTGCCATGTGCCTCCTATTTGCTTGCATCTTCACTTGCTAAAAATCTATTGATATGGATCCTCATCCACATGCTAATCTTTTCAAAAGACCAAATTATGATGAACCAATTGCTAGTGTGTTGAGTGCACATGATTATCTCTATGAAGTTTTGTTTGAAAATCATGAATCTGAAAATTTTGATGAAGTATTGAAAGAATAAATTTATAAGGAGATTCATGATAGTTCATTGAATGAAAATCATGATTGCCATGTTGTTAGTATGAATTCTTTGAATATCCATGATGCTAATGATATGCAAAACCACAAGCTTGGGGATGCTATGCTTGATAAAGATGATATTTTTTGTTCACCAAGTTTTGGTGATGACACGTGTGCTATAAATTGCTCATGAAAAGAATGCATTGTGTGATAGTTATTGTCACAGCCCTAGAATTTTATTGCAATTAATTTTATTAGATGCATCAGTGAGAATCCATGCATCATGTTAAACTCAAATGAATTTGAAATGAGGAATAAATCAAGCCTCAGGGAGATTTTTTGTCAAAAGAGCAATATAAAAAATACCTCAAATAAGTCCAAGAAAATGTCCCTGGTATCCTAAGAAAATATTGGCATGAGGAAAAATCCAAACGAATATTTTAGGAATCACAAAAATATTTATATTGGGCATTTGAGTTAAACCACCAATTATTTGAATTGGATTTATATTATATTTATATTAAATATAAATCCTAATATTCAGGAAATTCTTATGTGGCTCTGGATATTGTACTTCCACCCACAAATCTATTTTCACAAGATTTTAAAATGATTTGGTTTTTGAATCAAATCAAAACAAATGAAATAAACAGAAAGCAAAACAGAAATTAAAAAAAGGGGGGAGCCACTTACCTGGCCCAGAAGGTGGCCAGGCCCACCAAGGGCATCAGTGTCTTCTTCCTCTTGCCACGAGGAGAAGCACATGCGTGCCAGGCATACCTGCCCCGTGGCCACCACCTCCCTCTATGCTTGGCCCCCCTGTGATCATCTCCTCGCACGTGTAAGTGCCCCGCAACCTCGTCTCGTTCTCCCCTCTCCCTCTCGTCCCTCTGCCTCCTCTCTCTCCCGGAACCGAGAGCGCCGCTCGCCATCGTGCGCTGCTGCCGCACCCTTCGGCCATGCCTCGCATCCCTGTGCTGCCCCGAGCTCTGCTAGGTCGTGCTCATCTTCTCTGTGGTGCCGCGCTTCACCGAAAGCACTACGCTGCCGCTTCGGCCATCCTCTTCAACCTCCGGCCCGAGAGATCGTCGGCGACCTTGCGCTCGCCTCGCTGCCTCCCTGAGCCCGTCCTCGACGCCATCGAGCCCCCCGTGAGCCGCCGCGTCCAGTACCCTCTTCCCTAGCTCTTCCCACGCCCCTAGGGCTTACCGCAGCCATGACCAAACTCCGGCCGTCGCAAAGGTCGCCGTGGCCGTCGTCCCTGGCCACCCCAAAGCCTCCCGCATGCTCCCCTGGATGTGCGCAGGGATGGGCTCCCCTCTGGTGCCCTCAGCGCCGCTAGCCGCCCCCTATAGCGCCGCCCGAGAAACGTCGGTGAGCAACCGCGGCGGGATTTGGTCGCCGGTGGCTAACCACGGCCGGTCTGACGTGGCGTGATTAGCTTAAGAGCTAATCACCCATTAACCCCCTCTTAGTTTAATTAACCCATAGTTAATGGCGAGTCACTAACATGCGGGTCCCAGTGTCATGTTTGACCTCTATCCGTGTCTGTTGACCGACTGACGTCATGAAGACGTCATGCTGACGCAGTAAATAATTTATTTAATAAAAATATTTCAGAAAATGATACAAACTTCAAAAAATCATAGAAAATAATCTATAAGTCAGATGAAAATAATTTATATATGAAAAATGATCAGAAAAATCCAATGAATCTGTTTATGCCATGATAATGCATATTTGAGCAAGTTAACATCCCCAAGTAAGACATTTCATGATTAGGGTAAAGTAATAAATAGTGTTGAAGTTGGCATTTAGCATATATTTGAATTCCACTTCACTTAATATGACTATCTATTGCACTAGGTCAATTCAATACTTAACATGACATATCATGCATCATGTTTATTGCATAATATTGAATGTGTTACTTCTTTCTGTTTGCCGGTGTTTCTTCCTTCTCGGTACACGATGGTTCCGACGATGTGACCATTGACACTAATGAAGAGAAGTATTATCTTCAGGACTGTCAGGCAAGCAAACCCCCTTGAGAATACTGATATGAACCCACTCTCTTGCTCCTGCCCTCTTTTACTGCATTAGGACAACAACGATTCAATTGTTACATGTTCTCGGTACTAGAACCCATTCCTTTGCACAACCTGTCTTTGCCACAGTAAATAGATGAAACAACTTAGCATGAGTAGCAACTTCTTGAGCCTTGTTGTGCTTACTCATCCATGCTTGCTTACATACTATGCCTGTTATGCTTAAAGTCGTGTCATGTCGGGTCTGATCCATCTGGGCGATGAATCGGAATGGCAGTGTTCATGTCCTGCTGTGTGAGAGCTAAGTGTGTGCACACGACTTGGTAAAGGTAGCGATGAGAGGCCATGTAGGAGTACATGGCGCGTTGTCTCATTGGGACCGTCCTTAAGAACTGAGTTCTGTGTTTGTGATCCAAGACAGTTACTACCACACGTTGGGTCCTGAAATATGACCCCGCTCGACTTATTAATCGCCTAGATCTCTATACAGGAGTTGCAACTAGTTTCTGGTGTTTCTAGGAAAAGTGTTAGCGGCCGTGCATAGCGCTGCCCGACAGGGTGGACTGTGATGCGGTATAGGCACAGTGGCACGGTGTACCAAGTGGCACCCGAATGGTGGGCTTGGAAACCCTGCGCACATCGTTTGAGGCCGTAGCAGAAACTTTGGCCGGACTTCCATGCGGGTTCAGTCTCAAATAGGAGATAAACCTGGACTAGGGTCTTGTGTGATTGACGGTCATGGCCGATGCCCACGCCGGTGCTTCCGCTTGAAGGTTGTCGAGATGCATGACGTGCATATGGTGATAAGTGGCGAGAGCATGTGTGAAGAAATAAACCCCGACAAGGTTATGAATCTGTTCGAATAGCCGCATCCTCGGATATGGACTAGTTGGAGAACTTATGTGGTTCATAGACAACTTGAAGTGGATACTCTAAAATACGCAATATAACCTTGAGTGCTATGGATGGCCTTCTCATAGGGTGACGGGAGTGGATCCATAGTGGTGTATTGATATGATTAATATGTGGACTCGTGTGCGCTATCCCACTTCAAAAGAAAGCACTTGTAGTTGTAGTATAGGTTAGCCAAGAGTCAAAGCTCGCTTGCTGCAATAAACTCCACAAACCCCTTCATTGATATTGATGCATATGTAGTTAGTTCTGATGTAAGTCTTGCTGAGTACCCTTGTACTCCCGTTTGCTTAATCTATGTTTTTGCAGAGGAGACGTCAGTCTCATTAGTGGTATTTGCTACGTGAAGTTTGATGTTGACCGGATTAGCTTGGGAACCCCAGACAGAGGTCTGGTTCCTTTGGTAGGGTCGTTGTAGCTTTTCAGGCTCCTCTAGCCACTTTTGTAGATGTCTGTACCCAGACATGATTAACATTTGCTTGTTGTTTGAATGCTATGAATGTTGGGTCATGTGACTTCTGCTTGTAACATCTTATTATGTTTGCTCTTCCGAGCCTTCTAAATAAATGTTTTAATGTTGTATGGTTATTGTCGTCGTTTTGTCACGACAGATGTCCGAGGACATAGATTTGAAGCCATCGCTAAGGTGATGGACCCAAAGGGGTTGATCGGGACGAAGGACATGGGTTTACCCAGGTTCGGCCCCTCAAGTAGAGGTAAAAGCCTACGTCCTGCTTGTGCTTGTATTGCTTGGGTAATGGTTACAAGGGAGCGGATTGCTTGACCTAGTTCTAGATCAATTAGTCCCTGTCTCAGTCACCCCGGGTCTCGCCTTTATATAGGAGGTCAAGACCACGGGTCATACAAGTCGTAACCGACTCTCACAACGTGTCCGAGTCTATCTGTACATTGTCTTGCCTTCCTGAGCAAGCTATCTCTGGGCGGCATATCCGCTCGGGTCTTCGTACCTTCTCCGTTTGGGCCTCACCTTAACCCATCCTGGCATGCCGCCAAACGTCCCGGGCTTGAGTCTTCAAGGCCCATCCTTGGGCTGGTCTATGAGCCACCTGGTCTGACCCGGAACCTCCTGGGCGGGTCTCACCACGGGGTTATATCCCCAACATTAGGCCCCAGGTTGATTTGAGCTTGCTCATTTTAGCCTCCTTCTCACTTGGCGGCGAGTCTCGCTTGTCACCACCTGAAAAATAAAAAATGACCCGCCGTGGCGTCATATTGGATATGTCAAAAGATTCCTTGACAACCGCAACAGATCTTTGTCTATTAAACTAATGGCCAGAAAATCGAGGCATCCGTCTCGGCCAATTACTCTCCGTCGCCTGGTTTCTCGCGCCTTTTTCCACTTTTGACCCGTTAAATAGGACCGCGAAGGGGGTCATTTGCTTCCATCCCCACTCGCTCTTCTTCTTCCTCTCGACGCCACCACTCCAGCGCCTCTTGCTCCGGTGAAGCTTCCTCACCGTCATCACGCCAGGCCGCTGCATCAACCTAAACGTTCTAGAGCTCAGCCCGCGTCCATCGCGCCCTCTCTGGTAAGTTCGTCTCCCTCCTTTAGATCTGTGGCTCTCGGTAGGGTTTCATGGAGTTCTTTCGCCGCTAGAACACAAGCTGCTTGTAATGCTAGGCATTATGTAGATCGTCAGATTCGAGAACGTCCTCCCTTCCATTGCGGCAGATCATAGGAAGTTTCTAATAGCACAACAAAGATCTATAGTCGCTCCTCACGCTGCCTTCCAATACCATTGGTTCGATGGTTCATCATTTAGGTCTAGAACTAACTTAATTTTTCCTGTTTTGTAGATCCGTAACCGCTTAGATAGTCTGTGAAACTTGTTTTCCGTACTTAGTTAAAGTTTTTCCTCGTTGTCCAGCAAGCTTGATCCGCTAGTGAAATTCCGGCTCTCATCAAACCATTCTGGCGACTTAGCTTGATAGAACTCATACTTGTGGTTCCCTTTAGTCATCTAGCATCTCTTAACTCGCCGTGTATTTATCACTTTCAACAGGTTTGAACTGCCACCATGTCTCGCGCATCCAACTCATGCAACTGGGTCGGCTTTGCTATTACGGAAGAGTATTTGACAGACTTTGTAGATGCGGGGACCCTTCTAGCCAAAGGTGTTGTACATTGGCGGGTTCTAGTCAATGAATTGAAGCCCCGTCCTCAGGAGGGTGATGTAGTCTTATTTACCGATCACCTCGCACGCGGGTTTAGCCCACCCGGCTCAAAATTCTTCTGGGATGTCCTTCACTTTTTCAAACTGCACCCTCTAGACCTGGCCCCCAATTATGTCAACAACATATGCAACTTCCAAATACCCAGTGAGGTCTATCTGCAAGAAGAGCCATCGGTGGATTTATTCTGTGAATTCTTTTATGCGAACCGCTACACAGAGGTGAAGGTTGGCCCCAGCTTAGAGCTTGGTGGAATTTCTATTCAGAGGCGACGGGATATAATCTTCCTGGCTCTTCAATTGCCAAGCCATCCAAAAGATTGGAACAAAACTTAGTTTTACTGCAAAGATACGTCCCCTGATGGAGAGCATCCCCTGTCGGGTTATCGTCCATCCCGGCTTCTGTAACATCCCAAATTTTGGAATGTTATAATAATTATTAGAATGATTGATTGTTTGCTTGAGTGATTGAAAGTGAGTGAAAATTTGAAACTTTTGAAAACTTTTGAATGAGAGGGAATAAAATGGCCAAAAAACTCTTACTCTGCAATGTGATCCTCAGGAAATTCAAATCCATTTCATCACAAAACCTTAGAGTGAAGATGACATGACTTCTTCCATTTGAGAAAATTTAAAAGGGATTTGAAAATAGTTTGAATTCCATTTTGAAAATATTTCAAATTCAGAAACTTTATGCAACTCAATGACTTTCATGAGAGAAGATAATATGACTTCTTCAAATGTATGAAATATGAGTTGGAAGTTTAAACCAAAGATTTGAAAAGGGGAATTTCAAAACTATTTGAGAATTTCTCATATGGAGTTTCAATTTCATTTGAATTCCTTATTTGAATTTGCAAGCATCCAAACCCCTTGCAAAGAATTTTGAGAGGAGAAAAATGACACTCCAAAACCAGGGGGTATCTGTGAAGTTTTTTTGAATCATAAAACCCAAGAAGTTATTTGAAAAATATTTGCAAAATTAAATAAAGCCATTTAGGCATTTTCTGAAAATAAATATTTTTTAAAGTATATAATTTGGCCATGAAAAAATGTCCATTAAATGGCATTAAATTCCCTGATAGTTCCGGTATAAAAATTCTTATTTTTAGGCAAGTATTTATGGACATTAAGTGGTTTTTGATTCGCTGGTAAAATAAAATAGGAAAACCTTTAAAGGCTTTTAAGACCCAGCCGGCCCAGCCCCCCTAACCCCGCCCGAAATCGCTCCCGACCGGCCGCCCGATGATCACGCCCCTTTCTCTCTCTTGCTGACGTGTGGGGCCCGCCGTCCGACCCTGAGATCCCACGGTCACCTCCTTCCTCCTCGTGCCGTCGCTGTCGCCGGGATCTCTCTCGCCGTGATCTTCTCCCCTCCTTCCTTTCGGACGCCCCCGACCCCTCCTATATAAGCCCGAGGATCTCTGCCTCCATTCCCCCTCTTTCCCCCCCTCTGTCATGCCCTCCCCTCGCCAAAATTCCTTGCCGGAGCACACGAGCCGCCGCCGCACAATTTTCGCACCACCACTCCACCCCGACCACCTCGAGCACCACCGAGCCCACCATCCCGTTCGCCTCACCCGCCCGCACCTCCACGTGCACTAGCCCGTGCCCCAAACCCATGGGAGCGCTCTTCCCCGTCGACACCCGAAGACCCCCTCCGCCTCCGAGCTCGCCGTCGACGACACCGTCGCCCCCAAGCCGTCTCATCACCACCATCGTCATCGCCGTGCTCCCCCGCGTCGAGCAGCGCCAAAGCCATCGCCGGAGACCCCCTGGAGCCATCGCCCGCTTCATTCCCGAGCCGCCGCCGTCGCCGGAGCCCTCGCCGGACTTCATCACCGCCATGGTGAGCCTCTCTCTCTCTCCCCACCGTCCGATCTTGATCAACGGTTTAGATTAGAAGGATTAAAACCCCGAACCATTTTCTGTTAAGCTCCGGTCGTCCGCCCGAAACCCTCCCTCACGCATGCCTTAGGACCAATCAGGAAACGACACTTCACCCCCCGTGTCCGTTAGTTAGATTTTTTTTTTCTGTTTTCTGTTTTAAAACAGAATAGTTCTGTTTTTCTTTTTATCATATCTTTTTTGTTTTTAGTTGTTTTTAATTGATTCTTTTTGCATTGTGTCAAAATTTTCATCTAGTTTCTGTAGACACCAAGTTTGACTATATTTGAATATTTAAATTTGAATTTAAACAGATTTGATTTAAATTTTGTTTTCTGAATAACTTGAGTTTTATAATATATTTTTGATTGATTCCTTTTGCTACTTGTCACTAGTGATCTTAGTTATCATTAGGTAAAGTTTGAGAATTATTTGGGTAAATTTGATTAATGTTATTAATCAAAACAAAATCTGTTTTAGTTTCCAATTAGTTTAATTAGTTTGATTTCTTTTGGTTTAATTCAAAATCTGATTTGATTTAACTTATGCTTTAGATTTCATTTAGTTATGTTGTTCTAAACTTTAGTAATTTACTTGCTGTTAACAAAAGATAATTTGTTTAGTTTATAAATTTTTATTATAGGGACCTATACCTTTTTTTCAAATAGGTATAGTTGATTAAAAACAAATTAGTTAGTAATAATTCTTTTAACTAAAGTTTAAGGTAATTCCATTCTATTTTCTAATAAAGTTTTAGTAATTCTTTCTGTTAAGAAATGTTTTGTTAATAAAAATAGTTTAGTTTTACTCTATTGTTATAGGAAACTATATTATTCTTCATTAGGTAATGTGTTATAAAACAATTTAGTTTTAATAGAACTACCTTAGTTGTGTGCATGAAAACTTTGTTGATTTTTGAGATTTGTCTTAAGTATTTCCTTCATCAACCTTGTTACTTTTGGTTCTTGCGTTACATAGTGATTTTTAGTTTTGATTGCTAGAAGTGTTTGCTTATATGAATGCAATGTTTGTTATATAGATTTTCATCAGAGAGTGACGTATAGTCTATCAAGTTACTTCTGAGAGCATTATTATTTCTTCATCAACAGTACAAGCAAGTTCACTTTGACCATTTTGTTCATACCTATGTTTTATTGCATGTAGTGACATCATTCAACAAATCCCTCCCGTAGTGTTATTGAAATTTTTGTAGTTGAGTAGAATGCATGAGGTAGGAACCCACCACTTCGTACTAAAGCCCCGGGAACGCTAGTTAGTTCAATGCTATGATAAAGTAGACGGGGTCTGGTATGAGTGTTCGTGAGTGGTGTGAGAAGGAGGACTCCACGTCAAAACGATGACTTCATGAAGGATTCTTCAAGACCTGCATATTCAAGACCTCAAGACTTCGAGACTCGGGAAACAAGTTTTTCAATACACACTACTGGGTGAGGGATGGTTGGAACGGTACCCTGGAGAAGCCAGTGGATTAGCCTAGGTGTTGCTAGAGATGGCCAGTATTCACGTGGAAAGCCTCACCCAGACTCAAAGGGAAGGATGAATACTTCATGCCCGGAAGCTTACCTGTGTAGCCACAAGTCATTATGGGCTCTGGCTTGGTTGATCTTTGTTATGACCCTGGCTGGGCAGTGCTACGAGATGTAGTCGACGTTAGGAATGGATGGGCACTGACAGTAGTCAGGGAAACACTCTGAAAGACCATGTTTCTTTCATCCTGTTCTCAAACACCAGGCAGTGCGAGGACTTACCAGGAGGGAAAGAATCTTGTGGGTAAAGTACACAACACTCTGTAGATTTAAACCTAATCGATTAGCCGTGTCCCCGGTTACGGACAATTTGAGCCTCTGGACTTGGATCTATCTCTGAACTCTCAACACTGGACTGATAACTAATTGTGGGCAACTTATGATACTTATGGGCATTGAGACATTGGTTGGCGGAACCATGTCATGATAGGTAACTCCATAGTGAAAGTCTTGATATTCCTTTGTTGTAGGAAAATAAAATCAGCTTTTACGCAAAAACTCAGACACAGAGCCACAAAGCCTTTGCATATAGAATAGCCTTTATTATTTTGTTCTAATATGGTGATCTTGCTAGTACATTCCATGTACTGACCTACACGGCTGCAACGTCTTATGTTGCAGATACTCTTCTATGACGGGTAAGAGTACGATTCAGGGTTACGGTCTGCACTCAACTTGCCATTGGTGTTATTGGGACTCCACTCCCGTTGACTGCATCCGTTGCTATTTTAAGGTATATATCAGTTTTACGTTAATTACATGTGATTGCACTTTGATATATACATTGATGTACTGTGTGTGCCAGCATACTGATCTAGGGATGGCACAGAAAACACAGAGGCTTGACTCGTTTTGAGTCGGGTCGCTACAGAAATGGTATCAGAGCACATGTTGACTGTAGGACGTAACCCTAGAAACTAGAAATCCCTTAGGAAAAGATTTCTCTCCAACTTGTTTTCAAAAGAGTCTTTACTTCTCATCCTTTCTTAGTTTTATCAAATAGTTAGACAATGCCCCTTCCCTTTTGACCACACGAAGGATCAACTGAAGCCACTCCAAGAAGGACAAGATATCAGACAACTGGTGACCAACTCCGACCAAGATGTATTTCATTACTGAAAGAGCTACAAAAAGGATTGAAGATTATACAGATCTGAAGGAATTGAGGACCATGAAGAATTTCCAAGATATTATGCCCCTAGAAGACCAAACCCCTATTGTATACTTACGTTAGATACGATGATTTGTGAGCCGTCATTTGTGTGTAAGTTTTATTTTCAACCGCCACAAAAAAATCTATTTTCAAAACCATTGTTTGTATTGTGTGTATCCTCTCCTTTCTCTCTCTTACCCATCTCATCCCCAAAACCTTGAACCCAATAGATGACGAGTGAAGCTGGACTCGTGTATTCTGGATCGATGACTCGGTTAGAGACAGAAGAATGGATTCAGAACATGGAGGATCACCTAAGGAGTAACCTTGTTACACGGAACAAGATGGTCCAATATGCTCTTCGGTACTTTGTAGAAGGTGCTGTAAATTGGTGGAAGATGCATGAAGATATCCATGATAGGCAAGCATCAAACACTTGGGAAGAATTCAAGATGACTTTGCAAAAATCTCATGTTGTTACCAACGTCGAGAAGCCCTGCAAAGTTGTGAAGAAGATTTGTGCATGCAAGATATGTGGAGAGATAGGACACACCCAGGAAGAACACAAGGATGGATGCCCTCATTGTGAAGAAAATCACCAAGCTAAGGAATGCCCAACTGGGCAGGTGACATGTTTCTTGTGTGAAGGAACTACGCATTACCCGGCTCAATGCCAAATGTACCCCAAGGTACAAGAAGTCATCAAGCAGCAGAAGGAAGCCATGAAGGAAGCCTTCAGAGAAAATTTAGGAGAACTCGTGATGAAGGAAGATGTTGAAGACCCTGATGGAGAAGGCCTAACCAGATTTTACTCCAATGCCTGCTATTCATGTGGAGAAGAAGGACATTTCTCACAGGACTGTACGAAGGAAAGAAAAGAGTATCTAGGAAACTTCCCGACAGAAGAAGTGGAGTTTGATCCACAGGAAATTGAAAGTTTGATCGGAACAAAGGAACCCAAGAAGAGAAACCGAAGATGTTCTCAGAACAACCCAATTTCTGCAAAGAAGGATCTGAGTTAGATCATGTGTTTCCGGTACAAGAAGACAGGACATTACTCCTATACCTGCCCGGAGAAGAAGGTTAAACATGAGTAGTTTGAGTTTTGGATTTTGGAAGTAATAAATGTAATAGGTAGCACTCTTATCATTTTGAAGTTATGGAAGTCTCAGAGTATATAATAAATTCATGAGATCAATGGAATTTATGGTGTCATTATTTATTTTATGTTGTATTACATGAGTTGTTACTCTATGACCCAAGATCTCCGACCATTTTCGAGGATATGAGAAAATATGGTCTATGCATACATGAGTGCATTTCATTTTAAGTGTGGTAGAAACCACAGGTACCTTTCCTGTTAAGGAGTTTGAATAAGAGAATACAGTTGAAGAGAATGTGGAACCTCCTCAAACTATGTGAAGGATAACCTTGTGACAAAGTACTTTTGAAGGTTAAACAGACCAATGGAAGGGAAAATGAATTCTGCAGACCAAAGGAATATTGGGAAAAAAAGAGGAATGATTGTGATGAAACAATACCCAAGGTTAAACAGACCAATGGAAAGGAAAATGGATTCCGCAGAGTGGAATCTAAACAAGAATAAGTCTGTGAAGGGTATAATGGAGTGAACTGAAGGTAATGTTGGAATGTGGAACGATAGAGTGAGTTAAGGCTGTTCAAGTATTCAAGTGAACCCACAAGTCACTGACCTCAGGATTGATAAGGATCAAGCCCCACCTTGGTGAAGGAAGAAACTTGGAAGAAGCTACGACAGATCAACCCATGTTTTTCTTAGGAGTATACGAAAACCTGAGAGTTGTGAAGAAATGATAGATGTTTTTGTTCGGCTTGCAGAATCAATGGATTTATCCGAACTTTGTTCGTTGACAAGAGAAAATTTCTGCAATGCTTGTGAGGAAGCCCAAGTGTTAGAATACGAGATTCACTAAACCTTATACAAGGTAATGATTTCAGTGCGACATGGCTTGGCACCATGACAACTTACTCTTATCATTCTCTTGCTATTCGGATTGGTAAATCTGAGAACTTACCCATAGTAAAGAGACGACATTCTTTGAAGCTTTTGTTTAAGCCTTAGAATGGTATGATGTAAAACCCTTGTACACGGCAGTTGCTGTCACCCGTAGGAATTTTACGGTGAGGAATGAAGCCACGACCCATTTTCACTGCAGGATAACCACTAATGGTAGACCACCATGAGATCTTCGATAAGATACTTAGAATGATCACGAGACCCGTCAGTTAAGAAGACCCAGTACCGGAAGAAATACAATTTGTTATAAGAACACAAGATTTTGATTCAAACGGAAGAGCACCACCGAAGGAGCTATCGTGAAGAATGTGAACAGACAGATGTGCCCACATGGTGTGTCATGATTTCTGAAGGACCACTAACTCTCATTTTAAGTGTGGTAGACCCCACACCTTCTTGGTCGGTGGATTTGTTAGAAGACCCCCAAACCCTAACCTTTTCTTTATAGCCCTTTCAAATCTCGAGGACAAGATTCATTTTAAGTGTGGTAGGTTTGTAACATCCCAAATTTTGGAATGTTATAATAATTATTAGAATGATTGATTGTTTGCTTGAGTGATTGAAAGTGAGTGAAAATTTGAAACTTTTGAAAACTATTGAATGAGAGGGAATAAAATGACTTTCCCAAAAAACTCTTACTCTGCAATGTGATCCTCAGGAAATTCAAATCCATTTCATCACAAAACCTTAGAGTGAAGATGACATGACTTCTTCCATTTGAGAAAAATGAAAAGGGATTTGAAAATGGTTTGAATTCCATTTTGAAAATATTTCAAATTCATAAACTTTATGCAACTCAATGACTTTCATGAGAGAAGATAATATGACTTCTTCAAATGTATGAAATATGAGTTGGAAGTTTAAACCAAAGATTTGAAAAAGGGAATTTGAAAACTATTTGAGAATTTCTCATATGGAGTTTCAATTTCATTTGAATTCCCTCTTTGAATTTGCAAGCATCCAAACCCCTTGCAAAGAATTTTGAGAGGAGCAAAATGACACTCCAAAACCAGGGGGTATTTGTGAAGTTTTTTTTGAATCATAAAACCCAAGAAGTTATTTGAAAAATATTTGCAAAAGTAAATAAAGCCATTTAGGCATTTTCTAAAAATAAATATTTTATAAAGTATATAATTTGGCCAGGGAAAAATGTCCATTAAATGGCATTAAATCCCCTGATAATTTTGGTATAAAACTTTTTAATTTTTGGCAAGTATTTATGGACATTAACTAGTTTTTGATTCGCTGGTAAAATAAAATAGGAAAACCTTTAAAGGCTTTTAAGACCCAGCCGGCCCAGCCCCCCTAACCCCGCCCGAAATCGCTCCCGACCAGTCGCCCGATGACCGCGCCCCTTTCTCTCTCTCGCTGACATGTGGGGCCTGTCGTCCGACCCTGAGATCCCGCGGTCACCTCCTTCCTCCTCGTGTCGTCGTCGTCGCCGGGATCTCTCTCGCCGTGATCTTCTCCCCTCCTTCCTTTCGGATGCCCTCGAACCCTCCTACATAAGCCCGAGGCTCTCTCCCTCCATTCCCCCTCTTTCCCCCCCTCTTTCGTGCCCTCCCCTCGCCAAAATTCCTCGCCGGAGCACACGAGCCGCCGCCGCACCATTTTCGCACCACCACTCCACCCCAACCACCTCGAGCACCACCGAACCCACCATCCCGTTCGCCTCACCCGCCCGCACCTCCACATGCACTAGCCCGTGCCCCAAACCCACGGGAGCGCTCTTCCCCGTCGACATCCGAAGACCCCCTCCGCCTCCGAGCTCGTCGTCGACGACACCGTCGCCCCCAAGCCATCTCATCACCACCATCGTCATCGCCGTGCTCCCCCGCGTCGACTAGTGGCAAAGCCATCACGGGAGACCGCCTGGAGCCGTCGCCCGCTTCGTTCCCGAGCCGCCGCCGTCGCTGGAGCCCTCGCCGGACTTCATCACCGCCGCGGTGAGCCTCTCTCTCTCCCCACCGTCCGATCTTGATCAACGGTTTAGATTAGAAGGAGTAAAACCCCAAACCGTTTTCTATTAAGCTCCGGTCGTCCGCCCGAAACCCTCCCTCGCGCACGCCTTAGGACCAATCAGGAAACGACACTTCACCCCCCCTGTCCGTTAGTTAGAATTTTCTTTTTTCTGTTTTCTGTTTTAAAACACAATAGTTCTGTTTTTCTTTTTTATCATATCTTTTATGTTTTTAGCTGTTTTTAATTGATTCTTTCTGCATCGTGTCACAATTTTCATCTAGTTTCTGTAGATAGCAAGTTTGACTATATTTGAATATTTAAATTTGAATTTAAACAGATTTGATTTAAATTTTGTTTTCTGAATAACTTGAGTTTTATAATATATTTTTGATTGATTCTTTTTGCTACTTGTCACTAGTGATCTTAGTTATCATTAGGTAAAGTTTGAGAATTATTTGGGTAAATTTGATTAATGTTCTTAATCAAAACAGAATATGTTTTAGTTTCCTATTTGTTTAATTAGTTTGATTTCTTTTGGTTTAATTTAAAATCTGATTTCATTTAACTTATGCTTTAGATTTTATTTAGTTCTGTTGTTCTAAACTTTAGTAATTTACTTGCTGTTAACAAAAGATATTTTTTTTAGTTTATAAATTTTTATTGTAGGGACTTATACCTTTTTTCAAATAGGTATAGTTGATTAAAAACAAATTAGTTAGTAATAATTCTTTTAACTAAAGTTTTAAGTAATTCCATTCTGTTTTCTAATAAAGTTTTAGTAATTATTTCTGTTAAGAAATGTTTTGTTAATAAAAATAGTTTAGTTTAACTCTATTCTTATAGGAAACTATATTATTCTTCATTAGGTAATGTGTTATAAAACAATTTAGTTTTAATAGAAACTCTTTTCACAAAAGTTTTAGATGATTTAAATCTGTTTTACAATAAAGATTTTATTATTTACCTCCTATTAACTTAGTTGTTTTATAAGTTGTCTCCTCTTATTTTATGGTTTTACTTGTTGTTAAGTTTATTAGACAAAAAAACTATGTTGTTTAGAGTTTTGTTTTCATAAGTCTTACTTGTTCTGCAAAAGAAATTCTTTTACTAAAATATTTTTTGTTATATTTTACCCAGTTTTTATTTTGTTATTATTTGAAAATAGTTGTTGTAGAGGAGAACTACCTTAGTTGTGTGCATGAAAACTTTGTTGATTTTTGAGATTTGTCTTAAGTATTTCCTTCATCAACCTTGTTATATTTGGTTCTTGTGTTACATTGTGATTTTTAGTTTTGATTGCTAGAAGTGTTTGCTTATATGAATGCAATGTTTGTTATATAGATTTTTATCGGAGAGTGATGTATAGTCTATCAAGTTACTTTTGAGAGCAATATTATTTCTTCATCAACAGTACAGGCAAGTTCACTTTGACCATTTTGTTCATACCTATGTTTTATTGCATGTAGTGACATCATTCAACAAATCCCTCCCGTAGTGTTATTGAAATTTTTGTAGTTGAGTAGAATGCATGAGGTAGGAACCCACCACTTGTTACTAAAGCCCCGGGGACGCTAGTTCGTTCAATGCTTCATGAAGGAGACGGGGTCTGGTATGAGTGTTCGTGAGTGGTGTGAGAAGGAGGAATCCACGTCAAAACGACGACTTCATGAAGGATTCTTCAAGACCTGCATATTCAAGACCTCAAGACTTCGAGACTCGGGAAAGAAGTTTTTCAATACACACTACTGGGTGAGGGATGGTTGGAACGGTACCCTGGAGAAGCCAGTGGATTTGCCTAGGTGTTGCTGGAGATGGCCAGTATTCACGCGGAAAGCCTCACCCAGACTCAAAGGGAAGGATGAATACTTCATGCCCGGAAGCTTACCTGTGTAGCCACAAGTCATTATGGGCTCTGGCTTGGTTGATCTTTGTTGTGACTCTGGCTGGGCAGTGCTACGAGATGTAGTCCACGTTAGGAATGGATGGGCACTGACAGCAGTCAGGGAAACACTCTGAAAGACCATGTTTCTTTCATCGTGTTCTCAAACACCAGGCAGTGCGAGGACTTACCAGGAGGGAAAGAATCTTGTGGGTAAAGTACACAACACTCTGCAGATTTAAACCTAATCGATTAGCCGTGTCCCCGGTTACGGACAATTTGAGCCTCTGGGCTTGGATCTATCTCTGAACTCTCAACACTCGACTGATAACTAATTGTGGGCAACTTATGATACTTATGGGCATTGAGACATTGGTTGGCGGAACCATGTCATGATAGGTAACTCCATAGTGAAATTCCTGATATTCCTTTGTTGTAGGAAAATAAAATCAGCTTTTACGCAAAAACTCAGACACAGAGCCACAAAGCCTTTGCATATAGAATAGCCTTTATTCTTTTGTTCTAATATGGTGATCTTGCCAGTACATTCCATGTACTGACCTACACGGCTGCAATGTCTTATGTTGCAGATACTCTTCTATGACGGGTAAGAGTACGATTCAGGGTTACTGTCCGCACTCAACTTGCCGTTGGTGTTATTGGGACTCCACTCCCGTTGACTGTATCCGCTGCTATTTAAGGTATATATATATATATCAGTTTTACGTTAATTACATGTGATTGCACTTTGATATATACATTGATGTACCGTGTGTGCCAGCATACTGATCCAGGGATGGCACAGAAAACACAGAGGCTTGACTCCTTTTGAGTTGGGTCGCTACAGCTTCAGACAACATTCGAGCTCCCTAGCCGGCTGTCAACTTCTAAGCTGGTAGAGTATGCTCCGGCTGATGCAAAGATCAAAGCTCTTATGGCCAATGGACTGATAGGCATGGACTTAACTCGCTGCTGGATTTCTTGGAGGGTCAGCCCCCTAAGCCGGCAAAGCCGCCTTATGCATGAATATACGGGCCAATCTAACGACCCCCTCTGCCTTAACTCGGCAACATTATCAGAGGATAACATCATGGCTGCTATCAAGAGCCTTGTCCATGAGTCTTCAAAAGCTTGCGGTGCCATTGGGCTAGCACCTTTCTGTGCCACGAACCCGGCCCCAGACATAAGGGCGACTCTTAGTATCCTTATCTCTTAATTAGCTATGCTCAGCAATCTTTTCACCTTTCGCCGGCTTACATTCTCAGGCCAATTCCGACTTCTGGAAGAACAAGTACGTTCCTCCCCCGAAGAAGCCAAAGAAGAAAACCGCAGGCCGGAAGAAGAAAGCCAATCCTCAAGAAGAGCCGGAAGAACAGCCGGAATCCGACGACTCAGAGGTATAACTTAAATCTCTTGCTATCTCCTTATTCACCTTATTGACAACAATTATTCACAGGACGAGACAGAGACGAGGCACGCCAAGGCTCCTGAGGTAACTAATGTTTCGTCCGACTCAGATTATTTTGTACCCCGGAAGGCACGGCGAGTCGATCGAAAAGTTCCACTTTCTCATCCTCTTGCTTACTTAGACCCCCAATTTCCTTTGAAAAAGCAACATCAAATCTCCCGACGCCAGACCCGGAGCGCCGGCTCTACCGCTCTCATGGCCGGGTTATCTAACTCTCCGGCTCAGAAGAAGCGTCTGGCTAAGGTATCCCTTCATTCTTTACTTTATCAATCTTGCATTTGTAATTCAAAATTGCCTTATATTGCTTGAACTGTTTTTCAGGAATCACCTCCGTCGTTTGGCGACTCGACGGCGACTGCTCTACCGCCTCCAAAGATTAATACGCTGTATGTGTTTTTCAGGTTTTATATCCAAGTCTTGTGCAATCATAAACTTTTGGGTTCTCACCCTCTGTGCTCTTCAGGGCTCAAGCCAAGCGAAGGAAACCAACAACTCCTCCTCTGGCCCTAATGCTGAAGACACGGAGCCTGCTAAGCCAGATTCTCCCATGCCGGATGTTGATCCCTCGGCGGCTTCCAAAGAGGCACCTGAAGAGGCTTGTACTTCTGCAGAGCCGGCAGCCGACGATATAATTCCTGAAAGTCCTCCAAGGGACTATTTCAAGCCGCCAAGTCCTGCAAAGGCTGCTGATGAAACCACTACTCCGGACGTCTTCATTACTGGCACCGGCTTCCACTCTCCTCAACCTCATATGTTGACAAAGCATAGTGAAGCAACTGAATCTTCCAAGAAGCTGGAGTTTGAGCTCCCTGCGCTAGAGAAGCTAACAACCGATGAACTTCACGCTGGTTATCTGAAACGCCTGTCTACAAGCCGGGACCTGGAGCTCAAGCTTGTCAACCTGATGAAGAAGAAACATGAGGTATGCTCACTCTCCTTATACCCTTATGTAGCCCCCAAGAGCTGGGTTATCATTTAGTGGATGGTAATCCGGGTCTTCAACACGTGCTAGAATTAGACATGTTTGACCTGTAGGCCTCAACTGTTGGAAGTAAGTGAAAATCATGGTTCGTAGCCCCCAAGGGTCGGATCAACTTTGATAAAGTTGAATCGGAGCTTCATTGTAGATGATGTAAAGAGCTAATTGTAGCCCCCAAGGGCCGACACAACTTTGATAAAATTGAGCTGGAGCTTCATTGTAGATGATGTAAAGAGCTAATTGTATTCCCCAAGGGCCGGCACAACTTTGATAAAATTGAGCTGGAGCGTCATTGTAGTGTAATTTGAAGTCCCTTTGGTAGCCCCCAAGGGCCGGATCAACATCGTTGGAGTTGAGCCGGCCCTGTCGTTGTAAATAACATGAAAAAGCCAGCCTGTAGCCCCCAAGTTCCGGGTTATGTTTGAAGAAGATGACCCGAAACTAAGTTGTAATCTTGGAGATCGAATAGACATTAGCCCCCAAGTGTCAAACATATTGCTTGCAATCTGCTTGAGACTTGCTTAATTTTCATTATCTGATAGAATGCCCTCCTGACGGCTTATTCCATATTTTGATATGTTACATGAAGCTTTAAACGAAGCCAGCTCTGAATTAACTGGTTTGAAAAGCCAGTTTGCCGCTCAACAAACTGCTCGAAGTGAAGCCGGTGAGAAGTGTCGGCTCCTCTCTGAAGAGCTAACAAAAACAAAGGCTGAATTTGATGCTTTCAAGAAATCGGGTGAGACGGAACAAGCCGCCCTGGCTCAACGAGCAGATGATGCTGACCAGCGGCTCGTGACCGTTTCAGAGGAGCTGCAAACTTTAAAGCGACATATCAAGAAGATGTCAGCCGCCATATTCGGTAAGCTTTAAAATAGTTAACCAAAACCATTGCGCGAATACTTGTACTGGTGACTTATCACGGAGAGTCCGTCTTATGCAGGTCCAAGGAGCCATCAACTCGCTTCCGACAGCTTGCTGCCCCTAAAGGCCATTTATACTCTGACAGAACAGCTGTATTGTGGAGCTGTCTGCATGATCAAGGTTGTGCTCTACACGGATAACACCCCTTCAACTATGAAAGGGGTCCTAGAATTACTGTCCACACTGCCAAAGTAGATCGTAGAGCTTAAGAGATCAGCCGCTCGACAGGGAGCCATCGCAGCCATAAGCCGGGCACTAGCGTTTGCTCCAGAGTTAACTCCTGCAGATATGATGGATGGGTTTCCATCCAAAAAGGATGACGGCTCAGATTTCACCGACGCTGATTATGCTGAGTGTGTGAAGGCTTCCAAGGTTCTCGCCTCCGTGTTAGCGGAAGAGGTGAACATATCAACTTACCAGGCGGCTTATGATGCCGATGAGAAAAGAATCTGCGGCCCCCTCTTTGAAGCCAAGGACTTGACACCCGTCCGCAGTAAGCACCTCTTTGCTTCTGAACTTGACACGTCCCCCTTCTTTGAAGAGGGAACTTTGCAGCTTTAAACCACTGCAACTGGGACTTGGACAATCTTCAGATCAAGGAGGTCAAAGACCCGAAGCAGGGTAACCCGCCAGCCAACTAATGGATTTGTTAAGCGTCGTAGATAAGTCAGCGTCTGTGACCCGCCAGGAGCGGTGTAAAAATATTGAATCACTTTTGGGCTCTAGAAAGAGCGGCTGTAATAGTCTTGTCGTAAAAATTTGCCTTTGCCTGAACCGTGCCATCATGCACATGTGAAATAGTCCGGCTGTAATATATAACATCTTTATTGCACTTTCATATTGGATGTTCTGCTGGCTCTTGGCGGCTTAATCAACCTGCAAGAATAGATGTATCTCCACATTATTAGGAGGGCGGCTTAGAATAGCGTAACCCAAAGATGTTGTATCTTTCCTAACTTATTTTTCATAATATCTCATGTGCCGGTTCTACTGGGCTGACTCGCCACTTAAAACTCCTTAGCAGTACGGGGTCTCTATGGAGATTGGCCATCAATTTCTTTGACCGACTCAGGGTCTCTAAGCGAGATTAACTGAAAGGAAGTGTGACGTCCCAGGAGAGACACAACAGGGCATGAGTACCCTTATAGCCCACAAACTGCCTCTCACGTGACATAAATTTGTCGTTTTAACTGTAACATCCCAAACTTTGGAATGTTATAATAAATATTAGAATGAATGTTTGTTGGTTTGAGTGATTGAATTTGAGTGAAAATTTGAAACTTTTGAAAGTTTATTGAGAGAGAATTAAATGACTTTCCCAAACTTAAACTTTGCATTTTTCTCATCAAGAATTCAAATTCATTTCATCACAAAACCCTAGAGTGAAGATGACATGACTTCTTCCATTTAAAGAAATGAAAAGGGATTTGAAAGTGTTTTGAATTCAATTTGAAAATATTTCAATTTCAGAAACTTTAAGCAACTCAATGATTTTCATGAGAGAAGATAAAATGACTTCTTCAAATTATATGAAAAATGAGTTGGAAGTTTAAAATAAATCTTTGAATAGTGAATGCGAAAATCTCTGGATTTTCTTTTGGAATCATTTCATATTTGATTCCTATTCCAATTTTCAAAGTATTCAAACCCCTCACAAAAATTTGAGAGGAGTAACATGACACTCCACACTAGGGACTTCTTGGTGATTTATTTGAATAATAAAAACCAGGGGTTATTCTGAAAAATATTTGCAAAGGGATTTAAAAGCAAAAGGGCAATTTCTGGAAATAATATTTTTTCCAAATATTCAAATGCCAGAATAAAAATGTCCATTAAATGGAATTTATTATTCTGTTAATTTTGATATAAAATTTGACTATATTTGGAATTTATTCCAATGCATTGAACAAGTTTTATGGCTCTGATAAAATCATAAATAGAAAACGGTAACGGTTTATAATAAAACCGGCCGGCCCAACGACATTAAATGCCGAGACCGTTACCGGTCGGTCGCCCGCTGACTACGCTCGCCCTCTCTCTCTCTCGCTGACACCCTAGCCCCACGCGCCCGACCGAAACCGTCGCCGGTCATCACCCTCCTCCCATGCGCCCGACGCCGTCGCCGGATCCCCTCGCCGCGGACCCCCTCCCTCCTTTATTCCCCGACCACCCGCGAGCCCCTATAAGTACCCCTGCCTCTCCTCTACTCATTCCCCTAGTTTCCCTCTCGTCCGAGCCCCTCTCCTCGCCGGAATAGCTCGCCGGAGACAACCGGTAGCCACCGCGCCATTTTCGACGTGCTGCTTCCCCTGCCTTCCCCGCACCCTCCCAGAGCCCACCAACCTTTCTCTCTCACTCGCCCGCACCTCCCCACCCTCTCACCCGTGCTCCACACCCACGGGAACTATCTCCCCGACGTCCACCGAAGGACGGCTCCGCCTCCGAGCTCACCACCGTCGACTCCGTCACCCCCTCGCCCCACTGAAGCCACCTATCTCATCGCTGTCTTCGCTCGCATCGAGTGGTGCCTTCGCCATTGCCGGAGGGTCACTAGAGCGCCGTCCCCGACGACCTCGACATTTCGGACTCGCCGGAGAAGCCCCCGCCGGCGACCATCTCACTATGAGCACCGCACTCCTCTCCCCCTCCGTTCGATCTAAATCCCACGGCCCCGATTAGATTTGTTTATTTGCTCGAACCGGTACGCGTTATATTCCGGTCGCCCGCCCGAAACTCCCTAGCACACGCACACCAGACCAATCAGGAAGCGCCACGTGTACCCCCTGACCGTTAGAAACACATTTTTTCTTTTCTGTTTTAATTTCTGTTTCCAGAATAGGTTCTGATTTTATTTTCTTTATATCTTTTAAAATACTTAATGTTTTTAATTTATTTCTTTTGCATTAGATCAAAAATTTCATCTAGTTTCTGTGAATACCAAATTTGACCATGTTTGAACATTTAAATTTGAATTTGAACAGATTTGATTTAAATTTTGTTTTCTGAATATCATGAGTTCTAAAATGAATTTTTGAATGATTCTTTTTCCTACTTGTCACTAGTGACCATAGATATCATTTGGTAGAGTTTGAGAATTTTTTTTATAATAATTTTAAATAGTGTTTTCAAACCCAACAGAATCTGTTTAGTTTCATATTAGTTTGTTTATATTGATTTACTTTGTTTTATTTTGAAAATCTGAATATGATTTATATTAAGTTTCAGATTTCATTTAGTTTTGTTGTTCCAAACCTTAGTAATTTACTTGCTGTTAACAAAAGTTAATTTGTTTAGTTTATAAATTTTGTTGTAGGGATCTTTACCCTGTTTCAAATAGGTATAGTTGTTTTAAAAGCAAATTAGTTAGTAATAATACTTTTAACTAAAAGTTTTATATAATTAGATTCTGTTTTCAAATAAAATTTGTAGTAATTCCTTTCTGTTAAGAAATGCTTAGTTAATAAAAATAATTTAGATTAGTTCTATTATGATAGGAAAACTATATTATTTTCATTAGGTAATATGTTATGAAAACAATTTAGTTTCATAGAAACTCTTTTCACAAAGTTATAGATGACTTAATTATGTTTTATAATAAATGCTTTTACTATTTATTTTCTGTTAACTTAGTGGTTTTATAAAAGTGTTTTCTCTTATGTTAGTGTTTCACTCATTGTTAAGTTTATTAGGCAAACATTTATGTTGTTTAGGATGTTGTTTTCATAGTTTTAGTTGTTCTTGAAAAGTAATTATTTTTGCTAGTAAAATATTACTAAAACCCTTTTATTATATTTTACTTTGTTTTGGGTTTTGTGTTACTTTTGAATTTGTTGGAGTTTTGTGTTTCAACTTTTGTCTTAAGTATTTCCTTCATCAACCTTGTTGCTTTTGTTTTGTGTTACTTTTTGTTAGAATTGATTGCTAGTATGATTGCTTATATGTATGTAATGTTTGTTATATAGATTTTTCATCGGAGAGTGACGTATAGTCTATCAAGTTATTTCTGAGAGCAATCTATTTCTTCATCAACAGTACAGGCAAGTTCACCTTGACCATCTATTTCATACCTATGTTTTATTGCATGTAGTGACATCATTCAGCACATCCCTCCCGTAGTGTTATTGAAATTCTTGTAGTTGAGTAGAATGCATGAGGTAGGAACCCACCACTTGTTACTAAAGCCCCGGGAACGCTAGTTAGTGCAATGCTATGCTAAAGTAGACGGGGTCTGGTATGAGTGATCGTAAGTGGTGTGCAGAAGGACTCCACGTCAAAACTACGACTTCGTGAAGACATCTTCAAGTCCTGCATCTTCAAGTCCTCAAGACTTCAAGACTCGAGAAGACAAGTTTTCAATACACACTACTGGGTGAAGGAAGGTTGATTGGGCATCCCTGGAGAAACCAGTGGATGGCCGGGATGCATGGAGAAGTGCCATGACATCTTGCGAAAAGCTTCACCCAGACTCAAAGAGAAGGATGAATACTTCATGCCCGGAAGCTTACCTGTGTAGCCACAAGTCATTATGGGCTCTGGCTTGGTTGATCTTTGTTGTGACTCTGCTGGGCAGTGCTACGAGATGTAGTCGACGTTAGGATTGGATGGGCACTGTCGGACAGTCAGGGAAGCACTCTGAAAGACCATGTTTCTTTCATCCTGTTCTCAAACACCAGGCAGTGCGAGGACTTACCAGGAGGGAAAGAATCTTGTGGGTAAAGTACACAACACTCTGCAGAGTTAAACCTAATCGATTAGCCGTGTCCCCGGTTACGGACAATTTGAGTTTCTAGACTTGGATCTATCTCTGAACTCTCAACACTGGACTGATAACTAATTGTGGGCAACTTAATGATACTTATGGGCATTGAGACATTGGTTGGCAGAACCATGTCATGATAGGTAACTCCATAGTGAAATTCCTGATATTCCTTTGTTGTAGGAAAACAAAATCAGCTTTCATGGAAAAACTTAGCCACAGAGCCATAAAGCCTTATTGCATATAGTATGGTTTATTCTTCTGTTCTTCTATGGTGATCTTGCCAGCATATTCAAAATGCTGACCTACACGGCTGCAACGTCTTATGTTGCAGATACTCTTCTACGACGGGTAAGAGTACGATTCAGGGTTACGGTCCGCACTCAACTTGCTGTTGGTGTTATTGGGACTCCACTCCCGTTGACTGTATCCGCTGCTATTTTAAGGTATATATCAGTTTTATGTTAATTACATGTGATTGCACTTTGATATATACATTGATGTACTGTGTGTGCCAGCATACTGATCTAGGGATGGCATAGAAAACACAGAGGCTTGACTTGTTTTGAGTCGGGTCGCTACATTAACCTTAAACAGTACAGGGTCCTTAAGGATTAACTGTCTAAGAGTACGAACAAGTCACATAGCGGAGAGTCGGCAGCAGATGGGAGAGTTTGTCCTTGCTTTCCGTAAGCTGGCCCTCTCATGACAAGAATTGTCGTTTTAACCTTAACCAGTACAGGGTCTCTATGGAGATTGGCCTTCAATTTCTTTGAACCGGCTCAGGGTCTCTAGGCGAGATTAACTGGTAAGAGTTCGGCGGGTCACCTAGCGGAGTAGCATCAGCTTATAGGCAGGTTTAACCCTGTTTGGCTTCAGAGCCGATCAAGAGGGTGTGTAATCTACACCCGGTGGGTGAGAAGCCCCCAAGTGACCTTTGTTGATGGAGTCAACTGTTTGGCTTAAGAGCCGACCGAGAGGGTTTGATAAGCTACACCCGGTGGGTGGGAAGCCCCCTGGACGATCATGTTGACGGAGTCAACTATTTGGCTTGAGAGCCAACCGATAGGGTTCGATAAGCTACACCCGGTGGGTGGGAAGCACCCTGGACGATCATGTTGACGGAGTCAACTATTTGGCTCGAGAGCCAAACGATAGGGTTTGATAAGCTACACCCGGTGGGTGGGAAGCCCCCTGGACGATCATGTTGACGGAGTCAACTATTTGGCTTGAGAGCCGACCCATAGGGTTTGATAAGCTACACCCGGTGGGTGGGAAGCCCCCTGGACGATCATGTTGAGCCTTTTTGCACAGATTGAGATATGCGAAACGGAAGAGGCCCGGGCTTACAGGAAAGCCAAAAATATGATATTTACAATGATAGTGTACAATGTCGAGTCTCAACAACTTAGGTATAATAAGGCCGTAGATGCGCTATGTTCCACGACTGGCGGGTCTCCTGCCCCAAGGTATTTGAGTCGTCTCGGATGTCAATGAGGTAATATGACCCATTGTTGAGATTTCTGCTGACCACGAAAGGTCCTTCCCATGGAGGGGATAACTTGTGTGCATCTGTCTGATCTTGAATCAGTCATAGCACTAAGTCTCCTTCTTGAAATGTCCGGGTCTTGACTCTGCGGCTGTGGTAGCGACACAGGTCTTGCTGGTAAATCGCCGAATGAGCCGCCGCCAGATCACGTTCCTCTTCCAGGGCATCCAACGCGTCTTGACGCGCTGCCTCATTGTCAGCCTCAACGTAAGCCGCCATGCGTGTCGAGTCATGACGGATGTCACTTGGTAATACAGCTTCTGCACCGTAAACCTTGAAGAAAGGTGTATAACCCGTTGATCTGTTGGGAGTGGTTTTGATGCTCCATAAAACGGACGAAAAATCCTCCACCCAACAACCCGACGTTCGCTGCAAAGGAACCATGAGCAGGGGTTTGATAGCTCTCAAGATTTCTTTATTATCACACTCTGCTTGACCGTTTGACTGTGGGTGAACAACCGTAGAAACATCAAGCCGGATGTGTTCACTGTCACAGAATGCTTGCATAGCCCCCTTAGATAAATTCGTACCATTATCTGTGATGATACTATGAGGGTAACCAAAACGGTAGATCAGCTTCCTAATGAACTGAACCGTCGTAGCTGCGTCACACTTGCTCACAGGCTCAACTTCTACCCACTTGGTAAACTTGTCAACCGCCACCAGGAGGTGGGTCTGCTTATCCTTAGACCGCTTGAAAGGCCCAACCATATCCAGCCCCCAGATTGCAAACGGCCAAGTAATTGGAATCATGTGCAACTCTTGAGCCGGAACATGAGCACGCCGGCCAAACTTTTGACAACCGGCACACTTGCGAACCAGATCCTCTGCATCCTTGTGAGCCATCAGCCAAAAGAAACCATGCCTAAAAGCCTTGGCCACCAGAGACTTTGAGCCAGCGTGATGTCCACAGTCACATGCATTGATTTCATTCAAGATTTCCTTGCCCTCCTCAGGTGAGACACAACGTTGAAACACGCCGGTGACACTGCATTTATGCAACTCGCCATTGATTATTGTCATAGACTTGGACCGTATGGTGATCTGTCTGGCCAGATTTTCATCATCAGGTAACTCGCCACAAGTCAAGTACGCCAAGTAAGGCATAGTCCAATCCAGAGCATGTAGAGCCGCCACCAACTGTCCCTCCGGGTCAGGAATAGCTAAGTCTTCCTCTGAAAGTAACTTAACTAACGGGTGATGTAAGACATCCAAAAAGATGTTAGGCGGCACCGGCTTTTGCTGAGAGCCTAACCTTGACAGGGCATCAGCCGCCTCATTCCTACGACGATCAACATGATCCACTTGATAGCCCTTGAAGTCACCAGCAATGATATCCACTGCCTCACGATAAGCCGCCATCCGCGCATCCTTGGAGTCCCAAGTACCTGAAACATGCTAAGCCACAAGATCTGAGTCGCCGAAGCACCTAACCCGGCTTAAGTTCATCTCCTTAGCCACCCTGAGGGCATGGAGCAGGGCTTCATACTCAGCTGCATTGTTAGTACGAGGGAACATCAGTCACATCACATAACAGAACATGTCACCTTTGGGGGAGGTTAAGACAACGCCTGCCCCTGATCCTTCCACCTGCCTAGATCCATCAAAGTGTATTGTCCAATATGTGTTATCCGACTTTTCTTTGGGCATCTGACACTCTGTCCAGTCATTTATGAAATCCACCAGTGCTTGGGACTTCATAGCCGTACAAGGTACATATTTCATATTGAGAGGTCCAAGCTCCAACGCCCACTTAGCAATCCTGCCAGTGGCTTCTCTATTTTGAATTATGTCTCCCAACAGGGCAGAGCTGACCACGGTGATTTGGTGTCCTAAGAAATAGTGCTTCAGCTTGCGGTTGGCCGTGAACACCCCATATACTAGCTTCTGCCAATGTGGATATCTCTGCTTGGACTCTGTCAAGACCTCACTGGTATAATAAACCGTCCTCTGAACCGGATATTCCTTACCTTCCTCCTTGCACTCGACCACGATTGCCGCATTGACAGCCCTGTTGTTAGCCGCCACGTACAAGAGCAAGGGTTCTTTCTCAACCGGAGCGGCTAAGACCGGCGGCTCAATAAGCTGTTTCTTGAGCGCCTCAAACGCTTCATCCGCCGCCGCACTCCAGACAAAGTTGTCTATATTTTTCATCATTTGATATAAAGGGATGGCCTTCTCACCAAGACGGCTTATAAACCGGCTCAACGCGGCAATCCGTCCTACGAGGCATTGAACATCATTGGTGCACGCCGACTCAACTAGGTAGGTGATAGCCTTAATCTTTTCCAGGTTAGCTTCAATGCCACGATCCGAGACCAAAAATCCCAAGAGCTTGCCTGCTGGAACACCAAAGACACACTTCGTCGGGTTAAGCATCATCTTATAAACCCACAGATTGTCAAATGTCTCCTTCAGGTTGTCTAGCAGAGTCTCTTTCTTCCTTGACTTGATCACAATGTCATCTACATAGGCGTGAGCATTGCGCCCCATTTGGTTGTGAAGACAATTCTGCACACAACGCTGATAAGTCGCCTAGGCACTCTTGAGCCCGAAAGGCATAGGCACGTAGCAGAAGGCACCAAAAGGCGTGATGAAAGACGTCTTCTCCTGGTCCTTGACCGCCATCTTGATCTGATGATGTCCTGAATAAGCATCTAGGAAGGATAAACTCTCACAACCCGCCGTAGCATCGATGATCTGATCGATACGAGGGAGAGCAAAGGGATCAACCGAACAGGCCTTGTTGAGATCCGTGTAATTGTAATGACCCGACCTGAAAGGTCAAGTCTCCGGTGTTTCCGTACCATCCCAAGATCATGCTGGTACACACACGGTACATCAATGTATATATCAAAGGGAAATCACACAACCTTTTATTAACGAAATCTCATATCGAGTCCTTTATTACAATAATCATTACAATAAAGTGGCCGAAGGCCAACTCATGAGAATAACTAAGTCTTGCGGAAGCGTCATGGTAGATGAGTCCATCTGACTCCAAAGGGCATCTCACCAAGCGTAGAGCGTGTCCTCACTCCTGGTCGGAAAAGTACTCTGCAACATGATACGTTGCAGCCCTGTAGGTTAGCATATTGAATATGCCGGCAAAGTCACAAGAGAGGGGTGAAAAGATAATCCTCTAATATATATGCAATTATGGCAGGTGGAGTAGTAAGTTTTGCGTAAAGCCAATTTTCCTACAACAAGAGAGGGCTAAACAAAATTATTAATAAGTTGGTTGTTTAATGAGATGGTTCCACCAACCAATTCTCATACCCAAGTTATTAATACCCACATCATCATATTAATTGTGTTGAGAGTTCCGGAAGTTTCAGTTCCTTTGGCTCAAGTCGTCCATGACCGTGGACACGGCTAATCGATTAGGTTTGAGTACTCTGCAGAGCTTTGCACACGTTCCCCACAAGATTTGGTCGCCTTCGTTTGATTTCTCGCACTTCAGGGTGCTTGAGAAACGGATGACCAAAACATGGTCTTCCAAAGGGTTTCCCTGCGACTCTGTCGGTGCCCATCCTTTCCTACCATTCTTCTACATCTCGTAGCACCGCCTGTCCAGGGTCACCACGATATCCAACCAAGCCAGAGCCCATAATGACTTGTGGTTGTGCAGGTAAGCCTTGGGTCTTGAAGCATCCATCCATCTCTTTGTGCCTGGGCTGATCTTTCCGCGTCAATACTGGCCATCTCCAGCAACACCTAGGCAAATCCACTGGTTTCTCCAGGGTGCCGTTCAACCATCATCCACCCAGAGGTATGTTGAAAACTCGGAGTCTTGGAGTCTTGATCATTATGTAGGTCTTGAAATTATTAACTCTCTCAACTCTCATGAATCACACAACCAACCCCGTCTACTAATAGCATAGCAAAATGTAAAACAACGTTTCCCGGGGCCAATGTGTCAAGTGTTGAGGCGGTACCTACCACATGATACTACAACAATGTGACCAAGTTTCCAACTAACCTACTTTGCATGCAATTGGGGTGATGGAAGAACTAATGCAATAAAAACATGGGTAAAGGTGATCAAAGTGACTTGCCTGATTGATGATCTTCGTACGTGAGTGACTCTAAGTAACAAGCTTCGCACTCCGGATAATCTAACGAAGCAAACAAGAGCACTCAATAAGCATACAACAAAATATTGTAACTCACAACCATCAACCATGAACTAGTAACCAATCAAGACAAAACAATGCACAAATCACAAGCAAGAAAACACACAAAGTTTTGTTTTCTAGAAGATGATTGATAAAACACTACTAACATAATGAAACTATTTGTATTAACCAAAACAATAGTTGACAGCAAGAAAACAATAAAATATTTTATTAATAAACAGAATAAAATCAAATTAAGTTTGTTGGGAAAAACTTTAGTAAAGTTTTTTTTTAAGTTTTGATAAACACTATATGAACATAGTTTTACTAACAAAAGAGCAAAACAAAACTTATTATTTATTAACAAAAAATGTTCTTAACAGAAAAGAATGTACAAATAAACTTGTCTTAGAAAACAGAATTAAATTATTTAAAACTTTGTTGAAAGAAAAACTATTACTAACTAGTTGTTTCAATCAAATTAAACCTATTTGAAAAGAAGTTGTGATTCTATGTTAATAAAGAAACAAACTAAGAAAATTTACATTTTTTTAACAGTAAGTAAAACACTAAATGTTCAAGCAACATCACCTACTAAACAAAATAAAACTAAATCTAATTTAAACTAACTAAAAACTAAATAAATAAAACTATACTAACTAATAGGCAGAATCTGTTTATAGCTAGAACACTAATCAAAATCATCCTAAAAATACTCAAACTAAGCATGAAGATATTCCTAACTAAGACCAAACATTAGCAAAAAGATTCATATGAAAATATATTTTCAAACTCTAGTTATTCAGATTTGAATGATTTGAGCACATTTGATTAAATTCAAATTTTATAGTTCAAATTTGAAATTTAAAGTAACAGGGTGAAACTACATGAAAAATGTGAGCTAAAGCAAAAAGAATCAATTCAAAACACTAAACAGATTAAAAGATATAAACAAAACAAAATCAGAAAACCTTTTGTTAACTAAAACAAAACAGAAAATAGAAATAAAATCTACCGAACGGTCAGTGCTACGTGGCAAGTGGTGTTTGGCTAAGTGGGCGAGCGCTGGGTGACTGCGAACGGTCGACCGATCCATAGGGGAAAAGATTTGGGTTATTAAAACGTTCTAATCCTATGCGTTGACTACAGATCTGACGGTCCAGAGAAATCCGGCGACTTACAAAAGGGGAGGGAGGTGGTCTCCGGTGAGGACGGTGCTGGCCGGTGGTCGAAGCTGGTTGGGGAGGTTGCTCCGGTGGTCGAGGAGGACGTCGGAGAGGTCCAGGCGATGGCGGCTGGTGTCCAGTGTCGATTGGTGGTGACGGTGGGGCGAGGGGACTAGGGAGTCGACGGCCAGGAGCTCGGGGAGGGTTCGGTCGTGGCAGAGCTCCGACGAGCTCGAGGGGCAGTGCTCCGGCGAGGTGAGGAGTGAGGGGTTCGGGGGGAAATGGGGCGCGGAGCTGCCCGCTCTTATATAGGGCCATGGGTGGGGTTGGGGAAGAGGGGAGAGAGAGATCCGGCGAGGAGAAGAAACTGCCGGCGAGGGTTCGACGCGAGGTGAGTGATGACCGCGCGGGTCAGCGGGCGGTCGGGGTGGGGTCCGCTGTCAGAGAGAGGGAGGCGTCCGTTGCGCGTCGGTCGGCCGGCTCGAAATAATTTCGCGAGTAACTGCCCGTGGGCCGGCCCGTTTAAATACCAAAAACCGTTACTCTTTTTAATAGTCAGAGCAGTAAAACCTCTTTAAAAGCATTCAAAACATTTCTAAATATAGGAGTATTATATATCAAAATTAACAGAATAATAAATGCCATTTATTGAACATTTTTATTCTGTCATTTGAA
The DNA here is from genome assembly GCA_022496015.1 of Hordeum marinum. NCBI lineage: Eukaryota > Viridiplantae > Streptophyta > Magnoliopsida > Poales > Poaceae > Hordeum > Hordeum marinum. The sequence continues at coordinate 818,958 of JAAAWK010001153.1, read as the reverse complement.
TGCTTTGAAAAAATAATATTTTCAGAAATTGCCTAATTGTTTTTAAATCCTTTTTGCAAATATTTTCAAAACAACTCCTGGTTGTTTTTGTTCAAATAAATCACCAAATACTCCCTGGTGTGGAGTGTCATGTTCCTCGCCTCATATTTGAACATTTTACCAAGATTTTCAAATAGGTGAAAGCAACACATTGAAAGTAGAAAGGGGTTTCAGAAACTCAGAGAAGGCATTTCAACTAATACATACATGCAAGCAATGATGATGATAGATGCATAGCTATATTTCATAACATTCCAAAATGGAATTTTGGGATGTTACAGTAATCCACGCACATACGCCACGTGTCATTCTTCTTGAGCACGAGCATTGGGTTAGCAAGCCACTCCGGGTAAAAGACCTCAACGATGAAACCCGCCGCCAAGAGCCGGCGACCTCATCCCCGATGGCCTTGCGTCTCTCCTCATTGAACCGCCGCAGAAATTGTTTGACAGGTTTAAACTTAGTATCCACATTAAGGTTGTGCTCAGCAAACTCTCTCGGTACACCCGACATGTCAGCAGGTTTCCATGCAAAGATGTCCCGATTCTCACGGATGAATTCGATGAGCGCGCTTTCCTATTTGGGATCAATATTAGCCCCAATAGTGAACTGCTCAGATGAGTCGCCCGGATTGAAATCCACCAACTTGGTATCATCTGCCGAAAATTTGAGGGGCGGCTCAACCTCTATGGTAGACTTTTTCAGCGGGGTCATGTCCTCCGGGTCAACATTTTCCTTATAAAACTTGAGCTCTGCCTCAGCGCAACTTGATTCCGCGTAAGCTGCGTCTCCTTCCTCGCACTCGATAGCCGTATTCCAATCATCATGAATAGTAATCGTTCCTTTTGACCTGGGCATCTTGAGCTGCAAATAAACAGGCCTAGCCATGAACTTGGCGTAAGCCGGCCGCCCAAACAAAGCATGATAGGGGCTCTTGATTTTGACTTCTTCAAACCACAAAGATTCCACCCTGTATTTGTGCTCATCACCAAAGGCAACTTCCAAAGAAATCCTACCCACGGGGTAAGCTGACTTGCCAGGCACCACACCATGAAATACTGTCGAGGAAGGCCTAAGGTCTGTGTCAACCAGCTTCATCCGCCGAAAGGTGTAATAGTACAGGATATTGATGCTACTGCCACCATCCATAAGTACCTTATTTAACATATATCCTCCCACTTGGGGGGAAACTACCAAGGCTAGCTGCCCCGGGTCATCAACACGTGGCGGGTGATCCTCCCGGCTCCATGTTATGTCATACTCAGACCACTTCAAGTATTGCGGTAGAGCCGGCGCGATTGCATTAACCGTCCGCTTGCGCAACTTCTGATCCCGCTTGTTAAAACTAGTCGTAAAAACATGGCACTGACCCAAGTTGAGCTGCTTTGGGTTACTCAGATAGCCAGACCGATTATGATGCTGCTCATTATTGCCACCAGATTGCTGATGATGTCCTCCTTGGTTGCCCTGGCCATGATGACTGGATCCTGAGCCGCCTAACCCAAACCCGGCTCCTGTCCCGCCTGGTCCTGAACCGCCGAGCAGGCCACCACCACCGTAGTTATGCTGTCACATGCTATAGTCCTTGAACTTCTGCATGATGCGGCAATTGCCCCACGTGTGACCCGCCAGCCTCTCGGGCCGGCTATGCTCCGGACAAGGTTTGTTGAGAATTTCCTCCAAGTAGAAAGGAGCCTTACCCTTATTAAAAGGTGGTCTAAATTTCCCATTGCCCTTAGGACGATAGTTGCCGGTGCTGGAATTTGCCACCAATTCTGACCCGCCATCTGGGTTCTTCCTCTTGCTTTGGTTACCATTGCCTACCGCACCCTTGCCATGGTAAGTCTTTTTACCTTGGCCAGTTTTCTCTTCATCAGAACCTGGATCCTTCGTATTATCTAAGTCGGCGTATTTGGTGAGAGCCGCCATGAGCTCCCCCATGTCTTGACACGTGCGCTTGAGCCGGCCAAGTTTCTGCTTCAAAGGTATAAAGTGGCAATTCTTTGGCAGGATTAGAACCGCTTGAGCCGCCGTGATCTGCTCAGATGAGTGGATGATAGTTCAAACTCGCTGGACCCAATGATGAGCCGACTCATTTTCCTGTTGCACAAAGTGATCTAAACCCACAATCATCATGGGCTGCTTGCACGTTCCTTGAATTTTTTTTGATGAACTTTTCCTTCAACTCGGCCCAGGAGTTGATGGTGTTGGGTGGCAAATCCATCAACCACGTGGGAGCCGGCCCTTCCAGCATCATGATAAAATATTTGGCACATACTGCGTCATTGACGTCCAACATCTCCATAGCCAGCTCATAGCTTTTGATCCAGGCCTCTGGAGGTAACTCGGCGGTGTAATTCAGAACCTTGCGAGGACCTTTGAAATCCTTCGGCAGCGACTCGTTTTGCAGAGCCGACACCAAACACGGCACACCCACGGCCCGAGTAGTCACTCCCACTCCAACTAAGACGAAAGGCACGGGCTCTTGGTGAGCCGACGCTGCCCGAGCCGCCGCCTCTTGCTGCCGTCTCACCTGGTCTACAAGCGCCTGTGCATCTAAAGCCGCCTGATCATCCCCTGGAGCACCCCGATGCCGATCACTGCTAGAGATTGCCGGCGACTCATAGCGCCGGCTAAAGCTGCGGCTGGGGAGAGGGGTTGAATGGACACGGCTCCGACTGTAGGCATATTTCTCTTACTAGGCCATCTCCTAGATCTCGGTCAAGGAGTTGCAACTAGCTTCTGGTGTTTGTAGGAAAAGTGTTGGCAGCCGTGCATAGTGCTGCCCGACGGCGTGGACTGTGATGCGGTATAGGCATAGTGGCACGGTGTACCAAGTGGCACCCGAAGGGTGGGCTTGGGAACCCTGCGCACATCGTTTGAGGCCGTAGCAGAAACTTTGGCCGGACTTCCGTGCGGGTTCAGTCTCAAATAGACGATAAATCTGGACTAGGGTCTTGTGTGATTGACGGTCGTGGCCGACACCCATGCTAGTGCTTCCGCTTGAAGGTTGCCGAGATGCATGACGTGCATATGGTCATAAGTGGCGAGGGCATGTGTGAAGAAGTACACCCCTACAGGGTTATGAATCTATTTGAATAGTCGCGTCCTCGGATATGGACACCGCAAAGTGATGTGATGTGTTACCGGCTGGATTCCTATGGCTTAGGATCGGGGTCCCGACAGCTTTGGTATCAGAGCTTGACTGCCTGTAGGACTACCAAGCCAAACTGGTCGATGTTGAGTCTAGAACTGCTTTAGTTATATAAGGGAATTGATTGTGGAAGGGAATGTAAGGCTCTTTTTACTCCTTTCCTTGTGTCATTCTAATTCTGAGTCACCCTCTTCTTTATTCTACGGGGATTAAGAACTAGGCTTTCTCATCTATCTATCAGGATGACGAGTTACTATGCTAGAGACCTATAGGAAAGTTGTTGTCCTCCTGGATCAGTGTCTCCATAAGAATTAATTGTTATGTTGTCAGTTGTCTTGCAGGTTGCCTCATATTTCATGCCCGTACAGCCGTTATGCTGTCCGAGTTATCCAAGATCTCTAAAATTATCTGATGCAATTGCAAAACCCTTCCATCTTGAGTCAATGTCTTTCAGGCCGGACAAAGCACACTAATTGTTGAGTTGAGGTACTATATTACCTCGACGTGTTTGATGAAGGTGTTTAGGAAACCATGTTGTTTCAGTGAACAGTCCAATAGTCTAGTTGTGTCTTTTGTTTCTAGTGTGATAATTCTGGCCATCATTATCGAAAGCATGCCGTGATGCTACTTAGTCAATAGGCATTCTGTATCTGGGTTCTTGAACCCAAGGATCATTCTGCTCACTCCCGTTGATAGTATTTGCTCGTTTCTTTGGGATATTAGTAACCTTGTTATAGTCTTCAAGGTCCATGGTATATCATTCTTCCAATACCATGATCTATTGTGGCAGAAGTTCCTTGTGATCTTAATATCACAACAAGAGTGCTCGTGATGAGTCCTCCATTTCATAGTCACGAGCCTGCCAATTCTTTCATTTCTTCATGGATTATCTAGAAGAAACATGTTGAACTCCGTTTGACATATTCAATCCATGCATCTACAACTCAAGAAAAATCATGTGCTCTTGAGTTGCCCCTCTTCAATTGTATTCTGACCTTCAGCTATCAGTGGATAGTCAAGCGTATGTCATGCATTTGTGTTTTGAATGTCGACTATTCTTGTGGACTGTCAACCCATTCTATTTAGAATGGCTAGGAGAAGCAAACTCCCGTACCTCATCCATTTCATGGATTGGGTCAAAGCAGTTGTATTCCCCAGATCAAAATGCCGATCCAGCTTTTCCTCTGTTCTACCTTGAGGTATTACCCACTTCATGTCAAGATTATCATGAGAACTGCACTCCCTCTTATGAAATCTTGATCTAGTGATACTTCTCGCCATCATCATTCATTCCTCAGTCTTTGTGTTGTCTGTAACCAGAACACCGACAAGTGAATCGTGATGCGCGTAATCAATACTCCTAGCAACTTTGTTACTTGGTAGTTAATGGACAATAATTTCATCCTTAGTATGTTGGTTATTGAATCACCACTAGTCTAAAGATTGATCGTGCTACCAAGTCCATTTTCCATGGTGCACTTTTCGATCAATGAGTTAGGATTGTATAAATCTTTCGCTCTGTTGATCATATCATCTTGCCCTGAAAAGTGAGATTGTTGTCGAGCTTAATAACATATTGGTGGTTCGTGATTTTCTGGATATTTTCTCGAAAGTATCACCAGGCTGTCCCCTGACAATTATGTTGAGTTCGTGATCAAGATGGGTTTTATATAAACCACCTTTCTCCAAGAATCTGTATTGGATACCCCAAAACTAGTTGGTTAAGCTAAACAACAACTTGGAGAGTTGAAAGATAAAAGCTTGACCTAACTTAGCTCATGTCAAAGGGATATCTTTGTGTTTTTGTGCATGTGTGTGTAGAAGAAAGATGATATCTTGATAAGTTGATAATTGTGATCAACTGTTGTATTTATTGTCTTTTTCAATCTTTAATTTGAGTTTGGGCTATCATCAAATCAAAATCAGAGCCAAAGATTGTCCTAATGTTGTTTTTACTCGTGGATGTATCCTCGAGCACACACCATTATATCCTTTGGTCTGACCAATGCTATCACCTTGTTCTCATAGTTGTGGAATTCTATCTATATGGATATCTCGATGAATTATGATTGAGCCTATCGACAACATTTTCATCTGTTCCATGATTCAAGATGAACATTAACCTAGTGTTGGAAACTTTTGTAGGCAATATCTCCGTGTTCTGTACATGAAGCATATGTTTGGTGTAAGAAGTGACTTACTCTTAGTTCATGTGCATATGGTGCAAGTTGCCACCATGAACTTGAGAAAGGTCGTTTTGTTTTCGTAGGAAGCATCCCAAGTCAGTCATGCATGTGCGAAGTATTCTATGGTTTGATAGACTGATGATCTCCATTCCATATGCAATCCCTAGCACACCAAGCCACTGATTGACTTGTTTAAGGCAAAGAAGTTCCTTCTTAAGACCTATCCGTACGACTTAAGCAAGGACTTCATTACCCCAATGATTGTTCCTACCCCGAACTTGGTAGTGTTTTATTGAAAGGCCATGTGATCATGCTTGTCTTGGACATCGTGTTCACTTGTGCCTTGCAATCCAACTCATATTTTGGAGTTGGCTTTCGCAGTTCATCTCTTGAGAATTCCGCAATGTCATCTCGTCGATTTGTGTTGCAAACTTTCCAGTTCAGACATGTTGAGTCTGAAATATCCTGGCACCAACCAGATCTGAATCTCAGGCAGATACAATGGTTGGGACGTTTCCCCAAGAATTATAATATTGGTCTCTCTGTAACCCGGCAAATGGATGTTGTGGCTAACATACCTATCCGTAAGACCTACTATTATAATATCTTGTTTCAGCAACTTGGCCACTTCCCGATGAGGTTTCGTATGACTTGTCCTAGAAGTTTATCCTTATGGACCCTTGAGCTCCCGAAGTCCGACCTTTTACCTGATGTGATGGATATTAAGAATTATCTATAATCAGGATATACTAGTACACCAAGGAGAACATTATAAGCGGAGTGCTAAATGTCTCTCGGTCGATCATCCAGATTACGTTTCCTTGGCATAGCTAAGGTGAAATCTGAGAAAGTGTTGTCTTCCTTTGCATCTACATCCTCCATCATTATTCATCATGGTAGTATGAGCTGTTGCCAGGATCCTTGGCACGGATGTTGGTAAAAACCCTAATGAGTATGGAAATGCTCAAGTTCTTGAGAGCATGCTCAAACACTGGGTTATACTCTCGGTATTAATTGGAATGTGCCTTCCGTTGCTGAGTTGTTTTATAACTCTAATTTCCCTCCGATCTGAGTATGCCATTCTTTGAATTCCTTCCAAGGATCGTTCGCGAATTTCCTTAGGCTGGTACGAAGAGTTCAATGATCTTTGTATCAAAAGTAATTCTTTTTGCCACTTAAGGGATAATCCTATGTGTCACCTTCCCTAAGGTGCCCGTTATGGTATGAAGGGCAACTAACTCCTCGCTACTTTGAAACCTCGTCACCATCTCCTTAAGTGTGGAATTGTTGCCTACCAAATTGATCCTCGACATCTATCTCATTCCATCCCTTTTGACATGTTTTGTGTCTCAGCTCGAGAGATGTTATCACATCTCATTCCATGAGTTGATCATGAGTCGCTCGATCCTTGTGAAGATCGATTCCCGTAGAGTTTCCTGTTCCTCTTGTCATCATGTTTGGGTGAAGATCCCGAACTGAAAGAAGTCAAGATGATGAAATGAAGCAACACCTTCGAGAAGGGCAATTGGATCATGAACATTGTGTTAGTTTTGTGTCCCCTTCTGTCTTCTTACCCTACGCCTGAATCTCGGGACGAGATTCTTGTTTAGTGGGGGCGAGTTGTCACAGCCCTAGAATTTATTGCAATTAATTTTATTAGATGCATCAGTGAGAATCCATGCATCATGTTAAACTCAAATGAATTTGAAATAAGGAATGAATCAAGCCTCACAGAGATTTTTTGTCAAAAGAGCAATATAAAAATTACCTCAAATAAGTCCAAGAAAATGTCCCTGGTATCCTAAGTAAATATTGGCATGAGGAAAAATCCAAACCAATATTTTAGGAATCGCAGAACTATTTATATTGGGCATTTGAGTTAAACCACCAATTATTTGAATTGGATTTATATTATATTCATATTAAATATAAATCCTAATATCCAGGAAATTCTTATGTGGCTCTGGATATTGTACTTCCACCCACATATCTATTTTCACAAGATTTTAAAATGATTTGGTTTTTGAATCAAATCAAAAAATATTAAGTAAAAAAAAAGCAAAACAGAAATAAAAAAGGGGGAGCCACTTACCTTGCCCAGAACGTGGCCCAGTCCACCAAGGGCATGAGTGTCCTCTTCCTCTTGCTAGGAGGAGAAGCACCTGTGTGTCGGGCATGCCTGCACCGCAGCCACCTCCTCCCTCTGTGCTTGGCCCCCCTGTGATCATCTCCTCGCACGTGTAGGTGCCCCACAACCCCGTCTTGTTCTCCCCTCTCCCTCTGGTCCCTCTGCCTCCTCTCTCCCCCAGAACTGAGAGCGCCGCTCGCCGCCGTCCGCTGCTGCTGCACCCTCCGGCCATGCCTCGCATCGCTGTGCTGCACCGAGCTTCGTCGGGTCATGCTTGTCCTCTCTGTGGAGCTTCGCTTCGCAGGAAGCCCTATGCTGCCGCTTCGGCCGTCGTCTTCAACCTTCGGCCCGAGAGATTGTCGGCGACCCTGCGCTCGCCTTGCTCCCTCCCTGAGCCCGCCCTCGACGCCATCGAGCCCCCCGTGAGCCGCCGCATCCATTCCCTTTCTTCCCCAGCTCTTCTCGTGCCCCCTAGTCCTTAGCGTCGCCACGGCCAAACTTCGGCCATCGCAAAGGTCGTCGTGGCCGTCATCCCCGGCCACCCCGAAGCCTACCGCGTGCTCCCCTGGATGTGCGCGGGGATGGGCTCCCCTGTGGTGCCCTCAGCGCCGCTAGCCGCCCCCTGCAGTGTCGCCCCAAGAAACGCCAGCGAGCCACCGTGGCAGGATTTGGTCGCCGGTGGCTAACCCCGGCCGGTCTGACGTGGCATGATTAGCTTAAGAGCTAATCACCCATTAATCCCCCATGTTAGTTTAATTAACCCATAGTTAATGGCGAGTCACTGACATGCGGGTCCCAGTGTCAAGTTTGACATGGATCCGTGTCTGTTGACCGACTGACGTGATGAAGATGTCATGCTGACGCAGTAAATAATTTATTTAACAAAAATATTTCAGAAAATGATACAAACTTCAAAAAATCATAGAAAATAATCTGTAAGTCAGATGAAAATTTATATACGAAAAATGATCAAAAAAATTCAATGAATCTGTTTATGCCATGATCATGTTTGTTTGAGAAAGTTAACATCCCGAAGTAAGACATTAAATGATTAGGGTAAAGTAATAAATAGTGTTGAAGTTGGAATTTAGCATATATTTGAATTCCACTTCACTTAATATGACTATCTATTGCACTAGGTCGATTCAATACTTAACATGACATATCATGCATCATGTTTGTTGCATCACACTAAATGTGTTCCTTCTTTCTGTTTGCCGATGTTTCTTCCTTCTCGGTAGACGATGGTTCCGACGATGTGACCATTGACACTAATGAAGAGAAGTATTATCTTCAGGACTGTCAGGCAAGCAAACCCCCTTGAGCATACTGATATGAACCCACTCTCTTGCTCCTGCCCTCTTTTACTGCATTAGGACAACAACGATTCAATTGTTACATGTTCTCGGTACTTGAACCCATTCCTTTGCACGACCTGTCTTTGCCACGGTAAATAGATGAAAAAACTTAGCATGAGTAGCAACTGCTTGAGCCTTGTTGTGCTTACTCATCCATGCTTGCTTACATACTATGCCTGTTATGCTTAAAGTCATGTCATATCGGGTCTGATCCATCTGGACGATGAATCGGAATGGCAGTGTTCATGTCCTGCTGTGTGAGAGCTAAGTGTGTGAACACGATTTGGTAAAGGTAGCGATGAGAGGCCATGTAGGAGTACATGGCGGGTTGTCTCATTGGGACCATCCTTAAGAACTGTGTTCTTTGTTTGTGATCCAAGACAGTTACTACCACACGTTGGGCCCTGAAATATGACCCCGCTCAACTTATTAATCGCCTAGATCTCTGTAGAGGAGTTGCAACTAGTTTCTGGTGTTTCTAGGAAAAGTGTTAGCGGCCGTGCATAGCGCTGCCCGACGGGGTGGACTGTGATGCGGTATAGGCACAGTGGCATGGTGTACCAAGTGGCACCCGAATGGTGGGCTTGGAAACCCCGCACACATCGTTTGAGGCCATAGCGGAAACTTTGGCCGGACTTCCGTGCGGGTTCAGTCTCAAATAGGAGATAAACCTCGACTAGGGTCTTGTGTGATTGACGGTCGTGGCCGATGCCCACGCCAGTGCTTCCGCTTGAAGGTTGCCAAGATGCATGACGTGCATACGGTGATAAGTGGCGAGAGCATGTGTGAAGAAGTACACCCCTGCAGGGTTATGAATCTGTTCGAATAGTCGCGTCCTCGGATATGAACTACTTGGAGAACTTATGTAGTTCATAGACAACTTAAAGTGGATACTCTAAAATACGCAAGATAAGCATGAGTGCTATGGATGCCCTTCTCGTAGGGAGACGGGAGTGGATCCATAGTGGTGTATTGATATGGTGAATGTGTGGACTTGTGTGCGCTATCCCACCTCAAAATAAAACACTCGTAGTCGTAGTACAGGTTAGCCAACAGTCAAAGCAGGCTTGTTGCAATAAACTCCACAAACCCCTTCATTGATATTGATGCATATGTAGTTAGTTCGGATGTAAGTCTTGCTGAGTACCCTTGTACTCCAGTTTGCTTAATTTATGTTTTTGCAGAGGAGACAACAGTCTCATTAGTGGTATTTGCTATGTCAAGTTCGATGTTGACCGGATTAGCTTGGGAATCCCAGACAGAGGTCTGGTTCCTTTGGTAGGGTCATTGTAGCTTTTCAGACTCCTCTAGCCACTTTTGTAGATGTTTGTACCCAGACATGATTAACTTCCGCTTGTTGTTTGAATGCTATGAATGTTGGGTCTTTTGACCTCTACTTGTAACATCTTATTGTGTTGGCTCTTCCGAGCCTTCTAAATAAATGTTGTAATGTTGTATGGTTATGTTGTGATGCCATAGTTGTATCTATGCATATCGGGCATGTCGTGCCTACGTGTGAAGTGCAACGGTATGTATGGGATTTGACACCTAGTTGTGTGCCTTTAGTAGTACTTTATAGGGAAATGCCTCTTTGTGCTTCCACCAAGCCTTGGTTGCTTGCTACTGCTCTGGACACATTGATTGATTGGCATGTATCCTTCTTTGTTGCTGTGTCTGTCCCTTCGGGGAAATGTCTCGCAGTGTAATGGAGTCCCTATAGCCTGCTATGACTCGTCTACGTGTAGTGATGACATTTATGTCCCATGGCGTAATAGAGTCCTTGTAGCTTTCTATGACTCGTCTACACACGCTAGAGATCGACACCTGCATTGTTGGGTTACGTATGCCTATCCCTGTACGGATGTGCCACTTGGGTTCTACGACTAGTCATGTTGGCCCGGGTTCTTTGACATTTGTATGCTAGCAACACATTCACATATGTGATTCAAAATACGCAACCGGTCCCGGTCCAGGTAAGGTGGCAGCCATGGAGATAACCGTGCGTGAGACTTCAAAGTGATGTACTGTGAGATTCCTTCATGATGCTACTGAAATTTATTATGAGGGAGGAACATATTCTTGTAGGAATTGCAATAATATCAAGTTTCTTCTCTATGTGTTCAAAGTTTTGAAGTTATGCTTGTTTGGCCTTCCTATGCTAGTTGATTCTTGTTCCCATAAATTGTTTGCTAACAAAATCCCTATGCATAGGAAGTGGGTTAGACTTAAATGTGCTTGTCATGAGATTCAAGATGCTTTCTTGCATGTTTCAATTACTACTTTTTATGTGAGCATCATTGAAATCATTATGCCTAGCTAGGGGCGTAAAACAATAGCGCTTGTTGGGAGGCAACCCAATTTTAATTTTTTTTGTTTTGTTTTTTGCTTCTGTTTTTGAGTGTTTACCACATTATTACTTATGTAGTAATTTTGTTTTGGTGTTTCAATTAGTGTTTGAGCCAAGTAAAACCTTTGGGGTGATCTATGGTAGTTGTTGATTTGATCATGTTGAAAAACAGAAACTTTTGCGCTCAGTCCAGGAATTTTCTAAATTTTTCAGAGCGTCTTATGAGTCTGAATTTTTCACAAAAGATGCATATATAAATTTCCCAGATTGTCCTAAGTTTTCAGAATTGTTTGATTTACATAACTATATGAAGTTGTCGGATTGCTACAGTCTGTTCTCTTTTTGACAGATTTTGTTTTCCATGAGTTGTTTGTCTATTTTGATGAATCTATGGGTTGTATCATGGGGTATGAACCATGAAGAAGTTACAATACAGTAGGTATAACACCAATATAAATAAATAATGAGTTCAAAACAATACCTAAAGTGGTGATTTATTTTCTTATACTAACGGATCTCACGAGTTTTCTATTAAGTTTGTGTTGTGAAGTTTTCATGTTTTGGGTAAAGATTTGATGTACTATGGAATAAGGTGTGGCAAGAGCATAAGATTGGCGATTCCCAAGGCACCCCAAGTCATATTCAAGGATGCAAAAGAGCCTAAGCTTGGGTATGCCCCGGAAGGCATCCCCTCTTTCGTCTACAATCCATTGGTAAATTTACTTGAGGCTATATTTTTATTCACCAGATGATATGTGTTTTCCTTGGAGCGTGTTGTTTGATATGAGTCTTTGCTTTTTAGTTTTCCACAATAATCCTTGCTTCAGACATATTTTGAGAGAGACACGCTGAATCGCTAATTTGTTAGAATACTCTATGTGCTTCACTTATATCTTTTAAGTTGGGCAATTTTGCTCTATATGCTTCGCTTATATCTTTTAGAGCATGGTGGTATTTTTGTTTTATAGAAATGCTTGAACTCACGTACCTCACTTATAATATTTTGAGAGTTTCTAAAAAAAACATGGTAATTGGTCTAGGTTATGAATTTAGTCCTAATATGATAGGCATCCAAAAGGGATATAATAAAAACTTCCATATTAAGTGCATTGAGTATTTTATGCGAAGTTTGATTCCTTGCATAAAGTTTTGAGATATAAAGATGGTAATGTTAAGAGACATGTTAGGAAGTAAATTGTGATTTGGTAAAAATACTTTGTAAAGGTTTGTGATTCCCGTAGCATGCACGTATGGTAAACCTCTATGTAAGGAAGTCGGAGCATGACTTGTTTATAGATTGTTGACCTTTGTGTGAGGGTCGTGGGCGCGCGATGGTTAACTCCTACCACCCCCCACTAGGAGAACGCGTTTAATGCTTTGCTTCCATGACTAATATACTTTTGCAATAAGTATGTGAGTTCTTTATGACTAATGTTGAGTTCTTGGATTATACGCACTCTCACCCTTCCACTTTTGCTAGCCTCTCTAGTACCACGCAACTTTCGCCGGTGCAATAAAAACCTTCCTCAAAACAGCCACCATATACATTCCTCAAAACAGCCACCATATACCTTCCTAAAAATAGCCACCATATATCTTTCCTCAAAACAGCCACCATACCTACCTATTATGGCATTTCCATAGCCATTCCGAGATATATTGCCATGCAACTTCCACCGTTTCCTTCTATGACATGCACACCATCACTTCCATATTGCATATAGAGTCATATTTTGTCATAGGTATCGAGTTGTAATTTTTCTTTTGAGTTGTAAGTAAATAAAAGTGTGATGATTTTCATTATAGAGCATGTCCCATGTGAGGAAAGGATGATGGAAGCTATGATTCCCTTATTAGTAGGGATGAGAGTTTGGACTTTATGAAAAATAAAAGAGGCCAGCGAAGCCCAAATAAAAAAATAGTAATGAATAAAAGAGGCCTTATATGCCAAAAAAAAATGAGAGAAAAGAGAGAAGGGACATTGCTACTACCTTTTGCCACACTTGTGCTTCAAAGTAGCACCACGATCTTCATGTTAGAGAGTCTCCTATTTTGTCACTTTCATATAGCTAGTGGAATATTTTTCTTCATGATGCACGTCCACTTAGTTTCTTTTTGAGCTTTCATACACTTATAGCTCTAGTGCATCTATTGCATGGCAATCCCTACTCACTCACATTGATATGTATTGATGGGCATCTCCATAGCCCGTTGAGACGCCTAGTTGATGTGAGACTATCTTCTCCCTTTTCCTTGACAACCTCCACCATATTCTATTCCACCTATAGTGCTATAACTATGGCTCGCTCTCATGTATTGCATGAGAGTTGAAAAAGTTTGAGAAAATGGGTGTGAAAACAATTGCTTGACTTTTCATCGGGGGTGTGCATGATGTAAATACTTTGTGTTGGGAAGATGGAGCATAGCCAGACCATATGATATTGTATGGATAACTTTCTTTTGCCATTATATTTTGAAGAGGTACAATTGCTTTTCTAGTATGCTTGAAATGTTATTGTTTTGAGTCTTGTGAATTTGAATATTCATGCCACAATAAAGAATATTACTTGGATAAATTTTTTAGGTAGCACTCCACATCAAAAATTCTGTTTTTTTCATTTACCTACACGAGGACGAGCGGGAATTAAGCTTGGGGATGCTGATACGTCTCCAACGTATCTATATTTTTTATGATGGCATGCTATTATATTATCTGTTTTGGATGTTTTATACGCATTAATATGCTATTTTATATTATTTTTGGGACTAACCTATTAATCTAGAGCCAAGTGCGAGTTTTAGTTTTTTCCTTGTTTTTAAGTTTTGCAGATATGGAATATTAAACAGAGTCCAAACGGAAAAAAACCTTTGGAAGGAATTTTTCTGGAAGGAAACAAGTCATCCAAGCTTGGAGTGCACGTCAGGGGAGGTGCCACGGCACCAGAATCCTGCTAGGCGCCCCCCTGGCCGCGCCTAGCAGGCTTGTCGCCTCCTGGCAGGTCTTCTAACCCTAGGACTTGGCCTATAAATAACCAAATATTCCCCAACGTTCGAAGAAGCCATGAAAATACTTTTCCGCCGCCGGAAGCCTCCGTTCCCGAGAGATCCAATCTTGGAGCCTTCTTCGGTAATCTGCCAGAGGGGGAATCGATCACGGAGGGCATCTACATCAACTCCATTACCCCTTCGATGATGCGTGAGTAGTCCACCACAGACCTATGGGGCCATAGCTAGTAGCTAGATGGCTTCTTCTCTCTATTTGATCTTCAATACCATGTTCTTCATCATCTTCATGAAGATCTATCTGATGTAATCTTCTTTTGTGGTGTGTTTGTCAAGATCCGATGAATTGTGAGTTGATGTTCAAATTATCCATGAATCTTATTTGAATCTCCTCTAATTTCTTAAATGCATGATTTCATATCCTTGCAAGTCACTTCGAGTTATTGGTTTGGTTTGGCCAACTAGATTGGTAATTCTTGCAATGGGAGAAGTGCTTGGTTTTGGGTTCAATCTTGCGGTGTCCTCACCCAGTGACAAAGTAGGGGTAGCGAGGCACGTATTGTATTGTTACCATCAAGGGTAACAAGATGGGGTTTTCATCATATTGCTTGAGTTTATCCCTCTACATCATGTCATATTTCTTAATGCGTTACTCTGTTCTTCATGAACTTAATACTCTAGATGCAGGCAAGAGTCACTCGATTTGTGGAGTAATAGTAGTAGATGTAGAATGGTTTCGGTCTACTTGTCACGGACGTGATGCCTATATGCATGATCATTGCCTTGGATAACTACATGATTATTTGCTTTTCTATCAATTGCTTGACAGTAATTTGTTTACGCACCATGATATTTGCCTTCAACAGAGAAGCCTCTAGTGAAACCTATGGCCCCCGGGTCTATTTTCCATCATATATTTTCAGATCTATACTTGCTGCAATTTATTTACCATTTACTTTCCGCACTCGTTACATCTATCTCTATCAGATCTAATCCTTGCGAATAACCATGAAGGGATTGACAACCCCTTGATAGTGTTGGGTGCAAGAGTTTGATTATTCATGTAGGTGCATCCATTGGTGAGTTGCTTGTTCCTCCTACTGGATTGATACCTTGGTTCTCAAAAACTGAGGGAAATACTTATCTACTTCGTTGCATCACCCATTCCTCTTCAAGGTAAAACCAACGCATGCTCAAGAGGTAGCAGGAGGCACGGAACACCATCAAGTTATTACAGACATCGGTGGCTCAGCAAGAAAAGTTTACGTATAGCCAAAGTCGTGTGCACTCCACCCCCGTCCCAAGCCGTAGCTACAGCAGACGCATAGAGTCGCCGACGGTTTCTAGCAGCGAGCGACGACATAACCTGCCCTATGATGACCCTCCCGTACCAACGCCCAGGAGATCCTAGACAGAGGCAGAGTCCATCAGGGAGGGACCCTGGTGACAGATTACATGGAGATTCCTGAGCCGGCTCCGGTAACCCCTTCAACCTCGGTGGGAGCCGGAGTTTCATCGAAGGGCATTTGTGGGCCTTGCTTAATAGCAGCACTACGTAATGAGTGCTTGCCTAAGGACTTTAAAAGGCAAGCAAAGTGCCTAACTATACGACTGATCTACCTCAAGAAGCCTGGATCAAGCGCTATGAGCTCCCCATGGAGATGTTGGATATTAGTGAGGTTGTGTGTGCGAAATACTTCATCATGATGTTGGACGGACCGGCTCGTACATGGTTAAAGAGGCTGCCCCGCAATACCATTGCTTCCTGGGCTGAGTTGAAAGCACGGTATATCAAGAATTTCTGAGGAACATGCAAGCAGCCTATGACAATTGTTGACCTCGATCATTGTGTGCATCATGAGGATGAGTCGGCCCATCATTGGGTACAACGGGTTTCGACTATTATCCACTCATATGATAATATCTCGATGGCTCAGGCGGTCCTGATTTTGGAGAAAATTATCACATTTTACCCCTTAAGCAGAAGCTCGGGCGGTTGAAGCATTCCTGTCAGTACATGGGTGAGCTCATGTCGGCACTTACCAAATATGCAGATTCAGATACTACTAAGGACCTAGGGTCTGATGAGGAGAAATCGGCTGAGAGTAAGAAGAACAACGGCGGCAAGGGTTGTTACGTCCATTTTGCATCATGTTTAATGTTGATATTTATTGCAGTATGGGTTGTTATTACACGTTATGGTACAATACTTATGCCTTTTCTCTCTTATTTTACAAGGTTTACATGAAGAGGGAGAATGCTGGTAGCTGGAATTCTGGACTAAGAAAGGAGAAAATATGATATACCTATTCTGCACAACTCCAAAAGTCCCAAAAATTTACAGAGAATTATTTTGGAATATATAAAAAATACTAGGCAAACAGATACCAGAGGGGGGCCATTAGGAGGTGGCAAGCCTGCTAGGCGCAGCCACCCCCTAGGCCATGCCTAGCAGGCTTGTGACCCACCTGGCAGGTCCTCGACGGCCATCTTCTACTATATGGAGGGTTTTGACCTGGAAAAAATCATAAGGAATCTTTCGAGACGATGTGTCGCCGTCTCGAGGCGGAACTTGGACAGAACCAATATAGAGCTCCGGCAGGGCTGTTCTGCCGGGGAAACTTTCCTCCCTAAGGGGGAAATCGAAGCCATCGTCATCACCAACGATCCTATCATCGAGAGGGAATCAATATCCATCTACATCTTCACCAGCACCATCTCCTCTCCAAACCCTAGTTCATCACTTGTATCCGATCTTTGTCTCAATCCTCAGACTGGTACATGTGGGTTGCTAGTTGTATTGATTACTCCTTGTAGTGGATGCTAGTTGGTTTACTTGGTGGAAGATCATATGTTTAGATCCTTTATAATAATTAATACACCTTTGATTATGAACATGAACATGTTTTGTCAGTAGTTACGTTCATCCTAAGGACATGGGATAAGTCTTGTTATAAGTAATCATGTGAATTTGGTATTCGTTCGATATTTTGATGAGATGTATGTTGTCTCTCCTCTAGTGGTGTTATGTGAACGTCGACTACATAACACTTCACCATTATTTGCGCCTAGCGGAAGGCATTGGGAAGTAATAAGTATATGATGGGTTGCTAGAGTGATAGAAGCTTAAACCCTAGTTTATGTGTTGCTTCATAAGGGGCTGATTTGGATCCTATGTTCCATGCTATGGTTAGGTTTACCTTAATTCTTCTTCCATCGTTGCGGATGCTGTGCTTTATATACGAGTTTGTCCAGGCCTGTCCTTTGCTAAAAAAAGGATTGGGCTACCTTGCTGCAACTTTTCTACGCTTGTTACTTGTTACTCGTTACAAATTATCTTATCACAATACTATTTGTTACCGATAATTTTAGTGCTTGCAGAGAATACCTTACTAGAAACCGCTTGTCATTTCCTTCTACTCCTCATTGGGTTCGACACTCTTACTTATCGAAAGGACTACGATAGATCCCCTACAATTTTGGGTCATCAAAACTCTTTTCTGGAGCTGTTGCCGTGGAGTGAAGCGCCTTTGGTAAGTGGAATCTGGTAAGGAAGAATTTATATAGTGTGCTGAAATTTACTGTCACTTGTTACTATGGAAAGTAATCCTTTGAGGGGCTTGTTCGGGGTATCTTCACCTCGACCGGAAACACAAAGAGTTGTCCCTCAACCTACTGAACCTACTAAAATATTTATTATGAAATTCCTTCGGGTATGATAGAGAAACTGCTGGCTAATCCTTATGCAGGAGATGGAACACTACATCCTGATTTGCATCTGATCTATGTGGATGAAGTTTGTGGATTATTTAAGCTTGCATGTCTGCCCGAGGATCACGTTAAGAAGAAGGTCTTTCCTTTATCTTTGAAGGAGAAGTCATTGACATGGTACATGCTATGTGATGATATTGGTTCATGGAGCTACAACCGATTGAAGATGGAATTTCATCAGAAGTTCTATCCTATGCATCTAGTTCATCATGATCGGCATTATATTTATAATTTTTGGCCTCGTGAAGGAGAAATAATCGCTCAAGCTTGGGGGAGGCTTAAGTCAATGCTATATTCATGCCCCAATCATGAGATCTCGAGAGAAATTATTATTCAGAATTTTTGTGCTCAACTTTCTCGTAATGATCAATCCATGCTCGATACTTCTTGTGCTGGTTCCTATATGAAGAAAGATATTGACTTCAAATGGGATTTATTGGAAGGAATTAAACACAACTCTGAAGAATGGGGACTCGACGAAGGTAAGGAGTCAGGTATGAACCTTAAGTTTGATTGTGTTAAATCCTTCATAGACATTCACTACTAGGAAAAGGCATGCTAGTGGCGCACCAATTTTTCCTACTAATGGCGCACTGGTGGTGCGCCACTAGCACCACGCCATTAGAACTAAATACTAATGGCGCACCTCTAGTGCGCCATTAGAATCTGGGGTACTAATGGCGCACCAGGCCGGGCGCCATTAGTATAGCCAACAGTGCGCCATTAGTATGCCTCCCAGGGGGCCAGATGTACCCGTGTGCTTTGGCATACTAATGGCGCACTAGTGGCTGATGCGCCATTAGAGTCTTTTTTACAGTGCGCCATTAGAGTCTTGTGTGGTGCGCCACTAGTATGAATATTAGGAATTTTTTTTTTCTTTTCTGATATTTTCACAGGTTACAAAATATATTATTGGACAGAATTTAGACAACACCACACAGCAACAGCAGATTCATCGAATACAATAGAAGATTAGTCTCCGAATACAAATCATCATATTAGTCTCCGAATTCAAAAGACCGAAAAAAGATAGAACATTACAAGTCTCGAGACCGCGAGTAGCGAGTTTGTCTTCACATTACAAGTCGATATCGATCATCTAAACTACCATCACATAGAAGAGAGCTGCGGTCATCACGATGAGCATAATCCCGATGAAACTGGTCTTCATCCGGTTCCTCCAACGCTCCCTCCTCTCTCCCGCTAGATAGCGTGCGTATCTAGATTCCGCCTCCGCCCTAGTGGTGCACCCTTTGTAACTGTTACCGTTGAAACGGTGAACCTGTCTCCGACACTCCTCCCAGTCGTCGTAGACTCTGGGAACCTTACCCTTGTACACGACATAAGACGACATCTCTATGCACTAGCCAAACAAAATGTTAGTAGCAATTCACGGACAATACATAAGCAATATATAAGTATGCAACAAAAGGATCGGAAGAGAAAAGCAAGACATCAATAGCATCGATTACATCTAAGTTGAACGACTGTCCAAACCAAAGAGACATGCAAGTTCATTAAAGTTTAATTACAACATGAGCCAATTGATGTTTCAGAACTACACATAGCATCACTACTTTGGACTCGACTCAAGGGACCAGATCGTGGATGAAGCCGCCGTCTCTCGTGATGGTCATGAAATCGCGGGCGTTGTCAGCCTCCATTTGTAGCGTTATGTCTATCTCACTGTTGGACAGTTGATTTCTGAGGTTGAACTACCCCGAGGTACGAAGGACATCTTGATGGATGATTTCCGCAAACTCCGACTGGATGCGAAAGAATTCTTGTCTGATGTCCGCGTCCTGGATTGCCGACAAGTTCTTGGCCCAATCTTTGAGATTATTTGGTAGCAGAAGGTGATTATGGTCCCGTACGTTCGCCCGCATGTGATGGAGGGCGTAGTAGGCATCCTTCTGACCGCCAGGCGGCTGCTTGACGCAGCAGAACGTCGTATTGTGGGCAAACACGTGCTTGTCGTACTTATGAACTGCCCTGGTGAAGGTGCCTCCAGATTTAACGTAGCCGGGGAGAACATCATCAAGAACTTTCTTGACATTTGTGTAGTCTTTCTTTGACTGACGGTCCGAGTCGAAATACGTGGCCATGGAATATTTCGGGCTTAAGAGGATGAGTGTGCAATGTGTGTCACTGCACAAAACATGAAATGTTAAAAAAAACGATCGAAATCTAAGAAATCATATGTTACGGGGCGGTTGAGGGGACGACTTACTCGGGAAAGTAAGGCACGAGGAAGTTATCCTTATCTGGGTTTGCCAGAATGACGCCTTCGAGGTAAGAACTCGCGACTTGCCGGTCCCCAGCGCTGCCCAAGATCTTGTCACGCATGTAGAAGGGGTCGACTATCACGATGTCCGGGGTCTTGTCTCTAATGATCCGCATCTCCATACTCAGAGAAAATAGCCAAACGAAGGTGTAGTGCAGCGGATGAAGGTTAAACATAGCGAAGATGTCATCAAACCGCAGGACGATCGTACCCCCGACGGAGTTATCCACAAAGCCCTTGCCCTCTGGCACCTTGGCCACGAAAACCGGGTATGCCACGTCATTCTCTCTGAGACGCCGCTTCTCCAAAGAAAGAACACTGTCATGGAGACTCCGCATAGTACCGGTTGCAGCATTGAGCATATTCGGTGGTAGCATCGGCCTACCCGCCACATGCACCCTCCTCGAGATATCCTTAGGTGAAGGTGGCCCGTCCTGAGCACGGATCGTACTCGGTGCCGGCTGGCTCGCACCCTTGTTGCTCTTTCTTTTCCATCCCTTCTTCTTGATCTACTGTAATGAGACCTAGTTCTGCTCACAGACCGCCTTCTTGAGTGTGTTGGGGCTGATAATATTTCGCACCTCGGCTATCTGAGGCTTGGTGAAGTCGGCAGCTGGAGGCGTCTCCTGAGAACTGAACGCTAGACGACGCCTGTTGCATTTGGGTTTCTCCGCGGTACCAGCTAGATCGCGATCGTCTTTTGTAGGGTTGGGTTCTTGAGAAGGAGGCCCCAAGAATTCTTCATCGTACCCATGTTTGGCAAAGTACATATCGACGTTAGTAAATGTACCGTCGTCGTTGTCGTCGTCGTCCGGATCCTGTGCCATATGCATGTTCGGATCCTGTGCCATAGGGATGCCCGACATGTCCGGTAGCGTTGCGGCGGTCTTGCCATGGCTTGGCGCTGGCACGACTGGTGGTGTTGTCCTTGGGGTGGCGTCCCCTGCCCCCAAACGAATCTGGCTCTTCGGCCAAAGCAGGGGCCAGCTTAGGCAGGCGCTGAGGGTCATCAGATCATCTTCGTCGGCCGCGGCGGGTCGAATCGGAGGTAACAACTCGTCGCAGGCTGGCAGCACCTGAACCAGTTGAACCCTATACACGATGGGTGGCATTGGATTACCGTGGAACACGGGGTTGCCCGATTGAACGATTTTGCCCTTGGCGACATCAACCAACTCGTCATTCACAAAGTGCAGGAGAGTGCACGGAACGTCGGCGGCGCCCTGCGAAAACATGTAGGGCGTCAGGGATGCCCAGTCAAAGGCATGGAGATGAAGTCCTCGGCCGAGAGGCTTAATTAGTTACCGTGATGATGGCATCGAGCTCAGCTAATGTCGAGGCACCGCCAACGACGGGTGTGCAATTGACGGAGGGGCCGCTTGCTACCGAGGTGCCGGCCGGCGTACACCCGGGTGCATTAAGCTCCAATGCCCGTGCCGGTGTCGGAGACACCAATACCGCCGCCGCCGGAGTCACCAATGGCGCCGCCGCCGGATACACCAATGGCGCCACCGCCGGAGACACCAATGGCACCGCCTGCGTGTTGTGCGAGTTGCTGGCCGCGAAGCTGGGAATCGGGGGCGGCCCCTGTTGGCCGCCCGCAATCCACCCCCGCAGCCCCTCAACCAAGGTAGGCATAATGGCGGTGATCGTCGCTCCCAGTTGGTCTCGCACTTGCTCTGAGACTATCTCCAGAATCCGCGCCACTTGTGCCTTGAGTTCTTGAACCTCGCGCGACTGGCTTTCCGTGCTGGTCTTTCTCTCCTTTCGCCCACCAGAGTTATAGTATGACGACCATTTTGTGGACAAGCCTTTGCCGGCCACACGACCAACTGACGACGGCTTAGTGACCTTATCCTTGTTTTTCATTACGTTCAACGCCCTATTTAGAGTGTTGTCCCAAGGGGTGCTCTAAGACGACCCCGCGCTACTGCTTTCAGTCTCCTTCGCCAGAACAGGCTCAAGCGCCCTGGTCTTCGGATCCGTGGTAAGCTCCTTTGTTACTGGGTCCTCCTTGTACCGGGCCCTGACATAGTTACTGGGTCCTCCTTGTCCCATATAGGCTCCGCCACTCTGTAACCACCGGGACCGAGTTTGTGTTCCCCTAAGTTCAACACCCGCATTTCTTTCCCCCACTGACTTGATTCGGAGGTTGCGCTGCTCTCGCACTTGATCTTGAACTCCTTGTAGTCATCTTCGCTGATCGAAGGATTTTTCGCCTTGATCTTCTCATAACTATCACCTTTGTCAATCATTCTCTTCACCGCGCTTCTCCAAGTAGACAGGGCCTTGCTCATCCTCGTGAGGGCGGCACTGTTCACTTTATTCCCTGAGAGCCGTGTGTTTTCAAATTCAGCGGGGAACTTGTATCGTTCGTGCAGCTTCGTGAAGAGGAGGTTGCGCAAATTCCCTTGGTCCTTATGCCTTAGGTTCTCGGTGTTGATCGAGATGGTGCTCCGGAGAATGCACCCGAGCTGAACCGAGTACCCCTTGACTATATGTTTGGGCTCCGTTGGATGCTCGTCGGAGTCCACTTGAGTAAATTCCTCCTTGACGGTGCGGAGCGTGTTCGGGCGCCAGTCCTTCCGTTGCCTCTTCGGTTGGCTGCCATCTGTGCGTGCGCTGCCATCATCAATGGTGGCATCCTCGGCGGCACCATCAGTGGTGTCATCCCCGACGCCACTATGGGTTGTGCAGTCAGGATCGGTGTCTTCCGCGGCGTCCTCATAGAGGTGAGGTTGTTCCTCCATCTCCTGGGACAGCTCCCAGAATTGTTTGCCACCCGAACCGCCGGCCTCATCGTTGTGGGCCATGTTTCGCTCTAAATAGGAAAAAAATTGGTCAAAAAGTTGGTTATTGTCAAGGAACAAGATCATGGTCTCATCATTTAGGGTTTGTCGACACCGAGGCATCCTAAAAGCTAAGATTTTATCATTTAGGGTTTGTCGACGCTGAGGCACCCTAAAAGCCTAAGCTTTCATCATTTAGGTTCTTATCGACACCGAGGCACCCTAAAAGCCAAGGTTTTATCATTTAGGGTTTGTCGAAGCCGAGGCCCATGCATAACACAAGAGGCAGTTGATCATACTTAATTAAGTACTAAGATACCCCGGCCCATGCATTAGTAGCAAGTACCCCATATGTCCGATTTTTAGCAAAGTCATACTAAAATTCACGGAAAATTTCAGCATGACCTTTGCTGAAAATAGGACATATGGAGTACCCGAATTTGCCGGAACGGAAGTTAATCGACATTCCGGCAAACTCAAGGGCCTCTCGGGGTACCTGCAAAATCATCACAACACGATGGTCGGAGACAAAACCTCAAGATGAGTTACAGTTCTTGCTGCTCAAGATGAGCATGCCAATACCTCATGATCCAGTGTAAATCCAAAAGATAATTACAGTGTGGAATCTACTAAGAAAAATACAATGTAACTCCACTAAGGATTACAGTGTAAATCCAAACGATAATTACAATGTAAAATCTACTAAATACAATGTAAATACACTAAGGATTGTAGTATTCAGCTGCACAGATATGAGGGCAGGCTCCTGGTCATGGTTGAACTCTTCTCCAGGGCTATGTAGGACTCGGTTTCCTCTGGTGGATGCCTTAATCTGTAGTAGGAGCATCATGTTTGGGACGGTGCGCAATCAATTTTGAGGATCACTGTTGTGTTGAAGGCGGAGAAGTTAGCCTGAAATTTGCAGTGGAGGGAAAGAAGCACTACGGAATCAGTGAAATCCGTACACCGGAACCGATTGCAAATGTAGCGACAATGTTGATGGTTGCTGGTAGGCTGGACAGTTGTGCCTTTTGTTGATCCTCATATGGTTATTTTCATGTGAGCTTAACCTTATCTCAGCGTCGAAGATTTGTTGCTGTTGTTCAACTTTGTGGCTGTTTAATATATGCACCTTCTTCTCAAAAGGCTTGATGGCTTGTTATACATGTGGTTTCTATGCACATATGTTCTATATATGTAACTGTGGAAAACAAGAACCTATAATCTTTAATAGAGATAATATTCCAAGAGAGAAATCTCCAAAATAAAGCCCCTCTAAATCTGTCATGGTTTGCCCATGTTGTGCCCCTAGATGTGTCTGGAGCCTCCGAACGACTTGTAAACAAGTCAAGGAGCTCTATGGCCTCGCCCGGAAATTGACTCCGGCGCGGAAGATATGGGAGTGGGGAGGAAGGGTGGAGAGGGAGGAAGGAGGAAGGAGGAGAGGTACCTGGGCGGGCACGGCCGGTCGCCGGAGGGGGTCGAGGTCGGGGTTGGGGTCGGGGGGAGGCCGGCGGCCGCGGTCGTCATCGGGAGGCCGGCGGCGGCGCAGGGCAGGGACGAAGGGGTCGGGGCGTAGGGCGGGGGCGCGGGGGCGACGGCGTCGTGGGTCTGGCGAGAGGGAGGGACGAAGGGGTCGGGGGAGTTAGAGCTAGGGGGAAGATTACTAATGGCGCACCCCCGAATGGTGCGCCATTAGAGTGTTTTTTTACATAGCAATGGCGCACCCCCGAGCGGTGTGCCATTAGAATGTTTTTTTCACATTCTAATGGCACACCGCTCGGGGGTGCGCCATTAGAATGTTTTTTTTTCACATTCTAATGGCGCCCCCCAAGAGGTGCGCCATTAGAATGCTATTTTTTAATATTTTTTTATAAGAACAGTAATAAAAATTTTATAAGAACAGTAATAATTGTTTTATAAAAACAGTAATAATTTTTTTATGAATATGAAAAAATATCATCAAATTTGTTATTTGAAAATGGGGGTGCTCGGCGGCGGTGGAGCGGCGGAGGGTGCGGGGGGTGCTCGGCGGTGGTGGAGTGGGGGAGGGTGCGGGGGTGCTCGGCGGCGGTGGAGCGGGCCGGGGAGAGTGCGGTGGGTCGACGGCGGCGGTGGAGAGCTAGCGGGGGATGCTGCGGGCCCGAGGGGTGCTCGGCGGCGGTGGAGCAGGCCGGGGAGGGTGCGGTGGGTCGTCGGCGGCGGTGGAGAGCTAGCAGGGGTGCTCGGCGGCGGTGGAGTGGGCCGGGGAGGGTGCGGTGGGTCGTCGGCGGCGGTGGAGCTAGCGGGGGAGGGTGCGGGGGGGGGGGTCGAGATCGAGATGGAGGGGGATAGCTATATAGCGATCGAGATGGAGGGGGATAGAGATCAAATTTGAAAAAATACATGAATTCAAAAAGTGCCCATGAAATTTAAAAATATTCATGATCGAGTTCAAAAAGTGCCCATGTAATACAATCGAGAAATGAAGACTACGATTTAAATACAATCGATCTTAGCTAGCTATCTGTTCACAATCTTCTTGCCCTTCTTTTTCGCAAATGGAGTTGTTCTGTGGAACGGACGTCCTTTAGGTACGGTGGTCCTGCTTCTTCTTGTGGTGTATGCTGCTACTTCATCGTCGTCATCATGTTCCATCTTCAGGTCGCCGTACTTGTCGAAGTCTTGCTCATTGGCGACTCCATCCATTCCGATGATCTTCCTTTTGCCTCTCCTCACGACAACACGACTGGGCTTTGACGGGTCGGTAATGAAGAAGCATTGGTCCACTTGGGAAGCCAGTACCCATGGCTCATTTTTCGCGGTGACGTTTGTGCCCGCGGTCTTGGTTTTGGCTTCGGGTATAACCATGGTGGTGAAATACCGGTCTTCTTTTACGACGCTCTTGGCCCATCTCACACGGAACATCGGGACCTTCTCTCCAGCGTAGCTCAGCTCCCAGATCTCCTTGATCCTTCCGTAGTATCTGTCCTTGTCGTTACCGGTGTAGGATTCCATCGTTACCCCGGAGTTCTGATAACCATCGCTCTTCATGTCCTTGTCCTTGGTGTAGAATGTGTAGCCGTTGATATCGTACGCCTCATAGGTCATCAGGTTGTGCTTGGCGCCCTGTGACAAGGCGAATATGAGTTGTTCTTCCGCGGAAGAATCCTCATGTAAAGGGTACGACAGAAGCTTCTGCTTGAACCAACGCGTGAAACATGAGTTGTGCTCTTTGATTATATCTCCGTCCGTCCTTTGTTGGCCTTGGTCATTGTATGTCTTCTCAATAAAGGTTTTGTGCTCTACCACCCAAGGATCGACCACGTCTATGTGTTGTAGCGCGACTAGGTTTGCTCTTTCAAAGTTGGCGAGTCGACCCTCGAAGTTGACATGCATTTCGTGGCGCCCCTCACGCTGACCCCATCCAGCCGACCGAGGTGCCTGTTGACGGGCAGACCAACGGGGTTCTCGATGCCTAGATAATTCGTGCAGTAGGAGATGCACTCTTCGGTCAGAAAGCCCCTAGCTATGCTTCCCTCTGTACGTGACATGTTGCGAACGTATCCTTTGATGACACCATTCATCCTTTCGAACGGCATCATGCTGTGCAGGACCGTCGGCCCGAGTTGGATGATATCCTCCATGATATGGACCAGTAGATGCACCATAACGTCAAAGAATGCGGGCGGGAAGTACATCTCAAGCTCGCATAGTATCACCACGATCTCTTCCTATAGCCTTCTGAGTTGCCTCACGCCAACCGACTTCCGAGAGATGACGTAGAAAAAGTTGCAAAGGCCAAATAGCGTTTCATGGACGTGCGCGTCCATGATCCCACGGATTGCAACTGGAAGTATCTGCGTCATCAGCACGTGACAGTCGTGAGACTTCATCCCGCTGAACTTCTGCTTCGCTGGGTCTAGGTACCTGCTTATGTTCCCCGCGTAACCGTAAGGAAGTTTTACTCCTACGAGGCAGGTGAAAAACTTATCGATCTCCTCCTGACTTAGAGTGAAGCACGCGGGAGGGTAGTCATTTCCGGTCTTCTTGGCCTTTTTGCCTTTGCGACGACTTTCTGTGTCGTCCTGCTTCGCCTCATCATCATCATCATTAGCGTGAAGCTCCTCCCTGATGCCCATTGATTTCAAGTCTGCCCTTGCTTTCGGCCCATCTTTGGTCCTCTCTGGTATGTTGAGCAGGGTAACAAGCAGACTCTCGCACACGTTCTTCGTGATATGCATGACATCAAGGCTGTGAGGCACACGGTGGATCTTCCAGTACGGCAAGTCCCAGAAAATAGACCTCCTTTTCCATACCTTCAGCAGCGGCTCTGGCGCCTTTCGCTTCTTTCCCGGCTCTGGCGCCTTTTGCTTCTTTCCCGGCAGTGGGCAATCTTTCCAATTTTTCAACAACTCGTCTATTTCCTCGCCGCTCCTCATACGCGGGCGTCTTCGGGGTTCGGTTTCACCATCGAATAGATCCTTGCGTTTTCTCCATGAGTCATCGTCGCAAAGCCACCTTCGATGTCCCATGAACACGGTTTTCGAAGACCCGGGATCTCTATCTAGCTGGTGATACGTTGTGTCATCCATGCACCTGACGCATCCAAAAAATCCGTGGACCACCTGCCCCGTGACATATCCGTAACCGAGATAGTCGTGCACCGTCATGAGCAGTGCGGCTCTCATAGGGAAATATTCTTTCTCTGCGACGTCCCACGTATTGGCTGGCGTTTTCCACAGCGTGTCTAGCTCCTCTTTCAGCAGCCCTAGATACAGATTGATGTTGTTCCCTGGTTGTTTCGGCCCTTCAATTAGCATACTCATGTGAATGTACTTCCTCTTCATGCACAACCAGGGGGGAAGGTTGTACATCCACACAAACACAGGCCAGGTGCTATGTGTGCTTCTCTGGCTGCCAAACGGATCGACTCCATCGGTGCTCGCGCCTAGCATGATGTTCCTTGGATCGTTCCCAAATTCTGGGTGTTCGAAGTTCAACACTTGCCACTGGCTCGCATCCTTAGGGTGACTCAGCATCTTGTCTTTTTTATTTATCTCCGGATCATTTGTGTCATCTTCTTGCTTCTTCTCCTCCCTATCCGCTTGCCAACACATAAGCTTTGCTACCTTAGGGTCCGCGAAATACCGCTGCAGACGAGGAGTGATCGGAAAGTACCACACCACTTTTCGAGGAGCTTTCTTCCTCTTCTTGTATCGAGTGACGCCGCACACCGAACATATGGTAGACTCCGCGTGCTCGTCCCGATAAATGATGCAATTGTTCATGCACACATGGTATTTCACGTGCAGTAAATCCAGAGGACACACAATTTTCTTTGCCTCCTCGAAACTGGTCGGGCACTTGTTCCCCTTGGGAAGACGTTCGTGCCAGAATGACATGATCTCGTCGAAGCATGCGTCGGTCATTTTGTGTTTTACCTTCATCTCCAGAGCCATGAGCGTTACTTTCAGGCGGGTATCCTGGGGCCTGCATCCTTCATACAATGGAGTAACCGCCTCTATCTCCAGTTGATCCAGCTTGGCTTTCTCTCGAGCGGCAGCTCTTGCGTTATCCGTCTCCTTGAGAAGCAGCTCTTGAATATGAGGGTCCTGCACCCAGCCTCCATCGTCGTCTGCTCCAGCATCTTCATCTTCATGATCATGCCCTTCGTCTTGATCTTCCTCATCATCATGTCCGGCATCTTCTACACGATGACTGCGTACAGCATCATCGTCGTGATCATGTCCTAGAGATTCTTCGTCTTCTCACATGCCCTCGCCGCGGTGGTTGTCTTGCTGCCCTTCCTCATTTCTTGCCCGGCCCCCATGGATGACTTCATAGTCATCTTCATCACCTTGCCACCGATAGCCATCCATGAAACCACGCAAGAGCAGGTGGTCCCGCACCTCCCCGGAATCCGGGTCCGCAATAAGGCTCTTCAGCTTGCATCTTCGACACGGACATCTTATCTCCGTCTCGTTCTTTCGAAGCATCTCGGCCTTCGTGGAGCTCAAAAACCTATTCATGATGCCTTCGGTCATCGTGCGGACCATGGTCGCCTGCGGGGTAGAGCAAAACGATATTTTAGAACCAAGAAAAAATTTGGCATGACTTTCCCTAAAAATAGGACCAAAAATAATGCATAGTGCCAAAATTCTCGCCGAAACGGAAATGAATCAAGATTCCGGCAAAATATTGGCAAACTATCGCATTTCAAATACCGGTACCTGCAAACACAAACATATATGCAACACCACAAACATATGCAACACCACAAACATACATAGATGTAGCAAGGCCATAAAAAGTGCATGTGCACATTGTTGGAGCGAGCTAGGGAGAAAAAAAGTAGATCTACAACATAAAGATAGCTTTCCCCTTACTTACCTATCAAAAAAAGGTTCTTTAACCACTTAATTTTGATGAATCTATGGTGCAAATGAGGTGAGGAGGAGGAGGCAGCCGACACAAGCTTGGAGGAGGAGGTGGAGAGAATGAAGTGGGGAAAGTGAGTGTGTAGGTGTGGCTGTCGAAAATATCTAGCTGGCCCCAGGTTACTAATGGCGCACCACCTACAAATGCGCCATTAGTAACCCTGGTTACAAATGGCGCACCAGCTGGAGGTGCGCCATTATAATTTTTGCAAAAAAAAATTGTTACTAATGGCGCACCAGCAATGAATGCGCCATTAGTAACCCTGGTTACTAATGGCGCACTAGATGGAGGTGCGCCATTAGAATTTTTGCAAAAAAAAATGGTTACTAATGGCGCACCGTGGGTCTGGTGCGCCATTAGTGTCTACCACACTAATAGCGCACCGACTCATGGTGCGCCATTACTATATAGTAGTGGCGCACCACTTGTCCGGTGCGCCATTAGTGGCCATATCATCTATAGCCCTTTTCCTAGTAGTGATCGATGCTTTTCGTGAATTTAGCACTAAATATGGACTCGACTCTGAGATAGTAGCTTCTTTTTGTGAATCTTTTGCTGCTCATGTTGATCTCCCTAAGAAGAAGTGGTTTAAATATCATCCTCCCATTGAGGTGAAAGTAGTTGAACCTATTAAATTTGAAGAGCAAACTATTACTTATAATGTTGATCTTGTTATTCCTGTTACTTATATTGAGAAACCACTTGAGGGAGTCCTAGATTAAGGGGTCCCCGGATAGCCGACCCATTGTTCATGGGCCGGACTGTATGGGCCGCAAGGTAGGCATCGGAGTATCGAGGACCACCTACGCCAGGACGGATGCTTCATGGAGTCAAGACATGTTCTCCAAGTTGTTAGCTGTAGTTAGGCAGGTTACCTCCTCGGCCTGTAACCGACCATGTGTAAGCTAGGGAAGCCCCCGACATCTATATAAGCCAGAGGGTTTTAGGGCATAGGGCTAGGATAACTCATCTAGGGTTAGACATACAATCTTGAGGTAGATCAACTTTGAATTCCCATACACCATCAATACAATCAAGCAGGATGTAGGGTATTACCTCCATTGGAGGGCCTGAACTTGGGTAAACTCGTGTCCCCTTCGTCTCCTGTCACCATCGATCCTAGTCTCACAGTTGGAGACCCCCTACCCGAGATCCGTCGGTTTTGACACTGACATTGGTGCTTTCATTGAGAGTTCCTCTGTGAGCGCCGAAGGAATCGATGGCTAGCCCTGTCGCAAGGAGCAAGATCTGTATCGAGGAGGCTCTCACCCCCGATCTGAATTTCACCGGCAACAACATCTTGTTGCATGCCGGCCCAGTCGACTATCATGGTCAGACTAGAAGGTCTCCCCCCAATCAGTGTATTAACTTCGGAACCCTAGAGTTCGTGACTAATTCACGGGGAAAAATTGTTCCAATGGAACCCTCAACCTTCAAAGGAAAACATATAAATTTGGATGCTTCGATGTCCAATGCATCAGGTCCCATGGTGGAACGGAACGCGGATCCGCTTCGGCATAACTCTAGAACCGTCACACCGCTTGACGAATCCACTCGTATCAGCGACATGGATCCTGCCATCGCCTCGTTCTTAAACGAGTTGTTCGATCTGATCGAAGCTATGCGTATATCTAATGACCAGGTTCCAATCTATGATCGGTTCGGGATCAGACCCGATGTGTCACGCCCAAGATGCACGCCTATCCATATTAAGGCACGGGGGCCTCGACAGGGATAGAGGCGCATCTAGTCGTTCACAAGTACAGCATCATTACATACATTTATGAAGAGAGGAGTATATGAGTTGGCTTACACTCGCCACATGCTAAATTACAATTCCACACAATTTATTCAAACACCAATCCAAGACAGGGCCTGGCTACGGACGAAAACAAACGATAAAATGATGCAATGACACTGGCTTGCTAACCCCGAAGATCACGACCATGGCCACTCTACTCATCTGGATAAGTGACGTACATCCTGCCATGCTCCTCTTCATACACCCACTGGAGCTACGTCACATCATCTGGCACGATCTTATCTGTACCTGCACCTGGATTATTGTAGTAATCTGTGAGCCACGGGGACTCAGCAATCTCGCGCCCGGCTACCGAGACTATTCAAGCTAATAGGTTGGATGGGGGTAAGTGTTTAGTTTGCAGCAGCTCTAAGCATTTATGGTGGCTAATCTTACGAGAACATGAAAGTAAATATGTGCTCTACATTAGTGACCGAGAACTAGAATGACCTCCAAGAGATCCTGAACACCTACTTACGTCAGACATACCCCCACCGTGTTCTCTCTCGGTTCATGTGCACGAGCAGAGACGATCACGGTTACTCACACAGTTGGTGTATTTTATTTGAGTTTACTTCAAGTTAACTATAACTGAGTGTTAAACAAATATCCAAGTTGCCACATAACCGTGGGCACGGCTTTCCATAAGTTTTAACCCTGCAGGGGTGCTCCAACTAGTCCATCATAAATTAACCACACTCCGCGGGAATAGCCTCGACCATGGATCTAATGATCATCCTAGGCAACTCCAAAGGAATTCCGACACCTCGACCGGATAAGCTAGTGTACGGTGGCCTGATAGAAATCTCCCGAGTTGCCCTGGGTTGGCCCCGCACAGTGCTCTAGTTTGGACCAACACTCATGAGGAGCACTAGCCCGGGGGTTGATTAATTATCCACGGGGTTGCAAAGACCTATGCAATTTTATTAAGTAGTACAAAAGTTGGGTCTTGCCAGACAAGTTTTAGTCTCAACCGAATAAACAAGGGGGTCCCCATAACAACCCCGTGCATGTTAGGAGCGCAAAGTATGGAAACATAACACCGGTAACAAGAAACTATGGCGGTAAAAGTGGAACAAAACACCGAGCAAAAGGCCAAGCCTTCCACCATACCAAGATATATATGTGCATTAAATTAAATAGCAGATAATATTGTGATATGCCAGATATCCATGTTATCACATGGAAACAACCTGCACCTGCAACTATGAACGCTATAAGAGGGGCTGAGCAGCAGTAACTTAGCCAAACAAAGGTTGCTAGGATGTGGAGGGGTTAGAGGCTATCATGGCATTGTAGGAGGCTTGACATTCAAGTGGTAGGTAGCGCAGAAGTAACGATAAGAGCGAGACATCTAGCAAGCAAAAATAGTATCGGGATCCGGGTACGATCATCTTGCCTGTTGGTTCTTCAGAGGGACAATGAGCGGGGTCCTCGTAGTGGTACTCTACTGGATCCTCGTACTCAGGTTCAACACTCGCATCTACCCAAGATAAACAGCAAGAATAAACAACCACACAAGGTGCAATGCACAAACAGGATGATGCATGAATCATTTGAAGTTTCTAGCATGGCAATCCTAAACTAGTCATGTTTCACATGCAATAGATAAGTTATTTATGATACTGGACAGAACCTTATGTTAAGTTGTCTAAACATGCATGATCATGGAAAATGTGGATGCTTCATGCAAAAACGATGCAAATGCATATGTTGAACGTAGGAAACGGAGTCACGGTTCTCACGCTACGCTCACGACAAGTTACGAAGGCAAAATGCAAGACAATGAAATCCATGGGCTATTCCTTGGCATTCCAAGGTAGCCACTGGTTAGGCAATGAAAAACCGACCACAATAGAGTCAGAAAATCAAGAAACTCCATGGAGCATAGCTCCCACAAGTTATAAAACGCTAAAACATACAATTTGCTACAAAACAGCAATATAGCAACTTTCACAGCCAACAACTAGAGCTACAGGAAGTCTCCAACCACAAACAAGGCATTTTCAGAAACTGCATATCATGCTTATGAAATCATCCAAGTACACAAACTGGAAAGCAAGAACATATCAATAAGCATGAAGGCCAGAATTTGGCATGATGAAACAGATTCCAGGGACTTAGTGAAAATAACCGTTTTCTGGAATCTGAGTTAAGCTGATAGCAAGTTGACAGCAGAAACTAATGGTGATAGAGACCACCCCATGGCATGAAAATTAATAGGATGGTAGAGGGAAACATCTACTTCAAAACACTAGCACTGAGCTTGAGCT
This sequence comes from Hordeum marinum, assembly GCA_022496015.1. NCBI lineage: Eukaryota > Viridiplantae > Streptophyta > Magnoliopsida > Poales > Poaceae > Hordeum > Hordeum marinum. The sequence goes on along the minus strand of JAAAWK010001153.1, from coordinate 785,405 downwards.
AATTCACAACATATCACTTGGTAGCATCCACTCAAGAGGGCATAAAAATATTAACAGATTCTCAGACATAGAAATATTTAGCATGTTTGAAAACAGCAACATTTTAGTAGTCACTTTAGAGCATGGTTCCCACTCATATGCAAGTAAACATGACAAAAGTAAATACCATGGCATTCTACTCATCAAAGGCTACCACTTTCATGTTGACACTATTATCATAGCATGCATGAGTTAATTCTAACTAAAATGACAAAGTGGCACTTTGAGACAAAATGAAATTTTGTCAAACTTGCTCAAATTACCAAACAAGTTGTACCAATGAATTCCTTGGGTGATTCTACCCCAAAATCATATATCACACTCATATGTTTGTATGGAGCATCATGGCAAAACACTAGATAGAAAACCCCCATCAATCCTATAAGTGGAAACTTACTAGAAATGCTCATGTCATATATGTTCATGGCCAGATTTAGCAATATTACCAGAAATAGAAATAACCTATTTACATCACTTAAAACACTAAAACAATAAAAGAAAACAAACAATAAGCAAGGGGCCCACCTGGCATAGACATTAGGGCGCCCTAGTGGATGACAAGTGGGGCCAGGCCCACTTGTCACACACACACACCTACACATACACAGCAATACACACACACAACACACACACTAGATCCTGCCACCACAACAGATCCACACACGCAGGGACACATGCAGGCACTCACACTCATACATGCACGACCACACTGGATCCAGGCATGGCCGCACTAGATCTACACACGCCACACGCACAACAACCAATCAATAAAAAGAACAAAAGGGCGGAGCTGGGATTCGATGCCGCGACCCCGCAGTCGTCTCCCGAGCGCGCTACCACTGCGCTACGGCATGACAACTGACCAAGGGGAGGCCTTGCCCCTCTAGTACTAACAGGCCAAGAGTTATCTGACGAAACTGAAACTGCGCACACACACACGATAGAGAACGGCGACGGCGAAATTCCGGCAAGCTCGGGGAGCTAGCGGTGCAATTGGTTCTATGCGACTTGCGGGGACTACGAACAATCTCATTCCTGCTCTAAAACTTGAAGGCACTGGCCCGAGTGCCCCTCGAGCTCGAGCAGAGCTCTATGCCCAACCATGGCGACGACACGGTGACGACTGACGACGGCACTCGATGATGCAGGGCTACGCACTACGCGACGAGAGATGCAGAGAGGAGAGTATGCACGGATGCTCACGAGGGGCGATGAGTGCGCTCGGAGCAGGGCGGAGCAGAGGAAGGAGACGATGCAAGCTCCGGCGACACGGGGAAGACGAGGACGAAGACGACGTTGGAGGGCCTCTCTTCGCGCCCTAGCACCGGGAACGGGGCGCGGATAGCACCGACGAGCACCAAGCCATCTCCAATAGCGACAAGCAGCACCGGAGGCTATGACGGCGACCGAAGACACGCGGCGCTCTGCTCTCTGAACCTCACCCCTCTGAGACTTACCTGATAGAGACGAAGGAGAAGGGGGAAGAAAGAGGGAGAAGGGGAGCGGCAGCGGTAGGAGGGAGAGGAAGAAACCCCTAGGGATCCACGCCCTTTTAAAGGAGTGGCCTCGACGTCCGTGAGCCCCTCACGGCGACAGCGTCGGCTCTCTCTCTCTCTCTCTGACGATGCGCACTGAACCTGACGGAGGAAGACGGGAGTAGGTAGCCACTAGAGGCTGACTGGGCCGTGCGGGGGAAGGCTTCCTGGGCCGGGGAAAAGGCTCAGTGCCCACTTCTCTCTCTCTGAACATAGAGGTCTTCTATTTAAAAATAATAGAAAACAAAACAAAAATCCCGAGAGAAAAGAAAAGGATTTTTTGACCAAACAAAAATACTTTGACACAAAAGGAATAATGCCCTATTTAAATAAAATACCAAGATGATTTTTAAAGCAAGTAAATTAAATACTTTTAGAAAACCATAGCACCTGTTTAATTCAAAACCCCATGAGCACAAAGGTCCAACAGAAAGAGAGCAACACACACAAACTCAAAATAATATTATCTACATCATGAACATTTTTAATAGATTTATTTAGCAAGTTAATTCTATTGAAGAAAAGCAAAAGGAATAAAAGGTTTAGGTAGTTTTAAAAAATAAGGGAGAGGGAGGAAGTTGATGCCCACACACATGCACACATCCACTAACAACAAGACCTACTAACACCTCACACATGTCACAAGGAAGCACACCACAAGTATATATCATGCATGACATGATGATGAGATGACATGATGGATGATGCATGAGACAATGATAAAATGGCAAGGAATCAAACTCAATTCATTCAACACATGACACAAGGTTCACATAGGTTAAATGACCCAAAATGGCAGGGGCAGCACTTGGGCTGTCACACGATGACAGGGAGATTCATATCCCTCCGGTCACCCACCTTGTCGCCAGTGTCGAGTATCCGGCCGCAGATTCTGCCCGACAGCCTTAATTGAAAACCTTCTATACCACCGTCCATGATCTCCAAGAGCCCGTCGGAGAATCAGAGGTGGGGAATCGCTTTAAAGCCGTACCGTCACCGGTCCAAGGTCCGTCGCGCGATTCGAAAACTGTACTTCCGAACACTCGTAGCAACATGGAACAATTTTTTTCCCACCCACCGCCCAGGACGATTATCCAAGTACCGTGCCAAAGGCCATGTCTTCAGACTTCCGGGATATCAAGCAAATACAAGGAGAATCAGTCCACCACTTTTGGGCAAGACTCCTCCTCGCTAGGAGCAGAGTAAAAGTTCTTAGTGACCAAGACGTAATAGCAATTTTCATCAGCAATTGCAATGATGAAGGGATCCTTAATGCCCTAGCCCGCTGACGCATAAATGACTTTTCGGAGTTATCCAAATTGTTCTCATAAGTACTGTGCCATGGAGAGTGTCTGGAAATCGGAGCAGTTGTTCTCAGAACCAAAATTCTCCGAACACCGTAGAGGAGTTGGAAGAAAGAGGGTACCTCCAAATCGGCCAGCCAGGCATGAACCCATCGAAAAAAGAAAGAAGTCCCTTTTTGGGACCCGCACCATCCTTGACGGACTTTTAGATAAACCTTGCCCCATTCATTCTGTGTTGTTGAACAAAAACCCTACTCATAGCCTTCGAGCTTGCTGGGTCGTCACGCAAGTCGCAAAAAGTGGAGAGGCTATCCTCGACACACCTTAGTCGAAAATGCGCCCTGCTTCGCCAAACGGATTCGATGACGAAGTCCTGATGGTCTATGAGATCTTCCCCTCGAGGAGCAGGCGTAAAAGAGATCCTAGGGAGCACGAGCAAATCTACCACATGGCAGCTTCTAGCCCATAGGCAGACGTACCAATTACTTTCGGGGGTACTAACCAGCCGCCCATCGTTCCCGATCATTCAATGGCCGCTATAGTCTTGAATCCCATCATTGATGGATAAAGACTACAGAAGGTGTTCATGGACGGCGGCAGTGGTCTAAACCTCATTTACGAGGCCACTCTAGAGAAAATGTAGTTCGATCGATCTCGCATCGAACATAGCAACACAACCTTTCGGGGAATTATCCCAAGGAAAGAGGCACGTTGTTCCGGATGTATCATCCTGGACGTTGTGTTCGGCATGCCCAAAAATTACCGATCCGATGAACTTCTCTTCCACATCATCCCCTTCCCAGTGGCTATCACGCCCTGCTAGGACGCGACGCCTTTACAAAGTTCTAGGTTATACCCCATTACGGGTACATGAAACTCAAAATGCCAGGACCAAATAGAGTGATCACGCTCGCAAGCGATCCGAATATAGCCCTTCGGGCCGAAAACAAAATGGCAACGCTCGCCCTCGAGGAATTAGCGGAAACTTTCTCTACCGAGGAATCGGCCGCTCTATGGTTGAAAGTTAATAGGGATGATGTGCTCCTCGGTAAAAGGCCCAAATCCACGTCCTTTAAACCCGCAGAGGAAGTCGTCAAATTTCAGGTGCATCCAATGGACCCCAACAAAACAGCATCCATCGGAGCCCAGCTCGATCCCCTTATGTACGAAGCATTGCGGAATTTCCACCGTGAAAATTGGGACATTTTCTCTTGGCATCCTTCCGATATGCCCGGTATCCCACGTCGGCTCGCCGAACACAGCTTGAATATTATTCCAGGCTTTAAGCCCATGAAACACACCATGCGCCGCTTCTCCGAACCCAAACGGCAAGGCATGGGTGAAGAATTAGCAAAATTGCTCGAGGCCGGATTTATTTGGGACATTTAACACCCCGAGTGGCTAGCAAATCTGGTGATGGTACCTAAGAAAGACAAATCCTGGCGGATGTGTGTCGATTTCAAAGACATCAACAAGGCATGACCCAAGGACCATTTTCCCTTACCATGCATAGACCAGATCATTGATGCCACAGCCGTACACGATATGTTATGTTTCCTCGACGCTTACTCCGGATACCATCGAATTAAAATGAAGGAATCCGATCAGGCAGCTATTGCATTCATCACCCCTACGGGCCATTTTGCTTCAACACGATGCCCTTTGAGCTAAAAAACGCTGGGGCCACATACCAGCGCATGATCCAAACCTGCCTCACCACATAGGTCGGAAAAACTATTGAGGCGTATGTGGATGATGTGGTAAACAAAACCAAACACATCGATCATTTGATCGATGACCTCTGTCAAACTTCCGATAATTTGTGCGAATATGATATACGACTCAATTCAGAAAAATGTGTATTCGGAGTTCCCTCGGGCAAGCTACTTGGATTCATCGTCTCCCATAGAGGAATAGAGGTAAATCCAGCTAAAATCCATGCTCTATTAGAACTTGCAATCCCCACAGAGCTGAAGCATGTCCAGAGACTAACTGGGTGCGTAGCCGCGTTAAGCCGCTTTATTTCCCGCCTCGGAGAAAAATCTTTGCCGCTCTATAAGCTGTTGAAACGGACAAAAATTTCAAATGGACCGATGAAGCAGCGGCTGTGTTGGAAGAAATCAAAACTATACTGGCAACGAATCCCATACTCACGGCACCAGGCGCCGGTGAGCCCATGTTGTTATACATATCGGCCACCAACAAGGTAGTCAGCGCGGTGCTCGTCATCGAACGAGATGAAGAGGGACATAAATTCCGAACTCACCGGTATATTATGTGTTAGAGGTACTAACGCAGTGGAAGTCCAGATACCCACACTATCAAAAATAGCCTATACAGTATTCATGGCATCGAGGAAACTCCGACACTACTTCCAGGAGTGAGCGGTAATGGTGGCATCCGAAGTCCCCTTGAATCATATAATCAACAACATGGACGCTACTGGCCGCATATCCAAATGGGCCATCAAGCTCCTTCGCTTTGAAATAAACTACAAGCCATGCCGAGCCATTAAATCTCAGCTACTGGCGGACTTCTTCGCTGAATCGACAGAGGCCGAGCTCCCCAAGGATTATAGTGCATACTCCCATTGGACAATGTACTTTGATGGATCCCAGATCTTGGCCGGTCTGGGGGCTGGAGTTATCCTCACATCCCCCATAGGTGACAACATAAGATACGTGTTGCAAATCATGTATGCCGATTCCAGCAATGCTGCCGAATATGAAGCTCTTCTTCATGGTCTTCGGATGGTGGTGTCAATGAGCATATGGCGGCTAGAGGTACGGGGAGACTCAAACCTGGCCATATCCCAAATTAACAGCAAATTCGACGCCAAAAAACCGAAGATGGCGGCATATAGAGACGTTATCCTCAAGATATCTTCTCAGTTCGAGGGGTTGGATTTGCACCACGTTGCTTGAGACAACAACCAAGCTGCCGATATATTGGTCTGTATGGGAGCCAAGCGCGACCCCGTCCCGAGAAACACCTTCCTGGAGCAGCTCTTCAAGCCCTCCGTAGTGTTGCAGGACGACGCAAATGGCACCGGTCCAAAGAAAGCGGACGAAGTTGTTCCCCCTATAAACGAACCACATGATGGCATCATCGGCGGCTCAACGATGAATAAGACGCCCTCGGCTCATGAGGTAATGGCAGTAATTGCGCCGGACAAGCCCTTTCTCGCCTACCTCCTTCACAAGGAACTCCTCGACAATCAAACTGAGGCGTGGCGCATAGTTCGGCGGTCCAAGGCCTATAAAGTACACGAGGGTGAGTTATACAAGAAAAGCACCACTGGAGTATTACAGAGGTGTATATCCGAGGAAGAAGGATGGGAGCTCCTCGCCAAAATCCATGCATGCATGGTCGGGCACCATGCCGCGGCAAGATCTCTTGTTGGCAAAGACTTCCGAGCTGGTTTCTTTTGGCCTACAACTCGGATCGACGCCCAGTCACTCGTTCAACATTGCGTCGGGAGTCAACTCTTCGCAAATCAAAGTCACATGCCCCTAACAGCTCTTCGGACTATTCCGATCACCTGGCCTTTTGCGGATTGGGGGCTGGACATGGTTGGACCCCTCAAAGGGGGAACCAAGAAAAATAAATATCTACTGGTCATGGTTGACAAGTTCACCAAATGGATAGAAGCAAAGCCTGTTAAATCGGCTAAATCCGGGCCAGTGATTGAATTTATATCTAGCATAGTACACCATTACGGTGTCCCGCATAGTATAGTAATGGACTATGGAACCAACTTCACGGCCCAAGAGGTCAAAGACTGGTGCGTAAAAAATGGGCATAAAGCTCGATTATGCATCGGTCTATCATCCGCAGACCAATGGACATGTCGAGCGAGCAAACATTCTCATTATGAGCGGCATCAAGCCATGTTTGGTGTGATCTCTTCACGAGTCCAGATGTCATTGGGTGGAGGAACTCGACTCCGTTGTATGGGGCCTGCGTACTACCCCGAACAGATCAACGGGTTATACACCGTTTTTATGGTCTATGGGGCAGAGGCAGTAATCCCTGCGATATTATCCACAATGCACAAAGAGTGCGCAAGTATGATGAAAAGGAGGCCGAGTTAGATCGACAGGACGACTTAGACGCCCTGGAGGGGGAGCAGGACATAGCTCTGGCTCGGTCCACTGTTTACCAACAGCAAGCTCGGCGGTACCAAAGTAGGGAGGTCAGTGCAAAAGCATACAATGTAGGAGAACTGGTCCTACGACTCCTGGAGAAACAGAAGCACAAACTCAATCCCAAGTGGGAGGGTCCTTTCATCATTGATGAAGTGCTCGCGGGAGGGGCCTATCGTTTGTGGAGTTCATCCGATAACCACCTTGAACCAAACCCATGGAACGCATCTCGTCTTCGGCACTTCTACGGATAAGCCGGTGTCTCCATACCCCCCTACGTTTTTTCCTTTTCCGTTATTTTTTGCCCTTTTCCCCATTTACTTTCCCACTTTGCTGTTCGATAGGGAAAATTTCTTTCCCTACCCTATGTTCGGCTGAACCAATCTTATACTACGGATAATCGGAATACACCATCAAGTGTTAAATCCGAACACAGCACGTGGGGGCTTCTTTTAATAGCCTTTTTTTAATTTCTCATACTTACCGAGCGCGCGTGTTTCTTTTGTCATGTTTTAGCCATCATATGCATCAATTCGAACTAAGACTGTAACATCCCAAAATTCCATTTTGGTATGTTATGAAATATAGCTATGCATCACCATCATCATTGCTTGAATGTATGAAATAGTTGAAATGCTTCTTCTGACTTTCTGAAAGTCCCTTTCTATTTTCAATGTGTTGCTTTCACCTATTTGAAAACCTTGGAAAAAGTTCAAAATAAGAGGGGAGTAACATGACACTCCACACCAGGGTCATCTTGGTGATATATTTGAACAATAAGAACCAGGGGGTCTTTTGAAAAATATTTGCAAAAGGTTTTAAAAACAAATATGCAATTTCTGAAAATAATTATTTTTTCAAACTATTCAAATGACAGAGGAAAAATGTTCATTGAATAACATTAATTCTCTTGATCATTTTGATATATATGTTACCTATATTTGGAAATGTTTTGAATGATTTTACAAAGGTTTTACTGCCCTGGATTTAAAAAAGGAAACAAATTATATTTAAACGGGCCAGCCCACGGGCATTTACTCGCGAAGTTATTACGAGCCGGCCGACCGACGCCCCACAACCCTCTCCCTCTCTCTGATAGCGGGCCCCGCCCCGACCGACCGCTGGATCAGTGCGGTCATCGTCTCCCTCGCGCGTGCGCCGCCGTCGCCGGAAACCTCTCCACCGGATCTCTCTCCTCCTTCCTTCTCTCGCTCTGCCTCGCCCCTATATAAGAGTGGCCACCTCCACACTCCATTTACCCCCTGAACCCCTCTCTCCCCCTAGCCAAAGCGCTGCATCGAGCTCGCCGGAGTGCCCTGACCACCGAACCCTCCTTGAGCTCCTGCCCGTCGACTCCATCCTCCTCTCGTTCCTCCAACGCCACCAGAACACTCCGGACGTCAGCCGCCGTCGCCTGGACCTCTCCGACGACCTCCTTGACCACCGGAGTGCCACCCGACGACCTCACCGCTTCGGACTCGCCGGAGGACCCCTCGCCGGCAACCCCCTCCTTCACTGTGAGCTCCATCTCCTCTCAACCCTCTGATCTGGATCCTACGATCCAGATTAGATCGTTTTAAATGGCAAACCATTTTCCTCTAGAGATCGGCCACCGTTCGCTAGTCCCCGCGCGCCTGGGCTACCAGCCAATCACCGCTTGCCACATAGCCTCGACCGTCCGTTAGTTTATTTTTCTTTTTTCTGTTTTGTTTTAGTTAACAAAAGGTTTTCTGATTTTGTTTTGTTTATATCGTTTAAACTGTTTAGTGCTTTGAATTGATTCTTTTTGCATTAGCTCACATATTTCATGTAGTTTCACCCTGTAGTCTTAGATTTTAAATTTGACCTCTAAAATTTGAATTGAATCAAATTTGCTCAAATCACTTCAATCTGAATAACAAGAGTTTAAAAATAGATTTTGATATGAATCTTTTTTCTAATGCTTGGTATTAGTTAGGACTATCATCATGCTTAGTTTGAGGATTTTTAGGATGTATTTGTTTAGTGTTCTAGCTATAAACAGATTCTGCCTAGTAGTTAGTATAGTTTAGTTAATTTGGTTTTTAGTTAGTTTAAATCAGATTTAGTTATAATTGTTTTAGTAGGTTCTATTGCTTAAACATTAGGTGTTTTACTTTCTGTTAATAAAAATATTTATTTGCTTAGTTTTATACTTAATATCATAGGAATCTCAATTCATTTTCAACTAGGTATAAATTGTTATAAAGCAAACTAGTTAGTAATAGTTTTCTTTTAACAAAGTTTTATATAATTAAATTCTGTTTTCTAAGAAGAGTTTTTAGTAAATTCTTTTTCTGTTAATATAATGTTTATTAATTAATAATAAGTTTTGTTTTACTCTTTGTTAGTAAAACTATAGTTAGATAGTAGTGTTTATCAAAACTTTAAAAACCATACTAAGATTTTTCTTAACAAAACTTTAAATGGATTTTATTCTGTTTATTAATGAAATATTTTATTGTTTCCTTGCTGTCAACTATTGTTTTGTTCATACAAGTAGTTTTATTATGTTAGTAGTGGTTTACCCATCACCTTTTTGAAAACAAAACTTTGTGTGTTTTCTTGCTTGTGATTTTGTGCATTGTTTTGTATTGATTGTTTACTAGTTCATTTCTGATTTTGTGAGTGACAAATAATTTAGTTGTATGCTTATTGAGTGCTCTTGTTAGCTTCGTTAGATTATCTGGAGTGCGAGGCTTGTTACCTAGAGTCACTCACGTACGAAGATCATCAATCAGGCAAGTCACTTTGATCATCTTTACCCATGTTTTGTTGCATTAGCTCTACCATCCCCCCCAATTGCATGCAAAGTAGGTAATTGGAAATTTGGTTACTTGATGTAGTATCATGTGGTATGTACCCCAACCCTTTGACACTTTGGCCCCGGGAAACGTTCAATTATTTTGCTATGCTATTAGTAGACGGGGTTGGTTGTGTGATTCATGAGAGTTGTGAGGTAATAACTTCAAGACCTATGATGAGAAAGACTTCAAGATTTCCAAGTTTTCAACATACTACTGGGTGAGGGATGGTTGGAACGGCACCCTGGAGAAACCAGTGGATTTGCCTAGGTGTTGCTGGAGATGGCCAGTCTTCACGCGGAAAGCCTCACCCAGGCACAAAGGGATGGAAGGATGCGTCAAGACCCAAGGCTTACCTGCACAGCCACAAGTCATTATGTGCTCTGGCTTGGTTGGATATCGTGGTGACCCTGGACAGGCGGTGCTACGAGATGTAGAAGAACGGTAGGAAAGGATGGGCACCGACAGAGTCACAGGGAAACCCTTTGGAAGACCATGTTTTGGTCATCCGTTTCTCAAACACCCTGAAGTGCGAGAAATCAAACGGAGGCGAACAAATCTTGTGGGGAACCTGTGCAAAACTCTGCAGAGTACTCAAACCTAATCGATTAACCGTGTCCACGGTCATGGACGACTTGAGCCAAAGGAACTGAAACTTCCGGAATTCTCAACACAATTAATATGATGATGTGGGTATTAATAACTTGGGTATGAGAATTGGGTGGTGGAACCATCTCATTAATCAACCAACTTAGTAATAATTTTGCTTAACCCTCTCTTGATGTAGGAAAATTGGCTTTACCTAAAAACTTACTACCCCACCTGTCATATATGCATGTAGATTAGATGATTATGTTTTCACCCCTCTCTTGTGACTTTGTCGGCATATTCCATATGCTGACCTACACGGCTGCAACGTATCATGTTGCAGAGTACTTTTCCGACCAGGAGTGAGGATACGCTCTACGCTCGGTGAGATGCCCTTGGAGTCAGATGGACTCACCTACCTTCGATGCTTCCGCAAGATTTAGATATTCTCATGAGTTGGCCTTCAGCCACTTTATTGTAATAAAGGACTCGATATGAGATTTACGATTAATAAATGCTGTGTGATTTCCCTTTGATATATACATTGATGTATCGTGTGTGTACCAGCATGATCTTGGGATGGTACGGAAACACCGGAGATTCGACCTTTCAGGTCGGGTCGTTATAGAAATGGTATCAGAGAACACGCTGACCGTAGGACGTAACCTCTAGGATTGGAAAGCCTTAGGACTTATTTCTCTTTTTCTTTAAAATTCTTATACTCTCATCTACTCGTTTCTGACTCCTCTCCGATTATTTCAAAATTTATAGATGGCCACCTTCATCCCAGTGTTGATCACGGAGTTTTGCCAGCCTGACGGAACGATGCCCTTTGGTAAGGAGCTGATGAGGATCGTCAGGCATGTGAGGATTGCTTTGCCGAGCATCACCGGGACTCCTATCATGTCTTTTCCCCAAGACGGACACTACAGGATCGAGGTGCACGTCCGAGGGAAGACCTTTGGGAATCGGAAGGAACCCATCAACTTCAAGTTTGTGGCACCCAGCTGGATACTTGGGAGAGACACGGCCATTCATCGTGCCCTTGGACGTATTCAGGAGGAATACAGAGGTGGAACCATTTCACCAGGACTCAGCATGGTTTGTCGCACTCCCACCAGGGATGCCAATGGAAACATCATAACCACTCCCACTGCAAGCACCACCATTTCCTATATCCAGACCTTGGAGACTCACATCAGGACTCTGGAGCTTCGAGTTCGTGCTGATATGAAGACAATCAAGAATCTGATGAACCGCGAGATTGACCTCGAAGCTGACTTACGGGAAGCCAAGTACGAGCATGAGTATGAGGTGAAGGATTTCTTAGAGAGGATCGACAAGCTGAACACTCGCATCGCAACTCTGGAGGAACAGATGGACATGGGTGAAAATCTTCATCCTGAGGGAGACTTGGCTCCTTTCATCAGCGACGATGATGACTATGAGGAGAGCACCACTGGAGGAGGCTCAGTCACCATGTACTTCTGAGGAAAACTTTAGTCATGCCCTCCATGTATCTTTTATTGTCAACGTTAAAGTGTAGGTCGATGTTTAGTTTGATGGAGATTTGTATATCGATGTTTGAATCTTTGAGTTGAATAAATGAATGAGTGTTTGGTGTGATATGTTTGTTGCATTGCATATGGGTAGTGAATTTCTCCTTTTAGGCCCTTGTTCTATTCTAATTCTCACCCCTCTGAAAACAGCAAGATGCCTCCACGATGTGAGTCCGACTTCACCTTACCGCCGGAACTCACGCAACTCCTTCAGCAGCAGAATGCACTGATGCAGCTATTGATCCAGAATCAGAACAACAACCAGAACAACAACCACCACCATACACCTCAGGCTGACAATCTCACCCGTTTTCTGAGGTTGAACCCTCCAACCTTCTCCAGCAGCACTGAGCCCATTGTGGCAGATGACTGGCTCCGTAAGATGGAGAGGGAACTCGTCACCGCTGGATGTACTGACGCTGAGAAGGTGTGCTTTGCCGCACATCAACTGGATGGACCAGCAGCTTCATGGTGGGAGAACTACACCACCACCTATCCTATTGCTAGTGTGACTTGGGAACAATTCAAGCAAGCTTTCCGCACCGCACATGTTTCAGCTGGAGCTATGAGTCTGAAGAAGCGCGAGTTTCACAACTTGCACCAGGGAAATCGTTCCGTGGCCCAATACGTGGACGACTTCAGCACATTGGCACATTATGCACCAGGAGACGTGGCCGATGATGCGGCCAAGCAGGAGAAGTTTCTGGAAGGACTCAACGATGAGTTGAGCATGCAGCTGGTAGTGGCTACCTTCAACAACTACCAAGAGCTGGTGGACAAGGCCCTCATCCTAGAGGGTAAACAGCAGCAAATTGAGAACCGCAAGAGGAAGTATACTCAGGGGAAGTTCAACTCTAGAGCTCATCAGAAGCCCCGCTACTCTCCGTACTCAGGGAATACCGGATCAGGGACCGGTAAGTTTGGAAGGCACACTCATGCCGTGCACAACCATGGAGGCCACAACCATGGAGGAAATGGGAATGCCCGTCCCAACCATGGCAACTTCAAGACTGACAATGGGAATGGGAACAACAACCAGCACCGTCACGCTCCTACTCAGAAGGATCTGAGTCACATCACCTGTTTCAAGTGTTAGAAGACAGGGCACTATGCTACTGAATGTCCCCAGAGCAAGCAGGGAAATGGAAATGGCAACTCCGCAGCCAAGAAGCCAAATCCGTTTCCTCGTGCCCAGGTGAACCTCCTCGACGTGGAAGAAGTCTATGATCAACCCGAGACTGTGGTTGGTAAGTTTTTATTGCATTCACGTCCAGTTACAATACTTTTTGATTCCGGTGCAACTCATTCATTCATATCAAGGGTAGTGGTGGAAAAGTATGGTTTGCCCACCAAAACCCTTAGTCAGCCCATTAAGGTCAATTCCCCAGGAGGTATGATGATGGCAGGGATAGGATGCCATGGCTTGAAACTCAATATAGGAAACCATGTTTTTCCCACCGACCTCATCGTCTTAGAATCCCAGGGATTGGATGTAATCCTAGGCATGGATTGGATGAGCAAGTATGAAGGAAATCTTGACTGTCCCAGCAAGTCTATTTCACTCACCACCCCGGAGAACAAGAGGATTAAGTATGTATCCTGACGCACCCAGCTGACTGCTCGGTTAAATTATCTCATAGGAGTTGTTCAGGAGGAAGTACCTGTGGTAAAATACTTTCCGGATGTATTCCCGGAAGAATTACCAGGTATGCCACCAGATAGGGAGATTGAGTTCCTAATAGAGCTACAACCAGGGACATCCCCAATTTCCAAGAGACCCTATCGGATGCCCGCAAATGATCTAGTGGAAATCAAGAAGCAAATTAAGGAGTTATTGGACAAAGGGTATATTCTCCCAAGTTCTTCACCTTGGGGAGCCCCAGTTCTTTTGGTGGAGAAGAAGGATAAAACCTTGAGAATGGTAGTCGATTATCGTGCCTTGAACGAGGTGACTATCAAGAACAAGTACCCTCTGCCGACGATTAATGACCTGTTTGATCAGCTAGTAGGCGCCAAAGTATTCTCCAAGATCGATCTTCGATCAGGGTATCACCAACTGAAGATTCGTGAACAGGATATACCCAAAACAGCTTTCACCACAAGGTATGGCTTGTACGAGTATATAGTCATGTCCTTTGGTTTGACAAATGCTCCTGCCTACTTCATGAATTTGATGAACAAAGTTTTTATGGAATATTTGGACAAGTTTTTCATGGTGTTCATCGATGACATTTTGATATTCTCCAAGAGCGAGGAAGAACACAAGGAACATTTGCGTTTAGTTCTCGAGAAGCTTAGAGAGCATCAGTTGCATGCCAAGTTCAGTAAATGTGAATTTTGGCTGACGAAAGTCGGATTCCTTGGACATGTTATTTCCGGAAATGGAATAGCAGTGGACACGCTAAGGTTGAAGCTGTCACCGAGTGGAATTCACCCACCTCAGTTAAGGAGATCTGTAGTTTCCTCGGACTTGCCGGATATTACCGGAGGTTCATTGAGAATTTCTCAAAGATTGCCAAGCCCATGACGGAGTTGTTGAAGAAAGTGTCTAAATATATATTGGAATGAGGAATGTGAAGCCAGTTTCCAGGAGTTGAATAAACGTTTGGTCACTGCCCCAGTGTTGATTTTGCCCAATATTCGGAAGGACTTCCAAGTTTATTGTGATGCTTCACGTCAGGGACTTGGAGGAGTACTCATGCAAGATGGAAAGGTTGTAGCTTATGCATCCAGACAACTACGACCACATGAGTTGAATTATGCCACCCATGACTTGGAATTAGCAGCCGTAGTGCACGCTCTCAAGACCTGGAGACATTTCCTTGTCGGAAATAGTTGTGATGTTTACACCGATCATAAGAGCCTGAAGTATATCTTCACGCAGAAGGAGTTGAACCTCAAACAGAGGAGATGGTTAGAGTTAATCAAGGACTATGACATGAGATTACACTACCATATAGGTTAGGCAAATGTGGTAGCAGAGGCCTTGAGTCGGAAAAGTTATGTGAACACACTCACAGCGGGAGGATTACCCCAGGAGTTAGCCGATGATCTCAGAGAGCTCCGGATAGAGATAATTCCAAGAGGATATGTTACCACACTGGAGATCCAGTCCACCTTGATCGAAAGAATTCGCGAAGCTCAGAAGACGGACAAGGAGATAGCTGAGATTAAGCAGAGAATGAAAGATGATAAAGCTAAAGGTTTTCGTGAGGATGAACAAGGAACTCTGTGGTTTGAGAACCGAATCTATGTGCCCAATGGCCCAGAGCTCAGGAGGTTGATACTTCAAGAAGCCCACGATTCCCCTTACTCAATACACCCAGGCAACACCAAGATGTACATGGATTTGAAGGAAAGTTATTGGTGGACAGGTATGAAGAAGGATATTGCAGAACATGTTGCAATATGTGATGTTTGTCAGCGAGTAAAGGCAGAACATCAGAAACCAGCAGGGTTACTCCAACCTTTGCCAATACCCGGGTGGAAATGGGAAAAGCTTGGTATGGATTTCATCACAGGATTGCCCAGGACTCCTTCAGGTTATGATTCCATGTGGGTAGTGGTAGATCGCTTGACCAAGGTGGCTCATTTCATTCCAGTGAAGACCACCTATACCAGCGCTAAATTAGCCAAGATTTGCATGACCAGGATCGTGTGTCTGCATGGAGTTCCGAGGAGTATCATGTCAGATAGAGGAACACAATTTACCTCAAAGTTTTGACATCAGTTACATGAAACTTTGGGTACAAGGCTGGAGTTCAGTACAACTTTTCATCCGCAGACCGATGGATAGACTGAGAGAGTCAACCAGATTCTAGAGGACATGTTGAGAGCTTGTGCACTAGATTATGGATCTAGTTGGGATGACAACTTACCTTACGCAGAATTCTCATACAACAACAGTTATCAGACCAGTCTGAAGACGGCCCCTTTCGAAGCTTTATATGGAAGGAGGTGTAGAACACCATTGACGTGAGATGGTGTTGGAGACCGAAAACTTTTTGGTCCCGACCTTATCCGAGATTCTGAAGAGAAAGTCAGGTTGATTCGTGACAGACTCAAGATAGCTCAATCTCGACAGAAGAGTTATGCTTACAGCAAACGTAAGGAAGTGACGTATGAAGTGGGAGATCAAGCATATCTTCGTGTGTCCCCGCTTCGAGGAATCAAGAGGTTTGGTGTTAAAGGAAAGTTAGCATCCCGATTCATAGGCCCCTACGAAATTCTTGAACGTAGAGGCGAAGTTGCATACAAGCTGGAATTGCCAAAAGGATTGTCCGGAGTTCATGATGTTTTCCATGTTTCCCAGCTGAAATAATGTCATGCTGAGATGACTGATATTCCTTTGAGAGACACAGTGCCCCTAGAGGCCATACAACTTGACAGTGATCTGACCTACGAGGAGAAGCCTATCAAAATCCTCGAGACTACCCACCGATTTACCCGTAGAAAGACCATCAAGTTTTGTAAGGTTCTGTGGAGTCACCACACCGAGGAAGAAGCCACCTGGGAACGCGAAGAAGATCTTCGTAGAGACCACCCGTCTACTAATAGCATAGCAAAAAGTAAAAGATATTCTACTAACGCGAAGAATATATCACACAACCAACCCCGTCTACTAATAGCATAGCAAAAAGTAAAACAACGTTTCCCGGGGCCAATGTGTCAAAGAGTTTGGGGGGGGGTACCTACCACATGATACTACTACAATGTAACCAAGTTTCCAACTAACCGATCTTGCATGCAATTGGGGAAGATGGTAGAACTAATGCATATAAAACATGGGTAAACGTGATCAAAGTGACTTGCCTGATTGATGATCTTCGTACGTGAGTGACTCTAAGTAACAAGCTTCGCACTCCGGATAATCTAACGAAACAAACAAGCACTCAAATAAGCATACAACAAAATATTGTAATTCACAACCATCAACCAAGAACTAGTAAACAATCAAGACAAAACAATGCACAAATCACAAGTAAGAAAAACACACAAAGTTTTGTTTACTAGGAGGTGATTGCTAAAACACTACTATCATAATAAAACTATTTTGCAATAACAAACAATTGTTGACAGCAAAATATTTTATTAATAACAGAATTGAATTCAGTAAAGTTTGTTGAGAAAAACTTTAGTAAAGTTTTTTTTTAGTTTTCATAAACACTATATGAAACAACTATAGTTTTACTAACAAAAGGGCAAAACAAAACTTATTACTTAATAGCAAAACATGTTCTTAACAGAAAAGAATTTACAAATAAACTTGTTTTAGAAAACAAAATTAAATTATATAAAACTTTGTTGAAAGAAAACTATTACTAACTAGTTGTTTTAATCAAAATAAACCTATTTGAAAAGAAATTGTGATTCCTATATTAACAAAGAAATAAACTAAACAATTTTATATTTTTATTAACAATAAGTAAAACACTAAATGTTTAAATCAACAGAACCTACTAAACAAATTAAAACTAAATCTAAGTTAAACTAACTAAAACTAAGTAAATAAAACTATACTATAATACTAGGCAGATTCTGTTTATAGCTAAAACACTAACAATGATCATCCTAAAAATACTCAAACTAAACATGATGATAGTCCTAACTAATACCAAACAGTAGCAAAAAGATTCATGTCCAAATCTATTTTCAAACTCTAGTTATTCAGATTTGAATGATTTGAGCAAATTTGATTCAATTCAAATTTTATAGGTCAAATTTGAAATTTAAAAGTACAGTGTGAAGCTACATGAAAAATGTGAGCTATTGCAAAAAGAATCAACTCAAAACATTTAATAGATTAAAATTTATAAGCAAAACAAAATTTGGATTCAGTATGTTAACTAAAACAAAAACAGAAAAGGGAAAAATCTACCGGACGGCCAGGGGGCTACGTGGCGCTTTCCTATTGATTGCAGGCGTGTGCGCGTGAGAGCTTACGGGCGGGCGACCAGTCCGAAGAGGAAAAAAATTCAGAATTAAATCTGATCTAATCTAACGCGTTGATTATCGATCCGACGGTCCAGGGAGCTTACGGAGGAAAGGTCGCCGGTGTTGGAGGTCTCCTGTGGATCCGAAGGCGGTGAAGACGACGGCGAGGAGCTCCGGTGGTCGAGGAAGGCAGCGAAGTGGTCCGGGCGGTTGCGGTGGACGTCCTGCGTCGAATGGTGAGGTCGGAGGGGCGAGGGGACGTCCGAGGCGACGGGCACGTGCAATGGAAGCTCCGGTGGTCGGAGTTACTCCGGCGAGGAATTACGGCAGCCTTCCGGCGAGATAGGAGAGGGGTTTGGGGGGAAATGGATGCGGGGACTGGCCGACTTTTACAGGAGTGCGGGGGAGCGAAGGGGGTTAAGAGGGGCGAGAGATCCGGGGAGGGGAGAAACGGTCGGCGACGGCGCGCGCGAGAGGAGGGAGGCGACCGAGCGGGGCTAACGGTCGGTCGGGTGGGACCCGGTGGCAGCGAGAGGGAGGGCGAGGTTTCCGCGTCGGTCGGCCGGCGCGTATTGAATTCGCGAAATAAAGCCTGTGGGTCGGCCCGTTTTAATTCTAAAACCGTTGCCGTTTTCTGTTTAATGTTTTTCCAGAGCATTCAAAAGCTTTTAAACATTCAAACCTTTTATAAATATAGGGTTATTATATATCAAGTTTAACAGAATAATAAATGCTATTTAATTAACATTTTTATTCTGTCATTTGAACACTTTGAAAAAAAATAATATTTTCAGAAATTGCCTAATTGTTTTTAAATCCTTTTTGCAAATATTTTCAAAATAACTCCTGGTTATTTTTGTTCAAATAAATCACCAATTTGACCCTGGTGTGGAGTGTCATGTTACGCCCCTCTTATTTTGAATATTTTACCAAGATTTCAAATAGGTGAAAGCAACACATTGAAAGTAGAAAGGGGTTTCAGAAATTCATAGAAGGCGTTTCAACTAACACATACATTCAAACAATGGTGATGATAGATGCATAGCTATAAATCATAACATTCCAAAATGGAATTTTGGAATGTTACAGAGCGCCACCCCGATGACCTCACCGCTTTAGACTCGCCGGAGGACCCCTCGCCGGTGACCCCCTCCTTCACTGTGAGCTCCATCTCCTCTCAACCCTCTGATCTGGATCCTACGATCCAGATTAGATCGTTTTAAACGGCGAACCGTTTTCCTCTAGAGATCGGCCACCGTTCGCTAGTCCCCACACGCCTGTGCTAGCAGCCAATCACCGCTTGCCACGTAGCCTCGACCGTCCGTTAGTTTATTTTTCTATTTTCTGTTTTGTTTTAGTTAACAGAAGGTTTTCTGATTTTGTTTTGTTTATATCTTTTAAACTGGTTAGTGTTTTGAATTGATTCTTTCTACATTAGCTCACACATTTCTTGTAGTTTCACCCTGTTGTCTTAGATTTTAAATTTGAACTCTAAAATTTGAATTGAATCAAATTTTCTCAAATCACTTAAATCTGAATAACTAGAGCTTAAAAATAGATTTTGATATGAATCTTTTTGCTAATGCTTGGTATTAGTTAGGACTATCATCATGATTAGTTTGACGATTTTTAGGATGAATTTGTTTAGTTTTCTAGCTATAAACAGATTCTGCCTAGTAGTTAGTATAGTTTAGTTAATTTAGTTTTTAGTTAGTTTAAATCAGATTTAGTTATAATTGTTTTAGTAGGTTCTGTTGCTTAAACATTAGGTGTTTTACTTTCTGTTAATAAAAATATTTATTTGCTTAGTGTTATACTTAATATCATAGGAATCTCAATTCATTTTCAACTAGGTATAAATTGTTATAAAACAAACTAGTTAGTAATAGTTTTCTTTTAACAAAGTTTTATATAATTAAATTCTGTTTTCTAAGAAGAATTTTTAGTAAATTATTTTTCTGTTAGTATAATGTTTATTAATTAATAATAAGTTTTGTTTTACTCTTTGTTAGTAAAACTATAGTTATATAGTAGTGTTTATCAAAACTTTCAAAACCATACTAAGATTTTTCTGCACAAAACTTTAAATGGATTTTATTCTGTTTATTAATGAAATATTTTATTGTTTCCTTGCTGTCAACTATTGTTTTGTTCATACAAGTAGTTTTATTATGTTAGTAGTGGTTTACCCATCACCTTTTTGAAAACAAAACTTTGTGTGTTTTCTTCCTTGTGATTTTGTGCATTGTTTTGTCTTGATTGTTTACTAGTTCATTTCTGATTTTGTGAGTTACAAATAATTTTGTTGTATGCTTATTGAGTGCTCTTGTTTGCTTCGTTAGATTATCCGGAGTGCGAGGCTTGTTACCTAGAGTCACTCACGTACGAAGATCATCAATGAGGAAAGTCACTTTGATCATCTTTACCCATGTTTTGTTGCATTAGTTCTACCATTCCCCCCAATTGCATGCAAAGTAGGTAATTGGAAATTTGGTTACTTGATGTAGTATCATGTGGTAGGTACCCCAACCCTTTGATACTTTGGCCCCGGGAAATGTTCAATTATTTTGCTATGCTATTAGTAGATGGGGTTGGTTGTGTGATTCATGAGAGTTGTGAGGTAATAACTTCAAGACCTATGATGAGCAAGACTTCAAGATTTCCAAGTTTTCAACATACTACTAGGTGAGGGATGGTTGGAACGGCACCCTGGAGAAACCAATGGATTTGCCTAGGTGTTGCTGGAGATGGCCAGTAGTCGTGCGGAAAGCCTCACCCAGGCACAAAGGGATGGAAGGATGCGTCAAGACCCAAGGCTTACCTGCACAACCACAAGTCATTATGGGCTCTGGCTTGGTTGGATATCGTGGTGACCTTGGACAGGCGGTGCTATGAGATGTAGAAGAACGATAGGAAAGGATGGGCACCGACAGAGTCGCAGGGAAACCCTTTGGAAGACCATGTTTTGGTCATCCGTTTCTCAAACACCCTAAAGTGCGAGAAATCAAACGGAGGCGACCAAATCTTGTGGGGAACGTGTGCAAAACTTTGCAGAGTACTCAAACCTAATCGATTAGCCGTGTCCACGGTCATGGACGACTTGAGCCAAAGGAACTGAAAATTCTGGAATTCACAACACAATTAATATGATGATGTGGGTATTAATAACTTGGGTATGAGAATTGGTTGGTGGAGCCATCTCATTAATCAACCAACTTAGTAATAATTTATCTTAACCCTCTCTTGATGTAGGAAAATTGGCTTTACGCAAAAACTTACTACCCCACCTGCTGTAGCGACCCGACTCAAAACGAGTCAAGCCTCTGTGTTTTCTGTGCCATCCCTGGATCAGTATGCTGGCACACACAGTACATCAATGTATATATCAAAGTGCAATCACATGTAATTAACGTAAAACTGATATATACCTTAAAATAGTAGCGGATACAGTCAACGGGAGTGGAGTCCCAATAACACCAACGACAAGTTGAGTGCGGACCGTAACCCTGAATCATACTCTTACCTGTCGTAGAAGAGTATCTGCTACATAAGACGTTGCAGCTGTGTAGGTCAGTACATGGAATGTACTGGCAAGATCACTATAGTAGAATAGAAGAATAAAGACTATTCTATATGCAAAGGCTTTGTGGCTCTGTGTCTAAATTTTTGCGTAAAAGCTGAATTTATTTTCCCTACAACAAAGGAATATTAGGAATTTCACTATGGAGTTACCTATCATGACATGGTTCCACCAACCAATGTCTCAATTGCCCATAAGTATCATAAGTTGCCCACAATTAATTATCAGTCCAGTGTTGAGAGTTCAGAGATAGATCCAAGTCCAGAGGCTCAAATTGTCCGTAACCGGGGACACGGCTAATCGATTAGGTTTAATTCTGCAGAGTGTTGCACACGTTCCCCACAAGATTTGGTCGCCTCCGTTTGATTTCTCGCACTTCAGGGTGTTTGAGAAACGGATGACCAAAACATGGTATTCCAAAGGGTTTCCCTGCGACTCTGTCGGTGCCCATCCTTTCCTACCGTTCTTCTACATCTCGTAGCATCGCCTATCCAGGGTCACCACGATATCCAACCAAGCCAGAGCCCATAATGACATGTGGCTGTGCAGGTAAGCTTCCGGGCATGAAGTATTCATCCTTCCCTTTGAGTCCGGGTGAGGCTTTCCACGTGAATACTGGCCATCTCCAGCAACACCTAGGCAAATCCACTGGCTTCTCCAGGGTACCGTTCCAACCATCCCTCACCCAGTAGTGTGTATTATAAAACTTGTTTCTCGAGTCTCAAAGTCTTGAGGTCTTGAATATGCAGGTCTTGAAGAAGCCTTCATGAAGTCATCGTTTTGACGTGGAGTCCTTCTTCACACCACTCACGAACACTCATACCAGACCCCGTCTACTTTAGCATAGCATTGCACTAACTAGCATTCCCGGGGCTTTAGTAACAAGTGGTGGGTTCCTACCTCATGTATTCTACTCAACTACAAGAAATTCAATAACACTACGGGAGGGATTTGTCGAATGATATCACTACATGCAATAAAAACATAGGTATGAAATAGATGGTCAAAGTGAACTTGCCTGTACTGTTGATAAAGATAAGTATCGCTCATAGAAAATACTTGATAGAACTATGCGTCACTCTCCGATGAAATCTATAATATCAAACATTGCATTCATATAAGAAATCATACTAGCAATCAATACTAACAATCAAAAAGGCAACACCAAACCAAAAGCAACATGGTGGTGATGAAAGGAAATACTTAAGACAAAAGTTAAAATCAACAAAACTTCGTCAACACAACTGAAGTTGGTTTTCTCTATAAGTACGTCCTAATTTTCAAAAGTAGCAAACAAAAACAAAGTAAGTATAACAAAAATATTTTAGTAAAAGAATTACTTTTGAAGAACAAGTACGACTTATGAAAACAAAACTCTAAACAACATAAGTGTTTTCCCACTAAGCTTAACAACAAGTAAAACAATGCAATATTAAAATACGGGAAAAACAAAGTACAAAACAATTTGAGTTAACAGAAAATAAAACTTATAAAACATTTTATAAAATAGTTTTCAAATAAGAGTTCCAACTAGCAATGAAATCAATTTGCAAGTTATTATGAAACTAGAATTGATTTCATGCTATCCAATTAATAAATAACATAAAATAAGTTTAGTTGAAGTACTACTGATAACTTAACAGAAAACAAAATATTTAATAACTAAGTTAACAGAAAGTTTTTTTTTATAAAACAAAATTTTACTAAAAGTATTTTCAAATAGCAAATCAAACTAGCAATGGAAATTCAATTGCAAGTTATAATTGAACTAGAATTGATTCCATGCAATCAACTAATAAAATAATATTTGTTTTGAGGGACTACTATCTTCTAACAGAAAAGTTTATAAAATTTATCAACTAATATAAAACAAAATAATTTTAACACAATTTAGAACAAAAGGAAGATAAATAATCCTAACAAGAACTAAACAGAATCTGTTTTGTTGAAAATACTATTTTAAAGTATTGTAAAAATTCCCAAACTCTACCTACTGATAAGTAAGGTCACTAGTGACAAGTAGCAAAAAGAATCAACTCAAAATACATTTTTGAACTCAAGATATTCAGAAAACAAAATTTAAATCAAATCTGTTTAAATTCAAATTTAGTTAGTTAAATATGGTCGAACTTGGCATCTACAGAAACTAGATAAATTTTTTGATACAATGCAAAAAGAATCAAGTTAAAACACTTAAAAACATAAAAGATATGCTAAAAACAAAATCAGGACTAACTCTGTTTTAAAACAGAACAGAAAATAAAAATCTATAACTAACGGACGGGGGGCTAACGTGTCGCTTCCTGATTGGTCCCAAGGTGCGCGTGATAGAGGGTTTCGGGCGGACGACCGGAGCTTAACAAAATCGTTTTGGCTAACATTTACTAAAAGAAAACCGCTTGGTTCTTTTAAAAGAACCGAAGGGGTGAGTTGGGTCTAATCCACGCCGTTCATCTGGATCGGACGGACGGGGAAGGAGGGAGAGGCTCACCGAGGAGGGTTGCCGGCGGTGGTATCTCCGACGACGGCGACGGCGACGGCTGGATGCAGGCGACAGCTCCAGAGGGTCTCCGGCAACGGCGTTGGCACTGGTCGATGCGGGGAAGCATGGCGATGACGATGGTGGTGTCGGTGAGGCTCGAGGGCGATGGAGGCGACGGGCACGAGCTCCTTCAGCTTCGGTGGGGATCCAACTCCAGCGAGGGCGGTCCGCGCGCGCGAGGAAGAGGATGGCCGCAGCGATTTCAGATCGGGCGGTGGGGTCCACGCATCAGTGGGAGAGAAAGAGAGGCGCGGTGATCGGGCGACCGGTCGGGAGCAGTTTCGGGGAGTCTAATAAGGGAAGTGGGCCGGCGAGCTTTAAAAGCCTTTAAGGATTTTCCTATTTAATTTACCAGCGAATCAAAAACAAATAAATGGCCATACATACTTGCCTAAAAATAAAAAGTTTTATACCGAAATTATCAGGGGATTTAATGACATTTAATGGACATTTTTCCCTGGCCAAATTAAATACCTAAAAAATATTTATTTTCAGAAAATGCCTAATTGGCTTTATTTACTTTTGCAAATAATTTTTTCATGTAACCCCTTGGGTTTTATGATTTCAAAAACTTCACATAATACCCCCTGGTTTTGGAGTGTCATATTACTCCTCTCAAAATCTTTTCAAGGGGTTTGAATGCTTACAAATTCAAATAGGTAATTCCAAATATAAAAGTGAAGCTCCATATGGGAAACTTTCAAATAGTTTTTCAAACTTCCAACTCCTATTTCATACAATTGGAAGAAGTCATATTATCCTCTCTCATGAAAATCATTGAGTTGCATAAAGTTTCTAAAATTGAAATATTTTCAAAATGGAATTCAAATCTCATGGGAAAGTCATTTTATTCCCTCTCATTCAAAAGTTTCAAATTTCACTCACTTTCAATCACTCAAGCAAACAAACAATCATTCTAACATTAATTATAACATTCCAAAATTTGGGATGTTACACCTGCCATATATGCATGTAGATTAGATGATTATGTTTTCACCCCTCTCTTGTGACTTTGCCAGCATATTCCATATGCTGACCTACACGGCTGCAACGTATCATGTTGCAGAGTACTTTTCCGACCAGGAGTGAGGATACGCTCTATGCTCGGTCAGATGCCCTTGGAGTCAGATGGACTCACCTACCTTCGATGCTTCCGCAAGATTTAGATATTCTCATGAGTTGGCCTTCAGCCACTTTATTGTAATCTTTATTGTAATAAAGGACTCGATATGAGATTTACGATTAATAAATGTTGTGTGATTTCCCTTTGATATATACATTGATGTACCGTGTGTGTACCAGCATGATCTTGGGATGGTACGAAAACACCGGAGATTCGACCTTTCAGGCCGGGTCGTTACAAAGACTTTGCCAAGCTGGGTTGCCTCGCTCATGTGGTTAATCTCTACGTTCCCGCTTGTTCGGCTAGAGAGTAAAGGGAGCACCTCTGCGATTGTTACGACCGGGTCAACCGGACACGTACCTCAGACAGGTGAAGCCGAAAGCTAGATATATTACGTAGACAATTGGTCGGCTATGATGGAAACATCTTATACGACCCTGGTCACTATTTCTGTTGTTTGGGTCTCTTATCCCCAAAGGACACTTAGTCTCGTAGTGCAAGTATGAGGATTCATATCTACGCTCTTCTTAGAACGCCGGCGATAGGTATCGCTAGAGGTACTATTTTCATCGGAAGATGTTTCTTACGCTACGTTGTAATATAACATATCTTTTTGTGTGCTTTCTGTCTGTTCCAACCACATGGCCGGATTGCCTAGTTCCCCGAATACAAGCTCGCTCTTTGGCGAAGGAATAATAAGACCGAACACTCCCGAGCTCTTCGCACGGGAGGGAGAAGCCGATTGCCGGTTAAGACAAAGTTTACAACATGGATTGTTTTACAAATGTATATGTAAATTACATATGTGGCTGCTAATCGAGATTGTCGATTATTGTGTTGAGGCGGCAGTCTTCTTGCGAGAGACGGGCGGCTTGCATCACCTGGTCATATACCAGGTGGAGTGGCACTTATTTTCCATCTGATCCCACAGGACCAACCCGTCCCATATGCTCGGGGTTAAGTCCAGTGAAACGGGTCTTGACCATTGCCCACGCCTCCCGTTCTCCTTCGCGGTAGGTATGGGGACCTCGACTCATAAGTTGTGATCACCGAATGCACGTGTACAGTGATCCTAGAGATCAATGCTCACTAAACACACATAAGCTGAATAACAAGAGTCTTACATCCACATCTAACGTCTTACACAAATAAAGACCCTGAAGATCTAGTCTTACATGGATAGGGGCACAAGGGCCAAACACTTAAATAGAACAAGCAGTGGAAATCTTGATCGAAAGCGTCAACCCATGCCATCTGCCTTAACCTACAGGCATTCTGATTGGGAAGCGTCCTAGTTCGCATGTTCGTCTCCAACGAACTCTTCAATATACTCCTATTGTTCCATGTCTGGCCAATTAAATAACCAATGGCAAGCCAATGAGTACTTTGAATGTACTCGCAAGCAACCCAAGTTGTGGAACAAGGTAATAATAATGCATGGTATAGCACTAAATAGGTAATTTTGCAGAAAGCTAATTTTGAATGCAATGACATGATCAAGTAACTAGGTAAACATGCGTTAACAGTGGCAGATATCCATATGAACAAGTTACAGATATCAACATAAGGAGGGGTTGAACATCTCATGTTCATGCATCACATCAAGTCTTCCGACTTGTCTCAAGTATCATCTCTGTGTTAACCACATACATACTCCCACACCAAGTTTGTGAAAACAACCGGATGTGGCATAAGCAGTAGCACCCAACTGTCCTTGATGATGGACACGGCTATTCGAATAGTTTTACACTCTGTAGAGGCTGCACACTTTACCCACAAGACTTGGGGAACTTCCGTGTCATCCACGACTCGCGGTATATAACATACCCGAGGTAAGCACCCGAACAATGCCTTTCCCCTGGCGACACTAAACAAAGAGTCCACTCGATTGGTACCTAGCCCTCTTGATGTACATCACACAAGCCTCACTCTAGATTGTACCATCCATGAGGGGACCAACGGTGTGCTCGTTGCCTGTGAAGACAGCGCATGATCGTACATACCGGTACGACCCTGTATCGAGAGTGACAACACCACTCCCGCCACTAGTTATGCGGGTTCCTTGCCAGTACCCACCAAGGTAATCAATAGAGCCCCGTCCCATTAGGGGTATCGTGGTCATACATGAAATGTTGGAATAACGGTCGCAACTTACACCAATCCATTTTCAAAAACCACAAACACTCACTTGC
This sequence comes from Hordeum marinum, assembly GCA_022496015.1. Classification (NCBI taxonomy): domain Eukaryota; kingdom Viridiplantae; phylum Streptophyta; class Magnoliopsida; order Poales; family Poaceae; genus Hordeum; species Hordeum marinum. The sequence continues at coordinate 758,042 of JAAAWK010001153.1, read as the reverse complement.
TCCGGCACACCACTTCTTTCTCAAGTCGTCACCCAAAACATCATCATCTCCCTTGGGCATTAGTGGCACCCGACGGGTTTTTCGAAAAGTCCTTAAAATCATTTCTTTCTTTCCATCAATTTGCATAAATCCCAAACCCACTTGCGTAGCATCTACTAGCATCCTAACTACACCCGCCCACATAACCCTCATAAGGGGTATCGTGGTTGCGCATGTAAGGTTGGGACGGTCGACAAATATTAAACCCTCTGCTTTTGAAACACATCCTCAACTTGTCCTGGCACACCACTTCTTTCTCAAGTGGTCACCCAACACATCATCATACCCATCGGGCATTAGTGGCACCCGACGGGGTTTTCGAAAAGTCTTTGAAAGTATCTCTTCCTTCACATCACTACGCATAATCCTGAACCCACTTGCGTAGCATCTACTAGCATCCTAACTACTCCCACCCGCATAACCCTCATAAGGTGGTAGGGTCATGCACGATGCAAGTGTCAACGGTAAGAGTATCGGAGGCATCCCACCGAAGGGTGATCACCACGTCCTGATCAATCATCGAAACGAAATGCGCTGTATGTCATGCATGAAAAAGTTTCTTAACATGGTCAATGGGCTGCTTGCTGGCTCAACAAAGTCTTTGGGGTCTTCAAAGTCTTCAGGTGCAACTCCCTTGTCAATAGCGCAATCTATCGTCGCGAATAAAAGCGATAAAAATAAGCATCACACAAAAACAGAGCACACAAGCTAATATTAAAAATGCTACCCTATTCTGATAAATACTAAAAGCTATACTCAAAAAAAATTCTAGGGTTTTGAAATTAAAAAGATTGTCCAAACTATTTAAAACAGGGGCTAATAATGTCAAATAGGGGTTTTAAATTAAAACAGTCCATAAAATGTTTTCAAATATTTCTACAAGTGGCACTAATAAATTCTATGGAATATTTCAAGATTTTAGGTGGAAGAATATTTAGATTTAGACGAATATTCTATTTTGTGGAATTTTTGGAAAACAGAGGGAAAAGAAAAAAGAAAAAGAAAAGGGCACTATGCCCTGGCGAGAGGCGGCCAGCAGCTGGGCCGGCCCAGCTGGCCAGGCAGCCGGCCTCGCACGCGGCCAGGTTCAAACCTGACACGCGGGGCCTGGCTGTCTGCGACCGCGAGGGGGAGCGAGAGAGAGCGAGAGAGGAAGACAGAGGATGATAGGTGGGTCCCACCTGTCGGATCCTTCTCCCACCTTGGGGCAGAGAAGGGGAGGCATTCACCGGCGACATTGCACAGCACGGCAACGGTAGGTGATGGCGGGAACGGGCCCTGGGCGGAGTCGCCGTTCCAGGGGAGGTCGAAGGGGCGCCGGAGGCGGTCTGAGTCGTCGGAGGCAAGCACTTACGGCGGAGGGAGCTTCGGGAGAAGGTCGCCGGGGCTCGTCTGTGCCGCAAACAGGATGGGAAGGAGGGGGAAAAGCATGAGAGGTGCGAGGGAGGAGCAGCCGAAGAAGAGGGTGGATCGGAGGGGCCCTGTACCCGGAGATCGACGACGATGTGGCCGCGGCAGTCCTCGGCTCGAACCCGAGCACAGAGGTGTCGGGGGCTCCCTAGGGGGCACAGGGAGGCTGCTGGGGAGTGGAGAGAGAGAGGCCCGAGAGGCTCTTATGTGGGTGCCCGGTGATCCATCGAGCTTGTGTGCGCCGATAAGCTCGGGGCCGGGGCCAGAGTCGAGCAGATGGGGCGTGGGCACATCTGCAGTGCTCGTGGGGTTGGTCTAGGCCGAGGTGGAGAGGAGAGAGAGGTGGGGGAGCGCGTGCGTGCGAGGAGGGCCAGAGAAGGCAGAGAGAGGAGGGGCCTGACAAGGTGGCGTGGCGCGGACGTCGAGGCCGACCATCTGGCGAGAGGGGGGCGCTCGAGGTGGTCGGGGCCATGTAGTCGGCAACGGCTACAGTGCATGTCGGCACTGTAGCATGCTCCAGAGCGTTCATTTGGCATACCACGGCATGCCAACGGCGTCTTGTGCGTGGCCAAGTGTGTCTAGGGGGATCTAGGGCCTCTAGGATAAGAGGAAAATGCCTTGGATGCTTCACGAGAAGAATAGTGTAAGAGGGGAGGGGAGAGAGAGCACTCCCAAGGCTGTCCAGGGGTAGAAATGGGGGGTTTTACCCCACCTCCCAGTGGCTTAAGGACCTGGAATTTTTACTGGGGGTGCTTGGGCACTGCCAGAGGGTGAGGTAAAAGTTTGGAGGCAAGGTAAAAAGAGAAAGGGATGAAAACAGAGATTTACCATTTTACCAGAAGGTGTTTGGGCAAGAAAAATTTACCCACTTACTGAGATATTCAACAGCGTCAAATGTTAGGTGAAAATAGGCCTAATCACCATGTTTGAGCTCAAGTGGGCAAAGTTGACAATGGGAACTTTGTGAACCCTAGAAACTAATAGAATCAGGTTTCTGTAGGTCTAGTTATGCTAAGCTTTCACCCTTGATGCTCCACTTAGTGTAGCATCATTATTTGGTGATTAGAGCATGTCCACAAAGTTTGGGGTCAAGGGGAGAAACTTCACAATGTAAAGTTGCTCAACTTTGAATCTGGACATAACGGGTTTTGAGATGGTTCGACAAATGAAATCAACTTGGATTGAGGTGAAACTTTGCAAGATCGTCACCTATGATGGTGTTGAATTGCTGGAATTCTCTTGGAATTTATTGAGAATATTTCTTATAGAAATATTTCAAAAGCTTGATTCGAACAAAAAGGGTTTTGAGGGGTTTTGCCCATGATTCCAACATGCCCATGTGTTGAAATTCATATATATGGAAAATATATGTCCAGTGAGTTTCCCTAAATTTTCTCAAATACTTTGAAAGCAATTAAATAATTGTTCCCTATGAAAAACCATTTCCGGTCTTATGAAAAAGCCTTTAATTAAAATATAAAAATAATCTTTAAAATTAATATTTGGTGGTTTTGGGAAGTCATATATATAGTAGTTTTGAAGTAAAGCTTTTGGGGAAGAAGGATCCACCCAATTTGAGGACCTGCAGTGCAAACCTCATTTCAGGGGGTTTTGAAAACCTAATTTGGATAAATCATTTTTGGTCAAGATAAAATTTGATAAAAATAGCTTTGGGCGCTATTCACATGGCATGATCATTGGGCAAGAATTTTGGGTCAAGGAAGATGAATATGGAGAGGGGTAGAATCTAAGAGTGCCATACACCACAATCAATCAAGCAAACAAGCAACAATTCAATCAAGCACAAGCATTGAAAAAGTTTTAGTTGGCTCCAGATTTTATTAATCCAAACATAACAAGGTGATACAAACACAGGGTGTGACAATAGGACGAAGTCTTCCACAGCTCGAACCTACCCCAAGCCCCCCTAAATCGATCCACAAGTGCAGCTAGCCCTTCAGGTGGCTGTTCGGTGGGCCATAATGCCTTCACCATCCCTTTCATCACCTTCTGCACAAGCTTGTGGAGAGAGGTCAGCTCCTTCAGCAGGTCCCCTCTGTATGATTCAATCTCCTCTTCAGGTTGTCCGGTCAGGAGACCTGCACACAAGATAACAAGTGCGATTACTATCATTATCTACATCGGAAATACTTACTCATAGTGGAATTGTATTTACAGAATACACCCCTCTAAAGCTTGTCATTCTCTTCTTCAGCTTGGGCCAATTGAGTCTTTAAACTCTTTATTTCTTCGGCCTATTTTTGTAGAACAAGACAACCAGCTTGCTGCTTGGATTTCGCATACCTTTGTGAATCCCAGGATTCTTCCAGCTGCCTTTCCATCTATCCTATTGATTCGGCTGCTACACGGAACCCATATGTCAGGCATGATAATGTAAAAATATTAGCAGTACAAACATACTCACCATGGGCCTCTCGCATGAAGCTCTTCACTTGTGCTAGTTCGGCCTTCAGGGACTACACTTCCATGCGACTCTCCTCGAGGGCCTTGGCCAATTGCTCGAACTATTGCTTTGAGGCCTACGTCAGTAGTCAAATAGTACGGAGATCCTTAATTCGTTTTTTTCTAAATCAAATTAAGGCTCGGGGGCTACTAGGCTTACACAAGTATGCAGATTCTACAAAATCCGACCTTTTACCTGAATGTTGGTTGTTATCAGCTTCATAGCTTCACCAAATCCAGCTCGGGGGGGCCCGAGATGTACATCCGCCAAGCGTAGGGCACCAAACTCCTGGTCGGAGAAAATTGGGGCCGCATGGCCTCCCATCGGTGTTGATGATACATGGCAATCTCCACTTCCGACTTGGTGACGGATACTCCGTCGCCAGATTCGGCAGGCACCGGACTGGCCATGGGGGCTTCCATAGTGGAAGCCGCATGTGTCATGGCCCGAGAGCTTCGGGTGTCTCCTAACATCCGGGCAGCCCCCTCAGTAGGTGAAGACTGGGTGTTTCGCCTAGGTAAAAACGAGCGGCTATGAGATTCTGCTGAATACAATGATAAAGCGAATATCCAAACAATGTACCTTCGGGATGCACGGAGGGGTGGGTTCGTCCCCATGTCCGGCACCTTTGCAGGGTCCCGGCCGGCCTCTGACTCTCCCGCGGCTTCGGCTGCTAGCGCATGGCATGCTAATCGGCGGCACTTGGGGGCTGGGACCGACGCGTCCGGGGCATTCTTGGTAGCAGACCTCTTGTGGGAGGAGCTTTTCTTCTTACCGACGGATGAAATGGAGAATGACTCGGGGTAATCGACTGTGATTGCCACCGGGGACTTGACGATGTTGTCCTGATAGTTGACTCTGTTTTCGAAGTCAAGAAGGAGATCTGGGTTCTCGTTGAAGCCCGGATCGTTGTCACGTGAATGATTCTTGGGCTGAGGAGCCTGACAGTTGTCTGTCTCAACGAAGCTCCTCCATTCCTATTCACGCCAAGACCTCGGTCAGATAGAGTGCAGAATGAAGCTGTGAACAATTTCATAATTGAAAGAGGAAGGTTTACCTGTTTGATGGGATTGTGTGTCGAATACCCCTCCTTGGTTGACCGCCGGATGAAGTCTTCTTGCTCTCCTTTGTACAGGTCGGCAAGTGCGGCGGCCAGCACTGTTGGATTGCCAGGACCTAGTTTTCTGGAACGTGTGGCATCGCTTGTCCCATTGTATAACAATAAGGGGTGCACCCTTTGTTGGAGGGGCTGCACGCACCGGGAGATAGCGGCGGCCATGACGTCGATCATGTTCAGCCGGTGATGGGCAAGCATCCGCACTTGTGCGGCCAGGCATTGCACTTTGGGGCTCTCCTCCTGAGGGCTCTTGGGTCGCCAGTTGTACCTCTTCTTCGGAAGGAGGTCGGAGTATTTGGGCAGACCTGTCCAAGTTGGCTTGAACAGGGGGACGTCTTCAATATAGAACAACTACGAAGTCCATTCTTTGGATTTCTTCGGTGTGCCAGCCGGATACCCCGTTCCTGCTATGCAGCATACTTCGGCTCCGCCGACCTCTAAGATGGCCTTGTCCCGAGTTCAGGGGACGAGGCAAAAGTATTTCCTCCACAAATCGAAATGAGCTTCGCACCCTAAGAACATCTCGCGGAGGGCGACAAAGCCCGAGATGTGTAGGATCGCCCCTGGGGTGAGATGGTGGAGTTGAATCCCGTAGAACTCCAGTAACCCCCTCAAGAATGGGTGGATTCGAAACCCAAGGCCCCGGAGGAGGAAGGGGATGAAGCAAACGCAAGCCCTTGTTTAGATTAGGGAAGCGCTCATCAAAAACCTCGTCACCATAAGAGAGTAGACCTGCATAGGTTGCCGCTAGATCTGATGATGGGAGATATCCCTGGGTCTCCAGATTGCGGAGCCATGGAAGGGTGACGGAGAAGCTGGTCCAGTCGCCAGGGCGTTGGCCGTAAGGGCGCGTTGAGGAGCTGGAAGCTTTAGCCATTTTTCACGTGGAACTTACGCTAGGAGTTTTGGACGAGAGGGAGGAAGAAGATGTGGTTTGAACCGCGATTTTGTTTGATGAAATGGGTTGGTGCCTCCGCTACGGAGGGGTGGGATTGTAAAAATTGCTGGCCACTCACCTCCCGACGACGCGCGTCGAGGAACTTGTGCAGTTATTATAATGACCCACGCCGGCGACGCTTGGGATCTTACCGAAGACTGGTCGGATGCCGAACAGAGAAGGATGAGGGACTCGCCTTGCAAGCTGAAGATGATGACATGAAGAAATCAACTGCATATATATCGACGTTGAAGGCCAGTCCAGGGGCTACTGAGGGTGTCCTAGATTAAGGGGTCCCCAGATAGACGACCCATTGTTCATGGGCCAGACTGTATGGGCCGCAAGGCAGGCATAGAAGGATCGAAGACCACCTGCACCAGGACGGAAGCTTAGTGGAGTCAAGACGTGTTCTCCAAGTTATTAGCTGTAGTTAGGCAGGTTACCTCTTCGGCATGTAATCGACCATGTGTAAGCCAGGGACGCCCCCGACATCTATATAAGCCGGAGGGTTTTGGGGCATAGGGCCAGGATAACTCATCTAGGGTTAGACATACGATCTCGAGGTAGATCAACTCTGTATTCCCATACATCATCAATACAATCAAGCAGGACATAGGGTATTACCTCCATTGGAGGGCCCGAATCTAGGTAAACCCGTGTCCCCTTCGTCTCCTGTTACAATCCATCCTAGTCTCACAGTTCGGGACCCCCTACCCGAGATCCGCCGGTTTTTACACTGACACCACCTTTCCCTGTTAGATAAAGGAACATGCTAAAGCTTCAACTGTGGTTCATAAGAGCTGTGCTAGAACACCTACACCCCCAAGCATATTAAAGTTGAGCCTAGTATAGCTATGGTTAAGGATCTCTTGGTTGATAATATTGATGGGCATGTCATTCAATTTTGTGATGAAGCCGCTAGAATTGCTAAACCTGATGCTAAAGATAAACATAGACCCATTGTTGGCACGCCTGTTGTTTCTGTTAAAATAGGAGATCATTGTTATCATGGCTTATGTGATATGGGTGCTAGTGTGAGTGCAATTCCCTTTACCTTATATAAAGAGATTATGAATGATATTGCACCAGCTGAGTTAGAGGAAACTGATGTTACAATTAAGCTTGCTAATAGAGATACTATATCACTAGTTGGGATTATTACAGATGTTGAAGTCTTCTGTGGGAAAATAAAATATCCTAATGATTTTCTTGTTCTTGGATCCCCACAAGATGATTTTTGTTCCATTATATTTGGTAGACCCTTCTTGAATACCGTTAATGCTAGGATAGATTGTGAGAAGGAAACGGTTACCATAAGTTTTTGGGATACGTCTCATGAGTTTAATTTCTCTAAATTTCGTAGACAACCCCATGATAGAGAATTGTCTAGTAAGGATGAAATTATTTGTCTTGCTTCTATTGTTGTGCCTCCTATTGATCCTTTAAAACAATATTTGTTGCACCATGAAAATGATATGCATATGAACGAAAGGAATGAAATAGATAAGATTTTCTTTGATTAACATCTTATTCTGAAACACAACTTGCCTGTTGAAATATTAGGGGATCCTCCTCCACCCAAGGGTGATCCCGTGTTTGAGCTTAAACAATTACCGAATACTCTAAAATATGCTTATCTTGATGAAAAAGAAGATATATCTTGTTATTATTAGTGCTAACCTTTCAGAGCATGAAGAACATAGATTACTAAAAACTCTGAGGAAGCACCATGCTACTATTGGATATCATCTTGATGATCTTAAGGGCATTAGTCCCACACTATGTTAGCGTAAAATTAAAATGGAACCCGATGATAAACCAGTTGTTGATCACCAACGATGGTTAAATCCTAAAATGAAGGAAGTGGTAAGAAATGAATTCTAAAGCTTCTGGAGGCAGTTATCATTTACCCTATTACTGATAGTAGATGGGTTAGTCCCATTCATTGTGTCCCTAAGAAAGGAGGTATTACCGTAGTTCCTAATGATAAAAATGAATTGATCCCGTAGAGAATTATTACAGGATATAGAATGGTAATTGATTTTAGGAAATTAAATAAAGCTAATAGAAAAGATCATTACCCTCTACCTTTTATTGATCAAATGCTAGAAAGACTATCCAAACACATACATTTTTGCTTTTTGATGGTTATTCTGATTTCTCTCAAATACCTGTGTCAAAAGAGGACCAAGAGAAGACCACTTTTACATGCCCTTTTGGTACCTTCGCTTATAGACGTATGCCTTTTGGTTTATGCATTGCACCTGCTACCTTTCAAAGATGTATGACTACTATATTCTCTAATTTTTGTGAAAGGATTGTTGAGGTTTCATGGATGATTTTTCCGTTTACGGAACTTCTTTTGATGAATTTTTGAGCAACCTTGATCGAGTTTTGTAGAGATGCGAAGAAACTAATCTTGTCTTGAATTGGGAGAAGTGCCACTTTATGGCGAATGAAGGTATTTTATTGGGACATAAAATTTCCGAAAGAGGTATTGAAGTTGACCAAGCTAAAGTTGATGCTATCGAAAAAATGTAGTGTCCTACGGATATCAGAGGTATAAGAAGTTTCCTTGGTCACGCTGGGTTCTATAGGAGATTTATTAAAGACTTCTCTAAGATTTATAGGCCTCTCACTCATATTTTGCAAAAAGATGTTCCATTCATTTTTTATGATGATTTTGTAGAAGCTTTTGAAATTCTTAAGAATGCCTTGATTTCTGCACCTATTGTTCAACCACCTGATTAGGACCTACTCTTTGAAATTATGTGTGATGCTAGTGATTATGCCATCGGTGCTGTTCTAGGACAAAGAGTTGATAAGAAATGAAATGTTATCCATTATGCTAGCAAAACTCTAGACAGTGCTCAAAGAAACTATGCTACCACTGAAAAAGAATTTTTAGCAGTGGTGTTCGCTTGTGATAAGTTTAGACCCTATATTGTTGATTCTAAAGTAACTATTCACAGTGATCATGCTGCTATTAAATATCTTATTGTAAATAAGATGGTAAACCTAGACTTATCAGGTGGGTTCTTCTGCTACAAGAATTTGATTTGCATATTGTTGATAGAAAGGGTGCTGATAACCCCGTAGCAGATAAGTTGTCTAGGTTAGAGAATGTTCTTGATGACCCACTACCTATTGATGATAACTTTCCTCTTGAACAATTAGCTGTCATAAATGCTTCTCGTAATGTTCCTTGGTATGCTAATTATGCTAATTACATTGTTGCTAAATTTATACTGTCTAGTTTCACATACCAACAAAAAAAGTTCTCCTATGATTTAAGACATTACTTCTGGGATGACCCACACCTCTATAAAGAAGGAGTATATGGTGTTATTAGACATTGTGTACCTGAGCATGAACAAGAACAAATCCTACACAAGTGTCATTCCAAGGCCTACAGAGGAGATAGAACTGCACATAAGGTATTACAATCTGGTTTTTATTGGCCTACTCTCTTCAAGGATGCTCGTAAGTTATTCTTGTCATGTGATGAATGTCAAAGAATTGGCAGTATTAGTAGACATCAGGAAATGCCTATGAACTACTCTCTTGTTATTGAACCATTGATGTTTGGGGTTTTGATTATATTGGACCTTTTCCAACGTCCAATGGGTATACTCATATTTTAGTTCTTGTTGATTATGTTACGAAGTGGGTAGAAGCTATTCCAACTAGTAGTGTTGATCATAACACCTCTATTAAGATGCTTAAAGAAGTTATTTTCCCTAGATTTGGAGTCCCCAGATATTTAATGATTGATGGTGGTTCACATTTTATTCATGGTGCTTTCCGTAAATTGCTTGCTAAATATGATGTTAATCTTAGAATTGCATCTCCTTATCATCCTCAGTCTAGTGCTCAAGTAGAATTAAGAAATAGAGAAATTAAATTGATCTTGCAAAAGACGGTTAATAGATCTAGGAAGAATTGGTCTAAGAAACTTGATGATACATTGTGGGCCTATAGAACTGCTTATAAGAACCCTATGGGTATGTCTCCGTATAAAATGGTTTATGGTAAACCATGTCACTTACCTCTAGAGCTAGAGCATAAAGCTTATTGGGCAATCAATGAGCTCAACTATGATTTCAAACTTGCTGGTGTGAAGAGGTTATTTGACATTAGCTCACTTGATGAATGGAGAACCTAGGCCTATGAGAATGCCAAGTTGTTTAAAGACAAAGTTAAGAGATGGCATGATAAAAGGATACAGAAGCATGAATTCAATGTAGGTGATCATGTCTTGCTATACAATTCTCGGTAACATTTTTTGCAGGAAACCTTCTCTCATGGGAAGGGCCTTACATTGCCGAGGAAGTATATCGTTCCGGTGCCATGAAGATCAATAACGCCGAAGGCAAAAATCTAAAGGTGGTAAACGGGTCAAGAATCAAACATTATATCTCAGGTACTCCCATAAATGTTGAAACCAATGTTATCAATACCATAACTCCGAAAGAGTATATTAGGGAGACCTACCGAAACGTTTCAGACTCTGAAAAGGAATAGGTATGTGGTACAGTAAGTAAACCGACTCCAAAACTATCCCAATAGAAATTTTACTCAGTTTTGGAATATTTAAAAATTGAGGAAAATTAAAAGTAGTCCGAAAGACGCACGAGGAGGCGACAAGCCTGCTAGGCGCGGCCAACCCCCTGGCCGTGCCTAGAGGGCTTGCCACCCCGTGCACCCTCCGGACTCGTTTTTCTTGTGGTACACTCCTTCGGGTCGACAAAAATTCATTATATGATCTCCCAAAGGTTTGGACTTTCATATCACGACAATACCTCCGGTTTTCGTTTTGAGCTATTTTAGTTACAGATTTAGATTGTCATAGCATCCCGAAGTGCTCCGAAGGACAAGTTTTTTGAGAAGGTCATCAACCCTTATCTTGCGGAGGTGCTGCGACACCCTCAAACCATTGAGATGCATGAGGGGGTGCTGCACATCCATGACGGTGAAGGGCCAAAGATGACCGGAAGCGTGGAAACAAGGCTCGAAGCTATGGAGCAGTAAATTTTCAAGTGCCAAGGGATGGTGGAACATGGACTCAATGCCAATCATATGATGATCTTGGATTTTACCCATAAACACAAGCTGGACACCAAGGAAAGCGGGGAGCACATCTTCAATCTCTATGAGAAAATTGAGCATCTCCAAGCCCAGATCTATGATCTGCAAAACCAAAACTATGAGTATGAATATAGGTTTAAGAGAATGAGTCTGGTTGCAGATTTGGGGATTTCGGAGAACCGTTCATCTTTTTATGATGGTGAGCCTATGCCTTGGAAGACGGAGGATAAGCTTCCAACCTCATCAACAACTCCACCACCATCACCTATGAAGAAGGACATCTAACCACATGGGTATGGGCACTCCCCTTGGCTTGTGCCAAGCTTGGGGGAGGTGCCCCGGTATCGTATCACCATCACACCTTGTTTTCCTTTTTCCTTTCTCTTGTTTTTCTTAGTCTGATCCTTTTTTATTTTGTTTTGATCTAGTAGAATAAATTTTAGTATGATCTAGCTTTGATTTTTGCTTTTTGCTCCCCTTATGTAAGCAAGTCCGGGAGTTATATAATAAAAAGTAGTTTTGATGTGAGGGCTCTGCTAGCTTACTATGCTCTTGAGAGTAATAAATAAAAGAATAATAGAATAAAAGCAAAGAGAATACATAATGATCTTATGGGGAGTGATGACTTCACATATAAGAAGTATGTCGATTGAAATTTGTTGGGAGTTAACAAACATAGTGATTGGTCATTGGTGCAATTGAAAATGAAGTGATAAATAAAGAGAGATTCACATATAAATATATTATTTGGAAATCTTTTATGATTGTGACCACTCATTAAAATATTACATGCTAAGAAGTTGAAGTTGGACAAGGAAGACAACATGATGGGTTATGTTTGCTTGCCTCCGGATAGAAGTTATATGGTTTTAGATCCTCCAACATGTAGTGCTTTCTTCCACCTCACATTAGCCAAAACTTCCGCACCAAGTAGAGATACTACTTGTGCATCCAAACACCTCAACCCAGTTTTGCCATGAGAGTCCACCATACCTACCTATGGATTGAGTAAGATCCTTCAAGTAAGTTGTCATCGGTGCAAAAAGCAATAAGAATTGCTCCTAAATATGTGTGATCTTTTATTGTAAGGGAAATAAACATTATACAAACTTGTGATAGTAAAGAAATAAAAGCGACGGACTGCATAATAAAGGTTGCTATCACAAAGGGCAATACAATGCGGTGTTCCTTTGCACTAAGGGTTTGTGCATCCCAAAACAAAAAGCGCATGACAACCTATGCTTCCCTCTGCGAAGGGACTATCTGTTACTTTTATTTTTAAGTACTTACCTTTATGCAAGAGTCACAGTGATCCTCACCACTTCCTACATTTAGCCTCTCTCTGGGCAAGCATTATGTGTTGGGGAATGATGTAGACGAATATATCCACTCGGATGTGGGTGATCATGAGTTATTATTGTTGACATCACCCTTGAGGCACTACAAGAAATTCTGCATGTAGATACGCCATATTCCATAGGTAGAGACATGTTATTTCATCCCTAGGCAACCATAGAGTCCACTTAGTAAAGCGTCTTTGGAGCGTCTCCTCACGGACCGTCTCAAAACATATAGACACGCTCGCTAAGCATCTGTACATGGCATGAGACGCTATATTGGGACGTTCAAAGACATTTGTAATTATGAGACACTATGTTGGTACGTTCAAAGTCGTCTCTAGATATGAGACACTATGTTGGGACGTCCAAAGACATCCTTAGGTATGAGACGCTATATTGGGACGTTCAATATCGTCTCTAGATATTATAGTCGTTCTGTTAGATGCGCTCCCATGACGTCTCTACTAACAGGGCCATTTCATTCATGATGGGCTCTAACCCCGTTCCTATACACGCTATGTACAGACGTTATATTCGTCTGTAAATTCACAAGCTACTTTGTGACCACATATTATTTTTTCTTTAAAACAATATTTGATTTATTTTAAAGTTGTACTTCATCATTTCAAATCAAATTACTTTTTCACGTATGTTCTTTTGTAGAATGATCGACAAATATTTTTATGCAAACGCATCCACCCATATCATCAATCGTATTCATAAGAACCAAATATCATTATTTAAAGGGATTCATCCATATCACCAATTGTATTAACAAGCAACCGATTCATACAAACTAGGACTAAGTTTTCATATGAAGCTAAAATCTTTATATAATACATAATATTTGTCCATTTAAAGACTAATTCTTGTATAGTTGCTCCTGCCTCCTGCAATGGACTCCTTTTCTAAATCTTGGGCTACCCTGAAAAAGAAAGATAATGGAAAAAAATTAGAACATAAGCTTTAAGACTAGTGTGAGAAGAAATGTATAAAAATGACAGAGGAAAAATGTTCATTGAATAGAATTAATTCTCCTGATCATTTTGATATATATATTGCCTATATTTGGAAATGATTTGAATGCATTACAAGGTTATTATTGTGCTGATATTTGAAAATAGGAAAATCTTTAAAGCTTTAAAGGCCGGTCGGCCCATTCGCAGTTAAAGCCCGATCCGACTTGCCTAATTACCGGTCCACCGACGCCCCGCAAACCTCTCCCCTCTCACTGACAGCGGGACCCACCTGACAGACCGCTGGAATCGCGCGGCCACCACCTACCTCGCGCGCGCGCCGCCGCCGCCGGCAATCCCTCCCTCGCCGGATCTCCCTCTCTTTCCTTCCCCGACCCTCACTCGCGGCCTATATAAGAGCGGACCCTCCTCCGCGCTCCATTCCCCTCCGAACCCCTCTCTCCCTGCGCCAGTACGCACCGACGACCTCATCGGAGTTCCTGCCGCCCCGAACCTCCCAGCGCTCGTGGCCGTCGACTCCGTCCTCCCCTCGTCCGCCCGATGCCACCACTTGACGCGAGACGTCAGCCGCCATCGCCTGGACCCATCCTACGCCTCCCTCGACCATCAGAGCGCCAACCCGACGACCTCACCGCTTCGGACTCGTCGGAGAACTCCATCGCCGGTGACCTCCCCTCCCCTCATCCGTTCGATCTGGATCCTACGATCCAGATTAGAACGTTTAATTCGTGAACCGTTTTCTTCTTTAGCCTCGATCGACCGCGGAAAACTCCCGCGTGCCTATGCTAGCACCCAATAGGAAGCCACCACGTAGCCTTGGCCGATCGTTAGGATTTCGTTTATTTTTCTGTTTTGATTTTAGTTAACAGAAGGTTTTATGATTTTGTTTAGCTTATATCTTTTAAACTATTTAGTGTTTTGAATTGATTCTTTTTTGCATTAGCTCACATATTTCATGTAGTTTGACCTTGTAGCCTTAGATTTTAAATTTGAACTATAAATTTGAATATAATCAAATTTGCTCAAACTACTCAAATCTGAATAACTAGAGTTTAAAAATAGATTTTTATATGAATCTTTATTCTACTGCTTGGTATTAGTTAGGACTATCATCATGCCTAGTTTGAGGTTTTTTAGGATGTATTTGTTTAGTGTTTTAGCTTTAAACAGAATCTGCCTAGTGATTGGTATAGTTTAGTTAATTTAGTTTTTAGTTAGTTTAAATAAGAATTGTTATATATTGTTTTAGTATGTTCTGTTGTTTAAACATTAGCTGTTTTACTTGCTGATAATAATAATATAATTTGCTTAGTTTATTTCTTTATTGTTATGGGAATCTCTACTAAGTTTTTTCAACTAGGTATAATTTGATTAAAACCAACTAGTTTAGTAATAGATTCTTTCAACAAAGTTTTAAATAATTAAATTCTGTTTTCTAAGAAAAGTTTTAGTAAATTCTTTTCTTTTAAGAAAATTGTTTTGTTAATAAAATAATAGTTTAGTTTCACTCTATTGCTATAGACAAACTATAGTTATGTAGTAGTGTTTACCAAAACTTGTAAAACCCTACTAAGATTTTTTTCTTAACGAAACTTTAAATGGATTTAATTCTGTTTATTAATAAAATATATTTTTTATTGTTCTTTCCTGTCAACTATTGTTTTGTTAATACTAATAGTTCTATGTTGTTAATAGTAGTTTACCCATGAACTTTAGAAAACAAAACTATGTGTTGATTTCTTTTCTTGTGATTGTGCCTTGTTTTGTCTTGAGTGATTCTAGTTCATTCCTGAATGTTGTGAGTTACAATATTTTGTTGTATGCTTATTGAGTGCTCTTGTTTGATTCGTTAGATCATCCGGAGTGCGAAGCTTGTTACCTAGAGTCCCTCGAGTACGAAGAATGTCACTCAGGCAAGTCACTTTGATCATGTATACCTATGTTTTATTGCATTAGTTCTTCCATCACCCCAATTGCATGCAAAGTAGGTAAATTGGAAACTTGGTTACTTGTTGTAGTATCATGTGGTAGGTACCCCCCCTCTCAAACCTTTGACACATTTGGCCCCGGGAAACGTTGTTTTATATTTTGCTATGCTATTAGTAGACGGGGTTGGTTGTGTGATTCATGAGACTTGAGAGAGTTAATAATTTCAAGACCTACATGATGATCAAGTATTCAAGACTTCAAGTTTTCAACTTACCTCTGGGTCGATGATGGTTGAACGGCGCCCTGGAGAAACCAGTGGTTAGCCTAGATGATGCTGGAGATGTGCCAGTATTCATGCGGAAAGGTCCACCCAGGCACAAAGAGATGGATGGATGCTTCAAGACCCAAGGCTTACCGGCACAGCCACAAGTCATTATGGGCTCTGGCTTGGTTGGATATCGTGGTGACCCTAGACAGGCGGTGCTACGAGATGTAGAAGAACGGTAGGAAAGGATGGGCACCGAAAGAGTCGTAGGGAAACCCTTTGGAAGGCCATGTTTTGGTCATCCATTTCTCAAACACCCTGAAGTGTGAGAAATCAAACGGAGGCAACCAAATCTTGTGGGGAACGTGTGCAAAACTCTACAGAGTACTCAAACCTAATCGATTAGCCGTGTCCACGGTCATGGACGACTTGAGCCAAAGGAACTGAAACTTCCGGAACTCTCAACACAATTAATATGATGATGTGGGTATTAATAACTTGGGTATGAGAATTTGGTTGGTGGAACCAACTAATTAATCAACCAACTTAGTAATAATTTTGCTTAGCCCTCTCTTGATGTAGGAAAATTTTGGCTTTACGCAAAAAATTACTACTCCACCTGCCATATTTGCATATAGATTAGATGATTATCTTTTCACCCCTCTCTTGTGACGTTGCCGGCATATTCAATATGCTAACCTATACGGCTGCAACGTATCATGTTGCAGAGTACTTTTCCGACCAGGAGTGAGGATACGCTCTACGCTCGGTGAGATGCCCTTGGAGTCAGATGGACTCATCTACCTTCGATGCTTCCGCAAGATTTAGATATTCTCATGAGTTGGCCTTCAGCCACTTTATTGTAATCTTATTGTAATAAAGGACTCGATATGAGATTTACGATTAATAAATGTTGTGTGATTTCCCTTTGATATATACATTGATGTACCGTGTGTGTACCAGCATGATCTTGGGATGGTACGGAAACACCGGAGATTTGACCTTTCAGGTCGGTTCGCTACAAATAGAAACAGCTACATATTGCTCTCCAAGCATGTTTCCTCCGACCACCTATGTTTGATCTCTACTCAGTAAAGTTCCTTCGGCCTCACATTTATTTTTGCTTCTCAGGTTCAATGAAAACAAAAAAACTTTCATTTTATCCTATTTTTCAAGAAATGAAACATTCATTATCACATGTGGTATATTTTACTTTAAACAGAAAGGGGCAATTGCACATGGAATTAGACAAACTAACTATTCTAACCACTGTCATCAGATACACACACATATATATATATACCTGCTTAGTGACGCGATGAAGCTGTACACTTGGTTCAAGAGCACCTTGCTTGGACGCATTGCTATTTTAAGCATGACCAATCTTTGATTCAGGAGCATCATGTGCTTTCTACAGTTTAGGTCAAGTTCGGTTGTATGTAAACTTATAGAACACATAGACATTGTTTGATGACAGACTAGAAATTTATGCGCGCGTGCACACACCTTAGCAACCGTGTGTTCATGTGGTGAAGATAAACTGGTGCAACCCTCTTTGGTTCTTGCAAAATTGCTAGGATGCGATTCCTGGTTAGTCTTGTCCGGTAAAGTTGATTCCGCATAGCCTTGATTGACCCTATCAATTTTTTCATTGTGTGCCTTCTACAATAATTGAGATTCACTTCAGTTGTAAGTAAACAACATACACTAAAAATAGACATTGTTTGACAATGAAGCGGAAATTTATGCACACACGCACCTTAGCAGCCATGTGTGGTAAAGATGAACCAGTGTAATCCTCATCGGTTCTCGAAGAAAAGCTAGGATGTAATTCAAGGGTAGTGGTCTTCTTGTCCGATAAAGTTGATTCTGCTCTTCCTTCATTGGTGTAACCCT
Organism: Hordeum marinum; assembly: GCA_022496015.1. Taxonomy (NCBI): domain Eukaryota; kingdom Viridiplantae; phylum Streptophyta; class Magnoliopsida; order Poales; family Poaceae; genus Hordeum; species Hordeum marinum. The sequence continues at coordinate 740,580 of JAAAWK010001153.1, read as the reverse complement.
CTTTGGTTGATTCTACGTGACCTTGATTGGCCTTATCAAAATTTTCAATGCGTGCTTTCTACAGTTGAGGTTCAGTTCAGTATTATATAAGCATACACAATACATAGGCATTGTTTGGTAATGAAGCAGAAATTTATTCACATACACCTTAGCAACCATGTGTGGTAAAGATGAACCAATGAAATCCTCTTTGGTTCTGGTAGAAAAACTAGGATACAAATCCTAGGTAATGATCTGCTTGTCCGGTGAATTTGATTCTACACTTCCCTTTTTGGCCCCATCAAACTTTTCAATGTGTGCCTTCTACAATTGAGGTCCAGTTTAGTTGTAAGTAAACTTATACAAAACATAGGCATTTTTAATAACAAACAGAAATTTATGCACACACACGCATCTTAGCAACCATTTTTTCGTGTGGTAACGATAAACCGGTGTAACCCTCTTTCCCTCTCGCACAATTGCTAGGATGCAATTCCTGAAACTTATGATGAACAATTTTAAGTCTGAGAATAAACTAGAATTTTTATTAGTGAAAAAAGTATTACATCACCTGCATAGGACTCAATGGAGCATGTTCTTCAACTTTGTTATGTGATTCATTTGGGAGGTCACTGCCAACAACTCTTTCGTTGAGATCAGCCTGAAACAAGAACATGGATAATAGTATATTAATAATCGTACTTTTATCTTTGCAGAAAGATATGTGGTTTAGATACCAACTTCATCACTTCCCACGGTTACAAATTCATTACTCAAATCCTCTCCGAGAAATTTTTGCTTCAGGAATGAACGCAACATAGCCAACTCATCTGTCACGTTTTCTACATTATCTCCTAGCACCCGCAATGCAAAATGAACATTTCCTTCTTTCTCAGAATGCTGAACAAAAGTCAGTCCCTGAGAAACTTTTATTTCGCTCCAATACTTATCACCATAATACCCTCGAAGCTTTTTTGCGTCTTCCCATGCACACTTTTAAATACTTCTCTATAATCACCGAATGAAAGGCTCCCATTGTTATCATACTTTCTTTCTTCCAGTTTCTCCTATTGAAATAAACACAAACATCTCATATACTAAGTAGTATTCGATTAAAGCCTGTACTTTAATCAAAAGTAGAAGTGTACCATCACTATCTTGGTTTTTGCATTTTTGTATTTACCGTCCTTCTGCTTATGAGCTTCATCCCATAGTTCAATCTTGCTAACCTATCGATTGCTCTTGATTTCCTGTTCAACAAAGTAAATTAGGATGTTTGTTAATGTTTTTGTAAGAACATATTCAGTTTTCTACACTAACAAAATTTATTTCTGAGCCATCTTTTGAAAGAAAAGGTTTCACCATCTCTTTTCTAAGCCTAGCATGGCTTTTTCTCCCGGTTGTATGTGGATACTTCTGCTTCTTTGCACACCTGGTGTTCTTTTTGCACAATTTCAAGGAAAACAACACATCTAGTCAATGCAAATGTCACCAAACTAGTTATGTACGCCATATTAAGTATGAGAATAGAATAGCTAACCATGTGTGAATCCTGGCACCAAAACCCAACAAGAGTATCCCATTGATGTTCATTAACACCTTTGGGAACACCTGCTATAATTTCAACCAAAGACTTCTTGTCACTCTTGAAATATTTACTCTTCAAGCGAGACTTGAACGCTCTCCATTTTTTGTTAATAGTCAATAGGATCCAGTCTTGTGTAAGTTGCCTTGTCTCATTGGGGTAGATAAATTTCTCCTTCAAAAACTAAAATTGACAGTTAGCGATGTCAAATTAACAATCTTGAACAGTGCTATGATAATTTACCTCCACATCTATGATCATCTGCCCATGTTTTTGTAGAAACAATTCATTGTCCCATCTGGGAATATGCAATGGTTCAAATGTTGAGTTCTCTGCAAGCCAGGTAAGATGATGACTGAGAATGATAGCCGAATTTCCATTTGGAATACCACTTCCATCAGTCTCCACAATTATCTTGCCCCCGCGTAATTCTAACAAATTTTTACCGCGGAATTCCCCTACAATCTGTCTCACATCTTCATTTGGCCTGTATGCAAGAGTATCAGGATGACATACAACTGGAACATATACATCACACTAGATATATGTGTTTGAAAAAAAAGAGCTTACAGATTATTTTAATTTGCCTAGTAGAGTCAGGAGGCTTTTTTGGTACTAGATCATCAACCTCTGGAGGGCCTTGTAAATTTTCTTCATCTGTCTGTACACTTTCAGAAGCCTGCTCTGGGATGTTTAGGCTTCAAAGCTGTCGAGGTATCCTCGACATGATATCTTTATCAAACAATGTTAAAATCATATATTAAAGTCAAGTATAGAAACATATGTCAAGGTCATGCATATGATTTCACATATTTCTTGGAACCAAATAGCCTTTAGCACAAACCAAAGACTAAAAAATACTACATTTTAATATATACAAATGTATCTGGTAGTCAAACTTTCATGACCTCTCTTGTAAAAATGTAACTGCTACTCCCGTAACCTTGACACACTAACTATTCTAATATATACAAAACTGTAGGAAACTCTCCTACAGTCATTCACAATTCAAAAGAAAAAAAATACTGCATTATGTGTGTGGTTTTCATGGATCAATTACCAAGTAACTCAATCCTTAGGTATGTCTCGCAACTTTTTTAAGAAAAGTTATCTTCCAAATGCTAGTAGCATAACACTGCCAACAAACTCACATAGTTGGTCTAGTCCTAAATAGCAACAACACTCTAATGGAGATGCATAGACAAAAATAGACAGCAGACTCCATTTTATCTTACATGTGCAAGATAACTAGCCACTTTATGTTATACGAGTTTTTCAAAGAGAATCTTGTTGTAGCAAATGGTATAGGTTGGACTTTAGTGGAATAAGGTGATCTTGCAATAAATATGACCGATACACGCATGTAACTAAAAAGGCACCAAAAAGCACTTCAGAAGTTACTATAATGCACATAGCAACATAGAGACCTGTAAACAACAATCTTTTGGTGTAAAATCTGAGAGGTGCTGATTGAAACCTCCATTCAGCTAAGATGCAAGAATAAAATTAATTAAATAGTGGGGCTGCACTAAGATGGGGTATGAAATAGGACAGAATGAAACTACTATGAAATAGCAGAGTACATTGCACTCTGTGCAACCAAACACAACCATGTTTTATGCTCCATTTTAAATGGAATGTGAAGTTATTTGGCCAATCTATCAAACACCACTTGTACTACTCTTGATTTTTACCATTTAAAAATTGATTAGAGCAAAGAATTGCTCACATATGTTCAAGAAAATCTGTCAGAATTAATTTCCAGACAGGCAAGCAATTCAACAAACACTTAGAGTGCATTGCCTACATGAAGGAAGTAAGGAGATGCAGGAAAAAGGATCGAGACTTGGGATGCATAAATGAAGGAGGACACTTTGGTTGATTTAATGGTAAAACTGTAGGGGGGATGGATTTCAAGGGATCACCCGCTTGACCTGGAGGCTCAAGATGCTAGATGGAAGCGAGAGCTGCTTGGGGACAGGGCAGTGTACCGACGGAAGACACGACGTAGTTTCGAGTGAACAATGGGATTAGCATGGTTGCGGCTTCGTGGTGAGGACGGTGTCGGGAGGAGCACGACTTCGTGACGGTGAGGACGACGGACGCCGTCGAGATTCCAACTGACGACCTTGTTGATGGAGGAAAACGGGAGTCGACGGCTGGCGGAGCTAGCGGCGCAGGGCAGCACTTGAGGACGAGGCTGACATCATGCGGTGTGCAGGAATGGGCGGCGTGGGGGTTGATGTTGCCAAGCAGATTGCAATCGGGAGGTTGGATACTAGGGAGGTGGGGAAGATGATGGGGAGGAAAAATATCAGGCGATATATACAGAAACGAAAATTTAGATACGTAGCGCCAAATTTTGTTAAGTGAAAATATTCAGGGAACATCAAATTTGATTAATTGGGAAAAGAGTGCTAAGTATTTATTTTTGGGGAAAAAAGAACGCTGAGTAATTACATATACGGATGTGTTAAAAAAGGGATATATGAATAAATGATTTTTGGAGTGTCATTATTTGATAAATCCGTATGCTTTGTTCTTTTTTCAAAAAAGATCAAACATCCTTGGGTAATATACATATCCAAGTAATATCGACATGGTTTAATAAAAATTATAAAGGTAGTGGTAGACCGAAGTTGTGCTCCCCCTCCCTCCGCCATGTGTTTGGCTGCGTCGACCGCGACCACCGCCTCGACACGCCATCCCTTCACCTAGCCCTTGCCGACGACGGGGGCGGCAGCGTCCAGGGACTCCAAGCTAATCTTGACTAGCTCGTCACTAATGTAGTGTCGGCATCTCCGCACTGTGTGTTCGATGTGGTGAACATGGCTCGGCATTGCGTGCTGCGCCGCTCCTCCTCCTACGCCGCCCTCTCCTCCGCCGTCAGGGTGTTGCGTGACGATGTATCATCGCCATGCCGAGATAATGGAGGAGGCGCTCGGGGGAACTCCTCCTTCAAGTCCTTGTTATGCTAGTTGCAGCATGGCGATGACGCCAGTCGATCGAACATGTTGCCAGGGGGGGTTGATCCTTGATGCGACGTCTGGTTTGCTCTCCGCAGTTTCATTGATGGGGGGGTGCTCCTCGTCGACGTGGTGGTGAAGCGTCAAGACCATGGTTGGGGGCGACCGCTCGAGGAGGAGCTCCAGGTGACCAGCCTATGAAGAAAACAACCACCCGGATCGGACTTGTACATCACAGGACACAGAGGAGAGGAGCAACGACGAATGGCTAGCGGATAGGAGAAGAAGGAGGCGGCAGGATGCGAAGAGGAAATGAGGTGTCTGTTGATCGTTGTTTGCAGCCGTGCTTAAATATCCTCCCCTTGATATGTTATAAATTGCCGGCCCAACTAAGGCATGAGCGTGAACCACCTTCTCCAGGTTTGCTGGCCGGCGTTGGGGACATGCTTAAATAGCGGGGGCAGGTAGGCCGACTCCGATTCAATGTGGCACGGCGACCAGAGTAGGCTTCTCAGTCGTCGCGTTCATTTAAGCTTGTAGCAGTGGACAACCTAGTACCTTGCATGAAGCAACGCGCCGCCTCCCATTCCCAATAGAAAAATCAACAGTTGCAGCACCGAAAGGTCACCGTCTTCACCGCTACTAGCAGCTGGTTGCAGCATTAGCCAAGCCGGTTCTAGCTTTATCCAAAGTCGGTTCTAGCAAAAAATCTAACTGCTTGTAGCACTTGGAATGGGTCGTCTCCATCACCCAACAACTGTGCTGGCCACAAGCGCCCGTCGCAAATTGTACATGGCATCCGCCGCCCCAAGTTGTAGCACCACCCCTCCATATTTGTGGGAGAGGGAGGATCCCCGCAAGCGCACGCAACTAGTGGTAGGCAGAAGCCGCATGAGCACCGAATCGAGAGTCGCTCGTCGGGGGTTAGGCTCACCATGGTTGTTTGGAGGTAGAGACTGGGAGCAGGAAGAGACAGGCGACAAAACGAGTGGCTGTGTTGCGAGGGGATAAGACAAAGGAGAAAGCAGTGTGCATGGCGCCAAGAGCGACGTGGTTGTGTGCATGAGGGCACACATACGTTAGTGAGCGAGGCGTCCGGCCCAATGTTCGGTCGGCGCACCGGATACAAAGTGTTTACCTTTTGGAAAACAACACACCCGCCTTGATATGTTGGGCCAACTAAGGTAGAAGCGTGAAAATTCCTCTTGCTCCCTCCTTTTTTCCTTTTACTTTTCGTTTTAATTTTTACTTATTTTTCCTTTTAATATTTTCTATTTCCCTTTTCTTTCCATTTTTCAAATTCTTGAAGTTCTTCCAAATTTTGATCTAATTTAAATTCCCAAACTTTTTAAATTCATGAATATTTTCTTCAAATCATGAAATTTTTGTAAATTAATAATAAATTCAAGTTCGCAAACATTTCTTGAATTTGTGAATTTTTCCCTAATTCAAGAATTTTTCCAATTTGTTGCAAAAAGGTTTTGAGCCCATAAACCTTTTCCAAATTCATGAAGCTTATTCAAATACTTGAACTATTTTTGAGGTCATGAATTTTTTTAATTAATTTGTTTGGGTATGTGAATGTATTTCTTTGAGTTGGTGAACTTTTTAAAAAATACATGAAAAAATTTAGAAGCCTTGATATTTTTTCAAATTCATGTTTTTTCAAGATTGCGAACATTTTCAAATTTGATATTTCCCCAAAACTTTGAACTTTTTATGAAGTCTATGGCCATATGTGGCCGTTCCTAGGATTTTAAGAATAAAAAAAGAAACATCCAATCAGCAAGCGAACCCAAAGCACACATTTAGCAGTAGTACTATCATGTTACAGTTAAAAAACAATTTAAAAACTTTTCAAAGAACTAAACGGACAGCCATACAATTCATTCATGACAAAAGGGAACATACGCATTAAAAAAAGACCATAGGTTCGTTCATTACAGAGTAGCACAAGGAACAATACATTCTGTACAAGATCCACCGAGCTGGAATAATAATGTTGGAGTAACTCTACCTAGGAGCATGGATGACAAGTGCTCAACCTATATCTTAGCTGCCGATAACAAGCTCAAAGCCCAAAGACTAATCTATTTCATCTGAAGATGGTTCTCCACCCATGTCAAAAATATCACGAGGTAGGAATTTCACCATGGTATTCCAATTCTCACTTCTGGGATGTTGGATATAAAAGACCTGGTCCACTTGGTAAGAAAATACAAAAGGATCATCCTCTAAATTCTCCCCTGTATGTATTTTTGGGGAGAAGTTCACATGTGTGAATCCAAACTCATCTATTATAATACCAGCTTTGTGATGAACATCATACCAATCACATTTGAAGAACACCACCTTGTAATCTCTGTATGACAATTCGAAGATGTCAGATAACCGGCCATAATAGGACACACCATTTTCAACAAGGTTCATGACACCACTATTTTGTGTCACGCATCCTGTCTCGCGACTAATAGTAGGAAACCTGAAACCATTAATTATATAGCATTGTAGCGCACCTCGCATTTGCTTGGTTTTGCGGCTAATGCTCTTATCTTTTCTGTGATATCCGGTCCATCGTCTAGTATAACCTTTATGTAAGAGTGGTTACATTGAGTTCATATGGAACTACATTAAAAGAACATGCTAAAGATGAATTATACCTTTTGTTCAAACCAGTCAGCAAAGTGTCTACTAATGAAATCCTCATCGTCATCATCCGTCAAATTTAAGTTATCTAGTTTCCTCTTCTCTTGATCCACAAATTCTTTGTAATAATAAGACAAATAGCACAATTATTTTTTTCAACTTGTGAAACACAACAGAAATAGAAGATAGCACTGAAGCACACCTACAGAGATCATCAAGCTCATCAGAGTGTCGCAACACATATCGATGTGCTTGAACTAGACACTACTAGGAAAAGGCCTATAGATAATATGGACATTAATTGCGCACCACACATGTGGTGCGCCACTACTATATAGCAGTGGCGCACCATGTGTTGGTACGCCATTAGCGTGATAGACACTAATGGCGCACCACACCCACGGTGCGCCACTACTAACAATCTTTTTTTTCATTATTTTTCCAAAACTAGTAATGGCGCACCAGGGCATAGTGCGCCATTACTAGTTATAACTAGTAATGGCGCACCACACACGTGGTGCGCCACTACTAACAAATATTTTTTTTACTTTGTTTTCATAACTAGTAATGGCGCACCAGTCTATAGTGTGCCACTACTAGTTCAAACTAGTAATGGCGCACCACACACAAGGTGCGCCACTACTAACATCTTTTATTTTTTATTTTTGCAAAACTAGTAATGGCGCACCACCTAACTTGTGTGCCATTAGTAACTAGGGTTACTAATGGCGCATTTCTAGGTGGTGCGCCATTAGTAACCTGGGACCAGCTAGATATTTTAGACAGCCACCTACCACACTCACTTTCCCCACTTCGTTCTCTCCACCTCCTCCTCCAAGCTTGTCTCGGCTGCCTCCTCCTCCTCACCTCATTGCACCATAGATTCATCCAAATTAAGTGGTTAAATTACCTTTTTTTGATAGGTAAGTAAGGGGAAATCTTTCTTTATGTTGTAGATCTACTTTTTTCTCCCTCCAACAACGTGCACATGCACTTTTATGGCCTAGCAAGATCTATGTATGTTTGTGGTGATGCATATGTTTGTGGTGTTGCATATATGTTTGTGTTTGCAGGTACCGGTATTTGAAATGCGATAGTTGCCAATATTTTGTCGGAATGTTGATTCATTTCCGTTTCGGCAAGAATTTGGCACTATGCATTCTTTTTGGTCCTATTTTTAGGCAAAGTCATACCAAAATTTTTCTTGGTTCTAAAATATCATTTTTCTCTACCCCGCAGGCGACCATGGTTCGCACGATGACCAAAGGCATCGTGAATAGGTTTTGGAGCTCCGCGAAGGCCGAGATGCTTCAAAAGAACAAGACGGAGATAAGATGTCCGTGTCGAAGATGCAAGCTGAGGAGCCTTATGGACCCGGATTCGGTACATGTGCGGGACCACCTGCTCTTGCGTGGTTTCATGGATGGCTATTGGTGGCAAGGTGATGAAGATGATTATGAAGTCATCCATGGGGGCTGGGCAAGAAATGAGGAAGGGCATGAGCAAGACAACCGCGGCGAGGGCGGGTGAGAAGACGAAGAATCTCTAGGACATGATCACGAAGTAGATGCAGTACACAGTCATCATGTAGAAGATGCCGGACATGATGATGAGGAAGATGCCGGAGCAGGCAAAGGGCATGATCATGAAGATGAAGATGCTGGAGCAGACGACGATGGACCATCGATGGGCTGGGTGCAGGACACTCATATTCAAGAGCTGCTTCTCAAGCAGACGAATAACGCAAGAGCTGTCGCCCGAGAGAAAGCCAAGCTGGATCAACTAGAGATAGACGCGGTTACTCCATTGTATGAAGGATGCAGGCCCGAGGATACCCGCCTAAAAGTAACACTCATGGCTCTGGAGATGAAGGTAAAACACAAAATGACCGACGCATGCTTCGACGAGAACATGACATTCTGGCATGAACATCTTCCCAAGGGGAACAAGTGCCCGACTAGTTTCTGGGAGGCGAAGAAAATAGTGTGTCCTCTGGATTTACCACACGTGAAATACCATGTGTGCATGAACAATTGCATCATTTATCGGGATGAGCATGCGGAGTCTACCATATGTCCGGTGTGCGGCATCACTCGATACAAGAAGAGGAAGAAAGCTCCTCGAAAAGTGGTGTGGTACTTTTCGATCACTCCTCGTCTGCAGCGGTATTTTGCGGACCCTAAGGTAGCAAACTCCTGCGTTGGCACGCGGATAGGGAGGAGAAGAAGCGAGAAGATGATGCAAATGATCTGGAGATAAATAAAAAAGACAAGATGCTGAGTCACCCTAAGGACGCGAGCCAGTGGCAAGCGTTGAACTTCGAACACCCAGAATTTGGGAACGATCCAAGGAACATCATGCTGGGCGCGAGCACTGATGGAGTCAATCCGTTTGGCAGCCAGAGAAGCACACATAGCACCTGGCCTGTGTTTGTGTGGATGTACAACCTTCCCCCCTGGTTGTGCATGAAGAGGAAGTACATTCACATGAGTATGGTAATTGAAGGGCCGAAACAACCAGGGAACGACATCAATCTGTATCTGGGGCTGCTGAAAGAGGAGCTAGACACGCTGTGGAAAACGCCAGCCAATACGTGGGACGCCGTAGAGAAAGAATATTTCCCTATGAGAGCCGCACTGCTCATGACGGTGCACGACTATCTCGCTTACGGATATGTCGCGGGGCAGGTGGTCCACGGATTTTCTGGATGCGTTAGGTGCATGGATGACACAACGTATCGCCAGCTAGATAGAGATCCCGGGTCTTCGAAAACCGTGTTCATGGGACATCGAAGGTGGCTTCACGACGATGACTCAGGGAGAAAACGCAAGGATCTGTTCAATGGTGAAACCGAACCCCGAAGACGCCCGCGTACGAGGAGCGGCGAGGAAATAGACAAGCTATTGAAAAATTGGAAAGAGTGCCCACCGCCGGGAAAGGCGCCAGAGCCGGGAAAGAAGTGAAAGGCGCCAGAGCCGCAGCTAAAGGTATGGAAAACGAGGTCTGTTTTCTGGGACTTGTCGTACTGGAAGATCCTCCGTGTGCCTTGTAGCCTTGATGGCATGCATATCACGAAGAACGTGTGCGAGAGTCTGCTTGGTACCCTGCTCAACATGCCAGAGAGGACCAAAGATGGGCCGAAAGCAAGGGCAGACTTGAAATCAAAGGGCATCAGAGAGGAGCTTCACCCTAATAATAATGATGAGGCGAAACAGGACATGGAAAGTCGTCGCAAAGGCAAAAAGGCCAAGAAGACTAGAAATGACTTCCCTCCCGCGTGCTTCACTCTAAGTCAGGAGGAGATCGATCAGTTTTTCACCTGCCTCGTAGGAGTAAAACTTCCTTACGGTTACGCGGGGAATATAAGAAGATACCTAGACTCAGCGAAGCAGAAGTTCAGCAGGATGAAGTCTCACGATTGTCACGTGCTGATGACGCAGATACTTCCAGTTGCAATCCGTGGGATCATGGACGCGCACGTCCGTGAAATGCTATTTGGCATATGCAACTTTTTCGACGTCATCTCTCGGAAGTCGGTTGGCGTGAGGAAACTCAGAAGGCTACAGGAAGAGATCGTGGTGATACTATGCGAGCTTGAGATGTACTTCCCGCCCGCATTCTTCGATGTTATGGTGCATCTGCTGGTCCATATCGTGGAGGATATCATCCAACTCGGGCCGACATTCCTGCACAACATGATGCCATTCGAAAGCATGAATGGTGTCGTCAAAGGATACGTTCGCAACATGTCACGTCTAGAGCGAAGCATAGCCAGGGGCTTTCTGACCGAAGAGTGCATCTCCTACTGCACGAATTATCTAGGCATCGAGAACCCCCGGCACCTCGGCAGCAAGCAGCCCCTCCGTTAGTTGCATGCCCACCGTTGGCGGTGCCTCGACATTAGCCGAGCTCGACACCATCACGGTAACTAAGCCTCTCGGCCGATGACTTCATCTCCTTGCCTTTGACTAGGCATCCCTGACGCCCTACATCTTTTCGTAGGGCACCGCCGACGTTCCATGCACTCTCCTGCACTTCGTGGGCGGCGAGTTGATCGATGTCGCCACGGGCAGAATCGTTCAACCGGGCAACCCCGTGTTCCACGGTAATCCGATGCCACCCACCGTCTATAGGGGTGAACTGGTTCGGGTGCTGCCAGGCTGCGACGACTTGTTACCTCATATTTGACCCGCTGGGGCCGACGAAGATGATGTGATGACCCTCAGTGCCTGCGTAAGCTGGCCCCTGCTTTGGCCGAAGAGCCAGATTCGTTTGGGGGCAGGGGACACCACCCCAACGACAATACCGCCAGTCATGCCGGCGCCAAGCCATGGCAAGAACGCCGCAACGCTACCGGATATGCCGGACATGCATATGGCACAGGATCCAGACATGCATATGGCACGGGATCCGGACGACGACGACGACGACGGTACATTTACCAACGTCGATAAGTACTTTGCTGAACATGGGTACGGTGACGAATTCTTCGGGCCTCCTTCTCAAGAACCCAACCCTACAAAAGATGACCGCGATCTAGCTGGTACCGCGGAGAAAAACAATTGCAACAGGTGTCGTCTGGCGTTCAGTTCTCAGGAGACGCCTCCAGCTGCCACCTTCACCGAGCCTCAGATAGCCGAGGTGCGAAATATTATTAGCCCCAACACACTCAAGAAGGCGGTCTGTGAGCAGAACTCGATCCCATTATAGGAGAAGAAGAAGGGACAGAAAAGAAAGAATAACAAGGGCGGTGCGAGCCAGCCGACACTGAGTACGATCCGTGCTCAGGACGGGCCACCTTCACCTAAGGATATCTCGAGGAGGGTGCATGTGACGGGTAGGCCGATGCTACCAACTAATCTGCTCAATGCTGCAACCGGTGCTATGCGGAGTCTGCATGACAGTGTTCTTTCTTTGGAGAAGCGGCATCTCTCCGAGAATGATGTGGCATACTCGGTTTTCGTGGCCAAGGGGCCAGAGGGCAAGCGCTTTGTGGATAGCACCATCGGGGGTACGATCGTCCTGTGGTTTGATGACATCTTCGCTATGTTTAACCTTCATCCGCTGCACTACACCTTCGTTTGGCTATTTTCGCTGAGTATGGAGATGCGGATCATTAGAGACAAGACCCCGAACATCGTGATAGTTGACCCCTTCTACATGCGTGCCAAGATCTTGGGCAGCGCTGGGGACCGGCAAGTCGCGAGTTCACACCTCGAAGGCATCATTCTGGCAAACCCAGATAAGGATAACTTCCTCGTGCCTTACTTTCCCGAGTAAGTCATCCCCTCATCGCCCCGTACATATGATTTCTTAGATTTTGATCGTTCTATTTTTTCTAACATTCCGTATTTTGTGCAGTGACATACATTGCACACTCATCCTCTTAAGCCCGAAATATTCCATGGCCACGTATTTCGACTTGGACCGTCAGTCGAAGAAAGACTACACAAATATCACGAAAGTTCTTGATGATGTTCTCCTCGGCTACGCCAGATCTGGAGGCACCTTCAGCAGGACAATTCGTAGGTATGACAAGCACGTGTTCACCCAGAATACGACGTTCCCCTGCGTCAAGCAGCCGCCTGGTAGTCAGAAGGATGCCTACTATGCCCTCCATCACATGCGGGCGATCGTACGGGACCAGCATCACCTTCTGCTACCAAATAATCTCAAAGATTGGGCCACATGCTTGTCGGCAATCCAGGACGCGGACATCAAACAAGAATTCTATCGCATCCAGTCGGAGTTTGCGGAAATCATCCATAAAGATGTCCTTCGTACCTCGGGGCAGTTCTACCTCAGATATCAACCGTCCAACAGTGAGATAGAAGCAACACTACAAATGCAGGCTGACAACGCTCGCGATTTCATGACCATCACGAAATACGGCGGCTTCATCCACGCTCCGGTCCCTGAGTCGAGTCGAAAGTAGTGATGCTATGTAGTTCTGAAATGTCGATTGGCTCATGTTGTAATATTAAACTTTAATGAACTTGTATGTCTCTTTGGTTTGGACAGTCGTTCAACTTATATGTAATCGATGCTATTTATTAGTAGGACCATGAATCGTGCTATTAATGTGTTGCTTTTCTCTTCCGATCCTTTTGTTGCATACTTATATTCCTTATGTATTTTCTGTGAATTGCTACTAACGTTTTGTTTGGCTAGTGCATAGAGATGTCGTCGTATGTCGTGTACAAGGGTAAGGTTCCCGGAGTCTACGACGACTGGGAGGAGTGTCGGAGACAGGTTCACCGTTTCAGCGCTAACAGTTACAAAGGGTACACCACTAGGGCGGAGGCGGAAGCTAGATACGCGCGCTATCTAGCGGGAGAGAGGAGGGAGCGTTGGAGGAACCGGATGAAGACCAGTTTCATCGCGATGATGCTCATTGTGATGACCGCAACTCTCTTATATGTGATGGTAGTTTAGATGATCGATATCGACTTGTAATGTGAAGACAAACTCGCTAGTCGCGGTCTCGAGACTTCTAATGTTCTAACTTTGTTCGGTATTTTAAATTCTGAGACTAATATGATGAATTGTATTCGGAGACTTATCTTCTATTGTATTCGATAAATCTGCTGTTTATATGTTGTGCTGTCTATATTCTGTGCAGTAATATGTTTTGTAACCTGTGCAAATATCAGAAAAGAAAAAAATAATCCCTAATATTCATACTAGTGGTGCACCACTCTACACTTTAGTGGCGCACTACAGTAAGCACACTAGTGGCGCATCATCCACAAGTGCGCCATTAGTAAGCCAGAGCACAAGGTAAATATGGCCCCCGGGAGGCATACTAATGGCACACCGTGTGATATACTAATGGCGCACTCCCTGGTGCGCCATTAGTATCTGGTATACTAATGGCGCACCAGGGGTGCGCCATTAGTATTAATTACTAGTGGCGTGATGCTAGTGGCGCACCTGTAGTGCGCGATTAGTAGCCAAAATAGGTGCGCCACTAGTAGGCCTTTTCCTAGTAGTGAGAAGCTGATCGTCGAACTAGCCTACAGTGACAACCTTTCCAATTGGCTCACCAACACTATCGAACATGTACATGCCCTTTGTTTGTCTGAATGATCAGGGTTCCTAGATGTTCTTGTGAAACTTGTGGTCCCTTCTAGAAATCTTGAACAAAAGGTCAAGCATTCTTCAACAATATATCCTTCAGCAATAGAACCTTCAGGATAAGCTCTATTGCGCACAAGTGACTTTAGCAAAACAAACGATCTGAACATCATAAAACAAAAATGTTATATGCATCATGGGAAACAATAAATCAAATCATATATTTGATGCATTGTGGAAGATAACAAATCAAATCAAAGTAGCATACTTCTCTAGAGGGTACATCCACCTGTAATGCATCGGGCCACCAAGTTTAGCTTCTTGAACTAAGTGCACCATTAAATGTACCATGATAGTAAAAAAACGATGGAAGAAAAACTTTTTCCATATTTCAAAGTGTCTTCACAATACTCTCTTGTAGTTTGTCAAGCTCAGAGACATCTAACACTTTGGAGCATAGCTTCTTGAAGAAATTAGCCAGCTCAACAACTATTATCATGACATCTTTACTGGGATAACAGTGTAAAAGTGCCACAGGAAGGATGTCTTCTACAATAACATGACAGTCGTGGCTTTTGAGGCCGGTCAATGTCAATTCTTTCATGTTCACACACCTCAAAAAGTTTGATGCACAACCATCAGGGGTCCTACAATTCTTAATCATTGTACAAAGAATCTCCTTCTTTTCTTTATACATATTAAAAGGTGTGTGCGGCAATTCAGTTTTACCTTTATCATCTTCATTGGGTTGAAGGCTAGATCGAATTCCAATTTCTCCAAAGTCAAGCCGTGCATTAAGGCCATCCTTTGTTTTAGAATCAATATCCAGTAAGGTTCCAATCAAATTTTCACAGAATTTTTTCTCAATATGCATTACATCTAGATTGTGCCTTAACTTGTTGTGCTCCTAGTATTCCAAATCAAAGAATATTGACTTCTTTTTGAAACAATCCTCAGGCTTGTTTTCAGGTTTACGTGAGATGTTACCCGATTTCTTGTTAGGCGCTCTTTTACGCTTCTGTTTTTCCCGACCTTCGGTTGCTTTTTCACTGTCTTTTCCCTTGTTTTTCCCTTTCCCTTCCTTTGCCAGAACAACCTTTTTTCCTAAGACAAACACTCTGCATTGCAACATTCTCAAAGTTGAGCTACCACTAATAGTTGCAGGTGCAAGTTCCATCCCTTCGGTGTTATCAAACTCCTTCTTTCGTCTCTGAAATACAGGATCCTGCGGTAGCCATCGACGATGACCCATATAACAAAATTTCTTACTCTTATTTAGCCAATATGATCTTGTGGAAGCACCACAAGCTGGACAAGCATATCTACCACTCGTGCTCCATCCATACAGGTAAGCTAATGCTGGAAAATCATTCAAAGTCCACAATAGTGCAGCTCGAAGAGGAAATTTCTACTAAGTATATGAGTCAAAAATGTCCACACCCTTCCAAAGTTGTAACAACTCATCCATCAACGGCTGCAGATATACGTCAATGTCATTGCCAGGGGAACTTGGTACAGGAATAATCATTGATAAAATTGGAGATGTTTGCTTCATGCAGATCCAAGGTGGTAGGTTGTATGGAATAAGCATCACTGGCCAAGTACTATGTTTCACACTCATGAGTCGGAAAGGGTTAAACCCATCAGAGCCAAGATCTTTCCACGCCTCTGCGTCAGATGTACATCAAAGAAATCCATCTTTTGTACGACCCTCATCATGCCAACGCATGTCAGTTGATGTCTTCTTAGTTGCAAATAACCTTTGGAGCCTTGGAATCAATGGGAAATATCGCAACACCTTTGCTGGTTTCTTCTTCTTATTATTTTTAGATTCAATTGCTGAATCTTTCTTATCATTTTCATTGGTAACCCAACGAGCGGCACCACAAACATGGCAAGAGTCCTGGTTAGCTCTTTCGCCCCTAAAAAGCATGCAGTCTCTTGGGCATGCATGGATTTTCTCATAGTCCAACCCTAATCCACGTATTATTTTTTTCACCTCATAATATTTCTTTGGTAGGTTTATCAGAGGAAATGCAAGCGATAATACACCAAGTAGCTGTGTGAATGATTCCTGTGACCATCCATGCAAGACTTTCATTTTATATAAAGTGATAAGAAATGACAACCTCGAATATGTTGCACATCCAGGGTATAAATCTGTGTCTGCTTCCTCAAAGAAACTAGTGTATATGTCTTGTTCTCTCATTTTATCAGCATATGCAGGTGTAGTATTCACATTCTCAGTCACACCAGGTTCCAAGTTCTCAAATTCAGACTGAACACCATCTAGTTCCCCATCAGATGAGCTTGATAGTGATTGGAAGCTCTCAGCCATGGGGAAAATAGCACTTAAGAGTCCAGGAATGTCATGCAGTCTTCTATTACTGCCTTCTACATCAGAATTCATTGGAGAACCAGGAATATGAAAATTGTTGTTGTTATTTGGCATGGGAGCAAATGCAAATGACGGTGAATCATACTCCTTTGCATGGCAAACCCATTTTGTATAACCCTGAAGAATACCATCACATATTAGGTGTGTTTTCACTTCATCATAATTTTGTGTTGCTTTATTTCCACAATTTACATAGGGACAAAGGATTTTATCACCAAGTGGAACATCATGGAAGGCAAATGATAAAATTGCTCAACACCATCTTTGTAAGCAGTAGTTGATCTTGGTTTACTCATCCAACCTCGATCCATGACCCTTCGCTATCTGTAGTAATGAAAACAAAATAGATCAGTTTGTAATTTTCCATATGCTCTTGTACATTATACATGGATTTATATGAATATCTTAAACTATGCAATAGATACATAGGTTCAAATTGTATAATAGGATTTACCGCAATCATTCACCTTACATTGGGAAACTTATAAGTGCAGATGTGTCTTTACTATAGTAGTAGAATTATGTGAAGTATATAAAGAAAGTTTCATAGATGAAAAAAATGGATGTATATACTCCAATGCTTGATCTTTTTTTCTTCATTCAATGAAAAAACAGCAGAAGGCCTGCTGGTGACAAAAAATCTAAGTAATATCCAGTGGTTTCTCTTGCTAAAACAAGAAAAAAACTCTTGTGTGGCATGACATATGCAGCTCCCTATAACCAGATCAACTCCAAACTATCATTTCATCAACAATTATCATCCAATCAATGGTACCCATTGTTTTTAACAACAATTCTCATCCAATCACCAAAAAGGATTCACTGTTTTTTATCAGCAGTTGTCAAATTTCAACAATACAGTGCATCACTACAAAGATAGAAAGGGAAACTAGAGGTGATATATCCCAATTCGATATATTTTTCACATGATGCGGAGATAGAAAAACGAAATTAATAACATGTGGGCAAGCTCCTAGTAGCAGAGGTGTGTGCACGAGAGCTTGTTGCCGATGTCGGCAGTTGAGGGAGAGACGATTCGCCTGGGTAGTGCGGGCGGCAGAGCCTGGCGTTAGCGGGGAGCGGCGTTGGGTTGCAGAGGGGGAGCTTGGGCTCCAGGAGTCTGGCGTTGGGTGGCAGGGGAGCTGGGCTAGGGGAAGCTGTCGGCGTCCAGCGGCAGGGGAACTTGGCCAGGAGGAGTGGGGGGAGCAGAGTTCGGCGAATCGGGAGTTCAACTAGGGGCGAGTGGCGGTTGCGTGAGTTCTATGATGGGGAGGCGAGAGTCGTCGGTTTGAGAGCTATGGCTGGGGGCAAACGGCAGCCGGAGGGCGGCGGCTGGTGCCGAGGTATCGAGCGGCGGTGGAGCTATGGACGAGCCGCTCCAGATTCAATCGAGTTCTAACTTCAGATAAAAAAATCGATTGATGTATGGTCTAGCCACGTGCGTAGTACTAGTACTATACTTACTCCTATTACTAGTATAGCTTGCAAAATAAGAGAGGGTATATAGGTCATTCCATGTAGAATTATTAATAAGTTCAATAAATCAAATCCACGTATCTGGGACGATTAAGGTCCTATTTCCAGGGAGGAGGAATGATGAAAATTATTGTTTTAAGATCTTATTACATCTAATATATGGATGCCACAAGATCTTATATTATGAAAACGATAGAGCTAACCGGTCGAAACTTTGTCCGGCTGAGACCACGTTGTTGGATCGAGTGGTCATTGCAACACATGTGTTGAGCCACCTCATTGCACGCCATCTCCTTGCACAACCGCATAGCGACTTGTCCTTGTCGACCCCTACAACTGCGAACTACTACAACTTCATGGGGAGGATGCTAGTAATTTTGTGGTTTTGACACTCGCAAAAGCGAACAGTCGTCTCGAGCCCCGCAACAGCATGCCCGGGTCGTGGAGAACTACAACCGGCGGTGCCATATGTTATAAGCTACGATGGGATACTGGAATAGGCTTATTTAAATTTAAAAATATAATATTCTACAAGCACAACTAATTTCAATAGCCTTTCAAGTTGAAAATATAATCATTAAAAGTTTTCTCAATAGATTCACATACTAAAGCGCCTCATAAATCTCTAGGTTAACTAAAATTATGTAGCTATTTTCTAAATGACCAATTATAAGAAAAAGTTTGCGGCGTTTTGTAAACATCTTAAAAAGCGTCTTTAGCCTACTGGTGATAATGGGCGTAGAGACAAATACAAAAAGCGTCTCAGAAAAAGCGACCGTACATACCGTTTTTGTTGTAGTCAGGTGAATAGCTGGGAGGCAAAACTATAAGCCCCTATATTACTCTATGTCTGATTGAAGCTTTGATCCCATGAGTACCGCGTGAGTGTTAGCAATTATGGAAGGCGAAAAGATGATTGAGTATGTGGCTTTTCTTTACAAGCTCTTATATTGACTCTTTCCTGTCTTATGATAAATTGCCAATTGCTTCAATGACTTAGATCATAGTTTGTTGGTTGTAAATAGATTTCTTGGCTCATACTTTAGCTTTTGAATGAACTGTTACTCTAGCATGAGAAATCTTATACAATAAGTATTGTTGTTCTAAAGATGTTCATGACTCCCTGTAGCGACCCGACTCAAAACGAGTCAAGCCTCTGTGTTTTCTGTGCCATCCCTGGATCAGTATGCTAGCACACACAGTACATCAATGTATATATCAAAGTGCAATCACATGTAATTAACGTAAAAATGATATATACCTTAAAACAGCAGTGGAATACAGTCAACGGGAGTGGAGTCCTAATAACACCAACGACAGGTTGAGTGTAGACCGTAACCCTGAATCGTACTCTTACCCGTCGTAGAAGAGTATCTGCAACATAAGACGTTGCAGCCGTGTAGGTCAGTACATGGAATGTACTGACAAGATCACCATAGTAGAACAGAAGAATAAAGGCTATTCTATATGCAAAGGCTTTGTGGCTCTGTGTCTGAGTTTTTGCGTAAAAGCTGATTTTATTTTCCTACAACAAAGGAATATCAGGAATTTTCACTATAGAGTTACCTATCATGACATGGTTCCGCCAACCGATGTCCAAATGCCCACAAGTATCATTAAGTTGCCCACAATTAATTATCAGTCCAGTGTTGAGAGTTCAGAGATAGATCCAAGTCTAGAAGCTCAAATTGTCCGTAACCGGGGACATGACTAATCGATTAGGTTTAATTCTGCAGAGTGTTGTGTACTTTACCCACAAGATTCGTTCCCTCCTGGTAAGTCCTCGCACTGCCTGGTGTTTGAGAACAGGATGAACGAAACATGGTCTTTTAGAGTGCTTCCCTGACTGTCCGATAGTGCCCATCCAATCCTAACGTCGACTACATCTCGTAGGACTGCCCAGCAGAGTCACAACAAAGATCAACCAAGCCAGAGCCCATAATGACTTGTGGCTACACAGGTAAGCTTTCGTGCATGAAGTATTCATCCTTCTCTTTGAGTCTGGGTGAGGCTTTCCGCGTGAATACTGGCACTTCTCCAACAACACCTAGGAAAATCCACTGGTTTCTCCAGGGTGCCGTTCCAACCATCCCTCACCCAGTAGTGTGTATTGAAAACTTGTCTTCTCAGGTCTCGAAGTCTTGGGGTCTTGAAGATGCAGGACTTGAAGATGTCTTCATGAAGTTGTCGTCTTAACGTGGAGTCCTTCTTCACACCACTCACGAACACTCATACCAATCCCCGTCTACTTTAGCATAGCATAAAAGTAACTAACGTTCCCGGGGCTTTAGTAACAAGTGGTGGGTTCCTACCTCATGCATTCTACTCAACTACAAGAATTTCAATAACACTACGGGAGGGATTTGTTGAATGATGTCACTATATGCAATAAAAACATAGGTATGGTCTAAATGATCAAAGTGAACTTGCCTGTACTGTTGATGAAGATAAAGATTGCTCTCAGAAATAACTTGATAGACTATACGTCACTCTCCGATGAAAATGTATATAACAAACATTGCATTCATAAGCAATCATACTAGCAATCAATTCTAACAATCACAAGATAACACAAGAAACAAAACAACAAGGTTGATGAAGGAAATACTTAAGACAAAAACTCAAGGTAACAAAACTACATCAACACAACTAAGGTGATGATGAAGGAAATACTTAAGACAAAAACTCAAGGTAACAAAACTACATCAACACAACTAAGGTGATGATGAAGGAAATACTTAGGACAAAAGTTAAAATCAAGAAAGTTTTCATAAAAGCAACTAAAGTAGTTTTCCCCTACAAACAATTATTTTCAAATAGTCACAAAACAATAAAAAATTAAAATACAACTAAACTATTTTAGTAAATATTTTACTAGCAAAAATAATTACTTTTGAAGAACAAGTAAAACTATGGAAACAACATTCTAAACAACATAAGTGTTTGCCTAATGAACTTAACTACAAGCACAACCATAAACTAAGAGAAAACAAATTATGAAACAACTAAGTTAAAATAAAGTAATTAATAAAAATCTATATTACAAAACAGAATTGATTCATCTAAAACTTTATGAAAATAATCTCTACTAACACTAAGTTGTTTTATAAAACATTACCTAATGATAAAGAATATAGTTTCCTATAATAGAGTAAAACTAAACCATTTTTATTAACAAACATTTCTTAACAGAAAAGATTACTGCAAATTTTATTTGAAAACAGAATCTAATTATATAAAACTTTAGTTAAAAGAATTATTACTAACTAATTTTCTTTGTAATAAACTATACCTATTTGAAAAAGGTTATAGGTCCCTTTAATAAAATTTTATAAACTAAACAATTATCATTTGTTAACAGCAAGTAAATTACTAAGGTTTAGAACAACAGAACTAAATGAAAATCTAAAACATAAGTTAAAATCAAATCAGATTTCAAAATAAAACAAAGTAGGTCAAACTAATTAAACTAATAGGAAACTAAACAGATTCTGTTTTTAGTTAAAACCCTAATCAATTTTATTCTGAAAATTCCAAACTTTACCTACTGATACCTAATATCACTAGTGTCAAGTAGCAAAAGAATCAATCAAAAATACATTTTAAAACTCAAGATATTCAGAAAACAAACTTTAAATCAAATCTGTTTAAATTCAAATTTAAATGTTCAAGCATGGTCAAATTTGGTATATACAGAAACTAGATAAAAATTGTGACCTGATGCAAAAAGAATCAATTTAAAATAGTTAAAAACATAAAAGATATAAGCAAAACAAATCTGAAACTATTCTGGAAACAGAAATTAAAACAAAAAGGAAAATTGGTTTCTAACAGACAGGGGGTACACGTGTCTTGCTCTGGTTGGCTGAAGGGGTGCGCGTGATCTATTGAGTCGAGCGGATGGCCGGCTTCTAAAGAAAAACGTTTCGGTCTAAAAATAGAAAAGAAAAACCGAGCGGTTCTTTTAAAATAAACCGAAGGGGTATCCTGTTCTAATCTACACCGTTCATTCGAGATCGGACGGAGGAGGAGAGAAAGGGGGCTCACCGCGGCGGGGTGAAGTCTGGCGAGGTCGTCGTCGACGGCAGGCGAGGTCGTCGGGGAGATGGCTTTCGGGGGGTCTCCGGCGATGGCTCCGGCACTGGTCGACGCAGGGGAGCTCGGCGATGACGATGGTGGCGTCGGATGGACTCGGGGGTGACGGAGCGATGTGCACGAGCTCGGGATGGGTTCGGGATGGTGGTGGATGAGGGGAATTCCGGCAAGGGTGGTCGTTACGACGTTCTGGTGGGTTTCCGGCGATGTTGAGGGTACCAGGTGATAGCGGGGACGCTCTGGTGATGTTGGAGAGTATTGGCGGGGTGTGGGGTGGAGTGTGGCGAGGGGCTCGAGCTCGGGGGGATCCGGTTGGGGGTGGAACTCCGGCGAGGGCTCGGGCAGCGTTTCGGCAAGGAGAAAAGGGGGCTCGGGGTGGAATGAGTAGCGGGTGAGGGCCGCTACTTATAGGGCCGGAGAGGAGCGAGGGAAAGGAAGGCGAGCGCGGATCCCGGCGAGGAGAATCCGGCGACGGCGACGTGCGAGAGGAAGGGGGTGACCGAGCGGAGATTGAGGACGGTCGGGGCGGGTCCCGTTGTCAGAGAGAGCGAGGAGTGAGGCAGAGCTGTCGGTGGCCGATAATTAGGAAGGTAGGGTAATAACTACGGTGGGCCGGCCTGATTTGAAATAAAGTCTTTCCTTTTTCAATAACCAGAGCAATAAAAATTCCTTTAAGGCATTTGATTTAATTCCAAACATAGAAGTATTATATATCAAAATTAACATAATAAAAAATGCCATTTAATGAACATTTTTATTCGGTCATTTGCACATTTTGGAAAATAATATTTTCTAGAAAATGCCTATTTGGTTTTAAATTCTTTTGCAAATATTTTTCAAACAACCCTTTGGATTTTATTGTTCAAAACTTCACAAAATGCCCCTGGTTTGGAGTGTCATCTTTGCTCCTCTCACATTTTGACTAGGGGTTTGAATATTTTGAAAATTTCAATAGGGACCCAAATATGAAATGAATTCCTATGAAAATTTCAGAGGCATTCTCAAATCCTTCTTTTCAACCTCCAACTCTTATTTCATAAAATTTGAAGAAGTCATATTATCTTCTCTCATGAAAATCATTGAGTTGCATAAAGTTTCTGAATTTGAAATATTTTCAAAATGGAATTCAAATCATTTTCAAATCCCTTTTCATTTCTTTAAATGGAAGAAGTCATGTCATCTTCACTCTGGGGTTTTGTGATGAAATGAATTTGAATTTCCTGATGATCAAAATGCAGACTGAAAGTTTTGGGAAAGTCATTTCATTCCCTCTCATTAAACTTTCAAAAGTTTCAAAAAGTTTCAAATTTCACATCACTTTCAATCACTCAAACAAACAAACAATCATTCTAATAATTATTGTAACATTCCAAAGTTTGGGATGTTACACTCCCTCATGTCTGTATTGTATTTTATCGACACCTTTATCTCTAAACATGTGGACATATTTACCAATCTTGGCTTTCGCTTGAGGGCAAGTGAGGTCTAAGCTTGGGGGAATTGATACGTTCATTTTGCATCATGCTTTTATATTGATATTTATTGCAGTATGGGTTGTTACACGTTATGGTACAATACTTATGCCTTTTCTCTCTTATTTACAAGGTTTACATGAAGAGGGAGAATGCCGACAGCTGGAATTCTGGACTACGAAAGGAGAAAATCTGAGATACCTATTCTGCACAACTCCAAAAGTCCTAAAAATTCATGGAGAATTATTTTGGAATATATAAAAAATACTGGGCAAAACAGATACTAGAGGGGCCCCACCAGGAGGTGGCAATCGTGGCAGGCGTGGCCACCCCCCTGGCCGCGCCTAGCAGGCTTGTGACCCACCTGACAGGTCCCCGACACCCATATTCTTCTATATGAAGGGTTTTGACCTGGAAAAAATCATAAGGAAGCATTCGGGACGAAGCGACGCCGTCTCGAGGCGGAACTTGGACAGAACCAATCTAGAGCTCCAGCAGGGTTGTTCTGCCGGGGAAACTTCACTCCTGGAGGGGCAAATCAAAGCCACCATCATCACCAATGATCCTCTCAATGAGAGGGGGTCAATCTCCATCAACATCTTCACCAGCACCATCTCCTCTCCAAACCCTAGTTCATCTCTTGTATCTGATCTTTGTCTCAAACCTCAGATTTGTACTTGTGGGTTGCTAGTAGTGTTGATTACTCCTTGTAGTTGATGCTAGTTGGTTTACTTGGTGGAATATCATATGTTCAGATCCTTTATGATAATTAATACTCCTCTGATTATGAACATCACCATGTTTTGTGAGTAGTTACGTTTTTTCCTGAGGACATGGGATAAGTCTTGTTATAAGTAATGATGTGAATTTGGTATTCGTTCGATATTTTGATGAGATGTATGTTGTCTCTCCTCTACTGGTGTTATGTGAACATCCACTACATAACACTTCACCATTATTTGGGCCTAGGGGGAGGCATTGGGAAGTAAAAAGTAGATGATGGGTTGCTAGAGTGACAGAAGCTTAAACCCTAGTTTATGCATTGCTTCGTAAGCGGCTGATTTGGATCCATATGTTTCATGCTATGGTTAGGTTTACCTTAATTCTTGTTTCATAGTTGCAGATGCTTGCGATAGGGGTTAATCATAAGTAGGAGTTTTGTCCAAGTAAGGGCAGCACCCAAGCACCGGTCCACCCATATATCAAATTATCAAAGTAACGAACGTGAAACAAATGAGCATGATGAAAACTAGCTTGACAGAAATTTCCATGTGTCCTCGGGAGTGCTTTGCTTTATATAAGAGTTTGTCTAGGCCTGTCCTTTGATACAAAAAGGATTGGTATACCTTTGTACACCTTTTCTATGCTTGTTACTTGTTACTCGTTACAAATTATCTTATCACAAAACTATCTGTTACCGATAATTTCAGTGCTTGCAGAGAATACCTTACTGGAAACCACTTCTCATTTCCTTCTGCTCCTCATTGGGTTCTACACTCTTACTTATCGAAAGGACTATGATAGATCCCCTATACTTGTGGGTCATCAAGGGCCAGCAGCAGAACGGGGCAGGAAATAACAACCCTGGCAATGGTGGAAAAAGAAAGAACCCGGGCGGCGGGTCGGATCTGGTAGCCAACACCAGTGCTCGGAACAGTTCTGCTAAAGGCAACTGGAAGCCTCCTTTTGGCAGCGCTAAGTGAGAGAGTCCTGGATTATAAGGGGTCCTCGATAAGTTGGTCTAATTCCCGATAGACCGGCTTTGTGGGCCGCTCTCCGATTATCACAGGAAGGACCAGATATGCCACGACCCCGTGTTCTAGAAGGAAGTCTCGAAGGCACATCATGCACTCCAAGTCAAGATAAGGAAATCAGCATATCCATCCCCGACATGAGACCTATCACGTGTAAACCCTAGGTACCCCCGGTGTCTATATAAACCAGGAGGGTTTTAGATCATAGGACAGAGAAACTCATCTAGGGTGTTGGCTATTCCATCTCGAAGTAGATCAGCTCTGTAACCTTCATCCACATCAATATAATCGAGCAGGACGTAGGGTTTTACCTCCATAGGAGGTCCTGAAACTGGGTAAACAACATCTCCTTCGTCTCCTATTACCATCGATCCTAGACTCACAGCTCGAGATCCCCTATCTGAGATCCGCCGGTTTTGACACCGACACTAAGACCCCCTTTAATATGGAGGAGATGCTCAACAAGCCTTGCCCGGAGCACAGTCAACCCGACAGGCCATCCGGTCATGCTTGGAGGGATTGTTATATCACTTGGGAGTTCCAGAACTACAACCTCAATCAGCATCGTAATAATGGCAACGGACCGTCTGGCGGGTCAGGATCCGGATCTCATGGGTCAGGTTTTGGTGGAGGTGGCTCAAGTTCAGGAGCAAGGTTATAAAGGTGGTCACCATCAACAGCCTGGCAATGGTGGTCAACAACAAAACAACCAGTCAGGGTATCAGAGTAACCCAAAGTAGCTCAGTGGGGGCCAGCATCACGTTTTCACCACAAGACTAGATAAACAGGATCGGAAGTTATATAAGAGGGCAGTTAACACGGCAATGCCGGATCTCCCACGGTATTTGAAGTGGTCTAAGCATACGATATCGTGGAGCAGAGAGGATCATCCGCCGCGGGTTGATAACCCGGGGTACTTGGCCCTTGTCGTGGCCCCCAGGTAGGAGGATATAAATTTACCAATTTACTGATGGATGGTGGTAGCAGCATCAACATCTTGTACTATGACACTTTCCGCCGGATGGAGCTGACCAACAAAGCTCTTAAGCCGTCGTCACAGTCTTCCACGGTGTTGTGCCGGGCAGGTCTGCTTATCCGGTGGGAAAGATTGCTCTTGAGGTAGCATATGGAGATGACTATAATTATAGGGTGGAAACTTTGTGGTTCGAAGTGGTCAAGATCAAGAGCCCATATCATGCCTTGTTCGGGCGACCAACTTTTGCTAAATTTATGGCCAAGCCTTGCTATGTCTACTTGCATCTCAAGATGCTAGCTTTGGAAGGGACGATTACAATGCATGGCGATCGGAAGGTTTCTCTTGAGTGCGAAGAAGGCGGCGCTGCATATGCGGAGTCATGTTGCACTGAGGCGGAGCTCAAGTTCTACAAAGATAATGTTGACCCGGCGGACATGACTCCATTGAAAAAGCCCAGCGTAGAATCTAAGCCGCCCCTGAAATTTGTGGCACAGGATACTAAGTTGGTGGATTTTTCTCCAGGTGATTCATTAAAGGAGTTCACTATTGGGGCTAACATGGACCCGCTTAGGAAAGCATCCTCATTGAACTCATCTGTGAGAATCGGGACATCTATGCATGGAAACCTTCTAACATGCCGGGTGTACCGAGAGAATTCACTAAGCACCACCTTAATGTGGATCCCAAGTTTAAGCCGAGTAAGCAGTTCCTCCGTCGTTTTAATGAAGAGCGGTGTAATGCTAGTGGAGAATAAGTTGCGCCTCTCTTGTCAAGACTTACATCAGAACTATCTACATATGCATTATTGTCAACAAAGGAGGTTGTGGAGTTTATTGCAGCAAGCCAGCTTTGACTCTTGGCTAACCTGTACTACGATTATGAGTACTTTCTTTGAGGTGGCGTATCACACACGAGTCCACATATTCACCACCTCAATACACCACTATGGATCCTATCTCATCTTCCTATGAGAAGCCATCCATAACACTCACACTTATCCGGAGCATTTTAGAGTATCCAGATAAAGTTATCTATGAACAATGCAAGCCGCCAAGGAGTCCATATCCACGGACGCGGCTATTCGGATAGATAGTTTACCCTGCAGGGATGTGCTTCGTCACACATGCTCCCACCACTAATCGCCATGTGCTCTAAAAAGGCACCTCGGCAACCTTCAAGCGGAAGCCCAGCGAGGGAGTCGGCCACAGACCTTAACTTACAATGACTCGTGTCCAAGGTAGTCGCCTATCTGAGTTGGAACCCATAATGGAAGTCCGGACGAGGTTTCCAACATGGCCTCAAACGTTGTGTGCAGGGCCCCAAGTCGGTCCCGACAGGGCCATTCATTCACTTCACAGGCCCGACTACACCTATCAACTTTTTGAACTACTGCGACTCCTGGACTAAGAACAAGGAAGTTAATAGGCCGAGAGGGGTCAAGTTACCGGACCCCAATGTGCGGTAGTAGCTAGTCTTGGAACACAAACACGGAACTCAGTTCCTATGTGTGGTTTCAATAAGACAACCCACCATGTACTCCTACATGGCCTCTTGATAACCCACAAGTGTAGGGGATCAATTGTAGCCTTTCTCGATAAGTATGAGTGTTGAACCCAACGAGGAGCTAAAGGTAGAACAAATATTCCCTCAAGTTCTATCGACCACCGATACAACTCTACACACACTTAACGTTCGCTTTACCTAGAACAAGTATGAAACTAGAAGTACTTTGTAGGTGTGGCTGGATAGGTTTGCATGATAATAAGGAGCACGTAAATAAAAACTAGGGGCTGCTAAGATAAAGAAACAACTAAGTTAGTCTTAGTAGGGAGCTCTTTGTCACAAGAAAGTTACACCGAATATCTCAGATAGTCTTAGTAGGGGAGAAGGGGTGTTACACCACTGCATAGAGGGGGAGAGAGTTGGTGATGATGGCGGCGAAGTTGTTAGTGTAGATCGCCGTCACGATGATGGCCCTGACGGCGTTCTGGTGCCACCAAGAGAGAGGGGGAGAGAGCCCCCTCCTTCTTCTTCTTACTTGGCCTCCTCATAGATGGGAGGAGGGTTTCCCCTCTGGTCCTTGTCCTCCATGGAGGCGGAGGGGCGAGATCCCCTCCGAGATTGGATCTCTCTCTCTGTTTCCTTCTGTTTCTGTGGTCCCATATTTTAGCCTTTCATCGTTTCTTAAATTCCCGGAGATCCGTAACTCCGATTGGGATGAAATTTTAACACGATTTTTATCCGGATATTAGCTTTCTTGTGGAGAAAGAAGGGTACCAACCTCCTTAATGGGTGACCACAAGCTACCCTGGCGTGGCCAGGGGATAGGCCGCGCCCCTGGCTTGTGGGCCCCTCGGTGTAGGATCGAAAGTAGTGCTAGAGGGGGTGATTAGATTACTTGACCAAATAAAAATCTACTTTTTCCCAATTTTAATTTTTGGCAGATTTTAGCATTCATAGTATGTCAATTACACCCTACACATGCATGTCTAAGAGTATAGCAGCGAAAAATAAAGACAAACATGTAAGTACCGAGAGGGTAGGAAGATCAAACACAATTGGTTACACGATAATTTTTCCCGTGGTTCCGATAGGTGGTGCTATTGTACATCCACGTTCATGGAGTCTTCAACCCATGGAGGGTAACGGACGCGAGAGTCCACGGAGGGTTCCACGAAGAAGCAACCTTGACTATACCATGACAGCCTACGTCCACGGAAGACTAGCTTTACTCGGTAGATCTTCACGAAGTAGGCGATCTCCTTGCCCTTACAAACTTCTTGGTTCACTCCACAATACGAAGTAGGAGGCTCCCAAGCGACATCTAACCAATCTAGGAGGCACCACCCTCCAAAAGGTAATAGGCCCAGTAATGTGATGAACTCCTTGCCCTTGTGCTTCAAGATGATAGACTCCTCAACACACAATCACTCTCTCATAGATATGGCTTGGTAGAAGAGATTGATTGGGTGTAAAGCAACTTGGGGAGGCCAGAAATCAAGATCCATATGGTTGGAGTGGAAGATCTTGACCTCAACACAAGGATATGTGGTTCTCTCTCAGAAAACTGCTAGGATGGGTATGGAATAGTTCTGAGTGCCTATCTTTCGATTAGGTGGTGGTGGATGGGTATATATAGCCATCTCCAAAAATCTAACTATTACACACAATAAGTCAGACTCGGTGGAACATATGTTTGAATCTCGGTTGTACTAAAGTGGCTTAAAGTTAGCAACTTTTAAATCTCGATGCGACCGATATAAGAATCTCGGTTGAACCGATAAGGTGACCAACGGTCAGAATGTCCAATCTCGGTGATGCCGATCCAACAATCTCGGAGGGACCGAAACTGTGAACTTGCGTAACAGAAAGTTCGCAGCCCAACTCGATGGAACCGGATGCAGTATCGGTTGCATCGAAAATCTTGGGTTTGGCTGAGTCTTGCTAGGATTTGGAATCGGTGGCACCAGAATGGAAATGTTGGTTGCATCGATTTTGAGTATTTGGCTTCGGACAAACTTTGGTGGGAGATTTTGTGGGTGTTTTTGGTGACTATCCCTTGTGCACGTATGAGCATTTTGTTCACCAACAAAAGCTTACCCCCTCTTAATAGTACTGGCTTTCCTATGGACTCAAAGTAATTTCTCACAAATAAAAAATGTAGAGTCCTCTTGCTTGAAGCTTTTCCAACCTATTTCCTTGCATCATGGGGTATTCCACAATCTCCACAATCCTTTTGCCAATCCTATCATTGAAAATTTCCTGAAATATACTTGGTGGAAACATTAGTTCAATGACTTATAGGTTGTTATTAATTACCAAAACCACCAAGGGAGCAAATGTGCTTTCACTTGGGCATCGTCTCACCCTGAGTATTTTTTCCTAAAAATCACATATATTCCAAAAAATATCTCCATAACTTTTTATCACGATTGGACTTCGTTTGACATGGATTTTTTGCGAAACAAAAAATATTCAACAAACAGGAACTGGCCTTGGGCACTGGATCAATATGTTAGTCCCAAAAATAGTATAAAAAGTTGCCAAAAGTATATGAAAGTTGTAGAATATTGGCATGAAACAATCGAAAATTATAGATACGACGGAAACGTATCATCATCCCCAAGCTTAATTCATGCTCGTCCTTGAGTAGGTAAATGATAAAAAAGATAATTTTTGATGTGGAATGCTATCTAGCATAATCTTGTTCATATAATCTAATCATGACAGGAATATTAAGACACAAGTGATTCAAAGCAATAGTCTATCATTTGACATTAAGACAATAATACTTCAACTATACTAATAAAGCAATCATGTCTTCTCAAAATATCATGGCTAAATGAAAGTTATCCCTAGAAAATCATATAGTCTAGCTATGCTCCATCTTCATCACACAAACTATTAAATCAAGGACAACCCCGATTTTAGCCAAGCAATTGTTTCATACCTAGTATTCTCAAACCTTTTCAACGTTCACGCAATACATGAGCTTCAGACATGGATATAGCACTATAGGTGGAATAGAATGTCACGCCTAAGATGCGGTCCTATCCTTATTTTGGCACGAGGGCCTTGACAGGGATAGAAGCGCATCTCGTCATGTTGCAAGAATGGATATCATTACAAGTACATGTACAGAAGAGATGAGTATATGGAATTGGCTTACACTCGCCACAAGCTACATCAAGATCACATCAATACAACAACATACTCAAACAACATACATAAGGGCAAGGTCCGACTACGCACGAAATCAAATGATAAAATTACATCGATCCTTGCTATCCCAGGCTGCCGCTTGGAACCCATCCTGGATTGATGAAGAAGAAGAAGAATAACTCCAAATCAAACAAGCATCGCGCTCACGTCAAAGCATCGCATTACCTGTACCTGCAACTTTTGTTGTAGTAATCTGTGAGCCACAAGGACTCAGCAATCTCATTTCCAAGGGTATCAAGACTAGCAAAGCATAATGGGTGAGGTATGGTTGTATAGCAAGCGACTAAGCATTTAATTAAGTGGCTAACTTACGGATACCTAAAGTAAAGTATGGTGGTCTACGCATAACGGACGTGAACTAGTAATAATCACTAACTGATCCTGAACACCTACTTATGTCAAACATAACCCCACCGTGTTCTCTCTCGGATAAGGACTCACGAGAAGAGATAGTCACGGTTACGCACATAGTTGGTGTATTTTATTTGAGTTTACTTCAAGTTTAGTATGACCGGGTGTTAAACAAAGTTTCAAGTTTGCCACATAACTGCGGGCATGGCTTTTCGAAAGATTTAACCCTACAGGGGTGCTCCAACTCGTCCATCACAAATTAACCACATGGCGCAAGAATAACCTCGACCACGGATCTCGTGATCTTCATAGGAAATTCCATAGGAAGACCACACCTCAAGACAGCCCAAAGTAAAACAGAATTCCTCACGCAATACGTTTGAGAAAGGTAAAACAAAGCCAGCAAGGCCGCCTGACATACCGACAAAACCCGATAAGAGACGCGTATCTCGTTCTCAAGGTACGACCAGATGAACACTACGTACGGCGACCTGATAGAATCCCTCGAGTTGCCCCGAGGTGGCCCCGCAAGTGGCTTTATTTTGGACCAAAACTCATGAGGAGCACTGCCCCGGGTTGTTGATTAAAGATACGCGGGTGCCGGCGGGTCCCTATGCAATTTTATTAGATATTAGGCAAATATAGTACCAATGTTGGGCCTTGCCAAACGAGTTTTATCCCAAAACCAAAATCAAGGGGGTCCGCATAATAACCCCGAGCATGTTAGGAGCGCTCAATTATGGAATATAACACCGGTACACACGTAACTAGGGCGGCAAGAGTGGAACAAAATACCTAGCAAAAGGCCAAGCCTTCCACCTTTTACCAAGTATATATGTGCATTAAATTAAGTAGCAACAATATTGTGATATAACAAAAGAATGTCCATGTTGTCACATGGAAGCAATTGACTTGCAGCTAGAAACGCTATAAGAAGGGCTGAGCAAGCGGTAATGTTGGGAGGCTTGACAAACAACTAGTAGGTAGCGAGACATGAAGAAAAAATGGGACAACTAGCATTGCAATGATAGTAGTGGTATCCAGGGAAATGTTTCATCTTGCCTGAGATCTCGCTTGGAAGAATAACGAGTCCATGAAGAAGACGGGCCAACGTACTCGAACGAATCCTCACACTCCGAACGCTTTCGGAACTCTATCGAGAAGGAGCAATCTGAAACAACAATCAACATACGATAAACCACAACATATGCATGATATGATGCACAAACCAATATGATGCATGTCCATTTAATTATGCAAGGCATGGCATGGCAAGAACAACAAACAACTACTACACATTAAGTAAAGTTCAATATGCAACGAGTTGCATATTAACGAAAATCCACGTTGATTATTTAGTTCACTCTCGTTTAGGTACATGACAATATTAAATGTTGTTAAACATGGCAATAGGTGAATCATAAATAAACTATCTATCTAGGCATCTTAAATGAGGCCGGAAACAACTTATAGCATTTCCGAAACGACCCCATATGTTAATTTCGAAATTGGTCCAAATATGAAATATCATATTTTATATTTGTTAAACAATAGAATAAAGCATGCCACGTAAATCTACATGTCATTCTAGTCGATTTACATATATAGAACGTCTCAAACGGAGCTACGGTCTAAAAGATATGACACACACAAGATGAACATGACATGAATGCAAAATGAATGAAAGTGATAACCACAAGCACTTCAAAACATGGGTGTAACATGATAATAGGAAACTACATGACATTCTAAGCAAGTTTCATATATGGCATGTCCAGAACAGAGCTACGGTTCAACCACAACAACCAACACAAGTTTTATTTTAAATCTGCCAAAAACAGCAAGATGGAATATTGCACGCATGAAAACAACAAGCTACAAGGTTCTAAATTGCACAAACTAAGCATGGGGAAGTAGAATATAACACATACTTCATTTCATCTTCACATATCATACTAAAAATATGCATGGATCACATGGTAGGAAGCTCACAACATGGCATATTGAACTAAGCAGTTTTCAGACATAGTGAAAATAACCCCATTTTTGGCAATGCAGTTTTTATCACGAAGGCATATTGATAGCTGTAAAACTACATGCTACAGGGCATATATTGGCACGAAAGTTAACATCATACTAAAGGACATTATCAACTACAAATAACTCTATTACACCTACCCAAAAGGGGTCCTAGGTCACTAACAAAACCTATGGCAAGACAGCAATAAAATGTTACAGATTCAGACTTAGAAATATTTAGCTATCTCCCAAAACTGCAGTATTGACTAGCCATGTTCACATGGAAATATCATAAACATAGCAATCATTTATAGGCATGGCAAGGACTATAACAACAACTAGACATGACACACTTCAAATCATAACATTGCCAAAATTACATAGAATGCATGGTTTGCTTAATATGATGCTCACAAAATAGAACTCTTCGTTAAAAGATTTCAGTTTTAACGCGATAGCAACTTGAGAGCAAGAAATACACATGATAATGAACTCCTACCTAGAAAATAGAGGCATTCCATCAAATTCGACATCACATAGGACCATTCTCATGAAGACACCAAATGCAAAAGGCCTACCGTTGAGATGCAATCATCCATGCAAGTTTGAGCAAAATAACAGATTTTAGTTTACGATGATATGCCCTTTTGCAACGAGGTTTTGAACAGGTAGATGATTCACATCATGCATGCAAATGATGATAACATGTAGAGCACGAAGAGTAGAACAAGTTTCATATATAACATGTTTCGATCGGACAGACATGTGCAAAGATAGGACCCACACAAAATGCATACATCCTAAAAATAGATAAATCACAGGGACTTAGAGAAATAACCCCTCACCGATAATCGGGATGGAGTCGTACGTGGACGGGGCGATGCGGGGGCGTGTTTGGCTCGGGGAACGAGGGGGTCTCGGGCTGGGGCTGTCCCGGCGGCTAGGCGAGGCAGAGGACGGCCACGGCGAGCGCGGTGGCGCTGGCGAGTGCTAGAGACGGGGCGGATGCGTCTAGGTGATGCGTGGCAGCCGGATCCGGGCTTCCCCGACCGGATCTGGGCAGCGGCGGCACGGGATCGGCCGGCGGTGAGCTTCCCGATCAGCCCTGACGGCGGGGCTCGGAGCGAGGCAAGCCCAGACCGCTGGAGCTGCCGGCGCAGAGGCGAGGGCGACGAGGTCCGACGGAGCCCCGACGAGGGTGAGCTCTGGCAGCTGGCGGCGGCGGCTCAAAGCGGCTCTGACAAGGAGCTCATGGAAGGAGCTAGGACACGCGGGCGGCTGGCAGCGCGGGATTCCCGGGCTCCGATGGGCTCGGGCGGGCCTGTCCTGGGCCTGGGCGGGCCGCGGTTGTGGGGAGGTCAGCTGGGTGACGTGGCAGGCCGGGAGAGGCTGCGGCTTGCGGTGCAGGTGGCGACTCAGCTGCTGGCTGGGCGCCAACTAGCGGCAGCACGGCTGGTGGGCACGAATTTCGAGGAGGGAGGTGGAGGCCATTTTTGGGAGGGGAGGCCTTCCTTTTATAGTTTGGGAGCTAGGGTTGGAGTTTGAGGGTATTTTTCGAGTCTTCGACCGCGATCGGATGGCTCTGAACGTGGCATAGGCTAGGTGGGTTGGTTTGGGATGTGTAGAGTGGGTTAGGCCAAGAAGAGAGGGAAGAATTGTGTCCCGTGACATGATTTGAAACACCAAAAACGTCCGATAATTTAACCGGCTAGTGCCGCTATATATATAACCATTGGGGAATTAAACGACCTCTGATTACAACGAAATTTGACGGGCGGTCCACCTACAATATAGTCAAGCCTCTGTGTTTTTTGTGCCATCCCTGGATCAGTATGCTGGCACACATAGTACATCAATGTATATATCAAAGTGCAATCACATGTAATTAACGTAAAACTGATATATACCTTAAAATAGCAGCGGATACAGTCAACGAGAGTGGAGTCCCAATAACACCAACGGCAGGTTGAGTGCGGACCGTAACCCTGAATCGTACTCTTACCCGTCGTAGAAGAGTATCTGCAACATAAGACGTTGCAGCCGTGTAGGTCAGTACATGGAATGTACTGGCAAGGTCACCATAGTAGAACAGAAGAATAAAGACTATTCTATATGCAAAGGCTTTGTGGCTCTGTGTCTGAGTTTTTGCATAAAAGCTGATTTTATTTTCCTACAACAAAGGAATATCAGGAATTTCACTATGGAGTTACCTATCATGACATGGTTCCGCCAACCAATGTCTCAATGCCCATAAGTATCATAAGTTGCCCACAATTAGTTATCAGTCCAGTGTTGGGATAGATCCAAGTCCAGAGGCTCAATTTGTCCGTAACCGGGGACACGGCTAATCGATTGGGTTTAACTCTGCAGAGTGTTGTGTACTTTACCCACAAGATTCGTTCCCTCCTGGTAAGTCCTCGCACTGCCTGGTGTTTGAGAACAAGATGAACGAAACATGGTCTTTCAAAGTGTTTCCCTGACTGTCCGACAGTGCCCATCCAATCCTAACGTCGACTACATCTCGTAGCACTGCCCAGCAGAGTCACAACAAAGATCAACCAAGCCAGAGCCCATAATGACTTGTGGCTACACAGGTAAGCTTCCGGGCATGAAGTATTCATCCTTCCCTTTAAGTCTGGGTGAGGCTTTCCGCGTGAATACTGGCCATCTCCAGCAACACCTAGGCAAATCCACTGGTTTCTCCGGGTTACCGTTTCAACCATCCCTCACCCAGTAGTGTGTATTGAAAAACTTGTTTCTCGAGTCTCGAAGTCTTGAGGTCTTGAATATGCAGTTCTTGAATAAGCCTTCATGAAGTCATCATTTTGACGTGGAGTCCTCCTTCTCACACCACTCACAAACACTCATACCAGACCCCGTCTACTTTAGCATAGCATTGCACTAACTAGCGTTCCCGGGGCTTTAGTAACAAGTGGGGGGTTCCTACCTCATGCATTCTACTCAACTACAAGAATTTCAATAACACTACGGGAGGGATTTGTTGAATGATGTCACTACATGCAATAAAACATAGGTATGAAAAGATGGTCAAAGTGAACTTGCCTGGTATTACTTGATGAAGATAGTCGCTCTCACAATCTGGATAATTCTACTCGTCACACTCCGAGAAATCTATCGTAAGTAAATAACATTCAATAAACATTCATGCCAAAACAAAGAACCGAAAGAACGCAAGAACAAATCATGTCTTGGAGCGAATATAACAACATACTAGGGTTAAATAAGAAAGGATAGGTTCTAACTGTGTGGAGGAATCAACTCAAAAGAGTTAATGGATGATGAACTATTGCTATATAAGCTTAGGTTGGAGAGACTACGAAAGACGATCGAATGTATGGGAGAACAACATGAACGTTGTTTGACAAATAGTATAAGGCATAAGAATTTATTTGTAAAAAGAATTTAATTGAAAAGGTCAACAGAAGTTGAACTGTAAATCCAAGTATGAATTGCATTTGAATTCACAAAGGTCAAAAGAAGTTGAACCGACGTACGATGGTTATTAATAGAATTATATGACACGAGTATTTAGGGGCAAAAGGAATCAATTGAAAAGGTGTTACAGTTTGCAAGATATGATCAAATGAAGATTCGGATTCAAATTGAATCGCTCCAATTTGAAAGGTTGAAACACCGAAACTCATGATGTTACTATATATGGGAAGTCAATATGAACGTGTAGAAAAAAGAATTACTAGGTTCAAAATGACGGATCAAAAGTTATAAGCAATTCAATATGGCATTGAATTAGTTTAGTACGGTGTGTGA
Organism: Hordeum marinum; assembly: GCA_022496015.1. Lineage (NCBI taxonomy): Eukaryota > Viridiplantae > Streptophyta > Magnoliopsida > Poales > Poaceae > Hordeum > Hordeum marinum. The sequence goes on along the minus strand of JAAAWK010001153.1, from coordinate 703,275 downwards.
ACACATTTTGGGGACTAATAGAGAAGTATGAGCAAGATCAAAATTATATGTTGATATGATAACACTAATGATGTGAACGGAAAGATTACTTTGATACGGATCCGACGCAACTGGATTCATCGGAAACGGAGCTACGGATAAAAAGATATGATCAAAAGAAGTTTGAATATAAATCTGAATAAATTTCGAAATTTGAAATTTTGAAAAAGTTGACGTGATAGGTTGATTGGATAGGTGAGGTCAAGACGAAACTCTAGGCGTTGGTTTCATCTAATTCTGATAAACGAGTAAAAAGTTATGGCTATTTGAAAATTTTGGGCCAAGCTGTTTTACGGAGGAAAAATGCTATGTCTAAAAGAATTCTAAGACTAATGAGTAAATACGGAGACTAATTAATAATCTAATTACTCTATCGTATACTACTATAGAAATACTAATCTAGGGATATTAAACTACAGGAGTATAAAAGAAAATACGAAGAGAATACCTTTAGAATGCAGAGAAGATATAAATCCAAAGAGGACACGACTTCCAGAAATCCCGCCGGAGAGAAGAAAATATTATTTTTTATAAAGCTAGTCAAACCGAAACGATTCGATTCAACCCGAAGTGGATGACTTTTGGGTTCACATATGGGTCTATATTTATAGGTGGAAGGGAGGTGCAAACGTCCAAAGCTAAGCGAGATGGGACTAAAATCATAGACAAAGAGGGAAAGAGAGAAGAAGAGGGCCACATGGGCTTATCAGCCGGCTGTGCACATGGGCGCAGCCCAGGTTTTTTTTCCCGGATGAAGAGTGTCCGTAGTGAATAGTGTTTCCTGTTTTGTTTTTAAAACAGCAAAGAAAAGCAAATAAACAAAAATCGACAAACATTTTATATAGGCATATTATATATCAAAAATTTCAGAAAAATATTTTCCAAAACATGAACATTTTTTTAAGGCCGAATAAAGTAATTTAAAAAAATAGTTTTTTTTGCAATAACTCCAAAATGAAAAGAACTAGAATTTCAAATAAATGGCAAATAGTTTTTATTTTTAAAATTTGAAATTTGAGTCAAAACATTGTATCTGATTTTTTTGAGTGTCATTTACCTCCTCTCATTTGAGAAATTTTATAAGAGGGTTTTGAAAATATTCGAACTCAAAATTGAATAGGGATTCGAAATAGAAAATTTTGGGAAAGTCATTTTATTCCCTCTCATTAAAATTTCAAAAGTTTCAAAATTCCACTCAATTTCACACAATCAATCACACAACATTAAAGCAAACAATCCTACTTATTTATTTAATATAACATTCCAAAATTTAGAATTTTGGGATGTTACAAACTACCACACTTAAAATGAATCTCGTCCTCGAGATTCGAAAAGGGCTAGAAAGAAAAGGTTAGGGTTTGGGGGTCTTCTAGCAAAACCATAGACGTGGAAGGTGTGGGGTCTACCACACTTAAAATGAGAGTTACTAGTTCCACAAAATCATGATAGTCCTTTGGGTGCATCTATCTCTTCACATACTTCACGATAGCTCCTTCGATGACGCTCTTCCGTTTTAAAATCAAAATCTCGTGTTCTCATAACAAAATGTATTACCACCGATACTGGGTCTTCTTAGCTGGCAGGTCTCGTGTTCATTCTAAGTAACTTATCGACGATGTCCTGTTGGTCTACCATTAGTGGTTATCCTGCAGTGAAATGGGTCTTGGCTTCATTCCTCACCGTAAAAATTCCTACGTGTGACAGCAACTGTCATGTACTAGGGGTTTCATCCTACCATTCTAAGGCTTAAACAAAAAGCTTCAAAGAACGTCGTCTCTTTACTATGGGTAAGTCACTCAGATTTACCATTCCGAATAGCAAGAGAATCATAAGAGTAAGTCATCATGGTGTCCAAGCCATGTCGCACTGAAATCATTACCTTGTATAAGGTTTAGTGAATCTCGTATTCTAACACTTGGTCTTCCTCACAAGCATTGCAGAAATTTCTCTTGTCAACGAACAAAGTTCAGATAAATCCATTGATTCTGCAAGCTAAGCAAAAACATCTATCGTTTCTTCACATCTCTCAGGTTTTCGTAAACTCCTAAGAAAACGTTTGCTGATTAGTCGTAGCTTCTTCCATGTTGCTTCCTTCACAAAGGTGGGGCTTGATCCTTATCAATCCTAAGGTCAGTGTCTTGTGGGTTCACTTGAGTACTTGGATCGCTTTAACTCTCTCCTGGGATTACTATCGTTCCATATACCAGCATTTCCTTCAGTTCAATACATCATACCCTTGACGTACAAATCACAGGCTTATTCTTGTTTAGATTCCACTCAGTGGAATCCATTTTCCTTTCCATTGGTCTGTTTAACCTTGGGTATGGTTTCACCACAATCATTCTTTTTCTCAATATTCCAACTTCAAAGACACGTTGTCACAAAGGTTATCATCCAGATAGTTTGAGGTGGTTACACATTCTCTTCATCCGTATTCACTTATCAAAATTCCTTAACCGGGAGGTACCTGTGGTCACTACCACACTTAAAATGAAATGCACTCAGGTCTGCTTAGACCAATTTTTTTTCTCGTATCCTCGAAAATTGGTCGGATTCTATTGCTCTTAGAATGGCAACTCATATAGTTCAACACAGGAGAGTCATGACATCATAAATTCCATTGATCTCATGAATTTTATTACACACACTGAGACTTACGTTACATAACTTCAATCTCTTCTTAAAATTCCAAAATACTTTATTACAAGTGCTGCCATCCACATAGTTTGGTATGGTTCAGCTTCACTCCCAACTTTATTCCTTTATCCCCTCTTGGAGATATGTTAGTACCACTTGAACTTTGCGATGTGCTCCTTGAAATCACCCATCTTCTCCTTGATCAGGGTGGACTTGAGCTTCATCTCCATCATCTCCATATGCACCTCATGCAGGTATTCCTGAGTATGACGGAGTCTTGCTTCAAGTATTTCTCCAATCTGCCGTATGGCTTCCATGGCAGCTTCACGAACAACATCAAAGAACGTTGCTCGTGGTACACGAGATATGAAAAAGTATTGTCCTATAGTCTTTGGGCATACTCCTTTCTCCCGGTGGAGGTGTACCTCCACAGACCAGAGTTCCACTCCAGTTTCCATGAATGGGTAGTCTTTATAGACTGCATCTCCTTCCAGATTGATGTGCTTCATCATATCTTTCAGGATCTTTGGGTAATCATGGTCACTAGTCAGGGTCATGATCGTCTCCGGCCCTTGAGAAAAGACTCATTGAGGGCAGTCATCTATAGGTATCAGAAAAAGTACTCAAAAATTAACATGTGTTTCTTCTTGGGTAAGCATCCTTATCATCCAAACCAAACTTATACTTCCGAACATGTTGCAGAGTACTGACACCCTCAAAAATTGTCGGAGATCTTTGTTCATGGGGTAACAACTCATAGAAAAAATCATGACACAACAAATTTCATTGGTTTACGAAGTTGTTACAATCTCATAGGCTTCCGTTACAAAATAATGTCATGGAACCAAGAGTGCTTCATGATACATTTATTTCCATCTTCAAAAATTTACTAACTCATTCTAGCTTTCTTCTCCTTTGGACATTTACTAGCGTAATGTCCTGCTTCCTTGCTACGAAAACACATGCTTTCTGACAAGTCTCGGGGCTTCTTGGTGTTTGCTCCTTGGGGTTCTGGTTACTTTCTTGGGCACTTATTGGAGTAGTGGCCCATATCCATACACTTGAAACATCTGATATGACCCAGGTCCTTCTGTTCAAGGGCTTGTTCCTTCCTGAGGTGCTTTGTTCTGATCAAAACTTCAATTTCCTGTGGATCAAACTCCACTTCTTCTGTCGGAAGTTTCCTAGATACTCTTTTCTTTCCTTCGTACAGTCCTATGAGAAATGTCCTTCTTCTCCACATGAATAGCAGACATTGGAGTAAATTCTAGTTAGGCCTTCTCCATTAGGGTCTTCAACATCTTCCTTCATCACAAGTTCTCCTAAATTTTCTCTGAAAGCTTCCTTCATGGCTTCCTTCTACTGCTTGATGACTTCTTGTACCTTGGGGTACATTTGGCATTGTGCCGGGTAATGCGTAGTTCCTTCGCACAAGAAACATGTCACCTGCCCAGTTGGGCATTCCTCAGCTCGGAGATTTTCTTCACAATGAGGGCATCCTTCCTTGTGTTCTTCTTGGGTGTGTCCTATCTCTCCACTTATCCTGCATGCACAAATCGTCTTCGCAACGGGGCTTCTGGGTGTTGGTGACAACATGAGACTTTTGTAGAGTCATCTTGAATTCTTCCCAAGTGATGGATGCTTGCCTATCATGGATAGCTTCATGCATCTACCACCAATTTGCAGCACCTTCTGCAAAGTACCGAAGAGCATACTGGACCATCTCGTTCCTTGCAACAAGGTTACTCCTTGGATGATCCTCCATGTTCTGAATCCATTCTTCTGTCTCTAACCAAGTCATCGATCCAGAATACACAAGTCCAGCTTCATTCGTCATCTATTGGGTTCAAGGTTTTGGGGATGAGATGCAAGAGAAAGAAAAGGAGGGGATACACACAATACAAACAATGGTTTTGAAAATAGATTTTTTTGTTGTGGCTGTCGAAAATAAAACTTACACTCAAATGACAGCTCACAAATCATCGTATCTAACGTAAGTTTACATCAGGGGTTGGGTCTTCTAGGGGCATAACATCTTGGAAATTCTTCATGGTCTTCAATTTCTTGAGGTGTGTATAATCTTCAATCCTTTTGTAGCTCTTCCATAATGGAATACATCTTTGTCTGAGTTGGTCACCAGTTGTCTGATATCTTGTCCTTCCTAGAGGGCTTCAGTTGATCCTTCGTGTGGTCAAGGGGAAAAGGGGTATTTTCTAACTATTTGATAAAACTCAGAAGAGATGAGAAGTAGAAGGTCTTTTGAAAACAAAGTTTTTCGAGAAATCCTTTCCTAAGGGCTTTCCAGTTTCTAGGGTCACGTCTTACAGTCAACATGTGCTCTGATACCATTTCTGTAGCGACCCGACTCAAAACGAGTCAAGCCTCTGTGTTTTCTGTGCCATCCCTGGATCAGTATGCTGGCGCACACAGTACATCAATGTATATATCAAAGTGCAATCACATGTAATTAACGTAAAACTGATATATACCTTAAAATAGCAGCGGATACAGTCAACGAGAGTGGAGTCCCAATAACACCAACGGCAGGTTGAGTGCGGACCGTAACCCTGAATCGTACTCTTACCCGTCGTAGAAGAGTATCTGCAACATAAGACGTTGCAGCCGTGTGGGTTAGTACATGGAATGTACTGGCAAGGTCACCATAGTAGAACAGAAGAATAAAGACTATTCTATATGCAAAGGCTTTGTGGCTCTGTGTCTGAGTTTTTGCGTAAAAGCTGATTTTATTTTCCTACAACAAAGGAATATCAGGAATTTCACTATGGAGTTACCTATCATGACATGGTTCCGCCAACCAATGTCTCAATGCCCATAAGTATCATAAGTTGCCCACAATTAGTTATCAGTCCAGTGTTGGGAGTTCAGAGATAGATCCAAGTCCAGAGGCTCAATTTGTCCGTAACCGGGGACACGGCTAATCGATTAGGTTTAACTCTGCAGAGTGTTGTGTACTTTACCCACAAGATTCGTTCCCTCCTGGTAAGTCCTCGCACTGCCTGGTGTTTGAGAACAGGATGAACGAAACATGGTCTTTCAAAGTGTTTCCCTGACTGTCCGACAGTGCCCATCCAATCCTAACGTCGACTACATCTCGTAGCACTGCCCAGCAGAGTCACAACAAAGATCAACCAAGCCAGAGCCCATAATGACTTGTGGCTACACAGGTAAGCTTCCGGGCATGAAGTATTCATCCTTCCCTTTGAGTCTGGGTGAGGCTTCCCGCGTGAATACTGGCCATCTCCAGCAACACCTAGGCAAATCCAATGGTTTCTCCAAGGTACCGTTTCAACCATCCCTCACCCAGTAGTGTGTATTGAAAAACTTGTTTCTCGAGTCTCGAAGTCTTGAGGTCTTGAATATGCAGTTCTTGAATAAGCCTTCATGAAGTCGTCATTTTGACGTGGAGTCCTCCTTCTCACACCACTCACGAACACTCATACCAGACCCCGTCTACTTTAGCATAGCATTGCACTAACTAGCATTCCCGGGGCTTTAGTAACAAGTGGGGGGTTCCTACCTCATGCATTCTACTCAACTACAAGAATTTCAATAACACTACGGGAGGGATTTGTTGAATGATGTCACTACATGCAATAAAACATAGGTATGAAAAGATGGTCAAAGTGAACTTGCCTGGTATTACTTGATGAAGATAGTCGCTCTCACAATCTGGATAATTCTACTCGTCACACTCCGAGAAATCTATCGTAAGTAAATAACATTCAATAAACATTCATGCCAAAACAAAGAACCGAAAGAACGCAAGAACAAATCATGTCTTGGAGCGAATATAACAACATACTAGGGTTAGATAAGAAAGGATAGGTTCTAACTATGTGGAGGAATCAACTCAAAAGAGTTAATGGATGATGAACTATTGCTATATAAGCTTAGGTTGGAGAGACTATGAAAGACGATCCAATGTATGGGAGAACAACATGAACGTTGTTTGACAAGTAGTATAAGGCATAAGAATTTATTTGTAAAAAGAATTTAATTGAAAAGGTCAAAAGAAGTTGAACTGTAAATCCAAGTATGAATTGAATTTGAATTCACAAAGGTCAAAAGAAGTTGAACCGACGTACGATGGTTATGAATAGAATTATATGACACGAGTATTTAGGGGCAAAAGGAATCAATTGAAAAGGTGTTACAGTTTGCAAGATATGATCAAATGATGATTCGGATTCAAATTGAATCGCTCCAATTTGAAAGGTTGAAAGACCGAAACTAATGATGTTACTATATATGGGAAGTCAATATGAACGTGTAGAAAAAAGAATTACTAGGTTCAAAATGACGGATCAAAAGTTATAAGCAATTCAATATTGCATTGAATTAGTTTAGTACGGTGTGAGAACACATTTTGGGGACTAATAGAGAAGTATGAGCAAGATCAAAATTATATGTTGATATGATAACACTAATGATGTGAACGGAAAGATTACTTTGATACGGATCCGACGCAACTGGATTCATCGGAAACGGAGCTACGGATAAAAAGATATGATCAAAAGAAGTTTGAATATAAATCTGAATAAATTTCGAAATTTGAAATTTTGAAAAAGTTGACGTGATAGGTTGATTGGATAGGTGAGGCCAAGACGAAACTCTAGGCGTTGGTTTCATCTAATTCTGATAAACGAGTAAAAAGTTATGGCTATTTGAAAATTTTGGGCCAAGCTGTTTTACGGAGGAAAAATGCTATGTCTAAAAGAATTCTAAGACTAATGAGTAAATACGGAGACTAATTAATAATCTAATTACTCTATCGTATACTACTATAGAAATACTAATCTAGGGATATTAAACTACAGGAGTATAAAAGAAAATACGAAGAGAATACCTTTAGAATGGAGAGAAGATATAAATCCAAAGAGGACACGACTTCCAGAAATCCCGCCGGAGAGAAGAATTTTTTTTTTATAAAGCTAGTCAAACCGAAACGATTCGATTCAACCCGAAGTGGATGACTCTTGGGTTCACCTATGGGTCTATATTTATAGGTGGAAGGGAGGTGCAAACGTCCAAAGCTAAGCGAGGTGGGACTAAAATCATAGACAAAGAGGGAAAGAGAGAAGAAGAGGGCCACATGGGCTTATAAGCCGGCTGTGCACATGGGCGCAGCCCAGGGTTTTTTTCCCGGATGAACAGTGTCCGCAGTGAACAGTGTTTCCTGTTTTGTTTTTTAAAACAGCAAAGAAAAGCAAATAAACAAAAATCGACAAACATTTTATATAGGCATACTATATATCAAAAATTTCGGAAAAATATTTTCCAAAACATGAACATTTTTTTAAGGACGAATAAAATAATTTAAAAAAATAGTTTTTTTTTGCAATAACTCCAAAATGAAAAGAACTAGAATTTAAAATAAATGGCAAATAGTTTTTATTTTTAAAATTTGAGTCAAAACATTGTATCTGATTTTTTTGAGTGTCATTTACCTCCTCTCATTTGAGAAATTTTATCAGAGGGTTTTGAAAATATTTGAACTCAAAATTGAATAGGGATTCGAAATAGAAAATTTTGGGAAAGTCATTTTATTCCCTCTCATTAAAATTTCAAAAGTTTCAAAATTCCACTCAATTTCACACAATCAATCACACAACATTAGAGCAAACAATCCTACTTATTTATTTAATATAACATTCCAAAATTTAGAATTTTGGGATGTTACAAATATAATAAGACTGCACGCCAGGTTCTGATCCAATCCGAGAATATTTTATACGCAGTTTGAAAACAATATTTTACCGGTGTCGCGAGCACGTGCATGTGTGTTTGGTATCAAGATGGTCAGCGACGAGAACGGAGAGAACCGGCAACAACGAACAGATGCAAGTTCTCAAAAACGAGTGAGGATGTTGTGCAGATGATGCGAATGATGCAATGATGAATGCGACAACCCAATGAATCACACGGAAAAAATGGAATAAAAGGGGAATCTTCTAGAGCGTCGGTCCCGGGCTATTACAACTCTCCTCCACTACACGAGGATCTCGTCCCGAGATCTAAGAAGCAGAACGGGAAGATAAAGAGCAAGAGGTAATCTTAGTTGCTTCTCTAACAAACAAGTGAAACCAATGATCATGGAATGTTTCAAGGAGATGAAGACTGACATGAGGCAGAAACAAGAATTCATAAGAAATTTCGGCAGCACTTCCATAGGATAGAGGGGCAAAATTTGATAAGAAGGAAAAGAACTTGAACATAGGATACAACACTCTGGTAAAAAGAATAAGCAAGGAAAGAACATGATCTTAATCGCACTAGATGTGAGATCGAAGAGAGCAACATCACAATGCCTCCGGAACAAAAGAATAGAAACTAGATCGTTGGAAGGGAAAGAACGGAGAAGAAAATGACAACTTCTACCACCATTGAACTTTAGAACCATAGGTTGAACAAAGTTGTTGAAAAACCAACAACGAAGAGAATAAGCTTGTTATGGGCTTATGGAAAACATCTCAAAATTATGAGGTGACAACCTGCCACAACAGAACCTATTGATTGCTTGAGAGCCACAAGATATGCAAAACTTCTTTCACCAAGAGGAGGAGGAGAAAACTTGAATCATTTATGACACCATGATAGCAATAATCCTTAGGAAATGCTTTAGGTGAAATCCAACCCAAGATAACTCCGAGAAGACCTAATGGGTTTACCTATCTCATCCTAGGCAATTTTCCTTCGAGACTCCTGATAACCAAGAATTTAATAACACCATCTGAAAATACAATGGAGAAGAAATTGAACTTAGAAATCCAAGATAAAGAACAATTGAGCACCTCCAACAAGAATCTTGAAGAACAATTCGAGAAAAATTACATCCTTAACAAACCACCATGAAGAAGCATCGGGATGAACTCCGAAATGAAAGGATGAAGCTTGACATTGAAGGTTGCAAAACAACAAGATTGAGGCCTTGATATGCATTAGATGAAGCTTCACGAAGCAATATTTGAGAAAAACTTGGAACTCCGGAAAGAAAAGATGAGAACATTTGAAATCGAGAATTTGACATCATGAACAACTCCGGAAGAAGGATTGAAACCACCTTGATGAAACAAGAATAAGAATTATGATATGCCTATCCTTCATCAAGTTAAATTGATGACAAGCAACGGATATGTCACAAACTTGAAGAAGTCTTGAACGAGAACATCGGTAATAATTGGAAATGAATGAAGATACCACGAATGAATGAAAATAGATGACAAGAGAATGAAGGGATCACAATTGAGAATAATTTGAGAATGAAAGCTGAAAGCTGAGAACGAAGAAATCTTCTGAGATGATGGCTTTCGGAGGATCGAGAAATGAGAACAATTATGAAATGCACCGGATAGATATGGGAGGAATTACTCATGATCGAAACAATTGAGAGGATAGTAGGATGCTGAAACCATGAATATTCAAGAGAATGGACAAGGATTAAGAGAAACTCTTCTTCGGTCTTCAATACTAAGAATAATGATGAGAAGCAACACCATGAATTACTGAGACACTCCCGGAAGAATGAATAAGGAAAGGTTGAGCCAACAATGAAAATGATTTATAAGCGATCTTTGAGAAGTCATATGACTGATGAAATTCATTCTTACATCATATTAGAAGAGAACTTGAGAACATCTCACATCTCCGGAAAGATTAGAAGAGCCAGGTAAGATCCTAGGGAAACCTGTGGGCTATGGGCCCACTAAAAAAACTCCATTGAAACGATTGATTAAAAGAGAGATTGCACCGGTTCAAATTAGGAACTTGATGAAGTGAGAACCTCGAAATAATTTGGAAGGATTGAAAGAAAACATGAATCTTCTGAGATATCTTCAGCACTCCGGATAGAACAGAGAGAGACGAAAAACAAGAGATACTTGGACAGAATTTCCAATATGGGAAGCATTTAGCGATTGAAAAGGATATGAAGAACACTGAGATCTTGAATTGAATCCACCGAAGAATAATAACAACGAGAACAAGGAATATGAGGATAGATCTTGAAATTGAAACTCTTGAGAATCTCCACAAGAAATCACCGAATACAATATGAAGAAATGATAGCGGAAGCATTCATGAAGAGAAAGGCACTTGGAAGATAATTTAATCATTGAATAAAAATGGCGGGAGGGTGGGGAAAACAAAGAAAACTTGGGATGGATGAAATGAACTCCGGAAAAAAAATATGAGGATTGATCTTGCAAATATTGAAGAGGATAGAATTCACTTGAAGAGAGCGCACCGGATGAAAAGAATTTCACGACAATTCCAGTTGAAAAAAAGGATTAGCAATCCCACAGAAATATGAGAACACTACTTCGGAAAGATATGAGAGCACCAGTTGGCATCGAAGCAACTCAAATTACCATACTCCAACAAAACAAAGGATGAGGCTTACGAAACAAGCCAGAACAAATTCATGACAGAGATTTGGCTCGATATTTTCGTGGTAAGGTTTGCACGGGCTCGATCGTACATTGGACTGTCATATTGAAATGACGCTCGAACATGCTCCCTAGGCGTAGCGAACTACAAGGCTTGAGGAAGCATATCTTGTGACATATAATGAGACTGTCCTTTGTAAGAAAGACCGTGAACAAACGAATCCACTAGATGTTGAACACCAACCTCACATCATGATCTATTGGAAGATAGCCTAGGTAACTACTTGAATTCCCACCTAAGAACTTTCGAAAACTTTCTGGTTATGCAATCAGGTGTTGGGGATACGAGGAGGAAATATCTCAGACAACTAACAAGTCCTACACCCCAACTGTATACATCCTTCAACACATAACTAGAGGCTTCGGAAATCCATCTACCTTGGATCCTCGAAAGAACAATGATACCAAACATGGTGGTACCCCGGACGCCTCCCCAGTACTGGGTGACTCCGACCTTATCTCGCCACGAAAAGTATTGAAGTAATTTCAAACATCCTCTGCCCTGAGATACTAAGGAAACTGAACGATAATGATGTGCCAAGAATCCCGTGGATCTCAACTCCCCGGAAGAAATCAAGTCAGACAGGAGGCACCAAGACAAAACTCCATCACATCGGCATCACATTCCAAAATACCCGCATGATCCTAAATTTTTTTGAGCGAGAAGAGGAGTAGTAACAAAATTCCTAAGTCGTAATTCCTCACCAGAGCATAGAAGAGGAGTAAAAAGAATCCTACTCTCCGATATAACTAGATTCAAAATAGTTTTTCACTAGACTCGACTCGACCAAGTTCGATCAATCAAGGGGGCTCCTAGTTTGGTACAGGCTCTGATACCAACTTGTCACGCCCAAGATGTGGTTGTATCCTTATTTTGGCACGAGGGCCTCGATAGGGATAGAAGCGCACCTCGTCATGTTGCAAGAATGGATATCATTACAAGTACATGTATAGAAGAGATGAGTATGTGGAATTGGCTTACACTCGCCACAAGCTACATCAAGATCACATCAATACAACAACATACTCAAACATCATACATAGGAGCAGGGTCCGACTACAAACGAAATCAAACAATAAAATGACATCCATCCTTGCTATCCCAGGCTGCCGCCTGGAACCCATCCTGGATTGATGAAGAAGAAGAAGAAGAATAACTCTAAATCAAACAAGCATCGTGCTCACATCAAAGCATTGCATTACCTGTACCTGCAACTGTTATTGTAGTAATCTATGAGCCACAGGGACACAACAATCTCATTTCCATGGGTATCAAGACTAGCAAAGCTTAATGGGTGAGGTATGGTTGAGTGGTGAGGCTGCAGCAAGTGACTAAGCATTTATTTGAGTGGCTAAATTACGGATATAGAAAGTAAAGTATGGTGGTCTCCGCATAACGGACATGAACTAGTAATTATCACTAACTGATCCTGAACACCTACTTACCTCAAACATAACCCCACTATGTTCTCTCTCGGATAAGGACTCATGAGAAGAAATAGTCACGGTTACGCACACAGTTGGTGTATTGTATTTGAGTTTACTTCAAGTTTACTATGACCGGGTGTTAAACAAAGTTTCCAAGTTTGCCACATAACGGCGGGCACGACTTTTGAAAAGATTTAACCCTGGAGGGGTGCTCCAGCTCGTCCATCACAAATTAACGACACGTCGCGAGAATAACCCCGACCACGGATCTCATGATCTTCATAGGCAATTCCACAGGAAGACCACACCTCGAGATAGCCCAAAGTAAAACGGAATTCCTGACACAAGACGTTCGAGAAAGGTAAAACAAATCCAGCAAGGCCGCCCGGCGTAGCGACAAAACCCGATAAGAGCCGCATATCTCGTTCTCAGGGTACAACTGGATGAACACTACGTACGACGACCTAATAGAAACCCCTCGAGTTGCCCCGAGGTGGCCCCGCAAGTGGCTCTGTTTTATTAGTTATTAGGCAAATGTAGTACCAACACTCATGAGGAGCACTGGCCCGGGTTGTTGATTAAAGATCCGCAGGTGCCGGCGGATCCCTATGCAATTTTATTAGTTATTAGGCAAATGTAGTACCAATGTTGGGCCTTGCCAGACGAGTTTTATCCCAAAACGAAAATCAAGGGGGTCCCCATAACAACCCCGAGCATGTTAGGAGCGCTCAATTATGGGACATAACACCGGTAGACTAGTAACTAGGGCGGCATGTTGCAAATATGCCCTAGAGGCAATAAATGAAGTGTTTATTATTATATTTCCTTATTCATGATAATCGTTTATTATACATGCTATAATTGTATTGATTGGAAACACATTACATGTGTGGGTAAATAGACAACACTTTGTCCCTAGTAAGCCTCTAATGAACTGGCTCATTGATCAAAGATGGTCAAGGTTTCCTAGCCATTGACATGTGATGTCATTTGATAACGGGATCACATCATTAGGAGAATGATGCAATGGACAAGACCCAAACTACAAACGTAGCATATGATCATGTCAGTTTATAGCTACTGTTTTCTGCATGTCAAGTATGTGTTCCTATGACCATGAGATCATGTAACTCACGGACACCGGAAGAGTGCCTTGTGTGTATCAAACGTCGCAACGTAACTGGGTGACTATAAAGGTGTTCTACAGGTATCTCCAAAGGTTTCTATTGAGTTGGCATGGATCAAGACTGGGATTTGTTACTCCGTGTGACGAAGAGGTATCTCAGGGCCCACTCGGTAATACAACATCACAATAAGCCTTGCAAGCAATGTGACTAAGTGTTAGTCACGGGATCTTGTATTATGGAACAAGTAAAGAGACTTGCCAGTAACGAGGTTGAACTAGGTATGGAGATACCACCGATCGAATCTCGGGCAAGTAACATACCGAAGAACAAAGGGAACATCATACGGGATTAACTGAATCCTTGACATAGAGGTTCGACCGATAAAGATCTTTGTAGAATATGTAGGAACCAATATGGGCATTCAAGTCCCGCTATTGGTTATTGACCGTAGAGGTGTCTCGGTCATGTCTACATAGTTCTCGAACCTGCAGGGTCTGGACACTTAAGGTTCGGTGACGTTTCGGTAATATAGAGTTATGTATGGTGGAGACCGAAGGTTGTTCGGAGTCCCGGATGAGATCCTAGACATCACGAGGAGCTCCGGAATGGTCTGGAGGTAAATATTGATATATAGGAAGTCCTATTCTGGTCGCCGAAAAAGTTTCGGGATCATCGGTAGTGTACCGGGAGTGCCGGTAGTGTACCGGGAGACCATCGGGAGGGGTATTTCGAACCAAGAGGCTACATGGGCTCTGGGAGAGTGAATACCAGACCGTAGTGGGATGGTGGAAGTCCCACACATGTCCCATGCGGCTGGGAAAGAAAATCCCAAAGAGAAAAGGTGGAAGAAAGGCAAAAAGGCAAAAAAGGAAGGAGTCCTAGTCCTACTAGGATTGGAGGAGGAGTCCTCCTCTCCTCCCTAGCTTCGGCCGAAGCCTCCAAGGGCTGGCCCATGGGCCAAGCCTCCCTCTCTCTTCCTCTTATATATAATAGAGGTTTTAGGGTTTTTGCACTTGATTTTCAGCCACGTGCTACCCATTCCTCTAGTCCATAGTTTCTCCTCTAGATCGGTTTTCTACAGTGCTTAGGCGAAGCCCTGCCGGAATTGCTCCACCACCATCGCCGCGGCGCCATCATGCTGCCGGAGAACTCATCTACCTCTCCACTCCCTCTTGCTGGATCAAGAAGGCGGAGATTGTCATCAAGCTGTACGTGTGCTGAACGTGGAGGTGTCGTCCGTTTGGTGCTTGATCGGGACGGATCGTGATTGGATCACGGGACGCTCGGCGATATGGATCGCGAAGACGTTCGACTACACCAACCGCGTTTCTTAACACTTCCCACTTAGCAATCTACAAGGGTATGTAGATCCACTCTCCCTCTCATAGATGCTCATCACCATGGATAGATCTTGCGTATGCATAGGAATTTTTTTGTTTCCCATGCAACATTCCCCAATAGTGGCATCATGAGCTAGGTCTATGTGTAGACGAGATCTCGAGTAGAACACAAAGTGTTTGTGGGTGTTGATGCTTAGATTGATTCCTCCCTTGGTCGTGTTTTGGTTCAACAGTATTGTAGGATGAAACGGCCTGGACCAACATTACTCGTACGCTTACGAGAGACCGGTTCCCTCAACTGTAACTTGTTGCATAGATGGCTAGCGAGTGCCAGTTTCTCCTTCTTTATTTGGATCGGATTCGACAAAGGCGGTCCTTGAGAAGGTTGAAAAGCAAGTAATGTATTACCGTTGTGGTTTATGCGTAGGTGAGAATTGTTCTTGCTAGATACTCGTAGCAGCCACGTAAAACATGCAACAACAATTAGAGGACGTCTAACTTGTTTTTGCAGGGTATGTTGTGATGTGATATGGCCAATTACATGATGTGATATATGTGATGTATGAGATGATCATGTGTTGTATAGAATATCACGACTTGCATGTCGATGAGTACGGCAACCGACAGGAGCCATAGGGTTGTCTTTAATTATTGTATGACCTGCGTGTCAATCATTAAGCACTATGTAATTCTTTACTTTATCTCTAAATGGTAGCAATAGTAGTAGAAGCATGATGGGCGTGACAACCCCTATGGCGACACGTTGATGGACATCAAGATGATGAAGATCATGGTGTCATTCCGGTGACGATGGAGATCATGACGGTGCTTTCAAGATGGAGATCAAAAGCACAAGTTCATGGCCATATCATGTCACTTATGATTTGCATGTGATGTTAATCCTTTTATGCACCTTGTTTTGCTTAGGACGACGGTAGCATTATAAGGTGATCTCTCACTTAATTTTCAAGATGAATTGTGTTCTCCCCAAGTGTGCACCATTGCGGAAGTTCGTCGTGTCAAGACACCACGTGATGATCGGGTGTGATAGACTCTATGTTCACATACAACGGGTGCAAGCCAGTGTTGCACATGCAGAACACTCGGGTTAAACTTGACGAGCCTAGCATGTACATACATGGCCTCAGAACACAAGAGACCGAAAGGTCGAACATGAGTCATATAGTAGATATGATCAACATGATGATGTTCACCATTGAAACCACCTCAACTCACGTGATGATCGATCTTGAGTTGGTGAAATTGGATCATGTGACACTCAGATGACCCGAGGGATGTCAATTTGAGTGGGAGCTTTAGTAATTTGATTAACTAAACTCATTATCTTGAACAATAGTCTAAGTAACCGTTGCATATTTATGTTGTAGATCAATGGCTCGCGCAGTAGCACCCCTGAATTTTAATGTGTTCCTAGAGAAAGCTAAGTTGAAAGATGATGGAAGTAACTTTCTTGACTAGGCCCGTAATCTGAGGATTATCCTCATGGCTTCCCAGAAATCATATGTCCTTGATGCACCGCTTGGTGACCAACCAGACGACCTGTCATCCAAAGACGTTAAGAACGCTTGGGAGGCACGTTCTAGAGATTACTCAATAGTTGAGTGTGCAATATTGTATGGCTTAGAACTAGGACTTCAAAGACATTTTGAACGTCATGGAGCATATGAGATGTTCTAGGAGTTGAAGTTTATCTATCAGAAGAATGCCCGAATCGAGAGGTATGAGACCTCCGATAAGTTCTATGCTTGCAAAATGGAGGAGAACGGGTCTATCAGTGAACATATACTCAGAATGTCTAGGTATTTGACTCGTCTAGCGGAGTTGGGAATTGCCCTTCCGCCAGAGGAGATCACTGACAGAGTTCTTCAATCACTACCACCTAGTTACAAGAGCTTTATGATGAACTATAACATGCACGGGATGAACAAGTCAGTCGCCGAGCTATTTGCGATGCTAAAAGTCGTTGAGTCTGAAATCCAGAAAGAACATCAAGTGTTGATGGTCAATAAAACCACTAGTTTCAAGAAGAATGGAAAGGGCAAGGGAAAGAAGGGTAAAACCAAGAAGGATGGCAAAGCAATTGCTACTCCTATAAAGAAGCCCAATGCTGGACCCATGCCAGAAACTGAGTGCTTCATTGTAAGGGAACTGGTCACTGGAAGCAGAACTACCCCAAGAACCTAGCTGACAAGAAGGCAGCCAACGACAAACAAGGTATATATGATATACATGTTATTGATGTGTACCTTACTAGCTCTCATTGTAGTGCCTGGGTATTTGATACCGGTTCGGTTGCTCACATTTGCAACTCAAAACAGGAACTACGGAATAGACAAAGGCTGGCGAAGGATGAAGTGACGATGCGCGTTGGAAATGGTTCCAAGGTTGATGTGATCGCCGTCGGCACGCTCTCTCTTTGATTACCATCGGGATTAGTGATGAGCCTGAATATTTGTTATTTAGTGCTTGCGTTAAGCATGAACATTATATCTGGATCTTTTTTATTGCGAGACGGTTACTCATTTAAATCGAAGAATAATGGTTGTTCTATTTATATGAGTAATATCTTTTATGGTCATGCACCCAATGTGAGGGGTTTATTCATATTGAATCTTGATAGTAATGATACACATGTTCATAACATTGATGCCAAAAGATGTAGAGTTGATAATGATAGTACCACTTTCTTGTGGCACTGCCGTTTAGGTCATATTGGTGTAAAACGCATGAGGAAGCTCCATGCTGATGGACTTTTGGAGTCACTTGATTTTGAATCACTTGACACATGTGAACCATGCGTCATGGGCAAGATGACTAAAACGCCGTTCTCTGGAAGAATGGAACGGGCAAGTGACTTATTGGAAATCATACATACTGATGTGTGCGGTCCAATGAATGTTACATCGCGCGATGGATATCATTATTTTCTCACCTTCACTGATGACTTAAGTAGATATGGGTATATTTACTTAATGAAACACAAGTCTGAAACATTTGAAAAGTTCAAGCAATTTCAAAGTGAAGTTGAGAATCATCGTAACAAGAAGATTAAATTCCTGCGATCTGATCAAGGAGGTGAATATCTGAGTTATGAGTTTGGCAGTCACTTAAGATAGTGTGGAATTGTTTCACAGTTGACACCGCCTGGAACACCACAGCGTAATGGTGTCTCCGAACGTCGTAATCGAACCTTATTAGATATGGTGCGTTCTATGATGTCTCTTGCTGATTTGCCACTATCGTTTTGGCGTTATGCATTAGAGACAGCTGCATTCACTTTAAATAGGGCACCATCAAAATCCGTTGAGATGACACCATATGAGTTATGGTTTGGCAACAGGCCAAAGTTGTCATTTATTAAAGTTTGGGGATGTGATGCTTATGTCAAAGAGCTTCAGCCTGAAAAGCTGGAACCCAAAGCGGAGAAATGTGTCTTCATAGGATACCCGAAAGAGATAGTCAGGTATACGTTCTATCTCAGATCCAAAGGCAAAGTGTTTGTCGCTAAGAACGGAACATTTCTTGAGAAAGAGTTTCTCTCGAAAGAATTGAGTGGGAGAAAAATAGAGCTTGATGTGGTTATTGAACCTTTACTTCAACTAGAGAGTAGCGCAGCGCAGAAAGATGTTTCTATGGAGCCTACGATAGTTGAAGAGGAAGTTAATGATGATGATCATGAAGCTTCTGATCAAGTTACTATTGAACCTCGTAGGTCGACAAGGGCGCGTACTGCACCTGAGTGGTACGGAAACCCTGTCTTGGAGGTCATGTTGTTGGACAAGGATGAACCTACGAGCTATGGAGGAGCGATGATGGGCCCGGATTCCGAGAAATGGTTAGAGGCCATGAAATCCGAGATGGGATCCATGTATGAAAACAAAGTGTGGACTTTGGAATTATTACCTGAAGGGCGAAAGGCCATTCAGAACAAATGGATCTTTAAGAAGAAGACGACGCAGACGGTAATGTCACCGTCTATAAAGCTCGACTTGTGGCAAAGGGTTTTTCACAAGTTCAAGGAGTTGACTATGAGGAGACCTTCTCACCCGTAGCGATGCTTAAGTCTATCAGAATCATGTTAGCAATAGTTGCATATTTTGACTATGAAATTTGGCGGATGGATGTCAAAACAGCTTTCCTCAACGGTTTCCTTGAGGAAGAGTTGTATATGACGCAACCGGAAGGTTTTGTCGATCCAGAGAATGCTGACAAAGTTTGCAAACTCCAGCAATCCATTTATGGACTAGTGCAAGCATCTCGGAGTTGGAATAAGCGCTTTGATGAGGTGATCAAAGCGTTTGGGTTTATACAAGTTTATGGAGAAGCTTGTATTTACAAGAAAGTGAGTGAGAGCTCTATAGTGTTTCTAATATTATATGTGGATGACATATTGCTGATTGGAAACAATATAGAAATGCTAGAAAGCGTGAAGGAATATTTGAACAAGAGTTTTTCAATGAAGGACCTAGGAGAAGCTGCTTTCATATTAGGCATTAAGATCTATAGAGATAGATCGGGATGCTTAATAGCACTTTCACAGAGCACATACCTTGATAAAGTTTTGAAGAAGTTCAAAATGGATCAGTCCAAGAAGGGGTTCTTGCCTGTGTTACAAGGTGTGAAGTTGAGTAAGACTTAATGCCCAGTGACTATAGAAGATAGAGAGAAGATGAGTGTCATCCCCTATGCTTCAGCCATAGCCTCTATCATGTATGCAATGTTTTGCACAAGACCCGATGTCAGCCTTGCCATAAGTATGGCTAGAAGGTTTCAAAGTGATCTTGGAATGGAGCACTGGTGTGAGAGCCTGGCTTAATAGGAATGATAGACTACTCATATGAACAAGGAATTCCTTCTTTTTCGGGAGCCCACTCGAAAAGAACTCCAAAGTTAAGCGTGCTTGGCTTGGAGCGATTCTAGGATGGGTGACCGACCGGGAAGTTGCTCCCGGGTGCGCATGAGTGAGGACAAAGTGCGCAGGAAAGACTAGTGTTTGTCTATGGGGCCAGTCTAGATCCCGCCAGACGTAACGAGGTGTTACAATTGGTATCAGAGCGTGATTGCCTGTAGGATTACCAAGCCAAACTAGTCGATGTTGAGTCTAGAACTCCTTTAGTTATATAAGGGAATTTATTGTGGAAGGGAACATAAGGATCTTTTTACTCCTTTCCTTGTGTCATTCTAATTCTGAGTCACCCTCTTCTTTTCTACAGGGATTAAGAACTAGGCATTCTCATCTATCTATTAGGATGACGAGTTACTATGCTGGAGACCTATAGGAAAGTTGTTTTCTTCTTGGATCAGTGTCTCCATATGAATTCATTGTTATGTTGTCAGTTTTCTTGTGCAGGTTGCCCCATATTTCATGCCCATACAGTCGTTATGCTATCCGAGTTATCCAAGGTTTCTAAATTATCTAATGCAATTGCAAAACTCTTTCATCTCGAGTCAATGTCTTTCACGCCAGACAAAGCACACTAATTATGGTGTTGGGGTACTCCATTACCTTGACGTGTTTGATGAAGGTGTTTAGGAAACCATGTTGTTTCAGTGAACCACCTAACAGTTTAGTTGTGTCTTCTGTTCCTAGTGTGACAATTATGGCCATCATCATCAAAAGCGTGCTGTGATGCTACTTAGTCAATAGGTATTCTATTTCTGGGTTCTTGAACCCAAGGATCATTCTGCTCATTCCCGTTGATAGTATTTGCTCATTACTTTAGGATATTAGTAACCTTGTTATAGTCCTCAAGGTTTGTGGTATATCATTCTTCCAATACCATGAATCAGTTATGGCAGAAATTCTTTGTGAATGAAATATAAAAACAAGAGTGTTCGTGATGAGTCCTCCATTTCATAGTTGTGACTCTGCCAATTCTTTCATTTCTGCATGGATTATCTGGAAGAAACATGTTGAACTCCGTTTGATATATTCAATCCATGCATCTACAACTCAAGAAAAATCATGTGCTCTTGAGTTACCCTTCTTCAATTGTATTCTGACCTTTATCTACGAATGGATAGTCAAGAGTATGTCATGCATTGTCTTATCGATGTCGCCTATTCTTGTGGTATGTCAAGCCATTCTATTTCAGAACGACTAGGAGAAGCAAACTCCCATACCTCATCCATTTATTGGATTAGGTCAAAGCAGTTGTATTCCACAGATCAAAATGCCAATCCAGCTTTTGCTCTGTTCTACCTTGAGGTAGTACCCTCTTCATGCCAGGATTAACATAAGAACTGCACTCCCTCTTATGAAATGTTGATGTAGTGATACTTCTCGCCATCATCATTCATTCCTCGGTCTCTGTGTTGTTTGTAACTAGAATACCGACAAGTGAGTCGTGATGTGTGCAATCAATACTCCTAGCAACCTTTTTGCTTGGTAGTTAATGGACAATAATCTCACTCTTGGTGTGATGGTCATTGAATTATCATACTAAGATTGATCGTGCTACCTAGTCCATTTTCCATGCTGCACTTTTCGATCAACAAGTTAGGATTGTGTCAATCCTTCACTCTGTCGATCATATCGTCTTGCCATAAAAAGCAAGTTTTTTCTCGAGCTTGATAACTGTAACATCCCAAAATTCCATTTTGGAATGTTATAAAATATAGCTATGCATCATCATCATCATTGCTTGAATGTATGAAATAGTTGAAATGCTTCTTCTGACTTTCTGAAAGTCCCTTTCTATTTTCAATATGTTGCTTTCACCTATTTGAAAAAATCTTGGAAAAAGTTGAAAATAAGAGGGGAGTAACATGACACTCCACACCAGGGTCATCTTGGTGATAAAATTGACCAATAAGAACCAGGGGGTCTTTTGAAAAATATTTGCAAAAGGTTTTAAAACCAAATAGGCAATTTCTGAAAATAATATTTTTTTTCAAAGTATTCAGATGACAGAATAAAAATGTTCAATAAATGGAATTTATTATTCTGTTAATTTTGATATATAATACTCCTATATTTGAAATTATATTGTATGCATTAAAGGTTATTTATCTCACTGATATTTGAAAATAGGAAAATATTTAAAGGCTTTAAAAGCCGGTCGGCCCAATCTGTCATTAAGCCTGCCCCGACTTTCCTAATAATCGGCCGACCAACGCCCGGTAATCCCTCCCCTCTCACTGACAGTAGGCCTCGCCCCGACCGCCCGATGACCCCGCGCGGTCATCACTCACCGCGCGCGCGCCACCGACGCCGGCGATCCCTCCCCTTGCCGGATCTCCCTCCCCTTCCTTCCCCGACCTCTCCCGCGGCCTATATAAGAGAGGCCCCTCCTCTGCACCCCGTTTCCCCCCAAAGGCCCCTCTCTCCTCGCCTGAGACGCTGCAAACCCCCTCGCCGGAACCCTGCCACCACCGAAACTCCCCACCGCTCGTAGTTGTCGCTCCACTCCACCCCGCGCCTCTCCGACGCCATCACCCATCGCCGGACGTCAGCCACCATCGCCTGGACCCCTCCACCGCCTCCCTCGACCACCGGAGAGTCGCCCCCGATGACCTCGCCGTCTCGGACTCGCCGGAGAACTCCACCGCCGGCGACCATCTCACTGTGAGCCCCCTCTCCCGTTCGATCTTGGATCAATGATCCAGATTAGAACCATTTAACTCAGCGAACCGTTTTCTTCTTCGGTTCGGCTGACCGCTCGAAACAACCACGCACGCGCGCTAGCAGCCAATAGAAACCCGCCACGTCACCCTGGCCGTTTGATAGTTTTCTTTTCTATTTTCTGTTTTGTTTTAGTTAACAGATTGTTTTCTATATTTGTTTTTCTTATATCTTTTAAACCATTCAATGTTTTTAGTTAATTCTTTTTGCATTAGCTCACTTATTTCATGTAGTTTCACCCTCTAGTTTTAGATTTTAAATTTGAACCTTAGAATTTGAATTTAATCAAATTTGCTCAAATCACTCAAATCTGAATAACTAGAGTTTAAAAATAGATTTTGATATGAATCTTTTTGCTACTGGTTGGTAATAGTTAGTACTTTCACCATGTTCAGTTTGAGGATTTTTAGGATGAATTTGTTTAGTGTTCTAGCTACAAACAGATTCTGCCTAGTAGTTAGTATAGTTTAGTTAACTTAGTTTTTAGTTAGTTTAAATCAGATTTGTTATAATTTGTTTTAGTAGGTTCTGTTGTTTAAACACTAGGTGTTTTACTTTGTGTAAATAAAAATATAAAATTGCTTAGTTTATTTCTTTATTGTTATAGGAATCTCAACTCATTTTCAACTAGGTATAATTTGATTAAAACCAACTAGTTAGTAATAGTTTTCTTCTAACAAAGTTTTAAATAATTAAATTCTGTTTTCTAAGAAAAGTTTTAGTAAATTATTTTCTGTTAAGAAAATTGTTTTGTTAATAAAATAATAAGTTTAGTTTGACTCTTTTGCTAGAAAACCCTAGCCCACTTCATGTAGTATTGTTTTTCAAAGCTTTTAAAACCCTACTAAGATTTTTCTTAACAAAACCTTAATGGATTTAATTCTGTTAATAATAAAATATTTTATTATTTCCTTGCTGTCAACTATTGTTTTGTTCATACAAGTTGTTTTATTATGTTAGTAGTGGTTTACCCATCACCTTTTTCTAAACAGAACTATGTGATGTTTTTCTTTTCTTGTGTTTGTGCCTTGTTTTGTCTTGAGTGATTCTAGTTCATTCCTGAATGTTGTGAGTTACATTATTTTGTTGTACGCTTATTGAGTGCTCTTGTTTGCTTCGTTAGATTATCTGGAGTGCGAGGCTTGTTACCTAGAGTCACTCACGTACGAAGATCATCAATCAGGCAAGTCACTTTGATCATCTTTAGCCATGTTTTTATTGCATTAGTTCTACCATCCCCCCAATTGCATGCAAAGTAGGGAATTGGAAACTTGGTTACTGTTGTAGTATCATGTGGTAGGTACCCCCTCAACCCTTGACACATTGGCCCCGGGAAACGTTGTTTTACATTTTGCTATGCTACTAGTAGACGGGGTTGGTTGTGTGATTCATGAGAGTTGTGAGATTAATTACAAGACCTACATAATGATCAAGACTTCAAGACTCCGAGTTTTCAACTTACCTCTGGGTGGATGATGGTTGAACGGCACCCTGGAGAAACCAGTGGATTTGCCTAGGTGTTGCTAGAGATGGCCATCATTCACGCGGAAAGGTCCACCGAGGCACAAAGAGATGGATGGATGCTTCAAGACCCAAGGCTTACCTGCACAGCCACAAGTCATTATGGGCTCTGGCTTGGTTGGATATCATGGTAACCCTAAACAGGTGGTGCTACGAGATGTAGAAGAACGGTAGGAAAGGATGGGCACCGACAGAGTCGCAGGGAAACCCTTTGGAAGACCATGTTTTGGTCATCTGTTTCTCAAACACCCTGAAGTGCGAGAAATCAAACGGAGGCGACCAAATCTTGTGTGAAATGTGTGCAAAACTCTGCAGAGTACTCAAACCTAATCGATTAGCCGTGTCCACGGTCAAGGACGACTTGAGCCAAAGGAACTGAAACTTCCGGAAAACCTCAACACAATTAATATGATGATGTGGGTATAAATAACTTGGGTATGAGAATTGGTTGGTGGAACCATCTCATTAATCAACCAACTTAGTAATAATTTTGCTTAGCCCTCTCTTGATGTAGGAAAATTGGCTTTACGCAAAACTTACTACCCCACCGGCCATATATGCTTATAGATTAGATGATTATCTTTTCACCCCTCTCTTGTGACTTTGCCGGCATATTCAATATGCTGACCTACACGGCTGCAACGTATCATGTTGCAGAGTACTTTTCCGACCAGGAGTGAGGATACGCTCTATGCTCGGTGAGATGCCCTTGGAGTCAGATGGACTCATCTACCTTCGACGCTTCCGCAAGATTTAGATATTCTCATGAGTTGGCCTTCAGCCACTTTATTGTAATGTTTATTGTAATAAAGGACTCGATATGAGATTTACGATTAATAAATGCTGTGTGATTTCCCTTTGATATATACCTTGTTGTACTGTGTGTGTACCAGCATGATCTTGGGATGGTACGGAAACACCGGAGATTCGACCTCTCAGGTCGGGTCGCTACAGAAATGGTATCGAAGCACACGCTGACCGTAGGACGTAACCTGTAGGACTGGAAAGCCTTAGGACTTATTTCTCTTTGTCTTTAAAATTCTTATACTCTCATCTACTCGTTTCTGACTCCTCTCCGATTATTTCAAAATTTATAGATGGCCACCTTCATCCCAGTGTTGATCACGGAGTTTTGCCAGCCTGACGCAACGATGCCCTTTGCTAAGGAGCTGATGAGGATCATCAAGGACGTGAGGATTGCTTTACCGAGCATCACCTTGACTCCTATCATGTCTTTTCCCCGAGATGGACGCTACAGGATCGAGGTGCACATTCTAGGGAAGACCTTTGGGAATCGGAAGGAACCCATCGACTTCAAGTTTGTGGCACCCAGCTGGATACTTGGAAGAGACATGGCCATTCATCATGCCCTTGGACGTATTCAGGAGGAATACAGAGGTGGAACCATTTTACCAGGACTCAGCGTGGTTTGTCGCAGGGATGCCAATGGAAACATCATAACCCCTCCCACTACAAACACCACCATTTCCTATATCTAGACCTTGGAGACTCACATCAGGACTCTGGAGCTTCGAGTTTGTGCTGATACAAAGACAATCAAGAATCTGATGAACCGCGAGATTGACCTCGAAGCTGACTTACGGGAAGCCGAGTACGAGCATGAGTATGAGGTGAAGGATTTCTTAGAGAGGATGGACAAGCTGAAGACTCGCATCGCCACTCTGGAGGAACAGATGGACATGGGTGAAAATCTTCATCCTGAGGGAGACTTGGCTCCTTTCATCAGCGACGATGATGACTATGAGGAGAGCACCACTGGAGGAGGCTCAGTCACCATGTACTTCTGAGGAAAACTTTAGTTATGCCCTCCATGTATCTTTTATTTTCAACGTTAAAGCGTAGGTCGATGTTTAGTTTGATGGAGATTTGTATCTCGATGTTTGACCTTGATTGAATAAATGAATGAGTGTTTGGTGTGATATGTTTGTTGCATTGCATATGGGTAGTGAATTTCTCCTTTTAGGCCCTTGTTCTATTCTAATTCTCACCCCTCTGAAAACAGCAAGATGCCTCCACGACGTGCGTCCGACTTCACCTTCCCGCCGGAACTCACGCAACTTCTTCAGCAGCAGAATGCACTGATGCAGCTATTGATCCAGAATCAGACCAACAACCAGAACAACAACCACCACCATCCACCTCAGGCTGACAATCTCACCAGTTTTCTGAGGTTGAACCCTCCAACTTTCTCCAGCAGCACTGAGCCCATTGTGGTAGATGACTGGCTCCGTAAGATGGAGAGGGAACTCGTCACCGCTGGATGTACTGACGTTGAGAAAGTGCGCTTTGCCGCACATCAACTGGATGGACCAGCAGCTTCATGGTGGGAGAACTACACCACCACATATCCTATTACCGATGTAACTTGGGAGCAGTTCAAGCAAGCTTTCCACACCACACATGTCTCAGCTGGAGCTATGAGTCTGAAGAAGCGCGAGTTTTGCAAATTGCGCTAGGGTAACCATTCCGTGGCCCAATACGTGGACGACTTCAGCACATTGGCTCGTTATGCACCAGGAGACGTGGCCGATGATGCGGCCAAGCAGGAGAAGTTTCTGGAAGGTCTCAACGATGAGTTTAGCATGCAGCTGGTAGTGGCTACATTCAACAACTACCAAGAGCTGGTGGACAAGGCTCTCATTCTAGAGGGTAAACAGCAGCAAATTGAGAACCGCAAGAGGAAGTACACTCAGGGGAAGTTTAACTCTGGAGCTCATCAGAAGCCCCGCTACTCCCCATACTCAGGGAATACCGGATCAGGGACCAGTAAGTTTGGAAGGCACACTCATGCCGTGCACAACCATGAAGGCCACAACCATGGAGGAAATGGGAATGCTCGTCCCAACCATGGCAACTTCAAGACTGACAAAGGGAATGGGAACAACAACCAGCACCGTCACGCTCCTACTCAGAAGGATCTTAGCCACATCACCTGTTTCAAGTGCCAGAAGACAGGGCACTATGCTACTGAGTGTCCCCAGAGCAAGCAGGGGAATGGAAACGGCAACTCCGCAGCCAAGAAGCCAAATCCGTTTCCTCGTGCTCAGGTGAGCCACCTCGACGTGGAAGAAGTCTATGATCAACCCGAGACTGTGGTTGGTAAGTTTTTATTGCATTCACGTCCAGTTACAGTACTTTTTGATTCCGGTGCAACTCATTCATTCATATCAAGGGTATTTGTGGATAAGTATGGTTTGCCCACCAAAACCCTTAGTCAACCTATTAAGGTCAGTTCCCTAGGAGGTATGATGATGGCAGGGATAGGATGCCACGCCCTGAAACTTCATATAGGAAACCATGTTTTTCCCACCGACCTCATCGTCTTAGAATCCCAGGGATTGGATGTAATCCTAGGCATGGATTGGATGGCCAAGTATGAAGGAAATCTTGATTGCCCCAGCAAGTCTGTTTCACTCACCACCCCGGAGAACAAGAGGATTAAGTGTGTATCCCGACGCACACGTATGAGTGCTCGGTTAAATTCTCTCACAGGAGTTGCCTAGGAGGAAGTACCTATGGTCAAAGACTTTCCGTATGTATTCCCAGAAGAATTACCAGGCATGCCACTAGATAGGGAGATTGAGTTCCTAATAGAGCTACAACCAGGGACAACCCCAATTTCCAAGAGACCCTATCGGATGCCCGCAAATGATTTAGTGGAAATCAAGAAGCAGATTAAGGAGTTATTGGACAAAGGGTATATTCGCCCAAGTTCTTCACCTTGGGGAGCCCCAGTTCTTTTGGTGGAGAAGAAGGATAAAACCTTGAGAATGGTAGTCGATTATCGTGCCTTGAACGAGGTGACTATCAAGAACAAGTACCCTCTGCCGATGATTAATGACCTGTTTGATCAACTAGTAGGCGCCAAAGTATTCTCCAAAATCGATCTTTGATCAGGGTATCACCAACTGAAGATTCGTGAATAGGATATACCCAAAACAGCTTTCACCACCAGGTATGGCTTGTATGAGTATACTGTCATGTCCTTTGGTTTGACTAATGCTCCTGCCTACTTCATGAATTTGATGAACAAAGTGTTCATGGAATATCTGGGCAAGTTTGTCGTGGTGTTTATCGATGTCATTTTGATATTCTCCAAGAACGAGGAAGAACACAAGGAACATTTGCGTTTAGTTCTGGAGAAGCTGAGAGAGCATTAGTTATATGCCAAGTTCACCAAATGTGAATTTTGGCTGATGGAAGTCGGATTCCTTGGACACGTTATTTCCGGAGATGGAATAGCCGTAGACCCTGCTAAGGTTGAAGCCGTCACCGAGTGGAAGTCACCCACCTCAGTTAAGGAGATCCACAGTCTCCTCGGACTTGCCGGATATTACCGGAGGTTCATTGAGAATTTCTCAAAGATTGCCAAGCCCATGACGGAGTTGTTGAAGAAAGAGTCTAAGTATATTTGGACTGAGGAATGTGAAGCCAGTTTCCAGGAGTTGAAGAAACGTTTGGTCACAGCCCCAGTGTTGATTTTGCCCAATATTCGGAAGGACTTCCAGGTTTATTGTGATGCTTCATGTCAAGGACTTGGAGGAGTACTCATGCAAGAAGGAAAGGTTGTAGCTTATGCATCCAGACAACTACGACCTCATGAGTTGAATTATGCCACCCATGATTTGGAATTAGCAGCCGTAGTGCATGCACTCAAGACCTGGAGACATTTCCTTGTCGGAAATAGTTGTGATGTTTACACCGATCATAAGAGCCTGAAATATATCTTCACGCAGAAAGAGTTGAACCTCAGACAGAGGAGATGGTTAGAGTTAATCAAGGACTATGACATGAGATTACACTACCATCCAAGTAAGGCAAATGTGGTAGCAGATGCCTTGAGTCAGAACACTTATGTAAACACACTCACAGCGGGAGGATTACCCCAAGAGTTAGCCGATGATCTCAGAGAGCTTCAGCTAGAGATAGTTCCAAGAGGATATGTTGCCACACTGGAAATCTAGTCCACCTTGACCGAAAGAATTCGCGAAGCTCAGAAGACGGACAAGGAGATAGCTGAGATTAAGCAGAGAATGAAAGATGATAAAGCTAAAGGTTTTCGTGAAGATGAACAAGGAACTCTGTGGTTTGAGAACCGAATCTATGTGCCCAATGACCCAAAGCTCAAGAAGTTGATACTTCAAGAAGCCCACGATTCCCCTTACTCGATACATCCAGGCAATACCAAGATGTACCTGGATTTGAAGGAAAGTTATTGGTGGACAGGTATGAAGAAGGATATTGCAGGACATGTTGCAATATGTGATGTTTGTGAGCGAGTAAAGGCAGAACATCAGAAGCCATCAAGGTTACTCCAACCTTTGCCGATACCCGAGTGGAAATGGGAAAAGCTTGGTATGGACTTCATCACAGGATTACCCAGGACCCGTTCAGGTTATGATTCCATCCGGGTAGTGGTCGACCGTCTGACCAAGGTGGCTCATTTCATTCCAGTGAAGACCACCTATACCAGTGCTAAGGTAGCCAAGATATATATGACCAGGATCGTATATCTGCATGGAGTTCTGAGGAGTATCATGTCAGATAGAGGAACACAATTTACCTCAAAGTTTTGGCATCAGTTACATGAAACTTTGGGTACGAGACTGGAGTTCAGTACAGCTTTTCATCCGCAGACCGATGGACAAACTGAGAGAGTCAACCAGATTCTTGAAGACATGTTGAGAGCCTGTGCGCTAGATTATGGATCTAGTTGGGATGACAACTTACCTTACGCAGAATTCTCATACAACAACAGTTATCAGACCAGTCTGAAGATGGCCCCTTTTGAAGCTTTATACGGAAGGAGGTGCAGAACACCATTGACGTGGGATGGTGTTGGAGACCGAAAACTTTTTGGTCCCGACCTTATCCGAGATTCTCAAGAGAAAGTCAAGCTGATTCGTGATAGACTCAAGATAGCTCAATCTCGACAGAAGAGTTATGCTGATAGCAAACGTAAGGAAGTGGCGTATGAAGTGGGAGACCGAGCATATCTTCGTGTGTCCCCACTTTGAGGAATCAAGAGGTTTGGTATTACAGGAAAGCTAGCACCTAGATTCATCGGCCCCTACAAAATTCTTGAACGTAGAGGCGAAGTTGCATACAAGCTAGAATTGCCGGAAGGATTGTCCGGAGTTCATGATGTTTTCCATGTGTCCCAGCTGAAGAAATGTCATGCTGAGATGACTGATATTCCCTTGAAAGACACAGTGCCCCTAGAGGCCATACAACTTGACAGTGATCTGACCTACGAGGAGAAGCCTGTCAGAATCCTCGAGACTGCCAACAGAGTTACCCGCAGCAGGATCATCAAGTTCTGTAAGGTTTTGTGGAGTCACCACACCGAGGAAGAAGCCACCTGGGAAAGCGAAGAAGATCTTCGTAGAGACCACCCGCACCTATTTTCTAGCCAACCCGAATCTCGACGGCAAGATTCATCTTAAGGTGGGTAGGTTTGTAAAATCCCAAAATTCCATTTTGGAATGCTATAAAATATAGCTATGCATCATCATCATCATTGCTTGAATGTATGAAATAGTTGAAATGCTTCTTCTGACTTTCTGAAAGTCCCTTTCTATTTTCAATATGTTGCTTTCGCCTATTTGAAAAAACCTTGGAAAAAGTTCAAAATAAGAGGGGAGTAACATGACACTCCACACCAGGGTCATCTTGGTGATAAAAGTGAACAATAAGAACCAGGGGGTCTTTTGAAAAATATTTGCAAAAGGTTTTAAAACCAAATAGGCAATTTCTGAAAATAATATTTTTTTTCAAAGTATTCAAATGACAGAATAAAAATGTTCAACAAATGCCATTTATTATTCTGTTAATTTTGATATATAATACTCCTATATTTGGAATTATATTGTATGCATTAAAGGTTATTTATCTCGCTGATATTTGAAAATAGGAAAATATTTAAAGGCTTTAAAAGCCGGTCGGCCCAATCTGTCATTAAGCCTACCCCGACTTTCCTAATAATCGGCCGACCAACGCCCCGCTAATCCCTCCCCTCTCACTGACAGTAGGTCTTGCCCCGACCGTCCGATGACCCCGCACGGTCATCACTCACCTCGCGCGCCACCGACGCTGGCGATCCCTCCCCTTGCCGGATCTCCCTCCCCTTCCTTCCCCGACCTCTCTCGCGGCCTATATAAGAGCGGCCCCTCCTCCGCACTCCGTTTCCCCCCAAAGGCCCCTCTCTCCTCGCCTGAGACGCTGCAAACCCCCTCGCCGGAACCCTGCCACCACCGAAACTCCCCACCGCTCGTAGTTGTCGCTCCACTCCACCCCGCGCCTCTCCGACGCCATCACCCATCGCCGGACGTTAGCCGCCGTCGCCTAGACCCCTCCACCGCCTCCCTCGACCACCGGAGCATCGCCCCCGACGACCTCGCCGTCTCGGACTCGCCGGAGAACTCCACCGCCGGCGACCATCTCACTGTGAGCCCCCTCTCCCGTTCGATCTTGGATCAATGATCCAGATTAGAACCATTTAACTCAGCGAACCGTTTTCTTCTTCGGTTCGGCCGACCGCTCGAAACAACCACGCACGCACGCTAGCAGCCAATAGAAACCCGCCACGTCACCCTGGCCGTCTGATAGTTTTCTTTTCTATTTTCTGTTTTGTTTTAGTTAACAGATTGTTTTCTATATTTGTTTTGCTTATATCTTTTAAACCATTCAATGTTTTTAGTTAATTCTTTTTGCATTAGCTCACTTAGTTAATGCTTATTGAGTGCTCTTGTTTGCTTCGTTAGATTATCCGGAGTGCGAGGCTTGTTACCTAGAGTCACTCACGTACGAAGATCATCAATCAGGCAAGTCACTTTGATCATCTTTACCCATGTTTTTTTGCATTAGTTCTACCATCCCCCCCAATTGCATGCAAAGTAGGTAATTGGAAACTTGGTTACCGTTGTAGTATCATGTGGTAGGTACCCCCTCAACCCTTGACACATTGGCCCCGGGAAACATTGTTTACATTTTGCTATGCTACTAGTAGATGGGGTTGGTTGTGTGATTCATGAGAGTTGTGAGATTAATTACAAGACCTACATAATGATCAAGACTTCAAGACTCCGAGTTTTCAACTTACCTCTGGGTGGATGATGGTTGAATGGCACCCTGGAGAAACCAGTGGATTTGCCTAGGTGTTGCTGGAGATGGCCAGTATTCACGCGGAAAGGTCCACCCAGGCGCAAAGAGATGGATGGATGCTTCAAGACCCAAGGCTTACCTACACAGCCACAAGTCATTATGGGCTCTGGCTTGGTTGGATATCGTGGTGACCTTGGACAGGTGGTGCTACGAGATGTAGAAGAACGGTAGGAAAGGATGGGCACCGACAGAGTCGCAGGGAAACCCTTTGGAAGACCATGTTTTGTTCATCCGTTTCTCAAACACCTTGAAGTGCGAGAAATCAAACGGAGGCGACCAAATCTTGTGGGGAACATGTACAAAACTCTACAGAGTACTCACACCTAATAGATTGGCCGTGTCCACGGTCATGGACGACTTGAGCCAAAGGAACTGAAACTTCCGGAAACCCTCAACACAATTAATATGATGATGTGGGTATAAATAACTTGGGTATGAGAATTGGTTGGTGGAACCATCTCATTAATCAACCAACTTAGTAATAATTTTGCTTAGCCCTCTCTGATGTAGGAAAATTGGCTTTGTGCAAAACTTACTACCCTACCTGCCATATATGCATATAGATTAGATGATTATCTTTTCACCCCTCTCTTGTGACTTTGCCGGCATATTCAATATGCTGACCTACACGGATGCAACGTATCATGTTGCAGAGTACTTTTCCGACCAGGAGTGAGGATACGCTCTACGCTCGGTGAGATGCCCTTGGAGTCAGATGGACTCATCTACCTTCGACGCTTTCGCAAGATTTAGATATTCTCATGAGTTGGCCTTCAGCCACTTTATTGTAATGTTTATTGTAATAAATGACTTGATATGAGATTTACGATTAATAAATGCTGTGTGATTTCCCTTTGATATATACATTGATGTACCGTGTGTGTACCAGCATGATCTTGGGATGGTACGGAAACACCGAAGATTCGACCACTCAGGTCGGGTCGCTACAATAACATATCAGTGGATTGTGATTTTCCGAATATCTTCTCGGAAGTATTACCAAGGTGTTCCTTGACCGTTATGTTGAGTTCGTGATCACGATGGTTTTTCTATAAATCACCCCTTCTCTAAGACTCTTTGTTGGAGAACCCTGAACTAGTTGGTTAAGCTAAACAACAACTTGGAGAGTTGGAAGATAGAAGCTTGATCTAACTTAGCTCATGTTAAAAGGATATCTTGTGTTTTGTGCTTGTATGCGTAGAAGAAAGATGATATTCTTACTGATTGATCCTTGTGACCAATTGATGCACCTATCATCTTGTACAACCATTGATTTGAGTATGGGATATCGTAAAATCAAAATCAGAACCAAAGATTGCTCTAATGTTGTTTTACTCGTGGATGTATCCTCGAGCATGCACCATTATATCTTTCGGTCTGACCAATGCTATCACCTTGTTCTCATAAGTTGTGGAATTCCATCTATATGGGTATCTTGATGAATTGTTGTTGAGCCCATCGACAATATCTTCATCTTTTCCATGACTCATGATGAACATGAAGATAGTATTGGAAACTTTATATGCAATACCTTCGTGTTCCGTACATGAAGTATATGTTTGGTGTAAGAAGTGACTTACTCAAAGTTCACCTGCATTTGGTGCAAGTTGCCGCCGTGACTTCGGGGAATGTTATTTTGTCTCCTCTGGAATCATCACAAGTCAATCATGCATGTGTGAAGTATTCTATGGCGTGATAGGCTTGCTACCTCCATTCCGTATGAATTTCCTAGCACATCAAGCCACTATTTGTCTTGTTAAGGCAAAGAAGTTAAGTGTTATTCCTGAAGAGCTCAGACGAACATACACCAGATTTTGCTACCCCAATGATGGTTCCTAACCCGAACTCGGTAGTGTTTTGTTGTAAGACCATGTGGTCATGCTTGTCCTGGACATCGTGTTCACATGTGTCTTGCAGTCCAACTCATGTTTTGGAGTTGGCTTCCACAGTTCATTTCCCAAGAATCTCGCAACGTCATCTCTTCGATTTGTGTTGCAACCTTTCACTTTCAGACATGCTGAGTCTGGAATATCCCGGCACCAACCAGATCTGAATCTCAGGCAGATATAATGGTTGGGACGTTTCCAAAAGAATTATAAAAATGGTCTCTTTGTAATCCGGCAAAGGGATGTTGTAGCTAACATACCTATCCGGAAGACCTAGTATTATAATATCTTGTTTCAGCAACTTGGCCACCTGCCCATGAGGACCTTGTATGACTTGCTCTAGAAATTATTCCTCATGGACCCTTTGAGATCCCGAAGTCCAAACTTTATACTTGATGTTCTAGATACCAAATGTTACCTATAATTGGGTTACGCTACTTCATCAAGGAGAACATTAGAAGTGGAGTGCTAAATGTCTCTCGGTCGATGATCCCAATTTTGCTCCCTTGGTATAGCTAAGGTGAAATCTGGGAAAGTGTTGTCTTCCTTTGCATCTGCATCCTCCATCATTATTCATCATGGTAGTATGAGGTGTTGCCAGTATCATTGGTTCGGATGTTGGTAAAACTTTGTTGAATATGGAGATGCTCAAGTTCATGAGAGAATGCTCAGACACTGGGTTATACCCTCGGTATTAATTGGAACGTGCCATCCATTGCCGAGTTGTTTTATAGCTCTAGTTTCCATTCCGATCTGAGTATGCCATTCTTTTGAATTCCTTCAAATGATCATTGTGAATTGCCTTAGGCTGGTATGAAGAGTTTCAATGATCACTGTATCAAAAGTAATTCTTTTTTCCATTTAAGGGATAATCCTACGAGTCACCTTCCCTAAGGTGCCCGTTATGGTATGAAGGGCAACTAACTCCTCGCTACTTTCAAACCTCTTCACCATCTATTTTAGCGTGGAATTGTTGCCTACCAATTGAACCTTCGTCATCTGCCTCATTGTTTATTCTCAATGTGTGTTTTGTGTCTCAGCTCGAGAGATGTTATCATGTCTCATTCCATGACTTGATCATGAGTCGCTCGATGTTCTTAAGGATCGATTCTTGTAGAGCTTTCTATTTCTGTTGTCTTTTTGTTGGATGAAGATCCCGAAGGAAAAGATGCCAAGATCACCATGATACAATGAATCAACATCTTCGAGAAGAGCAATTGTATCGTGAAGATTGTGGTAGTTAGTGTCCCCTTTGCCCTCTTACCCTACGCTTGAATCTTGGGACGAGATTCTTGTTTAGTGGGGGTGAGTTGTCACATCCCTAGTTTTAGCTTTGCTTGTCATTGCATATTCATGCATGCATTTTAAAATTCAAATGAATTTGAATTGGGGAATTGTCAAGCCTCAGAAAACATTTTTCACAAAATGACCAACATAAAATTGCCTCAAATAACTCTAAGAAAATGTTCCTATTCTTTTGTGAAAATATTGGCAAGAGGGGAAACCTAAACCAATATTTTTAGAATCATAGAAACATTTTATATTGGGCTTATGAATCAATCAAACAATTATTTGCATTTGATTATATTTATTAATTATAGAAATATTGATCCAACAATTCTGAGATTAATTTATACCTAGTTCACATGCAAATTTCCAGGATTAATTTAAATGGTTTCACATATTTTTGCAAACCGGAACAAATGTCAGAAATAGAAAATAAAAAAATGAATAAAAGAAAGGAGCTCACCTGGCCCAAGTGGGAAGCCTATCCCAGCCCACCAGGGGTGGGGAGGTCATCTCCCACCTCCGGCCAGTAGGCAGTCGAGGTGTCGGCTGTGCGCGCGCCGGCCTCCACCTCCTGCTTGCCACGGAGCTACTCCCCTCGCCTTTCTTGCGCCACAGAGGCCCGTGGAGCTCCCTCTCTCTTTCCCCCGAGCCATTCCTCCCCCCGCTGCTCTCCCCCTCTCCCCTGCTCTCTCTCCCATGCCGGACTGAAGCTCCTCACCGTTGATTCGACCACGCGGACGCATCCCCGAGCCCATCGAGCGCCCCATCCGACTCCCCGTGAGCTCATCATTCTTTTTCCCCTCTCCCCGTGGTCCCCCCTGTCCCCTAGTTGGCCTCCCCGCCATGGCCGAATCCCACCGCCACAAGGGCCGACGCGGGCAATGCCCCGATGACCATTTGGTCACCTGGAGGCGCCCAATGGCTTCGTGGGGACATGTAGACGCTGTTGCCGCTGCTTATCTGCCGCCTCGCATAGCGCTTGCACGTGCCCGAGCTGGCCCGAGCTCCGGCCGCCGCAAAGGTCGACGTGGCCGTCGTCTCCGGCCACCCTGCGACCTCCCCTGCGCTCCGCCGGATGCGCGCGAGCCTGAGCATCCCGTAGGTGGCCTCCGCTGCTCGAATGACCACCGGAGGGCCATTTCCGAGTTGCTCCGTCGTCTCGGACCTCGCTAGCGTTGAGCCGCCGGCGGGTTTGACCCCTCTGACCTGTTTTGACCACCCCTAGAGACATTGATAAGTGGGCCCAGCCCCTGTTTAAACTTTGGGTTAGATTAAAATAACTAATTTGTTTAATTAACTTAATTAGACACTGACATATGGGCCCGACCGTTTTAATTTAATAGTTAGATTAATTTAAAACTCTATTATTAACTGTGTCCTTGACAGGTGGGGCCCAACTACCAGGTTTGACCTGAGCTGACGCCTTTGACCTGCTGATGTCACTATGACATCATGCTGATGCAGTAAAGAATCTCTGGAATTAAAATAAATCAATAAATTATTTAATATTTTCAGAAAATGTTTAAAACTTCTAAAAATCATAGAAAATAATCCGTAAGTCAGATGAAAATAATTTATATATGAAAAATGATCAGAAAAATCCAATGAATCTGTTTATGACATGATCATGCATGTTTGAGCAAGTTAACATCACCAAGTAGGAAATTTTATGGTTAGGTCAATATATGGAATATCATTTGGAGTTAGAATTCAAACTTGTTTGAATTCCACTTCAACCAACTTGGCTAACTAGTCCTCTAGATTAATTTAGTACCTTAACTTGTCATATCATGCATCATGATTGTGCATTGCCTAAATTGAATGTTGTTCCTTTGTGTTTGCCGGTGGTTGTTCCCTCTCGGTAGACGCTGGTTCTGACGATGTGAACGTTGACACTAATGAAGAGAAGTAATATCTTCAGATTTGTCAAGCAAGCAAACCCTCTTGAGCATATTGATATGAACCCACTCTCTCGCTCCTGCTCTTCTTTACTACATTACGACAACAACGATTCAACTGTTACCTGTTCCTGGTAGTTGAACCCATTCCTTTGCATGACCTGTCTTTGCCAGAGTAAATAGTTGAAACCACTTAGTATGAGTAGCAACTGCTTGAGCCTTGTTGTGCTTACTCATCCATGCTTGCTTACTTACTGTGCCTGCTATGCTTAGAGTCGTGTCGTGTCGGGTATGATATACCTGAGTGATGGGTCGAAATGGGATTCATGTCCTACTTTGTGAGAGTTAGGTGTGTGAACACGATTTGGTAAAGGTAGCGATGAGAGGTCATGCAGGAGTACATGGCGGGTTGTCTCATTGGGACCGTCCTTAAGAACTGAGTTCTGTGTTTGTGATCCAAGACAGTTACTACCACACGTTGGGCCCTGAAATATGACCCGGCTCGACTTATTAATTGCCTAGACCTCTGTCCAGGAGTTGCAACTAGTTTCTGGTGTTTGTAGGAAAAGTGTTGGCGGTCGTGCATAGCGCTGCCCGACGGGGTGGACTATGATGCGGTATAGGCACAGTGGCACGGTGTACCAAGTGTCACCCGAACGGTGGGTTGGGAACCCTGCGCACATAGTTTGAGGTCATAGCGGAAACTTCGGCCGGACTTCTGTGCGGGTTCAGTCTCAAATAGGCGATAAACCTGGACTAGGGTCTTGTGTGATTGACGGTCGTGGCCGACTCCCTCGCTGGGCTTCCGCTTGAAGGTTGCCGACGTGCCTTTTATGTGCACATAGCGATAAGTGGCGGGAGCATGTGTGAAGAAGTACACCCATGCAGGGTTATGAATCTATTCAAATAGCAGCGTCCTCGGATACGGACTACTTGGAGAACTTATGCGGTTCATAGATAAGTGAAATGGATACTTCTAAAATACGCAAGATAATCGTGACTGCTATGGATGGCCTTCTCATAGGGAGACGAGGGTGGATCCATAGTGGTGTATTAATTGGTAAATATGTGGACTCGTGTGCGCTATCCCACCTCAAAGAAAGCACTTGTAGTCGTAGTATAGGTTAGCCAAGAGTCAAAGCTGGCTTGCTCCAATAAACGCCACAACCCCCTTCATTGATACTGATGCGTGTGTAGTTAGTTCTGATGTAAGTCTTGCTGAGTACCCTTGTACTCACGTTTGCTTAATTTATGTTTTTGCAGAGGAGACATCAGTCTCATTAGTGGTATTTTCGACGTGAAGTTCAATGTTGAGCGGATTAGCTTGGGAATCCTAGACAGAGGTCTGGTTCCTTTGGTAGGGTCGTTGTAGCTTTTTAGGCTCCTCCAGCCACTTTTGTAGATGTCTGTACCCAGACATGTTTAACTTCCGCTTGCTTGTTTGAATGCTCTGAATGTTGGGTCTTTTGACCCCTGTTTGTAACATCTTATTGTATTGGCTCTTCCGAGCCTTCTAAATAAATGTTGTAATGTTGTATGGTTAAGTTGTGATGCCATAGTTGTATCTATGCATATCGGGCATGTCATGCGTACGTGTGACGTGCAACGGTATGTATGGAATTCGACACCTAGTTGTGTGCCTTTAGTAGTACTCTTTATGGGGAACTGTCTCTTTGTGCTCCCACCAAGCCTTGGTAGCTTGCTACTGCTCCGGACACATTGATTGACTGGCATGTATCCTTCTTTGCTGTTGTGTGTGTCCCTTCGGGGAAATGTCTCGCAGTATAATGGAGTCCCTGTAGCCTGCTATGACTCGTCTACGCGCAATGATGACATTTATGTCCCACGGCATAATGGAGTCCTTGTAGCTTGCTATGACTCGTCTACACACGCTAGAGATCGACACCTGCATTGCTGGGTTACGTATGCCTGTCCCTGTATGGATGTGCCACTTGGGTTCTACGACTAGTCATGTCGGCCTGGGTTATTTGACATTTGAATGCTAGCGACACATTCAGATACGTGAGTCAAAAGATGCAAACGGTCCCGGCCCAGGTAAGGTGGCAGTCGTGGAGATAACCGTGCGTGAGACCGCAAACAGATGTGATGTGTTACAGGCTGGATTCATATGGCTTAGGATCGGGGTCCCGACAAGAGTAGTACTAGGATGCGTGACCTCCTGGGAAGTCCTCGCGTTGCATTCCCTTTTTCATTATTATTTTTTCTGCATGCGAGAAACATGACACACATGCGCGGTAAATATTGAACGCACGTGCGGGGTAAATATTAAACACGGCTTCTTATTCCTGACGTTTGCGGTGAGTTGCAGCTTGCGGATCGATATTGACGCGTGTAGGGGCGGCGTTATGGTGGGAGAGGCACAACTTTCTGAAAGCGTTCGACGGCGTGTGAAAACTCATGGCGACATAGCGACGGAGAAGGAGGGGTGACAACCGTGGTAAACGTGGGAACGGTTGTTGAGGTGGAGAGAAAGTAGTATGGTGAAGTTTCCAGCGGTGGCAAGCAATGTACGGTAGAGTTTGTAGCGGAGCTACGAGGGGCGAGCATACGGGATGAAGGGATAAGAAACATGTTGGATGCGATAATACTAGCACTAAAGCACCGGAAACCATCAGAACTCCGAAGTTAGGAGTGCTTGGGCGAGAGTAGTACTAGGATGGCTGACCTCCTAGGAAGTCCTCGTGTTGCATTCGCTTTTTCATTATTATTTTTGCTGCACGCGAGAAACATGACGCACGTGTGCGGTAAATATTGAACGCACGTGCTGGGTAAATATTAAATATGATTTCTTATTTTTGACGTTTGCGGTGAGTTGCAGCTTGCGGATTGATATTGACGCATGTAGGGGCGACGTTGTGGTGGGAGAGGCACCGCTTTCTGAGAGCATTCGACGGCTTGTGAAACTCATGGCAACGTGGCGATGGAGAGGAAGGGGTGAAAACCATGGTGAACGTGGGAACGGTTGTTGAGGTGGTGAAAAACTAGTATGGTGAAGTATCCAGCGGTGGCAAAGAATGTACGGTAGACTTTGTAGTGGAGCTGGGAGGTGCGAGCATAAGGAATGAAGGGATAAGAAACATGTCGGATGTGATCATACCAGCACTAGAGCACCGGATCCCATATGAACTCCGAAGTTAAGCGTGCTTGGGCAAGAGTTGTACTAGGATGGGTGACCTCCTTGGAAGTCCTCGTGTTGCATTCCCTTTTTCATTATTATTTTTGCTGCACGCGAGAAACATGACGAACGTGCGGAGTAAATATTAAACGCGGTTTCTTATTTATGAAGTTTTGTGGTGAGTTGCAACTTGCGGATCGATATTGACGCGTGTAGGGGCGGCATTGTGGTGGGAGAGGCACCACTTTCTGAAAGCGTTTGATGGCGTGTGAAAACTCGTGGCAACGTGGCGACGGAGAGGGAGGGGTGAAAACCATGGTAAACATGGGAACGGTTGTTGAGGTGGAGAGAAAGTAGTATGGTGAAGTATCCAGCGGTGGCAAGGAATCTAGAGTAGAGTTTGTAGTGGAGCTGGGAGGGGTGAGCATAAGGGACGAAGGGATAAGTAACATGACATAGGCAATCATACAAGCACTAAAGCCCTGGATTCCATCAGAACTCTAAAGTTAAGTTTGCTTGGGCGAGAGTAGTACTAGGATGGGTGACCTATTGGGAAGTCCTCGTGTCGCATTCCCTTTTTCATTATTATTTTTGCGGCACGCGACAAACATGACGCACGTGCGCGGTAAATATTGAACGTAGGTGCCGGGTAAATATTAAACGCGGTTTCTTATTTCGGACGTTTGCAGTGAGTTGCAGCTTGCGGATCGATATTGACGCGTGTATGGGCGGCGTTATGGTGGGGAGGCATCGCTTTCTGAAAGCGTTTGACGGCGTGTGAAAACTCGTGGCAACTTGGCAACGGAGTGGGAGGGTGAAAACCATGGTAAACGTGGGAACGGTTGTTGAGGTGGAGAGAAAGTAGTACGGTGAAGTATCCAGTGGTTGCAAGGAAAGTATGGTAGAGTATTTAGTAGAGCTGGGAGGGGCGAGCATAAGGGACGAAGGGATAAGAAACATGTCGGATCTAATAATACTAGCCCTAAATCATCGGATCCCTTTAGAACCCTGAAGTTAACCGTGCTTGGTCGAGTGTACTACAAGGATGGGTGACCTCCTGGGAAGTCCTCCTTTTTCATTATTATTTTTGTTGCACGCTAGAAACATGACACACGTACGGTGTACATATTAAACGCGGTTTCTTATTTCTAACATTTGCATTGAGTTGCAGATTGCGGATCGATATTAACACGTGTAGGGGCGGCATTATGGTTGGAGAAGCACCGCTTTCTAAAACCGTTCGATAGCGTGTGAAAACTCGTGGCAACGTGGCGACAGAGAGGGAGGGGTGAAAACCGTGGTAAACGTGGGAACGGTTATTGAGGTGGAGAGAAAGTAGTATGGTGAAGTATCCAGCTGTGGCAAGGAATGTACAGTAGAGTTTGCAGTGGAGCTGGGACGGGCGAGCATAAGGGACAAAGGGATAAGAAACATGTCGGAGGCGATCATACTAGCACAAAAGCACCAGATCCCATCAAAACTCTGAAGTTAAGTGTGCTTGGATGAGAGTAGTACTAGGTGGGTGACCTCCTGGGAAGTCCTTGTGTTGCATTCCCTTTTTCATTATTATTTTTGCTGCACGCGAGAAATATGACACA
Organism: Hordeum marinum; assembly: GCA_022496015.1. NCBI lineage: Eukaryota > Viridiplantae > Streptophyta > Magnoliopsida > Poales > Poaceae > Hordeum > Hordeum marinum. The sequence goes on along the minus strand of JAAAWK010001153.1, from coordinate 661,081 downwards.
CGTGCGCAGTAAATATTGAACATACGTGTCGGGTAAATATGAAATACGGCTTCTTATTTCTGACATTTGCGGTGAGTTGCAGTATGCGGATCGATATTGACGCGTGTAGCGGCGACGTTATGGTGGGAGAGGTATCGCTTTCTGAAAGCGTTCGATGGCATGTCGAAACTCATGGCAACGTGGTGACGGAGAGGGTGGGGTGAAAACCGTGGTAAACGTGGGAACGGTTGTTGAGGGGGAGAGAAAGTAGTATGGTGAAGTATCCAGCGGTGGCAAGGAATGTACGATAGAGTTTGTAGTGGAGATGGGAGGGGCGAGCATAAGGGACTAAGGGATAAGAAACATGTCGGGTGCGATCATACCAGCAGTAAAGCATCGGAAACCATCAGAACTCCGAAGTTAAGAGTGCTTGGGCGAGAGTTGTACTAGGATGGGTGACCTCCTGGGAAGTCCTCTTGTTGCATTTGCTTTTTCATTATTATTTTTACTACACACGAGAAACATGACGCACGTGCGCGGTCAATATAGAACACACGTGCAGGGCAAATACTATACGTGATTTCTTATTTTCAACATTTGCGGTGAGTTGCAGCTTGCGGATCGATATTGACGCGTGTAGGGCGACGTTATGGTGGGAGAGACACCGCTTTTTGAAAGCGTTCGACGGCTTGTGAAAACTCGTGGCAACGTGACGATGGAGAGGGAGGGGTGAAAACCGTGGTGAACGTGCGAACGGTTGTTGAGGTGGAAAAAAACTACTATGGTGAAGTATCCAGTTGTGGCAAGGAATATACGGTAGACTTTGTAGTGGAGCTGGGAGGGGCGAGCATAAGGGACAAAGGGATAAGAAACATGTCGAATGCGATCATACCAGCACTAAAGCACCAGATCCCATCAGAACTCCAAAGCTAAGAGTGCTTGCGCGAGAGTAGTACTTGGATGGGTGACCTCCTGGGAAGTCCTTGTGTTGCATTCCCTTTTTCATTATTATTTTTGCTGCACACGAGAAACAAGACGCACGTGCGCTGTAATTATTGAATGCACGTGCGGGGTAAATATTAAATGCGGATTCTTATTTCTGACGTTTGCGGTGAGTTGCATCTTGCGGATTGATATTGACGCGTGTAGGGGTGGCGTTATGGTGGGAGAGGCACTAGTTTCTGAAAGCGTTTGACAGCGTGTGAAAACTCATGGCAACGTGGCGATGGAGAGGGAGGGTGAAAACCATGGTAAATGTGGGAACTGTTGTTGAGGTGGAGAGAAAGTTAGTATGGTGAAGTATCTAGTGGTGGCAAGGAATGTATGGTAGAGTTTGTAGTGGAGCAGGGAGGGTGAGTATTAGGCACGAAGGGATAAGAAAAATGTTGGATGGGATCATACCAGAACTAAAGCACCGGATCCCATCAAAACTCCGAAGTTAAGCGTTCTTGGGCGAGGGTAGTACTAGGATGGGGGACCTCCTGGGAAGTCATCGTGTTGCATTCCCTTTTTCATTATTTTTTTTGTTGCATGCGAGAAACATGACCCACGTGCGTAGTAAATATTGAACGCATGTGCGGGGTAAATATTAAACGTGATTTCTTATTTTTGACGTTTGCGGTGAGTTGAAGCTTGCGTATCGATATTGACGCGTGTAGGGGTGACGTTATGGTGGGAGAGGAACCGCTTTCTGTAAACATGGGAACGGTTGTTGTGGTGGAGAGAAAGTAGTATGGTGAAGTATCCTGCGGTGGCAAGAAATGTACAATAGAGTTTGTAGTGGAGCTGGGAGGGGCGAGCATAAGGGACGAAGGGATAAGAAACATGTCGGAGGCGATCATACCAGCACTAAAGCACCGGATCCTATCAGAACTCTGAAGTTAAGCTTGCTTGGGCAAGAGTATTACTAGGATGGGTGACCTCCTGGGAAGTCCTTTTGTTGCATTCCCTTTTTCATTATTATTTTTGCTGCACGTGAGAAACATGATGGATGTGCGCGGTAATATTGAACGCATGTAAGGGGTAAATGTTAAATGCGTTTTCTTATTTCTAACATTTGCGGTGAGTTGTAGCTTGCGGATCGATATTGACGCGTGTATGGGGAGGCGTTATGGTGGGAGAGGCATCGCTTTCTGAAAGCGTTCGACGGCGTGTGAAAACTCGTTGCAATGTGGCGACAGAGAGGGAGGGGTCAAAATCATGGTAAACGTGGGAACGGTTGTTGAGGTGGAGAGAAAGTACTATGGTGAAGTATCCAGTGGTGGCAAGGAATGTACGGTAGAGTTTGTAGTGGAGATGGGAGGGGCGATAAGGGACGAAGGGATAAGAAACATGTTGCATGCGATCATACCAACACTATACCAATACCATCGGATCCCATTAGAACCCCAAAGTTAAGCGTGCTTTGGCGAGACTAGTATTAGGATGGGTGACCTCCTGGGAAGACCTCCTTTTTCATTATTATATTTGCTGCACGCGAGAAACATGACGCACGTGCGTGGGGTAAATATTAAACGCGGTTTTTTATTTCTAACATTTGTGGTGAGTTGCAGCCTGCGGATCGATATTGACGCGTGTAGGGGCGGCGATATGGTGGGAGAGGCACCGCTTTCTGAAAGTGTTCGACGGTGTGTGAAATCTCGTGGCGACGTGGCGATGGAGAAGGAGGGGTGAAAACCGTGGTAAACGTGGGAACGGTTGTCGAGGTGGAAAGAAAGTAGTATGGTGAAGTATCCAGCGGTGGCAAGGAATGTACGGTAGAGTTTGTAGTGGAGGTGGGAGGGGCGAGCATAAGGGACGAAGGCGTAAGAAACATGTCGGAGGCGATCATACAAGCACTAAAGCCCCGGATCCCATTAGAACTCTAAAGTTAAGTGTGCTTGGGCGAGAGTAGTACTAGGATGGGTGACCTCTTGGGAAGTCCTCGTGTTGCATTCCCTTTTTCATGATTATTTTTGCTGCATGCGAGAAACATTACAAACGTGCGCGGTAAATATTGAACGTAGGTGCGGGGTAAATATTAAACGTGGTTTCTTATTTCGGACGTTTGCGGTGAGTTGTAGCTTGCGGATCGATATTGACGCGTGTTTTAGCGGCGTTATGGTGGGAGAGGCACCGCTTTCTGAAAGCGTTCGACGTCGTGTGAAAACTTGTGGCAACTTGGCGACGGAGTGGGAGGGGTGAAAACCATGGTAAACATGCGAACGGTTGTTGAGGTGAAGAGAAAGTAGTATGGTGAAGTATCCAGCGGTGGCAAGGAATGTATGGTAGAGTATTTAGTGGAGCTGGGAGGGGCGAGCATAAGGGACGAAGGGATAAGAAACATGTTGGAGGCGATCATACCAGTACTAAAGCACTGGATCCTATCAGAACTTTGAAGTTAAGCTTGCTTGGGCGCGAGTAGTACTAGGATGGGTGACCTCCTGGGAAGTCCTCGTGTTGCGTTCCCTTTTTCATTATTATTTTTGCTACACGTGAGAAACATGACGCACGTGCGCGGCAAATATTGAACGCACGTGCGGGGTAAATATTAAACACGGTTTCTTATTTCTGACATTTGCGATGAGTTGCAGCTTGCGGATCGATATTGACGCGTGTAGGGGCGGCGTTATGCTGGGAGAGGCACCACCTTGTGAAAGCGTTCGACGGCGTGTGAAAACTCGTGGCAACATGGCTACGGAGAGGGAGGGGTGAAAACCGTGGTAAACGTGGGAGCGGTTGTTGAGGTGGAGAGAAAGTAGTATGGTGAAGTATCCAGTGGTGGCAAGGAAAGTACGGTAGAGTTTGTAGTGCAGCAGGGAGGGGCAAGCATAAGGGACGAAGGGATAAGAAATATGTCGGATGCGATCATACCGGCACTAAAGCATTGGATCCCATTAGAACTTCGAAGTTAAGCATGCTTGGGAGAGAGTAGTACTAGGATGGGTGTCCTCCTGGGAAGTCCTCGTGTTGCATTCCCTTTTTCACTATTATTTTTGCTGCACGCGAGAAACATGACGCACGTGCGCGGAAAATATTGAACACACGTGCGGGGTAAATATTAAACGCGGTTTCTTATTTCTAATGTTTGCGGTGAGTTGCAGCTTGCGGATCGATATTGACACGTGTAGGTGCGGCGTTATGGTGGGAGAGGCACCGCTTTCTGAAAGCGTTCGACAACGTGTGAAAACTCATTGCAACGTGGTGACGTAGAGGGAGGGGTGAAAACCGTGGTAAACATGGAAATGGTTGTTGAGGTGGAGAGAAATTAGTATGGTGAAGTATCCAGCGGTGGCAAGGAATGTACGGTAGAGTTTGTAGTGGAACTGGGAGGGGCAAGCAGAAGCGACGAAGTGAGAAGAAACATGTCGGATGAGATCATACCAGCACTAAAGCACCGGATCCCATCAGAACTCCGAAGTTAAGCGTGCTTGCGCGAGAGTAGTCCTAGGGTGGGTGACCTCCTAGGAAGTCCTCATGTTGCACTCCCTTTTTCATTATTATTTTTGCTGCAATTTGCATCTTGCGGATTGATATTGACGCATGTAGGGGCGGCGTTATGGTGGGACAGGCACCGCTTTCTGAAAGCGTTCGACGGCGTGTCAAAACTCATGGCAACTTGGCGACGGAGAGGGAGGGGTGAAAACCGTGGTAAACGTGGGAACGGTTGTTGAGGTGGAGAGACAGTTAGTATGGTGAAGTATCCCGTGGTGGCAAGGAATTTATGGTAGAGTTTGTAGTGGAGCTGAGAGGGGCGAGCATAAGGGACGACGGGATAACAAAAATTTCGGATGCGATCACACCAGCACTAAAGCACCGGATCCCATCAAAACTCCGAAGTTAAGCGTTCTTGGGCGAGAGTGGTACTAGGATGGGTGACCTCCTGGGAAGTCCTCATGTTGCATTCCCTTTTTCCTTATTATTTTTGCTGCACGCGAGAAACATGACACACGTGCGGGGTAAATATTAAACGTGATTTCTTATTTCTGACGTTTGCGGTGAGTTGCAGCTTGCGGATCGATATTGATGCATGTAGGGGCGGCGTTATGGTGGGAGAGGCACCGCTTTCTGAAAGCGATTGACGGTGTTTGAAAACTTGTGGCAACGTGGCGACGGAGAGGGAGGGGTGAAAACCGTGGTAAACGTGGGAACGGTTGTTGAGGTGGAGAGAAAGTAGTATGGTGAAGTATGAAGTGGTGGTAAGGAAAGTACGGTAGAGTTTGTAGTGGATCTAGGAGGGGCGAGCATAAGAGACGAAGGGATAAGAAACATGCCAGATGTGATCATACCAGCACTAAAGCATCGGATCCCATCAGAACTCCGAAGTTAAGCATGCTTGGACGAGAGAAGTACTACGATGGGTGACCTCCTGGGAAGTCCTCGTGTTGCATTCCCTTTTTCATTATTATTATTTTTGCACGCGAGAAACATGACACACGTGCATGGTAAATATTGAATGCACGTGCGGGGTAAATATTAAATGCGGTTTCTTATTTCTGACGTTTGCGGTGAGTTGCAGCTTGCGAATCGATATTGACGCGTGTAGGGGCGGCGTTATGGTGGGAAAGGCATCGCTTTCTGAAAGCGTTCCACGGCATGTGAAAACTCGTGGCAACGTGGCGACGGAGAGGGAGGGGTGAAAACCGAGGTCAACGTGGGAACGGTTGTTGAGGTGGGGGGAAAGTAGTATGGTGAAGTATCCAGGGGTGGCAAGGAATGTACGGTAGAGTTTGTAGTGGAGCTGAGAGGGGCGAGCATAAGGGACGAAGGGATAAGAAACATGTCGGATGCGATAATACTAGCACTAATTTGTCGGATCCTATCGAAACTCCAAATTTAAGCATGCTTGGACGAGAGTAGTACTAGGATGGGTGACCTCCTGGGAAGTCCTTGTGTTGCATTCCCTTTTTCATTATTATTTTTACTACACGCGAGAAACATGATGCACGTGCACGGTAAATATTGAATGCACGTGCGGGGTAAATCTTAAACGTGATTTCTTATTTCTGACGTTTGCGGTTGGTTGCAGCTTGCGGACCGATATTGACGCGTGTAGGGGCGGTGTTATAGTGGGAGAGGCACCACTTTCTGAAAGTGTTTGACGGCGTGTGAACACTCGTGGCAACAAGGCGATGGAGAGGGAGGGGTGAAAATCGTGGTAAACGTGGGAACGGTTGTTGAGGTGGAGAGAAAGTAGTATGGTGAAGTATCTATCGATGGCAAGGAATGTACAGTAGAGTTTGTAGTGGAGCTGGGAGGAGCGAGTATAAGGGATGAAGGGATAAGAAACATGCCCGAGGCGATCATACCAGCACTAAAGCACCGGATCCTATCAGAACTCCGAAGTTAAGCTTGCTTGGGCGAGAGTAGTACTAGGATGGGTGACCTCCTGGGAAGTCCTCGTGTTGCATTCCCTCTTTAATTATTATTTTTGCTGCACGCGAGAAACATGAGGCACGTGCGCGGAAAATATTGAACGCACGTGCGGGGTAAAAATTAAATGTGATTTCTGACGTTTTCGGTGAGTTGCAGCTTGCGGATCGATATTGACGCGTGTAGGGGCGGTGTTATAGTGGGAGAGGCACCGCTTTCTGAAAGTGTTTGACGGTGTGTGAACACTCGTGGCAACAAGGCGACGGAGAGGGAGCTGTGAAAATCCTGATAAACGTCGGAATGGTTGTTGAGGTGGAGAGAAAGTAGTATGGTGAAGTATCCATCGGTGGCATGGAATGTATAGTAGAGTTTGTAGTGGAGCTGGGAGGAGCGAGGATAAAGGACGAAGGGATAAGAAACACGTTGGATGTGATCATACCAACACTAAAGCATCGGATCCCATCAGAACTCCGAAGTTAAGCATGCTTGGGCGAGAGTAGTACTAGGATCGGTGACCTCCTGGGAAGTCCTCGTGTTACATTCCCTTTTTCATTATTATTTTTGCTGCACGCGAGAAACATGATGCACGTGCGCGGTAAATATTGAACGCACGTGCGGGGTAAATATTAACTATGATTTCTTATTTTTGATGTTTGCGGTGAGTTGCAGCTTGCGGATCGATATTGACGCGTGTAGGGGCGACGTTGTGGTGGGAGAGGCACCGCTTTCTGAGAGTGTTCGACGCCTTGTGAAACTCATGGCAACGTGGCGATGAAGAGGAAGGGGTGAAAACCGTGGTAAACGTGGGAACGGTTGTTAATGTGGAGAGAAAGTAGTATGGTGAAGTATCCAGCGGTGTCAAGGAATGTATAGTAGCGTTTGTAGTGGAGCTGGGAGGGGCGAGCATAAGGGACGAAGGGATAAGAAACATGTCAGAGGTGATCATACCAGCACTCCAGCATCGGATCCCATCAGAACTCCGAAGTTGAGCGTGCTCGGGCAAGATTAGTACTAGGATGGGTGACCTCGTGGGAAGACCTCGTGTTGCATTCCCTTTTTCCTTATTATTTTTGCTGCACGCGAGAAACATGATGCACGTGCAGGGTAAATCTTACACGCGATTTCATATTTCTGACGTTTGCGGTTAGTTGCAGCTTGCGGATCGATATTGACGTGTGTAGGGGCGGCGTTATGGTGGGAGAGGCACCGCTTTCTAAAAGTTTTCGACGGCATGTGAAAACTCGTGGCAACGTGGCGGCGAAGAGGGAGGGGTGAAAACCGTGGTAAACGTGGGAACGGTTGTTGAGGTGGAGAGAAAGTAGTATGGTGAAGTATCCAGCGGTGTCAAGGCATGTACGGTAGAGTTTGTAGTTGAGCTAGGAGGGGCGAGCATAAGGGACGAAGGGATAAGCAACATGTCGGATGCGATCATACCAGCACTAAATCATCGGATCCCATCAGAACTCCGTTAAGCGTGTTTGGGCGAGAGTAGTACTAGAATGGGTGACCTCCTGGGAAGTCCTCATGTTGCATTCCCTTTTTCATAATTATTTTTGCTGCACGCGAGAAACATGACACACGTGCGCGGTAAATATTGAACGCACGTGCGGGGTAAATATTAAACATGGTTTCTTATTTTTGACGTTTGCGGTGAGTTGCAGCTTGCGGATCGATATTAACGCGTGTAGGGGCGGCGTTATGGTGGGAGCGGCACCGCTTTCTGAAAGCGTTCGATGGCATGTGAAAACTTGTGGGAACGTGGTGACAGAGTGGGAGGGGTGAAAACCGTGGCAAATGTGGGAAAGGTTGTTGAGGTCGAGAGAAAATAGTATGCCGAAGTATCCAGCGGTGGCAAGGAATGTATGGTAGTGTTTGTAGTGGAATTGGTAGGGGCGAGCATAAGGGACGAAGGGATAAGAAACATGACGGATGCGATCATACCAACACTAAAGCACTGGATCCCATCAGAACTCCGAAGTTAAGCGTGCTTTGGCAAGAGTTGTACTAGGATGGGAGAACTGCTGGGAAGTCCTCGTGTTGCATTCCCTTTTTCATTATTATTTTTGCTGCACGCGAGAAACATGACGCACGCGTGGGGTAAATATTAAACGTGATTTCTTATTTATGACGTTCGCGGTGAGTTGCAGCTTGCGGATCGATATTGACGCGTGTAGGGGCGGCGTTATGGTGGGAGAGGCACCGCTTTCTGAAAGCGTTCGACGGCGTGTGAAAAGTCATGGCAACGTGGCGACGGAGAGGGAGGGGTGAAAACCGTGGTAAACGTGGGAACAGTTGTTGAGGTGGAGAGAAAGTAGTATGGTGAAGTATCCCCGGTGGCAAGGAATGCACATTAGAGTTTGTAGTGGAGCTGGGAGGGGCGAGCATAAGGGACGAAGGGATAAGAAACATGCCGGATGCGATAATACCAGCACTAAAGCACCGGATCCGATCAGAACTCCGAAGTTAAGCGTGCTTGGGCGAGAGTAGTACTAGGATGGTTGACCTCCTGGGAAGTCCTCGTGCTGCATTCCCTTTTCATTATTGTTTTTCGTGACGCGAGAAACATGACGCGCGTGCGGGGTAAATATTAAACGTGTTTTCTTATTTCTGATGTTTGCGGTGAGTTGCAGCTTGCGGATCGATATTGACGCATGTAGGGGCGGCATTAAGGTGGGAGAGGCATCGCTTTCTGAAAGTGTTCGACGGTGTGTGAAAACTTGTGGCAATGTGGCGACGGAGAGGGAGGGGTGAAAACTGTGGTAAACGTGGGAACGGTTGTTGAGGTGGAGAGAAAGTAGTATGGTGAAGTATCCAGTGATGGCGAGGAATGTATGGTAGAGGTTGTAGTGGAGCTAGGAGGGCCGAGCGTAAGGGACGAAGGGATAAGAAACATTTTGGATGCGATAATACAAGCACTAAAGCACCGGATCCCATAAGAACACGGAAGTTAAGTGTGCTTGGGCGAGAGTAGTACTAGGATGTGTGACCTCTAGAGAAGTCCTCGTGTTGCATTCCCTTTTCAATTATTATTTTTCCTGCACGCGAGAAACATGACACATGTGCGCGGTAAATATTGAACACACGCGTGGGGTAAATATGAAACACGGTTATTTATTTTCCAGTTTTGCGGTGAGTTGTAGCTTGCGGATCGATATTGATGAGTTTAGGGGCGGCGTTATGGTGGGAGAGGCACCGCTTTCTGAAAGCGTTCGAATGCGTGTGAAAACTCGTGGAAACGTGGAGACGGAGAGGGAGGTGTGAAAACCGTGGTAAACGTGGGAACGGTTGTTGAGGTGGAGAAAAAGTAGTATGTTGAAGTACCCAGCGATGGCAAGGAATGTAAGGTAGAGTTTGTAGTCGAGTTGGGAGGGGCGAGAAAAAGGGACGAAGGGCTAAGAAACATGTCGGATGCGATCATACCAGCACTAAAGCACTGGATCCCATCAAAACTCCGAAATTAAGCGTGCTTTGGCGAGAGTAGTACTAGGATGGGTGACCTCCTGGGAAGTCCTCATGGTGCATTCCCTTTTTCATTATTATTTTTGCTGCACGCGGTAAATATTGAACGCACGTGCGGGGTAAATATTAATCTCGATTTCCTATTTCTAATGTTTGCGGTGAGTTGCAGCATGCGAATCGATATTGACACGTGTTGGGGCGGCGTTATGGTGGGACAGGCACCGCTTTTTGAAAGCGTTCGACGACGTGTGAAAACTCATGGCAACGTGGCGATGGAGACGGAGGGGTGAAAACCATGGTAAACGCGGGAACAATTGTTGAGGTTGAGAGAAAGTAGTATGGTGAAGTATCCAGCGGTGGCAAGGAATGTACTGTAGAGTTTGTAGTGGAGCTGGAAGGGGCGAGCATAAGGGACGAAGGGATAAGAAACATGTCGGATGCGATAATACCAGCACTAAAGCACCGGATCCCATCAGAACTCCGAAGTTAAGCGTGCTTGGGCGAGAGTTGTACTAGGATGGTTGACCTCCTGGGAAGTCCTTGTGTTGCATTCCCTTTTCATTATTATTTTTCCTGCACGCGAGAAACATGACGCACGTGCGGGGTAAATATTAAACCTGATTTCTTATTTCTGACGTTTGCGATGAGTTGCAGCCTGCGGATCGATATTGACGTGTGTAGGGGCTGCATTATGGTGGGAGAGGCACCGCTTTCTGAAAGCAGTCGACGGCGTGTGAAAACTCGTGGCAACATGGCGACGGAGAGGGAGGGGTGAAAACCGTGGTAAACGTGGGAACGGTTGTTGAGCTGGAGAGAAAGTAGTATGGTGAAGTATCCAGCGGTGGCAAGGAATGTATGGTACAGTTTGTAGTCGAGTTGGGAGAGGCGAGCATAAGGGACGAAGGGATAAGAAACATGTCGGATGCGATCATACCAGCACTAAAGCACTCGATCCCATCAAAACTCCGAAGTTAAGCGTGCTTTGGCGAGAGTAGTACTATGATGGGTGACCTCCTGGAAAGTCCTGGTGTTTCATTCCCTTTTTCATTATTATTTTTGTTGCACGTGAGAAACATGACGCACGTGCGCGGTAAATATTGAACACACGTGTGGGGTAAATATTAAACACAATTTCTTATTTGTGATGTTTGCGGTGAGTTGCAGCTTTCGCATCGATGTTGACGCGTGTAGGGGCGGCGTTATGGTGGGAGAGGCTCCGCTTTCTGAAAGCATTCGACGGCGTGTGAAAACTCATGGCAACGTGGCGACGGAGAGGGTGGGGTGAAAACCGTGGTAAACATGGGAACGGTTGTTGAGGTGGAGATAAAGTAGTATGGTGAAGTATCCAGCGGTGGGAAGGAATGTACGGTAGAGTTTGTAGTGGAGTTGGGAGGGGCGAGCATAAGGGACGAAGGGATAAGAAACATGTGGGATGCGATAATACCAGAACTAAAGCACCGGATCCCATCAGAACTCCGACGTTAAGCGTGCTTGGGCGAGAGTAGTACTAGGATGGTTGACCTCCTTGGAAGTCCTCGTGTTGCATTCCCTTTTCATTATTTTTTTGCTACACGCGAGAAACATGACGCACGTGCATGGTAAATATTAAACGTGATTTCTAATTTCTGACGTTTGCGGTGAGTTGCAGCTTGCGGATCGATATTGATGCGTGTAGGGTCGACATTATGGTGGGAGAGACACCCCTTTCTGAAAGCGTTCGACGGCGTGTGAAAACTCGTGGCAACGTGGCGATGGAGAGGGAGGGGTGAAAACCGTGGTAAACGTGGGAATGGTTGTTGAGGTGGAGAGAAAGCAGTATGGTGAAGTATCCAGCGATGGCAAGGAATGTATGGTACAGTTTGTAGTGGAGCTGGGAGGGGCGAGCATAAGGGACGAAGGGATAAGAAACATGTCGGATGCGATAATACCAGCAATAAAGCACCAGATCCCATCAGAACTCCGAAGTTAAGCGTGCTTGGGCGAGAGTAGTACTAGGATGGGTGACATCCAGAGAAGTCCTCGTGCTGCATTCCCTTTTTCATTATTATTTTTGCTGCACGCGAGAAACATGATGCATGTGCGCGGTAAGTATTGAACGCACGTGTGGGGTAAATAATAACACGATTTCTTATTTCTGACGTTTGCGGTGAGTTGCAGCTTGCGGCGATATTGACGCGTGTAGGGGCAGTGTTATGATGGGAGAGGCACTGTTTTCTGAAAGCGTTAGACGACGTGTGAAAACTTGTAACATCCCAAAATTCCATTTTGGTATGTTATGATATAGCTATGCATCTATCATCATCATTGCTTGATTGTATGCGTTAGTTGAAATGCCTCTTCTGAATTCCAGAAAGCTCTTTCTAGTTTTCCCTAAGTTGCTTTCACCCATTTGAAATTTTGGTTAAAAGTTCAAATAGGAGAGGAGGAACATGACACTCCACACCAGGGACTAATTGGTGATATATTTGAACAATAATAACCAGGTTTTTTTTTGAAAATATTTGCAAAAAGGATTTAAAAAAACAGTTAGGCAATTTCTGAAAATATTATTTTTTTCAAAGTGTTCAAATGACAGAATAGAAATGTTCATTAAATAGAATTTATTATTCTGTTAATTTTGATATATAATACCCCTATATTTATAAACGGTTTGAATGCTTTAAAAGCTTTTGAATATCTCTGGAAAATTATTAAAAAGAAATGGTAACAGTTACTGTAATAAACGGGCCGACCCAACGGCTTTAAAAGCCGAGACCGGTACCGGTCGGCCGACCGACGCGCATTCACTTCTCTCTCTCTCTCACTGACACTGGACCCCACCCCCGACCGACCGTTAGCCTCGCTCGGTCGTCACTCACCTCCCTCCCGCGACGCCGGACCGCCGGCAGTTACTCGCCCCCCTCCCGGATCTCTCTCCTCTCTCCTTCCCCGCACTCCCCAGCGCCCCTATATAAGCCACCCACTCCCCTCTCTCCATTTCCCCCCGAGCCCCCTCTGTCCCTCGCCAGACCGTCGCAGAATTCCTCGCCGGAGTTTCCACGACCACCGGACCTCCCCATCGCCGTTGCCGTCGACTCCGACCTCCCCTCCCCTCTCCGACACCACCAATCGGCGCAGGAGGACCACCGCCGCCATCTGGACTTCTCCGCGCTCCATTTCGACCACCGGAGCCACCTCCGTCGACGAACACGACCACCGGACGCCGCCACCACTCGCCGGAGATCCCCTCTCCCTCTGGTAAGTCGCCGGACACACCCCATCCATCGGATCCCCACTCAACGGTCCCGATTAGATTGATTTTAAACCCCGAAACGTTTTCCATTAGAGATCGGTCGCCCGCCAGCAAACCTTCGCGCGCACACCCCCTTAGCCAATAGGACAGTGCCACGTAGCCCCCTGGCCGTCCGATAGATATTTCACTTTTTCTGATTTTTTTGTTTAGAAAACAGAACCTGTTATGATTTTGTTTTGTGCATATCTTTTAACCTGTTTAATATTTTGAGTTGATTCTTTTTGCAATAGCTCACATTTTTCATGTAGTTTCACCCTGCACTTTTAAATTTCAAATTTGAACTATAAAATTTGAATTTAATCAAATTTGCTCAAAATCTTCAAATCTGAATAACTAGAGTTTAAAAATAGATTTTGATATGATTCTTTTTGCTACTGTTTGATATTGGTTAGGACTATCTCCATGTTTAGTTTGAGGATTTTTATGATGATTTTGAATAGTGTTTTAGCTATAAACAGAATCTTCTTAGTATTATAATATAGTTTTATAAACTCAATTTTAATTAGTTTGATTTAGAATTGGTTTTATTTGTTTATTAGGTTCTGTTAATAAACATTTAGTGTTTTCACTCACTGTTAATAAAAATATAAATTTGCTTAGTTTAATTTTACTTAACATAGGAATCACAACTTCTTTTCAAATAGGTTAATTTGATTAAAACAACTAGTTAGTAATAGTTTTGTTTTGTTCTCTTGTTAGTAAAACTATATTTGTTCCATTTAGTGTTTATCACAAACTTGTATAAACTTTACTAAACTTTTCCCAAAAAACTTAAATTGATTTTATTCTGTTTATTAATAAAATATTCTATTGTTTCCTTGCTGACAACAATTGTTTTGTTATTACAAAATAGTTTTATTAAGATAGTAGTGTTTTATCAATCACCTCCTAGTAAACAAAACTTTGTGTGTTTCCTTACTTGTGATTTGTGCATCGTTTTGTCTTGATTGTTTACTAGTTCTTGATTGATGTTTGTGAGTTACAATATTCTGTTGTATGCTTATTGAGTGCTTGTTTGCTTTGTTAGATTATCCGGAGTGCGAAGCTTGTTACTTAGAGTCACTCACGTACGAAGATCATCAATCAGGCAAGTCACTTTGACCATGTTTACCCATGTTTTATATGCATTAGTTCTACCATCTCCCCAATTGCATGCAAGATAGGTTAGTTGGAAACTTGGTTACATTATAGTAGTATCATGTGGTAGGTACCCCCCCTCAACCTCTTTGACACATTGGCCCCGGGAAACGTTGTTTTACCTTTTGCTATGCTATTAGTAGACGGGGTTGGTTGTGTGATTCATGAGAGTTGAGAGAGTTAATAATTTCAAGACCTACATAATGATCAAGATTTAAGACTCCGAGTTTTCAACATACCTCTGGGTGGATGATGGTTGAACGGCACCCTGGAGAAACCAGTGGATTTGCCTAGGTGATGCTGGAGATGGCCAGTATTCACGCGGAAAGGTCCACCCAGGCACAAAGAGATGGATGGATGCTTTAAAACCCAAGGCTTACCTGCACAGCCACAAGTCATTATGGGCTCTGGCTTGGTTGGATATCGTGGTGACCCTAGACAGGCGGTGCTACGAGAGGTAGAAGAATGGTAGGAAAGGATGGGCACCGACAGAGTCGCAGGGAGACCCTTTGGAAGACCATGTTTTGGTCATCCGTTTCTCAAACACCCTGAAGTGCGAGAAATCAAACGGAGGTGACCAAATCTTGTGGGGAACGTGTGCAAAACTTTGCAGAGTATTCAAAACCTAATCGATTAGCCGTGTCCACGGTCATGGACGACTTGAGCCAAAGGAATTGAAACTTCCGGAACTCTCAACACAATTAATAATGAGGATGTGGGTATATTCAAATTGGGAATGAGAAGTGGTTGGTGGAACCATCTCATTAATCAACCAACTTAGTAATATTTTGCTTAGCCCCTTTCTTGATGTAGGAAAAATTGGCTTTACGCAAAACTTACCACCCCACCTGCCATATATGCATATAGACTAGATGATTATCTTTTCACCCCTCTCTTGTGACTTTGCCGGCATATTCCATATGCTGACCTACATTGCTGCAACGTATCATGTTGCAGAGTACTTTTCCGACCAGGAGTGAGGACACGTTCTATGCTCAGTGAGATGCCCTTGGAGTCAGATGGACTCATCTACCTTCGACGCTTCCGCAAGATTTAGATATTCTCATGAGTTGGCTTTTAGCCACTTTATTGTAATTTTTATTGTAATAAAGGACTTGATATGAGATTTCGATTAATATAATGTTGTGTGATTTCCCTTTGATATATACATGGATGTACCGTGTGTGTACCAGCATGATCTTGGGATGGTACGGAAACACCGGAGACTTGACCTTTCAGGTCGGGTCGCTACAGAAATGGTATCAGAGCACACGCTGACCGTAGGACGTAACCTCTAGGACTGGAAAGCCTTAGGATTGTTTCTCTTTGTCTTTAAAATTCTTATACTCTCATCTACTCATTTCTGACTCCTCTCCGTTTATTTCAAAATTTATAGATGGCCACCTTCATCCCAGTGTTGATCACGGAGTTTTGCCAGCCTGACGCAACGATGCCCTTTGGTAAGGAGCCGATGAGGATCGTCAAGGACATAAGGATTGCTTTGCCGAGCATCACCGGGATTCCTATCATGTCATTTCCCCAAGATGGACGCTACAAGATCGAGGTGCACATCCCAGGGAAGACCTTTGGGAATCGGAAGAAACCCATCGACTTCAAGTTCGTGGCACCCAGTTGGATACTTGGGAGAGACATGGCCATTCATCGTGCCCTTGGACGTATTCAGGAGGAATACAGAGGTGGAACCATTTCACCAGGACTCAGCATGGTTTGCCGCAGAGATGCCAATGGAAACATCATAACTCCTCCCACTTCAGACACCACTATTTCCTATATCCAGACCCTGGAGACTCACATCAGGACTCTGGAGCTTCGAGTTCGTGCTGATACAAAGACAATCAAGAATCTGATGAACCACGAGCTGGACCTTGAAGCTGATCTGCGAGAGGCCAACTATGAACACGAGCATGAAGTGAAGGACTTCCTAGAGAGGATTGATGAGTAGAATGCACGCATCGCAACTCTGGAGGAGCAGCTAGACATGGGGGAAAACCTTCACCCCGAAGGAGACATGGCACCCTTCATCAGCGACGATGAAGACTATGAGGAAAGCACCACCGGAGGACCTACGACTATGCACTTCTGAGGAAAAACATTAGTTATGCCCTCCATGTATCTTTTATTTTCGTCGTTAAAGCGTAGGTCGATGCTTAGTTGTTTGAGATTTGTATTCCCGATGTTTGACGTTGATTGAATAAATGAATGAGTGTTTGGTGAGATATGTTTGTTGCATTGCATATGGGTAGTGAATTTCTTCTAGACCCTTGTTCTATTCTAATTCTCATCCCTCTGAAAACAGCAAGATGCCTCCACGACGTGAGACCGACTTCACTTTCCCGCCGGAACTCACACAACTTCTTCAGCAGCAGAATGCACTGATGCAGCTATTGATCCAGAATCAGACCAACAACCAGAACAACCACAACCACCATCCACCCCAGACTGACAATCTCACCCGTTTTCTGAGGTTGAACCCTCCAACTTTCTCCAGCAGCACCGAGCCCATTGTGGCAGATGACTGGCTCCGCAAGATGGAGAGAGAGCTCATCACCGCTGGATGCACTGACGCTGAGAAAGTGCGATTTGCCGCACAGCAACTGGAAGGACCAGCAGCATCATGGTGGGAGAATTACACCACCACTTATCCTATTGCAGATGTGACTTGGGAGCAGTTCAAGCTTGCTTTCCGCACCGCTCATGTCTCAGCTGGAGCCATGAGTCTAAAGAAGCGCGAGTTTCGCAACTTGCGCCAGGGTAATCGCTCTGTGGCCCAATATGTGGAAGAGTTCAACATGTTGGCCCGTTATGCCCTAGGAGATGTGGCCGATGATGCGGCCAAGCAAGAGAAATTTCTGGAAGGACTCAACGATGAGTTGAGCATGCAGCTGGTAGTGGCTAATTTCAACAACTACCAAGAGTTGGTGGATAAGGCACTTATTCTGGAAGGTAAACAGCAGCAGATTGAGAACCGCAAGAGGAAGTACACTCAGGGGAAGTTTGACTTTGGAGCTCATCATAAGCCCCGCTACTCCCCGTACTCAGGGAATACCGGATCAGGGACCGATAAGTTTGGAAAGCACACTCATGCTGTGCATAACCATGGAGGTCACAATCATGGAGGAAATGGGAACAACCGTTCCAACCATGGTAACTTCAAGAGTGACAATGGGAATGGGAACAACAACCAGCACCATCACATTCCTACTCATAAGGATCTGAGTCACATCACCTGTTTCAAGTGCTAGAAGACAGGGCACTATGCTACTGAGTGTCCCTAGAGCAAGCAGGGAAATGGAAAGGGCAACTCCGCAGCCAAGAAGCCAAACCCTTTTCCTCGTGCCCAGGTGAATCACCTCGACGTGGAAGAAGTCTATGATCAAACCGAGACTATGGTTGGTAAGTTTTTATTGCATTCACGTTCAGTTACAGTACTTTTTGATTCCGGTGCAACTCATTCATTCATATCAAGGGTAGTTGTGGATAAGTATGGTTTGCCGACCAAAACCCTTAGTCAGCCCATTAAGGTCAGTTCCCCAGGAGGTATGATGATGGCAGGGATAGGATGCCATGCCTTGAAACTCAATATAGGAAACCATGTTTTTCCCACCGATCTCATCGTCTTAGAGTCACAAGGACTGGATGTATTTCCAGAAGAATTACTAGGAATGCCACCAGATAGGGAAATTGAGTTCCTAATAGAGCTACAGCCAGGGACAACACCAATTTCCAAGAGACCATATCGGATGCCCGCAAATGATCTGTTGGAAATCAAGAAGCAAATTAAGGAGTTATTGGACAAAGGTTATATACGCCCAAGTTCTTCACCTTGGGGAGCCCCAGTTCTTTTGGTGGAGAAGAAGGATAAAACCTTGAGAATGGTAGTCGATTATCGTGCCTTGAACGAGGTGACTATCAAGAACAAGTACCCTCTGCCGATGATTAATGATTTGTTTGATCAGCTCGTAGGAGCCAAAGTATTCTCCAAGATTGATCTTCGATCAGGGTATCACCAGTTGAAAATTCGTGAACAGGATATACCCAAAACAGCTTTCACCACGAGGTATGGCTTGTATGAGTATACGGTCATGTCTTTTGGATTGACTAATGCTCCTGCCTACTTCATGAATTTGATGAACAAAGTATTCATGGAATACCTTGACAAGTTTGTTGTGGTGTTCATCGATGACATTCTGATATTCTCCAAGAATGAGGAAGAGCATAAGGAACATTTGCGTTTAGTTCTGGAGAAGCTGAGAGAGCATCAACTATATGCCAAGTTCAGCAAATGTGTATTTTGGCTAACGGAAGTCGGATTCCTTGGACATGTTATTTCCAGAGATGGAATAGCAGTGGACCCTGCTAAGGTTGAAGCCGTCACCGAGTGGAAGTCCCCTACCTCAGTTAAGGAGATCCGCAGTTTCCTCGGACTTGCCGGATATTACCGAAGGTTCATTGAGAATTTCTCAAAGATTGCCAAGCCCATGACAGAGTTGTTGAAGAAAGAATCTAAGTATATTTGGACTGAGGAATGTGAAGCCAGTTTCCAGGAGTTGAAGAAACGTTTGGTCACAGCCCCAGTGTTGATTTTGCCCAATATTCGGAAGAACTTCCAGGTTTATTGTGATGCTTCACGTCAAGGACTTGGAGGAGTACTCATGCAAGATGGAAAGGTTGTAGCTTATGCATCCAGACAACTACGACCTCATGAGTTGAATTATGCCACCCATGATTTGGAACTATCAGCCGTACTGCACGCACTCAAGACCTGGAGACATTTTCTTATCAGAAATAGTTGTGATGTTTACACCGATCATAAGAGCCTGAAATACATTTTCACGCAGAAAGAGTTGAACCTCAGACAAAGGAGATGGTTAGAGTTAATCAAGGACTATGACATGAGATTACATTATCATCCAGGTAAGGCTAATGTTGTAGCCGATGCCTTGAGTCGGAAAACTTATGTGAACACACTCACAGCGGGAGGATTACCCCAAGAGTTAGCCGATGATCTCAGAGAGCTCAAGCTAGAGATAGTTCCAAGAGGATATGTTGGTACACTAGAGATCCAGTCCACCTTGACCGAAAGAATTCGTAAAGCCCAAAAATCGGACAAGGAGGTAGCTGAGATAAAGCAGAGAATGGAAGATGGTAAAGCTAAAGGTTTTCGTGAGGATGAACACGGAACTTTGTGGTTTGAGAACCGAATCTATGTGCCCTATGACCCAGAGCTCAGGAAGTTGATACTTCAGGAAGCTCACGATTCACCTTACTCGATACACCCAGGCAACACCAAGATGTATCTGGATTTAAAACAAAGTTATTGGTGGACAGGTATGAAGAAAGATATTGCAGAACATGTTGCAATATGTGATGTTTGTCAGCGAGTAAAAGCGGAACATCAGAAACCAGCAGGGTTACTACAACCTTTGCCGATACCCGAGTGGAAATGGGAAAAACTTGGTATGGATTTCATCACAGGATTGCCCAGGACCCGTTCAGGTTATGATTCCATCTGGGTAGTGGTAGATCGCTTGACCAAGGTAGCCCACTTCATTCCAGTGAAAACCACCTATACCAGTGCTAAGCTAGCCAAGATATTTATGACCAGGATCGTATGTCTGCATGGAGTTCCGAGGAGTATCGTGTCAGATAGAGGAACACAGTTTACCTCAAAGTTTTGGCATCAGTTACATGAAACTTCGGGTACAAGGCTAGAGTTCAGTACAGCTTTTCATCCGCAGACAGATGGACACACTCAGAGAGTCAACCAGATTCTGGAAGACATGTTGAGAGCTTGTGCACTAGATTATGGATCTAGTTGGGATGACAACTTACCTTACGCAAAATTTTTGTACAACAACAGTTATCAGACCAGTCTGAAGATGGCCCCTTTAGAAGCTTTATACGGAAGGAGGTGCAGAACACCACTGACGTGGGATGGTGTTGGAGACCGACAACTTTTTGGTCCCGACCTTATCCGAGATTCTGAAGAGAAAGTCAAGCTGATTCGTGATAGACTCAAGATAGCTCAATCTCGACAGAAGAGTTATGTTGACAGCAAATGAAAAGTAGTGACGTATGAAGTGGGAGACAGAGCATATCTTCGTGTGTCCCCGCTTCGTGGAATCAAGAGGTTTGGTGTTAAAGGAAAATTAGCACCCAGATTCATAGGCCCCTACAAAAATTCTTGAACGTAGAGGCGAAGTTGCATACAAACTGGAATTGCCGGAAGGATTATCCGAAGTTCATAATGTGTTCCATGTGTCCCAGCTGAAGAAATGCCATGCTGAGATGGCTGACATCCCTTTTCGAGACACCGTGCCCCTAGAGGCCATACAGCTTGACAGTGATCTGACTTACGAGGAGAAGCCTGTCAAGATCCGCGAGACATCCAACAGAGTTACCCGTAGCAAGATCATCAAGTTCTGCAAAGTTCTGTGGAGTCACCACACCGAGGAAGAAGCCACCTGGGAACGCGAAGAAGATCTTCGTAGAGACCATCCGCACCTATTTTCTAGCCAACCCGAATCTCGAGGGCGAGATTCATCTTAAGGTGGGTAGGTTTGTAACATCCCAAAATTCCATTTTGGTATGTTATGATATAGCTATGCATCTATCATCATCATTGCTTGATTGTATGTGTTAGTTGAAATGCCTCTTCTGAATTCCAGAAAGCTCTTTCTACTTTTCCCTAAGTTGCTTTCACCCATTTGAAATTTTGGTTAAAAGTTCAAATAGGAGAGGAGGAACATGACACTCCACACCAGGGACTAATTGGTGATATATTTGAACAATAATAACCAGGGGTTATTTTGAAAATATTTGCAAAAAGGATTTAAAAAAACAATTAGGCAATTTCTGAAAATATTATTTTTTTCAAAGTGTTCAAATGACAGAATAGAAATGTTAATTAAATAGAATTTATTATTCTGTTAATTTCGATATATAATACCCCTATATTTATAAATGGTTTGAACGCTTTAAAAGCTTTTGAATATCTCTGGAAAATTATTAAAAAGAAACGGTAACAGTTACTGTAATAAACGGGCCGGCCCAACAACTTTAAAAGCCGAGACCGTTACCGGTCGGCCGACCGACGCGCATTCACTTCTCTCTCTCTCACTGACACTGGACCCCACCCCCGACCGATCGTTAGCCTCGCTCGGTCGTCACTCACCTCCCTCCCGCAACGCCGGACCGCCGACAGTTACTCGCCCCCCTCCCGGATCTCTCTCCTCTCTCCTTCCCCGCACTCCCCAGCGCCCCTATATAAGCCACCCACTCCCCTCTCTCCATTTCCCCCCGAGCCCCCTCTGTCCCTCGCCAGACCGTCGCAGAATTCCTCGTCGGAGTTTCCACGACCACCGGACCTCCCCATCGCCGTTGTCGTCGACTCCGACCTCCCCTCCCCTCTCCGACACCACCAATCGGCGCAGGAGGACCACCGTCGCCATCTGGACTTCTCCGCGCTCCATTTCGACCACCGGAGCCACCTCCGTCGACGAACACGACCACCGGACGCCGCCACCACTCGCCGGAGATCCCCTCTCCCTCTGGTAAGTCGCCGGACACCCCCATCCATCGGATCCCCACTCAACGGTCCTGATTAGATTGATTTTAAACCCCGAAACGTTTTCCATTAGAGATCGGTTGCCCGCCCGCAAACCTTCGCGCGCACACCCCCTTAGCCAATAGGACAGTGCCACGTAGGCCCCTGGCCGTCCGATAGATATTTCACTTTTTCTGATTTTTTTGTTTAGAAAACAGAACCTGTTATGATTTTGTTTTGTGAATATCTTTTAACCTGTTTAATATTTTGAGTTGATTCTTTTTGCAATAGCTCACATTTTTCATGTAGTTTCACCCTGTACTTTTAAATTTCAAATTTGAACTATAAAAGTTGAATTTAGTCAAATTTCCTCAAAATCTTCAAATCTGAATAACTAGAGTTTAAAAATAGATTTTGATATGATTCTTTTTGCTACTGTTATATATTGTATAGGACTATCTCCATGTTTAGTTTGAGGATTTTTAGGATGATTTTGAATAGTGTTTTAGCTATAAACAGAATCTGCTTAGTATTATAATATAGTTTTATAAACTCAATTTTAATTAGTTTGATTTAGAATTGGTTTTATTTGTTTATTAGGTTCTGTTAATAAACATTTAGTGTTTTCACTCACTGTTAATAAAAATATAAATTTGCTTAGTTTAATTTTATTTAACATAGGAATCACAACTTCTTTTCAAATAGGTTAATTTGATTAAAACAACTAGTTAGTAATAGTTTTGTTTTGTTCTCTTGTTAGTAAAACTATATTTGTTCCATTTAGTGTTTATCACAAACTTGTATAAACTTTACTAAACTTTTCCCAACAAACTTAAATTGATTTTATTCTGTTTATTAATAAAATATTCTATTGTTTCCTTGCTGACAACAATTGTTTTGTTATTACAAAATAGTTTTATTAAGATAGTAGTGTTTTATCAATCACCTCCTAGTAAACAAAACTTTGTGTGTTTCCTTACTTGTGATTTGTGCATCGTTTTGTCTTGATTGTTTACTAGTTCTTGATTGATGTTTGTGAGTTACAATATTCTGTTGTATGCTTATTGAGTGCTTGTTTGCTTCGTTAGATTATCCGGAGTGCGAAGCTTGTTACTTAGAGTCACTCACGTACGAAGATCATCAATCAGGCAAGTCACTTTGACCATGTTTACCCATGTTTTATATGCATTAGTTCTACCATCTCCCCAATTGCATGCAAGATAGGTTAGTTGGAAACTTGGTTACATTGTAGTAGTATCATGTGGTAGGTACCCCCCCTCAACCTCTTTGACACATTGGCCCCGGGAAACGTTGTTTTACCTTTTGTTATGCTATTAGTAGACGGGGTTGGTTGTGTGATTCATGAGAGTTGAGAGAGTTAATAATTTCAAGACCTACATAATGATCAAGATTTAAGACTCCGAGTTTTCAACATACCTCTGGGTGGATGATGGTTGAACGGCACCCTGGAGAAACCAGTGGATTTGCCTAGGTGATGCTGGAGATGGCCAGTATTCACGCGAAAAGGTCCACCCAGGCACAAAGAGATGGATGGATGCTTTAAAACCCAAGGCTTACCTGCACAGCCACAAGTCATTATGGGCTCTGGCTTGGTTGGATATCATGGTGACCCTGGACAGGCGGTGCTACGAGAGGTAGAAGAACGGTAGGAAAGGATGGGCACCGACAGAGTCGCAGGGAAACCCTTTGGAAGACCATGTTTTGGACATCCGTTTCTCAAACACCCTGAAGTGCGAGAAATCAAACGGAGGCGACCAAATCTTGTGGGGAACGTGTGCAAAACTCTGCAGAGTATTCAAAACCTAATCGATTAGCCGTGTCCATGGTCATGGACGACTTGAGCCAAAGGAATTCAAACTTCCGGAACTCTCAACACAATTAATAATGAGGATGTGGGTATATTCAAATTGGGAATGAGAAGTGGTTGGTGGAACCATCTCATTAATCAACCAACTTAGTAATATTTTGCTTAAACCCTTTCTTGATGTAGGAAAAATTGGCTTTACGCAAAACTTACCACCCCACCTGCCATATATGCATATAGACTAGAGGATTATCTTTTCACCCCTCTCTTGTGACTTTGCCGGCATATTCCATATGCTGACCTACATTGCTGCAACGTATCATGTTGCAGAGTACTTTTCCGACCAGGAGTGAGGACACGTTCTATGCTCAGTGAGATGCCCTTGGAGTCAGATGGACTCATCTACCTTCGACGCTTCCGCAAGATTTAGATATTCTCATGAGTTGGCTTTTAGCCACTTTATTGTAATTTTTATTGTAATAAAGGACTCGATATGAGATTTCGATTAATATAATGTTGTGTGATTTCCCTTTGATATATACATGGATGTACTGTGTGTGTACCAGCATGATCTTGGGATGGTAAGGAAACACCGGAGACTTGACCTTTCAGGTCGGGTCGCTACAAAACTCGTGGCAACGTGGCGACGGAGAGGGAGGGGTGAAAACCATGGTAAACGTGGGAACGGTTGTTGAGGTGGAGAGAAAGTAGTATGGTGAAGTATCCAGCGGTCGCAAGGAATGCACGATACAATTTGTAGTGGAGCTGGGAGGGGCGAGCATAAAGTACGAAGGGATAAGAAACATGTAATATGCGATAATACCAGCACTAAAGCACCGGATCCCATGAGACCTCCGAAGTTAAGTGTGCTTGGGCGAGAGTAGTACTAGGATGGTTGACCTCCTGGGAAGTCCTCGTGTTGCATTCCCTTTCATTATTATTTTTCCTGCACGCGAGAAACATGATGCATGTGCGAGTTAAATATTAAACGTGATTTCTTATTTCTGACGTGTGCGGTGTGTTGCAGCTTGCGGATCGATATTGACGCGTGTAGGGGCGGCATTATGGTGGGAGAGGCACCGCTTTCTGAAAGCGTTCGACGGCGTGTGAAAACTCGTGGCAACATGGCGACGGAGAGGGAGGGGTGAAAACCGTGGTAAACGTAGGAACGGTTGTTGCGGTCAAGAGAAAGTAGTATGGTGAAGTATCCAGCGGTGGCAAGGAATGTATGGTAGAGTTTGTAGTGGAGCTGGGAGGGGCGAGCGTAAGGGACGAAGGGATAAGAAACATGTTGGATGCGATAATACTAGCACTAAAGCACCAGATCCCATAAGAACTCCGAAGTTAAGCGTGCTTGGGCAAGAGTAGTACTGGGATGCGTGACCTCCAGAGAAGACCTCATGTTGCATTCCCTTTTTCATTATTATTTTTGCTGCACACGAGAAACATGACGCACGAGCGCGGTAAATATTGAACGCACGTGCGGGGTAAATATTAAACGTGGTTTCTTATTTCTGACTTTGCAGTGAATTGCAGCTTGTGGATCGATATTGATGCGTGTAGGGACGGCGTTATGGTGCGAGAGGCACCACATTCTAAAAGCGTTCGACTACGTATGAAAACTCGTGGAAACGTGGTGACAGAGAGGGAGGGGTGAAAACCGTGGTAAACGGGGGAACGGTTCTTGAGGTGGAGAAAAAGTAGTATGGTGAAGTATCTAGCGGTGGTAAGGAATGTACGATACAGTTTGTAGTCGAGTTGGGAGGGGCGAGCATAAGGGACAAAGGTACAAGAAACATGTCTGATCCGATCGTACCAGCACTAAAGCACTGGATCCCATCAGAACTCCGAAGTTAAGCTTGCTTTGGCGAGAGTAGCACCAGGATGGGTGACCTCCTAGGAAGTCATCGTGTTGCATTCCCTTTTTCATTATTATTTTTGTTGCACGTGAGAAACATGACGCACGTGCGCGGTAAATATTGAACGCACGTGCGGGGTAAATATTAAACATGATTTCTTATTTCTAACGTTTGCGGTGAGTTGCAGCTTGCGGATCGATATTGACGCATATAGGGGCGGCGTTACGGTGGGAGAGGCACCGCTTTCTGAAAGCATTCGACGGCATGTGAAAACTCGTGGCAACGTCGCGATGGAGAGGGACGGGTGAAAACCGTGGAAAACGTGGGAATGGTTGTTGAGGTGGAGAGAAAGTAGTAAGCTGAAGTATCCAGCGGGGGCAAGGAATGTATGGTAGAGTTTGTAGTGGAGCCGGGAGGGGCGAGCATAAGGGACGAAGGGATAAGAAACATGTCAGATGCGATAATACTAGCACTAAAGCCCGAGATCCCATCAGAACTCCGAAGTTAAGCGTGCTTGGGCGAGAGGAGTACTAGGATGGTTGACCTCGTGGGAAGTCCTCGTGTTGCATTCCCTTTTCATTATTATTTTTCCTGCACGCGAGAAACATGACGCACGTGCATGGTAAATATTAAACATGATTTCTTATTTCTGGCATTTGCGGTGAGTTGCAGCTTGCGGATCGATATTGACGCGTGTAGGGGCGACATTATGGTGGGAGAGGCACCGCTTTCTGAAAGCGTTCGACGTCGTGTGAAAACTCGTGGCAACATGGCGACAGAGAGGGTGGGGTAAAAACTATGGTAAACGTGGGAATGGTTGTTAAGGTGGAGAGAAAGTAGTATGGTGAAGTATCCAGCTGTGGCAACGAATGTACGATAGAGTTTGTAGTGGAGCTGGGAGGGGCGAGCATAAGGGACGAAGGGTTAAGAAACATGTCAGATGCGATAATACTAGCACTAAATCTCCGGATCCCATCAGAACTCCGAAGTTAAGCGTGCTTGGGTGAGAGTAGTACTGGGATGGGTGACCTCCAGAGAAGACTTCGTGTTGCATTCCCTTTTTCATTATCATTTTTCTTGCACACGAGAAACATGACGCACGAGCGCGGTAAATATTGAACGCACGTGCGGGGTAAATATTAAACGCGGTTTCTTATTTCTGACTTTGCAGTGAATTGCAGCTTGTGGATCGATATTGATGCGTGTAAGGGCGGCGTTTTGGTCCGAGAGGAACCACATTCTGAAAGCGTTCGACTGCGTGTGAAAACTCGTGGAAACGTGGTGATGGAGAGGGCGGGGCGAAAACCGTGGTAAACGGGGGAACGGTTCTTGAGGTGGAGAAAAAGTTGTATGGTGAAGTATCCAGCGGTGGTAAGGAATATACGATAGAGTTTGTAGTCGAGTTGGGAGGGGCGAGCATAAGGGACAAAGGGACAAGAAACATGTCTGATCCGATCATACCAGCACTAAAGCACTGGATCCCATCAGAACTCCGAAGTTAAGCTTGCTTTGGCGAGAGTAGCACCAGGATGGGTGACCTCCTAGGAAGTCCTCGTGTTGCATTCCCTTTTTCATTATTATTTTTGTTGCACATGAGAAACATGACGCACGTGCGCGGTAAATATTGAACGCACGTGCGGGTAAATATTAAACATGATTTCTTATTTCTGACGTTTGCGGTGAGTTGTAGCTTACGGATCGATATTGACGCGTGTGGGGGCGGCGTTATGGCGGGAGAGGCACCGCTTTCTGAAAGCGTTCGACGGCGTGTGAAAACTCGTGCCAACGTGGCAACAAAGAGGGAGGGGTGAAAACCGTGGTAAACGTGGGGACGGTTTTTGAGGTGTATATAAAGTAGTATGGTGAAGTATCCAACTGTGGCAAGAAATGTATGGTAGAGTTTGTAGTGGAGCTGGGAGGGGCAGGCATAAGGGACGAAGGGATAAGAAACATGTTGGATGCGATAATGCTAGCATTAAGCACCGGCTCCCATAAGAACTCCAAAGTTAAGCGTGCTTGGGCGAGAGTAGTACTAGGATGGTTGACCTCCTGGGAAGTCCTCGTGTTGCTTACCGTTTTTCATTATTATTTTTGCTGCACGCGAGAAACATGACCCACGTGCGCGGTAAATATTGAACGCATGTGCGGGGGAAATATTAAACGCGGTTTCTTATTTCTGACGTTTGGGGTGAGTTGCAGCATGTGAATCGATATTGATGCATGTAGGAGCGGCGTTACGGTGGGAGCGGCACCGCTTTCTGAAAGCGTTCGACTGTGTGTGAAAACTCGTGGCAACGTGGCGAAAGAGAGGGAGGAGTGAAAACCGTGGTAAACGTGGGAATGGTTATTGAGGTGGAGAGAAAGTAGTAAGGTGAAGTATCCAGCGGGGGCAAGGAATCTATGGTAGAGTTTGTAGTGGAGCTGGGAGGGGCGAGCATAAGGGACGAAGGGATAAGAAACATGTCCGATGCGATAATACCAACACTAAAGCCCTAGATCCCATCAGAACTCTGAAGTTAAGCGTGCTTGGGCGAGAGTAGTACTAGGATGGTTGACCTTGTGGGAAGTCCTCGTGTTGCAATCCCTTTTCATTATTATTTTTCGTGCACTCGAGAAACATGACGCACGTGCATGGTAAATATTAAACATGATTTCTTATTTCTGATGTTTGCGGTGAGTTGCAGCTTGCGGATCGATATTGACGCGTGTATGGGCGGCGTTATGGTGGGAGAGGCACCACTTTCTGAAAGCGTTCGACACCGTGTGAAAACTCGTGGCAACGTGGCGACAGATAGGGAGGGGTAAAAACCGTGGTAAACGTGGGAACGGTTGTTAAGGTGCAGTGAAAGTAGTATGGTGAAGTATCCAGTGGTGGCAAGGAATGTATGGTAGAGTTTGTAGTGGAGCTGGGAGGGGCGAGCATAAGGGACGAAGGGATAAGAAACATGTCGGATGCGATAATACTAGCACTAAAGCACCGGATCCCATCAGAACTCCGAAGTTAAGCGTGCTTGGGCGAGAGTAGTACTAGGATGGTTGACCTCGTGGGAAGTCTTCGTGTTGCATTCCCTTTTCATTATTATTTTTCCTGCACGCGAGAAACATGAGGCACGTGCGAGGTAAATATTAAACGTGATTTCCTATTTCTGACGTTTGTGGTGAGTTGCAGCTTGCGGATCGATATTGACGCGTGTAGGGGCGACGTTATGGTAGGAGAGGCACCGTTTTCTAAAAGCATTCGACGTCGTGTGAAAACTCGTGGCAACATGGCGACAGAGAGAGAGGGGTAAAAACCATGGTAAACGTGGGAACGGTTGTGAAGGTGGAGAGAAATTAGTATGGTGAAGTATCCAGCGGTGGCAAGGAATGTACGGTAGAGTTGGTAGTGGAGCTGGGAGGGGCGAGCATAGGGGACGAAGGGTTAAGAAACATGTCGGATGCGATAATACTAGGACTAAAGCACCGGATCCCATCAGAACTCCGAAGTTAAGCGTGCTTGGGCGAGAGTAGTACTAGGATGGTTGACCTCCTAGGAAGTCCTCGTGTTGCATTCCCTTTTCATTATTATTTTTCCTGCACGCGAGAAACATGACGCACGTGCGGGGTAAATATTGAACGTGATTTCTTCTTTCTGACGTTTGCGGTGAGTTGCAGCTTGCGGATCGATATTGACGCGTGTAGGGGCGGCGTTATGGTGGGAGAGGCACCGCTTTCTGAAAGCGTTCGACGGCGTGTGAAAACTCGTGGCAACGTGGCAACAGAGAGGGAGGGGTGAAAACCGTGGTAAATGTGGGGACGGTTTTTGAGGTGGAGAGAAAGTAGTATGGTGAAGTATCCAGCGGTTGCAAGGAATGTATGGTTGAGTTTGTAGCGGAGCTGGGAGGGGCGAGCATAAGGGACGAAGGGATAAGAAACATGTTGGATGCGATAATGCTAGCACTAAAGCACCTGATCCCATAAGAACTCCGAAGTTAAGCATGCTTGGGCGAGAGTAGTTCCAGGATGGTTGACCTATTAGGAAGTCCTTGTGTTGCTTACTGTTTTCATTATTATTTTTGTTGCACGCGAGAAACATGACGCATGTGCGGGGTAAAGATTAAACGTGGTTTCTTATTTCTGACGTTTGCGGTGAGTTGTAGCTTGCGTGTCGATATTGACGCGTGTAGGGGCGGCGTTATGCTGGAGAGGCACCGCTTTCTTAAAGCGTTCGACGGCGTGTGAAAACTCGTGGCAACGTGGCGACGGAGAGGGAGGGGTGAAAACCATGGTAAACGTGGGAACGGTTGTTGAGGTGGAGAGAAAGTAGTATGGTGAAGTATCCAGCGGTGGCAAGGAACGTACGGTAGAGTTTGTAGTGGAGTTGGGAGGGGCAAGCATAAGGGACGAAGGGATAGGAAACATTTCAGATGCGATCATACCAGCACTAAATCATTGGATCCCATCAGAACTCCGAAGTTAAGCGTGCTATGGTGAGAGTAGTACTAGAATGGGTGACCTCCTCGGAAGTCCTCTTGTTGCATTCCCTTTTTCATTATTATTGTTGCTGCACGCGAGAAACATGACACACGTGCGCGGTAAATATTGAACGCACGTGCGGGGTAAATATTAAACGTGGTTTCTTATTGCTGACTTTTGCGGTGAGTTGCAGCTTGCAGATCGATATTGACGCGTGTAGCGGCGGCGTTATGGTGGGAGAGGCACTGCTTTCTGAAAGCGTTCGACGGCGTGTGAAAACTCATGGAACATGGCGACGGAGAGGGAGGGGTGAAAACCGTGGTAAATGTGGGAACGGTTGTTGAGGTGGAGAGAAACTAGTATGGTGAAGTATCCAGCGGTGGCAAGGAATGTATGGTAGAGTTTGTAGTGGATCTGGGAGGGGCGAGCATAAGGGACGGAGGGATAAGAAACATGATGGATGCGATAATACTAGCAGTAAAGCACCGGATCCCATAAGAACTCCGAAGTTAAGCGTGCTTGGGCTAGAGTAGTACTAGGATGGGTGACCTCCTGGCAAGTCCTCGTGTTGCATTCATTTTTTCATTATTACTTTTGCTGCACGCGAGAAACATGACGCACGTGCGCAGTAAATATTGAACGCATGTGCGGGGTGAATATTAAACGCGGGTTCTTATTCCTGACGTTTGCGGTGAGTTGGAGCTTGCGGATCGATTATGATGCGTGTAGGGGCGGCATTATGGTGGGAGATGCATTGCTGTCTGAAAGCGTTTGACTACGTGTGAAAACTCGTGGCAACGTGGCGACGGAGAGGGAGGGGTGAAAACCGTGGTAAACGTATGAACGGTTGTTGCGGTGGAGAAAAAGTAGTATGGTGAAGTATCCATCGGTGGCAAGGAATGTGCGGTAGAGTTTGTAGTCAAGTTGGGAGGGCCGAGCATAAGGGACGAAGGGATAAGAAACATGTCGGATGCGATCATACCAGGACTAATGCACTGGATCCCATTAGAACTCCGAAGCTAAGCGTGCTTAGGCGAGAGTAGTACTTGTATGGGTGACCTCCAGGGAAGTCCTCGTGTTGCATTCCCTTTTTCATTATTATTTTTGCTGCACGCGAGAAACATGATGCACGTGCGCGGTAAGTATTGAATGCATGTGCGGATTAAATATTTAACGCGATTTCTTATTTCTAACGTTTGCGGTGAGTTGCAGCTTGCGGATCAGTATTGACGCGTGTAGGGGCGGCGTTATGGTGGGAATGGCAACGCTTTCTGAAAGCGTTCGACAGCGCATGAAAACTCATGGCAACGTGGCGACGGAGAGGGAGGGGTGGAAACCGTGGTAAATGTGGGAACAGTTGTTGAGGTGGAGAGAAAGTAGTATGGTGAAGTATCCAGCGGTGGCTGGGAATGTACGGTAGAGTTTGTAGTGGAGCTGGGAGGGGCGAGCATAAGGTACGGAGGGATAAGAAACATGTCGGGTGCGATGATACCAACACTAAAGCCCCGGATCCCATCACAACTCCGAAGTTAAGCATGCTTGGGCGAGAGTAGTACTAGGATGGTTGACCTCCTGGGAAGTTCTCGTGTTGCATTCCCTTTTCTTTATTATTTTTCCTGCACGCGAGAAACATGACGCACGTGGGGGGTAAATATTAAACACGATTTCTTATTTCTGACGTTTGCGGTGAGTTGAAGCTTGCGGATCGATATTGACGCTTGTAGGGGCGGCGTTATGGTGGGAGAGGCACCGCTTTCTGAAAGCGTTCGACAGCGTGTGAAAACTCGTGGCAACGTGGCGACGGAGAGGGAGGGGTGAAAACCGTGGTAAACGTGGGAACGGTTGTTGAGGTGGAGAGAAAGTTGTATGGTGAAGTATCCAGCGGTGGCATGGAATGTACGGTAGAGTTTGTAGTGGAGCTGGGAGGGGCGAGCATAAGGGACGAGGTGATAAGAAACATGTCGGATTCGATCATAGCAGCAGTAAATCATCAGATCCCATCAGAACTCTGAAGTTAAGTGTGCTAGGGAAAGAGTAGTACTAGGATGGGTGACCTCTTGGGAAGTCCTCATGTTGCATCCCCTTTTTCATTATTATTTTGCTGCACGCGAGAAACATGACACACGTGCATGGTAAATATTGGAGGCACGTGCGGGGTAAATATTAAACGCGATTTCTTATTTCTGACTTTTGCGGTGAGTTGCATCTTGCGGATCGATATTGACGCGTGTAGGGGCGGCATTACGGTGGGTGAGGCACCGCTTTCTGAACGCGTTCGACGGCGTGTGAAAACTCGTGGAGCGTGGCGACGGAGAGGGAGGGGTCAAAACCATGGTAAATGCGGAAACAGTTGTTGAGGTGGAGAGAAAGTAGTATGGTGAAGTATCCAACGGTGGCAAGGAAGGTATGTTAGAGTTTGTAGTGGAGCTGGGAGGGGCGAGCATAAGGGACGAAGGGATAAGAAACATGATGGATGTGATAATACTAGCAGTAAAGCACAGGATCCCATAAGAACTCCAAACTTAAGTGTGCTTGGGCGAGAGTAGTACTAGGATGGGTGACCTCTTGGGAAGTTCTCGTGTGGCATTCCCTTTTTCATTATTATTTTTTCTACACGCGAGAAACATGATGCACGTGCACGGTAAATATTGAACGCACGTGCGGGGTAAATCTTAAACGTGATTTCTTATTTCTGACGTTTGCGGTGAGTTGCAGCTTGCGGACAGATATTGACGCGTGTAGGGGTGGCGTTATGGTGGGAGAGGCACCGCTTTCTGAAAGCGTTCGACTGCGTGTGAAAACTCGTGGCAACGTGGCGACGGAGAGGGAGGGGTGAAAACTGTGGGAAAGATGGGAACGGTTGTTGAGGTGGAGAAAAAGTAGTATGGTGAAGTATCCAGCGGTGGCAAGGAATGTGCGGTAGAGTTTGTAGTCAAGTTGGGAGGCCCGAGCATAAGGGACGAAGGGATAAGAAACATGTCGGATGCGATCATACCAGGACTAATGCACTGGATCCCATTAGAACTCCGAAGCTAAGCGTGCTTAGGCGAGAGTAGTACTTGTATGGGTGACCTCCAGGGAAGTCCTCGTGTTGCATTCCCTTTTTCATTATTATTTTTGCTGCACGCGAGAAACATGATGCACGTGCGCGGTAAATATTGAATGCATGTGCGGATTAAATATTTAACGCGATTTCTTATTTCTAACGTTTGCGGTGAGTTGCAGCTTGCGGATCGGTATTGACGCGTGTAGGGGCGGCGTTATGGTGGGAATGGCAACGCTTTCTGAAAGCGTTCCACAGCGCGTGAAAACTCATGGCAACGTGGCGACGGAGAGGGAGGGGTGAAAACCGTGGTAAATGTGGGAACAGTTGTTGAGGTGGAGAGAAAGTAGTATGGTGAAGTATCCAGCGGTGGCTAGGAATGTACGGTAGAGTTTGTAGTGGAGCTGGGAGGGGCGAGCATAAGGTACGGAGGGATAAGAAACATGTCGGATGCGATGATACCAACACAAAAGCACCGGATGCCATCACAACTCCGAATTTAAGCATGCTTGGGCGAGAGTAGTACTAGGATGGTTGACCTCCTGGGAAGTCCTCGTGTTGCATTCCCTTTTCTTTATTATTTTTCCTGCACGCGAGAAACATGACGCACGTGGGGGGTAAATATTAAACACGATTTCTGATTTCTGACGTTTGCGGTGAGTTGCAGCTTGCGGATCGATATTGACGTGTGTAGGGGCGGCGTTATGGTGGGAGAGGCACCGCTTTCTGAAAGCGTTCGACAGCGTGTGAAAACTCGTGGCAACGTGGCGATGGAGAGGGAGGGGTGAAAACCGTGGTAAACGTGGGAACGGTTGTTGAGGTGGAGAGAAAGTTGTATGGTGAAGTATCCAGCGGTGGCATGGAATGTACGGTAGAGTTTGTAGTGGAGCTGGGAGGGGCGAGCATAAGGGACGAGGTGATAAGAAACATGTCGGATTCGATCATAGCAGCAGTAAATCATCGGATCCCATCAGAACTCCGAAGTTAAGCATGCTTGGGCGAGAGTAGTACTAGTATGGGTGACCAACTTGGAAGTCCTCGTGTTGTAGTCCCTTTTCATTATTATTTTTGCTGCACGCGAGAAACATGACGCACGTGCACGGTAAATATTGGACGCGCATGCGGGGTAAATATTAAACACGGTTTCTTATTTGTGACGTTTGTGTTGAGTTGCAGCTTCAGATCGATATTGACGTGTGTAGGGGCGGCGTTATGGTGGGAGAGGCACCGCTTTCTGAAAGCGTTCGACGGCGTGTGAAAACTCGTGGCAACGTGGCGACGGAGAGGGAGGGGTGCAAACTGTGGTAAACATGGGAACGGTTGTTGAGGTGAAGAGAAAGTAGAATGGTGAAATATCCAGCGGTGGCAAGGAATGTATGGTAGAGTTTGTAGTGGAGCTGGGAGGGGCGAGCATAAGGGACGAAGGGATAAGAAACATGCTTGCCGCGATCATAGCAGCACTAAAGCACCGGATCCCATCAGAACTCTAAAGTTAAGCGTGCTTGGGCGACAGTAGTACTAGGATGGGTGACCTCTTGGGAAGTCCTCTTGTTGCATTCCCTTTTTCAATATTATTTTTGCTGCACACGAGAGACATGACGCATGTGCGCGGTAAATATTGAATGCACGTGCTGGGTAAATATTAAACGTGATTTCTTATTTCTGACGTTTGCGGTGAGTTGCAACTTGCGGATCGATATTGACACGTGTAGGGGCGGCGTTATGATGGGAGGGGCACCAGTTTCTGAAAGCGTTCGACGGACGCACGTGCGCGGTAAATATTGAACACACATGCTGGGTAAATATTAAACGTGATTTCTTATTTCTGACGTTTGCAGTGAGTTGCAGCTTACGGATCGATATTGATGCGTGTAGGGGCGGCGTTATGACGGGAGGGGCACCGCTTTCTGAAAGCGTTCGACGGCGTGTGAAAACTCGTGGCAATGTGGAGATGGAGAGGGAGGGGCGAAAAGCATGCTAAACGCGGGAACGGTTGTTGAGGTGGAGAGAAAGTAGTATGGTGAAGTATGCAGCGGTGGCAAGGAATGTATGGTAGAGTTTGTAGTGGAGCTGGGAGGGGTGAGCATAAGGGGCGAATGGATAAGAAACATCTCGGATGTCATCATACCCAGCACTAAAGCACCGGATCCCATCAGAACTCCGAAGTTAAGCGTGCTTGAGCGAGAAAAGTACTAGGATGTG
This sequence comes from Hordeum marinum, assembly GCA_022496015.1. NCBI lineage: Eukaryota > Viridiplantae > Streptophyta > Magnoliopsida > Poales > Poaceae > Hordeum > Hordeum marinum. The sequence goes on along the minus strand of JAAAWK010001153.1, from coordinate 625,912 downwards.
TGACCCCTTGGGAAGTCCTCGTGTTGCATTCCCTTTTTAATAATTATTTTTGCTGCACGCGAGAAACATGACGCACGTGCGCGGTAAATATTGAACGCACGTACGGGGTAAATATTAAACGTGGTTTCTTATTTCTGACGTTTGCGGTGAGTTGCAGCTTGCGCATCGATATTGATGCATGTAGGAGTGGCGTTATGGCGGGAGAGGGACCGCTTTGTGAAAGCGTTCGACGGCATGTGAAAACTCATGGCAACATGGTGACGGCGAGGGCGGGGTGAAAACCGTGGTAAACCTGGGAATGGTTGTTGAGGTGGAGAGAAAGTAGTATGGTGAAGTATCAAGTGGTGGAAAGGAATGTACGGTAGAGTTTGTAGTGGAGCTGGGAAGGGCGAGCATAACTGACGAAGGGATAAGAAATATGCCGGATGCGAACATACCAGCACTAAAGCATCGGATCCCATCGGAACTCCGAATTTAAGTGTGCTTGGGTGAGAGTAGAGTAGTACTAGGATGGGTGACCTCTTGGGAATTCCTCATGTTGCATTCCCTTTTCATTATTATTTTTGCTGCACGCGAGAAACATGATGCACGTGCGGGGTAAATATTAAACGTGATTTCTTATTTTTGCCGTTTGCGGTGAGTTGCAGCTTGCAGAACGATATTGACGCGTGTAGGGGTGGCGTTATGGTGGGAGAGGCACCGCTTTCTGAAAGCGTTCGACGGCGTGTGAAAACTCATGGCGACGTGGCGACAGAGAGGGAGGGGTGAAAACCGTGGTAGACGCGGGAACGGTTGTTGAGGTGGAGAGAAAGTAGTATTGTGAAGTATCCAGCGGTGGCAAGGAATATGTGGTAGAGTTTGTACTGGAGCTGGGAGGGGCAAGCATAAGGGGTGAAGGGATAAGAAACATCTCGGATGTGATCATACCAACACTAAAGCACCGGATCCCATCTGAACTCCGAAGTTAAGCGTGCTTGGGCGAGAGTAGTACTAGGATGGGTGACACCTTAGGAAGTCCTCGTGTTGCATTCTCGTTTTCATTACACATGGGGGGGGGGGGTAATTGACCACACGTGAGCGGTAAATATTAAACGCGGTTTCTTATTTCTCACGTTTGCGGTGAGTTGCAGCTTGCAGATCGATATTGACCCGTGTAGGGGCGGCGTTATGGTGGGAGAGGCACCACTTTCTAAAAGCGTTCGACGGCGTGTGAAAACTCATGGCGACGGAGTGGGAGGGGTGAAAACCGTGGTAAACGTGGGAACGGTTGTTGAGGTGGAGAGAAAGTAGTATGGTGAAGTATCCAGCGGTGGCAAGGAATGTATGGTAGAGTTTGTAGTGGAGCAGGGAGGGGCGAGCATAATGGACGAATGGATAAGAAACATGTCGGACGCAATCATACCAGCACTAAAGCACTGGATCCCATCGGAACTTCGAAGTTAAGCGTGCTTGGGCGAGAGTAGTACTAGGATGGTTGACCTCTTGGGAATTCCTCGTGTTGCATTCCCTTTTTCATTATTATTTTTGCTGCACGCGAGAAACATGACGCACGTGCGGGTAAATATTAAACGCAATTTCTTATTTCTGACATTTGCGGTGAGTTGGAGCTTGCAGATCGATATTGACGCGTGTAGGGGCGGCATTATGGTGGGAGAGGCACCGTTTTTTGAACGAGTTCGACGGCGTGTGAAAACTCATGGTAACATGGCGACTGAGAGGGAGGGGTGAAAACCGTGATAAACACCGCAATGGTTGTTGAGGTGGATAGAAACTAGTATGGTGAAGCATCCAGCGATGGCAAGGAATGTACGGTAGAGTTTGTAGTGGATCTAGGAGGGGCGAGGATAAGGGATGAAGGGATAAGAAACATGTGGGATGCGATAATACCAGCTCTAAAGCACCGGATCCCATCAGAACTCCGAAGTTATGCGTGCTTGGCGAGAGTAGTACTAGGATTGGTGACCTACTTGAAAGTCCTTGTGTTGCATTCCGTTTTTCATTAATATTTTTGCTGCACGCGAGAAACGTGACGCACGTGCGCGGTAAATATTGAACGCACGTGCGGGGTAAATATTAAACATGGTTTCTTATTTCTGACGTTTGCGGTGAGTTGCAGCTTGCGGATCGATAGTGACGGGTGTAGGGGCGGCGTTATGGTGGGAGAGGGACCAATTTCTGAAAGCGTTCGACGGTGGGTGAAAACTCATAGCAACGTGGCGACGGAGAGGGCAGGGTGAAAACCGTGGTAAACGTGGGAACGGTTGTTGAGGTGGAGAAAAAGTAGTATGGTGAAGTATCCAGCTGTGGCAAGGAATGTACGATAGAGTTTGTAGTGGAGCTGGGAGGGGCGAGCATAACGAACGAAGGGATAAGAAACATGTTGTATGTGATCATACCAACACTAAAGCACTCAATGCCATTAGAACTCTGAAGTTAAGCGTGCTTTGGCCAGAGTAGTACTAGGATGGGTGACCTCTTGGGAATTCCTTGTGTTGCATTCCCTTTTTCATTATTATTTTTGCTGCACGCGAGAAACATGACGCACGTGCGGGGTAAATATTAAACGCGGTTTCTTATTTCTGTCGTTTGCGGTGAGTTGCACGTCGATATTGACGTGTGTAGGGGTGGCATTATGGTCGAAGAGGCACCGCTTTCTGAAAGCGTTTGACGGTGTGTGAGAACTCATGGCAACGTGGCGACAGAGAGGGAGGGGTGAAAACCGTGGTAAACGTCAGAACGGTTGTTGAGGTGGAGAGAAAGTAGTATGGTGAAGTATCCAGCGGTGGCAAGGAATGTACGGTAGAGTTTGTAGTGGAGATGGGAGGGGCGAGCGGAAGTGACGAAGGGATAAGAAACATCTCGGATGTGATCGTAGCAGCACTAAAGCACCGGATCCCATCTGAACTCCGAAGTTAAGCGTGCTTGGGAGAGAATAGTACTAGGATGGGTGACACCTTAGGAAGTCCTCGTGTTGCATTCCCTTTTTCATTACACACATGCGCGGTAATTGAATACACGTGAGCGGTAAATATTAAACGCGGTTTCTTATTTCTCATGGTTGCGCTGAATTGCAGCTTGCGGATATTGACTCGTGTAGGGGCGGCGTTATGGTGGGAGAGGCACCACTTTCTGAAATCGTTCAGCGGCGTGTGAAAACTCATGGTGACGGAGAGGGCGGGGTGAAAACCGTGGTAAACGTGGGAACGGATGTTGAGGTGGAGATAAAGTAGTATGGTGAAGTATCCAGCGGTGGCAAGGAATGTACGGTAGAGTTTGTAGTGGAGCTGGGAGGGGCGAGCATAAAAGACGAAGGGATAAGAAACATGTCGGACGCGATCATACCAGCACTAAAGCACTAGATCCAATCGGAACTTCGAAGTTAATCGTGCTTGGGCAAGACTAGTACTAGGATGGGTGACCTCTTGGGAATTCCTCGTGTTGCATTCCCTTTTTCATTATTATTTTTGCTGCACGCGAGAAACATGACGCACATGCGGGGTAAATATGTTGGGAGACGTAGTAGTAAATCAAAATTTTCCTACGTGTCACCAAGATCTATCTATGGAGAAACCAGCAACGAGAGGGGAGAGATTGCATCTTCATACCTTTGAAGATCGCTAAGCGGAAGCGTTGCTAGAACGCGGTTGATGGAGTCGTACTCGCAGCGATTCAGATCGCGGTAGATCCGATCAAGTGCCGAACGGACGGCACCTCCGCGTTCAACACACGTGCAGCCCGGTGACGTCTCCTACGCCTTGATCCAGCAAGGAGGGAGGAGAGGTTGAGGGAGAGCTCCGGCAGCACGACGGCGTGGTGGCGGTGGAGCTGCGTGGTACTCCGACAGAGCTTCGCTAAGCGCTACGGAGAACGAGGGGAGGAGGAGGTAGGGCTGCACCAGAGAGAGAGGGAGAACCGTGTATTGTGCAGCCCCAAATACCTCCACTATATATAGGAGAGAGGGAGGAGGGGTGACTGCGCCCTAGGGTTCCACCCTAGGGGTGGCGGCAGCCACCAGATGCCATCTGGCCGGCGGCTAGGGCAAGGGAGAGGTGGGGCGCCCTAGGGTGGGCCTTAAGGCCCATCTAAGCCTAGGGTTTGCCCCCTTCCACCTTTGCCACGCCTTGGGCTGGGGTGGGAGGCGCACCAGCCCACCTAGGGGCTGGCTCCCTCCCACTCTTAGCCCACGGAACCTTCCGGGGCAGGTGGGCCCACTTGGTGGACCCCCGGAACCCTTCCGGTGGTCCCGGTACACTACCGGTGACACCCGGAACACTTACGGTAACCAAATCCTCACTTCCTATATATCAATCTTCGTCTCCGGACCATCCCGGGACTCCTCGTGATGTCCGGGATCTCATCCGGGACTCCAAACAACCTTCGGTAACCACGTACACTATTTCCCTATAACCCTAGCGTCATCGAACCTTAAGTGTGTAGACCCTACGGGTTCGGGAGACACGTAGACATGACCGAGACACCTCTCCGGCCAATAACCAACAGCGGGATCTGGATACCCATGTTGGCTCCCACGTACTCCACGATGATCTCATCGGATGAACCACGATGTCAGGGATTCAATCAATCCCGTATACAATTCCCTTTGTCTATTCGTATGGTACTTGCCCGAGATTCGATCGTCGGTATCCCCATACCTTGTTCAATCTCGTTACCGGCAAGTCTCTTTACTCGTTCCGTAATACATCATCCCGTGACTAAGTCCTTAGTCACATTGAGCTCATAATGATGATGTCTTACCGAGTGGGCCCAGAGATACCTCTCCGTCACACGGAGTGACAAATCCCAGTCTCGATTCGTGTCAACCCAACAGACACTTTCGGAGATACCCGTAGCGTACCTTTATAGCCACCCAGTTACGTTGTGACGTTTGGCACACCCAAAGCATTCCTACGGTATCCGGGAGTTACACAATCTCATGGTCTAAGGAAATGACACTTGACATTGAAAAGCTTTAGCAAACGAACTACACGATCTTGTGCTATGCTTAGGATTGGGTCTTGTCCATCACATCATTCTCCTAATGATGTGATCCCGTTATCAACGACATCCAATGTCCATGGTCATGAAACCGAGACCATCTATTGATCAACGAGCTAGCCAACTAGAGGCTCACTAGGGACACGTTGTGGTCTATGTATTCACACATGTATTACGGTTTCCGGTTAACACAATTATAGCATGAACAATAGACAATTATCATGAACTAGGAAATACAATAATAACCATTTTATTATTGCCTCTAGGGCATATTTCCAACAGTCTCCCACTTGCACTAGAGTCAATAATCTAGTTACATTGTGATGAATCGAACACCCATAGCATTCTGGTGTTGATCATGTTTTGCTCGTGAGAGAGGTTTAGTCAATGGATCTGCGACATTTAGATCCGTATGCACTTTACAAATATCTATGTCTCCCTCCTGAATGTAATCACGGATGGAGTTGAAGCGGCGCTTGATGTGTCTTGTCTTCTTGTGAAACCTGGGCTCCTTCGCAAGGGTAATAGCTCCAGTGTTGTCACAGAGTAGAGTCATCGGGCCCGACGCATTCGGAATCACTCCTAGGTCGGTGATGAACTCCTTCATCCAGACTCCCTCCTTTGCTGCTTCCGAAGCAGCTATGTACTCCGCTTGACATGTAGATGCTGCCACGACGCTTTGCTTGCTGCTGCTCCAGCTCACTGCCCCTCCATTCAAAATATACACATATCCGGTTTGCGACTTGGAGTCGTCCGGATCTATGTCGAAGCTAGCATCGACGTAACCCTTTACGACGAGCTCTTCGGCACCTCCATAAACGAGAAACATGTCCTTTGTCCTTTTCAGGTACTTCAGGATATTCTTGACCGCTGTCCAGTGTTCCGCTCCGGGATCACTTTGGTACCTCCCTACCAAACTTATGGCAAGGTTCACATCAGGTCTGGTACACAACATGGCATACATGATAGAGCCTATGGCTGAAGCATAGGGGATGGCACTCATCTCTTCTCTATCCTTTGCCGTGGTCGGGCATTGAGTCGTACTCAATCTCACACCTTGCAACACAGGCAAGAACCCCTTCTTGGACTGATCCATATTGAACTTCTTCAATATCTTTTCAAGGTATGTTCTTTGTGAAAGACCAATGAGGCGCTTTGATCTATCTCTATAGATCTTAATACCTAATATGTAAGCAGCTTCTCCAAGGTCCTTCATTGAAAAACACTTATTCAAGTAGGCCTTGATACTTTCCAAGAGTTCTATATTATTTCCCATTATCAGCATGTCATCCACATACAGTATAAGAAATGCTATAGAGCTCCCGCTCACTTTCTTGTAAATACAGGGTTCTCCATAAACCTGTACAAACCCAAACGCTTTAATCACCTCATTAAAGCGAATGTTCCAACTCCGAGATGCTTGCACCAGCCCATAGATGGAGCGCTGGAGCTTGCATACCTTGTTAGCATCTTTAGGATCGACAAAACCTTCCGGCTGCATCATATACAGTTCTTCCTTGAGGAAGCCATTAAGGAATGCCGTTTTGACGTCCATTTGCTAGATCTCATAATCATAAAATGTGGCAACTGCTAACATGATTCGGACAGACTTTAGCATCGCTACAGGTGAGAATGTCTCATCGTAGTCAACTCCTTGAACTTGTCGATAACCCTTAGCGACAAGCCGAGCTTTATAGGCGGTCACATTACCGTCTGCGTCAGTCTTCTTCTTAAAGATCCATTTATTTTCAATGGCTCGCTTATCATCAGGCAAGTCCACCAAAGTCCATACTTTGTTCTCATACATGGATCCTATCTCGGATTTCATGGCCTCAAGCCATTTGTCGGAATTCGGGCCCGCCATCGCTTCTTCATAGTTCGAAGGTTCACCGTTGTCCAACAACATGATCTCTAGGACAGGATTACCGTACCACTCTGGTGCGGAACGTGTCCTAGTGGACCTTCGAGTAGCAACTTGATCTGATGTTTCATGATCATCATCATTAACTTCCTCTCTAGCCGGTGTAGGCTCCACAGAAACAACTTCCTGTGCTGCGCTACTCTCCGGTTCGAGTGAAGGTACAATTACCTCATCAAGTTCCATTTTCCTCCCACTTACTTCTTTCGAGAGAAACTCTTTCTCGAGAAAGGATCCATTCTTGGCAACAAAGACTTTGCCTCTGGATCGTAGGTAGAAGGTATACCCAATAGTCTCTTTGGGATATCCTATGAAGACGCACTTTTCCGCTTTGGGTTCGAGCTTCTCAGGTTGAAGTTTCTTCACATAAGCATCGCAACCCCAAACTTTTAGAAACGAAAGCTTAGGTTTCTTTCCAAACCATAATTCATACGGTGTCGTCTCAACGGATTTAGACGGTGCCCTATTTAAAGTGAACGCGGCAGTCTCTAATGCATATCCCCAAAATGATAGCGGTAAGTCGGTAAGAGACATCATAGATCGCACCATATCCAATAGAGTGCGATTACGACGTTCAGACACACCATTTCGCTGAGGTGTGCCTGGCGGCGTGAGCTGTGAAACAATTCCACATTTCCTAAGGTGCGTGTCAAACTCGTGACTTAAATATTCTCCGCCACGATCAGATCGTAGGCATTTTATTTTCCTGTCACACTGATTTTTGACCTCACTCTGAAATTCCTTGAACCTTTCAAAGGTTTCAGACTTGTGTTTCATTAAGTAGACATACCCATATCTGCTCAAGTCATTAGTGAGGGTGAGAACATAACGGTAGCCACCGCGAGCCTCGACACTCATTGGACCGCATACATCGGTATGTATTATCTCCAACAAGTCAGTTGCTCGCTCCATTGTTCCGGAGAACAGAGTTTTGGTCATCTTGCCCATGAGGCATGGTTCGCATGTGTCAAATGATTCGAAATCAAGTGACTCCAAAAGTCCATCAGCATGGAGCTTCTTCATGCGTTTGACACCAATATGGCCAAGACGGCAGTGCCACATGTAAGTGGGACTATCGTTATCAACTTTACACTTTTTGGTACTCACACTATGGACATGTGTAACATCACGTTCGAGATTCATCAAAAATAAACCATTGACCAGCGGGGCATGAGCACAGAACATTTCTCTCATATAAATAGAACAACCATTATTCTCGGATTTAAAAGAGTAGCCATCTCGTATCAAGCGAGATCCAGATACAATGTTCATGCTCAAAGCTGGTACTAAATAACAATTATTAAGGTTTAAAACTAATCCCGAAGGTAGATGTAGAGGTAGCATGCCGACGGCGATCACATCGACCTTGGAACCATTCCCGACGCGCATCGTCACCTCGTCCTTTGCCAACCTTCGCTTATTCCGCAGCTCCTGCTTGGAGTTACAAATGTGAGCAACTACACCGGTATCAAATACCCAGGAGCTACTACGAGCGCTGGTTAGGTACACATCAATAACAAGTATATCACATATACCTTTAACGTTGCCGACCTTCTTATCCGCTAAGTACCTGGGGCAGTTCCGCTTCCAGTGACCGGTACCCTTACAATAGAAACACTCAGTCTCAGGCTTGGGTCCATTCTTGTTCTTCTTCTTCCCGGCAACTTGCTTACCGGGCGCGGCAACAGCTTTGCCGTCCTTCTTAAAGTTCTTCTTACCCTTGCCTTTCTTGAAACTAGTGGTCTTGTTTACCATCAACACTTGATGCTCCTTTCTGATCTCGACCTCTGCTGATTTCAGCATCGAGTACAACTCAGGAATGGACTTCTCCATCCCCTGCATGTTGTAGTTCATCACAAAGCTTTTGTAGCTAGGTGGAAGTGACTGGAGGATTCTGTCAATGACTGAGTCATCCGGGAGATTAACTCCCAGCTGAGTCAAGCGGTTGTGAAGCCCAGACATCTTGAGGATGTGCTCACTAACAGAACTGTTCTCCTCCATCTTACAGCTGAAGAACTTGTCAGAGATGTCATATCTCTCGACTCGGGCATGAGCTTGGAAAACCAGTTTCAGCTCTTGGAACATCTCATATGCTCCGTGTTGCTCAAAACGCTTTTGGAGCCCCGATTCTAAACGGTAAAGCATGCCGCACTGAACAAGGGAGTAATCATCGCAGTGCGACTGCCAAGCGTTTGTAACGTCTTGGTCCGCTGGGAGAATGGGTGGGTCACCTAGCGGTGCATCAAGGACATACAATCTCTTGGAAGCTATGAGGATGATCCTCAAGCCACGGACCCAGTCCGTATAGTTGCTTCCATCATCTTTCAGCTTGGTTTTCTCTAGGAACGCGTTGAAATTGAGGTTGACATTTGCGTTGGCCATTGGATCTACAATATAGACATTAAAGGCAATTTTAGACTAAGTTCATGATAATCGAGTTCACATAATCAAATTATTCAATGAACTCCCACTCAGATAGACATCTCTCTAGTCATCTAAGTGACACATGATCCATGTCAACTAGCCCGTGTCCGATCATCACGTGAGACGGACTAGTCATCCATGGTGAACGTCTCCATGTTGATCGTATCTTCTATACGACTCATGTTCGACCTTTAGGTCTTCCGTGTTCCGAGGCCATGTCTGTACATGCTAGGCTCGTCAAGTCAACCTAAGTGTTTCGCGTGTGTAAATCTGGCTTACACCCGTTGTATGCGAACGTTAGAACCTATCACACCCGATCATCACGTGGTGCTTCGGAACAACGATCCTTAGCAACGGTGCACAGTTAGGGTGAACACTTCTCTTGAAATTTTATTGAGAGATCATCTTATTTACTACCGTCGTTTTAAGCAAATAAGATGTAAACATGATAAACATCACATGCAATCAATATAGTGACATGATATGGCCAATATCATCTTGCTCCTATGATCTCCATCTTCGGGGCACCATGATCATCATTGTCACCGGCACGACACCATGATCTCCATCATCATGATCTCCATCATTGTGTCTTCATGAGGTTGTCTCGCCAACTATTACTTCTACTGCTATGGCTAACGCTTAGCAATAAAGTAAAGTAATTACATGGCGTTTGTGATTGACTCGCAGGTCATACAATAAATAAGACAACTCCTATGGCTCCTGCCGGTTGTCATAGTCATCGACATGCAAGTCGTGAACCCTATTACAAGAACATGATCAATCTCATACATCACAATGCATCACATCACATCCTTCTGGCCATATCACATCACAAGGCATATGCTGCAAAAACAAGTTAGACGTCCTCTAATTTGTAGTTGCAAGTATTTACGTGGTTGCTATAGGTTTCTAGCAAGAACGTTTCTTACCTACGCCAAAACCACAACGTGATATGCCAATTGCTATTTACCCTTCATAAGGACCCTTTTCATCGAATCCAATCCGACTAAGGTGGGAGAGACAGACACCCGCTAGCCACCTTATGCAACTGGTGCATGTCAGGCGGTGGAACCGGTCTCACGTAAGCGTACGTGTAAGGTTGGTCCGGGCCGCTTCATCCCACAATACCGTCGAATCAAGATAAGACTAGTAACGGCAAGCATATTAACAAAATCGACGCCCACAACTGCTTTGTGTTCTACTCGTGCATAGATTCTACGCATAGACCTAGCTCATGATGCCACTGTTGGGAGACGTAGTAGTAAATCAAAATTTTCCTACGTGTCACCAAGATCTATCTATGGAGAAACCAGCAACGAGAGGGGAGAGATTGCATCTTCATACCTTTGAAGATCGCTAAGCGGAAGCGTTGCTAGAACGCGGTTGATGGAGTCGTACTCGCAGCGATTCAGATCGCGGTAGATCCGATCAAGTGCCGAACGGACGGCACCTCCGCGTTCAACACACGTGCAGCCCGGTGACGTCTCCTACGCCTTGATCCAGCAAGGAGGGAGGAGAGGTTGAGGGAGAGCTCTGGCAGCACGACGGCGTGGTGGCGGTGGAGCTGCGTGGTACTCCGACAGAGCTTCGCTAAGCGCTACGGAGAACGAGGGGAGGAGGAGGTAGGGCTGCACCAGAGAGAGAGGGAGAACCGTGTATTGTGCAGCCCCAAATACCTCCACTATATATAGGAGAGAGGGAGGAGGGGTGGCTGCGCCCTAGGGTTCCACCCTAGGGGTGGCGGCAGCCACCAGATGCCATCTGGCCGGCGGCTAGGGCAAGGGAGAGGTGGGGCGCCCTAGGGTGGGCCTTAAGGCCCATCTAAGCCTAGGGTTTGCCCCCTTCCACCTTTTCCACGCCTTGGGCTGGGGTGGGAGGCGCACCAGCCCACCTAGGGGCTGGCTCCCTCCCACTCTTAGCCCTTGGAACCTTCCGGGGCAGGTGGGCCCACTTGGTGGACCCCCGGAACCCTTCCGGTGGTCCCGGTACACTACCGGTGACACCCGGAACACTTCCGGTAACCAAATACTCACTTCCTATATATCAATCTTCGTCTCCGGACCATTCTGGGACTCCTCGTGATGTCCGGGATCTCATCCGGGACTCCGAACAACCTTCGGTAACCACGTACACTATTTCCCTATAACCCTAGCGTCATCGAACCTTAAGTGTGTAGACCCTACGGGTTCGGGAGACACGTAGACATGACCGAGACACCTCTCCGGCCAATAACCAACAGCGGGATCTGGATACCCATGTTGGCTCCCACGTACTCCACGATGATCTCATTGGATGAACCACGATGTCAGGGATTCAATCAATCCCATATACAATTCCCTTTGTCGATCGGTATGGTACTTGCCCGAGATTCGATCGTCGGTATCCCCATACCTTGTTCAATCTCGTTACCGGCAAGTCTCTTTACTCATTCCGTAATACATCATCCCGTGACTAAGTCCTTAGTCACATTGAGCTCATAATGATGATGTCTTACCGAGTGGGCCCAGAGATACCTCTCCGTCACACGGAGTGACAAATCCCAGTCTCGATTCGTGTCAACCCAACAGACACTTTCGGAGATACCCGTAGCGTACCTTTATAGCCACCCAGTTACGTTGTGACGTTTGGCACACCCAAAGCATTCCTACGGTATCCGGGAGTTACACAATCTCATGGTCTAAGGAAATGACACTTGACATTGAAAAGCTTTAGCAAACGAACTACATGATCTTGTGCTATGCTTAGGATTGGGTCTTGTCCATCACATCATTCTCCTAATGATGTGATCCCGTTATCAACAACATCCAATGTCCATGGTCATGAAACCAAGACCATCTATTGATCAACGAGCTAGCCAACTAGAGGCTCACTAGGGACACGTTGTGGTCTATGTATTCACACATGTATTACGGTTTCCGGTTAACACAATTATAGCATGAACAATAGACAATTATCATGAACTAGGAAATACAATAATAACCATTTTATTATTGCCTCTAGGGCATATTTCCAACAAAATATTAAACGCGGTTTCTTATTTCTGATGTTTGCGGTGAGTTGCAGCTTGCAGATCGATATTGACGCGTGTAGGGGCGGCGTTATGGTGGGAGAGGCACCGCTTTCTGAAAGCATTCAACGGCGTGTGAGAACTCATGGCAATGTGGTGACAGAGAGGGAGGGGTGAAAACCGTGGTAAATGCCGGAACGGTTGTTGAGGTGGAGAGAAAGTAGTATTGTGAAGTATCCAATGGTGGCAAGGAATGAACGGTAGAGTTTGTAGTGGAGCTGGGAGGGGCGAGCATCAGGGTCAAAGGGATATGAAACATTTCGGATGTGATCATACCAGCACTAAAGCACCGGATCCCATCTGAACTCCGAAGTTAAGCGTGCTTGGGAGAGAGTAGTACTAGGATGAGTGACCCCTTGGGAAGTCCTGGTGTTGCATACCATTTTTCATTACGCACGTGCGCGGTAATTGAACACACGTGAGCGGTAAATATTAAACGTGGTTTCTTATTTCTCACGTTTGCGGTGAGTTGCAGCTTGCGGATCGATATTGACTCATGTAGGGGCGGCGTTATGGTGGAAGAGGCACCACTTTCTGAAAGCGTTCGACGGCGTGTGAAAACTCATGGCGACGGAGAGAAAGTAGTATGATGAAGTATCGAGTGGTCGCAAGGAACGTACGGTAGAGTTTGTAGTGGAGCTGGGAGGGGCAAGCTTACGGGACGAAGGGATAAGAAATATGTGGGATGCGATCGTGCCAGCACTAAAGCACCGGATCCCATCAGAACTCTGAAGTTAAGCGTGCTTGGTCGAGAGTAGTACTAGGATGGGTGACCTCTTGGGAAGTCCTCGTGTTGCATTCCCTTTTTCATTATTATTTTTGCTGCACACGAGAAAGATGACACACTTGCGCGGTAAATATTGAACGCACGTGCGGGGTAAATATTAAACACGATTTCTTATTTCTGACGTGTACGGTGAGTTGCAGCTTGCGGATCGATATTGACGCGTGTAGGGGCGGAGTTATGGTGGTAGAGGCACCGCTTTCTGAAAGCATTCGACGGCGTGTGAAAACTCATGGCAACATGGCGACAGAGAGGGAGGGGTGAAAACCGTGGCAAACGCTAGAACGGTTGTTGAGTTGGAGAGAAAGTAGTAATGTGAAGTATCCAGCGGCGGCAAGGAATGTACGGTACAGTTTGTAGTGGAGCTAGGAGGGGCGAGCATAAGGGACGAAGGGATAAGAAACATGTAGGATGCGATCATACGAGCACTAAAGCACCAGATCCCATCAGAACTCCGAAGTTAAGCGTGCTTGGGCGAGAGTAGTACTAGGATGGGTGACCTACTTGAAAGTCCTCGTGTTGCATTCCCTTTTTCATTATTATTTTTGCCGCACGCGAGAAACATGACGCACATGTGCGGTAAATATTGAACTCACGTGCAGGGTAAATATTGAACGTCGTTTCTTATTTCTGACGTTTGGGGTGAGTTGCATCTTGCGGATCGATATTAACGCGTGTAGGGGCGGCGTTATGCTGGGAGAGGGACCGATTTCTGAAAGCGTTCGACGGTATGTGAAAACTCATGGCAACGTGGCGACAGAGAGGTAGGGGTGAAAAACGTGGTAAATGTGGGAACGGTTGTAGAGGTGGAGATAAAGTAGTATGGTGAAGTATCAAGCGGTGGCAAGGATTGTACGGTAGAGTTTGTAGTGGAGTTGGGAGGGGCGAGCATAAGGGACGAAGGGATAAGAAACACGTCGGATGCGATCATACCAGCACTAAAGCATCGGATCCCATTAGAACTCCAAAGTTAAGCGTGCTTGGGCGAGAGTAGTACTAGGATGGGTGACCTCTTGGAAATTCCTCGTGTTGCATTCCCTTTTTCATTATTATTTTTGCTGCACGCGAGAAACATTACGCGCGTGCGGGGTAAATATTAAACGCGGTTTCTTATTCTTGACGTTTGCGGTGAGTTGCAGCTTGTAGATCGATATTGACGCGTGTAGGGGCGGCGTCATGGTGGGAGAGGCACCGCTTCCTGAAAGCGTTCAATGGCGTGTGAAAACTCATGGCAACGTGGCTACAGAGAGGGAGGGGTGAAAACCGTGGTAAACGCGGGAACGGTTGTTGAGGTGGAGAGAAAGTAGTAATGTGAAGTATCCAGCGGTGGCAAGGAATGTACGGTAGAGTTTGTAGTGGAGCTGGGAGGGGCGAGCATAAGGGACGAAGGGATAAGAAACATCTCGGATGTGATCATACAAGCACTCAAGCACCGGATCCCATCTGAACTCCGAAGTTAAGCGTGCTTGGGCGAGGGGTAGTATTAGGATGGGTGACCCCTTGGGAAGTCCTTGTGTTGCATTCTCTTTATCATTATTACTTTTGCTGCACGCGAGAAACATGACGCGCGTACGGGGTAAATATTAAACACGGTTTCTTATTTCTGACGTTTGCGGTGAGTTGAAGCTTGCAGATCGATATTGACGCGTGTACGGGGGGCGTTACGGTGGGAGAGGCACCGCTTTCTGAAAGCATTCGATGGCGTGTGAAAACTCATGGCAACGGGGCGACAGAGAGGGAGGGGTGAAAACCGTGGTAAACGTGGGAACGGTTGTTGAGGTGGAGAGAAAGTAGTAATGTGAAGTATCCAGCGGTGGCAAGGAATGTACGGTAGAGTTTGTAGTGGAGCTGGGAGGGGCGAGCATAAGGGACGAAGGGATAAGAAACATCTCGGATGTGATCATACTGGCACTAAAGCACCGGATCCCATCTGAACTTCGAAGTTAAGCGTGCTTGGGTGAGAGTAGTACTAGGATGGGTGACCCCTTGGGAATTACTCGTGTTGCATTCCCTTTCTCATTACGCACGTGCGTGATAATTGAACACGCGTGAGCGGTAAATATTAAACGCGGTTTTGTTATTTCTCACGTTTGCAATGAGTTGCAGCTTGCGGATCGATATTGACTCGTGTAGGGGCGGCGTTATGGTGGGAGAGGCAGCACTTTCTGAAAGCATTCGATGGCGTGGGAAAACTCATACCGACGGAGAGGGAGGGGTGAAAACCATGGTAAATGTGGGAATAGTTGTTGAGGTGGAGAGAAAGTAGTATGGTGAAGTATCCAGCGGTGGCAAGGAATGTACGGTAGAGTTTTTAGTGGAGCTAGGAGGGGCGAGCATAAGGGACGAAGGGATAAGAAACATGTGGGATGCGATCATACCAACACTAAAGCACCGGATCCCATCAGAACTCCGAAGTTAAGCATGCTTGGTCAAGAGTAGTACTAGGATGGGTGACCTCTTGGGAAGTCCTCGTGTTGCATTCCCTTTTTCATTATTATTTTTGCTGCACACGAGAAAGATAACGCACTTGCGCAGTAAATACTGAACGCATGTGTGGGGTAAATATTAAACGCGATTTCTTATTTCTGACGTTTGCGGTGAGTTGCAGCTTGCGCATCGATATTGACGCGTGTAGGGGCGGCGTTATGGTGGGAGAGGCACCGCTTTCTGAAAACGTTCGATGGCGTGTGAAAACTCATGGCAACGTGGTGACAGAGAGGGAGGGGTGAAAACCGTGGTAAACGTGGGAACGGTTGTTGAGGTGGAGATAAAGTAGTATGGTGAAGTATCCGACAGTGGCAAGGAATGTACGGTAGAGCTTGTAGTGGCGCCGGGAGGGGCGAGCATAAGGGACGAAGGGATAAGAAACATGTCGGATGCGATCATACCAGCAGTAAAGCATCGGATCCCATTAGAACTCCGAAGTTAAGCGTGCTTGGGCGAGAGTAGTACTAGGATGGTTGACCTCCTTGGAAGTCCTCGTGTTGCATTCCCTTTTTCATTATTATTTTGGCTGCACGCCAGAAACATGACGCACGTGCGCGGTAAATATTGAATGCAAGTGGGGGTAAATATAAACCGTGATTTCTTATTTCTGACATTTGCGGTGAGTTGCAGCTTGCAGATCGATATTAACGCGTGTAGGGGCGGCGTTATGGTGGGAGAGGCACCACTTTCTGAAAGTGTTCGACGGCATGTGAAAACTCATGGCAACATGGTGACGGAGAGGGAGGGGTGAAAACCATGGTAAACGTGGGAACGATTGTTGAGGTGGAGAGAAATTAGTATGGTGAAGTATCCAGCGTTGGCAAAGAATGTAAGGTAGAGTTTGTAGCGGATCTGGGAGGGGCGAGCATAAGGGATGAAGGGATAAGAAACAAGTCGGATCCGATCATACCAGTAATAAAGCACCGGATCCCATCAGAACTTCGAAGTTAAGCGTGCTTAGGCAAGAGTAGTACTAGGATGGGTGACCTCATCGGAAGTCCTCGTGTTGCATTCCCTTTTTCATTATTATTTTTGCTGCACGCGAGAAACATGACGCACGTGCGCGGTAAATATTGAACGTACATGCGGGGTAAATATTAAAGGCGATTTCCTATTTCTGACGTTTGCGGTGAGTTGCAGCTTGTAGATCAATATTGACGCGTGTCGGGGCGGCATTATGCTGGGAGAGGCACCGCTTTCTGAAAGTGTTCGATGGCGTGTGAAAACTCGTGGCAACGTGGCGACGGAGAGGGAGAGTTGAAAATCGAGGTAAACGTGGGAACGGTTGTTGAGGTGGAGATAAAGTAGTATGGTGAAGTATCGAACGGTGGCAAGGAATGTACGGTAGAGTTTGTAGTGGAGCTGGGAGGGGAGAGCATAAGGGACGAAGGGATAAGAAACATGTTGGATGCGATCATACCAGCACCAAAGCACCAGATCGCATCAGAACTCTGAAGTTAAGCATGCGTGGGCAAGAATAGTACTAGGATGGGTGACCCCCTGGGAAGTCCTCGTGTTGCATTCCCTTTTTCATTATTATTTTTTCTACACGTGAGAAACATGACGCACGTGTGCGGTGAATATTGAATGCATGTGCGGGGTAAATATTAAACGCGGTTTCTTATTTCTGACGTTTGCGGTGAGTTGCAGCTTGCGGATCGATATTGACGCGTGTATGGGCGGAGTTATGGTGGGAGAGGCACCACTTTCTTAAAGCGCTCGACGGAGTGTGAAAACTCATGGCAACGTGGCGACGGAGAGGGGGCTGAAAACCGTGGTAAACGTGGGAACGGTTGTTGAGGTGGAGAGAAAGTAGTATGGTGAAGTATCCAGCGGTGGCAAGGAATGTACGGTAGAGTTTGTAGTGGAGCTGGGAGGGGCGAGCATAAGGGACGAAGGGATAAGAAACATGTCGAATGTGATCATACCAACAGTAACGCGCTGGATCCTATCAGAACTTCGAACTTAAGCGTGCTTGGGCGAGAGTAGTAGTAGGATGGGTGACCTCCTGGGAAGTCCTCGTGTTGCATTCCCTTTTACATTATTATTTTTGCTGCATGCGAGAAACATGATGCGTGCGGGGTAAATATTAAACGCTATTTCTTATTTCTGACGTTTGCGGTGAGTTGCAACTTGCGAATTGATATTGACGCGTGTAGGGGTGGCGTTATGGTTGGAGAGGCATCGCTTTTGGAAAGTGTTCGACGGCGTGTGAAAACTCGTGGAAATGGGGAGACGGAGAGAGAGGGGTGAAAACCGTGGTAAACTTGGGAACGGTTGTTGAGGTGGAGAGAAAGTAGTATGGTGAAGTATCCAGCGGTGCAAGGAATGTACGATAGAGTTTGTAGTGGAGTTGGGAGGGGCGAGCATAAGGGACGAAGGGATAAGAAACATGTTGGATGTGATCATACCAGCACTAAAGCATTGAATCTCATCAGAACTCCGAAGTTAAGCATGTTTGGCCGAGAGTAGTACTAGGATGGGTGACCTCCTGGGAAGTCCTCATGTTGCATTCCCTTTTTCATTATTAGTTTAGCTGCACGCAAGAAACATGTCACACGTGCGCTGTAAATATTGAACGCACGTGCGGGGTAAATATTAAACGTGATATCTTATTTCTGACGTTTGCGGTGAGTTGCAGCTTGCGGATCAATATTGACACGTCTAGGGGCGGCGTTATGGTGGGAGAGGCACCGCTTTCTGAAAGAGTTCGTCGGCGTGTGAAAACTCGTGGCAACGTGGCGACGGAGAGGGAGGGGTGAAAACCGTGGTAAACGTGGGAACAGTTGTTAAAGTAGAGAGAAAGTGGTATGGTGTAGTATCCAGCGATGGGAAGGAATGTACGGTAGAGTTTGTAGTGTAGCTGGGAGGGGCGAGCATAAGGGACGAAGGGTTAAGAAACATGTAGGATGCGATCATACCAGCACTAAAGCACCGGATCCGATCAGAACTCCGAAGTTAAGCCATCAGAACTCCGAAGTTCAGCGTGCTTGAACGAGAGTAGTACTAGAATGGGTGACCTCCTTGGAAGTCCTCGTGTTGCATTCCCTTTTTCATTATTATTTTTGCTGCACGCGAGAAACATGACGCACGTGCGCGGTAAATATTGAATGCACGTGCGGGGTAAATATTAAATGCGCTTTCTTATTTGTAACGTTTGCGGTGAGTTGCAGCTTGCGGATCGATATTGACGCGTTCAGGGGCGGCGTTATGGTGGGAGAGGCAACGCTTTCTGAAAGCGTTCGACGACGTGTGAAAACTCATGGCAACATGGCGACGGAAAGGGAGGGGTGAAAACCGTGGTAAACGTGGGAACGGTCGTTGAGGTGGAGAGAAAGTAGTATGGTGAAGTATCCAATGGTGGCAAGGAATGTACGGTAGAGTTTGTAGTGGAGCTGGGAGGGGCGATCCTAAGGGACGAAGGGATAAGAAACACGCGGAATGCGTTCATACCAGCACTAAAGCACCGGATCCCGTTAGAACTCCAAAGTTAAGAGTGCTTAGGCGAGAGTAGTACTAGGATGGGTGACCTCCTGGGAAGTCCTCATGTAGCATTCCCTTTTTCATTATTATTTTGTTGCACGCGGTAAATATTGAACGCACGTGCGGGGTAAATATTAAACGGGATTTCTTATTTCTGACGTTTGCGTGAGTTGCAGCTTGTGGATCGATATTGACGCGTGTAGGGGTGGCATTATGGTGGGAGAGGCACTGCTTTCTGAAAGCATTCGATGACGTGTGAAAACTCGTGGCAACGTGGCGTCGGAGAGGGAGGGGTGAATGTTGTGGTAAACGTGGGAACGGTTGTTGAGGTGGAGAGAAAGTAGTATGGTGAAGTATCCAGCGGTGGCAAGGAATGTACGGTAGAGTTTGTAGTGGAGCTGGGAGAGGCGAGCATAAGGGACGAAGGGATAAGAAGCATGTCGGATGTGATTATACTAGCACTAAAGCACCCGATCCAATCAGAACCCCAAAATTAACCGTTCTTGGGCGAGAGTGGTACTAGGATGGGTGACCTCCTGGGAAGTCCTCGTGTTGCATTCCCTTTTTCATTATTATTTTTGCTGCACACGAGAAACTTGACGCACATGCTGTTTGAAATATGCCCTAGAGGCAATAATAAAATGGTTATTATTATATTTCCTTGTTCATGATAATTGTCTATTGTTCATGCTATAAATGTATTAATCGGAAACCGTAATGCATGTGTGAATACATAGACCACAACATGTCCCTAGTTAGCCTCTAGTTGGCTAGCTCGTTGATCAATAGATGGTCACGGTTTCATGACCATGGACATTGTATGTCATTGATAACGGGATCACATCATTAGGAGAATGAAGTGATGGACAAGACCCAATCCTAAGCATAGCACAGGATCATGTAGTTCATCTGCTAAAGCTTTTCCAATGTCAAGTATCGTTTCCTTAGACCATGAGATTGTGCAACTCCCGGATACCGTAGGAATACTTTGGGTGTGCCAAACGTCACAACGTAACTGGGTGGCTATAAAGGTATACTACGGGTATCTCCGAAAGTATCTGTTGGGTAGGCACGAAACGAGACTAGGATTTGTCACTCCATGTGACGGAGAGGTACCTCTTGTCCCACTCGCTAAGACATCATCATAATGAGCTCAAGGAGTTAGCCACGGGATGATTTATTACGGAACGAGTAAAGAGACTTGCCGGTAACGAGATTGAACAAGGTATAGGGATACCGACGATCGAATCTCGGGCAAGTAACATACCGATGGACAAAGGGAATTGTATACGGGATTGATTGAATCCCCGACATCGTGGTTCATCCAATGAGATCATCGTGGAGAATGTGGGAGCCAACATGGGTATCCAGATCCCGCTATTGGTTATTGACCGGAGAGGTGTCTCGGTCATGTCTACGTGTCTCCCGAACCCATAGGGTCTACACACTTAAGGTTTGATGACGCTAGGGTTATAGGGAAATAGTGTACGTGGTTACCGAAGGTTGTTTGGAGTCCCAGATGAGATCCCGGATGTCCCGAGGAGTTCTGGAATGGTCCGCAGGTAAATATTCATATATAAGAAGTGAGGTTTTGGTCACCGGAAGTGTTTCGGGCATTACCGGTAACGTACCAGGGCCACCGGATGGGTTCTAGGGGTCCACCAAGTGGGGCCACCAGCACCCGAGGTATGCGTGGTCCAAAGGTGGAAGGGAACCAGCCCCTAGGTGGGCTGGTGCGCCTCCCACCAAGGCCCAAGGCGCAGCAAGGTGGGAAGCGGGGCAAACCCTAGTGTAGATGGGCCCTAAGGCCCACCCTAGGACGCCTTCCCTTCTCTCCCTCTCTAGACGCCGCCCAGATCCCATCTGGGGATGCCGCCAGCTCTAGGGTGGGAACCCTAGGGGCTGTGCCCTCCCTCCTCCTCCTCCTATATATAGTGGAGCCCTTGGGGCAGCCGGAGACACGCATCTCTCTCTCCCTCGGCGCAGCCCTACTCTTCCTACTCCTTCTTCTCTGTAGTGCTTAGCGAAGCTCTGCCGAAGTACCACGCAGCTCCACCATCATCACGCCGTTGTGCTGCCGGAGCTCTCCCTCAACCTCTCCTTCCTCCTTGCTGGATCAAGGCATAGGAGACGTCATCGGGCTGCACGTGTGTTGAACGCAGAGGCGTCGTTGTTCGGCGCTAAGATCGGAATCCACCACAATCTGTATCGCTGCGAGTACGACTCCACCAACCGCATTCTTGTAATGCTTCTGCTTTGCGATATTCAAAGGTATGAAGATGCACTCCCCCTTTTCTCGTTGCTGGTTTCTCCATAGATTGATCTTGGTGACACGTAGGAATTTTTTTGATTTACTACTACGTCTCCCAACAGTGGCATCATGAGCTAGGTCTATGTGTAGAATCTATGCACGAGTAGAACACAAGTTGTTGTGGGCGTCGATCTTGTTAACTTGCTTGCCATTACTAGTCTATCTTGATTCGGCGGTATTGTGGGATGAAGCGGCCCGGACCGACTTTACACGTATGCTTACGTGAGACTGGTTCCACCGCCTCACATGCACTTATTGCATAAGGTGGCTAGCGGGTGTCTCTCTTTCCCACATTAGTCGGATTGGATTCAATGAAAAGGGTCCTAATGAAGGGTAAATAGCAATTGGCATATCACGTTCTGGTTTTGGCGTAGGTAAGAAACGTTGTTGCTAGAAACCTATAGCAGCCACGTAAAAACTTGCAACTACAAATTAGAGGACATCTAACTTGTTTTTGCAGCATATGCCTTGTGATGTGATATGGCCAAAGGATGTGATGTGATGCATTGTGATGCATTTTGATGTATGAGATTGATCATGTTCTTGTAATAGGATTCACGACTTGCATGTCGATGAGTATGACAACTGGCAGGAGCCATAGGAGTTGTCTTATTTTATTGCATGACATGCGTGTCAATCATAAACACCATGTAATTACTTTACTTTATTGCTAATCGTTAGCCATAGTTGTAGAAGTAATAGTTGGCGAGACGACTTCATGAATACATAATGATGGAGATCATGGTGTCGTGCCGGTGACAATGATGATCATGGTGCCCCGAAGATGGAGATCAAAGGAGCAAGATGATATTGGCCATATCATGTCACTATATTGATTGCATGTGGTGTTTATCATGTTTACATCTTATTTTCTTAGAACGATGGTAGCTTAATAAGATGATCTCTCACTAAAATTTCAAGAAATGTGTTCACTCTAACTGTGCACCGTCGCTAAGGATCGTTGTTCCGAAGCACCACGGGATGATTGGGTGTGATAGGTTCTAACATTCGCATACAACGGGTGTAAGCCAGATTAACATAAGCAATACACTTAGGTTGACTTGACGAGCCTAGCATGTACAGACATGGCCTCAGAACACGGAAGACCGAAAGGTCGAACATGAGTCATATAGAAGATACGATCAACATGGAGATGTTCACCATTGATGACTAGTCCGTCTCACGTGATGATCGGACACGGGCTAGTTGACGTGGATCATGTGTCACTTGGATGACTAGATAGATGTCTATCTAAGTGGGAGTTCATCAAATAATTTCATTATGTGAACTTAATTATCATGAACTTAGTCTAAAAGTGTCTTTGCAAATTATGTTGTAGATAGCTCATGCTATAGCTCCCCTGTCTTATTGATACGTTCCTAGAGAAAAGTAAGTTGAAAGATGATGGTAGCAATAATGCGGGTTGGGTCTGTGATCTGAGGATTGTCCTCATTGCTGCACAAAAGGCTTGTGTCCTTGATGCACCTCTCAGTGCACCACTCCCTCAAGCGTTGTCTGTAGATGTTGTGAACATCTGACATGCACTTTACGATGTCTACTTGATAGTTCAGTGCGTCATGGATTACGGCTTAGAATTGAAGCTTCAAAACGTTTTGAACGTCACGGAACATATGAGATGTTCTAAGAGCTGAGATTGGGATCTCAGGTTCATGCCTGTGTTGAGAGGTATGAGACCTCCAACAAGATTCTTTGCCGGCAGGATAAAAGAGAATAGCTCAATCGGTGAGCATGCGCTCAGATTGTCTGGGTGCTACAATCACTTGAATCGAGTGGGAGTTCATCTTCCAGATAAGATAGTGATTAATACAGTTCTCCAAATCACTGACACCAAGCTACTGGAGCTTCGTGATGAACTATAAAATGCCAAGGATGGAGATAATGATCCCTGAGCTATTCGCGTAGTTTGACACCGTGAAGGTAGAAATCAAGAAGGAGCATCAAGTGTTGATGGTTAAGTGAAAACCACTAGTTTCAAGAAGGGCAAGGGCAAGAAGGGGAAAACTTCAGGAATGACAAGCCAGTTGCCGCTCTAGTGAAGAAACCCAAGGTTGAGCCCAAACCCGAGACCATGTGCTTCTATTATGAGGAGAACGGTCGCTGAAGCGGAACAACCCTAGATACTTGGTAGATAAGAAGGCTAGCAATGTCGAGAGAAGTATATTTGATATACGTGTTATGGATATTGGAAATATGCCCTAGAGGCAATAATAAATTGGTTATTATCATATTTCCTTGTTCATGATAATCGTTTATTATCCATGCTATAATTGTATTGATCGGAAACTTAGATACATGTGTGGATACATAGACAACACCATGCCCCTAGTATGCCTCTAATAGACTAGCTCGTTGATCAAATATGGTCAAGGTTTCCTAGCCATGGACATGAGATGTCATTTGATAACGGGATCACATCATTAGGAGAATGATGTGACGGACAAGACCCAAACTATAAACATAGCATATGATCGTGTCAGTTTATTGCTACTGTTTTCTGCATGTCAAGTATCTGTTCCTATGAACATGAGATCATGCAACTCACTGACACCGGAGGAGTACCTTGTGTGTATCAAATGTCGCAACGTAACTGGGTGCTATAAAGCTGCTCTACAGGTATCTTCGAGGGTGTCTGTTGGGTTGGCATGGATCAAGACTGGGATTTGTTACTCCATGTGACGGAGAGGTATCTCAGGGCCCACTCAGTAATACAATATCACAACAAGCCTGGCAAGCAATGTGACTAAGTGTTAGTCATGGGATCTTGTATTACGGAATGAGTAAAGAGACTTGCCGGTAACAAGGTTGAACTAGGTATGGAGATACCGACGATCGAATCTCGGGCAAGTAACATACCGAAGAACAAAGGGCACATCATGCGGGATTAACTAAATCGTTGACATAGAGGTTCGACCGATAAAGATCTTCGTAGAATATGTAGGAACCAATATGGGCATCCAGGTCCAGCTATTGGTTATTGATTGTAGAGGTGTCTCGGTCATTTCTACATAGTTCTCGAACCCGCAGGGTCTGCACACTTAAGGTTCAGTGACGTTTCGGTAGTATAGAGTTATGTATGGTGGTGACCGAAGGTTGTTTGGAGTCCGGATGATATTCCGGACGTCACAAGGAGCTCCAGAATGGTCCGGAGGTAAATATTGATATATAGGAAGTCCTGTTTTCGTTGCCGGAAAAGTTTTGGGCTCATCGGTAATGTACCGGGAGTGCCGGTAGTGTACCCGGGAACCATCAGGAGGGGTATTTCGACGCAAGAGTCTACATGGGCTGTGGGAGAAGCTTTACCAGCCCTCTCCGCTCCCTCTTGTTGGATCAAGAAGGCAGAGATCATCATCAAGCTGTACGTTTGCTGAACGCGGAGGTGCCGTCCGTTCGGCGCTAGATCGGAAGGACCGTGATCAACATCGCGAGACGGATTGTGATGAGATCGTGGGATGGATCGTGATGAGTTCGCGGGACGGATCGTTATGAGATCATGGGATGCTCGACGATTTGGATCACGAAGACGTTTGACTACAGCAACCGCATTTCTTAACACTTCCCGCTTAGCGATCTAGAAGGGTATGTAGATCCACTCTCCCTCTCGTAGATGCTCATCACCATGGATAGATCTTGCGTGTGCGTAGGAAATTTTTTGTTTCCCATGCAACGTTCCCCAACAGTGGCATCATGAGCTAGGTCTATGTGTAGATGAGATCTCGAGTAGAACACAAAGAGTTTGTGGGCTTTGATGCTTAGATTGCTTCCAACCTTGGTCGTGTTTTGGTTCAGCGGTATTGTAGGATGAAGCGGCCTGGACCAACATTACTCGTATGCTTACGAGAGACCGGTTCCCTCAACTGCAACTTGTTGTATAGATGGCTGGCGGGTGTCGGTTTCTCCTACTTTAGTTGGATCGGATTCGACAAAGGCGGTCCTTGAGAAGGTTGAAAAGCAACTTATGTATTACCATTGTGGTTTATGCGTAGGTGAGAATTGTTCTTGCTAGATACCCATAGCAGCCACGTAAAACATGCAACAACAATTAGAGGACATCTAACTTGTTTTTGCAAGGTATGTTGTGATGTGATATGGCCAATTACATGATGAGATATATGTGATGTATGAGATGATCATGTGTTGTATAGAATATCATGACTTGCATGTCGATGAGTACGGCAACCGGCAGGAGCCATAGGGTTGTCTTTAATTATTGTATGACCTGCGTGTCAATCATTAAGCGCTATGTAATGCTTTACTTTATCTCTAAACGGTAGCAATAGTAGTAGAAGCATGGTGGGTGCGACAACCCCGATGGCGACACGTTGATGGAGATCAAGATGATGGAGATCAGGGTGTCGTGCCGGTGACGATGGAGATCATGCTGGTGCTTTCAAGATGGAGATCAAAAGCACAAGTTCGTGGGCATATCATGTCACTTATGATTTGCATGTGTTGTTAATCCTTTTATGCACCTTGTTTTGCTTAGGATGACGGTAGCATTATAAGGTGATCCCTCACTTAAATTTCAAGATGAATTGTGTTCTCCCCGAGTGTGCACCATTGCGAAAGTTCGTCGTGTCGAGACACCACGTGATGATCGGGTGTGATAGACTCTACGTTCACATACAACGGGTGCAAGCCAGTGTTGCACATGCGGAACACTTGGGTTAAACTTGACGAGCCTAGCATGTACAGACATGGCCTCGGAAAACAAGAGACCGAAAGGTCGAACATGAGTCATATAGTAGATATGATCAACATGATGATGTTCACCATTGAAACCACCTCAACTCACGTGATGATCAGACTTGAGTTGGTGAATTTGGATCATGTATCACTCGAATGACCGGAGGGATGTCAATTTGATTGGGAGTTCTTAAGTAATTTGATTAATTGAACTCATTATCATGAACATAGTCAGTAGTGTCTTTGCAAATTATGGTGGTGACCAAAGGTTGTTCGGAGTCCCGGATGATATCTTGTATGTCACGAGGAGCTCCGGAATGGTCCGGCGGTAAAGATTTATGTATAGGAAGTCCTATTTTGGTCGCCGGAAAAGTTTCGGGCTCATCGGTAATGTACCGGGAGTGCCGGTAGTGTACCGGGGGACCATCGGGAGGGGTATTTCGACCCAAGAGACTACATGGGCTGTGGGAGAAGGTTTACCAGCCCTTAGTAGGCTGGTGGAAGGCCCACAGGAAGCCCATGTGGCTGGGAAGAAAAAGCCCAAAGAGAAAAGGTGGAAAAAGGCAAAAGTGGGAAAAGAAGGAAGGAGTCCTAATCCTACTAGGAGTGGAGGAGGAGGACTCCTCCCTGCCACTTCGGCCGAAGCCTATAGGGCTTGTCCCTTCCGCCAAGCCTCCTCCTCTCTTTCTCTTATATATACTAGAGGTTTTAGGGGTTTTGCACTAGATTTTCAGCCACGTGCTACCCGTTCCTCTAGTGCATAGTTTCTCCTCTAGATCGGTTTTCTGCAGTGCTTAGGCGAATCCCTGCCGGAATAGCTCCACCACCATCGCCGCAGAGCCATCATGCTTCCGGAGAACTTGTCTACCTCTCCGCTCCCTCTTTCTGGATCAAGAAGGCGGAGATCATCATCAAGTTGTACATGTGCTGAACGTGGAGGTGCCGTCCGTTCGGCGCTAGTTCGGAAGGACCGTTATCAAGATCGCGAGACGGATCGTGATGAGATCGCGGGACAAATTGTGATGAGTTCGCGGGACGGATCGTGATTGGATCGCGGGATGGATCGTGATGAGATCGCGGGACGCTCGGCGATTTGGATCGCGAAGACGTTCGACTACACCAACCGCGTTTCTTAACGCTTCCAGCTTAGCAATCTACAAGGGTATGTAGATCCACTCTCCCTCTCGTAGATGCTCATAACCATGGATAGATCTTGCATATTCTTAAGAAATTTTTTGTTTCCCATGCAACGTTCCCCAACAATTGATGTGTACCTTGCTAGTACTCCTAGTAGCACTTGGGTATAAGATACCGGTTCAGTTGCTAAGTGTTATCAACTCCAAATAAAAGCTACAAAATAAATGGAGGCTAACGAAGTGAAAGGTGACGGTGTGTGTTGGAAGTGTTTCCAAGGTTGATGTGATCACCATCGCACGCTTTGTCTACCTACAGGATTATTAATGAACCTAAATAAATGTTATTTGGTGTTTGCGTTGAGCATGAACATGATTGGATCGTGTTTAGTGCAATACGGTTATTCATTTAAGTTAGAGAATAATGGTTATTCTGTTTACATGAATAATGCCTTCATTGGTCATGCACCCAATGGGAATGGTTTATTGAATATTGATCGTAGTAATACATATGCTCATAAAGTTGGTACCAAAGATACAAAGTTAATAATGATAGTACCACATTCTTGTGGCACTGCCACAAACGTCATATTGGTGTAAATCGCATGAAGAAACTCCATGTTGATGGATCTTTTGACTCATTCAATTTCGAATCGGTTGAGACATGCGGACCATGCCTCTTGGGCAAGATGACTAAGACCGCGTCTTCCGTTATGATGGAGCGAGCTAGTGGCTTATTGGAATTGATACATGTTGATGTATGTGGTCCAATGAGTGTGGAAACACGCAGTGGATATCGTTATTTTCTTTACCTTCATTGATTATTTGAGTGAACATGGAGATATTTAGTTAATGAAACACGAGTCTGAAATGTTTGAAAGGTTCAAGGAGGTTCAGAGTAAAGTTAAAGATCATTGTGACAAGAAGATAAAATGTCTACAACATGATCGTGGAGGTGAATATTTGAGTCACGAGTTTGGTATGCAATTTTAGACAATGTGAAAATTGTTTCACAGCTCACGCCTGCTGGAACACCATAGTGTGATGGTGTGTCCAAATGTCGTAGTCGCGCTCTATTGGATATAATGAGTACTATGATGTCTCTTATCGTTTTGCCACTATAGTTATGGGGTTATGGATTAAAGACAAATCCATTCACTTTAATAGGGCAGCATCTAAGTCTGTTGAGATGACACCATGTGAATTATGGTTTGACAGAAGCCTAAGCTGTCATTTCTTAATGTTCGGGGCTGCGACGCTTATGTGAAAAGGGTTTTCACCTAGTGAGCTCGAACCCAAAGCAGGCGAATGCATCTTCATAGAGTACCCTAAGGAGACATTGGGTATACCTTCTATCTCAGATCCAAGCGCAAAAGTGTTTGTGGCTAAGAACGGGTCCTTTCTCGAGAAAGAGTTTCTCAAGAAAGAATTGAGTGGGAGGAAGATAGAACTTGATGAGGTTGTCGAACCTTTGTTTCAACCAGAGAGTAGCGCAGCACAGAAAGATGTTTCTGTGGAGCCTACGTCAGTTGAAGAGCAAGTTAATGATGATGATCATGAAGCTTCAGATCAAGTTACTATCGAACCTCGTAGGTTGACAAGGACGTGTACTGCTCCTGAGTAGTACATCAACCCTTTCTTGGAAGTCATGTTGTTGGACAACGATGAACCTACGAACTATGAAGAAGCGATGGTGGGCCCGGATTCCAACAAATGGCTGGGAGCCATGAAATTCGAGAAAGGATCCATGTATGAAAACCAAGTATGGACTTTGGTAGACTTTCCCGTTGAACGACAGGTCATTGAGTACAAATGAACCTTTGAGATGAACACAGATGCTAATGGTGAAATGTCACCGTTTATAAAGCTCGACTTGTCGCAAAGGAGTTTCCACCAAGTTCAAGGAGTTGACTGCGATGAGATTCTCTCATATGTAGCGATGCTAAAAGTCTATTAAAATTATGTTAGCAGTTGCTGCATTTTTCGATTATGAAATCTGGCAGATGGATGTCAAAACAATGCTTCCTTAACGGTTTCCATGAGGAAGAGTTGTATGTGATACAACCAGAAGGTTTTGTCAATCCTTAGGATG
Organism: Hordeum marinum; assembly: GCA_022496015.1. Lineage (NCBI taxonomy): Eukaryota > Viridiplantae > Streptophyta > Magnoliopsida > Poales > Poaceae > Hordeum > Hordeum marinum. The sequence continues at coordinate 596,511 of JAAAWK010001153.1, read as the reverse complement.
CTAAAAGGTATGAAAACTCCAGCGATCCTTCTATGGCCTGGAGCAAGCATCTCGGAGTTGGAATATGAGCTTTTATGAAGTGATCAAAGTTTTTGAGTTTATACAAAGTTTATGAGAAACTTGTATTTACAAGAAAGTGAGTGGGAGCACTATAGAATTTCTAATAAGAATATGTAGTTGACATATTATTGATCGGAAATTATGTAGAATTTCTGGAAAGCATAAATGGTTGTTTGAAAAAGGGGTTTTCAAAGGAAGACCTGGATAAAGCTACCTAATTGTTGGGCATCAAGATTTATAGAGATAGATCAAGATGCTTGATAATACTTTCAATAAGTACATACCTTGGAAAGATATTGAAGAAGTTCAATATGGATCAGTCCGAGAAAGGGTTCTTGTCTGTATTACAAGGTGTGAGATTGAGCACAGCTTAATGCCCGACCACGGCAGAAGATAGAGAAAAGATGAGTGGCATCCCCTATGCTTCAGCCATAGGCTCTATATAGTGTGCCATGCTATGTACCGCACCTGTGTGTGCCTTTCCATGAGTCTGTCAAGGGGTACAAGAGTGATCCAGGAGTGGATCACTGGACAGCGGTCGAAATTATCCTTAGTAACTAGAGGACTAAGGAAATATTTCTCGATTATGGAGGTGATAAAGAGTTCGTCATAAAGGGTTACGACGATGCAAGCTTTAACACCAATCCGGATGACTCTTGGTAGCAATCTGGATATGTATAGTGGAGTAGCCATTTGGAATAGCTCCAAGTGGAGCATGGGAGCAGTGTCTACAGTATGACATAGAGATTTGCAAAGTACACACGGATCCGAATGTCGCAGATCCATTGACTAAAACCTCTTTCACGAGCAAAACATGATCAAACCCAAGAACTGATTGGGCGTTAATCACTTGATGATATAATCACATGGTGATGTAAGTGTTAATCACATGGCGATGTGAACTAGATTATTGACTCTAGTGCAAGTGGGAGACTATTGGAAATATCCCTAGAGGCAATAAGAAAATGGTTATTATTATATTTCCTTGTTCATGATAATTGTCTATTGTTCATGCTATAATTGTATTAACCGGAAACCGTAATGCATGTGTGAATACATAGACCACAACATGTCCCTAGTGAGCCTCTAGTTGGCTAGCTCGTTGATCAATAGATGGTCACAGTTTCATGACCATGGACATTGGATGTCATTGATAACGGGATCACATCATTAGGAGAATGATGTGATGAACAAGACCCAATCCTAAGCATAGCACAAGATCGTGTAGTTCATCTGCTAAAGCTTTTCCATTTTCAAGCATCGTTTCCTTAGACCATGAGATTGTGCAACTCTCGGACACCGTAAGAATACTTTGGGTGTGCCAAACGTCACAACGTAACTGGGTGGCTATAAAGGTATACTACGGGTATCTCCGAAAGCATCTGTTGGGTTAGCACGAATCGAGACTGGGATTTGTCACTCCATGTGACAGAGAGGTATATCTGGGCCCACTCGGTAAGACATCATCATAATGAGCTCAATGTGACTAAGGAGTTAGCCACGGGATGATGCATTATGAAACGAGTAAAGCGACTTGCCAGTAACGAGATTGAACAAGGTATAGGGATACCGACAATCGAATCTTGGGCAAGTAACATACCGATGGACAAAGGGAATTGTATACGGGATTGATTGAATCCCCGACATCGTGGTTCATCCGATGAGATCATCGTGGAGCATGTGGGAGCCAACATGGGTATCCAGATCCCGCTGTTGGTTATTGACCGGAGAGGTGTCTCGGTCATGTCTATGTGTCTCCCGAACCCATAGGGTCTACACACTTAAGGTTCGATGACGCTAGGGTTATAGGGAAATAGTGTACGTGGTTATCAAAGGTTATTCAGAGTCCCGGATGAGATCCGGAACGTCACGAGGAGTGAGGTTTTGGTCACCGGAAGTGTTTCGGGCATTACCGGCGTACTGGGACCACCGGAAGGGTTCCGGGGGTCCACCAAGTGGGGCCACCAGCACAAGAGGGCTGCGTGGGCCAAAGGTGGAAGGGAACCAGCCCCTAGGTGGGCTGGTGCACCTCCCACCAAGGCCCAAGGCGCAGTAAGGTGGGAAGGGGGGCAAACTCTAGCGCAGATGGGCCCTAAGGCCCACCCTAGGGCACCTCGCCTTCTCTCCCTCTCTAGCCGCCGTCCAGATCCCATCTGGAGCTGCCGCCAGCCCTAGGGTGGGAACCCTAGGGGCTGTGCCCTCCCTCCTCCTCCTATATATAGTGGAGCCCTTGGGGCAGCCGGAGACACGCATCTCTCTCTCCCTCGGTGCAGCCCTACTCTTCCTACCCCTCGTTCTCCGTAGAGCTTACCGAAGCTCTACCGGAGTACCACGCAGCTCCACCGTCACCACGCCGTCGTGCTGCCGGAGCTCTCCCTCAATTAGTGCTTCCTCCTTGCTGGATCAGGGCGTAGGAGACGTCATCAGGCTGCACGTGTGTTGAACGTGGAGGCACCGTTGTTCGGCTCTAAGATCGGAATCCACCGCGATCTGAATCACTATGAGTATGATTCCACCAACCGCGTTCTTGTAACGCTTCCGCTTTGCGATCTTCAAAGGTATGAAGATGCACTGCCCCTTTGCTCATTGCTGGTTTCTCCATAGATCGATCTTGGTGACACGAAGGAAATTTTTTAATTTACTACTACGTCTCCCAACAATGGAATCATGAGCTAGGTCCATGCGTAGAATCCATGCACGAGTAGAACACAAGTTGTTGTGGGCGTCGATCTTGTTAACTCGTGGAAACATGTGGATAAGAAACATGTCGGATGCGATCATACCAGCACTAAAGCATCGGATCCCATTAGAACTCCGAAGTTAAGCGTGCTTGGGCAAGAGTAGAACTAGCATGGGTGACCTCCTGGGAAGTCCTCGTGTTGCATTCCCTTTTTCATTATTATTTTAGCTGCATGCGAGAAACATGATGCACGTGCGCGGTAAATATTGAACGCACGTGCAGGGTAAATATAAAATGCGGTTTCTTATTTCTGACGTTTGCGGTGAGTTGCAGCTTGCGGATCAATATCGACGCATGTAGGGCGGCGTTATGGTGGGAGATGCACCGCTTTCTGAAAGCGTTGGACATCGTGTGAAAACTCATGGCAACGTGGCGATGAAGAGGGAGGGCGAAAACCGTGGTAAACGTGGGAACGGTTGTTGAGGTGGAGAGAAAGTAGTATGGTGAAGTATCCAGCCATGGCAAGGAATGAACGGTAGAGTCTGTAGTGGATCTGGGAGGGCGACCATAAGGGACGAAGGGATAAGAAACATGTCGGATGCGATCATACCAGCACTAAAGCACCGGATCCCATCAGAACTCCGAAGTTAAGCGTACTTGGGCGAGAGTAGTACTAGGATGGGTGACCTCCTAGGAAGTCCTTGTGTCGAAAACGCGGCAAATATTGAACGGACGTGCGAGGTAAATATTAAACAGGATTTCTTATTTCTGACGTTTGGGTGAGTTGCAGCTTGCGGATCGATATTGACGCGTGTAGGGGCAGCGTTATGGTGGGAGAGGCACCGCTTTCTGAAAGCGTTTGACAGCATGTGAAAACTCGTGGCAACGTGGTGACGGAGAGGGAGGGGTGAAAACCGTGATAAACGTGGGAACGATTGTTGAGGTGGAGAGATATTAGTATGGTGAAGTATCCAGCGGTGGCAAGGAATGTACGGTAGAGTCTGTAGTGGAGCTGGGAGGGGCAAGCATAAGGGACGAAGGGGTGAGAAACATGTTAGATGCGATCATACATACACTAAAGCACCGGATCCCATCAGAACTCTGAAGTTAAGCGTGCTTGGGCGAGAGTAATACTAGGATGGGTGACCTTCTGCGAAGTCCTCGTGTTGCATTCCCTTTTTCATTATTATTTTAGCTGCACGTGAGAAACATGACGCACGTGCGCGGTAAATATTGAACAAACGTGTGGGGTAAATATGAAACGCGGTTTCTTATTTCTGACGTTTGCGGTGAGTTGCAGCTTGCGGATCGATATTGACACGTGTAGGGCGGCGTTACGGTGGGAGAGGCACCGCTCTCTAAAAGCGTTCGACGACGTGTGAAAAATCGTGGCAACGTGGCGATGGAGAGGGAGGGGTGAAAACCGTGGTAAACGTGGGAACGGTTGTTGAGGTGGCGAGATATTAGTATGGTGAAGTATCCAGCGGTGGCAAGGAATGTACGGTAGAGTTTGTAGTGGAGCTAGGAGGGGCAAGCATAAGGGACGAAGGGGTGAGAAACAAGTCAGATGCGATCATACTAGCACTAAAGCACCGGATCCCATCAGAACTCTAAAGATAAGCGTGCTTGGGCGAGACTAATACTAGGATGGGTGACCTTCTGGGAAGTCCTCGGAGAAACATGACGCACGTGCGCGGTAAATATTGAACACACGTGCGGGGTAAATATTAAACGTGATTTCTTATTTGTGACGTTTGTGGTGAGTTGTAGCTTGCGGATCGATATTGACACGTGTAGGGGTGGCATTATGGTGGGAGAGGCACCGCTTTTTGAAAGCGTTTGACGGCGTGTGAAAACTCGTGGCAACGTGGCGACGGAGAGGGAGGGGTGCAAACCGTGGTAAACGTCGGAATGGTTGTTGAGGTGGGGAGAAAGTAGTATGATGAAGTATCCAGCGGTGGCAAGGAATTCATGGTAGACTTTGTAGTGGAGCTGGGAGAGGCAAGCATAAGGGACGAAGGGATAAGAAATATGTCGGATGCGATCATACCAGCACTAAAGCATTGGATCACATCAGAACTCCAAAGTTAAGCGTGCTTGGGCGAGAGTAGTACTAGGATGGGTGACGTCCTGGGAAGTCCTCGTGTTGCATTCCCTTTTTCATTATTATTTTTGCTGCATGAGAGAAAACATGACGCACGTGCAGGGTAAATATTAAACGCGATTTCTTATTTCTGATGTTTGCGGTGAGATGCAGCTTGCAGATCGATATTGACGCGTGTAGGGGCGGCATTATGGTGGGAGAGGCACTGCTTTCTGAAAGCGTTCGATGGCATGTGAAATCTCGTGACAACGTGGCGACTGAGAGGAAGGGGTGAAAACCGTGGTAAACGTGGGAACGGTTGTTGAGGTGGAGAGAAAGTAGTATGTTGAAGTATCCAACAATGGTAAGGAATGTACGGTAGAGTTTGTAGTGAAGCTTGGAGGGGCAAGCATGAGGGACGAAGGGATAGGAAACATATTGGATGCGATCATACTTGCACTAAAGCACCGGATCCCTTCAGAACTCCGAAGTTAAGTGTGCTTGGGCGATAGTAGTACTACGATGGGTGACCTCCTAGGAAGTCCTCGTGTTGCATTCCCTTTTTCATTATTATTTTTGCTGCACGCGAGAAACATGACGCAAGTGCGTGGTAAATATTGAATGCACGTGCGTGGTAAATATTAAACGTGGTTTCTTATTTATGACATTTGCGGTGAATTGCAGCTTGCGGATCGATATTGACACGTGTAGGGGTGGCATTATAGTGGAAGAGGCACCACTTTCTGAAAGCGTTCGACGGCATGTGAAAACTCGTGGCGACGGAGAGGGAGGGGTGAAAACCGTGGTAAACGTGGGAGCGGTTGTTGAGGTGGAGAGAAAGTAGTATGGTAAAGTATCCAGCGGTGGCAAGGAATGTACGGTAGAGTTTGTAGTGGAGCTGGGAGGGGCGAGCATAAGGGACGAAGGGATGAAAAACATGTTAGATGTGATCATACCAGCACTAAAGCACCGGATCCCATCAGAACTCCGATGTTAAGCGTGCTTGGGCGAGAGTAGTACTAGCATGGCTGACCTCCTGGGAAGTCCTCGTGTCGCATTCCCTGTTTGATTATTATTTTTGTTGCACGCAAAAACATGACGCACGTGCGCGGTAAATATTGAACGCACGTGCGGGTTAAATATTAAACGCGGTTTCTTCTTTCTGACATTTACGGTGAGTTGCAGCTTGCGGATCGATATTGACGTGTGTAGGGGCGGCGTTATGGTGGGAGAGGCACTGCTTTCCGAAATCGTTCGACGGCGTGTGAAAACTCGTGGCAATGTGGCGATGGAGAGGGAGGGGTGAAAACCATGGTAAACGTGGGAACGGTTGTTGAGGTGGAGAAAAAGTAGTATGGTGAAGTATCTAGCGGCGGCAAGGAATGTACGGTAGAGTTTATAGTAGAGCTGGGAGGGCGAAGCATAAGGGACGAAGGGATAAGAAACATGTCGGATGGGATCATACCAGTACTAACGCAACGGATCCCATCAAAACACCAAAGTTAAGCATGCTTGGGTGAGAGTAGTAATAGGATGGGTGACCTCCTGGGAGTCCTCGTGTTGCATTCCCTTTTTCATTATTATTTTTGCTGCACGCGAGAAACATGACGCACGTGCGCGGTGAATATTGTACAAACGTGCGGCGTAAATATTAAACGCGGTTTCTTATTTCTGACATTTATGGTGGAGTTGCATCTTGTGGATCGATTTTGACGCGTGTAGGTGCGGCGTTATGATGGGAGAGGCACCGCTTTCTGAAAGCATTCGACGACGTGTGAAAACTCATGGCAACGTGGCGATGGATAGGGAGGGGCGAAAACCGTTGTAAACGTGGGAACGGTTGTTGAGGTGGAGAGAAAGTAGTATGGTGAAGTATCAAGCGGTGGCAAGGAATGTACGGTAGAGTTTGTAGTGGAGCTAGTAGGGGCGCGCACAAGGGACGAAGGGTTAAGAAACATGTCGGATGCGATCATGCCAGCACTAAAGCACTGGATCCCATCAGAACTCCAAAGTTAAGCGTGTTTGGATGAGAGTAGTACTAGGATGGGTGACCTCCTCGGAAGTCCTCGTGTTGCATTCCCTTTTTCATTATTATTTTTGCTGCACGCGAGAAACATGACGCACGTGCGCGGAAAATATTGAACGCACGTGCGGCGTAAATATTAAACGCAGTTCTTATTTGTGACGTTTGTGGTGAGTTGCAGCTTGTGGATCGATATTGACGAGTGTAGGGCGGCGTTATGGTGGGAGAGGCACCGCATTCTAGAAGCGTTCGACGACGTGTGAAAACTCATGGCAATGTGGCGACGGAGAGGGAGGGGTGAAAACCATGGTAAACGTGGGAACGGTTGTTGAGGTGGAGAGAAAGTAGTATGGTGAAGTATCAAGCGGTGGCAAGGAATGTACGGTAGAGTTTGTAGTGGACCTAGGAGGGGCGAGCATAAGGGACGAAGGGATAAGAAACATGTCGGATGCGATCATACCAGCAATAAAGCACCGCATCCCATCACAACTTCGAAGTTAAGCGTGCTTGGGCGAGAGTATTACTAGGATGGGTGACCTCCTGGGAAGTCCTCGTGTGGCATTCTCTTTTTCATTATTATTTTTGTTGCATGCGAGAAACATGACACAAGTGCGCGGTAAATATTGAACGCACGTGCGGGGTAAATATTAAACGCGTTTTCTTATTACTGACATTTGTGGTGAGTAGCAACTTGCGGATCGATATTGACACGTGTACGGACGGCGTTATGGTGGGAGAGGCACCGATTTCTGAAATCGTTCGACGGCGTGTGAAAACTCGTGGCAACGTGGCGACAGAGAGGGAGGGGTGAAAACCATGGTAAACGTGGGAACGGTTGTTGAAGTGGAGATAAAGTAGTATGGTGAAGTATCAAGCGGTGGCAAGGAATGTACGATAGAGTTTGTAGTGGAGCTGGGAGGGGCGAGCACAAGGGACAAAGGGATAAGAAACATGTCAGATGCGATCATACCAGCACTAAAGCACCGGATCCCATCAGAACTCCAAAGTTAAGCGTGCTTGGGCGAGAATAGTACTAGGATGGATCACCTCCTCGGAAGTCCTCGTGTTGCATTCCCTTTTTCATTATTATTTTTGCTGCACTCGAGAAACATGACGTAAGTGCGCGGTATATATTGAACGCACGTGCGGGGTAAATATTAAACGCGGTTTCTTATTACTTACATTTGCGGTGAGTTGCAACTTGCGGATCGATATTGACACGTGTACGGACGGCGTTATGGTGGGAGAGGCACCACTTTCTGAAATCGTTCGACGGCGTGTGAAAACTCGTGGCAACGTGGCGACAGAGAGGGAGGGGTGAAAACCATGGTAAACGTGGGAACGGTTGTTGAAGTGGAGATAAAGTAGTATGGTGAAGTATCAAGTGGTGGCAAAGAATGTACGATAGAGTTTTTAGTGGAGCTGGGAGGGGCGAGCATAAGGGACGAAGGGATAAGAAACATGTCGGATGCGATCATACCAGCAGTAAAGCACCGGATCCCATCAGAACTCCAAAGCTAAGCGTGCTTGGGCGAGAGTAGTACTAGGATGGGTGACCTCCTCGAAAGTCCTCGTGTTGCATTCCCTTTTTCATTATTATTGTTGCTAGATGCGAGAAGCATGACGCACGTGCGCGGTAAATATTGAACGCACGTGCGGCGTAAATATTAAACGCGGTTTCTTATTTCTGACGTTTGCGGTGAGTTGCAGATTGTGGATCGTTATTGACACGTGTAGGGCGGCATTATGGTGGGAGAGGCACCGCTTTCTGAAAGCGTTCGACGACGTGTGAAAACTCATGGCAATGTGGCAACGGAGAGGGAGGGGTGAAAACCGTGGTAAATGTGGGGACGGTTGTTGAGGTGGAGAGAAAGTAGTATGGTGAAGTATCAAGCAGTGGCAAGGAATGTACGATAGAGTTTGTAGTGGAGCGTGGAGGGGCGAGCATAAGGGACGACGGGATAAGAAACATGTCGGATGCGATCATACCAGTACTAAAGCACCGGATCCCATCACAACTACGAAGTTAAGCGTGCTTGCATGAGAGTAGTACTAGGGTGGGTGACCTCCTGGGAAGTCCTCGTGTTGCATTCCCTTTTTCATTATTATTTTTGTTGCATGCGAGAAACATGACACACGTGCGAGGTAAATATTGAACGCACATGCGAGGTAAATATTAAACGCGGTTTCTTATTACTGATGTTTGCGGTGAGTTGCAGCTTGCGGATCGATATTGACACGTGTATAAGCGGCGTTATGGTGGGAGAGGCACCGCTTTCTGAAAGCGTTCGACGGCGTGTGAAAACTCGTGGCAACGTGGCGACGGAGAGGGAGGGGTGAAAACCATGGTAAACGTGGGAACGGTTGTTGAGGTGGACAGAAAGTAGTATGGTGAAGTATCCACTGGTGGCAAGGAATGTACGGTAGAGTTTGTAGTGGAGATGGGAGGGGCGAGCATAAGGGACGAAGGGACAAGAAATATGTCAGATGTGATCATACCTGCACTAAAGCATAGGATCCCATCAAAACTCCGAAGTAAAGCGTGCTTGGCGAGAGTAGTACTAGGATGGATGACATCCTGGGAAGTCCTTGTGTTGCATTCCCATTTTCATTATTATTTTTGCGGGATGCGAGAAACATGACGCACGTGCGGGGTAAATATTAAACGCGATTTCATATTTCTGACGTTTGCGGTGAGTTGTAGCTTGCGGATCGATATTGACGCGTGTAGGGGCGGCGTTATGGTGGGAGAGGCACCGCATTCTCAAAGCATTCGACGACATGTGAAAACTCGTGGCAACGTGGCGACGGAGAGGGAGGGGTGAAAACCGTGGTAAATGTGGAATCGGTAGTTGAGGTGGAGAGAACGTAGTATGGTGAAGTATCCAGATATGGCAAGGAATGTACGGTAGAGTTTGTAGTGGAGCTAGGAGCGGTGAGCATAAGGGATGAAGGGATAAGAAACATGTCCTATGCGATCATACCAGCACTAAAGCACCGCATGCCATCACAACTCCGAAGTTAAGTGTGCTTAGGCGAGAGTAGTACTAGGATTGGTGACCTCCTGGGAAGTCCTCGTGTTGCATTCTCTATTTCATTATTATTTTTGTTGCACGCGAGAAACATGACGCAAGTGCGCGGTAAATATTGAACGCACGTGTGGGGTAAATATTAAACGCGGTTTCTTATTACTGACGTTTGCGGTAAGTTGCAACTTGCGGATAGATATTGACATGTGTACGGACGGTGTTATGGTTGGAGAGGCACCGCTTTTTGAAATCGTTCGACGGCGTGTTAAAACTCATGGCAATGTGGCGACGGAGAGAGAGTGGTGAAAACCATGGTAAACGTGGGAACGGTTGTTGAGGTGGAGAGAAAGTAGTATGGTGAAGTATCTAGTGGTGGCAAGGAATGTACGGTAGAGTTTGTAGTGGAGCTGGGAGGGGCGAGCATAAGGGACGAAGGGATAAGAAATATGTCAGATGTGATCATACCTGCACTAAAGCATAGGATCCCATCAGAACTCCGAAGTTAAGCGTGCTTGGCGAGAGTAGTACTAGGATGGGTGACGACCTGGGAAGTCCTTCTGTTGCATTCCCATTTTCATTATTATTTTTGCTCCACGTGAGAAACATGACGCACATGCGGGCTAAATATTAAACGCGATTTCTTATTTCTGACGTTTGCGGTGAATTGCTGATTGCGGATCGATATTGACGCGTGTAGGGGCGGCGTTATGGTGGGAGAGGCATCGCTTTCTGAAAGCGTTCGACGGCATGAGAAAACTCGTGGCAACGTGGCGACGGAAAGGGAGGGGTGAAAACCGTGGTAAACGTGGGAACGGTTGTTGAGGTGGAGAAAAAGTAGTATGGTAAAGTATCCAGATGTGGCAAGGAATGTACGGTAGAGTTTGTAGTGGAGCTGGGAGGGGCGAGCATAAGGGAGGAAGGGATGAAAAACATGTCAGATGCGATCATACCAGCACTAAAGCACCGGATCCCATCAGAACTCCGAAGTTAAGCATGCTTGGGCGAGAGTAGTACTAGGTTGGGTGACTCTTGGGAAGTCCTCGTGTTGCATTCCCTTTTTCATTATTATTTTCGTTGCACGCGACAAACATGACGCACGTGTGCGGTAAATATTGAACGCACGTGCGGGGTAAATATTAAACGCGATTTCTTATTTCTGACCTTTGCGGTGAGTTGCAGCTTGCGGATCAATATTGACGCGTGTAGGGCGGCGTTATTGTCGGGACCCCAATCCTAGGTTATATGATTCCATACTGTAACAAGCCACATCACTTTGCGGCCTCACGCATGGTACTCCACGGCTTCCACCTTACCTTGGCCGGGACCGTTTGCGTCTTTTGGCTCATGTATGTGAACATGTCGCTGGCAATCACACCACAAAGAACCCGGGCCGACATGACTAGTCATAGAACCCAAGTAGCACATCCATACGGAAACAGGCATACATAACCCAGCAATGCAGGTGTCGGCCTCAAGCGTGTGTAGACGTGTCGTAGCAAGTTACAAGGACTCCATTACGTCACGAGACACGAATGTCATCACTGCACGTAGACGAGTCGTAACAGGCTACATGGACTCCATTACACTGCGAGACATTTCCCCGAAGGGACAGACACAGCAGCAAAGAAGGATACATGTCGGTCAATCAATGTGTCCGGAGTAGTAGCAAGCTACCATGGCTCGGTGGAAGCACAAAGAGGCAGTTTCCCGTAAAGAGTACTACTAAAGGCACACGACTAGGTGTCGGATCCCATAGATACCCTTGCACGTCACACGTACGCACGACATGCCCGATATGCATAGATACAACCATGGCATCACAACATAACCATACAATAACATGACTTTTATTTAAGAGGCTCAGACGAGCCTTGCATAATATGTTCATACAGACAGGGGTCACATGACCCGGCACTCAAGTCATACAAACATAGTCTTACAAGCCAGCGGAAACTTAAGCTGTCTGAGTACAGACGGCAAAATATAAAAGAGGCACAAGGCCTGACTATCTACAGCCCACCACACGGGCAAGATTGTAGCTGGGACACCAGCTATTCGGCATCGTCAACGTCTAGATAGAACCCACCTGATGGGTCCTGGTTTTCTTCTGCAACATTATTTAAGCAAGGATGAGTACAATCGTACTCACCAAGTCTTTAAAACAGACCTAGTCTATTTATGCTCATGTATCAACAAAGGGGTGGTGGAGTTTATGCAGAAAGCCAGCTTTGACTCATGGCTAACCTACACTACTCAGTTTTAAACTCTTTGTTACAATTTTAGTTATCGCACACGAGTCCACTACCTCCATCACAATACACTACCATGGATTCACCTTCCCCTTCCGGAAGTGTGCCATCCACGGTACTCACACTTGTCTTGAGATTTTTAGAAGTCTCCATTTGATTATCTATGAACAACATAAGTTCTCCAAGTAGTCCATATCCGAGGACGCGGCTATTCGAATAGTTTCATAACCCTGCAGGGGTGTACTTCTTCACACACGCTCTCGCCACTTATCGCTGTGTGCCATAAACCATGCACCTCGGCAACCTTCAAGCGGATGCCCAGCGAGGGAGTCGGCCACGACCGTCAATCACATAAGACCTCTAGTCCAGGCTACCGCCTATTTGAGACTGAACCCGCACGAAAATCCGGCCAAAGTTTCCGCTACGGTCCCAAACGATGTGCGCAGGGTTCCCAAGCCCACCATTCGGGTGACCCTTGGTACACCGTGCCACTTCCTACCGCGTCGTAACCCACCCCGAGGGTCAACGCTACGCACGGCCTCCAGCATGCTATAAACACAAGAAACTACTTGCAATACCTAGACCAAAGACTAAGCGACTGATGAGTCGAGAGGGTCAGTTAAGTATCCCAATGTGTGGTAGTATCTAGTCTTGGATCACAAACACGGAACCCAATTCCTAAGAACGGTCCCAATGAGACAACCCACTATGTACTCCTACATAGCCTCTCATCGCTACCTTTACCAAATCGTATTCATTATAAGCTCATCACATCGGACAACACTGTTTCACTCAGTTCATCACCCAGATGAATCTGACTTGACACAACTCTAAGCATAGCAAGCATAGCAGGCAAAGTAAGCTAAGCAAATCATGGCACAAGCATTTACCAGGTATGCTAGGTTGCAAGGTTTAGCTATTTACTGTGACAAGATCAGGTCATGCATAAGAATAGGATCATCTACCGTGTATAACTGACATGTGATCGTTTGTCCTAATGCAATAAATGAGAGCAGGAACGAGAGAGTGGGATGTTATCCGAATGATCAATGAGGTTGCTTGCCTTGCTGGGTTGCGGAAGAGTTCTCTCCTTCGTCAGGGTACGGAGTAGTATCCTCCGGATTAGGGCCTACCGCAACGCAGATAAAAACATTCAATACAAGCATAGGCAACAATATGATGCATGATCAAGGCATAATGATGTGCATGGATGAGCTAATGTAACTACTGGTCATGTCAATTTGAAATGTGTTTGTATATAGGGTCAAAGTTGTTCTCATTTCAAATTCTATATGTTGACCTAATGCTAAAATGTCCATGTTCACCTATTTATATTGCTCTAACATGCATCAGAATAGCACCATTGGATTCATTGGATTTTTCTGATCAATTTTCATATATAAATTATTTTCATCTGACTTACAGATTATTTTACATGATTTTACAAAGTTTTAAACATTTTCTGGAATTATTTTAATTAAGAAAATGATTAAATGCGTTAGCCTGATGTCATGCTTGCGTCAGCAGTCAATAGGGCCAGGGCCAGGTCAAACCTGACCAGTGGGACCCGCCTGTCAACCTCTCAGGACTGGCTAGTGTCACTGGCAGGTGGGCCCCTGTAGTCAGTGACTCAGGGGTTAATCCCGAGTTGACCCGAGGTTTGACTCGGGCCAGGGCCCACTATCAGCGTCTAGGGGGTTAGTTAGCACGGTCATTAGTCACTAATGACGTCGCCACGCTGGCACTTGCCGGAGAGAGGCCGCCGGCGGCGAGCCGAGACGGTGGGGGTCGCCGGAAATCTTCCTCCGGCGACCATTTGAGCGGCGGAGGGCACCTACGGACGGCTAAGGCTCGCGCACATCCACCTAGGGCAACGGGAGGACGCGGGGGCACCGGAGTCGATGGCCACGACGGCTTTGGCGGCGACCGGAGCTTGGCAATGGCGAGGTTAGCGGCTAGGATGCGAGGAGGACCACTAGGAGAGGGGGAGAAGGACGGGAAGCTCACAGGGAGTCGGACGGACTGGCCGGCGGGCTCGGGGACGACCGGGCGGCTCCAAACGACGGCGAGGAGCGACGGCGACCGGTGGAGGGGATTCGGCGATGACGGCGAAGCAGAGGGCTCCCGGCTCGATTCCTCCGTCGAGGGGCTTCAGGGGCTCAGGGCGGAGCTGCTGGTTGGGTCAGGGGGGCTCAGGGGTCGCTAGAACGGCGGCACGACGGCGAGGAGCCGCGCGGCCATGGCGGGTCTGAGGGGGAGAAAGCGCGAGAGAGGGAGAGAGCTCGTGGGAGGGAGAGATGAGAAGGGCACGACGGCGAGGTGCTGGTGCGCCCTGGGGCCTCCAGGCGGGCGACCAGGCAGGGAGGAGGTGGAGGCCTCGCCGTGCCCTCCTTTGCCTCTGCCTACTGGCAGAGGTAGGAGACGACTGGCACATGGGCCAGATGGGCTGCCCAGTGCCAGGCCTCAGGCCTCCTCTCTCTCTCTCTCTCTTTTTCTTCTGTTTTCTATTTTTCTGACCTATGTTTATTTTATTTCCAGATTCAAATGACTTTCAAATTATCCCCAAACAATTTCTAAAATAGAGTTTGGATATTTCAAACCTATTCCAAAAGTTTCAGGGATTTTGAAATCAGAATTAATGATAAGGATTTTATTTGTCATTTTCAGAGACTTAAATCATTAATTTAAAATATTTCCAATGTTCAAATAATTGAAATGGTCCCTGGTATATCCATGCCTTTAATTATCAGACATAGGGAACATTTTTGATGTTCATTTTGGATTTGTTGAAATTTCATTTGTTTGGAATTCCCTTAATTCATAAAATGCTTAGAGTTTCTTTCTTTCTCCCCATTTCATATTGATGCAATGATGATGATGATGATGTAAACAAAATGCTATCCTAGACACTTGCTAGGGTTGTGACAACTCAACCCCACTCAAAAGAATCTCGTCCCGAGATTTTGAAGTCGTCGGGAAGAGCGCGGGGTACTCTAGTCGAAGACGATCTTCTCTTTCCCATGTCGCCTCCTTTTCAGAATGATGCGACCACTGAACCTTAAGAAACTGGATGTTCCGACGCCGAGTGGTACGCTCAGCTTGGTCGAGAATACGAACGGGGTATTCTCGGTATGAAAGGTTATCTTGGAGATCAAGCGTTTTGTGGTCCACTTCTCGGACAGGGTCCGAAAAGCAACACCTGAGTTGAGAGACGTGGAAGACATCATGAACTTTGGAAAGATGCGAAGGAAGTTCCAATTGGTAGGCAACCTCTCCTCGTTTAGCAAGAATGCGAAAAGGTCCAATGTAACGAGGAGCCAACTTGCCTTTGATACCGAATCGATGGGTACCCTTTAGAGGTGTAACCCGAAGGTAAGCCTTCTCGTCAACTTCATATGTCACAGACTTATGATGACGGTCATATTGACTCTTTTGATGGGATTGGGCTGTTTTCAACTTTTCACGAATAACACGAACTTGCTCCTCTGCATCCTGGATCATGTCCGGACCAAAGAGTTGCCTCTCTCCGGTTTCTGACCAGTTAAGAGGTGTCCGGCATTTTCGTCCATAGAGAACTTCAAAAGGGGCTTTGCCCAAGCTTGATTGATAACTATTGTTATATGCGAACTCAGCAAATGGAAGGCAGTTCTCCCAATTCATACCGAAAGATATAACACAAGCTCGGAGCATGTCTTCAAGAATTTGATTGACTCGCTCAACTTGACCACTTGATTGAGGGTGGAAAGCAGTGCTAAAGGATAGATGAGTCCCCATAGCGATTTGAAAACTTTCCCAAAAACGAGTAGTAAAGATACTTCCGCGGTCTAAGTTAATCTCCAAAGGAACACCATGAAGAGAAACTATTCGAGAAACATATAACTCCGCTAGCTGACTAGCAGTAATGCTTTCACGAACAGGAAGAAAATGAGCCACTTTGGAGAGGCGGTCAATGACTACGAATATAGCATTGTTCCCTCTCTTGGTCCTGGGAAAACCGGTGATGAAATCCATACCGACCTTATCCCATTTCCATTCAGGAATAGCTAAAGGTTGAAGGGTGCCAGCAGGCCTTTGATGTTCTGCTTTCACACAACGACAAACGTCGCAATTAGCAACATACTGAGCAATTTCTCTCTTCATCCTGGTCCACCAGAACCTCTCGCGTATGTCCTGATACATTTTTGTACTACCCGGATGAATTGTGAGAGGAGAATCATGAGCCTCCTTAAGAATCAGCTGTCTTAGATGGGTGCTCTTGGGAACCACCAACCAATTCTGAAACAACACCACACCTCCATCATCCTTAGAGAAATCCTTAGCGTTTCCGCTAACGATATTTTCCTTAATCCGAGATATCCCTTTGTCATATCTCTGGACAGCTACTATTTGATCCTTAAGAGTAGGTTTCGCCACCAAGTTGGATAGGAATCCTTGAGGAACAATGTGAAGGTTTAACTTCCTGAATTCATCATGGAGAAGCGGTTGACCTTGTTGTAACATCAAATTGTTACAATAAGACTTACGACTTAGTGCATCAGCCATGACATTGGCTTTCCCCGGGGTGTAAGTTATCCCTAAATCGTAATCTGTAATCAACTCTACCCAGCGTCTTTGCCTGAGATTCAAATCCAGCTGGGTGAAGATATATTTCAGACTTTGGTGATCGGTGTATATCTCGCAACGATTACCCAGAAGGTAATGTCGCCATGTCTTTAGTGCATGGACTACAGCTGCAAGCTCAAGATCATGTGTTGGATAATTATCCTCATGTGGACGCAACTGTCGAGATGCGTATGCAATCACATGACGATCTTGCATGAGAATGCAACCTAATCCTTCTCGCGAGGCGTCGCAATAGATAATAAAGTCCTTAGAAAAATCTGGTGGCACCAGAACGGGAGCAGAGGTTAGTCGGCTTTTCAACTCCTGAAAACTATGCTCACATTGTGGGGTCCACTCGAACTTTTTATCTTTCTTGAGGAGTTCAGTCAGAGGTTTCGCAACCTTGGAGAAATTCTCAACAAAGCGGCGACAATAGCTCGCTAAGCCAAGGAAACTCCGAACTTGCTTAACCGATTCAGGTTGAGTCCAATCAAGGACGGCCTGAACTCTCTCGGGACTGACAGCAATACCTCTTCCAGAGATCACGTGGCCCAGATAGGTCACTTCCGGCAACCAGAATTCACACTTGGAGAATTTGGCATATATGCGATGCTCTCGAAGTTTCATCAGTACCAACCTTAGATGCTCGGCATGTTCTTGTTCGTTCTTCGAGTAGATGAGTATATCATCGAGGTAAACCACGACGAATTTATCCAAATACTCCATGAAGATCGAATTCATCAGCCGAGAGAAGGTAGATGGGGCAATGGTTAAACCGAAGGACATGACGGTGTACTCGGATTGGCCATAACGACTGACAAAAGCCGTTTTTGGAATGTCCCCGTTTCTAATTCTGATTTGATGGTATCCCAACCTCAAAACCATTTTGGAAAAGACGGAGGATCCAGTGAGTTGATCGTACTAATCATTGATCCTGGGGAGCGGATACTTGTTTTTGATAGTGACCAAGTTCACTGGTCGGTAATCCACAACCATCCGATCCGATCCGATCCATCCTTCTTCTTGATGAAGAGGACGGGGAAAGCCCAAGGATATGAGCTAGGACGAATGAAACCTTTCTTCAAAGCTTCATCGAGTTGGGTTTTTAGTTCGGCTAGTTCTAAGGGTGCCATCTTATAGGGTCTTCTGGCTATTGGAACTGTCCCTAGAATAAGTTCTATCACGAACTCAACATCTCTGATAGGTGGAATACCTGGCAGTTCTTCTGGAAAGACATCCAGAAAATCACGGACTACCGGAATATCTTCTAGCTCGGGGAGAGGGCTAGCATTTAGGGAATAAAGTTGGCGCTTGGTTGTTCGAGTAGAGACATTAACTATCTCACCCGAGGGATGTGTAAGTTGAACATTCCTAGAATGAGTATCAATCTTGGCATAGTGGGCTTTCATCCAATCCATACCTAGAATGATATTGATGTCCGAAGACTTAAGAGCTATCAAGGATGCTAGGAATACTAGTCTATCCACCAGAATTTCATTATCATGGCTCACTCTAGAAGTTTGCCATTTTGAACCAGGAGTCTGAACTACTAAAGGAGTGGGCATGTCATAGAAAGACATGTTATGCAACTGTGCATAACTTTCTGAGATGAATGAATGAGATGCCCCAGTATCAAATAGAACAGATGCTGGATGGCTATTAACAAGAAGCATACCTAGAATGACATCAGGGTCTTCAAGAGCTTCTTCAGCAGACACATAATTAACTCGCCCATGGGCAGGAGTTGGCTTCACATAGAAGGCTTTCCCTGGTTTTCCGCGTCTAGTGGGCTTGGCATTGTTCTGGGGACATTCACGAGAATAATGTCCCGGTTCTCCACACTTGTAGCATACCACTGTAACACGAGGTGCAACATTTGTAGGCGGTCCTCCAAATGGTCTGGGTTGAGGGTTGGACTGAACTAGGCGAGGTGCCTGGAAAGATGGCCTCGCAGTGTATCTTGGCGGCAAAGCTGCATTGGGCACCCACACTCAGCGTTTATTGGCGCCTGAACCCGATGCAGGGTTGAAGTCACGGTTATGCTTCCTCGTAGCCTCGTAGTCAGTTTGTCCGGACTCAGCATTGATGGCCTTATTGACAAGAGCCTGGAAGGTGGTGCACTCATGCAAGCGAAGATCTCGGCGAAGCTCAGCATTAAGTCCCTTGCGGAACCTAGCCTGCTTCTTGGCATCAGTTGAGACTTCCTCTGGAGCATAGCGAGCAAGGTTTCCAAACTCGCGGCTGTATGCATCCACTGACAATCTGCCCTGGGTGAAGGCGCATAATTCCTCTCTCTTGCGGTCCATCAGCCCTTCCGGGATGTGATGGAGACGAAATGCGGCGCTGAACTCTGCCCATGTTGGTGCAGGTCCCTGGGGACGCATAGCCTCATAGCTTTCCCACCATAGGTTGGCAGGTCCCTCCAGAAAGTATGTCACAAAGGTCACCTTGTTGGCCTCTGAAACATTTGCAGCTCGAATCTTGCGTGACATACTGGTCAGCCAATCATCCGCATCGAGGGGATCGATCGAGTGATGGTACTTAGGCAGACACAGTTTAATGAAGTCACCAAGTGACACTCCATCATGATGATCATTGCGAGGAGCACGAGCGGTGTTCTGTTCAATCCTCTCCAACAGCCTGTTGGTCTCCCTCTTATTCCTTTCAGCTTCTAGCATCACCTCCGCTAGAGATGGTGCTCGTGGCAGCTCTTCTTGCCTTGGCTGGCTACTCTCGCCTTGCTCATGAGCATGCATGGGGTTGTTCCTGGTTGACACCATCCTGAGGAAAACAATCCATAATTTAGACACGGAGAACAACAACTCTAGGACATGAATTAAGGAATGCACTGATCAACATGGCATGTGAGATAAACACCAATCAACATGGTAAAGCAACTACCATATGAACATTAGGTTTCATACACACCATGGCTTAGTTCAGTACAAACCCAAGCTGAAAACAACTACGGAGAGATGACACAACTCATCGGAGGCATTACAAGCTTCCTATACATTATCTATCTACACCTCCGGAACTCAACTCTCGACCTTAATCATATCCCACAAGACACGCAGGACTGTGGCGATACAACTACTACCATACTAGGTCTAACATCCACGCACTCAAACATCACCGTAGAATGCCTCGTACAGGTTACCCCCGTGACCTGGGAGCTGAACCTGAGGATCTGGAAACACTCTTGCCTGGGATCCCTGGAAACCATAAGGACACGGGTGTGGCCTTGGTCCCCTTGTCGGCGGCAACAGCGGTCCTCGAAGAGGGGTGATGCCTCCAACATCAGGCCAGTCTACGTGCGCTGGCAAATGAGTCCGTGATGGAGTCAGCATCTGCAAATCTCCATAACCTGTCTGCACGACAGGTGCCAACTGCGTCAAGGCTGTCCAAAGACGGGCACGGGTAGCATAGAGCTCCATGCGAAGGGCATGTGCATCACGATCCCTATTCTCCAACATCTGAGTGGTCACCTGCAATCTAGGGTCTTCATGAGGATGATCAGAGTAGGCTGCACTGAGATATCCATCCTCTCCTCCCATGGAAGCAGGAACATAGCAGAACTCCGTGTTCTGAAGCAGACCATGGTGAAACCTCATAATAGTCAGCATAGTGTAAGCGGCTTCCTGAACTGCCATATCTATGGTAACTCCCAATCCATGAGTCCAGTGAAGCGGCTCTGCAGCTCCAGGATATGAAGGGTATATCCTAACAGTACACAGATACTGACTCTGGTTGAAATCTCGGTACTGCTCCTTCACTGTGTACTCCGGGTACCAACGATATCCAGCCTCCATCATCACTCTAACCAACATGGCCGTGTGACCCAGCACATCGATGCACCTGGTCAGACGGACCACCTGGCGGAAAGGACGGGATGGCATATGAAACAGAGAATGATGCAAAGACATTAGATCCTAGCAGAAATTGGACAGCATAACGGCTGTAATTGCTCAAGAAAATTTTTGAGACAATTGAAAAGAGATTGGAAAGGCATAACCACTCGACTATCTAGACTCAAATCTCTTCTCCATTTGTTTGTCACACCAACAACACTAAAATAACTGCACTTATTCACAAGCAAACTAGCTATTGGTCCATGGCTAGTAACTCGTCATCCTAAGCAATAGATGAGAATCCTAGTTCCTATCCCCGTAGAAAAGATGAGAATGACCCAGCATAGAATAACTTGGGAAGAGGAGTAAAAAGAGCCTTACGTTCCCTTCCACAATCAATTCCCCTACTTATCTATAGTGTTTCTAGACTCAACTTCGATCAGTTTGGCTTGGTAGTCCTACAGTCAGTCAGGCTCTGATACCAGCGCTGTCGGGACCCCGATCCTATGTTATATGATTCCATACTGTAACAAGCCACATCACTTTGTGGCCTCACGCACGGTACTCCACGGCTGCCACCTTACCTTGGCCGGGACCGTTTGCGTCTTTTGGCTCACGTATGTGAACATGTCGCTAGCAATCACACCACAAAGAACCCGGGCCGACATGACTAGTCATAGAACCCAAGTAGCACATCCATACGGAAACATGCATACATAACTCAGCAATGCAGGTGTTGGCCTCAAGCGTGTGTAGACGAGTCGTAGCAAGTTACAAGGACTCCATTACGTCGCGAGACACGAATATCATCACTGCACGTAGACAAGTCGTAACACGCTACAGGGACTCCATTACACTGCGAGACATTTCCCCGAAGGGACAGACACAACAGCAAAGAAGGATACATGCCGGTCAATCAATGTGTCCGGAGCAGTAGCAAGCTACCATAGCTCGGTGGAAGCACAAAGAGGTAGTTTCCCGTAAAGAGTACTACTAAAGGCACATGACTAGGTCTCGGATCCCATACATACCGTTGCACGTCACACGTACGCACGACATGCCCGATATGCATAGATACAACCATGGAATCACAACATAACCATACAATAACATGACTTTTATTTAAGAGGCTCAGACGAGCCTGGCATAATATGTTCATACAGACAAGGGTCACATGACCCGGCACTCAAGTCATACAAACATAGTCATACAAGCCAGCGGAAACTTAACCTGTCTGAGTACATACGACAAAATATAAAAGAGGCACAAGGCCTGACTATCTATAGCCCACCACACGGGCAAGATCGTAGCTGGGACACCAGCTATTCGGCATCGTCAACGTCTAGATAGAAGCCACCTGATGGGTCCTTGTTTTCTTCTGCAACATTACTTAAGGAAGGATGAGTACAATCGTACTCAGCAAGTCTTTAAAACAGACCTAGTCTATTTATGCTCATGTATCAACAAAGGGGTGGTGGAGTTTATGCAGAAAGCCAGCTTTGACTCATGGCTAACCTACACTACTCAGTTTTAAACTCTTTGTTACAATTTTAGTTATCGCACACGAGTCCACTACCTCCATCAAAATACACTACCATGGATTCACCTTCCCCTTCCGGAAGTGTGCCATCCACGGTACTCACACTTGTCTTGAGATTTTTAGAAGTCTCCATTTGATTATCTATGAACAGCATAAGTTCTCCAAGTAGTCCATATCCGAGGACGCGGCTATTCGAATAGTTTCATAACCCTGCAGGGGTGTACTTCTTCACACACGCTCTCGCCACTTATCGCTGTGTGCCATAAACCATGCACCTCGACAACCTTCAAGCGGATGCCTAGCGAGGGAGTCGGCCACGACCGTCAATCACATAAGACCTCTAGTCCAGGCTACCGCCTATTTGAGACTGAACCCGCACGAAAATCCGGCTAAAGTTTCCGCTACGGTCCCAAACGATGTGCGCAGGGTTCCCAAGCCCACCATTCGGGTGACCCTTGGTACACCATGCCACTGCCTACCGCGTCGTAACCCACCCCGAGGGTCAGTGCTATGCACGGCCTCCAGCATGCTATAAACACCAGAAACTACTTGCAATACCTGGACCAATGACTAAGCGACTGATGAGTCGAGAGGGTCAGTTAAGTATCCCAATGTGTGGGAGTATCTAGCCTTGGATCACAAACACGGAACCCAGTTCCTAAGAACGGTCCCAATGAGACAACCCACTATGTACTCCTACATAGCCTCTCATCGCTACCTTTACCAAATCGTATTCATTATAAGCTCATCACATCGGACAACACTGTTTCACTCAGTTCATCACCCAGATGAATCCGACTTGACACAACTCTAAGCATAGCAAGCATAGCAGGCAAAGTAAGCTAAGCACATCACGGCACAAGCATCTACCAGGTATGCTAGGTTGCAAGGTTTAGCTATTTACTGTGACAAGATCAGGTCATGCATAAGAATAGGATCATCTACCGTGTATAACTGACATGTGATCGTTTGTCCTAATGCAATAAATGAGAGCAGGAGCGAGAGAGTGGGATGTTATCGGAATGATCAATGAGGTTGCTTGCCTTGCTGGGTTGCGGAAGAGTTCTCTCCTTCGTCAGGGTACGGAGTAGTATCCTCCGGATTAGGGCCTACCGCAACGCAGATAAAAACATTCAATACAAGCAGATGCAACAATATGATGCATGATCATGGCATAATGATGTGCATGGATGAGCTAATGTAACTACTGGTCATGTCAATTTGAAATGTGTTTGAATATAGGTTCAAAGTTGTTCTCATTTCAAATTCTATATATTGACCTAATGCTAAAATGTCCATGTTCACCTATTTAGATTGCTCTAACATGCATCATAATAGCACCATTGGATTCATTGGATTTTTCTGATCAATTTTCATATATAAATTATTTTCATCTGACTTACAGATTATTTTATATGATTTTACAAAGTTTTAAACATTTTCTGGAATTATTTTAATTAAGAAAATGATTAAATGCGTCAGCCTGATGTCATGCTTGCGTCAGCAGTCAACAGGGCCAGGGCCAGGTCAAACCTGACCAGTGGGACCCGCCTGTCAACCTCTCAGGACTGGCTAGTGTCACTAGCAGGTGGGCCCCTATAGTCAGTGACTCAGGGGTTAATCCCGAGTTGACCCGAGGTTTGACTCGGGCCAGGGCCCACTATCAGCGTCTAGGGGGTTTGTTAGCACGGTCATTAGTCACTAATGACGTTGCCATGCTGGCACTTGCCGGAGGGAGGCCGCCGGCAGCGAGCCGAGACGGTGGGGGTCACCGGAAATCTTCCTTCGGCGACCATTTGAGCGGCGGAGGGCACCTACGGACGCCTAAGGCTCGCGCGCATCCACCTAGGGCAACGGGAGGACACGGGGGCGCCGGAGTCGATGGCCACGACGGCTTTGGCGGCGACCGGAGCTCGGCAATGGCGAGGTTAGCGGCTAGGAGGCGAGGAGGACCACTGGGAGAGGGGGAGAAGGACGGGAAGCTCACAGGGAGTCGGATGGACTGGCCGGCGGGCTCGGAGACGACTGGACGGCTCCAAACGACGGCGAGGACCGACGGCGACCGGCGGAGGGGATTCGGCGATGACGGCGAAGCAGAGGGCTCCCAGCTCGATTCCTTCGTCGAAGGGCTTCAGGGGCTCAGGGCGGAGCTGTTGGTTGGGTCAGGGGGGCTCAGGGGTGGCTAGAACGGCGACACGACGGTGAGGAGCTGCACGGCCATGGCGGGTCCGAGGGGGAGAAAGCGCGAGAGAAGGAGAGAGCTCGCGGGAGGGAGAGAGGAGAAGGGCACGACGGCGAGGTGCTGGTGCGCCCTGGGGCCTCCAGGCGGGCGACCAGGCAGGGAGGAGGTGGAGGCCTCGCCGTGCCCTCCTTTGCCTCTGCCTACTGGCAGAGGTAGGAGACGACTGGCACATGGGCCAGATGGGCTGCCCAGTGCCAGGCCTCAGGCCTCCTCTCTCTCTCTCTCTATTTTTTTCTTCTGTTTTCTATTTTTCTGACCCATGTTTATTTTATTTCCAGATTCAAATGACTTTCAAATTATCCCCAAACAATTTCTAAAATAGAGTTTGGATATTTCAAACCTATTCCAAAAGTTTCAGGGATTTTGAAATCAGAATTAATGATAAGGATTTTATTTGTCATTTTCAGAGACTTAAATCATTAATTTAAAATATTTCCAATGTTCAAATAATTGAAATGGTCCCTGGTATATCCATGCCTTTAATTATCAGACATAGGGAACATTTTTTATGGGCATTTTGGATTTGTTGAAATTTCATTTGTTTGGAATTCCTTTAATTCATAAAATGCTTAGGGTTTCTTTCTTTCTCCCCATTTCATATTGATGCAATGATGATGATGATGATGCAAACACAATGCTAGCCTAGACACTTGCTAGGGTTGTGACAGTTATGGTGGGAGAGGCACCGCTTTCTGAAAGCGTTCGACGACATGAGAAAACTCGTGGCAATGTGGCGACGGAGAGGGAGGGGTGAAAACCGTGGTAAACGTGGGAATGGTTGTTGACGTGGAGAGAAAGTAGTATGGTGAAGTATCCTACAGTGGCAAGAAATGTACAGTAGAGTTTGTATTGGAGCTGGGAGGGGCGAGCATAAGGGACGAAGGGATAAGAAACATGTTGGATGTGATCATCCCAGCACTAAAGCATCGCATCCCATCAGAACTCCGAAGTTAAGCATGCTTCGGAGAGAGTAGTACTAGGATGGGTGACCTCCTGGGAAGTCCTTGTGTTGCATTCCGTTTTTCATTATTATTTTTGCTGCACGCGAGAAACATGACGCACGTGCACGGTAAATATTGAATGCACATGCGGGGTAAATATTAAACGCGGTTTCTTATTACTGACGTTTGCGGTGACTTGCAACTTCCGGATCGATATTGACACGTGTACGAGCGGTGTTATGGTGGGAGAGGAACCGCTTTCTGAAATCGTTCGACGGTGTGTGAAAACTCGTGGCAACGTGGCGACGGAGAGAGAGGGGTGAAAACCGTGGTAAACGTGGGAACGGTTATTGAGGTGGAGAGAAAGTAGTATGGT
Organism: Hordeum marinum; assembly: GCA_022496015.1. Lineage (NCBI taxonomy): Eukaryota > Viridiplantae > Streptophyta > Magnoliopsida > Poales > Poaceae > Hordeum > Hordeum marinum. Next base: position 570,835 of record JAAAWK010001153.1, on the reverse strand, counting down.
TAAGTATCAAGCGGTGGCAAGGAATGTACGGTAGAGTTTATAGTGGAGCTGGGAGGGGCGAGCATAAGGGACGAAGGGCTAAGAAACATGTAGGACGTGATCATACCAGCACTAAAGCACCGGATCCCATCAGAACTCCGAAGTTAAGCATGCTTGGGCGAGAGTAGTACTTGGATGGGTGACCTCCTCGGAAGTCCTCGTGCTGCATTCCCTTTTTCATTATTATTTTTCCTGCACGCGAGAAACATGACCCACGTGCGCGGTAAATATTGAACGCACGTGCGGGGTAAATATTAAACACGATTTCTTATTTCTGATGTTTGTGGTGAGATGCAGCTTGCGGATTGATATTGACCCGTGTAGGGGCAGCGTTATGGTGGGAGAGGCACCGCTTTCTGAAAGCGTTCGACGGCAGGTGAAATCACATGGCAACATGGCGACGGAGAGGGAGGGGTGAAAACCGTGGTAAACGTTGGAACGGTTGTTGAGGTGGAGAGAAAGTACTATGTTGAAGTATCCAGCGGTGGCAAGGAATGTACGGTAGAGTTTGTAGTGGAGCTGGGAGGGGCGAGCATAAGGGAGGAAGGGATGAAAAACATGTCAGATGCGATCATACCAGCACTAAAGCACCGGATCCCATCAGAACTCCGAAGTTAAGCATGCTTGGGCGAGAGTAGTACTAGGATGGGTGACCTCCTGGGAAGTTCTCGTGTTGCATTCCCTTTTTCATTATTATTTTCGTCGCACGCGACAAACATGACGCACGTGCGCGGAAAACATTGAACCCATGTGCGGGGTAAATATTAAACGCGATTTCTTATTTCTGACGTTTGCGGTGAGTTGCAGCTTGCGGATCGATATTGACGCGTGTAGGGAGGCGTTATGGTGGGAGAGGCACCGCTTTCAGAAATCGTTCGACGGCGTGTGAAAATCGTGACAATGGGGCGATGGAAAGGGAGGGTGAAAACCGTGCTAAACGTGGGAACGGTTGTTGAGGTGGAGAAAAAGTAGTATGGTAAAGTATCCAGGAGTGGCATAGAATGCACGGTAGAGTTTGTAGTGGAGCTAGGTGGGGAAAGCATAAGGGAGGAAGGGATAAGAAACATGTCGGATGCGATCATACCCGTACTAAAGCACCGGATCCCATCAAAACACTGAAGTTAAGCATGCTATTTGAGAGTAGTACTAGGATGGGTGACCTCCTGGGAAGTCCTCGTGTTGCATTCCCTTTTTCATTATTAGTTTTGCTCCATGCGAGAAACATGAAGCTCATGCGTGGTAAATATTGAACGCACGTGCGGCGTAAATATTAAACGTGGTTTCTTATTACTGATGTTTGTGGTGAGTTGCAGCTTGTGGATCGATATTGACACATGTACGGGCGGTGTTATGGTGGGAGAGGCACCGCTTTCTGAAAGCGTTCAACGGTGTGTGAAAACTCGTGGCAACGTGGCGACGCAGAGGGAGGGGTGAAAACCGTGGTAAACGTGGGAACGGTTGTTGAGGTGGAGAGAAAGTAGAATGGGGAAGTATCCAGCAGTGGTAAGGAATGTACGATAGAGTTTGTAGTGGAGCTGGGAGGGGCGAGCATAAGGGACGAAGGGATAAGAAACATGTCGGATGCGATCATCCCAGTACTACAGCATCGGATCCCATCAGAACTCCGAAGTTAAGCATACTTTGGAGAGAGTAGTACTAGGATGGGTGACCTCCTCGGAAATCCTTGTGTTGCATTCCATTTTTGATTATTATTTTTGTTGCACGCGAGAAACATGACGCAAGTGCGCGGTAAATATTGAACGCACGTGCAGGGTAAATATTAAACGCGGTTTCTTATTACTGACGTTTGCGGTGAGTTGCAACTTGCGAATCGATATTGACACGTGTACGGGCGGTGTTATGGTGGGAGAGGCACCGCTTTCTGAAATCGTTCGACGGTGTGTGAAACCTCGTGGCAACGCGGCACCGGAGAGAGAGGGGTGAAAACCATGGTAAACGTGGGAACGGTTGTTGAGGTGGAGAGAAAGTAGTATGGTGAAGTATCAAGCGGTGGCAAGGAATGTACGGTAGAGTTTGTAGTGGAGCTGGGAGGGGCGAGCATATGGGGTCAAGGGATAAGAAACATGTCGGATGCGATCATACCCGTACGAAAGCACCGGATCCCATCAAAACACTGAAGTTAAGCGTGTTGTTGTGAGAGTAGTACTAGCATGGGTGACCTCCTGGGAAGTCCTCGTGTTGCATTCCCTTTTTCATTATTATTTTTGCTCCATGTGAGAAACATGAAGCACATGCGTGGTAAATATGGAACGCATGTGCGGCGTAAATATTAAACGTGGTTTCTTATTACTGATGTTTGCGGTGAGTTGCATCTTGGGGATCGATATTGACACGTGTACGAGCAGTGTTATGGTGGGAGAGGCAGCGCTTTCTGAAAGCGTTCGACGGCGTGTGAAAACTCGTGGCAACATGGCGACGGAGAGAGAGGGGTCAAAACCATGGTAAACGTGGGAACGGTTGTTGAGGTGGAGAGAAAGTAGTATGGTGAAGTATCAAGCGGTGGCAAGGAATGTACGTTAGAGTTTGTAGTGGAGCTGGGAGGGGCGAGCATAAGGGACGAAGGGATAAGAAACATGTCGGACGCGATCATACCAGCACTACAGCACCGGATCCCATCAGAACTCCGAAGTTAAGCGTGCTTGGGTGAGAATAGTACTAGGATGGGTGACCTCCTCGGAAGTCCTCGTGTTGCATTCCCTTTTTCATTATTATGTTTCCTGCACGCGAGAAACATGACCCACGTGCGCAGTAAATATTGAACGCACGTGTGGCAAAAATATTCAACGCGGTTTCTTATTTCTGATGTTTGCGGTGACTTGCAGCTTGTGGATCGTTATTGACGCGTGTAGGTCAACGTTATGCTGGGAGATGCACCTCTTTCTGAAATCGTTCGACGGCGTGTGAAAACTCGTGGCAACATGGCGATGGAGAGGGAGGGGTGAAAACCATGGTAAACGTGGGAATGGTTGTTGATGTGGAGAGAAAGTAGTATGGTGAAGAATCCAACAGTGGTAAGGAATGTACGGTAGAGTTTGTAGAGGAGCTCGGAGGGGCGAGCATAAGGGACGAATGGATACATAACATGTCGGATGCGATCATACCAGTACTAAAGCACCGAAACCCATCAGAACTCTGAAGCTAAGCGTGCTTGGGAGAGAGTATTACTAGGATGGGTGACCTACTAGGATGTCCTCGTGTTGCATTCCCATTGTCATTATTATTTTTGCTGCACGCGAGAAACATGACGCACATGCGCGGTAAATATTGAATGCACGTGTGGGGTAAATATTAAACGCGAATTCTTATTTCTAATGTTTGCGGTGGGTTGCAGCTTGCAAATCGATATTGACGCGTGTAGGGGCGGTGTTGTGGTGGGAGAGGCATCGCTTTCTGAAAGCGTTCGACGGCGTGTGAAAACTCGTGGCAACGTGGCGACGGAGAGGGACGGGTGAAAACCGTGGTAAACGTCAGAACGGTTGTTGAGGTGGCGAGAAAGTAGAATGGTGAAGTATCCAGCGGTGGCAAGGAATGTACGGTAGAGTTTGTAGTGGAGCTGGAAGGGGCGAGCATAAGGGACGAAGGGATAAGAAATATGTCAGATGCGATCGTACTAGGACTAAAGCATCGGATCCCATCAGAACTCTGAAGTTAAGCGTGCTTGGGCGACAGTAGTACTAGGATGGATGACGTCGTGGGAAGTCCTTGTGTTGCATTCCCTTTTTCATTATTATTTTTGCTGCATGCGAGAAACATGACGCACGTGCGGGGTAAATATTAAATGCGATTTCTGATTTCTGACGTTTGCGGTGAGTGGCAGTTTTCGTAACGATATTGACGCGTGTAGGTGCCGTGTTATGGTGGGAGAGGCAACGCTTTCTAAAAGCGTTCGACGGCGTGTGAAAACTCATGGCGCACGCGATGAGTTGCAGGTTTCGGATCGATATTGATACGTGTAGGGGCCGCGTTATGGTGGGAGAGGCACCGCTTTCTGAAAGTCCTCGTGTTGCATTCCATTTTTCATTATTATTTTTTCTGCACGCTAGAAACATGATGCACGTGTGCGGTAAATATTGAACGCACGTGCGGGGTAAATATTAAACGCGAATTCTTATTTCTAATGTTTGCGGTGGGTTGCAGCTTGCAGATCTATATTGACGCATGTAGGGGCAGCGTTGTGGTGGGAGAGGCACCGCTTTCTGAAAGCGTTCGACGGCGTGTGAAAACTCGTGGCAACGTGGCGACGGAGAGGGACGGGTGAAAACCGTGGTAAACGTCGGAACGGTTGTTGAGTGGAGAGAGAGTAGTATGGTGAAGTATCCAGCGGTCGCAAGGAATGTACGATAGAGTTTGTAGTGGAGCTGGGAGGGGCAAGCATAAGGGACGAAGGGAGAAGAAACATGTCGGATGCGATCATACAAGCACTAAAGCACCGGATCCCATCACAACTTCGAAGTTAAGTGTGCTTGGGCGAGAGTAGTACTAGGGTGGGTGACCTCCTGGGAAGTCCTCGTGTTGCATTCCCTTTTTTTTTGCTGCACGCGAGAAACATGTCGCACGTGCGCGGTAAATATTGAACGCACGTGGGGGGTAAATATTAAATGCGGTTTCTTATTTGTGACGTTTGCGGAGAGTTGCATCTGGCGGATCGATATTGACACGTGTAGGGGCGACGCTACGGTGGGAGAGGCACGGCTTTCTGAAAGCGTTCGACGGCATGTTGAAAACTCATGGCAACGTAGCGACGAAGAGGGAGGGGTGAAAAACCGTGGTAAACGTGGCAACAATTGGTGAGGTGGAGAGAAATTAGTATGGTGAAGTATCCAGCGGTGGCAAGGAATGTACGGTAGAGTTTGTAGTGGAGCTGGGAGGGGCGAGCATAAGGGACGAAGGGATAACAAACATGTCGGCTGCGATCATACCAGCACTAAAGCACCGGATCCCATCAGAACTCCGAAGTTAAAGCGTGCTTGGGCGAGAGTAGTACTGGGATGGGTGACCTCCTCGGAAGTCCTCGTGTTGCATTCCCTTTTTTATTATTATTTTTGCTGCATGCGAGAAACATGACGCACGTGCGCGGTAAATATTGAACGCACGTGCGGCGTAAATATTAAACGTGGTTTCCTTTTTCTGATCTTTGCGGTGAGTTGCAGCTTGTGGATCGATATTGACGCGTGTAAGGCGACACTATGGTGGGAGAGGCACCGCTTTCTGAAAGCGTTCGACGGCGTGTGAAAACTCATGGCAAGGTGGCGACAGAGAGGGAGGGGTGAAAACCGTTGTAAACGTGGGAACGGTTGTTGAGGTGGAGAGAAAGTAGTATGGTGAAGTATCCAGCCGTGGCAAGGAATGTACGATAGAGTTTGTAGTGGAGCTGGGAGGGGCGATCATAAGGGACGAAGGGATAAGAAACATGTCAGATGCGATCATACCAGCAATAAAGCACCGCATCCCATCACAACTTCGAAGTTAAGCATGCTTGGGCGAGAGTATTACTAAGATGGGTGACCTCCTGGGAAGTCCTCGTGTGGCATTCTCTTTTTCATTATTATTTTTGTTGCACGCGAGAAACATGACACAAGTGCGCGGTAAATATTGAACGCACGTGGGTGATCATAGCAGCACTAAAGCTACGGATCCCATCACAACTCCGAAGTTAAGCATGATTGGGCGAGAGTAGTACTAGGGTGGGTGACCTCCTTGAAAGTCCTCGTGTTGCATTCCCTTTTTCATTATTATTTTTCCTGCACACCAGAAACATGACGCATGTGCGCGGTAAATATTGAACGCACGTGGGGGGTCAATATTAAACGCGGTTTGTTATTTCTGACGTTTGCGGAGAGTTACATCTTGCGGATCGATATTGACGCGTGTAGGGGCGGCGTTATGGTGGGAGAGGCACGGCTTTCTGAAAGTTTTCGACGGCGTGTGAAAACTCATGGAAACATAGCTACGAAGAGGAAGGGGTGAAAGCCGTGGTAAACGTGGGAACAGTGGGTGAGGTGGAGAGAAAGTAGTATGATGAAGTATCCAGCGGTGGCAAGGAATGTACGGTAGAGTTTGTAGTAGAGCTGGCAGGGGCGAGCATAAGGGACGAAGGGATAAGAAACATGTCGGATGCGATCATACCAGCACTAAAGCACCGGATCCCATCAGAACTCCGAAGTTAAAGCGTGCTTGGGCGAGAGTAGTACTAGGATGGGTGATCTCCTTGGAAGTCCTCGTGTTGCACTCCCATTTTCATTACTATTTTTGCTGCATGCAAGAAACATGACGCACGTGCGCGGTAAATATTGAAAGCATGTGCGCGGTAAATATTAAACACAGTTTCTTATTTCTAACGTTTGGTGTGAGTTGTAGCCTGCGGATCGATATTGACTCATGTGGGGGCGGCGTTATAGTGGGAGAGGCACCGCTTTCTGAAAGCGTTCCATGGCGTCTGAAAACTCGTGGCAACGTGGCGACAGATTGGGAGGGGTGAAAATCGTGGTAAACGTGGGAACAGTCGTTGAGGTGGAGAGAAAGTAGTATGGTGAAGTATCCAGCGGTGGCAAGGAATATACGGTAGAGTTTGTAGTGGAGCTGGGAGGGGCAAGCATAAGGGACGAAGGGATAAGAAACATGTCGGGTGCTATCATACAAACACTAAAGCACCGGATCCCATAAAAAATTCGAACTTAAGCGTGCTTGGGCAAGAGTAGTACTAGGATGGGTGACCTCCTGGGAAGTCCTTTTGTTCCATTCCCTTTTTCATTATTATTTTTACTACACGCGAGAATCATGAGACACGTGCACGGTAAATATTGGACGCACATGCGGGGTAAATATTAAACGCGGTTTCTTCTTTCTGACGTTTGCGGTGAGTAGCAGCTTGCGTATCGATATTGACGCGTGTAGGGGCGGTGTTATGGTGGGAGAGGCACCGCTTTCTAAAATCGTTCAACGGCGTTTGAAAACTCGTGGCAACGTGGCTACGGAGAGGGAGGGGTGAAAACCGTGGTAAACGTGGGAACGGTTGTTGAGGTGGACAAAAAGTAGTATGGTGAAGTATTGAGCGGTGGCTAGGAATGTACGGTAGAGTTTGTAGTGGAGCTGGGATGGGCGAGCATAAGGGACGAAGGGATAAGAAACATGTCGGATATGATCATACCAGCACTAAAGCACCCGATCCCATTAGAACTCCGAAGTTAAGCATTTTTGGGAGAGAGTAGTACTAGGATGGGTGACCTCTTGGGAAGTCCTCGTGTTGCACTCCCTTTTTTCATTGTTATTTTTGCTCCACGCGAGAAACATGATGCACGTGCGCGGTAAATATTGAACGCACGTGCGGGGTATATATTAAACACGGTTTCTTATTTCTGACGTTTGCGGTGAGTTGCAGCTTGCGGATCGATATTGACGCGTGTAGGGGCGGCATTATGGTGGGAGAGGCAGCACTTTCTGAAATCGTTCAACGGCGTGTGAAAACTCGTGGCAACGTGGCAACCGAGAGGGAGGGGTGAAAACTGTGGCAAACATAGGAATGGTTGTTGAGGTGGAGAGAAAGTAGTATGGTGAAGTATCCAACGGTGGCAAGGAATGTACGGTAGAGCTTGTAGTGGAGCTGGGAGGGCTGAGCATAAGGGACGAAGGGATAAGAAACATGTCGGATGCTATCATACGAGTACTAAAGCACCGGATCCCATCAGAACTTCGAAGTTAAGCGTGCTTGGGCGAGAGTAGTACTAGGATGGGTGACCTCCTGCGAAGTCCTGGTGTTGCATTCCCTGTTTCATTATTATTTTTACTGCATGCGAGGAACATGACACACATGCGCGGTAAATATTGAAGGCACATGCGGGGTAAATATTAAACACGGTTTCTTCTTTCTGACGTTTGCGGTGAGTTGCAGCTTGGGGATCAATATTGACGCATGTAGGGGTGGCGTTATGGTGGGAGAGGAACCGCTTTCTGAAATCGTTCGACGGCGTGTGAAAACTCGCAGCAACGTGGCAACGGAAAGGGAGGGGTGAAAACCGTGGTAAATGTGGAACGGTTGTTGAGGTGGAGAAAAAGTAGTATGGTGAAGTATCCATCTGTGGCAAGGAATGTACGGTAGAGTTTATAGTGGAGCTGGGACGGGCGAGCATAAGGGACGAAGGGATAAGAAACATGTCAGATGCGATCATACCAGCTCTAAAGCACCGGATCCCATCAGAACTCCGATGTTAAGCATGCTCGGGCGAGAGTATTATTAGGATGGGTGACCTCCTTGGAAGTCCTCGTGTTGCATTTCCTTTTTCATTATTATTTTTGCTACACGCGAGAAACATGACGCACATGCATGGTAAATAATGAATGCACGTGCGGGGTAAATATTAAACGTGGTTTCTTATTTCTGACGTTTGCGGTGAGTTGCTGCTTGCGTATCGCTATTGACGCGTGTAGGGGTGGCGTTATGGTGGGAGAGACACCGTTGTCTCTAAGCGTTCGATGGCGTGTGAAAACTCGTGGCAACGTGGCGACGGAGAGGGAGGGTTGAAAACCGTGGTAAACGTGGGAATGGTTAGTGAGGTGGAGAGAAAGTAGTATGGTGAAGTATCCAGCGGTGGCAAGGAATGTATGGTAGAGTTTGTAGTGGAGCTGGGAGGGGCGAGCATAAGGGACGAAGGGATAAGAAACATGTCAGATGCGATCATACCAGGAGTAAGCACCGGATCCCATCAAAACTCCGAAGTTAAGCGTGCTTGGGCAAGAGTAGTACTAGGATGGGTGACCTCCTTGCAAGTCCTCATGTTGCGTTCCTTTTTTCATTATTATTTCTGCTGCACACGAGAAACATGACGCACGTGCGCGGTAAATATTAAACGTGGTTTCTTATTTCTGACGTTTGCGGTGAGTTGCAGCTTACGGATCGATATTGACGCGTGTCGGGGCGGCGTTATGGTGGGAGAGGCACCGCTTTCTGAAAGCGTTAAACGGCGTGTGAAAACGCATGGCAACATGGCGACGGAGATGGAGGGGTAAAAACCGTGGTAAACGTGGGAACGGTTGTTGAGGTGGAGGGAAAGTAGTATGGTGAAGTATCAAGCGGTGGCAAGGAATGTAGGATAGAGTTAGTAGTGGAGCTAGGAGGGGCGAGCATAAGGGACGAAGGGATAAGAAACATGTCGGATGCGATCATACCAGCACTAAAGCACCACCCATCACAACTCCGAAGTTAAGCACGCATGGGTGAGAGAAGTACTAGGGTGGGTAACCTCCTGGGAAGTCCTCATGTTGCATTCCCTTTGTCATTATTATTTTTGCTGCACTCGAGAAACATGACGCACGTGCGCGGTAAATATTGAACGCACGAGTGGGGTAAATATTAAACGTGATTTCCTATTTCCGACGTTTGTGGTGAGTTGCTGCTGGCGGATCGGTATTGACGCTTGTAGCGGCGGCGTTATGGTGGGCGCGGCACCGCTTTCTGAAAGCGTTCGACGGCCCGTGAAAACTCGTGGCAACATGGCAATGAAAAGGGAGGGGTGAAAACCGTGGTAAACGTGGGAACGGTTGTTGAGGTGGAGAGAAAGTAGTATGGTGAAGTATCCAGCGGTGGCACGGAATGTACGGTAGAGTTTGTAGTGGAGCTGGGATGGGCGAGCATAAGGGGTGAAGGGATGAGAAACATGTCGGATGCGATCATACCAGCACTAACGGACTGGATCCCATCAAAACTCCGATGTTAAGCATGCTTGGACGAGAGTAGTACTAGGATGGGTGACCTCCTGGGAAATCCTCATGTTGCATTCCCTTTTTCGTTATTATTTTTGCAGCACGCGAGAAACATGACGCATGTGCACGGTAAATATTGAACGCACGTACGGGGTAAATATTAAATGCGGATTCTAATTTCTGACGTTTGCGGTGAATTGCAGCATGCGGATCGATATTGACGCGTGTAGGGGCGGCGTTATGGTGGGAGAGGCACCGCTTTCTGAAAGCATTTGACGGCGTGTGAAAACTCGTGTCAACGTGGCGACGGAGAGGGAGGAGTGAAAACCGTGGTAAATGTGGGGACGGTTGTTGAGGTGGAGAGAAAGTAGTATGGTGAAATATCCAGCGGTGGCAAGGAATGTACGGTATAGTTTGTAGTGGAGCTGGGAGGGGCGAGCATAAGGGACGAAGGGATAAGAAACATGTCAGATGTGATCATACCAGCACTAAAGCACCAGATCCCATCAGAACTCCTAAGTTAAGCGTGCTTTGGCGAGAGTAGTACTAGGATGGGTGACCTCCTTGGAAGTCCTCGTTTTGCATTCCCTTTTTCATTATTATTTTTGCTCTACGCGAGAAACATCATGCACGTGCGCGGTAAATATTGAACGTTGTTTCTTATTTCTGACGTTTGCGGTGGGTTGCAGCTTGCGGATCGATATTGAAGCATGTAGGGGCGGGTTTATGGTAGGAGAGCCACCGCTTTCTGAAAGCATTCGACGGCATGTGAAAACTCATGGCAACGTGGCGACGGAGAGGGAGGGGTGAAAACCGTGCTAAACGTGGGAACAGTTGTTGATGTGGAGAGAAAGTAGTATGGTGAAGTATCCAGCGGTGGCAAGGAGTGTACGGTAGAGTTTGTGGTGGAGTTGGGAGGAGTGGGCAGAAGGGACGAAGGGATAAGACACATGTTGGATGCGATCATACTAGCACTAAAGCATCGAATCCCATCAAAACTCCAAAGTTAAGCATGCTTGGGCGAGAGTAGTACTAGGATGGGTGACCTCCTAGGAAGTCCTCGTGTTGCATTCCCTTTTTCATTATTATTTTTGCTGCACTCGAGAAACAAGATGAACGTGCACAGTAAATATTGAACGCATGTGCGGGGTAAATATTAAACGCAGTTTCTTATTTCTGACGTTTGCGATGATTTGCAGCTTGCGGATCGGTATTGACGCGTGTAGGGGCGGCGTTATGGTGAGAGACGTACCGTTTTCTAAAAGCGTTTGACGGCGTGTGAAAACTCGTGGCAACGTGGCGACGGAGAGGGAGGGATGAAAACCGTGGTAAACGTGGGAACGGTTGTTGAGGTGGAGAGAAAGTAGTATGGTCAAGTATCCAGCAGCGGCAAGGAATGTACGGTAAAGTTTGTAGTGGAGCTGGGAGGGCCAGGCATAAGGGACGAAGGGACAAGAAACGTGTCGGATGTGATCATACCAGTACTAAAGCACCGGATCCCATCAAAACTCCGAAGTTAAGCATGCTTCGGTGAGAGTAGTACTAGGATGGGCGACCTCCTGGGAAGTCCTCATGTTACATTCCCTTTTTCATTATTATTTTTGCTACACGCGACAAACATGACGCACGTGCGTGGTAAATATTGAACGCACGTCCGGCGTAAATACTAAACGCGGTTTCTTATTTCTGACGTTTGTGGTGAGTTGCAGCTTCTGGATCGATATTGACGCGTGTAGGGGCGGCGTTATGGCGGGAGAGGCACCGCTTTCTGAAAGCGTTTGACGGCGTGTGAAAACTCATGGCAACGTGGCGACGGAGAGGGAGGGGTGAAAACCGTGGTAAATGTGGGAACGGTTGTAGAGGTGGAGAGAAAGTAGTATGGTGAAGTATCTAGCAGTGGTAAGAAATGTACGGTAGAGTTTGTAGTGGAGCTGCGAGGGGCGAGCATAAGGGACGAACGCATAAGAAACATGTCGGATGCGATCATGCCAGCATTAAACCACCGGATACCATTAGAACTCTTAAGCTAAGCATGCTTGGGAGAGAGTAGTACTAGGATGGGTGACCTCCTGGGAAGTCCCCGTGTATCATTCCCTTTTTCATTATTATTTTTGCTGCACGCGAGAAACATGACACACGTGCGCGGTAAATATTGAACGCACGTGCGGGGTAAATATTAAATGCGGTTTCTTATTACTGATGTTTGCGGTGAGTTCCAGCGTGCGGATCGATATTGACACGTGTACGGGCGGTGTTATGGTGGGAGAGGCACCGCTTTCTTAAACCGTTCGACAACGTGTGAAAACTCGTGGCAACGTGGCGACGGAGAGGGAGGGGTGAAAACTGTGGTAAACGTGGGAACGGTTGTTGAGGTGGAGAGAAAGTAGTATGGTGAAGTATCATGCACTGGTAAGAAATGTACGGTAGAGTTTGTAGTGGAGCTGCGAGGGGCGAGCATAAGGGACGAAGGCATAAGAAACATGTCGGATGCGATCATACCAGCACTAAAGCACTGGATCCCATCAGAACTCTGAAGCTAAGCGTGCTTGGGAGAGAGTAGTACTTCGATGGGTGACGTCCTGGGAAGTCCTCGTGTTGCATTCCCATTATCATTATTATTTTTGCTACACGCGAGAAAAATGACGCACATGCGCGGTAAATATTGAACGTACATGTGGGGTAAATATTAAACACGATTTCTTATTTCTGACGTTTGCGGTGGGTTGCAGCTTGCGGATCGCTATTGACGTGAGTAGGGGCGGCGTTATGGTGGGAGAGGCACCGCTTTCTGAAAGCGTTCAACAGCATGTGAAAACTCGTGGTAACATGGCGACGGAGAGGGAGGGGTGAAAACCGTGGGAAATGTCTGAACGGTTGTTTAGGTGGCGAGAAAGTAGTATGGTGAAGTATCAAGCGGTGGCAAGGAATGTACGGTAGAGTTTGTATGTGGAGCTGGGAGGGGCGAGCATAAGGGACGAAGGGATAAGAAATATGTCAGATGCGATCATACCAGCACTAAAGCATCGGATCCCATCAGAACTCCGAAGTTAAGCGTGCTTGGGCGAGAGTAGTACTAGGATGGATGACGTCCTGGGAAGTCCTTGTGTTGTATTCCCATTTTCATTATTATTTTTGCTGCACGCGAAAAACATGACGCACGTGCGGGGTAAATATTAAACGTGATTTCTTATTTCTCACGTTTGCGGTGAGTTGCAGCTTGCGGATCGATATTGACGCGTGTAGGGGCGGCGTTTTGGTGGGACAGGCACCGCTTTCTGAAAGCGTTTGACGGCGTGTGAAAACTCATGGCAACATGGCGATGGGGAGGGAGGAGTGAAAACCGTGGTAAACGTGGGAACGATCGTTGAGGTGGAGAGAAGGTAGTATTGGGAAGTATCAAGCGGCGGCAAGGAATGTACGGTAGAGTTTTTAGTGGAGTTGGGAGGGGCGAGCATAAGGGACGAAGGGATAAGAAACATGTCGGATGCGATCATACCAGCACTAAAGCACCGGATCCCATCAGAACTCTGAAGTTAAGCGTGGTTGGACAAGAGTAGTACTGGGAATGTGACCTCCTGGGAAGTCCTCGTGTATTATTCGCTTTTTCATTAGTATTTTTGTTGCACGCGAGAAACATGACGCATGTGCACGGTAAATATTGAACGCACGTGCGGGGAAAATATTAAACGCGGTTTCTTATTACTGATGTTTGCGGTGAGTTGCAGCTTGCGGATCTATATTGACACGTGTACGGGCGACGTTATGGTGGGAGAGGCACCGCTTTCTGAAATCATTCGACGGTGTGTGAAAACTCGTGGCAACGTGGCGACGTAGAGGGAGGGGTGAAAACCGTGGTAAACGTGGGAACGGTTGTTGAGGTGGAGAGAAAGTAGTATGCTGAAGTATCCAGCAGTGGTAAGAAATGTATGGTAGAGTTTGTAGTGGAGCTGCGAGGGGCGAGCATAAGGAACGAAGGCATAAGAAACATGTCGGATGCGATCATACCGGCATTAAAGCTCCGGATCCCATTAGAACTCTGAAGCTAAGCATGCTTGGGAGAGAGTAGTACTAGGATGGGTGACCTCCTGGGATGTCCTCGGGTTGCATTCCCATTATCATTATTATTTTTGCTGCACGCGAGAAACATGACGCACATGCGCAGTAAATATTGAACGCACGTGTGGGTTAAATATTAAATGCGATTTCTTATTTCTAATGTTTGTCGTGGGTTGCAGCTTCCAGATCGCTATTGACGCATGTAGGGGCGACATTATGGTGGGAGAGGCACCGCTTTATGAAAGTGTTCAACGATGTGTGAAAACTCGTGGCAACGTGGCGACGCAGAGGGACGGGTGAAAACCGTGGTAAACGTCGGAACGGTTGTTGAGGTGGCGAGAAAGTAGTATGGTGAAGTCTCCAACGGTGGCAAGGAATGTACGGTAGAGTTTGTAGTGGAGATGGGAGGGGCAAGCATGAGGGACGAAGGGATAAGAAATATGTCAGATGCGATCATACCAGGACTAAAGCATCGGATCCCATCAGAACTCCAAAGTTAAGCGTGCTTGGGCGAGAGTAGTACTAGGATGGATGACGTCATGGGAAGTCCTTGTGTTGCATTCCCATTTCCATTTTTTTTTGCTGCACGCGAGAAACATGACGCATGTGCGGAGTAAATATTAAATGTGATTTCTTATTTCTGACGTTTCTGGTGAGTTGTAGCTTGCGGATCGATATGGACGCGTGTAGGGGCGGCGTTATGGTGGGAGAGGCACCGCTTTCTGAAAGCATTTGACGGCGTGTGAAAACTCATGGCAACGTGGCGATGGGGAGGGAGGGGTGAAAACCGTGGTAAACGTGGGAACGGTTGATGAGGTGGAGAGAAGGTAGTATGGTGAAGTATCAAGCGGCGAAAAGGAATGTACGGTAGAGTTTGTAGTGGAGTTGGGAGGGGCGGGCATAAGGGACGAAGGGATAAGAAACATGTCGGATGCGATCATACCAGCACTAAAGCACCGGATCCCATCAGAACTCCGAAGTTAAGCATGCTAGTGCGAGAGTAGTACTGGGATGGGTGACCTCCTCGGAAGTCCTCGTGTATCATTCCCTTTTTCAATATTATTTTTGTTGCACGCGAGAAACATGACGCACGTGCGCGGTAAATATTGAATGCATGTGCGTGGTTTATATTAAACGCGGTTTCTTATTACTGATGTTTGCGGTGAGTTGCAGCTTGCGGATCGATATTGACACGTGTACGGGCGGCGTTATGGTGGGAGAGGCACCGCTTTCTGAAAGCGTTTGACAACGTGTCAAAACTCGTGGCAACGTGGGGACGAAGAGGGAGGGGTGAAAACCGTGGTAAACGTGGGAACGGTTGTTGAGGTGGAGAGAAAGTAGTATGGTGAAGTATCCAACAATGGTAAGAAATGTACGGTAGAGTTTGTAGTGGAGCTACGAGGGGCGAGCATAAGGGACGAAGGCATAAGAAACATGTCGGATGCGATCATACCAGCACTAAAGCACTGGATCCCATCAGAACTCTGAAGCTAAGCTTTCTTGGGAGAGAGTAGTACTTCGATGGGTGACCTCCTGGGAAGTCCTCGTGCTGCATTCCCATTATCATTATTATTTTTGCTACACATGAGAAACATGACGCACATGCGCGGTAAATATTGAACGCACGTGTGGGGTAAATATTAAACACGATTTCTTATTTCTAACGGTTGCGGTGGGTTGCAGCTTGCGGATCGCTATTGACGCGAGTACGGGCGGCGTTATGGTGGGAGAGGCACCGCTTTATGAAAGCGTTCGACAGCGTGTGAAAACTCGTGGTAACATGGCGACGGAGAGGGAGGGGTGAAAACCGTGGTAAACATCGGAACGGTTGTCTAGGTGGCGAGAAAGTAGTATGGTGAAGTATTCAGCGGTGGCAAGGAATGTACGGTAGAGTTTGTAGTGGAGCTGGGAGGGGCGAGCATCAGGGACGAGGCAATAAGAAATATGTCATATGCGATCATACCAGCACGAAAGCATCGGATCCCATCGGAACTCCGAAGTTAAGCGTGCTTGGGCGAGAGTAGTACTAGGATGGATGACGTCCTGGGAAGTCCTTGTGTTGCATTCCCATTTTCATTATTATTTTTGGTGCACACGAAAAACATGACGCATGTGCGGGGTAAATATTAAACGTGATTTCTTATTTCTCACATTTGCGGTGAGTTGCAGCTTACGGATCGATATTGACGCGTGTAGGGGCGGCGTTATGGTGGGAGAGGCCCCGCTTTCTGAAAGCGTTCGACGGCATGTGAAAGCTCGTGGTAACGTGGCGACGGAGAGGTAGGGGTGAAAACCGTGGTAAACGTCGAAACGGTTGTTGAGGTAGAGAGAAAGTATTATGGTAAAGTATCCAGCGGTGGCAAGGAATGTACGTTAGAGTTCGTAGTGGAGCTGGGAGAGGCGAGCATAAGGGACGAAGGGATGAAAAACATGCTAGATGCGATCATACTAGCACTAAAGCATTGGATCTTATCAAAACACCAAAGTTAAGCGTGCTTGGGTGAGAGTAGTACTAGGATGGGTGACCTCCTGGGAAGTCCTCATGTTGCATTCCCTTTTTCATTATTATTTTTGTTGCATGCGAGAAACATGACGCACGTGCGGGGTAAATACTAAACGCGGTTTGTTCTTTCTAATGTTTGCGGTGAGTTGCAGCTTGCGGATCGATATTGACACGTCTACGGGCGGCGTTATGGTGGGAGAGGCACCTCTTTTTGAAATCGTTCGACGGCATGTGAAAACTCATGGCAACGTAGTGATGGAGAGGGAGGGGTGAAAACCATGGTAAACGTGGGAACGGTTGTTGAGGTGGAGAAAAAGTAGTATGGTGAAGTATCCAGCGACGGCAAGGAATGTACGGTAAAGTTTGTAGTGGAGCTGGGGGGCCAAGCATAAGGGACGAAGGGAAAAGAAACATGTCGGATGCGATCATACCAGTACTAAAGCACCGGGTCCCATCAAAAGTCCGAAGTTAAGCGTGCTTGGGTTAGACTAGTACTAGGATGGGTGACCTCCTGGGAAGTCCTAGTGTTGCATTCCCTTTTTAATTATTATTTTTGCTGCACGCGAGAAACATGACGCACGAGCGCGGTAAATATGGAACGCACGTGCGGGGTAAACGTAGGAACGGTTGTTGAGGTGGAGAGAAAGTAGTATGGTGAAGTATCCAGCGGTGGCAAGGAATGTACGGTAGAGTTTGTACTGGTGCTGGGAGGGGCGAGCATAAAGACGAAGGGATAAGAATCATGTCGGATGCGATTATATGAGTACTAAAGCACCGCATCCCATCACAACTCCGAAGTTAAGCGCGCTTGGGCGAGAGTAGTACTCGGATGGGTGACCTCCTGGGAAGTCCTCTTGCACGCGAGAAACATGACGCACATGCGCGGTAAATATTGAACGCACGTGCGGGGTAAATGTTAAACGCAGTTTCTTATTACTGATGTTTACGGTGAGTTGCAGCTTGCGGATCGATATTGACATGTGTACGGGCGGCGTTATGGTGGGAGAGGCACCGCTTTCTGAAAGAGTTTGACGGCGTGTGAAAACTCGTGGCAACATGGCGACGGAGAGGGCGGGGTGAAAACCGTGGTAAACGTGGGAACGGTTGTTGAGGTTGACAGAAAGTAGCATGGTGAAGTATCCAGCAATGGTAAGACATGTACGGTAGAGTTTGTAGTGGAGCTGCGAGGGGCTTGCATAAGGGACGAAGGCATAAGAAACATGTCGGATGCGATCATACCAGCACTGAAGCACTGTATCCCATCAGAACTCTGAAGCTAAGCGTGCTTGGGAGAGAGTAGTACTTCGATGGGTGACCTCCTGGGAAGTCCTCGTGTTGCATTCCCATTATCATTATTATTTTTGCTACATGCGAGAAACTTGACGCACATGCGCGGTAAATATTGAACACACGTGTGGGGTAAATATTAGACAAGATTTCTTATTTCTAACGTTTGCGGTGGGTTGCAGCTTGCGGATCGATATTGACGTGAGTAGGGGCGGCGTTATGGTGGGAGAGGCACCGCTTGATGAAAGCGTTCGACGGCATGTAAAAACTCGTGGTAACATGGCGACGGAGAGGGAGGGGTGAAAACCGTGGTAAACATCGGAACGGTTGTTTAGGTGGCGAGAAAGTAGAATAGTGAAGTATCCATCGGTGGCAAGGAATGTACGATAGAGTTTCTAGTGGAGCTGGGACGGGCGAGCATAAGGAACGAAGGGATAAGAAACATGTTGGATGCGATCATACCAGCACTAAAGCACCGGATCCCATCACAACTCCAAAGTTAAGCGTGCTTGGGCGAGAGTAGTACTAGGGTGGGTGACCTCCTGGGAAGTCCTCGTGTTGCATTCCCTTTTTCATTATTATTTTTGCTGCACGCGAGAAATATGACGCACGTGCGTGGTAAATATTGAACGCACGTGGGGGGTAAATATTAAACGCGGTTTCTTATTACTGACGTTTGCGGTGAGTTGCAACTTGCGGATGGATATTGTGACGTGTACAGGCGGCGTTATGGTGGGAGAGGCACCGCTTTCTGAAATCGTGCGACGGCGTGTGAAAACTCGTGGCAACGTGGCGACGGAGAGGGAGGGGTGAAAACCGTGGTAAACGTCGGAACGGTTGTTGAGGTAGAGAGAAAGTATTATGGTAAAGTATCCAGCGGTGGCAAGGAATGTACGTTAGAGTTCGTAGTGGAGCTGGGAGAGGCGAGCATAAGGGACGAAGGGATGAAAAACATGCTAGATGCGATCATACTAGCACTAAAGCATTGGATCTTATCAAAACACCAAAGTTAAGCGTGCTTGGGTGAGAGTAGTACTAGGATGGGTGACCTCCTGGGAAGTCCTCATGTTGCATTCCCTTTTTCATTATTATTTTTGTTGCATGCGAGAAACATGACGCACGTGCGGGGTAAATATTAAACGCGGTTTGTTCTTTCTAATGTTTGCGGTGAGTTGCAGCTTGCGGATCGATATTGACACGTCTACGGGCGGCGTTATGGTGGGAGAGGCACCTCTTTCTGAAATCGTTCGACGGCATGTGAAAACTCATGGCAACGTGGTGATGGAGAGGGAGGGGTGAAAACCATGGTAAACGTGGGAACGGTTGTTGAGGTGGAGAAAAAGTAGTATGGTGAAGTATCCAGCGACGGCAAGGAATGTACGGTAAAGTTTGTAGTGGAGCTGGGGGGCCAAGCATAAGGGACGAAGGGATAAGAAACATGTCGGATGCGATCATACCAGTACTAAAGCACCGGGTCCCATCAAAAGTCCGAAGTTAAGCGTGCTTGGGTTAGACTAGTACTAGGATGGGTGACCTCCTGGGAAGTCCTAGTGTTGCATTCCCTTTTTAATTATTATTTTTGCTGCACGCGAGAAACATGACGCACGAGCGCGGTAAATATTGAACGCACGTGCGGGGTAAACGTAGGAACGGTTGTTGAGGTGGAGAGAAAGTAGTATGGTGAAGTATCCAGCGGTGGCAAGGAA
This sequence comes from Hordeum marinum, assembly GCA_022496015.1. Lineage (NCBI taxonomy): Eukaryota > Viridiplantae > Streptophyta > Magnoliopsida > Poales > Poaceae > Hordeum > Hordeum marinum. The sequence continues at coordinate 551,527 of JAAAWK010001153.1, read as the reverse complement.
TGTACGGTAGAGTTTGTACTGGTGCTGGGAGGGGCGAGCATAAAGACGAAGGGATAAGAATCATGTCGGATGCGATTATATGAGTACTAAAGCACCGCATCCCATCACAACTCCGAAGTTAAGCGCGCTTGGGCGAGAGTAGTACTCGGATGGGTGACCTCCTGGGAAGTCCTCTTGCACGCGAGAAACATGACGCACGTGCGCGGTAAATATTGAACGCATGTGCGGGGTAAATGTTAAACGCAGTTTCTTATTACTGATGTTTACGGTGAGTTGCAGCTTGCGGATCGATATTGACATGTGTACGGGCGGCGTTATGGTGGGAGAGGCACCGCTTTCTGAAAGAGTTTGACGGCGTGTGAAAACTCGTGGCAACATGGCGACGGAGAGGGCGGGGTGAAAACCGTGGTAAACGTGGGAACGGTTGTTGAGGTTGACAGAAAGTAGCATGGTGAAGTATCCAGCAATGGTAAGACATGTACGGTAGAGTTTGTAGTGGAGCTGCGAGGGGCTTGCATAAGGGACGAAGGCATAAGAAACATGTCGGATGCGATCATACCAGCACTGAAGCACTGTATCCCATCAGAACTCTGAAGCTAAGCGTGCTTGGGAGAGAGTAGTACTTCGATGGGTGACCTCCTGGGAAGTCCTCGTGTTGCATTCCCATTATCATTATTATTTTTGCTACATGCGAGAAACTTGACGCACATGCGCGGTAAATATTGAACACACGTGTGGGGTAAATATTAGACGAGATTTCTTATTTCTAACGTTTGCGGTGGGTTGCAGCTTGCGGATCGATATTGACGTGAGTAGGGGCGGCGTTATGGTGGGAGAGGCACCGCTTGATGAAAGCGTTCGACGGCGTGTAAAAACTCGTGGTAACATGGCGACGGAGAGGGAGGGGTGAAAACCGTGGTAAACATCGGAACGGTTGTTTAGGTGGCGAGAAAGTAGAATGGTGAAGTATCCATCGGTGGCAAAGAATGTACGATAGAGTTTCTAGTGGAGCTGGGACGGGCGAGCATAAGGAACGAAGGGATAAGAAACATGTTGGATGCGATCATACCAGCACTAAAGCACCGGATCCCATCACAACTCCAAAGTTAAGCGTGCTTGGGCGAGAGTAGTACTAGGGTGGGTGACCTCTTGGGAAGTCCTCGTGTTGCATTCCCTTTTTCATTATTATTTTTGCTGCACGCGAGAAATATGACGCACGTGCGTGGTAAATATTGAACGCACGTGGGGGGTAAATATTAAACGCGGTTTCTTATTACTGACGTTTACGGTGAGTTGCAACTTGCGGATGGATATTGTGACGTGTACAGGCGGCGTTATGGTGGGAGAGGCACCGCTTTCTGAAATCGTGCGACGGCGTGTGAAAACTCGTGGCAACGTGGCGACGGAGAGGGAGGGGTGAAAACCGTGGTAAACGTCGGAACGGTTGTTGAGGTGGCGAGAAAGTAGTATGGTGAAGTATCCAGTGGTGGCAAGGAATGTACGGTAGAGTTTTTAGTGGAGCTGGGAGGGGCGAGAATAACGGACGAAGGGATAAGAAATATGCCAGATGCGATAATACCAGCACTAAAGCATCAGATCCCATCAGAACTCCGAAGTTAAGCGTGCTTGGGCGAGAGTAGTAATAGGATGGATGACGTCCTGGGAAGTCCTTGTGTTGCATTCCCATTTTCATTATTATTTTTGCTGCACGCGAGAAACATGACGCACGTGCTGGGTAAATATCAAACGCGAGTTCTTATTTCTGACGTTTGCTGTGAATTATAGCATGCGGATCGATATTGACGCGTGTAGGGGGGGCGTTATGGTGGGAGAGGCACCGCTTTCTGAAAGCGTTCGACGGCGTGTGAAAACTCTTGTCACCATGGCGACGGAGAGGGAGGGGTGAAAACCGTGGTAAATGTGGGAACAGTTGTTGAGTTGGACAGAAAGTAGTATGGTGAAGTATCCAGCGGTGGCAAGGAATGTACGGTAGAGTTTGTTGTGGAGCTGAGAGGGGCGGGCATAAGGGACGAAGGGATAAGAAACATCTTTGATGCTATCATAGCAGCACTAAAGCATCGAATCACATTAGAACCCTGAAGTTAAGCGTGCTTGGGCGAGAGTAGTACTAGGATGGGTAACCTCCTAGGAAGTCGTCCTGTTGCATTCCTTTATCATTATTATTTTGCTGCACGAGAGAAACAAGATGCACGTGCGGGATAAATATTAAACACGGTTTCTTATTTCTGACGTTTGCTGTGAGTTGCATCTTGCGGATCGATATTGACGCGTGTAGGGGCGGCATTATGGTGGGAGGGGAACCGCTTTCTAAAAGCGTTCGACAGCGTGTGAAAACTCGTGGCAACGTGGCGACGGAGAGGGAGGGGTGAATATCATGGTAAACGTGGGAACGGTTGTTGAGGTAGAGAGAAAGTAGTATGGTGAAGTATCAAGAGGTGGCAAGGAATGTACGGTAGAGTTTGTAGTGGAGCTGGGAGGGGCGAGCATCAGGGGTCAAGGGATAAGAAACATGTCGGATGCGATCATACCAGCACTAAAGCACCGGATCCCATCAAAACCCTGAAGTTAAGCATGCTTGGGCGATTGTAGTACTAGGATGGGTGACCTCCTGGCAAGTCCTCATGTTGCATTCCCTTTTTCATTATTATTTCTGCTGCATGCGAGAAACATGACGCACGTGCACGGTAAATATTGAACGCACGTGCGGGGTAAATATTAAACGCGGGTTGTTATTTCTGATGTTTGCGGTGAGTTGCAGCTTGCGGATCGATATTGACGCATGTAGGGGCGGTGTTATGGTGGGAGAGGAACCTCTTTCCGAAAGTGTTCGACGGCGTTTGAAAACTCTTGTCAACGAGGCGACAGAGAGGGAGGGGTGAAAACCGTGGTAAACGTGGGAACGATTGTTAAGGTGGAGAGAAAGTAGTATGGTGAAGTATCCAGTGGTGGCAAGGAATGTATGGTACAATTTGTAATGGAGCTGGGAGGGGCGAGCATAAGGGACGACGGGAGGGAGGGATAAGAAACATGTCAGATGCGATCATACCAGCACTAAAGCATCGGATCCCATTAGAAATCCGAAGTTAAGCGTGCTCTGGCGAGAGTAGTACGAGGATGGGTGACCTCCTTGGAAGTCCTTGTGTTGCATTCCCTTTTTCATTATTGTTTTTGCTGCACACGAGAAACATGACGCACGTGCGCGGTAAATATTGAACTCATGTGCGAGGTAAATATTAAACACGGTTTCTTATTTCTGACGTTTGCGGTGAGTTGCAGCTTGCGGATCGATATTGACGCGTGTATGGGCGGAGTTATGGTGGGAGAGGCACCGCTTTCTGAAAGCGTTCGAGGGTATGTGAAAACTCATGGCAACGTGGCGACGGAGAGGGAGGGGTGAAAACCGTGGTAAATGTGGGAACGGTTATAAAGGTGGAGAGAAAGTAGTATGGTGAAGTGTCCAGCAGTGGCAAGGAATGTACGGTAGAGTTTGTAGTGGAGTTGGGAGGGGCGAGCATAAGGGACGAAGGGATAAGAAACATGTCGGATGCGGTCATAACAGAAATAAAGCACCGGATCCCATCAGAACTCCGAAGAGTACTAGGATGGGTGACCTCCTGCGAAGTCCTTGTTTTGCATTCCCTTTTTCATTATTATTTTTGCTACACGCGAGAAACATGACGCACGTGCGGGGTAAATATTCAACGCGGTTTCTTATTTCTGACGTTTGTGGTGACTTACAGCTTGCGGATCGATATTGGCGCGTGTAGGGGCGGCGTTATGGCGGGACTGGCACCGCTTTCTGAAAGCGTTCGGCGAAATGTGAAAACTCATGGCAACGTGGCGACGGAGAGGGAAGGGTGAAAACCATGCTAAACGTGGGAACAATTGTTGAGGTGGAGAGAAAGTAGTATGGTGAAGTATCCAGCTGTGGCAAGGAGTGTACGATAGAGTTTGTGGTGGAGTTGGGAGGGGCAACCATAAGGGATGAAAGGATAAGAAACATGTCGGATGCGACCATACCAGCACTAAAGCACCGGATCCCATCAGAACTGCGAAGAGTACTAGGATGGGTGACCTCTTGGGAAGTCCTCATGTTGCATTCCCTTTTTCATTATTATTTTTGCTGCACGCGAGAAACATGAGGCACATGCGTGGTAAATATTGAACGCACGCGCGGGGTAAATATTGAGTGCGGTTTCTTATTTTGGACATTTGCGGTGAGTTGCAGCTGCGGATCGATATTGACGCCTGTAGGGGCGGCGTTGTGCAGGGAGAGGCACCGCTTTTTGAAAGCGTTCGACGACGTATGAAAACTCATGGCAACATGGCGACGGAGAGGGAGGGGTGAAAACCGTGGTAAATGTGGGAACGGTTGTTGAGGTGGAGAGAAAGTAGTATGGTCAAGTATCCAACGGTGGCAAGGGATGTACGGTAGAGTTTGTACTGGAGCTGGGAGGGGCGAACATATGGGTCGAAGGGATAAGAAATATGTCGGATGCGATCATACCAGCACTAAATCACCGGATCCCATAAGAACTCCAAAGTTAAGCGTGCAGGGGCGAGAGTAGTACTACGTTGGGTGACCTCCTGGGAAGTCCTCGTGTTGCGTTCCCTTTTTCATTTTTAGTTTTGCTGCACGCGAGAAATATGACGCACATGCACGGTAAACATTGAACGCACGTGCGGGGTAAATATTAAATACGGTTGCTTATTTCTGACATTTGCGGTGAGTTGCAGCTTGCGGATCGATATTGATGCGTGTAGGGGCGGCGTTTTAGTGGGAGAGGCACCGCTTTCGGAAAATGCTTGACAGTGTGTGAAAACTCATGGCCACGTAGCGATGAAGGGGGAGGGGTGAAAACCATGGTAAATGTGGGAACGGTTGTTAAGGTGGAGAGAAAGTAGTATGGTGAAGTATCCAGCGGTGGCAAGCAATGTACGGTAGAGTTTGTAGTGGAGTTGGGAGGGGCGAACATAAGGGACGAAGGGATAAGAAACATGTCGGATGCGATCATAACAGAACTAAAGCACCGGATCCCATCAGAACTCCGAAGAGTACTAGGATGGGTGACCTCCTGGGAAGTCCTTGTGTTGCATTCACTTTTTCATTATTATTTTTGCTACACGCGAGAAACATGACGCACGTGCCGGGTAAATATTCAACGCGGTTTCTTATTTCTGACATTTGTGGTGACTTGCAGCTTGCAGATCGATATTGGCGCGTGTAGGGGCGGCGTTATGGCGGGAGTGGCACCGCTTTCTGAAAGCGTTCGACGAAATGTGAAAACTCACGGCAACGTGGCGACGGAGAGGGAAGGGTGAAAACCATGCTAAACGTGGGAACAATTGTTGAGGTGGAGAGAAAGTAGTGTGGTGAAGTATCCAGCGGTGGCAAGGAGTGTACGATAGAGTTTGTGGTGGAGTTGGGAGGGGCAACCATAAGGGATGAAAGGATAAGAAACATGTCGGATGCGACCATACCAGCACTAATGCACCGGATCCCATCAGAACTGCGAAGAGTACTAGGATGGGTGACCTCCTGGAAAGTCCTCGTGTTGCATTCCCTTTTTCATCATTATTTTTGCTGCACGTGAGAAACATGAGGCACATGCGCGGTAAATATTGAACGCACGCGCGGGGTAAATATTAAATGTGGTTTCTTATTTCGGACCTTTGCGGTGAGTTGCAGCTTGCAGATCGATATTGACGCCTGTAGGGGCGGCGTTATGCTGGGAGAGGCACCGCTTTCTGAAAGCGTTCGACGATGCATGAAAACTCATGGCAACATGGCGAAGGAGAGGGAGGGGTGAAAACCGTGGTAAACGTGGGAACTGTTGTTGAGGTGGAGAGAAAGTAGTATGGTCAAGTATCCAACGGTGGCAAGGGATGTACGGTAGAATTTGTACTGGAGCTGGGAGGGGCGAACATATGGGTCGAAGGGATAAGAAATATGTCGGATGCGATCATACCAGCACTAAAGCACCGGATCCCATCAGAACTCCGAAGTTAAGCGTGCTTGGGAGAGAGTAGTACTAGGTTGGGTGACCTCCTGGGAAGTCCTGGTGTTGCATTCCCTTTTTCATTATTATTTTTGCTACACGCGAGAAACATGATGCACGTGCACGGTAATTATTGAACGCACGTGCGGGGTAAATATTCAACGCGGTTTCTTATTGGTGACGTTTGCGGTGACTTGCAGCTGCGGATCGATATTGACGAGTGTAGGGGCGGCGTTATGGCGGGAGAGGCACCGCTTTCTAAAAGCGTTCGACGAAATGTGAAAACTCATGGCAACGTGTCGATGGAGAGGGAAGGGTGAAAACCGTGCTAAACGTGGGAACAATTGTTGAGGTGGAGAGAAAGTAGTATGGTGAAGTATCCAGCGGTGGCAAGGAGTGTACGATAGAGTTTGTGGTGGAGTTGGGAGGGGCAACCATAAGGGATGAAAGGATAAGAAACATGTCGGCTGCGACCATACCAGCACTAAAGCACCGGATCCCATCAGTACTGCGAAGAGTACTAGGATGGGTGACCTCCTGGGAAGTCCTCATGTTGCATTCTCTTTTTCATTATTATTTTTGCTGCACGCGAGAAACATGAGGCACATGCGCGGTAAATATTGAACGCACGCGCGGGGTAAATATTAAATGTGGTTTCTTATTTCGGACCTTTGCGGTGAGTTGCAGCTTGCGGATCGATATTGACGCCTGTAGGGGCGGCGTTATGCTGGGAGAGGCACCGCTTTCTGAAAGCGTTCGACGACGTATGAAAACTCATGGCAAGATGGCGACAGAGAGGGAGGGGTGAAAACCGTGGTAAACGTGGGAACTGTTGTTGAGGTGGAGAGAAAGTAGTATGGTCAAGTATCCAACGGTGGCAAGGGATGTACGGTAGAATTTGTACTGGAGCTGGGAGGGGCGAACATATGGGTCGAAGGGATAAGAAATATGTCGCATGCGATCATACCAGCACTAAAGCACCGGATCCCATCAGAACTCCGAAGTTAAGCGTGCTTGGGAGAGAGTAGTACTAGGTTGGGTGACCTCCTGGGAAGTCCTGGTGTTGCATTCCCTTTTTCATTATTATTTTTGCTACACGCGAGAAACATGATGCACGTGCACGGTAATTATTGAACGCACGTGCGGGGTAAATATTCAACGCGGTTTCTTATTGGTGACGTTTGCGGTGACTTGCAGCTTGCGGATCGATATTGACGAGTGTAGGGGCGGTGTTATGGCGGGAGAGGCACCGCTTTCTGAAAGCATTCGACGAAATGTGAAAACTCATGGCAACGTGTCGACGGAGAGGGAAGGGTGAAAACCGTGCTAAACGTGGGAACAATTGTTGAGGTGGAGAGAAAGTAGTATGGTGAAGTATCCAGCGGTGGCAAGGAGTGTACGATAGAGTTTGTGGTGGAGTTGGGAAGGGCAACCATAAGGGATGAAAGGATAAGAAACATGTCGGCTGCGACCATACCAGCACTAAAGCACCGGATCCCATCAGAACTGCGAAGAGTACTAGGATGGGTGACCTCCTGGGAAGTCCTCGTGTTGCATTCCCTTTTTCATTATTATTTTTGCTGCACGCGAGAAACATGAGGCACATGCGCGGTAAATATTGAACGCATGCGCGGGGTAAATATTAAATGTGGTTTCTTATTTCGGACCTTTGCGGTGAGTTGCAGCTTGCGGATCGATATTGACGCGTGTAGGGGCGGCGTTATGCTGGGAGAGGCACCGCTTTCTGAAAGCGTTCGACGACATATGAAAACTCATGGCAAGATGGCGACGGAGAGGGAGGGGTGAAAACCGTGGTAAACGTGGGAACTGTTGTTGAGGTGGAGAGAAAGTAGTATGGTCAAGTATCCAACGGTGGCAAGGGATGTACGGTAGAATTTGTACTGGAGCTGGGAGGGGCGAACATATGGGTCGAAGGGATAAGAAATATGTCGGATGCGATCATACCAGCACTAAAGCACTGGATCCCATCAGAACTCCGAAGTTAAGCGTGCTTGGGAGAGAGTAGTACTAGGTTGGGTGACCTCCTGGGAAGTCCTGGTGTTGCATTCCCTTTTTCATTATTATTTTTGCTACACGCGAGAAACATGATGCACGTGCACGGTAATTATTGAACGCACGTGCGGGGTAAATATTCAACGCGGTTTCTTATTGGTGACGTTTGCGGTGACTTGCAGCTTGCGGATCGATATTGCCGAGTGTAGGGGCGGCGTTATGGCGGGAGAGGCACCGCTTTTTGAAAGCATTCGACGAAATGTGAAAACTCATGGCAACGTGTCGACGGAGAGGGAAGGGTGAAAACCGTGCTAAACGTGGGAACAATTGTTGAGGTGGAGAGAAAGTAGTGTGGTGAAGTATCCAGCGGTGGCAAGGAGTGTACGATAGAGTTTGTGGTGGAGTTGGGAAGGGCAACCATAAGGGATGAAAGGATAAGAAACATGTCGGCTGCGACCATACCAGCACTAAAGCACCGGATCCCATCAGAACTGCGAAGAGTACTAGGATGGGTGACCTCCTGGGAAGTCCTCGTGTTGCATTCCCTTTTTCATTATTATTTTTGCTGCACGCGAGAAACATGAGGCACATGCGCGGTAAATATTGAACGCACGCGCGGGGTAAATATTAAATGTGGTTTCTTATTTCGGACCTTTGCGGTGAGTTGCAGCTTGCGGATCGATATTGACGCCTGTAGGGGCGGTGTTATGCTGGGAGAGGCACCGCTTTCTGAAAGCGTTCGACGACGTATGAAAACTCATGGCAAGATGGCGACGGAGAGGGAGGGGTGAAAACCGTGGTAAACGTGGGAACTGTTGTTAAGGTGGAGAGAAAGTAGTATGGTCAAGTATCCAACGGTGGCAAGGAATGTACGGTAGAATTTGTACTGGAGCTGGGAGGGGCGAACATATGGGTCGAAGGGATAAGAAATATGTCGGATGCGATCATACCAGCACTAAAGCACCGGATCCCATCAGAACTCCGAAGTTAAGTGTGCTTGGACGAGAGTAGTACTAGGTTGGGTGACCTCCTGGGAAGTCCTTGTGTTGCATTCCCTTTTTCATTATTATTTTTGCTACACGCGAGAAACATGACGCACGTCCACGGTAATTATTGAACGCACGTGCGGGGTAAATATTCAACGCGGTTTCTTATTGCTGATGTTTGCGGTGACTTGCAGCTTGCGGATCGATATTGACGAGTGTAGGGGCGGCGTTATGGCGGGAGAGGCACCGCTTTCTGAAAGCGTTCGACGAAATGTGAAAACTCATGGGAACGTGTCGACGGAGAGGGAATGGTGAAAACCGTGCCAAACGTGGGAACAATTGTTAAGGTGGAGAGAAAGTAGTATGGTGAAGTATCCAGCGGTGGCAAGGAGTGTACGATAGAGTTTGTGGTGGAGCTGGGAGGCGCAACCATAAGGGATGAAAGGATAAGAAACATGTCGGACGCGACCATACCAGCACTAAAGCACCGGATCCCATCAGAACTGCGAAGAGTACTAGGATGGGTGACCTCCTGGGAAGTCCTCGTGTTGCATTCCCTTTTTCATTATTATTTTTGCTGCACGCGAGAAACATGAGGCACATGCACGGTAAATATTGAACGCACGCGCGGGGTAAATATTAAATGTAGTTTCTTATTTCGGACCTTTGCGGTGAGTTGCAGCTTGCGGATCGATATTGACGCCTGTAGGGGCGGCGTTATGCTGGCAGAGGCACCGCTTTCTGAAAGCGTTCGACGACGCATGAAAACTCATGGCAAGATGGCGAAGGAGAGGGAGGGGTGAAAACCGTGGTAAACGTGGGAACTGTTGTTGAGGTGGAGAGAAAGTAGTATGGTCAAGTATCCAACGGTGGCAAGGGATGTACGGTAGAATTTGTACTGGAGCTGGGAGGGGCGAACATATGGGTCGAAGGGATAAGAAATATGTCGGATGCGATCATACCAGCACTAAAGCACCGGATCCCATCAGTACTCCGAAGTTAAGCATGCTTGGGCGAGAGTAGTACTAGGTTGGGTGACCTCCTGGGAAGTCCTTGTGTTGCATTCCCTTTTTCATTATTATTTTTCCTGCACACGAGAAACATGACGCATGTGCGCGGTAAATATTGAACGCGCGTGGGGGGTAAATATTAAACGCGGTTTCTTATTTCTGACGTTTGCGGAGAGTTACATCTTGCGGATCGATATTGACGCGTGTAGGGGCGGCGTTATGGCGGGAGAGGCACCGCTTTCTGAAAGCGTTCGAAGAAATGTGAAAACTCCTGGCAACGTGTCGACGGAGAGGGAAGGGTGAAAACCGTGCTAAACGTGGGAACAATTGTTGAGGTGGAGAGAAAGTAGTATGGTGAAGTATCCAGCGGTGGCAATGAGTGTACGATAGAGTTTGTGGTCGAGTTGGGAGGGGCAACCATAAGGGATGAAAGGATAAGAAACATGTCGGATGCGACCATACTAGCACTAAAGCACCGGATCCCATCAGAACTGCAAAGAGTACTAGGATGGGTGACCTCCTGGGAAGTCCTCGTGTTGCATTCTCGTTTTCATTATTATTTTTGCTGCACGCGAGAAACATGAGGCACATGCACGGTAAATATTGAACGCACGCGCATGGTAAATATTAAATGTGGTTTCTTATTTCGAACCTTTGCGGTGAGTTGCAGCTTGCGGATCGATATTGACGCCTGTAGGTGCGGCGTTATGCTGGGAGAGGCACCGCTTTCTGAAAGCGTTCGACGACATATGAAAACTCATGGCTAGATGGCGACGGAGAGGGAGGGGTGAAAACCGTGGTAAACATGGGAACTGTTGTTGAGGTGGAGAGAAAGTAGTATGGTCAAGTATCCAACGGTGCCAAGGGATGTACGGTAGAATTTGTACTGGAGCTGGGAGGGGCGAACATATGGGTCGAAGGGATAAGAAATATGTTGGATGCGATCATACCAGCACTAAAGCACCGGATCCCATCAGAACTCCAAAGTTAAGCGTGCTTGGGCGAGAGTAGTACTAGGTTGGGTGACCTCCTGGGAAGTCCATGTGTTGCATTCCCTTTTTCATTATTAGTTTTGCTGCACGCGAGAAAGATGACGCACATGCACGGTAAACATTGAACGCATGTGCGGGGTAAATATTAAATACGGTTTCTTATTTCTGACGTTCGCGGTGAGTTGCAGCTTGCGGATCGATATTGACGCGTGTACGGGCGGCGTTTTGGTGGGAGAGGCACCGCTTTCTGAAAGCGTTTGACAGTGTGTGAGAACTCATGGCAACGTGGCAACGGAGAGGGAGGGGTGAAAACCGTGGTAAATGTGGGAACGGTTGTTGAGGTGGAGATAAAGTAGTATGGTGAACTATCCAGCGGTGGCAAGCAATGTACGATAGAGTTTGTAGTGAAGTTAGGAGGGGCGAGCATAAAGGACGAAGGGATAAGAAACATGTCGGATACGAACATAACAGAACTAAAGCACCGGATCCCATCATAACTCCGAAGAGTACTAGGATGGGTGACCTCCTGGGAAGTCCTCGTGTTGCATTCCCTTTTTCATTATTATTTTTGCTACACGCGGGAAACATGACGCACGTGCACGGTAAATATTGAACGCACATGCGGGGTAAATATTCAATGCGGTTTCTTATTTCTGACGTTTGCGGTGACTTGCAGCTTGCGGATCGATATTGACGCGTGTAGGGGCGGCGTTATGGCGGGAGAGGCACCGCTTTCTGAAAGCGTTCGACGAAATGTGAAAACTCATGGCAACGTGGCGACGGAGAGGGAAGGGTGAAAACCGTGCAAAACGTGGGAACAATTGTTGAGGTGGAGAGAAAGTAGTATGGTGAAGTATCCAGTGGTGGCAAGGAGTGTACGATAGAGTTTGTGGTGGAGTTTGGAGGGGCAACCATAAGGGATCAAAGGATAAGAAACATGTCGGATGCGACCATACCAGCACTAAATCACCGGATCCCATCAGAACTGCGAAGAGTACTAGGATGGGTGACCTCCTGGGAAGTCCTCGTGTTGCATTCCCTTTTTCATTGTTATTTTTGTTGCACGCGAGAAACATGACGCACGTGCGCGGTAAATATTGAACGCACGTGCGGGGTAAATATTAAACGCGGGTTCTTATTTCTGATGTTTACGGTGAGTTGCAGCTTGCGGATGGATATTGATGCGTGAAGGGGCGGCGTTACGGTGGGAGAGGCACTACTTTCCGAAAGCGTTCGACGGCGTGTGAAAACTCATGGCAACATGGCGACGGAGAGGGAGGGGTGAAAATCATGGTAAACGTGGGAACGTTTGTTGAGGTGGAGAGAAAGTAGTATGGTGAAGTATCCAACGGTGGCAAGGAATGTACGGTAGAGTTTGTAGTGGAGCTAGGAGGGGCGAGCATATGTGACGAAGGGATAAGAAACATGTCCGATGTGATTGTACCAGCACTGCAACACCGAATCCCATCAAAACTCCGAAGTTAAGCGTGCTTGGGCGAGGGTAGTACTAGGATGGGTGACCCCCTGGGTAGTCCTCATGTTGCATTCGTTTTATCATTATTATGTTTGCTGCACTCGAGAAACATGACACATGTGCGCGGTAAATATTAAACGCACAAGCGCGCTAAATATTAAACGCGGTTTCTTATTTCTGACGTTTACGGTGAGTTGCAGCTTGCGGATCGATATTGACGCGTGAAGGGGCGGTGTTATGGTGGGAGAGGCACCGCTTTCTGAAAGCGTTCGACGGCGTGCGAAAACTTGGCGACGGAGAGGGAGGGGTGTAAACCGTGGTAAACGTCGGAACGGTTGTTCAGGTGGAGAGAAAGTAGTATGGTGAAGTATCCAGCGGTGGCAAGGAATGTACGGTAGAGTTTGTAGTGGAGCTGGGAGGTGCGAGCATATGTGACGATGCGATAAGAAACATGTTTGATGCGATCATACCAGCACTAAAGCATCGGATCCCATCAGAACTCCGAAATTAAGCGTGCTTGGGTGAGAGTAGTACTAGGATTGGTGACCTCTTGGGAAGTCCTTGTGTTGCATTCTCGTTTTCATTAGTTTTTTTGCTTGCATTCTCTTTTTCGTTTTTATTTTTGCAGCACGCGAGAAACATGGCGCACGTGCGCGGTAAATATTGAACGCATGTGCGGAGTAAATATTAAACTGGGTTTCTTATTTCTGACGTTTACGGTGAGTTTCAGCTTGCGGATCGATATTGACGCGTGAAGGGGCGGTGTTATGGTGGGAGAGGCACCGCTTTCTGAAAGCGTTCGACGGCATGTGAAAACTCATGGGAACATGGCGACGGAGAGGGAGGGGTGAAAACCGTGGTAAACATGGCAACGTTTGTTGAGGTGGAGAGAAATTAGTATGGTGAAGTATCCAACAGTGGCAAGGAATGTACGGTAGAGTTTGTAGTGGAGCTGGGAGGGGCAAACATATGTGACGAAGGGATAAGAAACATGTCCGATGCGATTATACCAGCACTGAAGCACCGAATCCCATCAGAACTCCGAAGTTAAGCGTGCTTGGGCGAGGGTAGTACTAGGATGGGTGACCTGCTGGGTAGTCCTCATGTTGCATTCGTTTTATCATTATTATTTTTGCTACACTCGAGAAACATGACACATGTGCGCGGTAAATATTGAACGCACAAGCGTGGTAAATATTAAACGCGGTTTCCTATTTCTGACATTTACGGTGAGTTGCAGCTTGCGGATCGATATTGACGCGTGAAGGGGCGGCGTTATGGTGGGAGAGGCACCGCTTTCTGAAAGCGTTCGACGGCGTGTGAAAACTCATGGCAACTTGGCGACGGAGAGGGAGGGGTGAAAACCGTGGTAAACGTCGGAACGTTTGTTCAGGTGGAGAGAAATTAGTATGGTGAAGTATCCAGCGGTGGCAAGGAATGTACGGTAGAGTTTGTAGTGGAGCTGGGAGGTGCGAGCATATGTGACGATGGGATAAGAAACATGTCTGATGCGATCATACCAGCACTAAAGCATCGGATCCCATCAGAACTCCGAAATTAGGCGTGCTTGGGTGAGAGTAGTACTAGGATGGGTGAACTCTTGGGAAGTCCTTGTGTTGCATTCTCGTTTTCATTAGTTTTTTTGCTTGCATTCTCTTTTTCGTTATTATTTTTGCTGCACGCGAGAAACATGGCGCACGTGCGCGGTAAATATTGAACGCATGTGCGGAGTAAATATTAAACGCGGTTTCTTATTTCTGACGTTTACGGTGAGTTTCAGCTTGCGGATCGATATTGACGCGTGAAGGGGCGGCGTTATGGTGGGTGAGGCACCGCTTTCTGAAAGCGTTCGACGGCGTGTGAAAACTCATGGGAACATGGCGACGGAGAGGGAGGGGTGAAAACCGTGGTAAACGTGGGAACGTTTGTTGAGGTGGAGAGAAATTAGTATGGTGAAGTATCCAACAGTGGCAAGGAATGTACGGTAGAGTTTGTAGTGGAGCTGGGAGGGGCAAGCATATGTGACGAAGGGATAAGAAACATGTCCGATGCGATTGTACCAGCACTGAAGCACCGAATCCCATCAGAACTCCAAAGTTAAGCGTGCTTGGGCGAGGGTAGTACTAGGATGGGTGACCTCCTGGGTAGTCCTCAGGTTGCATTCGTTTTATCATTATTATTTTTGCTGCACTCGAGAAACATGACACATGTGCATGGTAAATATTGACCGCACAAGCGCGGTAAATATTAAACGCGGTTTCTTATTTCTGACGTTTACGGTGAGTTGAAGCTTGCGGATCGATATTGACGCGTGAAGGGGCGGCGTTATGGTGGGAGAGGCACCGCTTTCTGAAAGCGTTCGACGGCGTGTGAAAACTCATGGCAACTTGGCGACGGAGAGGGAGGGGTGAAAACCGTGGTAAACGTCGGAACGGTTGTTCAGGTGGAGAGAAATTAGTATGGTGAAGTATCCAGCGGTGGCAAGGAATGTACGGTAGAGTTTGTAGTGGAGCTGGGAGGTGCGAGCATATGTGACGATGGGATAAGAAACATGTCTGATGCGATCATACCAGCACTAAAGCATCGGATCCCATCAGAACTCCGAAATTAAGCGTGCTTGGGTGAGAGTAGTACTAGGATGGGTGACCTCTTGGGAAGTCCTTGTGTTGCATTCTCGTTTTCATTAGTTTTTTTTGCTTGCATTCTCTTTTTCGTTATTATTTTTGCTGCACGCGAGAAACATGGCGCACGTGCGCGGTAAATATTGAACGCATGTGCGGAGTAAATATTAAATGCGGTTTCTTATTTCTGACGTTTACGGTGAGTTTCAGCTTGCGGATCGATATTGACGCGTGAAGGGGCGGCGTTATGGTGGGAGAGGCACCGCTTTCTGAAAGCGTTCGACGGCGTGTGAAAACTCATGGGAACATGGCGACGGAGAGGGAGGGGTGAAAACCGTGGTAAACGTGGGAACGTTTGTTGAGGTGGAGAGAAATTAGTATGGTGAAGTATCCAACAGTGGCAAGGAATGTACGGTAGAGTTTGTAGTGGAGCTGGGAGGGGCAAGCATATGTGACGAAGGGATAAGAAACATGTCCGATGCGATTGTACCAGCACTGAAGCACCGAATCCCATCAGAACTCCGAAGTTAAGCATGCTTGGGCGAGGGTAGTACTAGGATGGGTGACCTCCTGGGTAGTCCTCAGGTTGCATTCGTTTTATCATTATTATTTTTGCTGCACTCGAGAAACATGACACATGTGCGTGGTAAATATTGACCGCACAAGCGCGGTAAATATTAAACGCGGTTTCTTATTTCTGACGTTTACGGTGAGTTGCAGCTTGCGGATCGATATTGACGCGTGAAGGGGCGGCGTTATGGTGGGAGAGGCACCGCTTTCTGAAAGCGTTCGACGGCATGTGAAAACTCATGGCAACTTGGCGACGGAGAGGGAGGGGTGAAAACCGTGGTAAACGTCGGAACGGTTGTTCAGGTGGAGAGAAAGTAGTATGGTGAAGTATCCAGCGGTGGCAAGGAATGTACGGTAGAGTTTGTAGTGGAGCTGGGAGGTGCGAGCATATGTGACGATGGGATAAGAAACATGTCTGATGCGATCATACCAGCACTAAAGCATCGGATCCCATCAGAACTCCGAAATTAAGCGTGCTTGGGTGAGAGTAGTACTAGGATGGGTGACCTCTTGGGAAGTCCTTGTGTTGCATTCTCGTTTTCATTAGTTTCCCATCAGAACTCCGAAATTAAGCGTGCTTGGGTGAGAGTAGTACTAGGATGGGTGACCTCTTGGGAAGTCCTTGTGTTGCATTCTCGTTTTCATTAGTTTTTTTGCTTGCATTCTCTTTTTCGTTATTATTTTTGCTGCACACGAGAAACATGGCGCACGTGCGCGGTAAATATTGAACGCATGTGCGGAGTAAATATTAAACGCGGTTTCTTATTTCTGACGTTTACGGTGAGTTTCAGCTTGCGGATCGATATTGACGCGTGAAGGGGCGGCGTTATGGTGGGAGAGGCACCGCTTTCTGAAAGCGTTCGACGGCGTGTGAAAACTCATGGGAACATGGCGACGGAGAGGGTGGGGTGAAAACCGTGGTAAACGTGGGAACGTTTGTTGAGGTGGAGAGAAATTAGTATGGTGAAGTATCCAACAGTGGCAAGGAATGTACGGTAGAGTTTGTAGTGGAGCTGGGAGGGGCAAGCATATGTGACGAAGGGATAACAAACATGTCCGATGCGATTGTACCAGCACTGAAGCACCGAATCCCATCAAAACTCCGAAGTTAAGCGTGCTTGGGCGAGGGTAGTACTAGGATGGGTGACCTCCTGGGTAGTCCTCAGGTTGCATTCGTTTTATCATTATTATTTTTGCTGCACTCGAGAAACATGACACATGTGCGTGGTAAATATTGACCGCACAAGCGCGGTAAATATTAAACGCGCTTTCTTATTTCTGACGTTTACGGTGAGTTGCAGCTTGCGGATCGATATTGACGCGTGAATGGGCGGCGTTATGGTGGGAGAGGCACCGCTTTCTGAAAGCGTTCGACGGCATGTGAAAACTCATGGCAACTTGGCGACGGAGAGGGAGGGGTGAAAACCGTGGTAAACGTCGGAACGGTTGTTCAGGTGGAGAGAAAGTAGTATGGTGAAGTATCCAGCGGTGGCAAGGAATGTACGGTAGAGTTTGTAGTGGAGCTGGGAGGTGCGAGCATATGTGACGATGGGATAAGAAACATGTCTGATGCGATCATACCAGCACTAAAGCATCGGATCCCATCAGAACTCCGAAATTAAGCGTGCTTGGGTGAGAGTAGTACTAGGATGGGTGACCTCTTGGGAAGTCCTTGTGTTGCATTCTCGTTTTCATTAGTTTTTTTGCTTGCATTCTCTTTTTCGTTATTATTTTTGCTGCACGCGAGAAACATGGCGCACGTGCGCGGTAAATATTGAACGCATGTGCGGAGTAAATATTAAACGCGGTTTCTTATTTCTGACGTTTACGGTGAGTTTCAGCTTGCGGATCGATATTGACGCGTGAAGGGGCGGCGTTATGGTGGGAGAGGCACCGCTTTCTGAAAGCGTTCGACGGCGTGTGAAAACTCATGGGAACATGGCGACGGAGAGGGAGGGGTGAAAACCGTGGTAAACGTGGGAACGTTTGTTGAGGTGGAGAGAAATTAGTATGGTGAAGTATCCAACAGTGGCAAGGAATGTACGGTAGAGTTTGTAGTGGAGCTGGGAGGGGCAAGCATATGTGACGAAGGGATAAGAAACATGTCCGATGCGATTGTACCAGCATTGAGACACCGAATCCCATCAGAACTCCGGAGTTAAGCGTGCTTGGGCGAGGGTAGTACTAGGATGGGTGACCTCCTGGGTAGTCCTCATGTTGCATTCCTTTTATCATTATTATTTTTGCTGCACTCGAGAACCATGACACAAGTGCACGGTAAATATTGAACGCACGTGCGGGGTAAATATTAAACGCGGTTTCTTATTTCTGACGTTTACGGTGAGTTGCAGCTTGCGGATCGATAATGACGCGTGAAGGGGCGGCGTTATGGTGGGACATGCACCGCTTTCCGAAAGCGTTCGACGGCGTGTGAAGACTCATGGGAACATGGCGACGGAGAGGGAGGGGTGAAAGCCGTGGTAAACGTGGGAATGGTTGTTGAGGTGGAGAGAAAGTAGTATGGTGAAATATCTAGCGGTGGCAAGGAATGTACGGTAGAGTTTGTAGTGGAGCTGGGAGGGGCGAACATAAAGGACGAAGGGATAAGAAACATGTGAGATGCGATCGTACGACCACTAAAGCAGTGGATCTCATCAAAAGTCCAAAGTTAAGCGTTCTTGAGCGAGAGTGGTATTAGGATGGGTGACCTCCTGGGAGTCCTCTTGTTGTATTCCCTTTTTCATTATTATTTTTGCTGCACGCGAGATACATGATGCACGTGCACGGTAAATATTGAACGCACGTGCGGGTTAAATATTAAACGTGGTTTCTTATTTCTGACGTTTGTGGTGAGTTGCATCTTGCGGATCGATATTGACGCGTGAAGGGGCGGCGTTATGGTGGGAGAGGCACCGCTTTCTGAAAGCGTTCGATGGCGTGTGAAAACTCATGGCAACATGGCGACGGAGAGGGAGGGGTGAAAACCGTGGTAATGGTCGAACGGTTGTTGAGGTGGAGAGAAAGTAGTATGGTGAAGTATCCAGCGGTGGCAAGGAATGTACGGTAGAGTTTGTAGTGGAGCTGGGAGAGGCGAGCATAAGGGATGAAGGGATAAGAAACTTGTCGGATGTGATCATACTAGCACTAAAGCACCGGATCCCATCAGAACTCCGAAGTTAAGCGTGCATGGGCGAGAGTAGTACTAGGATGGGTGACCTCCTAGGAAGTCCTCATATTGCATTCCCTTTTTCATTATTATTTTCGCTGCCCCCGAGAAACATGACGCACATGCGTGGTAAATATTGAACGCATGTGCGCGGTAAATATTGAACGTGTTTTCTTATTTCTGACGTTTGCGGTGAGTTCCACCTTGCGGATCGATATTGACGCATGTAGGGGTGGCATTATGGGGGGAGAGGCACTGCTTTCTGACAGCGTTCGACAGCGTGGTGAAAACTCGTGGCAACGTGGCGAAGGAGAGGGAGGGGTGAAAATCATGGTAAACGTGGTACGGTTGTTGAGGTGGAGAGAAAGTAGTATGGTGAAGTATCCAGCGGTGGCAAGAAATGTACGGTAGAGTTTGTTGTGGAGCTGGGAGGGGCCAGCATAAGGGACGAAGGGATAAGAAACATGTTCGATGCGATCATACCAGCACTAAAGCACCGGATCCCATCACAACTCCGAAGTTAAGCATGCTTTGGCGGGAGTAGTACTAGGATGGGTGACCTCCTGGGAAGTCATCGTTTTGCATTCTCTTTTTCATTATTATTTTTGCTGCACGCGAGAAACATGATGCACGTGCGCGGTAAATATTGAACGCACGTGCGGGGTAAATATTACACGCGGTTTCTTATTTCTGACGTTTGCGGTGAGTTGCAGCTTGCGGATCGATATTGACGCGTGTAGGGAGGCGTTATGGTGGGAGAGGCACCGCTTTCTGAAAGCGTTCGACGGTGTGTTAAAACTCGTGGCAACGGAGAGGAAGGAGTGAATACCGTGGAAAACGTGGGAACGGTTGTTGAGGTGGAGAGAATGTAGTACGGTGTATTATCCAGCGGTGTCAAGGAATGTACGGTAGAGTTTGTAGTGGATCTAGGAGGGGCAAGCATATGTGACGAAGGGATAAGAAAAATGTTGGATGCGTTCGTACCAGCACTAAAGCACCGATCCCATTAGAACTATGAAGTTAAGCGTGCTTGGGCGAGAGTAGTACTAGGATGGGTGACCTCCTGGGTAGTCCTCATGTTGCATTCCCTTTTTCATTATTATTTTTGCAGCACGCGAGAAACATGATGCACGTGCGCGGTAAATGTTGAAACGACGTGCGGGGTAAATATTAAACGCGATTTCTTATTTTTGACTTTTGCGGTGAGTTGCAGCTTGCGGATCGATATTGACGCGTGAAGGGGCGGCGTTGTGGTGCGAGAGGCACCGCTTTTTGAAAGCATTCGACGGCATGTGAACACTCATGGCAACATGGCGACGGAGTGGGAGGGGTGAAAACCATGGTAAATGTGGGAACGGTTGTTGAGGTGGACAGAAAGTAGTTTGGTGAATTATCCAGCGGTGACAAGGAATCTACGATAGAGTTAATAGTGGAGCAGGGAGGGGCAAGCATAAGGCACGAAGGGATAAGAAACATTTCAGATGTGATCTTAGTAGCACTAAAGCACCGGATCCCATCAGAACTCCGAAGTTTAGCGTGCTTGGGCGAGAGTAGTAATACGATGGGTGACCTCCTGGGTAGTCCTCATGTTGCATTCCCTTTTTCATTATTATTTTTGCTGCACGCGAGAAACATGACGCACGTGCAGGGTAAATATTAAACACGGTTTCTTATTTCTGACGTTTGCGATGAGTTGCAGCTTGTGGATCGATATTGACGCGTGAAGGGGCGGCATTATGGTGGGAGAGGCACCACATTCTGAAAGCGTTCGACTGCGTGTGAAAACTCATGGCAACGTGGCGATGGAGAGGGAGGGGTGAAAACCGTGGTAAACGTGGGAACGGTTGTTGAGGTGGAGAGAAAGTAGTATGGTGAAGTATCCAGCGGTGGCAAGGAATGTACGATAGAGTTTGTAGTGGAGATGGGCGGGGCGAGCATAACGGATGAAGAGACAACAAACATGTCGGATGCGAACATACCAGCACTAAAGCCTCGAACCCATCAGCACTTGGAAGTTAAGCGTGCTTGGGCGAGAGTAGTACTAGGATGGGCGACCTTCTGGGAAGTCCTCGTGTTGCATTCCCCTTTTCCTTATTATTTTTGTTGCACGCCAGGAACATGACGCACATGCGCGGTAAATATTGAAGGCATGTGCGAGGTAAATATTAAACGTGATTTCTTATTTCTTACGTTTGCGATGAGTTGCAGCTTGCGGATTGATATTGACGCGTGTAGGGCGGCGTTATGGTGGGGGAGGCACCGCTTTCTGAAAGCGTTCGATGCCGTTTTAAAACTCGTGGCGACGGAGAGGAAGGGGCGAGTTGCACATGTGCGGTAAATATTGAACGCACGTGCGGGGTAAATATTAAACGTGGCTTCTTATTTCTCACGTTTGCGGTGAGTCGCAGCTTGCGGATAGATATTGACGCGTGTAGGGCAGCGTTATGGTGGGAGAGGCACCGCTTTCTGAAAGCGTTCGACGACGTGTGAAAACTCGTGGCGACGGAGAGGGAGGGGTGAGCATAAGGGACGAAGGGATAAGAAACTTGTCGGATATGATCGTACTAGCACTAAAGCACCGAATCCCATCAGAACTCTGAAGTTAAGCGTGCATGGGCGAGAGTAGTACTAGGATGGGTGACCTCCTAGGAAGTCCTCATATTGCATTCCCTTTTTCATTATTATTTTTGCTGCCCGCGAGAAACATGACGCACGTGCGCGGTAAATATTGAACGCATGTGCGGGGTAAATATTAAACGCGGTTTCTTATTTCTGACGTTTGCGGTGAGTTGCAGCTTCCGGATCGATATTGACGCGTGTAGGGGCGGCGTTATGGTGGTTGAGGCACCACTTTCCGAAAGCTTTCGACGGTGTGTGAAAACTCGTGGCAACGTGGCGACGGAGAGGGAGGGGTGAAAACCGTGGTAAACATGGGAACGGTTGTTGAGGTGGAGAGAAATTTGTATGGTGAAGTATCCAGCGGTGGCAAGTAATGTACGGTAGAGTTTGTAGTGGAGCTGGGAGGGGCGAGCATAAGGGACGAAGGGATAAGAAACATGTCGGATGCGATCATACCAGGACTAAAGCACGGGATCCCATCAGACCTCCGAAGTTAAGCGTTCTTGGGCGAGAGTAGTACTAGGATGGGTGACCTCCTTTGAAGTCCCCGCCCTTTTTCTTTATTATTTTTTGTAATGACCCGACCTGAAAGGTCGAATATCCGGTGTTTCCGTACCATCCCAAGATCATGCTGGTACACACACGGTACATCAATGTATATATCAAAGGGAAATCACACAACATTATATTAATCGAAATCTCATATCGAGTCCTTTATTACAATAAACATTACAATAAAGTGGCTGAAGGCCAACTCATGAGTATATCTAAATCTTGCGGAAGCGTCGAAGGTAGATGAGTCCATCTGACTCCAAGGGCATCTCACTAAGCGTAGAGCGTATCTTCACTCCTGCTCGGAAAAGTACTCTGCAACATGATACGTTGCAGCCGTGTAGGTCAGCATATGGAATATGCCGGCAAAGTCACAAGAGAGGGGTGAAAAGATAATCATCTAATCTATATGCATATATGGCAGGTGAGGTAATAAGTTTTTGCGTAAAGCCAATTTTTCCTACATCAAGAGAGGACTAAGCAAAAATTATTACTAAGTTGGTTGATTAATGAGAAGGTTCCACCAACCAATTCTCATACCCAAGTTATTAATACCCACATCATCATATTAATTGTGTTGAGAGTTCCGAATGTTTCAGTTCCTTTGGCTCAAGTAGTCCATGACCGTGGACACGGCTAATCGATTAGGTTTGAGTACTCTGTAGAGTTTTGCACACGTTCCCCACAAGATTTGGTCACCTCCGTTTGATTTCTCGCACTTCAGGGTGTTTGAGAAACGGATGACCAAAACATGGTCTTCCAAAGGGTTTCCCTGTGACTCTGTCGGTGCCCATCCTTTCCTACCGTTCTTCTACATCTCGTAGCACCGCCTGTCCAGGGTCACCACGATATCCAACCAAGCCAGAGCCCATAATGACTTGTGGCTGTGTAGGTAAGCCTTGGGTCTTGAAGCATCCATCCATCTCTTTGTGCCTGGGTGGATCTTTCCGCGTGAATACTGGCCATCTCCAGCAACACCTAGGCAAATCCACTGGTTTCTCTAGGGTGCCGTTCAACCATCATCCACCCAATGGTAAGTTGAAAACTCGGAGTCTTGTAGTCTTGATCATTATGTAGGTCTTGAAATTATTAACTCTCTCAACTCTCATGAATCACACAACCAACCCCGTCTACTAATAGCATAGCAAAAAGTAAAACAACGTTTCCCGGGGCCAATGTGTCAAGTGTTGAGGGGGTACCTACCACATGATACTACAACAATGTGACCAAGTTTCCAACTAACCTACTTTGCATGGAATTGGGGTGATGGAAGAACTAATGCAATAAAAACATGGGTAAAGATGATCAAAGTGACTTGCCTGATTGATGATCTTCGTACGTGAGTGACTCTAAGTAACAAGCCTCGCACTTCAGATAATCTAACGAAGCAAACAAGAGCACTCAATAAGCATACAACAAAATAATGCAACTCACAACCATCAACCATGAACTAGTAAACAATCAAGACAAAACAATGCACAAATCACAAGCAAGAAAACACACAAAGTTTTGTTTTCAAAAAAGGTGATGGATAAAACATTACTAACATAATGAAACCATTTGTATTAACCAAAAAAATAGTTGACAGCAAGAAAACAATAATTTTTTTTATTAATAACAGAATTGAATTCATTAAAGTTTGTTGGGAAAAACTTTAGTAAAGTTTTTTTTTATGTTTTGATAAACACTATATGAAACAACTATAGTTTTACTAACAAAAGAGTAAAACAAAACTTATTATTTATTAACAAGATATGTTCTTAACAGAAAAGAATGTACAAATAAACTTGTCTTAGAAAACAGAATTAAATTATATAAAACGCTGTTAAAAGAAATCTATTACGAAACTAGTTGTTTTAATCAAATTAAACCTATTTGAAAAGAAGTTGTGATTCCTATATTAACAAAGAAATAAACTAAAAAAAATTATATATTTATAAACAGTAAGTAAAACACTAAATGTTTAATCAACAGAACCTACTAAACAAATTAAAAGTAAATCTAATTTAAACTAACTAAAACTAAGTAAATAAAACTATACTATAATACTAGGAAGATTCTGTTTATAGCTAGAACACTAATCAAAATCATCCTAAAAATCCTCAAACTAAACATGGAGGTAGTCCTAACTAATACCAAACAGTAGCAAAAAGATTCATATACAAATCTATTTTTAAACTCTAGTTATTCAGATTTGAATGATTTGAGCAAATTTGATTCAATTCAAATTTTAAAGTTCAAATTTGAAATTTAAAAGGACAGGGTGAAACTACATAAAATTAGGAAGCTAATGCAAAAAGAATTAGTTCAAAATACTAAACAGATTAAAAGATATAGCTAAAACAAATTCAGAATAGTTTCTGTTAACTAAAATAAAACAGAAAAAGGAAAAAATCTACCGGACGGCCAGGGGTGACGTGGCAGATCCCTATTGGCTGGCTAGTGCATGCGTGTATGAGATACGGGCGGGTGACCAAACTCCAATGAAAAACGATTCGGGGCTAAGTTAATCTAATCGGGGTCGTTGAGTAAAGATCCGATGGATGGGGATGGGTCCGATGACTTACCGGAGCGGGAGGAGGTCTCCAGCGAGTGGTGGCGATGGCCGGTGGTCGGAGGAGGTCGGAGAGGTGTCTCCGGTGGTCGAGGGAGGCAGAGGAGTGGTCCGGGCGGCGGCTCTTGACGTCCGGCGTCGAACGGTGGCGTCGGAGAGGCGAGGGGAGGTCGCAGTCGATGGCTACGAGCAATGGGGAGCTCCGGTGGTGGCAGCAACTCCGGCGAGGTGATTTGGGCAGCGTCTGAGCGAGGAGAGAGGGGGTTCGGGGGGAAATGGAGAGAGGAGGGGCAGGGGCTACTTATAGGGTGCTCGGGTGGGTGCGGGGAGGAGAGAGGAGGGAGATCCGGTGGAGCGGTTTCCGGCGAGGGAGGCGCGCGCGCGAGGACGGGGACGACCGCGCGGACGTTACAGGCGGTCGGGGTGGGGCCCGGTGTTAGTGAGAGAGGGAGCGGTTTCTGCGCGACGGTCGACCGGCTCGAAGTTAATTCGCGAATAAATGCCCGTGGGCCGGCCCGTTTAATTACAAAACAGTTACTGTTTTTTAATAACCAGAGGAGTAAAACGTCTTTAAAAACATTCAAAACATTTCTAAATATAGGATTATTATATATCAAAATTAACAGAATAATAAATGCCATTTAATGAACATTTTTATTCTGTAATTTGAACATTTTGGGAAAAATAATATTTTTAGAAATTGCCTATTTGGTTTTAAAACCTTTTTGCAAATATTTTTCAAAAGACCCCCTGGTTCTTATTTTTCAAATATATCACCAAGATGACCCAGGTGTGGAGTGTCATGTTACTCCCCTCTTATTTCAACTTTTTACCAAGATTTACAAATAGGTGAAAGAAGCACATTGAAAGTAGAAAGGGCTTTTCAGAAATTTAGAAGGAGTATTCCAAGTATTTCATATATTCAAGAAATGATGATGATGATGCATAGCTATATTTCATAACATTCCAAAATAGAATTTTGGGATGTTACATTTTTGCTGCACGCGAGAAACATGACGCACGTGCACGGAAAATATTGAATGCACGTGCGCCGTAAATATTGAACGCGGTTTGTTATTTCTGACATTTGCGGTGAGTTACAGCTTGCGGATCGATATTGATGCATGTAGGGGTGGCACTATGGTGGGAGAGGAACCGCTTTCTAAAAGCGTTCGACGGCATGGTGAAAACTCGTGGCAACGTGGCGACGGAGAGCGAGGGGTCAAAATCATGGTAAACGTGGTATGGTTGTTGAGGTGGAGAGAAAGTAGTATGGTGAAGTATCCAGCGATGGCAAGGAATGTATGGTAGAGTTTGTTGTGGAGCTGGAGGGGCGAGCATAAGGGACGAAGGGATAAGAAACATGTTTGATGCGATCATACCAGCACTAAAGCACCGGATCCAATCAAAACTCCAAAGTTAAGCGTGCATGGGCGAGAGTAGTACTAGGATGGGTGAACTCCTCGGAAGTCCTCATGTTGCATTCCCTTTTTCATTATTATTTTTGCTTCCCGCGAGAAACATGACGCACATGCGCGGTAAATATTGAATGCACGTGCGGGGTAAATATTAAACGCGGTTTCTTATTTCTGACGTTTGCAGTGAGTTGCAGCTTGCGGATGGATATTGACGCGTGTAGGGGCGGCGTTATGATGGGAGAGGCACCACTTTCTGAAAGCGTTCGACGGTGTGTGAAAACTCATGGCAACGTGGCGACGGAGAGGGAGGGGTGAAAACCGTGGTAAATGTGGTACGGTTGTTGATGTGGAGAGAAAGTAGTATGGTGAAGTATCTAGCGGTGGCAAGGAATGTACGATAGAGTTTTTTGTGGAGCTGGGAGGGGCAAGCATAAGGGACGAAGGGATAACAAACATGTTTGTGCGATCATACCAGCACTGAAGCACCAGAACCCAACAGAACTACGAAGTTAAGCGTGCTTGGGCGAGAGTAGAACTAGGATGGGTGACTTGCTGGGAAGTCCTTGTGTTGCATTCCCTTTTTGATTATTATTTTTGCTGCACGCGAGAAACATGACACACGTGCGGGGTAAATATTAAACGCGGTTTCTTATTTCTGACGTTTGCGGTGAGTTGCAGCTTGCGGATCGATGTTGAAGCGTGTAGGGGCGGCGTTATGGTGGGAGAGGCACTGCTTTCTGAAATCGTTCGACGGCGTGTGAAAACTCATGGCAACGTGGCGACAGAGAGGGAGGGGTGAAAACCGTGGTAAACGGAGGAATGGTTGTTGAGGCGGAGAGAAAGTAGTATGGTGAAGTATCCAGCGGTGGCAAGGTATGTACGGTAGAGTTTGTAGTGGATCCGGGAGGAGCGAGCATAAGGGACGAAGGGCTAAGAAACATCTTTGATGCGATCATACCAGCACTAAAGCACCGGATCCCATGAGAACTCAAAAGTTAAGCATGCTTGGGCGAGAGTAGTACTTGGATGGGTGACCTCCTGGAAAGTCCTCGTGTTGCATTCCCTTTTTCATTACTATTTTTGCTGCATGCGAGAAACATGACGCACGTGCGCGATAAATATTGAACGCACATGCGGGGTAAATATTAAAAGTGGTTTCTTATTTGTGACGTTTGCGGTGAGTTGCAGCTTGCGGATCGATATTGACGCGTGTAGGGGCCGCGTTATGATGGGAGAGGCACTGCTTTCTGAAAGCGTTCGACAGCGTGTGAAAACTCATGGCAACGTGGTGACGGAGAGGAAGGGGTGAAAACCGTGGTAAACGTGGGAACGGTTGTTGAGGTGGGGAGAAAGTAGTTTGGCGAGGTATCCAGCGATGGCAAGGAATGTACGGTAGAATTTGTAGTGGAGCTAGGAGGGGCGAGCATAAGGGACGAAGGGATAAGAAACATGTCGGATGCGATCATACTAGCACTAAAGCACCGGATCCCATCAGAACTCTGAAGTTAAGAGTGCTTGGGCGAGAGTAGTACTAGGATAGGTGACCTCCTGGGAAGTCCTCGTGCTGCATTCCCTTTTTCATTATTATTTTTGCTGCACGCCAGAAACATGACACACGTGCGCGTTAAATATTGAACGCACGTACGGGGTAAATATTAAACACGGTTACTTATTTCTGCCGTTTGCGGTGCGTTGCAGCTTGCGGATCGATATTGACGCATGTAGGGGCGGCGTTATGGTGGGAGAGGCACCGCTTTTTGAAAGCGTTCGACGGCGTGTGAAACTCGTGGCAACGTGGCGACGGTGAGGGAGGGGTGAAAACCGTGGTAAATGTGGGAATGGTTGTTGAGGTGGAGAGAAAGTAGTATGGTGCTGTATCCAGCGGTCGCAAGAAATGTACGGTTGAGTTTGTAGTGGAGCTAGGAGGGGCGAGCATAAGGAAAAAGGGATAAGAAACATGTCGGATGCGATCATACTAGCACTAAAGCACCGGATCCCTTCAGAACTCCGAAGTTAAGAGTGCTTGGGCGAGAGTAGTACTAGGATAGGTGACCTCCTGGGAAGTCCTCGTGCTGCATTCCCTTTTTCATTATTATTTTTGCTGCACGCGAGAAACATGACACACGTGCGTAGTAAATATTGAACTCACGTACGGGGTAAATATTAAACGCGGTTTCTTATTTCTGACGTTTTGATGAGTTGCAGCTTGCGGATCGATATTGACGCGTGTAGGGGCAGCGTTATGGTGGGCGAGGCACCGCTTTCTGAAAGCGTTCGACGGCGTGTGAAAACTCGTGGCAACGTGGCGACGGAGAGGGAGGGGTGATAACCGTGGTAAACGTGGTACGATTGTTGAGGTGGAGACAAAGTAGTATGGTGAAGTATCCAGCAGTGGCAAGGAATGTACGGTAGAGTTTGTTGTGGAGCTAGGAGGGGCAAGAATAAGGGACGAAGGGATAAGAAACATGTTGGATGTGATCATACCAGCACTGAAGCACCGGATCCCAGCAGAACTATGAAGTTAAGCGTGCTTGGGCGAGAGTAGTACTAGGATGGGTGACCTCTTGCAAAGTCCTCATGCGCGGTAAATATTAAACGCGGTTTCTTATTTCTGACGTTTACGGTGAGTTGCAGCTTGCGGTTCGATATTGACACGTGAAGGGGCGGTGTTATGGTGGGAGAGGCACCGCTTTCTGAAAGCGTTCGACGGCGTGTGAAAACTCATGGCAACGTGGCTACGGAGTGGGAGGGGTGAAAACCGTGGTGAAAACCGTGGTAAACATGAGGTGTATGGAAAGTAGTATAGTGAAGTATCCATCGGTGGCAAGGAATGTACGGTAGAGTTTGTAGTGGAGCTGGGACGGCGAGCATAAGGGATGAAGGGACAAGAAACATGTCGGATGCGATCATACCAGCACTAAAGCATCGGATCGCATCACAACTCTGAAGTTAAGCGTGCATGGGCGAGAGTAGTACTAGGATGGGTGACCTCCTGGGAAGTCGTCGTGTTGCATTCCCTTTTTTGTTCTTATTTTTGCTGCACGCGAGAAACATTGGGCACATGCACGGTAAATATTGAACGAACGTGCGGGGTAAATATTAAACGAGGGTTCTTAATTCTGATGTTTGCAGTGAGTTGCAGCTTGCGCATCGATATTGACGCGTGTAGGGGCGGCGTTATGGTGGGAGAGGCACCGCTTTCTGAAAGCGTTCGACGGCATGTGAAAACTCATGGCAACGTGGCGACGGAGAGGGAGGGGTGAAAACCGTGGTAAACGTGGGAACGGTTGTTGAGGCGGAGAGAAAGTAGTATGGTGAAGTATCCAGCGGTGGCAAGGAATGTACGGTAGAGTTTCTAGTGGAGCTGGGAGTGGCGAGCATAAGGGACAAAGGGATAAGAAACATGTTGGATGTGATCATACTAGCACTAAAGCACCGGATGCCATCAGAACTCCGAAGTTAAGCATGCTTGGGCGAGAGTAGTACTAGGATAGGTGACCTCCTGGGAAGTCCTCGTGCTGCATTCCCTTTTTCATTATTATTTTTGCTGCACGCGAGAAACATGACACATGTGCGCGGTAAATATTGAACGCACGTACGGGGTAAATATTAAATGCGGTGTCTTATTTCTGACGTTTGCGGTGAGTTGCAGCTTGCGGATTGATATTGACACGTGTAGGGGCGGCGTTATGGTGGGAGAGGCACCGCTTTCTGAAAGCATTCGACAGCGTGTGAAAACTCGTGGCAACGTGGCGACGGAGAGCGAGGGGTGAAAACCGTGGTAAACGTGCGAATGGTTGTTGAGGTGGAGAGAAAGTAGTATGGTGAAGTGTCCAGCGGTGGAAAGGAATGTATGGTAG
Organism: Hordeum marinum; assembly: GCA_022496015.1. Lineage (NCBI taxonomy): Eukaryota > Viridiplantae > Streptophyta > Magnoliopsida > Poales > Poaceae > Hordeum > Hordeum marinum. The sequence continues at coordinate 521,672 of JAAAWK010001153.1, read as the reverse complement.
AGTTTGTAGTGGAGCTGGGAGGGGCGAGCATAAGGGACGAAGAGATAAGAAACATGTTGGATGCGATCATACCAGCACTAAAGCACCGGATCCCGTCAGAACTCCGAAGATAAGCGTGTTTGGGAGTGAGTAGTACTAGGATGGGTGACCTCCTGTGAAGTCCTCGGGTTGCATTCCCTTTTTCATTATTATTTTTGCTGCATGCGAGAAACATGGCACACGTGTGCGGTAAATATTGAACGCACGTACGAGGTAAATATTAAACGCGGTGTCTTATTTCTTACATTTTGGTGAGTTGCAGCTTGCGGATCGATATTGACGCGTGTAGGGGCGGCGTTATGGTGGGCGAGGCACCATTTTCTGAAAGCATTCGACGGCGTCTGAAAACTCGTGGCAACGTTGCAATGGAGAGGGAGGGGTGAAAACCGTGGTAAACGTGCGAACGGTTGTTGAGTTGGAGAGAAAGTAGTATGGTGAAGTATCCAGCGCTGGCAAGGAATGTACGGTAGAGTTTGTAGTGGAGCTGGGAGGGGCGAGCATAAGGGACGAAGAGATAAGAAACATGTTGGATGCGATCATACCAGCACTAAAGCACTGGATCCCATCAGAACTCCAAAGTTAAGCGTTCTTGGGAAAGAATAGTACTAGGATGGGTGACCTCCACTGAAGTCCTCGTGCTGCATTCCCTTTATTATTATTATTTTTGTTGCAGGCAAGAAACAAGACGCACGTGCAGGGTAAATTTTAAACGCGGTTTCTTATTTTTGACGTTTGTGGTGAATTGCAGCTTGCGGATCGATATTGCCGCAGGTAGGGGCGGCGTTATGGTGGGAGAGCCACTGCTTCCTGAAACCGTTCGATGGCGTGTCGAAACTCGTGGCGACGGAGAGGGAGGGGTGAAAACCGTGGTAAACGTGGTACGATTGTTGAGGTGGAGAGAAAGTAGTATGGTGAAGTATCCAGCAATGGTAAGGAATGTACGGTAGAGTTTGTTGTGGAGCGGGAAGGGGCAAGAATAAGGGACGATGTGATCATACCAGCACTGAAGCACCGGATCCCAGCAGAACTACGAAGTTAAGCGTGCTTGGGCGAGGGTAGTACTAGGATGGGTGAGCTCTTGCGAAGTCCTCATGTTGCATTCCCTTTTTCATTATTATTTTTGCTGGACGCGAGAAACATGATGCACGTGCGGGGTAAATATTAAACGCGGTTTCTTATTTCTGACGTTTGCGGTGACTTGCAGCTTGCGGATCGATATTGACGCATGTAGGGGCGGCGTTATGGTGGGAGAGGCACCGCTTTCTGAAAGCGTTCGACGGCGTGTGAAACCTCATGGCAACGTGGCGACGGAGAGGGAGGGGTGAAAACCGTGGTAAACGTGGGAACGGTTGTTGAGGTGGATAGAAAGTAGTATGGTGAAGTATCCAGCGGTGGCAAAGAATGTACGGTAGAGTTTGTAGTGGAGCTAGGAGGGGCGAGCATAAGGGACGAAGAGATAAGAAACATGTTGGATGCGATCATACCAGCATTAAAGCCTCGAATCCCATCAAAACTCTGAAGTTAAGCGTGCTTGGGCGAGAGTAGTACTAGGATGGGTGACCTCCTGGGAACTCCGCATGTTGCCATCCCTTTTTCATTATTATTTTTGCTGCACGCGAGAAACATGACGCACGTGCGTGGTAAATATTGAACGCACGTGCGGGGTAAATATTAAACATGGTTTCTTTTTTCTGACGTTTGCGGTGAGTTGCAGCTTGCGGATCAATATTGACGTGTGTAGGGGCGGCGTTATGTGGGAGAGGCACGGCTTTCTGAAAGCGTTCGACGGCGTGTGAAAACTCGTGGCAGCGTGGCGACGGAGAGGGAGGGATGAAAACAGTGTTAAACGTGGGAACGGTTGTTGAGGTGGAGATAAAGTAGTATGGTGAAGTATCTAGTGGTGTCAAGGAATTGACGGTAGAGTTTGTAGTGGAGCTGGGAGGGGCGAGCATAAGGGACAAAGGTATAAGAAACATGTCGGATACGGTCATACCAGCATTAAAGCACCGGATCCCATCAGAACTCCGTAGTTAAGCGTGCTTGGGCGAGAGTAGTACTAGGATGAGTGACCTCCTTGGAAGTCCTCGTGTTGCATTCCCTTTTTCATTATTATTTTTGCTACACTTCAGAAACATGACGCACTTGCGCGGTAAATATTGAACGCACGTGCGGGGTAAATATTAGACGTGGTTTCTTATTTCTGACGTTTGCGGTGAATAGCAGCTTGCGGATCGATATTGACGCGTGTAGGGGCAGCTTTTTCATTATTATTTTTGATGCACGCATGAAACATGACGCACGTGCGTGGTAAATTTTGAATGCATGTGCGTGGTAAATATTGAACGTACGTGCGGGGTAAATATTAAATGTGGTTTCTTATTTCTGACGTTTGCGGTGAGTTGCAGCTTGCGGATCGATATTGACACGTGTAGGGGCGGCGTTATGGTGGGAGAGGCACCGCTTTCTGAAAGCGTTCGATGGCGCGTGAAAACGCATGGCAATGTGGCGACGGAGAGGGAGGGGTGAAAACCGTGTTAAAAATGGGAACGATTGCTGAGCTGGAGATAAAGTAGTATGGTGAAGTATCTAGCGGCGTGAAGGAATATAAGGTAGAGTTTGTAGCGGAGCTGGGAGGGGTGAGCATAAGGGACGAAGGGATAAGAAACATGTCGGTTGCGATCATAATAGCACTAAAGCACCGGATCCCATCATAACTCCGAAGTTAAGCGTGCTTGGGCGATAGTAGTACTAGAATGGGTGACCTCCTATGAAGTCCTCGTGTTGCATTCCCTTTTTCATTATTATTTTTGCTGCACGCGAGAAACATGACGCACGTGCGCGGTAAATATTGAACGCACGTGCGGGGTAAATATTAAACACGGTTTCTTATTTCTGACGTTTGCGGTGAGTTGCAGCTTGCAGATCGATATTGACGCGTGTAGGGCGGCGTTATGGTGGGAGAGGCACCGCTCTCTGAAAGCGTTCGACGACGTGTTAAAACTCGTGGCAACGGAGAGGGAGGGGTGAAAACCGTGGTAAACGTGGGAACGGTTGTTGAGGCGGAGAGAAAGTAGTATGGTGAAGTATCCAGCGGTGGCAAGGAATGTACGGTAGAGTTTCTAGTGGAGCTGGGAGTGGCGAGCATAAGGGACAAAGGGATAAGAAACATGTTGGATGTGATCATACTAGCACTAAAGCACCGGATGCCATCAGAACTCCGAAGTTAAGCATGCTTGGGCGAGAGTAGTACTAGGATAGGTGACCTCCTGGGAAGTCCTCATGCTGCATTCCCTTTTTCATTATTATTTTTGCTGCACGCGAGAAACATGACACACGTGCGCGGTAAATATTGAACGCACGTACGGGGTAAATATTAAATGCGGTGTCTTATTTCTGACGTTTGCGGTGAGTTGCAGCTTGCGGATTGATATTGACACGTGTAGGGGCGGCGTTATGGTGGGAGAGGCACCGCTTTCTGAAAGCATTCGACAGCGTGTGAAAACTCGTGGCAACGTGGCGACGGAGAGCGAGGGGTGAAAACCGTGGTAAACGTGCGAATGGTTGTTGAGGTGGAGAGAAAGTAGTATGGTGAAGTGTCCAGCGGTGGAAAGGAATGTATGGTAGAGTTTGTAGTGGAGCTGGGAGGGGCGAGCATAAGGGACGAAGAGATAAGAAACATGTTGGATGCGATCATACCAGCACTAAAGCACCGGATCCCGTCAGACCTCCGAAGATAAGCGTGTTTGGGAGTGAGTAGTACTAGGATGGGTGACCTCCTGTGAAGTCCTCGGGTTGCATTCCCTTTTTCATTATTATTTTTGCTGCATGCGAGAAACATGGCACACGTGTGCGGTAGATATTGAACGCACGTACGAGGTAAATATTAAACGCGGTTTCTTATTTCTTAAATTTTGGTGAGTTGCAGCTTGCGGATCGATATTGACGCGTGTAGGGGCGGCGTTATGGTGGGCGAGGCACCGTTTTCTGAAAGCATTCGACGGCGTCTGAAAACTCGTGGCAACGTTGCAATGGAGAGGGAGGGGTGAAAACCGTGGTAAACGTGCGAACGGTTGTTGAGTTGGAGAGAAAGTAGTATGGTGAAGTATCCAGCGCTGGCAAGGAATGTACGGTAGAGTTGGTAGTGGAGCTGGGAGGGGCGAGCATAAGGGACGAAGAGATAAGAAACATGTTGGATGCGATCATACCAGCACTAAAGCACTGGATCCCATCAGAACTCCAAAGTTAAGCGTTCTTGGGAAAGAATAGTACTAGGATGGGTGACCTCCACTGAAGTCCTCGTGCTGCATTCCCTTTATTATTATTATTTTTGTTGCAGGCAAGAAACAAGACGCACGTGCAGGGTAAATTTTAAACGCGGTTTCTTATTTTTGACGTTTGTGGTGAATTGCAGCTTGCGGATCGATATTGCTGCAGGTAGGGGCGGCGTTATGGTGGGAGAGCCACTGCTTCCTGAAACCGTTCGATGGCGTGTCGAAACTCGTGGCGACGGAGAGGGAGGGGTGAAAACCGTGGTAAACGTGGTACGATTGTTGAGGTGGAGAGAAAGTAGTATGGTGAAGTATCCAGCAATGGTAAGGAATGTACGGTAGAGTTTGTTGTGGAGCGGGGAGGGGCAAGAATAAGGGACGATGTGATCATACCAGCACTGAAGCACCGGATCCCAGCAGAACTACGAAGTTAAGCGTGCTTGGGCGAGGGTAGTACTAGGATGGGTGAGCTCTTACGAAGTCCTCATGTTGCATTCCCTTTTTCATTATTATTTTTGCTGGACGCGAGAAACATGATGCACGTGCGGGGTAAATATTAAACGCGGTTTCTTATTTCTGACGTTTGCGGTGACTTGCAGCTTGCGGATCGATATTGACGCATGTAGGGGCGACGTTATGGTGGGAGAGGCACCGCTTTCTGAAAGCGTTCGACGGCGTGTGAAACCTCATGGCAACGTGGCGACGCAGAGGGAGGGGTGAAAACCGTGGTAAACGTGGGAACGGTTGTTGAGGTGGATAGAAAGTAGTATGGTGAAGTATCCAGCGGTGGCAAAGAATGTACGGTAGAGTTTGTAGTGGAGCTAGGAGGGGCGAGCATAAGGGACGAAGAGATAAGAAACATGTTGGATGCGATCATACCAGCATTAAAGCCTCGAATCCCATCAAAACTCTGAAGTTAAGCGTGCTTGGGCGAGAGTAGTACTAGGATGGGTGACCTCCTGGGAACTCCGCATGTTGCCATCCCTTTTTCATTATTATTTTTGCTGCACGCGAGAAACATGACGCACGTGCGTGGTAAATATTGAACGCACGTGCGGGGTAAATATTAAACATGGTTTCTTTTTTCTGACGTTTGCGGTGAGTTGCAGCTTGCGGATCAATATTGACGTGTGTAGGGGCGGCGTTATGTGGGAGAGGCACGGCTTTCTGAAAGCGTTCGACGGCGTGTGAAAACTCGTGGCAGCGTGGCGACGGAGAGGGAGGGATGAAAACAGTGTTAAACGTGGGAACGGTTGTTGAGGTGGAGATAAAGTAGTATGGTGAAGTATCTAGTGGTGTCAAGGAATTGACGGTAGAGTTTGTAGTGGAGCTGGGAGGGGCGAGCATAAGGGACAAAGGTATAAGAAACATGTCGGATACGGTCATACCAGCATTAAAGCACCGGATCCCATCAGAACTCCGTAGTTAAGCGTGCTTGGGCGAGAGTAGTACTAGGATGAGTGACCTCCTTGGAAGTCCTCGTGTTGCATTCCCTTTTTCATTATTATTTTTGCTACACTTCAGAAACATGACGCACTTGCGCGGTAAATATTGAACGCACGTGCGGGGTAAATATTAGACGTGGTTTCTTATTTCTGACGTTTGCGGTGAATAGCAGCTTGCGGATCGATATTGACGCGTGTAGGGGCAGCTTTTTCATTATTATTTTTGATGCACGCATGAAACATGACGCACGTGCGTGGTAAATTTTGAATGCATGTGCGTGGTAAATATTGAACGTACGTGCGGGGTAAATATTAAATGTGGTTTCTTATTTCTGACGTTTGCGGTGAGTTGCAGCTTGCGGATCGATATTGACACGTGTAGGGGCGGCGTTATGGTGGGAGAGGCACCGCTTTCTGAAAGCGTTCGATGGCGTGTGAAAACGCATGGCAACGTGGCGACGGAGAGGGAGGGGTGAAAACCGTGTTAAAAATGGGAACGATTGCTGAGCTGGAGATAAAGTAGTATGGTGAAGTATCTAGCGGCGTCAAGGAATACAAGGTAGAGTTTGTAGCGGAGCTGGGAGGGGTGAGCATAAGGGACGAAGGGATAAGAAACATGTCGGTTGCGATCATAATAGCACTAAAGCACCGGATCCCATCATAACTCCGAAGTTAAGCGTGCTTGGGCGATAGTAGTACTAGAATGGGTGACCTCCTATGAAGTCCTCGTGTTGCATTCCCTTTTTCATTATTATTTTTGCTGCACGCGAGAAACATGACGCACGTGCGCGGTAAATATTGAACGCACGTGCGGGGTAAATATTAAACACGGTTTCTTATTTCTGACGTTTGCGGTGAGTTGCAGCTTGCAGATCGATATTGACGCGTGTAGGGCGGCGTTATGGTGGGAGAGGCACCGCTCTCTGAAAGCGTTCGACGACGTGTTAAAACTCGTGGCAACGGAGAGGGAGGGGTGAAAACCGTGGTAAACGTGGGAACGGTTGTTGAGGCGGAGAGAAAGTAGTATGGTGAAGTATCCAGCGGTGGCAAGGAATGTACGGTAGAGTTTCTAGTGGAGCTGGGAGTGGCGAGCATAAGGGACAAAGGGATAAGAAACATGTTGGATGTGATCATACTAGCACTAAAGCACCGGATGCCATCAGAACTCCGAAGTTAAGCATGCTTGGGCGAGAGTAGTACTAGGATCGGTGACCTCCTGGGAAGTCCTCATGCTGCATTCCCTTTTTCATTATTATTTTTGCTGCACGCGAGAAACATGACACACGTGCGCGGTAAATATTGAACGCACGTACGGGGTAAATATTAAATGCGGTGTCTTATTTCTGACGTTTGCGGTGAGTTGCAGCTTGCGGATTGATATTGACACGTGTAGGGGCGGCGTTATGGTGGGAGAGGCACCGCTTTCTGAAAGCATTCGACAGCGTGTGAAAACTCGTGGCAACGTGGCGACGGAGAGCGAGGGGTGAAAACCGTGGTAAACGTGCGAATGGTTGTTGAGGTGGAGAGAAAGTAGTATGGTGAAGTGTCCAGCGGTGGAAAGGAATGTATGGTAGAGTTTGTAGTGGAGCTGGGAGGGGCGAGCATAAGGGACGAAGAGATAAGAAACATGTTGGATGCGATCATACCAGCACTAAAGCACCGGATCCCGTCAGACCTCCGAAGATAAGCGTGTTTGGGAGTGAGTAGTACTAGGATGGGTGACCTCCTGTGAAGTCCTCGGGTTGCATTCCCTTTTTCATTATTATTTTTGCTGCATGCGAGAAACATGGCACACGTGTGCGGTAGATATTGAACGCACGTACGAGGTAAATATTAAACGCGGTTTCTTATTTCTTAAATTTTGGTGAGTTGCAGCTTGCGGATCGATATTGACGCGTGTAGGGGCGGCGTTATGGTGGGCGAGGCACCGTTTTCTGAAAGCATTCGACGGCGTCTGAAAACTCGTGGCAACGTTGCAATGGAGAGGGAGGGGTGAAAACCGTGGTAAACGTGCGAACGGTTGTTGAGTTGGAGAGAAAGTAGTATGGTGAAGTATCCAGCGCTGGCAAGGAATGTACGGTAGAGTTTGTAGTGGAGCTGGGAGGGGCGAGCATAAGGGACGAAGAGATAAGAAACATGTTGGATGCGATCATACCAGCACTAAAGCACTGGATCCCATCAGAACTCCAAAGTTAAGCGTTCTTGGGAAAGAATAGTACTAGGATGGGTGACCTCCACTGAAGTCCTCGTGCTGCATTCCCTTTATTATTATTATTTTTGTTGCAGGCAAGAAACAAGACGCACGTGCAGGGTAAATTTTAAACGCGGTTTCTTATTTTTGACGTTTGTGGTGAATTGCAGCTTGCGGATCGATATTGCTGCAGGTAGGGGCGGCGTTATGGTGGGAGAGCCACTGCTTCCTGAAACCGTTCGATGGCGTGTCGAAACTCGTGGCGACGGAGAGGGAGGGGTGAAAACCGTGGTAAACGTGGTACGATTGTTGAGGTGGAGAGAAAGTAGTATGGTGAAGTATCCAGCAATGGTAAGGAATGTACGGTAGAGTTTGTTGTGGAGCGGGGAGGGGCAAGAATAAGGGACGATGTGATCATACCAGCACTGAAGCACCGGATCCCAGCAGAACTACGAAGTTAAGCGTGCTTGGGCGAGGGTAGTACTAGGATGGGTGAGCTCTTGCGAAGTCCTCATGTTGCATTCCCTTTTTCATTATTATTTTTGCTGGACGCGAGAAACATGATGCACGTGCGGGGTAAATATTAAACGCGGTTTCTTATTTATGACGTTTGCGGTGACTTGCAGCTTGCGGATCGATATTGACGCATGTAGGGGCGGCGTTATGGTGGGAGAGGCACCGCTTTCTGAAAGCGTTCGACGGCGTGTGAAACCTCATGGCAACGTGGCGACGGAGAGGGAGGGGTGAAAACCGTGGTAAACGTGGGAACGGTTGTTGAGGTGGATAGAAAGTAGTATGGTGAAGTATCCAGCGGTGGCAAAGAATGTACGGTAGAGTTTGTAGTGGAGCTAGGAGGGGCGAGCATAAGGGACGAAGAGATAAGAAACATGTTGGATGCGATCATACCAGCATTAAAGGCTCGAATCCCATCAAAACTCTGAAGTTAAGCGTGCTTGGGCGAGAGTAGTACTAGGATGGGTGACCTCCTGGGAACTCCGCATGTTGCCATCCCTTTTTCATTATTATTTTTGCTGCACACGAGAAACATGACGCACGTGCGTGGTAAATATTGAACGCACGTGCGGGGTAAATATTAAACATGGTTTCTTTTTTCTGACGTTTGCGCTGAGTTGCAGCTTGCGGATCAATATTGATGTGTGTAGGGGCGGCGTTATGTGGGAGAGGCACGGCTTTCTGAAAGCGTTCGACGGCGTGTGAAAACTCGTGGCAGCGTGGCGACGGAGAGGGAGGGATGAAAACAGTGTTAAACGTGGGAACGGTTGTTGAGGTGGAGATAAAGTAGTATGGTGAAGTATCTAGTGGTGTCAAGGAATTGACGGTAGAGTTTGTAGTGGAGCTGGGAGGGGCGAGCATAAGGGACAAAGGTATAAGAAACATGTCGGATACGGTCATACCAGCATTAAAGCACCGGATCCCATCAGAACTCCGTAGTTAAGCGTGCTTGGGCGAGAGTAGTACTAGGATGAGTGACCTCCTTGGAAGTCCTCGTGTTGCATTCCCTTTTTCATTATTATTTTTGCTACACTTCAAAAACATGACGCACTTGCGCGGTAAATATTGAACGCACGTGCGGGGTAAATATTAGACGTGGTTTCTTAATTCTGACGTTTGCGGTGAATAGCAGCTTGCGGATCGATATTGACGCGTGTAGGGGCAGCTTTTTCATTATTATTTTTGATGCACGCATGAAACATGACGCACGTGCGTGGTAAATTTTGAATGCATGTGCGTGGTAAATATTGAACGTACGTGCGGGGTAAATATTAAATGTGGTTTCTTATTTCTGACGTTTGCGGTGAGTTGCAGCTTGCGGATCGATATTGACACGTGTAGGGGCGGCGTTATGGTGGGAGAGGCACCGCTTTCTGAAAGCGTTCGATGGCGTGTGAAAACGCATGGCAACGTGGCGACGGAGAGGGAGGGGTGAAAACCGTGTTAAAAATGGGAACGATTGCTGAGCTGGAGATAAAGTAGTATGGTGAAGTATCTAGCGGCGTCAAGGAATACAAGGTAGAGTTTGTAGCGGAGCTGGGAGGGGTGAGCATAAGGGACAAAGGGATAAGAAACATGTCGGTTGCGATCATAATAGCACTAAAGCACCGGATCCCATCATAACTCCGAAGTTAAGCGTGCTTGGGCGATAGTAGTACTAGAATGGGTGACCTCCTATGAAGTCCTCGTGTTGCATTCCCTTTTTCATTATTATTTTTGCTGCACGCGAGAAACATGACGCACGTGCGCGGTAAATATTGAACGCACGTGCGGGGTAAATATTAAACACGGTTTCTTATTTCTGACGTTTGCGGTGAGTTGCACCTTGCGGATCGATATTGACGCGTGTAGGGCGGCGTTATGGTGGGAGAGGCACCGCTCTCTGAAAGCGTTCGACGATGTGTTAAAACTCGTGGCAACGGAGAGGGAGGGGTGAAAACCGTGGTAAACGTGGGAACGGTTGTTGAGGTGGAGATAAAGTAGTATGGTGAAGTATGCAGCGGTGGCAAGGAATCTACGATAGAGTTTGTAGTGGAGCTGGGAGGAGCGAGCATAAGGCACTAAGGGATAAGAAACATGTCGGATGCGATCATACCAGCACTAAAGCATCGGACCCATCAGAACTCCGAAGGTAACCGTGCTTGGTTGAGAGTACTACTGGGATGGGTGACCTCCTGGATAGTCCTCGTGTTGCATTCCTTTTTTGATATTTATTTTAGCTGCACGCGAGAAACATGACGCATGTGCACGGTAAATATTGAACGCACGTGAGGGGTAAATATTAAACTCGGTTTCTTATTTCTAACGTTTGCGGTGAGTTGCAGCTTGCGGATCAATATTGACGCGTGAAGGTGCTGCGTTATGGTGGGACAGGCACCATTTTCAGAAAGCATTCGACGGCATGTGAAAACTCATGGCAACGTGGCGACAAAGAGGGAGGGGTGAAAACCGTGGTAAATGTGGGAACGGTTGTGGAGGTGGATAGAAAGTAGTATGGTGAAGTATCCAGCGGTGGCAAAGAATGTACGGTAGAGTTTGTAGTGGAGCTTGGAGGGGCGAGCATAAGGGACGAAGAGATAAGAAACATGTTGGATGCGATCATACCAGCATTAAAGCCTCAGATCCATCAAAACTCTCAAGTTAAGCGTGCTTCGGAGAGAGTAGTACTAGGATGGGTGACCTCCTGGGAACTCTGCGTGTTGCAATCCCTTTTTCATTATTATTTTTGCTGCACGCGAGAAACATGACGCACGTGCGTGGTAAATATTGAACGCACGTGCGGGGTAAATATTAAACGTGGTTTCTTATTTCTGACGTTTGCGGTGAGTTGCAGCTTGCGGATCGACATTGACGCGTGTAGGGGCGGCGTGATGGTGGGAGAGGCACCGCTTTCTGAAAGCGTTCGACGGCGTGTGAAAACTCGTGGCAGCGTGGCGACGGAGAGGGAGGGATGAAAACATTGGTAAACGTCGGAACGGTTGTTGAGGTGGAGATAAAGTAGTATGGTGAAGTATCTAGCGATGTCAAGGAATTGACGGTAGATTTTGTAGTGGAGCTGGGAGGGGCGAGCATAAGGGACGAAGGGATAAGAAACATGTCAGATGCGGTCGTGCCAGCATTAAAGCACCGGATCCCATCAGAACTCCGTAGTTAAGCATGCTTGGGCGAGAGTAGTAGTAGGATGGGTGACGTCCTTGGAAGTCCTCGTGGTGCATTCCCTTTTTCATTATTAATTTTGCTACACTTCAGAAACATGACGCACTTGCGCGGTAAATATTGAACGCACGTGCGGGGTAAATATTAGACGTGGTTTCTTATTTCTCACGTTTGCGGTGAGTAGCAGCTTGCGGATCGATATTGACGCATGCAGGGGCAGCTTTTTCATTATTATTTTTGATGCACGCAAGAAACATGACGCACGTGTGTAACATCCCAAAATTTCATTTTGGAATGTTATGAAATATAGCTATGCATCCATCATCATCATTGCTTGAATACCTGTATTGTTGAAATGTTCTTTCTAAAATTCTGAAAGCCCTTTCTACTTTCCGTAAGTTGCTTTCACCTATTTGAAATCTTGGTAAAATGTTCAAAATAAGAGGGGAGTAACATGACACTCCACACCAGGGTCATTTTTGGTGATCTATTTGAACAAAAGTAACCAGGAGTTGTTTTGAAAATATTTGCAAAAAGGTTTTAAAATCAAATAGGCAATTTCTAAAAATATTATTATTTTTAAATGTTCAAATGACAGAATAAAAATGTTAATTGAATGGCATTTATTATTCTGTTAATTCTGATATATAATACTCCTATATTTAGAGAAGATTTGAATGCTTTAAAGGTTTTTGAAACGCTCTGGAAAAACATTAAACAGAAAACGGTAACGGTTTTAGAATTAAAACGGGCCGGCCCACAGGCTTTATTTCGTGAATTCAATACGCGCCGGCCGACCGACGTGGAAACCTCGCCCACCCTCTCGCTGCCACCGGGTCCCACCCGACCGACCGTTAGCCCCGCTCGGTCGCCTCCCTCCTCTCGCGCGCGCCGTCGCCGACCGTTTCTCCCCTCCCCGGATCTCCCGCCCCTCTTAACCCCCTCGCTCCCCCGCACTCCTATAAAAGCCGGCCAGTCCCCGCATCCATTTCCCCCCAACCCCCTCTCCTATCTCGCCGGAAGGCTGCCGCAATTCCTCGCCGGAGTAACTCCGACCACCGGAGCTTCCATTGCACGTGCCCGTCGCCTCGGACGTCCCCTTGCCCCTCCGACCTCACCATTCGACGCAGGACGTCCACCGCAACCGCCCGGACCACTTCGCTGCCTTCCTCGACCATCGGAGCTCCTCGCCGTCGTCTTGGCCACCTTCGGATCCACCGGAGACCTCCAACGCCGGCGACCTTTCCTCCGTAAGCTCCCTGGACCGTCGGATCCATAATCAACGCGTTAGATTAGATCGGATTTAATTCCGAATCGTTTTCCTCTTCGGACCGGTCGCCCGCACGTAAGCTCTCGCGTGCACACGCTCGCAACCAATAGGAAAGCGCCACGTAGCCCCCTGGCCGTCCGGTAGATTTTTCCCTTTTCTGTTTTTGTTTTAGTTAACAGAGTGAATCCAAATTTTGTTTTGCTTATAACTTTTAATTTATTAAATGTTTTGAGTGGATTCTTTTTGCAATAGCTCACATTTTTCATGTAGTTTCACACTGTACTTTTAAATTTCAAATTTGAACTACAAAATTTGAATTGAATCAAATTTTCTCAAATCATTCAAATCTGAATAACTAGAGTTTGAAAATAGATTTGGACATGAATCTTTTTGCTAATGTTTGGTATTAGTTAGGACTATCATCATGTTTAGTTGAGTATTTTTATGATGATCATTGTTAGTGTTTTAGCTATAAACAGAATCTGCCTAGTATTATAGTATAGTTTTATTTACTTAGTTTTAGTTAGTTTAACTTAGATTTAGTTTTAATTGGTTTAGTAGGTTCTGTTGATTTAAACATTTAGTGTTTTACTTATTGTTAATAAAAATATAAAATTGTTTAGTTTATTTCTTTGTTAATATAGGAATCACAATTTCTTTTCAAATAGGTTTATTTTGATTAAAACAACTAGTTAGTAATAGTTTTCTTTCAACAAAGTTTTATATAATTTAATTTTGTTTTCTAAGACAAGTTTATTTGTAAAATTCTTCCCTGTTAAGAACATGTTTTGTAAATAAATAATAAGTTTTGTTTTCCTCTTTTGATAGTAAAACTATAGTTGATTCATATAGTGTTTATCAAAACTTTTACAAACTTTACAAAAGTTTTCTCAACAAACTTAAATTGATTTTCTTCTGTTTATTAATAAAAATATTTTATTGCTTCCTTGCTGTCAACAATTGTTTTGGTTATTTCAAAATAGTTTTATTATGTTAGTACTGTTTTATCAATCACCTCCTAGTAAACAAAACTTTGTGTGTTTTCCTTACTTGTGATTTGTGCATTGTTTTGTCTTGATTGTTTATTAGTTCTTGATTGATGTTTGTGGGTTACAATATTCTGTTGTATGCTTATTGAGTGCTTGTTTGCTTCATTAGATTATCCGGAGTGCGAAGCTTGTTACTTAGAGTCCCACGAGTACGAAGATCATCAATCAGGCAAGTCACTTTGATCATGATTACCCATGTTTTATATGCATTAGTTCTACCATTTTCCCCAATTGCATGCAAGATAGGTTAGTTGGAAACTTGGTTACGTTGTAGTAGTATCATGTGGTAGGTACCCCCTCCAACTCTTTGACACATTGGCCCCGGGAAACGTTGTTTTACCTTTTTGCTATGCTATTAGTAGACGGGGTTGGTTGTGTGATTCATGAGAGTTGAGAGAGTTAATAATATCAAGACCTACATAATGATCAAGATTTCAAGACTTCGAGTTTTCAACATACCTCTGGGTGGATGATGGTTGAACGGCACCCTGGAGAAACTAGTGGATTTGCCTAGGTGATGCTGGAGATGGCCAGTATTCACGCGGAAAGATCCACCCAGGCACAAAGAGATGGATGGGTGCTTCAAGACCCAAGGCTTACCTGCACAGCCACAAGTCATTATGGGCTCTGGCTTGGTTGGATATCGTGGTGACCCTGGACAGGCGGTGCTACGAGATGTAGAAGAACGGTAGGAAAGGATGGGCACCATCAGAGTCTCAGGGAAACCCTTTGGAAGACCATGTTTTGGTCATCCGTTTCTCAAACACCCTGAAGTGCGAGAAATTAAACGGAGGCGACCAAATCTTGTGGGGAATGTGTGCAAAACTCTGCAGAGTACTCAAACCTAATCGATTAGCCGTGTCCACGGTCATGGACGACTTGAGCCAAAGGAACTGAAACATTCGGAATTCTCAACACAATTAATATGATGATGTGGGTATTTAACAAGTGGGTATGAGAATTGGTTGGTGGAACCATCTCATTAATCAACCAACTTAGTAATAATTTTTTGCTTATCCCTCTCTTGATGTAGGAAAAATTGGCTTTACGCACAAACTTACCACCCCACTTGCCATATAAGCATGTAGATTAGATGATTATCTTTTCACCCCTCTCTTGTGACTTTGCCGGCATATTCCATATGCTGACCTACATGGCTGCAACGTATCATGTTGCAGAGTACTTTTCCGACCAGGTGTGAGGACACGTTCTACGCTCGGTGAGATGCCCTTGGAGTCAGATGGACTCATCTACCTTCAACACTTCCGCAAGATTTAGACATTCTCATGAGTAGGCTTTCAGCCACTTTATTGTAATTTTTATAGTAATAAAGGACTCGATATGAGATTTCGATTAATATAATGCTGTGTGATTTCCCTTTGATATATACATTGATGTACCGTGTGTGTACCAGCATGATCTTGGGATGGTACGGAAACACCGGAGATTCGACCTTTCAGGTCGGGTCACTACAGCACGTGCGTGGTAAATATTGAACGCACGTGCGTGGTAAATATTGAACGCACGTGCGGGGTAAATATTAAACGTGGATTCTTATTTCTGACGTTTGCGGTGAGTTGCAACTTGCGGATCGATATTGACACGTGTAGGAGTGGCATTATGGTGGGAGAGGCACCGCTTTCTGAAAGCGTTCGATGATGTGTGAAAACGCATGGCAACGTGGTGACGGAGAGGGAGGGGTGAAAACCGTGTTAAAAATGGGAACGATTGCTGAGGTGGAGATAAAGTAGTATGGTGAAGTATCTAGCGGCGTCAAGGAATATAAGGTAGAATTTGTAGTGGAGCTGGGAGGGGCGAGCATAAGGGACGAAGGGATAAGAAACATGTTGGATGCGATCATAATAGCACTAAAGCACCGGATCCCATCAGAACTCCGAAATTAAGCGTGCTTGGGCGAGAGTAGTACTAGGATGGGTGACCTCCTAGGAAGTCCTCGTGCTGCATTCCTTTTTTCATTATTATTTTTGCTACACGCGAGAAATATGACACGTGTGCGCAGTAAATATTGACCGCACGTGTGGGGTAAATATTAAACGCGGTTTCTCATTTCTTACGTTTGCGGTGAGTTGCAGCTTGCGGATCGATATTGACGTGTGTAGGGGCGGCGTTATGGTGTGAGAGGCACCGCTCTCTGAAAGCGTTCGACGGCATGTGAAAACTCGTGGCAACGTGGCGGCGGAGAGGGAGGGGTGAAAACCGTGGTAAACGTGGGAACGGTTGTTGAGGTGGAGAGAATGTCGTATGGTGAAGCATCGAGTGGTGGCAAGGAATGTACGGTAGAGTTTGTAGTGGAGCTGGGAGTGGAGAGCATAAGGGACGAAGGGATAAGAAACATGTCGGATGTGATCATACTAGCACAAAAGCACCGGATGCCATCAGAACTCCGAAGTTAAGCGTGCTTGGACGCCGAAGTTAAGCGTGCTTGGGCGAGAGTAGTACTAGGATAGGTGCCCTCCTGGGAAGTCCTCGTGTTGCATTGCTTTTTTCATTATTATTTTTGCTGCACGCGAGAGACATGATGCACATGCGTGGTAAATATTGAACTTTCATGCGGGGTAATTATTAAACGCGGTTTCTTATTTCTGACATATGCGGTGAGTTGCAGCTTGTGGATCGATATTGACGCGTGTAGGGGCGGCGTTATGGTGGGAGAGGCACCGCTTTGTGAAAGCGTTCGATTGTGTGTGAAAACTCGAGGCAACATGGCGACGGAGAGGGAGGGGTGAAAACCGTGGTAAACGTGGGAACGGTTGTTGACGTGGAGAGAAAGTAGTATGGTGAAGTATCCAACGGTGGCAAGGAATGTACGGTAGAGTTTGTAGTGGAGCTGGGAGGGTTAGGCATAAGGGTCGAAGGGATGAGAAACATGTCGGATGCGATCACATCAGCACTAAAGCACCGAATCCCGTCAGAACTCTGAATTAAAGCGTGCTTGGGCGATAGTTGTACTAGGATGGGTGGCCTCCTTTGAAGTCCTCGTGTTGCATTCCCTATTTCATTATTATTTTTGCTGCACGCGAGAAACATGACACACGTGCGCGGTAAATATTGAACGCACGTGCGGGGTAAATATTAAACGTGGTTTCTTATTTCTGACGTTTGCGGTGAGTTGCAGCTTGCGGATCGATATTGACGCGTGTAGGGCGGCGTTATGGTGGGAGAGGCACCGCTTTCTGAAAGCGTTCAACGACGTGTTAAAACTCGTGGTGACGGAGAGGGACGGGTGAAAACCGTGGTAAACATGGGAACGGTTGTTGAGGTGGAAATAAAGTAGTATGGTGAAGTATCCAGCGGTGGCAAGGAATCTACGGTAGAGTTTGTAGTGGAGCTGGGAGGAGCGAGCATAAGGCACGAAGGGATAAGAAACATGTCAGATGCGATCGTACCAGCATTAAAGCACCGGATCCCATCAGAACTCCGAAGTTAACCGTGATTCGTTGAGGGTAGTAGTAGGATGGGTGACCTCCTGGGTAGTCCTCGTGTTGCATTCCTTTTTTGATATTTATTTTAGCTGCACGCGAGAAACATGACGCACGTGCACAGTGAATATTGAACGCACGTGCGGGGCAAATAATAAACGCGGTTTCTTATTTCTGATGTTTGCTGTGAGTTGCATCTTGCGGATCGATATTGACGCGTGAAGGGGCGGCGTTATGGTGGGAGAGGCACCGCTTTGTGAAAGCGTTCGACGGCGTGTGAAAACTCATGGCAACGTGGCGACGGAGAGGGAGGGGTGAAGACCGTGGTAAACATGGGAACGATTGTTGAGGTGGACAGAAAGTAGTAAGGTGAAGTATCTAGCGGTGGCAAGGAATCTACAGTAGAGTTTGTAGTGGAGCTGGGAGGGGCGAGCATAAGGCATGAATGGATAACAAACATGTCGGATGCGATCGTACCGGCACTAAAGTACCGGATCCCATAAGAACTCCGAAGTTTAGCATGCTTGAGTGAGAGTAGTACTAGGATGGGTGACCTCCTGGGTAGTCCTCGTGTTGCATTCCCTTTTTCATTATTCTTTTTGCTGCACGTGAGAAACATGACGCACGTGCGCGGTAAATATTGAACGCACGTCCGGGGTAAATATTAAACATGGTTTCTTAGTTCTGACGTTTGCGATGAGTTGCAGCTTGCGGATCGATATTGACGCGTGAAGGGGCGGCGATATGGTGGGACAGGCACCACTTTCTGAAAGCGTTCGACGGCATGTGAAAACTCATGGCAACGTGGCGACAAAGAGGGAGGGGTGAAAACTATGGTACAGGTGGGAACGGTTGTTGAGGTGGATAGAAAGTAGTATGGTGAAGTATCCAGCGGTGGCAAAGAATGTACGGTAGAGTTTGTAGTGGAGCTGGGAGGGGCGAGCATAAGGGACGAAGAGATAAGAAACATGTTGGATGCGATCATATGAGCATTAAAGCCTCGGATCACATCAGAACCCCGAAGTTAAGCGTGCTTGGGCGAGAGTAGTACTAGGATGGGTGACCTACTAGGAACTCCGCGTGTTGCAATCCCTTTTTCATTATTATTTTTGCTGCACGCGAGAAACATGACGCATGTGCGTGGTAAATATTGAACGCATGTGCGGGGTAAATATTAAACGTGGTTTCTTATTTCTGACGTTTGCGGTGAGTTGCAGCTTGCGGATCGTTATTGACGCGTGTAGGGGCGGCGTTATGGTGGGAGAGGCACTGCTTTCTAAAAGCGTTCGACGGCGTGTGAAAACTCGTGGCGGCGTGGCGACGGAGAGGGAGGGATGAAAACAGTGGTAAACTTGGGAACGGTTGTTGAGGTGGAGATAAAGTAGTATGGTGAAGTATCTAGCGATGTCAAGGAATTGATGGTAGAGTTTGTAGTGGAGCTGGGAGGGGCGAGCATAAGGGACGAAGGGATAAGAAACATGTCGGATGCGGTCATGCCAGCATTAAAGCACCGGATCCCATCAGAACTCCGTAGTTAAGCGTGCTTAGGCGAGAGTAGTACTAGGATGGGTGACCTCCTTGGAACTCCTCGTGTTGCATTCCCTTTTTCATTATTATTTTTGCTACACTTCAGAAACATGACGCACTTGCGCGGTAAATATTGAACGCACGTGCGGGGTAAATATTAGACGTGGTTTCTTATTTCTCACGTTTGCGGTGAGTAGCAGCTTGCGGATCGATATTGACGCGTGCAGGGGCAGCTTTTTCATTATTGTTTTTGATGCACGCAAGAAACATGATGCACGTGCGTGGTAAATATTGAAGGCACGTGCGGGGTAAATATTAAACGTGGATTCTTATTTCTGACGTTTGCGGTGAGTTGCAGCTTGCGGATCGATATTGACACGTGTAGGGACGGCGTTATGGTGGGAGAGGCACCGCTTTCTGAAAGCGTTCGATGATGTGTGAAAACGCATGGCAACGTGGCGACGGAGAGGGAGGGGTGAAAACCGTGTTAAAAATGGGAACGATTGCTGAGGTGGAGATAAAGTTGTATGGTGAAGTATCTAGCGGCGTCAAGGAATATAAGGTAGAATTTGTAGTGGAGCTGGGAGGGGCGAGCATAAGGGACGAAGGGATAAGAAACATGTCGGATGCGATCATAACAGCACTAAAGCACCGGATCCCATCAGAACTCCGAAATTAAGCGTGCTTGGGGGAGAGTAGTAATAGGATGGGTGACCTCCTGGGAAGTCCTCGTGCTGCATTCCTTTTTTATTATAATTTTTGCTGCACGCGAGAAATATGACACATGTGCGCGGTAAATATTGAATGCACGTGTGGGGTAAATATTAAACGCGGTTTCTCATTTCTGACGTTTGCGGTGAGTTGCAGCTTGCGGATCGATATTGACGCGTGTAGGGGCGGCGTTATGGTGTGAGAGGCACCGCTTTCTGAAAGCGTTTGACGGCGTGTGAAAACTCGTGACAACGTGGCGACGGAGAGGGAGGGGTGAGAACCATGGTAAACGTGGGAACGGTTGTTGAGGTGGAGAGAACATAGTATGGTGAAGTATCCAGCGGTGGCAAGGAATGTACGGTAGAGTATGTAGTGGAGCTGGGAGGGTTAGGCATAAGGGACAAAGGGATGAGAAACATGTTGGATGCGATCAAATCAGCACTAAAGCACCGAATCCCATCAAAACTCCGAATTAAAGCGTGCTTGGGTGATAGTTGTACTAGGATGGGTGGCCTCCTATGAAGTCCTCGTGTTGCATTCCCTATTTCATTATTATTTTTGCTGCACGCGAGAAACATGACGCACGTGCGCGGTAAATATGAAACGTGGTTTCTTATTTTTGACGTCTTATTTCTGACGTTTGCGGTGAGTTGCAGCTTGCGGATCGATATTGACGCGTGTAGGGCGGCGTTATGGTGGGAGAGGCACTGCTTTCTGAAAGCGTTCGACGGCGTGTGAAAACTCGTGGCAACGTGGCGACGGAGAGGGAGGGGTGAAAACCGCGGTAAACATGCGAACGGTTGTTGAGGTGGAGAGAAAGTAGTATGGTGAAGTATCCAGCGGTGGCATGGAACGTACGGTAGAGTTTGTAGTGAAGCTAGGAGGGTGAGCATAAGGGACGAAGGGATAAGAAACATGTCGGATGAGATCAAACCAGCACTAAAGCACCGGATCCCATCAGAACTCCGAAGTTAAGCATGCTTGGGCGAGAGTAGTAATAGGATGGGTGACCTCCTCGGAAGTCCTCGTGTTGCATTCCCTTTTTCATTATTATTTTTGCTGCACACGAGAAACATGGCACACGTGCGCGGTAAATATTGAACGCATGTCCGGGGTAAATATTAAACGCGGTTTCTTATTTCTGACGCTTGCGGTGAGTTGCAGCTTGTGGATCGATATTGACGCGTGTAGGGGCGGCGTTATGGTGGGATAGGCAGCGCTTTCTGAAAGCGTTCGACGACGTGTGAAATCTCGTGGCAACGTGGCGATGGAGAGGGATGGGTGAAAACTGTGGTAAACATGGGAACATTTGTTGATTTGGAGAGAAAGTAGTATGGTGAAGTATCATAAAGGACGAAGGGATAAGACAC
This sequence comes from Hordeum marinum, assembly GCA_022496015.1. Taxonomy (NCBI): domain Eukaryota; kingdom Viridiplantae; phylum Streptophyta; class Magnoliopsida; order Poales; family Poaceae; genus Hordeum; species Hordeum marinum. Next base: position 500,693 of record JAAAWK010001153.1, on the reverse strand, counting down.
ATGTTTGGATGCGATCATACCAACACTAAAGCACGGATCCCATCAGAACTCCGAAGTCAAGCATGCTTGGGCGAGAGTAGTACTAGGATGGGTGACCTCCTGGGAAGTGCTCCTGTTGCATTCGCTTTTTCATTATTATTTTTGTTGCACACGAGAAACATGACGCACGCGCGCGATAAAAATTGAACGCACGTGCGGGGTAAATATTAAACGCGGTTTCTTATTTCTGACGTTTGCGGTGAGTTGCAGCTTGCGGATCGATATTGACGTCTGTAGGCGCGGCGTTATGGTGGGAGAGGCACCGCTTTGTGAAAGCTTTCGATGGCGTGTGCAAACTCGTGGCAACGTCGTGACGGAGAGGGGGGTGAAAACCATGGTAAACGTGGGAACGGTTGTTGAGGAGGAGAGAAAGTAGTATGGTGAAGTATCCAGCGGTGGCAAGGTATGTACAGTACAATTTTTAGTGGAGCTGGGAGGGGCGAGCATAAGGGACGAAGGGATAACAAACTTGTCGGATGCGATCATACCGGCACTAAAGAAACGGTTCCCATCAGAACTCTGAAGTTAAGCATGCTTGGGCGTGACTAGTACTAGGATGGGTGACCTCCTGGGAAGTCCTCCTGTTGCATTCCTTTTTCATTATTATTTTTGCTGCACGCGAGAAACATGATGCACGTGCGCGGTAAATATTGAATGCACGTGTGGGGTAAATATTAAACACGACTTCTTATTTCTGACGTTTGCGGTGAGTTGCAGCTTGCGGATCAATATTGACGCGTGTAGGGGCGGCGTCATGGTGGGAGAGCAACTCCTTTCTGAAAGTGTTCGACGACATGTGAAAACTCGTGGCAACGTGGCGTTGGAGAGGGAGGGGTGAAAACCATGGTAAACGTGGGAACGGTTGTTGAGGTGGAGAGAAAGTAGTATGGTGAAGTATCCAGCGGAGGAAGGGAATGTACGGTAGAGTCTGTAGTGGAGCTAGGACGGGCGAGCATAAGAGACGAAGGGATAAGAAACATGTCGGATGCGATCATACCAGCGCTAAAGCACCGGATCCCATCAGAACTCCGAAGTTAAGCGTGCTTGGGCGAGAGTAGTACTAGGATGGGTGACCTCCTCGGAAGTCCTTGTGTTGCATTCCCCTTTTCATTATTATTTTTGCTGCACGCGAGAAACTTGACGCACGTACGCGGTAAATATTGAACGCATGTGTGGGGTAAATATTAAACGCGGTCTCTTATTTCTGACGTTTGCGGTGAGTTGCAGCTTGCGGATTGATATTGATGCATGTAGGGGCGGCGTTATGGTGGGAGAGGCACCGCTTTCTGAAAGTGTTCGACGGCATGTGAAAACTCGTGGTAACGTGGCAACGGAGAGGGAGGGGTGAAACCCATGCTAAACGTGGGAACGATTGTTGAGGTGGAGATAAAGTAGTATGGTGAAGTATCCAGCGGTGGCGAGGAATGTACGGTAGAGTTTGTAGTGGAGCTGGGAGGGGCGAGCATAAGGGACGAAGGGATAAGAAACACGTCGGATGTGATCATACTAGCACTAAAGCACCGGATCCCATCAAAACTCCGAAGTTAAGCATGCTTGGGCTAGAGTATTACTAGGATGGGTGACCTCTTGGGAAGTCCTCGTGTTGCATTCTGTTTTTCATTATTATTTTTGCTGCACGCGAGAAACATGACGCACGTGCGCGGTAAATATTGAATGCACGTGTGGGGTAAATATTAAAAGCGATTTCTTATTTCTGATGTTTGCGGTGAGTCCCAGCTTGCGGATCAATATTGACGCGTGTAGGGGCGGCGTTATGGTGGGAGAGGCACCACTTTTTGAAATCGTTCGACGGCGTGTGAAAACTCATGGCAACGTGGCGATAGAGAGGGAGGGGTGAAAACCGTGGTAAACGTGGGAACGGTTGTTGAGGTGGAAAGAAAGTAGTATGAGATCATGCAACTCACGGACACTGGAGGAGTGCCTTGTGTGTTTCAAATGTCGCAACGTAACTGGATGTCTATAAAGGTGCTCTACAGGTATATCCGAGGGTGTCTGTTGGGTTGGCATGGATCAAGACTGGGATTTGTTACTCCGTGTGACGGAGAGGTATCTCAGGGCCCACTCGGTAATACAACATCACAATAATCCTTGCAAGCAATGTGACTAATTGTTAGTCACGGGGTCTTGTATTACAGAAGGAGTAAACAGACTTGTCGGTAATGAGGTTGAACTAGGTATGGAGATACCGACGATCGAAACTCGGGCAAGTAACGTACCGAAGAACAAAGGGAACATCATACGGGATTAACTGAATCCTTGACATAGAGGTTCGACCGATAAAGATCTTCGTAGAATATGTAGGAACCAATATGGACATCCAGGTCCCACTATTGGTTATTGACCATAGAGGTGTCTCGGTCATGTCTACATAGTTCTCGAACTCTCACGGTCTGCACACTATGGGTTCGGTTTCGTTTCAGTAGTATAGAGCTATGTAGGGTGGTGACCGAAGGTTGTTCGGAGTACCGGATGAGATCCCGGACGTCACTAGGAGCTCCGGAATGGTCGGTAAATATTGATATATAGGAAGTCCAATTTTGGTCGCCGGAAAAGTTTTGGGCTCATCGGTGGTGTACCGGGAGTGCTGGTAGTGTACCGAGAGACCATCGGGAGGGGTATTTCGACCCAAGAGGCTACATGGGATGTGGTAGAGTGAATAGCAGCCCTTAGTATGCTGGTGGAAGTCCCACACAAGACCCATGCGGCTGGGAAGAAAATCCCAAAGAGAAAAAGGTGGCAAATGTAAAAAGACCAAAATAAGGAGGAGTCCTAGTCCTACTAGGATTGGAGGAGGATTCCTCCTCTCCTCATTGATTTGGCCAAAGCCAATGGCTGGCCCCTTGAGGTCCAAGCCTCCTCCTCTCTTCCTCTTATATATACTAGAGGTTTTAGGGTTTTTGGCACTAGATTTTCAGCCACGTGCTACCCGTTCCTCTAGTGCATAGTTTCTACTCTAGATCGGTTTTCTGCAGTGCTTAGGCGAAGCCCTGCCGGAATTGCTCCACCACAATCGCCACGGCGCCGTCACGCTGCCGGAGAACTCATCTACCTCTCTGCTCCCTCTTGCTGGATCAAGAAGGTGGAGATCGTCATCGAGCTGTACGTGTGCTGAACGCGGAGGTGCCGGCCGTTCGGTACTAGATCGGAAAGACCGTAATCAAGATCGCAAGACGATTCATGATTGGATCATAGGAAGGATCGTGATGAGATCGCGGGACGGATCGTGATGAGATCGTGGGACGGACCATGATGAGATCGCGAGACGGATCATGATTGGATCGCGGGACGCTCGGCGATTTGGATCGCGAAGATGTTCGACTACACCAACCGCGTTTCTTAACGCTTCCCGCTTAGCGATCTACAAGGGTATGTAGATCCACTCTCCCTCTCGTAGATGCTCATCACCATGGATAGATCTTGCGTGTGCGCAGGAATTTTTTTGTTTCCCATGCAACGTTCCCCAACAGTGGTATCAGAGCTGGGTCTATGTGTATATGAGATCTCGAGTAGAACACAAATTGTTTGTGGGCGTTGGTGCTTAGATTGCTTCCTCCCTTGCTCATGTTTTGGTTTAGCGGTATTGTAGGATGAAGCGGCCCGGACCAACATTACTCGTACGCTTACGAGAGCCCGGTTCCCTCAACTACAACTTGTTGCATAGATGACTGGCGGGTGTCGGTTTCTCCTATTTTAGTTGGATCGGATTCGACAAAGGCGGACCTTGAGAAGGTTGAAAAGCAAGTTATGTATCACCGTTGTAGTTTATGCATAGGTGAGAATTGTTCTTGCTAGATACCCGTAGCAGCCACGTAAAACATGCAACAACAATTAGAGGACGTCTAACTCGTTTTTGTAGGGTATGTTGTGATGTGATATGGCCAATTACATGATGAGATATATGTGATGTATGAGATGATCATGTGTTGTATAGAATATCACGACTTGCATGTCCATGAGTACAGCAACCGGCAGGAGCCATAGGGTTGTCTTTAATTGTTGTATGACCTGCGTGTCAATCATTAAGCGCTATGTAACGCTTTACTTTATCGCTAAACGGTAGCAACAGTAGTAGAATCATGGTGGGCGCGACAACCCCGGTGGCGACACATTGATGGAGATCAAGATGATGCAGATCATGGTGTCATGTCGGTGACGATGGAGATCATGCTAGTGCTTTCAAGATGGAGATCAAAAGCACAAGTTCATGGCCATATCATGTCACTTATGATTTGCATGTGATGTTAATCCTTTTATGCACCTTGTTTTGCTTAGGAGGATGGTAGCATTATAAGGTGATCCCTCACTTAAGTTTGAAGATGAATTATTTTCTCCCCGAGTGTGCACCATTGCAAAAGTTCGTCGTGTCGAGACACCATGTGATGATCGGGTGTGATAGAATCTACGTTCACATACAACGGGTGCAAGCCAGTGTTGCACATGCAAAACACTTGGGTTAAACTTGACGAGCCTAGCATGTACAGACATGGCCTCGGAACACAAGAGACCGAAAGGTCGAACATGAGTCATATAGTAGATATGATCAACATGATGATGTTCACCATTGAAACCACCTCAACTCACGTGATGATCGGACTTGAGTTGGTGAATTTGGATCATGTATCACTCGAATGACCGGAGGGATGTTAATTTGAGTGTGAGTTCTTAAGTAATTTGATTAATTAAACTCATTATCATGAACATAGTCAGTAGTGTCTTTGCAAATTATGTTGTAGATTACTAGCTCACGCTGTAGCTCCCTTGTATTTTTATATGTTCCTAGAGAAATAGAGTTGAAAGATGATGGTAGCAATATTGCGGACTGGGTCCGTGATCTGAGGATTGTCCTCATTTCTGCACAGAAGGCTTATGTCCTTAATGCACCGCTCGGTGCGCCAACCCCTCTAGCATCATTTATAGATGTTGTGAACATTTGACAGGCACGTTCTGATGACTACTTGATAGTTTAGTGCATCATGCATTACGACTTAGAATTGAGGCTCCGAAACGTTTTGAACGTCACGGAACATATGAGATGTTCTAAGAGCTGAAATTAGGATCTCAGGCTCGTGCCCGTGTTGCGAGATATGAGATCTCCAACAAGATTCTTTGCCTGCAAGATGAAAGAGAATAGCTCAATCGTTGAGCATGTGCTCATATTGTCTGGGTGCTACAATCGCTTGAATCGAGTGGGAGTTGATCTTCTATATAAGATAGTGATTGATATAGTTCTCCAAGTCACTGTCACTAAGCTACTAGAACTTAGTGATGAACTATAAAATGCCAGGGATAGAAATAATGATCCCTGAGCTGTTCGCGATGTTTGACACCGCGAAGGTAGAAATCAAGAAGGAGCGTCAAGTGTTGATGGTTAGTAAGACCACTAGTTTCGAGAAGGACAAGGGCAAGGAGGGAAACTTCATGTATGGCAAGTCAGTTGCTGCTCCAGTGAAGCAACCCAAAGTTGAACCCAAACGCGAGACTAAGTGCTTCAATTATGAGGAGAGCGGTCGCTGAAGCGGAACAACCCTAGATACTTGGTACATAAGAAGGCTGCCAACGTCAACAAAAGTATATTCGATATACGTGTTATTGATGTGTACCTTGCTAGTACTCCTAGTTGCACCTGGATATTGGATACCGGTTCAGTTTCTAAATGTTAGTAACTCGAAATAAAAGTTACGGAATGAACGGAGAACTAGCTAAGGGTGAGGTGATGATGTGTGTTGGAAATTTTTCCAAGGTTGATGTGATCAACATCGCACGCTCTCTCTACCTTCGGGATTAGTGATGAACCTAAACAAATGTTATTTGGTGTTTTGCGTTGAACGTGATTAGATCGTGTTTATTGCAACACGATTATTCATTTAAGTTAGAGAATAATGGTTATTCTGTTCACATGAATAATACCTTCAGTGAGAATGGTTTGTTGAATCTTGATCGTAGTAATACACATGTTCATAACATTGATGCAAAAAGATACAAATTTACTAATGATAGTACCACATACTTGTGGCAGTGCCGCTAAATGTCATATTGGTATAAATCGCATGAAGAAACTCCATGTTAATGGATCTTTGGACTCATTCGATTTCGAATCGGTTGAGACATGTGAACCATGCCTATTGGGCAAGATGTCTAAGACCCCGTTTTCCGGTTTAATGGAACGGGCAAGTAATTTATTGGAAATAATACATGTTGATGTATGCAATCCAATGAGTCTTCTAGCATGCGGTGGATATCGTTATTTTCTTACCTTCACTAATGATTTGAGTAGATATAGTGTATATTTACTTAATGAAACACAAGTCTGAATCATTTGAAAAGTTCAAGGAAATTCAGAGTGAAGTTTAAGATCATCGTGACAAGAAGATAAAAATGTCTGCGATGTGATCGTGGAGGTGAATATCTGAGTTACGAGTTTGGCATACAAGTTTAGACAATGTGAAAGTTGTTTCACAACTCACGCCACCTGGAACACCATAGTGTGATGGTGTGTCCGAACATCGTAGTCGTGCTCTATCGGATATGGTGCGAACTATGATGTCTCTTATTGATCTGCCACTATCGTTTTGGGTTATGCATTAGAGACAACTACATTCACTTTAAATAGGGCACCATCTAAATCCGTTGAGATGACACCATATCGTTTGATAGAAACCTAAACTGTCATTTCTTAATGTTTGGGGCTACAACGCTTATGTGAAAAAGGGTTTTCACCTAATGAGCTCGAACCCAAAGCGGAGAAATGCATCTTCATAGAATACCCTAAGAATAGTTGGGTAAACCTTCTATCCCAGATCCAAGCATAAAGTGTTTGTTGCTAAAATGGGTGCTTTCTCGACAAAAGTTTCTCTCGAAAGAATTGAGTGGGAGGAAGATAGAACTTGATGAGGTTGTTGAACCTTTGATTCAACCAGAGAGTACCGCGGCGCAGAAAGGTGTTTCTGTAGAACCTACGTCAGTTGAAGAGGAAGTAAATGATGATGATCATGAAGCTTCGGATCAAGTTACTATCGAACCTCGTAGGTCGACAAGGACGTGTACTGCTCCTGAGTGGTACGATAACCCTGTCTTACAGGTCATGTTGTTGGACAACGATGAACCTACGAGCTATGGAGAGGCGATGATGGGCCCGGATTCTGACAAATGGTTAGAGGCCATGAAATCTGAGAAAGGATCCATGTATGAAAACCAAGTATAGACTTTGGTAGACTTGCTCGTTGGACGGCAAGTCGTCGAGTACAAATGGACCTTTGAGATGAAGACAGACGCTGATGGTAAATGTCACCATTTATAAAGCTCGACTTGTCACAAAGAAGTTTCCGACAAGTTCAAGGAGTTGACTACGATGAGACTTTCTCACTCGTAGCGATGCTAAAGTCTGTTGGAATTATGCTAGGAATTGCTGCATTTTTAAATCTGGCAGATAGATGTCAAAACATCATTTCCTTCCTTAAGGAAAGGTTGTATGTGATACAACCAGAAGGTTTTGTCAGTCCTAAGGATGCTAAAAGGTGTGCAAGCTTCAGTGGTCCTTCTATGAACTGAAGCAAGCATCTCGGAGTTGGAATATACACTTTGATGAGGTGATCAAAGTTTTTTGAGTCTATACAAAGTTTATGAGAAATTTGTATTTACAATAAAGTGAGTGGGAGCGCTATAGAGTTTCTGATAAGCATATGTGGTTGACATATTGTTGATCAGAAATGAAATAGAATTTCTGGAAAGCATAAAGGGTTATTTGAAAAGAGATTTTCAAAGGAAATCCTGAATAAAGCTACCTAATTGTTGAGCAACAAGATCTATAGAGATGGATCAAGATGCTTGATGAGACTTTCAATGAGTACATACCTTGACAAGATTTTGAAAGAGTTCAAAATGGATTAGTCAGAGAGAAGTGTTCTCGCCTGCTTTATAAGGTGTGAAGTTGAGTGAGACTCAAAGCTCGACCATGGCAGAACAAAGACAAAGGACAGACATCATCTCCTATGCCTTAGCCATAGGCTCTGTATAATATGCCATGCTGTGTACCGCACCTGTGTGTGCCTTGCCATAAGTCCGTCAAGGAGTACAAGAGTGGTCCTGGAGTGGATCACTGGACAATGGTCAAGATTATCCTTAGTAACTAAAAGACTAAGGAAATGTTTCTAGATTATGGAGGTGATAAAGAGTTCATCATAAAGAGTTACGTCGATGCAAGCTTTAACACCAATCCGGATGACTCTTAGTAGCAATCCGGATGCATATAGTGGAGCAGCCACTTGGAATAGCTCCACGTGGAGTATGGTAGCAGTGTCTACAGTATGACATAGAGATTTGCAAAATACACACAGATCTGAATGTCGCAGACCCGTTGACTAAAAGACCTCTCTCACATGCAAAGCATGATCGAGCCCCAGAACTCATTGGGTGTTAGATTCATAACAATGCGAATCACATGGTGATGTGAATTAGATTATTGACTCTAGTGCAAGTGTGAGACTGTTGGAAATATGCCCTAGAGGCAATAATAAATTGGTTATTATCATATTTCCTTGTTCAGGATAATCGTTTATTATCCATGCTATTATTGTATTGATCGGAAACTCAGATACATGTGTGGATACATAGACAACCCCATGTCCCTAGTATGCCTCTAGTAGACTGGCTCGTTGATCAAAGATGGTTATGGTTTCCTAGCCGTGGACATGAGATGTCATTTGATAAGGGGATCACATCATTAGGAGAATTGTGATGGACAAGACCCAAACTACAAACATAGCATATGATCATGTCAGTTTATTGCTACTGTTTTCTGCATGTCAAGTATATGTTCCTATGACCATGAGATCATGTAACTCACGGACACCGGAGGAGTGCCTTGTGTGTATCAAATGTCGCAACATAACTAGGTGACTATAAAAGTGCTCTACAGGTATATCCGAGGGTGTCTATCGGGTTGGCATGGATCAAAACTGGGATTTGTTACTCCGTGTGACGGAGAGGTATCTCATGGCCCACTTAGTAATACAACATCACAATAAGCCTTGCAAGCAATGTGACTAAGTGTTAGTCATGGGGTCTTGTATTACGGAACGACTAAAGAGACTTGCCGGTAACGAGGATGAACTAGGTATGGAGATACCGATGATCGAATCTCGGGCAAGTAACATACCGAAGAACAAAGGGAACATCATACGTGATTAACTGAATCCTTGACATAGAGGTTCGACCGATAAAGATCTACGTAGAATATGTAGGAACCAATATGGACATCCAGGTCCTGCTATTCGTTATTGACCGTAGAGGTGTCTCGTTCATGTCTACATAGTTCTCGAACCCGCAGGGTCTGCACACTTAAGGTTCGGTGACGTTTCGATAGTATAGAGTTATGTATGGTAGTGACCGAAGGTTGTTCGGAATCCCAGATGAGATCCCGGACATCACGAGGAGCTCCGGAATGGTCCGGAGGTAAATATTGATATATAGGAAGTCATATTTTGGTCGCCGGAAAAGTTTCGGGCTCATCGGTAGTGTACCGGGAGTGTCGGTAGTGTACCTGGAGACCATCGGGAGGGGTATTTCGACCCAAGAGGCTACATGGGCTGTGGGAGAGTGAATACCAGCCCTTAGTGGGCTGGTGGAAGTCCCACACAAGGCCCATGCGGTTGGGAAGAAAAGCCCAAAGAGAAAAAGGTGGAAAAAGGCAAAAAGACCAAAATAAGGTGGAGTCCTAGTCCTACTAGGATTGGAGGAGGATTCCTCCTCTCCTCCTTGATTTGGCCGAAGCCAAGGGCTGTCCCCTTGAGGGCCAAGCCTCCTCCTCTCTTCCTCTTATATATACTAGAGGTTTTATGGTTTTTGGCACTAGATTTTCAGCCACGTGCTACCCATTCCTCTAGTGCATAGTTTCTCCTCTAGATCGGTTTTCTACAGTGCTTAGGCGAAGCCCTGCCGGAATTGCTCCACCACCATCACCACGGTGCCGTCATGCTTCCAGAGAACTCATCTACCTCTCCGCTCCCTCTTTCTGGATCAAGAAGGCGGAGTTCGTCATCGAGCTGTACGTGTGCTGAACGCGGAGGTGCCGTCCGTTTGGTACTAGACCGGAAAGACCGTGATCAAGGTCGCAAGACGATTCGTGATTGGATCACGGGACGGATCGTGATGAGATCATGGGATGGACCATGATGAGATCGCGGGACGGATCATGATGAGATCGCAAGACGGATCGTGATTGGATCGCGGAACGCTCGGCGATTTGGATCCCGAAGACGTTCGACTAGACCAACCACGTTTCTTAACGCTTCCCGCTTAGTGATCTACAAGGGTATGTTGATCCAGTCTCCCTCTCGTAGAGTCTCATCACCATGGATAGATCTTGCGTGTGCGTAGGAAATTTTTTGTTTCCCATGCAACGTTCCCCAACACGGTAGAGTTTGTAGTGGAGTTGGGAGGGGCGAGTATAAGGGACGAAGGGATAAGAAATAGGTCGGATGCAATCATACCAGCACTAAAGCACCGGATCCCATCAAAACATCGAAGTTAATTGTGCTTGGGCGAGAGTAGTACTAGGATGGGTGACCTCCTGGGAAGTCCTCGTGTTGCATTCCCTTTTCATTATTATTTTTCCTGCACGCGAGAAACATGACGCACGTGCGCGGTAAATATTGAACGCATGTGCGGGGTAAATATTAAAAGTGATATCTTATTTCTGATGTTTGTGGTGACTTGCAGCTTGAGGATCGATATTGACGTGTGTAGGGGCGACGTTATGGTGGTATAGGCACCGCTTTCTAAAAGCGTTCAACAGCGTGTGAGAACTCGTGGCAACGTGGCGACGGAGAGGGAGGGGTAAAAACCGTGGTAAACATGGGAACGGTTGTTGAGGTGGAGAGAAAGTAGTATGGTGAAGTATCCAGCGGTGGCAAGGAATGTACGGTAGAATTTGTAGTGGAGCTGGGAGGGGCGAGCATAAGGGACGAAGGGATAAGAAACATGTCGGATGCGATAATACCAACAGTAAAGCACCGGATCCAACTCAGAACTGTGAAGTTAAGCGTGCTTGGGCAACAATACTACTAGGATGGGTGACCTCCTGGGAAGTCCTCATGTTGCATTCCCTTTTTCATTATTATTTTGCTGCACGCGAGAAACACGACGCACGTGCGTGACAAATATTGAATGCACGTGCGGGGTAAATATTAAACGCGGTTACTTATTTCTGACGTTTGCGGTGAGTTGGAGCTTGCAGATCGATATGGACGCGTGTAGGGGCGGCGTTATGGTGGGAGAGGCACCGCTTTCTTAAAGCGCTCGACGGCATGTGAAAACTCGTGGCAAAGTGGCGACGGAGAGGGAGGTGTGAAAACTGTGGTAAATGTGGGAAGGGTTGTTGAGGTGGAGAGAAAGTAGTATGGTGAAGTATCCAGTGGTGGCAAGGAATGTACGGTAGAGTTTGTAGTGGAGCTGGGAGGGACGAGCATAAGGGACGAAGTGATAAGAAACATGTTGGTAGCGATCATACCACCACTAAAGCACAAGAAACCATCAGAACTCCGAAATTAAGCATGCTTGGGAGAGAGTAGTACTAGGATGGGTGACCACCTGGGAAGTCCTTGTGTTGCATTCCCTTGTTCATTATTATTTTTGTTGCATGCGAGAAACATGACACACGTGCGCGGTAAATATTAAACGCATGTGCGAGGTAAATATTAAACGTGATTTCTTATTGTTGACGTTTGTGGTGAGTTGTAGCTTGCGGATCGATATTGACGTGTGTAGGGGCGGCGTTATGGTGGCTGAGGCACCGCTTTCTGAAAGCGCTCGACGGCGTGTGAAAACTCGTGGAAACGTGCCGACGGAGAGGGAGGGGTGAAAACCGTGGGAACGTGGGAACGATTGTTGAAATGGAGAGAAAGTAGTATGGTGAAGTATCCAACGGTGGCAAGGAATGTACGGTAGAGTTTGTAGTGGAGCTGGGTGGGGCGAGCATAAGGGACGAAGGGATAAGAAACATGTCGGATGCGATCATACCAGCACTAAAGCTTCGGATCCCATCAGAACTCCGAAGTTAAGCGTGCTTGGGCGTGAGTAGTACTAGCATGGGTGACCTCCTTGGATTCCTCGTGTTGCATTCCCTTGTTCATTATTATTTTTCCTGCACGCGAGAAACATGATACACGTGCAAGGTAAATATTAAACGCATGTGCGAGGTAAATATTAAACGTGATTTCTTATTTTTGACGTTTGGGGTCAGTTGCAGCTTGCGGATCAATATTGACGCATGTAGCGGCGGCGTTATGGTGGGTGAGGCACCGCTTTCTGAAAGCGCTCGACGGCGTGTGAAAATTCGTGGCAACGTGGCGACGGAGAGGAAGGGGTGAAATCCATGGTAAACGTGGGAACGGTTGTTGAGGTGGAGAGAAAGTAGTATGGTGAAGTATCCAGCGGTGGCAAGGAATGTGTGGTAGAGTTTGGAGTGGAGCTGGGAGGGGCAAGCATCAGGGCCGAATGGATAAGAAACATGTCGGATGCGATCATACCAGCAGTAAAGCATCAGATCCCATTAGAAATCCGAAGTTAAGCATGCTTGGGCGAGAGTAGTACTAGGACGGGTGACTTCCTGGGAAGTCCTCGTGTTGCATTCCCTTTTTCATTATTATTTATGCTGCACGCGAGAAACATGACGCATGTGCGCTGTAAATATTGATCGCACGTGTGGGGTAAATATAAAACGCGGTTTCTTATTTCTGACGTTTGCGGTGAGTTGCAGCTTGCGGATCGATATTGACGCGTGTAGGGGCGGCGTTATGGTGGGAGAGGCACCGCTTTTTGAAAGCGTACGACGGCATGTGAAAACTCGTCGCAACGGAGACAGAGGGGCGAAAACCGTGGTAAACGTGAGAACGGTTGTTGATGGTGAAGTATCCAACGGTGGCAAGGAATGTATGGTAGAGTTTGTAGTTGAGCTGGGAGGGGCGAGCATAAGGGACGAAGGGATAAGAAACATGTCGGATGCGATCATACCAGCACTAACGCACCGGAAACCATCAGAACTCCGTAGTTAACCGTGCTTGGGCGAGAGTAGTACTAGGATGGGTGACCTCGTTGGAAGTCCTCGTGTTGCATTCCTTTTTTCATTATTATTTTTGCTGAATGCGAGAAACATGACGCACGTGCGCGGTAAATATTGAACACACGTGCGGGGTAAATATTAAACGTGATTTATTATTTTTGACGTTTGCGGTGAGTTGCAGCTTGCGGATCGATATTGACGCGTGTAGGGGCGGCGTTATGGTGGAAGAGGCACCGCCGTCTGAAAGCGTTCGACGGCGTGTGAAACTCGTGGCAACATGGTGACAGAGAGAGAGGGTGATGAAAACCGTGGTAAACGTGGGAACGGTTATAGAGGTGGAGAGAAAGTAGTATTGTGAAGTATCCAGCGGTGGCAAGGAATGTACGGTAGAGTTTGTAGTGGAGCTGGGAGGGGCGAGCATAAGGGACGAAGGGATAAGAAACATGTCGGATGAGATCACACCAGCACTAAAGCACCGGTAATCATCAAAACTCTGAAGTTAAGAATGCTTGGGCAAGAGTAGTACTAGGATGGGTGACCTCCTTGGAAGTCGTCGTGTTGCATTCCCTTTTTCATTATTATTTTTGCTGCACGCGAGAAACATGACGCACGTGCGCGGTATATATTGAACGAACGTACGGGGTAAATATTAAACGTGATTTCTTATTTTTCATGTTTGCGGTGAATTGCAGCTTACGAATTGATATTGACGCGTGTAGGGGCGACGTTATGGTGGGAGAGGCACCGCTTTCTATAAGCGTTCGACGGCTTGTGAAAACTTGTGGCAACATGGCGATGGATAGTGAGGGGTGAAAACCGTGGTAAACGTGGGAACGGTTGTTGAGGTGGATAAAAAGTAGTATGGTGAAGTATCCAGCGGGGGCAAGGAATATATAGTAGAGTATGTAGTGGAGCTGGGAGGGGCGAGTATAAGGGACAAAGGGATAAGAAACATGTCAGATACGATCATATCAGCACAAAAGCATCGGATCCCATCAGAACTCCGAAGTTAAGCGTGCTTGGGCGAGAGTAGTACTAGGATGGGTTACCTCCTTGGAAGTTCTCGTGTTGCATTCCCTTTTTCATTATTATTTTTGCTGCACGCGAGAAACATGACACACGTGCGCGGTAAATATTGAACGCACATGCGGGGTAAATATTAAACGCGGTTTCTTATTTGTGACGTTTGCGGTGAGTTGTAGTTTGCGGATCAATATTAACGCATGTAGGGGGGCATTATGGTGGGAGAGGCACCGCTTTCTGAAATTGTTTGACGGCGTGCGAAAACTCATGGCAACGTGGTGACGGAGAGAGAGGGGTGAAAACCGTGGTAAACGTGGGAACGGTTGTTGAGGTGGAGAGAAAGTAGTATGGTGAAGTATCCAGCGGTGGCAAGGAATGTACGGTAGAGTTTGTAGTGGAGCTGGGAGGGGCGAGTATAAGGGACGAAGGGATAAGAAACATGTCGGATGCGATCATACCAGCACTAAAGCATCAGATCCCATCGAATCTCCGAAGTTAAGTGTGCTTGGGCGAGAGTAGTACTAGGATAGGTGACCTCCTTCGAAGTCATCATGTTGCATTCCCTTTTTCATTATTATTTTTGCTGCATGCGAGAAACATGACGCACCTGTGCGGTAAATTTTGAACGCACGTGCGGGGTAAATATTAAACACGGTTTCTTATTTCTGACATTTGCGGTGAGTTGCAGTTTGCGGATCGATATTGACGCGTGGAGGGGCGGCGTTATGGTGGGAGAGGCACCACTTTCTGAAAGTGTTCGACATCGCGAGAAAATTCATGGCAACGTGGTGACGGAGAGAGACGGGTGAAAACCGTGGTAAACGTGGGAACGGTTGTTGAGGTGGAGAGAAAGTAGTATGGTGAAGTATCCAGTGGTGGCAAGGAATGTACGGTGGAGTTTGTAGTGGAGCTGGGAGGGGCGAGCATAAGGGACGAAGGGATAAGAAATAGGTCGGATGCGACCATACCAGCACTAAAGCGCCGAAAACCATCAAAACTCCGAAGCTAAGCATACTTGGACGAGAGTAGTACTAGGATGGGTGACCTCCTGGGAAGTCCTCGTGTTGCATTCCCTTTTTCCTTATTATTTTTGCTGCACGTGAGAAACATGACGCACGTGCGCGGTATATATTGAACGCACGTGCGGGGTAAATATTAAACGTGATTTCTTAGTTTTGACGTTTGCGCTGAGTTGCAGCTTGCGGATCGATATTGACGCGTGTAGGGGCGACCTTATGGTGGGAGAGGCACCGCTTTCTTAAAGCGCTCGACGGCATGTGAAAACTCGTGGCAAAGTGGCGACGGAGAGGGAGGTGTGAAAACCGTGGTAAATGTGGGAAGGGTTGTTGAGGTGGAGAGAAAGTAGTATGGTGAAGTATCCAGCGGTGGCAAGGAATGTACGGTAGAGTTTGTAGTGGAGCTGGGAGGGACGAGCGTAAGGGACGAAGCGATAAGAAACATGTTGGTAGCGATCATACCACCAGAAAAGCACAAGAAACCATCAGAACTCCAAAATTAAGCATGCTTGGGAGAGAGTAGTACTAGGATGGGTGACCTCCTGGGAAGTCCTCGTGTTGCATTCCCTTTTTCATTATTATTTTTGCTGCATGCGTGAAACATGACGCACGTGCACGGTAAATATTGAACGCACGTGCGGGGTAAATATTAAATGCGATTTCTTATTTCTGACGTTTGCGGTGAGATGAAGCCTGCAGATCGATATTTACGCGTGTAGGGGCGGCGTTATGGTGGGAGAGGCACCGCTTTCTGAAAGCGTTTGACGGCATGTGAAAACTCGTGGTAACGTGGCGACGAAGAGGGAGGGGTGAAAACCGTGGTAAATGTGGGAACGGTTGTTGAGGTGGAGAGAAAGTAGTATGGTGAAGTATCCAGTGGTGGCAAGGAATGTACGGTAGAGTTTGTAGTGGAGCTGGGAGGGGCAAGCATAAGGGAGGAAGCGATAAGAAACATGTTGGTAGCGATCATACCACCACTAAAGCACCGGATCCCATGAGAACTTCAAAGTTAAACGTGCTTGGGCGAGAGTAGTAGTAGGATGAGTGACCTCCTAGGAAGTCCTTGTGTTGCATTCCCTTTTTCATTATTATTTTTGCTCCACGCGAGAAACATGACACACGTGCGGGGTAAATATTAAATGTGGTTTCTTATTTCTGACGTTTGTGGCGAGTTGCAGCTTGCTGATCGATATTCACGCGTGTAGGGGCGGCATTATTGTGGGAGAGGCACCGCTTTTTGAAAGCGTTCGACGGCGTGTGAAAACTCGTGGCAACGTGGCGACGGAGAGGGAGGGGTGAAACAAGTCGGATGCGATCATACCAGCAATAAAGCACCGCATCCCATCACAACTTCGAAGTTAAGCGTGCTTGGGCGAGAGTATTACTAGGATGGGTGACCTCCTGGGAAGTCCTTGCGTTGCATTCTCTTTTTCATTATTATTTTTGTTGCACGCGAGAAACATGACACAAATGCGCGGTAAATATTGAACGCACGTGCGGGGTAAATATTAAACGTGTTTTCTTATTACTGACATTTGCGGTGAGTTGCAACTTGCGGATCGATATTGACACGTGTACGGACGGCGTTATGGTGGGAGAGGCACCGCTTTGTAAAATTGTTCGATGGCGTGTGAAAACTCGTGGCAACGTGGCGACGGAGAGGGAGCGGTGAAAACCATGGTAAATGTGGGAATGGTTGTTGAAGTGGAGATAAAGTAGTATGGTGAAGTATCAAGTGGGGGCAAGGAATGTACGATAGAGTTTGTAGTGGAGCTGGGAGGGGAGAGCACAAGGGACGAAGGGATAAGAAACATGTCGGATGCGATCATACCAGCACTAAAGCACCGGATCCCATCAGAACTCCAAAGTTAAGAGTGCTTGGGCGAGAGTTGTACTAGGATGGGTGACCTCCTGGGAAGTCCTCGTGTTGCATTCCATTTTTCATTTTTATTTTTGCTGCACGCGAGAAACATGACGCACGTGCGTGGTAAATATTGAGCGCACGTGCAAGGTAAATATTAAACATGGTTTGTTTTTTCAGACGTTTGGGATGAGTATCAGCTTGCGGATCAATATTGACGCATGTAGGGGCGGTGTTATGGTGGGAGAGGCACCGCTTTCTGAAAGCGTTCGACGGCGTGTGAAAATCATGGCAACGTGGCGACGGAGAGGGAGGATTAAAAACCGTGGTAAACATGGGAACGGTTGAGGTGGAGAGAAATTAGTACGGTGAAGTATCCAGCAGTGGCAAGGAATGTACGGTAGAGTTTGTAGTGGAGCTGGGAGGGGCGAGCATAAGGGGCGAAGGGATAAGAAACTTGTTGGATGCGATCATACCAGCACTAAAGCACCGGAAACCATCAGAGCTCTGAAGTTAAGAGTGCTTGGGTGAGAGTAGTACTAGGATGGGTGACCTCCTAGGACGTCCTTGTGTTTTATTACCTGTTTCATTATTATTTTTGCTGCACGCGAGAAACATGACGCACGTGCGGGGTCAATATTAAATGGCATTTCTTTTTTTTGACGTTTGCAGTGAGTTGCAGCTTGCGGATCGATATTGACGCTTGTAGGGGCGGCGTGATATTGGGAGAGGTACCACTATCTGAAAGCGTTCAACGGCTTGTGAAAACTCGTGGCAACGTGGCGATGCAGAGGGAGGGGTGAAAATCGTGGTAAACATGGAACAGTTGTTGAGGTGGAGAAAAAGTAGTATGGTGAATTATCCAGCGGTGGCAAGGAATGTACGGTAGAGTTTATAGTGGAGCTGGGAGGGGCGAGCATAAGGGACGAAGGGATAAGAAACACGTGAGATGCGATCATACCAGCACTAAACCTCCGGATCCCATGAGAACTCCAAAGTTAAGCATGCTTGGGCGAGAGTAGTACTTGGATGGGTCACCTCCTGGGAAGTCCTCATGTTGCATTCCCTTTTTCATTATTATTTTTGATGCACACGAGAAACATGACACAGGTGCGCGGTAAATATTGAACGGACATGCAGGGCAAATATTAAATGCGGTTTCTTATTTCTGACGTTAGCGGTGAGTTGCAGCTTGCTGATTGATATTGATGTGTGTAGGGGCGGCGTTATGGAGTGAGAGGCATCGATTTTTCAAAGTGTTCTACGGCGTGTGAAAACTCATGGCAACGTGGCGACTAAGAGGGAGGAGTGAAAACCGTGGTAAACGTGGGAACGGTTGTTGAGGTGGAGAGAAAGTAGTATGGTGAAGTATCCAGTGGTGGCAAGGAATGTACGGTAGAGTTTGTAGTGGAGCTGGGCAGGGCGAGCGTAAGGGACGAAGGGATAAGAAGCATATTGGATGCGATCAGGCCAACACTAAAGTATCGGATCCCATTAGAACTCCGAATTTAATTGTTGTTGGGCGAGAGTAGTACTAGGATGGGTGATCCTCCTGGGAAGTCCTCCTTTTTCATTATTATTTTTGCTACACGTGAGAAACATGATGCACGTGCGCGATAAATATTGAATGCACGTGCGGGGTAAATATTTAACGCGGTTTCTTATTTCTAACATTTGCGGTGAGTTGCAGCTTGCGGATCGATATTGACTCGTGTAGGGGCGGTGTTATGGTGGGAGAGGCACTACTTTCTGAAAGCGTTCGACGGCGTCTGAAAACTTGTGGCAACGTGGCGACGAAGAGGGAGGGGTGAAAATCGTGGTAAACGTGGGAACGGTTGTTGAGGTGGCGAAAAAGTAGTATGGTGAAGTATTCAGCGGTTGAAAGGAATGTACGGTAGAATTTGTAGTCGAGCTGGGAGAGGCGAGCATAAGGGATGAATGGATAAGAAATATGTTGGATGCGATCATACCAGCACTAAAGCACCGGATCCCATCAGAACTCCGAACTTAAGCGTGCTTGGGCGAGAGTAGTACTAGGTTGGGTGACCTCCTGGGAAGTCCTCGTGTCGCATTCCCTTTTTCATTATTATTTTTGCAGCACGCGAGAAACATGACACACGTGCGCAGTAAATATTGAACTCACGTGCGGGGTAAATATTAAACGCCGTTTCTTATTTCTGACGTTTTCGGTGAGTTGCAGCTTGCGTATCGATATTGACGCGCGTAGGGGCGTCGTTATGGTGGGAGAGGCACTGCTTTTTGAAAGCGTTTGACGGCGTGTGAAAACTAGTGGCAACGTGGCGATGGAAAGGGAGGGGTGAAAACCGTCTTAAACATGGGAACTGTTGTTGAGGTGGAGAGAAAGTAGTATGGTGAAGTATCTAGAAGTGGCAAAGAATGTACGGTAGAGTTTGTAGTGGAGCTGGGAGGGGCGAGCATAAGGGACGAAGGGATAAGAAACATGTCGGATGCGATCATGCCAGCACTAACGCACTAGATCCCATTAGAACTCCAAAGTTAAGCGTGCTTGGTCGAGAGTAGTACTAGGATGGGTGAACTCCTCGGAAGTCCTGCTGTTGCATTCCCTTTTTCATTATTATTTTTGCTGCACGCGAGAAACATGACGCACGTGCGCGGTAAATATTGAACACACGTGTTGGGTAAATATTAAACATGATTTCTTATTTCTGACGTTTGCGGTGAGTTGCAGCTTGTAGATCGATGTTGACGCGTGTAGGGGCGGCGTTATGGCAGGAGAGGTACTGCTTTCTGAAAGTGTTTGATGGCGTGTGAAAACAAATTGCAAGGTGGCGACGGAGAGGGAGGGGTGAAAACCGTGGTAAACGTGGGAACGGTTGTTGAGGTGGGGAGAAAGTTGTATGGTGAAGTATCCAGCGGTGGCAAGGAATGTACGGTAGAGTTTGTAGTGGAGCTGGTAGGGGCAAGCATAAGGGACGAAGGGATAAGAAACATGTTGGATGCGATCATACTAGCACTAAAGCACTGAATCACATTAGAACTTTGAAGTTAAGCGTGCTTGGGCGAGAGTAGTATTACGATGGGTGACCTCTTGGGAAGTCCTCGTGTTGCATTCCTTTCTTCATTATTATTTTTGCTCCACGTGAGAAACATGACACACGTGTGGGGTAAATATTAAATGTGGTTTCTTATTTCTGACGTTTGCGGCGAGTTGCAGCTTGCAGATCAATATTGACGCGTGTAGTGGCTGCGTTATGGTGGGAGAGGCACCACTTTTTGAAAGCGTTCGACGACTTGTGAAAAGTCGTGGCAACGTGGCAACGGAGACGGAGGGGTGAAAACCATTGCATTCCCTTCTTCATTATTATTTTTGCTCCACGCGAGAAACATGACACACGTGCGTGGTAAATATTAAATGTGGTTTCTTATTTCTGACGTTTGCGGCAAGTTGCAGCTTGCAGATCGATATTGACGCGTGTAGGTGCGACGTTATGGTGGGAGAGGCACCGCTTTCTGAAAGCGTTCGACGGCGTGTGAAAACTCACGGCAACGTGGCGACGGAGAGGGAGGGGTGAAAACCGTGGTAAACGTGGGAACGGTTGTTGAGGTGGAGAAAAAATAGTATGGTGAAGTATCCAGCGGTTGCAAGGAATGTACGGTAGAATTTGTAGTCGAGGTGGGAGAGGCGAGCATAAGGGACGAAGGGATAAGAAACATGTCGGATGCGATGATACCAGCTCTAAAGCACCGGATCCTATTAGAACTCCGAAGTTAAGAGTGCTTGGGCGAGAGTAGTACTAGGATGGGTGACCTCCTGGGAAGTCCTCGTGTTGCATTCCCTTCTTCATTATTATTTTTGCTCCACAAGAAAAACATGACACACGTGCGGGGTAAATATTAAATGTGGTATCTTATTTCTGACGTTTGCGGCGAGTTGCAGCTTGCAGATCGATATTGACGCGTGTAGGGGCGGCGTTATGGTGGGAGAGGCACCGCTTTGTGAAAGCTTTCGACGGCGTGTGAAAACTGATGGCAACGTGGCGACGGAGAGGAAGGGGTGAAAACCGTGGTAAACGTGGGAACCGTTGTTGAGGTGGAGAACAAATAGTATGGTGAAGTATCAAGCGGTTGCAAGGAATGTACGGTAGAATTTGTAGTCGAGGTGGGAGAGGCGAGCATAAGGGACGAAGGGATAGGAAACATGTTGGATGCGATCATACCAGCACTAAAGCACAGGATCCGATCAGAACTCCGAAGTTAAGAGTGCTTGGGCGACAGTAGTACTAGGATGGGTGACCTCCGGGAAGTCCTTGTGTTGCATTCCCTTTTTCATTATTATTTTTGCTGCAAGCGAGAAACATGACGCACGTGCGCGGTAAATATTGAACGCATGTGCAGGGTAAATACTAAACGCGGTTTCTTATTTCTGACGTTTGGGATAACGTGGCGACGGAGAGGGAGGGGTGAAAACCGTGGTAAACGTGGGAACGGTTGTTGAGGTGGAGAAAAAGTAGTATGGTGAACTATCCAGCGGTGGCAAGGAATGTACCGTAGAGTTTGTAGTGGAGCTGGGTGGGGCGAGCGTAAGGGACGAAGGGTAAGAAACATGTCGTAGTTGATTATACCAACACTAAAGCACGGGATCCCATCAAAACTCCAAAGCTAAGCATGCTTGGGTGAGTGTAGTACTAGGATGGGTGACCTCTTGGGAAGTCCTCGTGTTGCATTCCCTTTTTCATTTTTATTTTTGCTGCACGCGAGAAACATGACGCACGTGCGTGGTAAATATTGAATGCACGTGCGGGGTAAATATTAAACGCGGTTTCTTATTTCTGACGTTTGCGGTGAGTTGCATCTTGCGGATCGATATTGACGCGTGTAGGGGCGGCGTTTTGGTGGGAGAGGCACCGCTTCCTGAAAGCGTTCGACGGCGTGTGAAAACTCGTGGCAACGTGGCGACGGAGAGGGAGGGGTGAACACTGTGGTGAACGTGGGAACGATTCTTGAGGTGGAGAGAAAGTAGTGTGGTGAAGTATCCAGCGGTGGCAAAGAATGTACGGTAGAGTTTGTAGTGGAGCTGGGAGGGGCGAGCATGAGGGACGAAGGGACAAGAAACATGTCGGATGCGATCATACCAACACTAAAGCACGGGATCCCGTTAGAACTCCGAAGTTCAGCGTGCTTGGGCGAGAGTAGTACTAGGATGGGTGATCTCTTGGGAAGTCCTTGTGTTGCATTACCTTCTTCATTATTATTATTTTTGCACGCGAGAAACATGACACACGTGCGGGGTAAATATTAAACATGGTTTCTTATTTCTGACGTTTGAGCCGAGTTGCGGCTTGCAGATCGATATTGAAGCGTGTAGGGGCGGTGCTATGGTGGGAGAGGCACCGCTTTCTGAAAGCGTTCGACAGCGTGTGAAAACTCCTGGTAACGTGGCGACGGAGAGGGAGGGTGAAAACCGTGGTAAACGTGGGAACGGTTGTTGAGGTAGAGAAAAAGTAGTATGGTGAAGTATCCAGCGGTTGCAAGGAATGTACGGTAGAATTTGTAGTCGAGCTGGGAGGGCCGAGCGTAAGGGACGAAGGGATAAGAAACATGTCGAATGCGATCATACCAGCAGTAAAGCACCGGATCCCATCAGAACTCCGATGTTAACAGTGCTTGGGAGAGAGTAGTACTAGGATGGGTGACCTCCTGGGAAGTCCTCGTGTTGCATTCCCTTTGTCATTATTATTTATGTTGCACACGAGAAACATGACACACGTGCAGGGTAAATATTAAACGTGGTTTCCTATTTCTGACGTTTGCGGGGTGTTCTAGCTTGCAGATCGATATTGACGCGTGTAGGGGCGGCACTATGGTGGGAGAGCCACCGCTTTCTGAGAGCATTTGACAGTGTGTGAAAACTCGTGGTAACGTGGCGATGGAGAGGGAGGGGTGAAAACCGTGGTAAACGTGGGAACGGGTGTTGAGGTGGAGAAAAAGTAGTATGGTGAAGTATCCAGCGGTTGCAAGGAATGTACAGTAGAATTTGTAGTCGAGCTGGGAGAGGCGAGCATAAGGGACGAAGGGATAAGAAACATGTCGGATGCGATCATACCAGCACTAAAGCACCGGATCCCATCAAAACTCCGAAGTTAACAGTGCTTGGGCGAGAGTAGTACTAGGATGGGTGACCCCCTGGGAAGTCGTCGTGTTGCATTCCCTTTTTCATTATTATTTTTGCTGCACGCGAGAAACATGACGCACGTGCGTGTTAAATATTGAACGCACGTGCGGGGTAAATATTAAATGCGATTTGTTATTTCTAACGTTCGCGGTAAGTTGCAGCTTGCGGATCGATATGGATGCGTGTAGGGGCGGCATTACGTGGGAGAGGCACCGCTTTCTGAAAGCGTTCGACAGCGTGTGAAAACTCATGGCAACGTGTCGACGGAGAGATAGGGGTGAAAACCGTGGTAAACGTGGGAACTGTTGTTGAGATGGAGAGAAAGTAGTATTGTGAAGTATCCAGCGGTGGCAAGGAATATACGGTTATGTTTGTAGTGGAGCTGGGAGGGGCGAGCATAAGGGACGAAGGGATAAGAGACATGTTAGATGCGATCATAGCAGCACCAAAGCACTGGATCCCATTAGAACTCCAAAGTTAAGCATGCTTGGACGAGAGTAGTACTAGGATGGGTGACTTCTTGGGCAGTCCTTGTGTTGTATTCCCTTCTTTATTATTGTTTTTGCTGCACGCGAGAAACATGACGCACGTGCGCGATAAATATTGAACGCATGTGCGGGGTAAATATTAAACGTGGTTTCTTATTTCTGACGTTTGAAGTGAGTTGCAGCTTGCAGATGGATACTGACGCGTCTAGGGGCAGCGTTATATTGGGAGAGGCACGGTTTTCTGAAAGCGTTCATCGGCGTGTGAAAACTCGTGGCTACGTGGCGACGGAGAGGGAGGGGTGAAAACCGTGTTAACGTGGGAACTGTTGTTGAGGTGGAGAAAAAGTAGTACGGTAAAGTATCCAGCGGTTGTAAGGAATGTACTGTAGAGTTTGTAGTCGAGCTGGGAGGGGCGAGCATAACGAACGAAGGGATAAGAAACATGTCGGATGCGATCATACCAACACTAAAGCACCGGATCCCATCAGAACTCCGAAGTTAAGAGTGCTTGGACGAGAGTAGTACTAGGATGGGTGACCTCCTGAGAAGTCCTTGTGTTGCTTTCCCATTTTCATTATTATATTTGCTGCAAGCGAGAAACATGACGCACGCGCGCGGTAAATATTGGACGCACGTGCGCGATAAATATTAAACACGATTTTTATTTCTCACATTTGCGGTGAGTTGCAGCTTGCGGATCGATATTGACGCGTGTAGGGGCGGCGTTATGGTGGGAGAGGCACCGCTTTTTGAAAGCGTTCGACGACGTGTGAAAAGTCGTGGCAACGTGGCAACGGAGACGGAGGGGTGAAAACCGTGGTAACCGTGGGAACGGTTGTTGAGGTGGAGAGAAAGTAGTATGGTGAATTATCCAGTGGTGGCAAGGCATGTACGGTAGAGTTTGTAGTGGAGCTGGGAGGGGCGAGCGTAAGGGATGAAGAGTTAAGAAACATGTCGTAGTTGATTATACCAGCACTAAAGCACCGGATCCCATCAAAACTCCGAAGTTAAGCATGCTTGGGTGAGACTAGTACTAGGATGGGTGACCTCTTGGGAAGTCCTCGTGTTGCTTTCGCTTTTTCATTATTATTTTTGCTGCACGCGAGAAACATGACGCACGTGCGTGGTAAATATTGAATGCACGTGCGAGGTAAATATTAAATGCGGTTTCTTATTTCTGACGTTTGCGGTGAGTTGCAGCTTGCGGATCGATATTGACGCGTGTACGGGCGGCGTTTTGGTGGGAGACACACCGCTTTCTGAAAGCGTTCGACAGCGTGTGAAAACTCGTGGCAACGTGGCACGTGAGAAACATGATGCACGTGCGTGGTAAATATTGAATGCATGTGCGGGGTAAATATTAAACGCGGTTTCTTATTTCTGACGTTTGCGGTGAGTTGCAGCTTGCGGATCGATATTGACGCGTGTAGGGGCGGCATTTTGGTGTGAGAGGTACCGCTTTGTGAAAGCGTTCGACAGCGTGTGAAAACTCGTGGCAACGTGGCGACGGAGAGGGAGGGGTGAAAACCGTGGTGAACGTGGGAACAATTATTGAGGTGGAGAGAAAGTAGTGTGGTGAAGTATCAAGCGGTGGCAAAGAATGTACGGTACAATTTGTAGTGGAGCTGGGAGGGGCGAGCATGAGGGACGAAGGGACAAGAAACATGTCGGATGCGATCATACCAGCACTCAAGCACCGGATCCCATTAGAACTCCGAAGTTAAGCGTGCTTGGGAGAGAGTAGTAATAGGATGGGTGACCTCTTGGGAAGTCCTCGTGTTGCATTACCTTCTTCATTATTATTTTTCTTGCACGTGAGAAACATGACACACATGCGGGGTAAATATTAAACGTGGTTTCTTATTTTTGACGTTTGCGGTGAGTTGCAGCTTGTAGATCGATATTGACGCGTGTAGGGGCAGCATTATGGTGGGAGAGGCACCACTTTCTGAAAGCGTTCGACAACATGTGAAAACTCGTGGCAACGCGGCGACGGAGAGGGAGGGGTGAAAACCGTGGTAAACGTAGGAACGGTTGCTGAGGTGGAGAAAAATTAGTATGGTGAAGTATCCAGCGGTTGCAAGGAATGTACGGTAGAATTTGTAGTCGAGCTGGGAGAGGCTAGCGTAAGGGACGAAGGGATAAAAAACATGTCGGATGCGATCATACCAGCACTAAAGTACCGGGTCCCATCAGAACTCCGAACTTAAGAGTGCTTGGGCGAGAGTAGTACTAGGATTGGTGACCTCCTGGGAAGTCCTCGTGTTGCATTACCTTCTTCATTATTATTTTGGTTGCACGCGAGAAACATGACACACGTGCGGGGTAAATATTAAACGTGGTTTCTTATTTCTGACGTTTGCGGCGACTTGCAGCTTGCAGATCGATATTGACGCGTGTAGGGGCGGAGTTATGGTGGGAGAGGCACCGCTTTCTGAAAGTGTTCGACGGCGTGTGAAAACTCATGGCAACGTGTCGACGGAGAGGGAGGGGTGAAAACCGTGGTAAACGTGGGAACGGTTGTTCAGGTGGAGCGAAAGTAGTATGGTGAAGTATCTAGCGGTGGCAAGGAATGTACGGTAGAGTTTGTAGTGGAGCTGGGAGGGGCGAGCATAAGGGACGAAGGGATAAGAGACATGTCGTATGCGATCATAGCAGCACCAAAGCACTGGATCCCATTCGAACTCCGAAGGTAAGCATGCTTGGGAGAGAGTAGTACGAGGATGGGTGACCTACTGGGAAGTCCTTGTGTTGCATTCCGTTCTTTATTATTATTTTTGCTGCACGCGAGAAACAAGACGCACCTGCGCGATAAATATTGAACGCACGTGCGGGGTAAATATTAAACGTGGTTTCTTATTTCTGACATTTGCAGTGAGTTGCAGCTTGCAGATGGATATTGACGCGTGTAGGGGCGGCGTTATAGTGGTAGAGGCACGGTTTTCTGAAAGCGTTCGTCGGCGTGTGAAAACTCGTGGCAACTAGGCGACGGAGAGGGAGGGGTGAAAACCGTGGTAAACGTGGGAACTGTTGTTGGGCTGGAGAAAAAGTAGTACGGTAAAGTATCCAGCGGTTGTAAGGAATGTAGGGTAGAGTTTGTAGTCGAGCTGGGAGGGGCGAGCATAAGGGACGAAGGGATAAGAAACATGTCGGATGCGATCATACCAGCACTAAAGCACCGGATCCCATCAAAACTCCGAAGTTAACAGTGCTTGGGCGAGAGTAGTACTAGGATGGGTGACCCCCTGGGAAGTCGTCGTGTTGCAATCCCTATTTCATTATTATTTTTGCTGCACGCGAGAAACATGACGCACGTGCGCGTTAAATATTGAACGCACGTGCGGGGTAAATATTAAATGCGATTTGTTATTTCTAACGTTCCCGGTAAGTTGCAGCTTGCGGATCGATATGGATGCGTGTAGGGGCGGCATTATGGTGGGAGAGGCACCGCTTTCTGAAAGCGTTCGACGGCGTGTGAAAACTCATGGCAACGTGTCGACAGAGAGGAAGGGGTGAAAACCGTGGTAAACGTGGGAACTGTTGTTGAGGTGGAGAGAAAGTAGTATTGTGAAGTATCCAGCGGTGGCAAGGAATATACGGTAATGTTTGTAGTGGAGCTGGGAGGGGCGAGCATAAGGGACGAAGGGATAAGAGACATGTTAGATGCGATCATAGCAGCACCAAAGCACTGGATCCCATTAGAACTCCAAAGTTAAGCATGCTTGGACGAGAGTAGTACTAGGATGGGTGACTTCTTGGGAAGTCCTTGTGTTGTATTCCCTTCTTTATTATTGTTTTTGCCGCACAAGAGAAACATGACGCACGTGCGAGATAAATATTGAACGCATGTGCGCTGTAAATATTAAACGTGGTTTCTTATTTCTGACGTTTGAAGTGAGTTGCAGCTTGCGGATGGATATTGACGCGTGTAGAGGGAGCGTTATATTGGGAGAGGCACGGTTTTCTGAAAGCGTTCATCGGCGTGTGAAAACTCGTGGCTACGTGGCGACGGAGAGGGAGGGGTGAAAACCGTGTTAACGTGGGAACTGTTGTTGAGGTGGAGAAAAAGTAGTACGGTAAAGTATCCAGCGGTTGTAAGGAATGTAGTGTAGAGTTTGTAGTAGAGCTGGGAGGGGCGAGCATAACGAACGAAGGGATAAGAAACATGTCGGATGCGATCATACCAACACTAAAGCACCGGATCCCATCAGAACTCCGAAGTTAAGAGTGCTTGGACGAGAGTAGTACTAGGATGGGTGACCTCCTGAGAAGTCCTTGTGTTGCTTTTCCATTTTCATTATTATATTTACTGCAAGCGATAAACATGACGCACGTGCGCGGTAAATATTGAACGCACGTGCGCGATAAATATTAAACACGATTTCTTATTTCTCACATTTGCGGTGAGTCGCAGCTTGCGGATCGATATTGACGCGTGTAGGGGCGGCGTTATGGTGGGAGAGGCACCGCTTTTTGAAAGCGTTCGACGACGTGTGAAAAGTCGTGGCAACGTGGCAACGGAGACGGAGGGGTGAAAACCGTGGTAACCGTGGGAACGGTTGTTGAGGTTGAGAAATTAGTATGGTGAAGTATCCAGCGGTGGCAAGGCATGTACGGTAGAGTTTGTAGTGGAGCTGGGAGGGGCGAGCGTAAGGGATGAAGGGATAAGAAACATGTCGTAGTTGATTATACCAGCACTAAAGCACCGGATCCCATCAAAACTCCGAAGTTAAGCATGCTTGGGTGGGACTAGTACTAGGATGGGTGACCTCTTGGGAAGTCCTCGTGTTGCTTTCGCTTTTTCATTATTATTTTTGCTGCACGCGAGAAACATGACGCACGTGCGTGGTAAATATTGAATGCACGTGCGAGGTAAATATTAAACGCGGTTTCTTATTTTTGACGTTTGCGGTGAGTTGCAGCTTGCGGATCGATATTGACGCGTGTACGGGCGGCGTTTTGGTGGGAGAGGCACCGCTTTTTGAAAGCGTTCGACAGCGTGTGAAAACTCGTGGCAACGTGGCACGTGAGAAACATGACGCACGTGCGTGGTAAATATTGAATGCATGTGCGGGGTAAATATTAAACGCGGTTTCTTATTTCTGACGTTTGCGGTGAGTTGCAGCTTGCGGATCGATACTGACGCGTGTAGGGGCGGCGTTTTGGTGTGAGTGGTACCGCTTTGTGAAAGCGTTCGACAACGTGTGAAAACTCGTGGCAACGTGGCGACGGAGAGGGAGGGGTGAAAACCGTGGTGAACGTGGGAACAATTATTGAGGTGGAGAGAAAGTAGTGTGGTGAAGTATCAAGCGGTGGCAAAGAATGTACGGTACAATTTGTAGTGGAGCTGGGAGGGGCGAGAATGAGGGACGAAGAGACAAGAAACATGTCGGATGTGATCATACCAGCACTAAAGCACCGGATCCCATTAGAACTCCGAAGTTAAGCGCGCTAGGGAGAGAGTAGTAATAGGATGGGTGACCTCTTGAGAAGTCCTCGTGTTGCATTACCTTCTTCATTATTATTTTTCTTGCACGTGAGAAACATGACACACGTGCGGGGTAAATATTAAACGTGGTTTCTTATTTTTGACGGTTGCGGTGAGTTGCAGCTTGTAGATCGATATTGACGCGTGTAGGGGCAGCATTATGGTGGGAGAGGCACCACTTTCTGAAAGCGTTCGACAACATGTGAAAACTCGTGGTAACGTGGCGACGTAGAGGGAGGGGTGAAAACCGTGGTAAACGTAGGAATGGTTGCTGAGGTGGAGAAAAATTAGTATGGTGAAGTATCCAGCGGTTGCAAGGAATGTACGGTAGAATTTGTAGTCGAGCTGGGAGAGGCGAGCGTAAGGGACGAAGGGATAAAAAACATATCGGATGCGATCATACCAGCACTAAAGCACCGGGTCCCATCAGAACTCTGAAGTTAAGAGTGCTTGGGCGAGAGTAGTACTAGGATTGGTGACCTCTTGGGAAGTCCTCGTGTTGCATTAACTTCTTCATTATTATTTTGGCTGCACGCGAGAAACATGACACACGTGCGGGGTAAACATTAAACGTGGTTTCTTATTTCTGACGTTTGCGGCGAGTTCCAGCTTGCAGATCGATATTGACGCGTGTAGGGGCGGCGTTTTGGTGGGAGAGGCACCGCTTTTTGAAAGCGTTCGACAGCGTGTGAAAACTCGTGGCAACGTGGCGACGGAGAGGGAGGGGTGAAAACCGTGGTAAACGTGGGAACGGTTGTTGAGGTGGAGAAAAAGTAGTATGGTGAAGTATCCAGCGGTTGCAAGGAATGTACGGTAGAATTTGTAGTCGAGCTGGGAGGGGTGAGCGTAAGGGACGAATGGATAAGAAACATGTCGGATGCGATCATACCAGCACTAAAGCACCGGATCCCACCAGAACTCCGAAGTTAAAAGTGCTTGGACGAGGGTAGTACTAGGATGGGTGATCTCCTGAGAAGTCCTTGTGTTGCATTCCCTTTTTCATTATTATATTTGCTGCAAGCGAGAAACATGACGCACGTGCACGCTAAATATTGAATGCATGTGCGGGATAAATATTAAACAGGATTTCTTATTTTTGACATTTGCGGTGAGTTGCAGCTTGCGGATCGATATTGACGCGTGTAGGGGCAGGGTTATGGTGGGAGAGGCACCGCTTTTTGAAAGCGTTCGACGACGTGTGAAAAGTCGTGGCAACGTGGCAACGGAGATGGAGGGGTGTAAACCGTGGTAAACATGGGAAACGGTTGTTCAGGTGGAGAGAAAGTAGTATGGTGAAGTATCCAGCGGTGGCAAGGAATGTACGGTAGAGTTTGTAGTGGAGCTGGGAGGGGCGAGCGTAAGGGACGAAGGGATAGGAAACAAGTCGTAGTTGATTACACCAGCACTAAAGCACCGGATCCCATCAAAACTCCGAAGTTAAGCATGCTTGGGCGAGAGTCGTACTAGGATGGGTGACCTCCTGGGAAGTCCTCGTGTTGCATTCCCTTTTTCATTATTATTTTTTCTGTACGCGAGAAACATGAATCACGTGCGCGGTAAATATTGAACGCACGTGCGGGGTAAATAGTAAATTCGATTTGTTATTTGTAACGTTTGCGGTAAGTTGCAGCTTGCGGATCGATATTGATGCGTGTAGGTGCGGCGTTATGGTGGGAGAGGCACCGCTTTCTGAAAGTGTTCGACGGCGTGTGAAAACTCATGGCAACGTGTCGACGGAGAGGGAGGGGTGAAAAACGTGGTAAACGTGGGAACGGTTGTTGAGGTGGAGCGAAAGTAGTATGGTGAAGTATCTAGCGGTGGCAAGGAATGTACGGTAGAGTTTGTAGTGGAGCTGGGAGGGGCGAGCATAAGGGACGAAGGGATAAGAGACATGTCGTATGCGATCATAGCAGCACCAAAGCACTGGATCCCATTCGAACTCCGAAGTTAAGCATGCTTGGGCGAGAGTAGTACTAGGATGGGTGACCTCTTGGGAAGTCCTTGTGTTGCATTCCCTTCTTTATTATTATTTTTGCTGCACGCGAGAAACATGACGCACCTGCGCGATAAATATTGAACGCACGTGCGGGGTAAATATTAAACGTGGTTTCTTATTTCTGTCGTTTGCAGTGAGTTGCAGCTTGCAGATGGATATTGACGCGTGTAGGGGCGGCGTTATAGTGGGAGAGGCACGGTTTTCTGAAAGCGTTCGTCGGCGTGTGAAAACTCGTGGCAACTAGGCGACGGAGAGGGAGGGGTGAAAATCGTGGTAAACGTGGGAACTGTTGTTGAGCTGGAGAAAAAGTAGTACGGTAAAGTATCCAGCGGTTGTAAGGAATGTAGGGTAGAGTTTGTAGTCGAGCTGGGAGGGGCGAGCATAAGGGACGAAGGGATAAGAAACATGTCGGATGCGATCATACCAGCACTAAAGCACCGGATCCCATCAGAACTCCGAAGTTAAGAGTGCTTGGACGAGGGTAGTACTAGGATGGGTGATCTCCTGAGAAGTCCTTGTGTTGCATTCCCTTTTTCATTATTATATTTGCTGCAAGCAAGAAACATGACGCACGTGCGCGGTAAATATTGAATGCATGTGCGGGATAAATATTAAACAGGATTTCTTATTTTTGACATTTGCGGTGAGTTGCAGCTTGCGGATCGATATTGATGCGTGTAGGGGCGGGGTTATGGTGGGAGAGGCACCGCTTTTTGAAAGCGTTCGACGACGTGTGAAAAGTCGTGGCAACGTGGCAACGAAGATGGAGGGGTTTAAACCGTGGTAAACGTGGGAAACGGTTGTTGAGGTGGAGAGAAAGTAGTATGGTGAAGTATCCAGCGGTGGCAAGGAATGTACGGTAGAGTTTGTAGTGGAGCTGGGAGGGGCGAGCGTAAGGGACGAAGGGATAGGAAACATGTCGTAGTTGATTACACCAGCACTAAAGCACCGGATCCCATCAAAACTCCGAAGTTAAGCATGCTTGGGCGAGAGTCGTACTAGGATGGGTGACCTCTTGGGAAGTCCTCGTGTCGCATTCCCTTTTTCATTATTATTATTGCTGCACGCGAGAAACATGACGCACATGCGTAGTAAATATTGAATGCACGTGCGGGGTAAATATTAAACGCGGTTTCTTATTTCTGACGTTTGCGGTGAGTTGCAGCTTGCGGATCGATATTGACGCGTGTAGGGGCGGCGTTTTGGTGGGAGAGGCACCGCTTTTTGAAAGCGTTCGACAGCGTGTGAAAACTCGTGGCAACGTGGCGACGGAGAGGGAGGGGTGAAAACCGTGGTGAACGAGGGAACGATTGTTGAGGTGGAGAGAAAGTAGTGTGGTGAAGTATCCAGCGGTGGCAAAGAATTTACGGTACAATTTGTAGTGGAGCTAGGAGGGGCGAGCATGAAGGACGAAGGGACAAGAAACACGTCGGATGTGATCATACCAGCACTAAAGCACCGGATCCCATTAGAACTCCGAAGTTAAGCATGCATGGGCGAGAGTAGTACTAGGATGGGTGACCTCTTGGGAAGTCCTCGTGTTGCATTACCTTCTTCATTATTATTTTTGTTGCACGTGAGAAACATGACACACGTGCGGGGTAAATATTAAACGTGCTTATTTCTGACGTTTGCGGGGACTTGCAGCTTGTAGATCGATATTGACGCGTGTAGGGCGGCGTTATGGTGGGAGAGGCACCGCTTTCTGAAAGCGTTCAACAACGTGTCAAAACTAGTGGCAACGTGGCGACGGAGAGGGAGGGGTGAAAACCGTGGTAAACGTAGGAATGGTTGCTGAGGTGGAGAAAAAGTAGTATAGTGAAGTATCCAGCGGTTGCAAGGAATGTACTGTAGAATTTGTAGTTGAGCTGGGAGAGGCGAGCGTAAGGGACGAAGGGATAAAAAACATGTCGGATGCGATCATACCAGCACTAAAGCACCGGATCCCATCAGAACATGACACACGTGCACGGTAAATATTAAACATGGTTTCTTATTTCTGACGTTTGCGGCAAGTTGTAGCTTGCAGATCGATATTGACGCGTGTTGGGGCGGCGCTATGGTGGGAGAGGCACCGCTTTCTGAAAGCGTTCTACAGTGTGTGAAAACTCGTGGTGACGTGGCGACGGAGAGGGAGGGGTGAAAACCGTGGTAAACGTGGGAACGGTTATAGAGGTGGAGAGAAAGTAGTATTGTGAAGTATCCAGCGGTGGCAAGGAATGTACGGTAGAGTTTGTAGTGGAGCTGGGAGGGGCGAGCATAAGGGACGAAGGGATAAGAAACATGTCGGATGAGATCACACCAGCACTAAAGCACCGGTAACCATCAAAACTCTGAAGTTAAGAATGCTTGGGCAAGAGTAGTACTAGGATGGGCGGCACTATGGTGGGAGAGGCACCGCTTTCTGAAAGCGTCTACAGTGTGTGAAAACTCGTGGTAACGTGGCGACGGAGAGGGAGGGGTGAAAACCGTGGTAAACGTGGGAACGGTTGTTGAGGTGGAGAAAAAGTAGTATGCTGCAGTATCCAGCCGTTGCAAGGAAT
Organism: Hordeum marinum; assembly: GCA_022496015.1. Taxonomy (NCBI): domain Eukaryota; kingdom Viridiplantae; phylum Streptophyta; class Magnoliopsida; order Poales; family Poaceae; genus Hordeum; species Hordeum marinum. The sequence goes on along the minus strand of JAAAWK010001153.1, from coordinate 467,007 downwards.
GTACGGTAGAATTTATAGTCGAGCTGGGGGAGGCAAGCATAAGGGACAAAGGGATAAGAACATGTCGGATGCGATCATACCAGCACTGAAGCACTGGATCCCATCAGAACTCCAAAGTTAACACTGCTTGGGTGAGAGTAGTTCTAGGATGGGTGACTCCTGGGAAGTCCTCGTGTTGCATTCCCTTTTTCATTATTATTTTTCCTGCGCGCGAGAAACATGACGCACGTGCGCGGTAAATATTAAATGCACGTGCGCGTTAAATGTTAAATGCGATTTCTTATTTTTGACGTTTGCGGCAAGTTGCAGCTTGCGGATCAATATTGACGCGTGTAGGGGCGGCGTTCTGGTGGGAGAGGCACCGCTTTCTGAAAGCGTTCGACGGCGTGTGAAAACTCATGGCAACGTGTCGACGGAGAGGGAGGGGTGAAAACCGTGGTAAACGTCAGAATGGTTGTTGAGGTGGAGAGAGAGTAGTATGGTGTAGTATCCAGCGGGGCAAGGAATGTACGGTAGAGTTTGTAGTGGAGCTGGGAGGGGCGAGCATAAGGGACGAAGGGATAAGAGACATGTCGGATGTGATCATACCAGCACCAAAGCACTGGATCCCATTACAACTCCAAAGTTAAGCAAGCTGTGGCGAGAGTAGTACTAGGATGGGTGACCTCTTGGGAAGTCCTTGTGTTGCATTCCCTTCTTTATTATTATTTTTGCTGCATGCGAGAAACATGACGCACATGCACGATAAATATTGAACGCACGTGCGGGGTAAATATTAAACGTCGTTTCTTATTTCTGACGTTTGCGGTGAGTTGTAGCTTGCGGATGGATATTGACGCGTGTGCAGGGGCAGCATTATAGTGTGCGAGGCATGGCTTTCTGATTGCGTTTGTCGGCGTGTGAAAACTCGTGGCAACGTGGCGACGGAGAGGGAGGGGTGAAAACCGTGGTAAACGTGGGAATTGTTGTTGAGCTGGAGAAAAAGTAGTACGGTAAAGTATCCAGCGGTTGCAAGGAATGTAGGGTAGAGTTTGTAGTCGAGCTGGGAGGGGCGAGCATAAGGGACGAAGGGATAAGAAACATGTCGGATGCGATCATACCAGCACTAAAGCACCGGATCCCATCAGAACTCCAAAGTTAAGAGTGCTTGGACGAGAGTAGTACTAGGATGGGTGACCTCCTGAGAAGTCCTTGTGTTGCATTCCCTTTTTCATTATTATATTTGCTGCAAGCGAGAAACATGACGCACGTGTGCGGTAAATATTGAACGCACGTGCGGGATAAATATTAACACAATTTCTTATTTCTGACATTTGCGGTGACTTGCAGCTTGCGGATCGATATTGACGCGTGTAAGGGCGGCGTTATGGTGGGAGAGGCACCGCTTTTTCAAAGCATTCGAAGACGTGTGAAAACTCATGGCAACATGGTGAAGGAGAGGGAGGGGTGAAAACCGTGGTAAACGTGGGAACGGTTGTTGAGGTGGAGAGAAAGTAGTATGGTGAAGTATCCAGCGGTGGCAAGGAATGTACGGTAGAGTTTGTAGTGGAGCTGGGAGGGGCGAGCGTATGGGACGAAGGGATAAGAAACATGTCGTAGTTGATTATACAAGCACTAAAGCACCGGATCCCATCAAAACTCAGAAGTTAAGCATGCTTGGGCGAGAGTAGTACTAGGATGGGTGACCTCTTGGGAAGTCCTCGTGTTGCATTCCCTTTTTCATTATTATTTTTGCTGCACGCGAGAAACATGACGCACGTGCGTGGTAAATATTGAATGCATGTGCGGGGTAAATGTTAAACGCGGTTTCTTATTTCTGACGTTTGCGGTGAGTTGCAGCTTGCGGATCGATATTGACGCGTGTACGGGCGGCGTTTTGGTGGGAGAGGCACCGCTTTCTAAAAGCGTTCGACGGCGTGTGAAAACTCGTGGCAACATGGCGACGCAGAGGGAGGGGTGAAAACCATGGTGAGCGTGGGAACGATTGTTGAGGTGGAGTGAAAGTCGTGTGGTGAAGTATCCAGCGGTGGCAAAGAATGAACGGTTGAGTTTGTAGTGGAGCCGGGAGGGGCGAGCATGAGGGACGAAGGGACAAGAAACATGTTGGATGCGATCATACCAGCACTAAAGCATCGGATCCCATTAGAACTCCAAAGTTAAGCTTGCTTGGCGAGATTAGCACTAGGATGGGTGACCTCCTGGGAAGTCCTCGTGTTGCATTCCCTTTTTTATTATTATTTTTGCTGCACGTGACAAACATGACGCACGTGTGTGGTAAATATTGAATGCATGTGCGGGGTAAATATTAAACGCGGTTTCTTATTTCTGACGTTTGCGGTGAGTTGCAACTTGCGGATCGATATTGACGCATGTAGGGCCGGCGTTTTGGTGGGAGAGGCACCGCTTTCTGGAAGCGTTCGACAACGTGTGAAACCTCGTGGCAACGTGGCGACGGAGAGGGATGGGTGAAAACCATGGTGAACGTGGGAACGATTGTTGAGGTGGAGAGAAAGTAGTGTGGTGAAGTATCCAGCGGTGGCAAAGAATGTACGGTACAATTTGTAGTGGATCTGGGAGGGGTGAGCATGAGGGACGAAGGGACAAGAAACATGTCGCATGTGATCATACCAGCACTAAAGCACCAGATCCCATTAGAACTCCGAAGTTAAGTGTGCTTGGGTGAGAGTAGTACTAGGATGGGTGACCTCATGGTGGGAAGTCCTCATGTTGCATTACCTTCTTCATTATTATTTTTATTGCACGTGAGAAACATGACACACGTGCGGGGTAAATATTAAATGTGGTTTCTTATTTCTGACGTTTGCGGTGAGTTGCAGCTTGCAGATCGATATTGACGCGTGTAGGGGAGGCGTTATGGTGGGAGAGGCACCGCTTTCTGAAAGCGTTCGACAACGTGTGAAACATCGTGGCAACGTGGCGACGGAGAGGGAGGGGTGAAAACCGTGGTACACGTGGGAACGGTTGTTGAGGTCGAGAAAAAGTAGTATGGTGAAGTATCCAACGGTTGCAAGGAATGTACGGTAGAATTTGTAGTCGAGCTGGGAGAGGCGAGCATAAGGGACGAAGGGATAAGAAACATGTCAGATGTGATCATACCTGCACTAAAGCACCGGATCCCATCAGAACTCTGAAGTTAAGAGTGCTTGGGCGAGAGTAGTACTAGGATGGGTGACCTCGTGGGAAGTCCTCGTGTTGCATTACCTTCTTCATTATTATTTTGGTTGCACGCGAAACATGACACACGTGTGGGGTAAATATTAAACGTGGTTTCTTATTTCTCACGTTTGCGGCGAGTTGCTGCTTGCAGATCGATATTGATGCGTGTAGGGGCGGCATTATGGTGGGAGAGGCACCGCTTTCTGAAAGTGTTCGACAGCGTGTGAAAACTCGTGGCAACGTGGCGACGGAGAGGGAGGGGTGAAAACCGTGGTAAACATGGGAACGGTTGTTGTGGTGGAGAAAAAGTAGTATGGTGAAGTATCCAGCGGTTGCAAGGAATGTACGGTAGAATTTGTAGTTCAGCTGGAAGAGGCGAGCATAAGGGACGAAGGGATAAGAAACATGTCGGATGGGATCATACCTGCACTAATGCACCGGATCCCATCAGAACTCCAAAGCTAACAGTGCTTGGGCGAGAGTAGTACTAGGATGGGTGACCTCCTGGGAAGTCCTCGTGTTGCATTCCCTTCTTCATTATTATTTTTGCTGCACGCAAGAAACATGACGCACGTGCGCGGTAAATATTGAACGCACGTGTGGGGAAAATATTAAATGTGATTTCTTATTTCTAACGTTTGCGATAAGTTGCAGCTTGCGGATCGATATTGATGCGTGTAGGGGCGGCGTTATGGTGGGAGAGGCACCACTTTCTGAAAGCGTTCGACGACGTGTGAAAACTCATGGCAACGTGGCGACTGAGAGGGAGGGGTGAAAACCGTGGTAAACGTGGGAACAGTTGTTGAGGTGGAGAGAAAGTAGTATGGTGAAGTATCCAGCGGTGGCAAGGAATGTACGGTAGAGTTTGTAGTGGAGCTGGGAGGGGAGAGCATAAGGGACGAAGGGATAAGAGACTTGTCGGATGCGATCATTCCAGCACCAAAGCAGTGGATCCCATTAGAACTCCGAAATTAAGCATGGTTGGGTGAGAGTAGTACTAGGATGGGTGACCTCCTGGGAAGTCCTCGTGTTGTATTCCCTTCTTTATTATTATATTTGCTGCAAGCGAGAAACATGACGCACGTGCGCGGTAAATATGGAACGCACGTGCGGGATAAATATTAAATGTGGTTTCTTATTTCTGACGTTTGCAGTGAGTTGCAGCTTTCGGATGGATATTGACGCATGTAGGGGCGGCGTTATAGTGGGAGAGGCACGGCTTTCTGAAAACATTCGTCGGCGTGTGAAAACTCGTGGCAACGTGGCGACGAAGAGGGAGGGGTGAAAACCATGGTAAACGTGGGAACTGTTGTTGAGCTGGAGAAAAAGTAGTACGGTAAAGTATCCAGCGGTTGCAAGATATGTAGGGTGGAGTTTGTAGTCCAGCTGGGAGGGGCGAGCATAAGGGACGAAGGGATAAGAAACATGTCGGATGCGATCATACCAGCACTAAAGCACCGGATCCCATCCGAACTCCGAAGTTAAGAGTGCTTGGACGAGAATAGTACTAGGATGGGTGACCTCCTGAAAAGTCCTTGTGTTGCATTCCCTTTTTCATTATTATATTTGCTGCAAGCGAGAAACATGACGCACGTGCGCGGTAAATATTGAACGCACATGCAGGATAAATATTAAACATGATTTCTTATTGCTAACATTTGCGGTGAGTTGCAGCTTGCGGATCGATATTGACGCGTGTAGGGGCGGCGTTATGGTGGGAGAGGCACCGCTTTCTGAAAGCGTTCGAGGACGTGTGAAAACTCGTGGTAACGTGGCAACGAAGAGGGAGGGGTGAAAACCGTGGTAAACGTGGGAACGGTTGTTGAGATGGAGAGAAAGTAGTATGGTAAAGTATCCAGTGGTGGCAAGGAATGTACGGTAGAGTTTGTAGTGGAGCTGGGAGGGGCGAGCGTAAGGGACGAAGGGATAAGAAACATGTCGTAGTTGATTATACCAACACTAAAGCACCGAATCCCATCAAAACTCCGAAGTTAGGCGTGCTTGGGCGAGAGTAGTATTAGGATGGGTGACCTCTTGGGAAGTCCTCGTGTTGCATTCACTTTGTCATTACTATTTTTGCTGCACGCGATAAACATGACGCACGTGCGTGGTAAATATTGAATTCATGTGCGGGGTAAATATTAAACGCGGTTTCTTATTTCTGACGTTTGCGGTGAGTTGCAGCTTGCGGATCGATATTGACGCGTGTACGGGTGGCATTTTGGTGGGAGAGGCACCGCTTTCTGAAAGTGTTCGACGGCATGTGAAAACTCGTGGCAACGTGGCGACGGAGAGGGAGGGTTGAAAACCGTGGTGAAAGTGGGAACGATTGTTGAGGTAGAGAGAAAGTAGTGTGGTGAAGTATCTAGCGGTGGCAAATAATGTACGGTAGAGTTTGTAGTGGAGCTGGGAGGGGCGAGCATGAGGGACGAAGGGACAAGAAATATGTCGGATGCGATCATGCCAGCACTAAAGCACCGGATACCATTAGAACTCCGAAGTTAAGCGTGCTTGGGTGAGAGTAGTACTAGGATGGGTCACCTCCTGGGAAGTCCTCGTGTTGCATTCCCTTTTTCATTATTATTTTTACTTCACGTGAGAAATATGATGCACGTGCGTCGTAAATAGTGAATTCAAGTGCGAGGTAAATATTAAACGTGGTTTCTTATTTCGGACATTTGCGGTGAGTTGCACCTTGCAGATCGATATTGACGCGTGTAGGGGCGGCGTTTTGGTGGGAGAGGCACCGCTTTCTGAAAGCGTTCGATGGCGTGTGAAAACTCATGGCAACGTGGCGACGAAGAGTGAGGGTTGAAAACCGTGATGAATGTGGGAACGATTGTTGAGGTGGAGAGAAAGTAGTGTGGTGAAGTATCCAGCGGTGGCAATGAATATATGGTAGAATTTGTAGTGGAGCTGGGAGGGGCGAGCATGAGGGACGAAGGGACAAGAAACATTTCGGATGCGATCATACTAGCACTAAAGCACCGGATCCCATTAGAACTCCGAAGTAAAGCGTGCTTGGGCGAGAGTAGTACTAGGATGGGTGACCTCTTGGGAAGTCCTCGTGTTGCATTACCTTCTTCATTATTATTTTTGTTGCACGTGAGAAACATGACACACGTGCGGGGTAAATATTAAACGTGGTTTCTTATTTCTGACGTTTGCGGCGAGTTGCAGCTTGCAGATCGATATTGACGCGTGTAGGGTGGCGTTATGGTGGGAGAGGCACCCCTTTCTGAAAGCTTTCGACAGCGTGTGAAAACTCTTGGCAATGTGGCGACGGAGAGGGAGGGTTGAAAACCGTGGTAAACCTGGGAATGGTTGTTGAGGTGGAGAAAAAGTAGTATGGTGAAGTATCCAGCGGTTGCAAGGAATGTACGGTAGAATTTGTAGTCGAGCTGGGAGAGGCGAGTGTAAGGGACGAAGGGATAAAAAACATGTCGGATGCAATCATACCAGCACTAAAGCACCGGATCCCATCAGAACTCCGAAGTTAAGAGTGCTTGGGCGAGAGTAGTACTAGGACGGGTGACCTCCTGGGAAATCCTCGTGTTGCATTACCTTCTTCATTATTATTTTTGTTGCACGTGAGAAACATGACACACGTGCGGGGTAAATATTAAACGTGGTTTCTTATTTCTGACGTTTGCGGCGAGTTGCAGCTTGCAGATCGATATTGACGCGTGTAGGCGCGGCGTTATCGTGGGGGAGGCACCGCTTTTTGAAAGCGTTCGACAGCGTGTGAAAACTCGTGGCAACGTGGGGACGGAGAGGGACGGGTGAAAACCATGGTAAACGTGGGAACGGTTGTTCAGGTGGAGAAAAAGTAGTATGGTGAAGTATCCAGCGGTTACAAGGAATGTACGGTAGAATTTGTAGTCGAACTTGGAGAGGCGAGCGTAAGGGACCAAGGGATAAGAAACATGTCGGATGCGATCATACCAGCACTAAAGCACCGGATCCCATCAGAACTCCGAAGTTAAGAGTGCTTGGGCGAGAGTAGTACTAGGATGGGTGACCTCCTCGCAAGTCCTCGTGTTGCATTCCCTTTTTCATTATTATTTTTGCTGCACGCGAGAAACATGATGCATGTGCGCGGTAAATATTGAACGCACGTGCGGGGTAAATATTAAACGCGGTTTCTTATTTCTGACGTTTGCGGTGAGTTGCCGCTTGCGGATCGATATTGACGCGTGTAGGGGCGGCATTTTGGTGGGAGAGGCACCGCTTTCTGAAATCGTTCGATGGCGTGTGAAAACTCATGGCAACGCTACGACGGAGAGGGAGGGGTGAAAACCATGGTAAACGTGGGAACGGTTGTTGAGGTGGAGAGAAAGTAGTGTGGTGAAGTATCCAGCGGTGGCGAGGAATGTATAGTAGAGTTTGTAGTGGAGCTGGGAGGGGCGAGCATAAGGGACGAAGGGATAAGAAACATGTCGCTTGCGGTCATACAAGCACTAAAGTACCCGATCCCATCAGAACTCCGAAGTTAAGCGTGCTTGGGCGTGAGTAGTAGTAGGATGGGTGACCTCCTCGGAAGTCCTTGTGTTGCATTCCCTTTTTCATTATTATTTTTGCTGCACGCGAGAAACATGAGGCACGTGCGCGGTAAATATTGAACGCACGTGCGGTGTAAATATTAAACGCGGTTTCTTATTTCTGACGTTTCCGGTGAGTTGCAGCTTGTGGATCGATATTGACGCGTGTAGGTGCAGCGTTATGGTGGGAGAGGCATGACTTTATGAAAGTGTTCGACGGCGTGTGAAAACTCATGGCAACGTGGCGACGAAGAGGGAGGGGTGAAAACCGTGGTAAACGTGGGAACGGTTTTTGAGGTGGAGAGAAAGTAGTATGGTGAAGTATCCAGCAGTGGAAAGGAATGTACGGTAGAGTTTGTAGTGGAGCTGGGAGGGGCGGCATAAGGGACGAAGGGATAAGAAACATCTTGGATGCGATCATACCGGCAGTAAAGCACCAGATCCTATCAGAACTCCGAAGTTAAGCATGCTTGGGCGTGATTAGTACTAGGATGTGTGACCTCTTGGGAAGTCCTCGTGTTGCATTCCCTTTTTTCTTATTATTTTTGCTGCACGCGACAAACATGACGCACGTGCGCAGTAAATATTGAACGCACGTGCGGGGTAAATATTAAACGCGGTTTCTTATTTCTGATGTTTGCGATGAGTTGCAGCTTGCGGATTGATATTAACGCGTGTAGGGGCGGCGTTATGGTGGGAGAGGCACGGCTTTATGAAAGTGTTCAACGGCATGTGAAAACTCATGGCAACGTGGCGACGGAGAGGGAGGGGTGAAAACCGTGGTAAATGTGGGAACGGTTGTTGAGGTCGAGAGAAAGTAGTATGGGGAAGTATCCAGCGGTAGCAAGGAATGTACGGTACAGTTTGTAGAGTAGATGGGAGGGGCGAGCATAAGGGACGAAGGGATAAGAAACATGTCTGATGCGATCATACCAGCACTAAAGCTCTGGATCCCGTCAGAACTCTGAAGTTAAGCGTGCTTGGGCATTATGGTGGGAGAGGCCTTGCATTTTTAAAGCGTTCGATGGCGTGTGAAAACTTGTGGCAACGTGGTGACGCAGAGGGAGGGGTAAAAACCTTGGTAACCGTAGGAACGGTTCTTGAGCTGGAGAGAAAGTAGTATGGTGAAGTATCCAGCGGTGGCAAGGAATGTACGGTAGAGTTTGTAGTGGAGCTAGGAGGGGCGAGCATAAGGGACGCTGGGATAAGAAACATGTCAGATGCGATCATACCAGCACTAAAGCACCAGATCCCATCAGAACTCCGATGTTAGGCATGCTTGGGCGAGAGTAGTTGTAGGATGGGTGACCTCCTGGGAAGTCCTCGTGTTGCATTCTCTTTTTCATTATTAATTTTGCTGCACGCGAAAAACATGACGCACGTGCACGGTAAATATTGAAAGCACGTGGGGGGTAAATATTAAACACGGTTTCTTATTTTTGACATTTGCGGTGAGTTGCAGCTTGTGGATCGATATTGACACGTGTAAGGGCGGCATTATGGTGGGAGAGGCACCGCTTTTTGAATGCGTTCGACGGCGTGTGGAAACTCGTGGCAACGTGGCGACGGAGAGGGATGGGTCAAAACCATGGTAAACGTGGGAATGGTTATTGAGGTGGAGAGAAGGTAGTATGGTGAAGTATCCGGCGGTGGCAAGGAATATACTGTAGAGTTTTTAGTGGAGTTGGGAGGGGCGAGCATAAGGGACGAAGGGATAAGAAACTTGTTGCACGCGATAATACCAGCACTAAAGCACTGGATCCCATCAGAACTCCGAAGTTAACCGTGCTTGGGCAAGAGTAGTACTAGGATGGGTGAGCTCCTGGGAAGTCCTCCTGTTGCATTCCCTTTTTCATTATTATTTTTCCTTCACACGACAAACATGACGCACGTGCGCGGTAAATATTGAATGCACGTGTGGGGTAGATATTAAATGTGGTTTCTTATTTCTGACGTTTGCGGTGAGTTGCAGCCTGCGGATCTATATTGACGCGTGTAGGGGCGGCGTTATGATGGGAGAGGCACCGCTTTCTGAAAGCGTTCGACGGCGTGTGAAAACTCATGGCAACATGGCAACGGAGAGGGAGGGGTGAAAACCGTGGTAAACGTGGGAATGGTTGCTGAGGTGGTGAGAAAGTAGTATGGTGGAGTATCCAGCGGTGGCAAGGAATGTACGGTAGAGGTTTTAGTCGAGCTGGGACGGGCGAGCATAAGGGACGAAGGGATATGAAACATGTTGGATGCGATCATAGCAGCACTAAAGCAACGGATCCCATCTCAACTCCAAAGTTAAGCATGCTTGCGCGAGAGTAGTACTAGGATTGGTGACCTCCTTGGTAGTCCTCGCGTTGCAATCCCTTTTTCATTATTATTTTTTCTGCACCCGTGAAACATGACGCACGTGCGCGGTAAATATTGAACACACGTGTGGGCTAAATATTAAACACGGTTTCTTATTTCTGATGTTTGCGGTGAGTTGCAGCTTGCGGATTGATATTGACGCGTGTAGGGAAGTGTTATGGTGGGAGAGGCAGCGCTTTCTGAAAGCGTTTGACGGCGTGTGAAAACTCGTGGCAACATGGCGACAGAGAGGGAGGGGTGAAAACCGTGGTAAACGTGGGAACGGTTGTTGAGGTCAAGAGAAAGTAGTATGGTGAAGTATCTAGTGGCGGCAAGGAATGTACGGTAGAGTTTGTAGTGGAGCTAGGAGGGGCAAGCATAAGGTATGAAGGGATAAGAAACATGTGGGATGCGATCATACCAGCACAAAAGCATCGGATCCCATCAAAACTCCGAAGTTAAGCTTGCTTGGGCAAGAGTAGTACTAGTATGGGTGACCTCTTGGGAAGTCCTCGTGTTGCGTTCCCTTTTTCATTATTATTTTTGTTGCACGCGAGAAACATGACGCACGTGGGCGGTAAATATTGAACGCACGTGTGGGGTAATTATTAAACGAGGTTTCTTGTTTCTGACGTTTGCGGTGAGTTGCAGCTTGCGGATCGATATTGACGCGTGTAGGGGCGGCGTTACGGTGGGAGAGGCACCGCTTTCTGAAAGCTTTCGACGGCGTGTGAAAATTCATGGCAACATGGCGACGAAGAGGAAATGGTGAAAACCGTGGTAAACGTGGGAACGGTTGTTGAGGTGGAGAGAAATTAGTATGGTGAAGTATCCAACGGTGGCAAGGTATGTACAGTAAAGTTTGTAGTGGAGCTGGGAGCGGCGAGCATAAGAGACGAACGGATAAGAAACATGTTGAATGCGATGATACCAGCACTAAAGCACCAGATCCCATCTGAACTCCAAAGTTAACCGTGCTTGGGTGAGAGTAGTACTGGGATGGGAGACCTCTTGGGAAGTCCTCATGTTGCATTCCCTTTTTCATTATTATTTTTGCTGCACGCGAGAATCATGACGCACGTGCGCGGTAAATATTGAGCGCCCGTGCGGGGTATATATTAAACGCGGTTTCTTATTTCTGACGTTTGCTGTGAGTTGCAGCTTGCAGATTGATATTCATGCGTGTAGGGGCGGCGTTATGGTGGGAGAGGCACCGCTTTCTGAAATCGTTCGATGGCGTGTGAAAACTCATGGCAATGTGGCAACAGAGAGGGAGGGGTGAAAACCATGGTAAATGTGGGAACGGTTGTTGAGGTGGAGAAAAAGTAGTATGGTGAAATATCCAGCGGTGGCAAGGAATGTACGGTAGAGTTTGTAGTCGAGCTGGGAGGGGCGAGCATAAGGGACGAACGGATAATAAACATGTCGGATGCAACCAAACCAGCACTAAAGCACCGGATCGCGTTAGAACTTCAAGGTTAAGCGTGCTTGGGCGAGAGTAGAACCAGGATGGGTGACCTCCTAGGAAGACCACGTGTTGCATTCCCTTTTTCATTATTATTTTTGCTGCACTCGAGAAACATGACGCACGTGTGCGGTAAATATTGAATGCACGTGTGAGGTAAATATTAAACGCGGTTTCTTATTTCTGAGGTTTGTTGTGAGTTGCAGCTTGCGGATTGATATTGACGCGTGTAGGGGCGGCGTTATGGTGGGACAGGCACCGCTTTCTGAAATTGTTTGACGGTGTGTGAAAACTTGTGGCAACGTGGCGACGGAGAGAGAGGGGTGAAAACCATGGTAAACGTGGGAACGGTTGTTGAGGTGGAGAAGAAGTAGTATGGTGAAATGTCCAGCGGTGGCAAGGAATGTACGGTAGAGTTTGTAGTCGAGATGGGAGGGGCGAGCATAAGGGACAAAGGGATAAGAAACATGTCGGATGCAACCAAACCAGCACTAAAGCACCGGATCGCGTTAGAACTTCAAGGTTAAGCGTGCTTGGGCGAGAGTAGTACCAGGATGGGTGACCTCCTAGGAAGTCCTCCTGTTGCATTCCCTTTTTCATTATTATTTTTGCTGCACGCGAGAAACATGACGCACGTGCGCGGTAAATATTGAACGCACGTGTGGGGTAAATATTAAACACGGTTTCTTATTTCTGACGTTTGCGGAGAGTTGCAGCTTGCGGATCGATATTGATGCGTGTAGGGGCGGCATTATGGTCGGAGAGGCACCGCTTTCTGAAAGCGTTCGACGGCGTGTGAAAACTCATGGCAACATGGTGACAGAGAGGAAGGGGTGAAACCGTGGTAAACATGGGAACGGTTGTTGAGGTGGAGAGAAAGTAGTATGGTGAAGTATCCAACGGTGGCAAGGAATGTATGGTAAAGTTTTTAGTGGAGTTGGGAGCGGCGAGCATAAGAGACGAAGGGATAAGAAACATGTTGAATGCGATGATACCAGCACTAAAGGATCGGATCCCGTCTGAACTCCGAAGTTAAGCGTGCTTCGGTGAGAGTAGTACTAGGATGGGAGACCTCTTGGGAAGTCCTCGTGTTGCATTTCCTTTTTCATTATTATTTTTGCTGCATGCGAGAAACATGACGCACGTGCGCGGTAAATATTGAGCACACGTGCGGGGTAAATATTAAACGCGGTTTCTTATTTCTGACGTTTGCTGTGAGTTGCAGCTTGCAGATTGATATTGACGTGTGTAGGGGCGGCATTATGGTGGGAGAGGCACCGCTTTCTGAAATCGTTCGACGGCGTGTGAAAAATCATGGCAACATGGCGACGGAGAGGGAGGGGTGAAAACCATGGTAAACGTGGGAACGGTTGTTGAGGTGGAGAAAAAGTAGTATGGTGAAATATCCAGCGGTGGCAAGGAATGTACGGTAGAGTTTGTACTCGAGCTGGGAGGGGCGAGCATAAGGGACGAAGGGATAAGAAACATGTCGGATGCAACCAAACTAGCACTAAAGCACCGGATCGCGTTAGAACTTCAAGGTTAAGCGTGCTTGGGCGAGAGTAGTACCAGGATGGGTCACCTCCTAGGAAGTCCACGTGTTGCATTCCCTTTTTCATTATTTTTTTTTCTGCACACGAGAAACATGACGCAGATGCGCGGTAAATATTGAATGCACGTGCGGGGTACATATTAAACGTGGTTTCTTATTTCTGACGTTTGCCATGAGTTGCAGCTTGCGGATCAATATTGACGCGTGTAGGGCGGCGTTATGATGGGAGAGGCACCGCTTTCTGCAAGCGTTCGACGACGTGTGAAAACTCGTGACAACGTGGCGACAAAGAGGGACGGATGAAAACCGTGGTAAACGTGGGAACAATTGTTGAGGTGGAGAGAAAGTATTAGGTGAAGTATCCAGCGGTGGCAACGAATGGACGGTAGAGTTTGTAGTGGAGCTGGGAGGGGCGGGCCTAAGGGATGAAGGGATAAGAAACATGTCGGATGCGATCATACCAGCACGGAAGCATCGGATCCCATCAGAACTCCGAAGTTAAGCATACTTGGATGAGAGTAGTACTATGATGGGTGACCTCCTGGAAAGTCCTCGTGTTGCGCTCCCTTTTTCATTATTATTTTTGCTGCACGCGAGAAACATGACGCACAGCGCTGTAAATATTGAACGCACGTGCGGGGTAAATATTAAACGTGGTTTCTTATTTATGACGTTTGTGGTGAGTTGCAGCTTGCGGATCGATATTGACGCGTGTAGGGCAGCGTTATGGTGGGAGAGGCAGCGCTTTCTGAAAGCGTTCGATGGCGTGTGAAAACTTGTGGCAACGTGGCGACAGAGAGGAAGGGGTGAAAACCGTGGTAAACGTGGGAACGGTTGTTGAGGTGAAGACAAAGTAGTATGGTGAAGTATCTAGCGGTGGTAACGAATGGATGGTAGAGTTTGTAGTGGAGCTGGGAGGGTCGGGCATAAGGGACGAGGGGATACGAAACATGTTGGATGTGATCATACTAGCACGAAAGCATCGGATCCCATCAGAACTCCAAAGTTAAGCGTGCTTGGGTGATAGTAGTACTAGGATGGGCGACCTCTTGGGAAGTCCTCGTGTTGCATTCCCTTTTTCATTATTATATTTGCTGCACGCGAGAAACATGACGCACGGGCGGGGTAAATATTATACATGGTTTCTTATTTCTAATGTTTGCGGTGAGTTGCAGCTTTGGGATCGATATTGACGCGTGTAGGGCAGCGTTATGGTGGGAGGGGCAGCGCTTTCTGAAAGCGTTCGATGGCCTGTGAAAACTCGTGGCAACGTGGCTATCGAGAGGGAGGGGTGAAAATAGTGGTAAACGTGGGAACCGTTGTTGAGGTGAAGAGAAAGTAGTATGGTGAAGTATCCAGCAGTGGGAAGGAATGTACGGTAGTTGTTGTAGTGGAGCTGGGAGGGGCGAGCATAAGGTACGAAGGGATAAGAAACACGTCGGATGCGATCATACCAGCACAGAAGCATCGGATCCCATCAGAACTCCAAAGTTAAGCATGCTTGGATGAGAGTAGTACTATGATGGGTGACCTCCTTGAAAGTCCTCGTGTTGCGTTCCCTTTTTCATTATAATTTTTGCTGCACGCGAGAAACATGACGCACAACGCGGTAAATATTGAACGCACGTGCGGGGTAAATATTTAACGTGGTTTCTTATTTCTGACGTTTGCGGTGAGTTGCAGCTTGCGGATCGATATTGACGCGTGTAGGGCAGCGTTCTGGTGGGAGAGGCAGCGCTTTCTGAAAGCGTTCGATGGCGTGTGAAAACTCGTGGCAACGTGGCGACAGAGAGGGAGGGGTGGAAACCTTGGTAACCGTGGGAACGGTTGTTAAGGTGAAGAGAAAGTAGGATGGTGAAGTATCCAGCGGTGGCAAAGGAATGTACGGTAGAGTTTGTAGTGGAGCTGGGAGGGGCGAGCATAAGGTACGAAGTGATAAGAAACATGTCGGATGCGACCATGCCAGCACGGATGCATCGGATCCAATCAGAACTCTGAAGTTAAGCATGCTTGGGTGAGAGTAGTACTAGGATGCGTGACCTCCTGGAAAGTCCTTGTCTTGCGTTCCATTTTTCATTATTATTTTTGCTGCACACGAGAAACATGTCGCACGTGCGCGCTAAATATTGAATGCACGTGCGGGGTAAATATTAAACGCGGTTTCTTATTTCTGACGTTTGCGGTGAGTTGCAGCTTTTGGATCGATATTGACGCGTGTAGGGCGGCGTTATGGTGGGAGAGGCACCGCTTTCTGAAAGCGGTCGACGGCATGTGAAAACTCCTGGAAACATGGCGACAGAGAGGGAGGGCTGAAACCCGTGGTAAACATGGGAACGGTTGTTGAGGTGGAAAGAAAGTAGTACTATAAAGTATCCAGCGATGGCAAGGAATGTACGGTAGAGTTTGTAGTGGAGCTGGGAGGGCCGAGCATAAGGGACGAAGGGATAACAAACATGTTGGATGCAATCATACTTGCAATAAACCACCGGATCCCATCAGAAGTCCGAAGTTAAGCGTGCTTGGGCGAGAGTAGTACTAGTATGGGTGACCTCTTGGGAAGTCCTCGTGTTGCGTTCCCTTTTTCATTATTATTTTGGCTGCACGCGAGAAACATGACGCACGTGCGTAGTAAATATTGAACGCATGTGCGGGGTAAATATTAAACGCGGTTTCTTATTTCTGACATTTGCGGTGAGTTGTAGCTTGTGGATCGATATTGACGCATGTAGGGGCGGCGTTATGGTGGGAGAGGCACCACTTTCTGAAAGCATTCGACGGCGTGTAAAAACTCATGGCAATGTGGCGACAGAGAGGAAGGGGTGAAAACCGTGGTAAACGTGGGAACGGTTGTTGAGGTGGAGAGAAAGTAGTATGGTGAAGTATCCAACGGTGGCAAGGAATGTACGGTAAAGTTTGTAGTGGAGCTGGGAGGGGCGAGCACAAGGGACGAAGGGATAAGAAACATGTCGGATGCGATCATACCAGCACTAAAGCACCAGATCCCATATGAACGCCGAAGTTAAGCGTGCTTGTGTGAGAGTAGTACTAGGATGGGAGACCTCTTGGGAAGTCCTCGTGTTTCATTCCCCTTTTCATTATTATTTTTGCTGCACGCGAGAAACATGACGCATGTGCACGGTAAATATTGAGCGCACGTGCGAGGTAAATATTAAACGCGGTTTCTTATTTCTGACGTTTTCTGTGAGTTGCAGCTCGTGGATCGATATTGACGCGTGTAGGGGCGGCGTTATGGTGGGAGAGGCACCGCTTTCTGAAATCGTTCGACGGCGTGTGAAAACTCGTGGCAACGTGGCGACGGAGAGAGAGGGGTGAAAACCGTGGTAAACGTGGGAACGGTTGTTGAGGTGGGGAAAAAGTAGTATGGTGAAATATCCAGCGGCGACAAGGAATGTACTGTAGAGTTTGTAGTCGAGCTGGGAGAGGCGAGCATAAGGGACGAACGGATAAGAAACATGTCGAATGCAACCATACGAGCACTAAAGCACCGGATCCCATTAGAACTTCAAAGTTAAGCGTGCTTGGGCGAGACTAGTACCAGGATGGGTGACCTCTTGGGAAGTCCTCATGTTGCATTTCCTTTTTCATTATTATTTTTGCAACACTCGAGAAACATGACACACGTGCACGGTAAATATTGAACGCACGTGCGGGGTAAATATTAAATGCGGTTTCTTATTTCAGACGTTTGCGGTGAGTTGCAGCTTGCGGATCGATATTGACGCATGTAGGGCGGCGTTATGGTGGGAGAGGCACCGCTTTGTGAAAGCGTTTGACGGCGTGTGAAAACTCGTGGCAACGTGGCGACGGAGAGGGACGGGTGAAAACCGTGGTAAACGTGGGAACAGTTGTTGAGGTGGAGGAAAGTACTATGGTGAAGTATCCAGAAGTGGCAAGGAATGTACGGTAGAGTTTGTAGTGGAGCTGGGAGGGGCGAGCATCAGGGACAACGGGATAAGAAAGATGTCGGATGTGATCATACCAGCACTAAAGCACCGGATCCCATCAGAACTCCGAAGTTAAGCTTGCTTGGACGAGAGTAGTACTAGGATGGGTGACAGCCTGTGTAGTCCTCATGTTGCATTCCCTTTTTCATTATTATTTTTGCTACACGCGAGAAACATGACGCACGTGCGCGCTATATATTGAACGCACATGCGGGGTAAATATTAAACGCGGTTTCTTATTTCTGACGTTTGCGGTCAGTTGCAGCTTGCGGATCTATAATGACGCGTGTAGGGGCGGCGTTATGGTGGGAGAGGCACCGCTTTCTGAAAACATTCGACGGCGTGTGAAAACTCATGGCAATGTGGCAACGGAGAGCAAGGTAGAAAACCATGGTAAACGTGGGAACGGTTGTGGAGGTGGAGAGAAAGTAGTATGGTGCAGTATCCAGCGGTGGCAAGGAATGTACGGTAGAGTTTGTAGTGGAGCTGGGAGGGGCAAACATAAGGGACGAAGGGATATGAAACTTGTTGGATGCGATCATACTAGCACTAAAGCACCGGATCCCATCTCAACTTTGAAGTTAAGCATGCTTGGGCGAGAGTAGTACTAGGATGGGTGACCTCCTGGGAAGTCCTCGTGTTGCATTCCCTTTTTCATTATTACTTTTGCTGCACGCAAGAAACATGACGCGTGTGCGTGGTAAATATTGAACGCACGTGCGGGGTAAATATTAAACTCGGTTTCTTATTTTCTGACGTTTGCATTGAGTTGCAGCTTGCCGATCGATATTGACGCGTGTAAGTGCGGCGTTATGGTAGGAGAGGCACCGCTTTCTGAAAGTGTTCGACGGCATGTGAAAACTCGTGGCAACGTGGCGACGAAGAGGGAGGGTTGAAAACCGTGGTAAAAATGGGAACAGTTGTTGACGTGGATAGAAAGTAGTATGGTGAAGTATCCAGCGGTGGCAAGGAATGTACTGTAGAGTTTGTAGTGGAGCTCGAAGGGGCGAGCATACGGGACGAAGGGATACTAAATATCTTGGATGCAATCATACCAGCACTAAAGCACCGGATCCCATAAAAACTCCGAAATTAAGCGTGCTTGGGCGAAAATAGTACTAGGATGGGTGACATCCTTGGTAGTCCTCGTGTTGCATTCCCTTTTTCATTATTATTTTTGCAGCACGCGAGAAACATGACACACGTGCATGGTAAATATTGAACGCACATGCGGGGTAAATACTAAACGCGGTTTCTTATTTCTGATGTTTGTGGTGAGTTGCAGCTTGCGGATCGATAATGACGCGTGTAGGGGCGGCGTTATGGTGGGAGAGGCATCGCTTTCTAAAAGCGTTCGACGACATGTGAAAACTCGTGGCAACGTGGCGACGGAGAGGGAGGGGTGAAAACTGTGGTAAACATGGGAACGGTTGTTGAGGTGGAGAAAAAGTAGTATGGTAAGTATGCAGCGTTGGCGAGGGCGAGCGTAAGGGACGAAGGGATAAGAAACATGTCGGATCCAATCATACCAGCACTAATACAACGGATCCCATCAGATCTTCAAAGTTAAGCGTGCTTGGGCAACAGTAGTACTAGGATGGGTGACCTCTTGGGAAGTCCTCGTGTTGCATTCCCATTTCCATTATTACTTTTGCTGCACTCGAGAATCATGACGCACGTGCGCGGTAAATATTGAACGCACGTGCGGGGTAAGTACTAAACGTGGTTTCTTATTTCTGACGTTTCTGGTGAGTTGCATCTTGCGGATCAATATTGATGCGTGTAGGGCAGCGTTATGGTGGGTGAGGCAGCGCTTTACGAAAGCGTTCGACGGCGTGTGAAAACTCGTGGCAACGTGGCGACAGAGAGGGAGGGTGAAAACCGTGGTAAACGTTGGAACGGTTGTTGAGGTGAAGCAAAAGTAGTATGGTGAAGTATCCAGCGGTGGCAAGGAATGTACGGTAGAATTTGTAGTGGAGCTGGGAGGGGCGAGCATAAGGGGCGAAGGGATAAGAACCTTGTCGGATGCGATCATACCAGCACGAAAGCACCGGATCCCATCAGAACTCCGAAGTTAAGCATGCTTGGGTGAGAGTTGTACTAGGATGGGTGACCTCCTGGGAACTCCTTATGTTGAATTCACTTTTTCATTATTATTTTAGCTGCACGCGAGAAACATGATGGACGTGCGGGGTAAATATTAAACGCGGTTTCTTATTTATGACGTTTGCGGTGAGTTGCAGCTTGCGAATCGATATTGACGCGTGTAGGGCGGCGTTATGGTGGAGAGGCACCGCTTTCTGAAAGCGTTCGACGGCATGTGAAAACTCGTGGCAACGTGGCGATGGAGAGGGAGGGGTGACAACTGTGGTAAACGTGGGAATGGTTGTTGAGGTGGAGAAAAAGTAGTATGGTGAAGTATGCAGCGTTGGAAAGGAATGGACGGTAGAGTTTGTAGTCGAGCTGGGAGTGCGAGCGTAAGGGACGAAGGGATAAGAAACATGTCGGATGCAATCATACCAGCACTAAAGCACCGGATCCCATCAGAACTCCGAAGTTAAGCGTGCTTGGACGAGAGTAGTACTAGGATGGGTGACATCCTGTGTAGTCCTCGTGTTGCATTCCCTTTTTCATTATTATTTTTGCTACACGCGAGAAACATGACGCACGTGCGCGCTATATATTGAACGCACATGCGGGGTAAATATTAAACGCGGTTTCTTATTTCTGACGTTTGCGGTGAGTTGCAGCTTTTGGATCGATATTGACGCGTGTAGGGCGGCGTTATGGTGGGAGAGGCACCGCTTTCTGAAAGCGGTCGACGGCGTGTGAAAACTCCTGGAAACATGGCGACAGAGAGGGAGGTCTGAAAACCGTGGTAAACATGGGAACGGTTGTTGAGGTGGAAAGAAAGTAGTACGGTGAAGTATCCAGCGATGGCAAGGAATGTACGGTAGAGTTTGTAGTGGAGCTGCGAGGGGCGAGCATAAGGGACGAAGGGATAAGAAACATGTTGGATGCAATCATACTAGCAATAAACCACCGGATCCCATCAGAAGTCCGAAGTTAAGCATGCTTGGGCGAGAGTAGTACTAGTATGGGTGACCTCTTGGGAAGTCCTCGTGTTGCGTTCCCTTTTTCATTATTATTTTTGCTGCACGCGAGAAACATGACGCACGTGCGTAGTAAATATTGAACGCATGTGCGGGGTAAATATTAAACGCGGTTTCTTTTTTCTGACATTTGCGGTGAGTTGTAGCTTGTGGATCGATATTGACGCGTGTAGGGGCGGCGTTATGGTGGGAGAGGCACCGCTTTCTGAAAGCATTCGACGCCGTGTGAAAACTCATGGCAACGTGGCGACGGAGAGGAAGGGGTGAAAACCGTGGTAAACGTGGGAAGGGTTGTTGAGGTGGAGAGAAAGTAGTATGGTGAAGTATCCAACGGTGGCAAGGAATGTACGGTAAAGTTTGTAGTGGAGCTGGGAGGGGCGAGCACAAGGGACGAAGGGATAAGAAACATGTCGGATGCGATCATACCAGCACTAAAGCACCAGATCCCATATGAACGCCGAAGTTAAGCGTGCTTGCGTGAGAGTAGTACTACGATGGGAGACCTCTTGCGAAGTCTTCGTGTTGCATTCCCTTTTTAATTATTATTTTTGCTGCACGCGAGAAACATGAGGCATGTGTGCGGTAAATATTGAGCGCACGTACGGGGTAAATATTAAACGCGGTTTCTTATTTCTGACGTTTGCTGTGAGTTGCAGCTCGCGGATGATATTGACGCATGTAGGGGCGGCATTATGGTGGGAGAGGCACCGCTTTCTGAAATCGTTCGACGGCGTGTGATAACTCGTGGCAACGTGGCAATGGAGAGGGATGTACGGTAGGATGGGTGACCTCTTGGGAAGTCCTCGTTTTGCATTCACTTTTTCATTATTATTTTAGCTGCACGCGAGAAACATGATGCACGTGCGCGCTATATATTGAACGCACATGCAGGGTAAATATTAAACGCGGTTTCTTATTTATGACGTTTGCGGTGAGTTGCAGCTTGCGGATCGATATTGACGCGTGTAGGGCGGCATTATGGTGGGAGAGGCACCGCTTTCTGAAAGCGTTCGACGGCATGTGAAAACTCGTGGCAACGTGGCGACGGAGAGGGAGGGGTGACAACTGTGGTAAACGTGGGAATGGTTGTTGAGGTGGAGAAAAAGTAGTATGGTGAAGTATGCAGCGTTGGCAAGGAATGTACGTTAGAGTTTGTAGTCGAGCTGGGAGTGCGAGCGTAAGGGACGAAAGGATAAGAAACATCTCGGATGCAATCATACCAACACTAAAGCATCGGATCCCATCAGAACTCCGAAGCTAAGCATGCTAGGGCGCGAGTAGTACTACGATGGGTGACCTCCTCGGAAGTCCTCCTGTTGCATTCCCTTTTCATTATTATTTTTCCTGCACGCGAGAAGCATGACGCACGTGCACGGTAAATATTGAACGCACGTGCGGGGTAAATATTAAACGCGGTTTCTTATTTTTGACGTTGGCGGTGAGTTGCAGCTTGCAGATCAATATTCACGCGCGTAGGGGTAGCGTTATGGTGGCAGAGGCACTGCTTTCTAAAAGCGTTTGACGGTGTGTGAAAACTCAGGGCAACATGGCGATGGAGAGGGAGGGGTGGAAATCGTGGTAAACGTGGGAACGGTTATTGAGGTGGAGAGAAAGTAGTATGGTGAAGTATCCAGCGGTGGCAAGGAATGTACGGTAGAGTTTGTAGTGGAGTTGGGAGGGGCGTGCATAAGGGACGAAGGGATAAGAAACATGTTGGATGCGATCATACCAGCACTAAAGCACCGGATCCCATCAGAATTCCGAAGTTAAGCGTGCTTTGGCGAGAGTAGTACTAGGATGGCTGACCTCCTGGGAAGTCCTCCTGTTGCATTCCCTTTTTCATTATTATTTTTGCTGCACGCGAGAAACATGACGCACGTGCGCGGTAAATATTGAATGGACGTCCGGGGTAAATATTAAACGCGGTTTCTCATTTGTGACGTTTGCGGTGAGTTGAAGCTTACGGATCCGTATTGATGCGTGTAGGGACGGTGTTATGGTGGGAGAAGCATGGCTTTCTGAAAGCGTTCGACGGTGTGTGAAAACAAGTGGCAACGTGGCGATGGAGAGGGAGGGGTGAAAACCGTGGTAAACATGGGAACGGTTGTTGTGGTGGAGAGAAAGTAGTATGGTGAAGTACCCAGCGGTGGCAAGGAATGTACGATAGAGTTTGTAGTGGAGCTGGGAGGGGCGAGCATAAGGGACGAAGGGATAAGAAAGATGTCGGATGCGATCATACCAGCACTAAAGCACCAGATCCCATCAGAACTCCGAAGTTAAGCATGCTTGGCAGAGAGTAGTACTAGGATGGGTGACATCCTGGGTAGTCCTCGTGTTGCATTCCCTTTTTCATTATTATTTTTGCTACACGCGAGAAACATGACGCACATGCGCGGTAAATATTGAACGCACATGCGGGGTAAATATTAAACATGGTTTCTTATTTCTGACGTTTGCGGTGAGTTGCAGCTTGCGGATCGATAATGACACGTCTAGGGGCGGCGTTATGGTGGGAAAGGCACTGCTTTCTAAAACGTTTGACGCCATGTCAAAACTCATGGCAACGTGGCAACAGAGAGGGAGGGGTGAAAACCGTGGTAAATGTGGGAACAGTTGTTGAGGTGTAGAGAAAGTAGTATAGTGCAGTATCCAGAGGTCGGAACGAATGTACGGTAGAGTTTGTAGTGGAGCTGGGAGGGGCGAACATAAGGGACGAAGGGATGAGAAACATGATGGATGCGATCATACCAGCACGAAAGCACCGGATCCCATCTGAACTTCACAGTTAAGTGTGCTTGGGCGAGAGTAGTACTAGGATGGGTGACCTCGTGGGAAGTCCTCGTCTTGCATTCCCTTTTTCATTATTACTTTTGCTGCACGCGGGAAACATGACGCACGTGCGGGGTAAATATTGAACGCACGTGCGGGGTAAATATTAAACGCGGTTTCTTATTTCTGACGTTTGCGGTAAGATGCAGCTTGGACATCGATATTGACGCGTGTAAGTGCGGCGTTATGGTAGGAGAGGCACCGCTTTTTGAAAGCGTTCGACGGCTTGTGAAAACTCGTGGCAACGTGGCGACGGAGAGGGAGGGGTGAAACCCGTGGTAACCGTGGGAACGGTTGTTGAGGTGGAGAGAATGTAGTATGGTGAAGTATCCAACGGTGGCAAGGAATGTACGGTAGAGTTTGTAGTGGGGCTGGGAGGGGCGAGCATAACGGACGAAGGGATATGAAACATGTCGGATGCAATCATACCAGCAGAAAAGCACCGGATCCCATCAGAACTCCGAAGTTAAGTGTGCTTGGGCGAGAGTAGTACTAGGATGGGTGACATCCTGGGTAGTACGCGTGTTGCATTCCCTTTTTCATTATTATTTTTGCAGCACGCGAGAAACATGACGCACGTGCGCGGTAAATATTGAACGCACGTGCGGGGTAAACATTATACGTGGTTTATTATTTCTGACGTTTGCAGTGAGTTGCAGCTTGTGGATCGATAATGACGCGTGTAGGGGCGGTGTTATGGTGGGAGAGGCACCGCTTTCTGAAAGCGTTCGACGGCATGTGAAAACTCGTGGCAACGTGGCGACGGAGAGGGAGGGGTGAAAACTGTGGTAAACGTGGGAACGGTTGTTGAGGTGGAGAAAAAGTAGTATGGTGAAGTATGCAGCGGTGGCAAGGAATGTACAGTAGAGTTTATAGTCGAGCTGGGAGGGCCACCGTAAGGGACGAAGGGATAAGAAACATGTCGGATGCAATCATACCAGCACTAATGCACCTGATCCCATCAGAACTTCAAAATTAAGCGCGCTTGGGCGAGAGTAGTACTAGGATGCGTGACCTCTTGGGAAGTTCTCGTGTTGCATTCCCATTTTCATTATTATTTTTGCTGCACGCGAGAAACATGACGCACGTGCGCGGTAAATATTGAACGCACGTGCGGGGTAAATATTATACGTGGTTTATTATTTCTGACGTTTGCGGTGAGTTGCATCTTGCGGATCGACATTGACGCGTGTAGGGCGGCGTTATGGTGGGAGAGGCACCGCTTTGTGAAAGCGTTCGACGGTGTGCGAAAACTCATGGCAACGTGGCGACGGAGAGGGAGGGGTGAATACCGTGGTAAACTTGGGAACGGTTGTTGAGGCGGAGAGAAAGTAGTATGGTGAAGTATCCAGCGATGGCAAGGAATGTACGGTAGAGTTTGTAGTGGAGCTGGGAGGGGTGAGAGTAAGGGACGAAGGGATAAGAAACATGTCGGACGCGATCATACCAGAACTAAAGAACCGAATCCCATCAGACTCCGAAGTTAAGTGTGCTTGGGAGAGAGTAGTACAAGGAGCGCTGACCTCCTGGGAAGTCCTCCTGTTGCATTCCCTTTTTCATTATTATTTTTGCTGCACGCGAGAAACATGACGCACATGCGCGGTAAATATTGAACGGACGTGCGGGGTAAATATTAAACGCGGTTTCTTATTTGCGGTGAGTTGCAACATGCAGATCGATATTGACGCGTGTAGGGGCGGTGTTATGGTGGGAGAGGCACCGCTTTCTGAAAGCGTTCAACGGTGTGTAAAAACAAGTGGCAACGTGGCGACGGAGAGGGGGGTGAAAACCATGGTAAATGTGGGAACGGTTGTTGTGGTGGAGAGAAAGTAGTATGGTGAAGTATCCAGTGGTGGCAAGGAATGTACGATAGAGTTTGTAGTGGAGCTGGGAGGGGCGAGCATAAGGGCGAAGGGATAAGAAAGATGTCGGATGCTATCATACCAGCACTAAAGCACCGGATCCCATCAGAACTCCGAAGTTAAGCGAGCTGGGGTGAAAGTAGTACTAGGATGTCAATGGGTGACATCCTGGGTAGTCCTCGTGTTGCTTTCCCTTTTTGATTATTATTTTTCCTGCACGTGAGAAACATGGCGCACATGCGCGGTAAGTATTGAACGCACATGCGGGTTAAATATTAAACAAGGTTTCTTATTTATGACGTTTGCGGTGAGTTGCAGCTTGTGGATCGATAATGACGCGTGTAGGGGCGGCGTTATGGTGGGAGAGGCACTGCTTTCTGAAAATGTTCGACGGCATGTGAAAACTCATGGCAACGTGGCGACGGAAAGGGAGGGGTGAAAACCGGGGTAAACGTGGGAACAATTGTTGAGGTGGAGAGAAAGTAGTATGTTGCTGTATCCAGCGGTCGCAGGGAATGTACGGTAGAGTTTGTAGTGGAGTTGGGAGGGGCGAACATAAGGGACGAAGGGATCAGAAACATGTTGGATGCGATCATACCAGCACTAAAGCACCGGATCCCATCTGAACTTCAAAGTTAAGCGTGCTTGGGCGAGAGTAGTACTAGGATGGGTGACCTACTTGGAAGTCCTCCTGTTCCATTCCCTTTTTCATTATTACTTTTGCTGCACGCGAGAAACATGACGCACGTGCGTGGTAAATATTGAACGCACGTGTGAGGAAAATATTAAACGCGGTTTCTTATTTCTGACGTTTGGAGTGAGTTGCAGCTTGCGGATCGATATTGACGCGTGTAGGGGTGGCGTTATGGTGGGAGAGTCACCGCTTTCTGAAAGCGTTCGACGGCGTTTGAAAACTCATGGCAACGTGGCAACAGGGAGGGAGGGGTGAAATCGTGGTAAACGTGGGAACGGTTGTTGAGGTGGAGAGAAAGTAGTATGGTGAAGTATTGAACGGTGGCAAGGAATGTACGGTAGAGTTTGTAGTGGAGCTGGGAGGGGCAAGCATAAGGCACGAAGGGATAAGAAACATGTCGGATGCGATCATATCAGCACTAAAGCACCGGATCCCATCCGAACTCCGTAGTTAAGCATGTCTGGGCAAGAGTAGTACTAGGATGGGTGACCTCCTGGAAAGTCCTCGTGTTGCATTCCCTTTTTCATTATTATTTTTGCTGCAAGTGAGGAACATGACACACGTGCGCGGTAAATATTGAATGGACGTGCGGGGTAAATATTAAACGCGATTTCTTATTTCTGACGTTTGTGGTGAGTTGCTGCTTACGGATCGATATTGACGCGTATAGGGGCGACATTATGGTGGGAGAGGCACCGCTTTCTGAAAGCGTTCGACGGCGTGTGAAAACTCGTGGCAACGTGGCGGTGGAGCGGGAGGGGTGAAACCGTGGTAAACGTGGGAACGGTTTTTGAGGTGGAGAAAAAGTAGTATGGTGAAGTATGCAGCGTTGGCGAGGAATGTACGGTAGAGTTTGTAGTCGAGCTGGGACTGCGAGCGTAAGGGACGAAAGGATGAGAAACATGTCGGATGCAATCATACCAGCACTAAAGCATCGGATCCCATCAGAACTCCGAAGTTAAGCGTGCTTGGGCGCGAGTAGTACTAGGATGGGTGACCTCCTCGCAAGTCCTCCTGTTGCATTCCCTTTTCATTATTATTTTTCCTGCACGCGAGAAACATGACGCACGTGCGCGGTAAATATTGAACGCACGTGCGGGGTAAATATTAAACGTTGTTTCTTATTTCTGACGTTTGCGGTGAGTGCAGCTTGCAGATCAATATTGACACGTGTAGGGGCAGCGTTATGGTGGGTGAGGCACTTCTTTCTAAAAGCGTTTGACGGTGTGTGAAAACTCAGGGCAACATGGCGATGGAGAGGGAGGGGTGGAAACCGTGGTAAACGTGGGAACGGTTATTGAGGTGGAGAGAAAGTAGTATGGTTAAGTATCCAGCGGTGGCAAGGAATGTACGGTAGAGTTTGTAGTGGAGTTGGGAGGGGCGTGCATAAGGGACGAAGGGATAAGAAACATGTTGGATGCGATCATACCAGCACTAAAGCACCGGATCCCATCAGAATTCCGAAGTTAAGCGTGCTTTGGCAAGAGTAGTACTAGGATACGTGACCTCTTGGGAAGTCCTCGTGTTGCATTCCCATTTTCATTATTATTTTTGGTGCCCGCGACAAACATGACGCACGTGCGCGGTAAATATGAACGCACGTGTGGGGTAAATATTAAACGGGGTTTCTTATTTCTGACGTATGCGGTGAGTTGCAGCTTGCGGATCGATATTGACGCGTGTAGGGGCGGCGTTATGGTTGGAGAGGCACCGCTTTGTGAAAGCGTTCGACGGTGTGTGAAAACTCATGGCAACGTGGCGACGGAGAGGGAGGGGTGAAAACCGTGGTAAACATGGGAACGGTTGTTGAGGCGGAGAGAAAGTAGTATGGTGAAGTATCCAGCGGTGCCAAGGAATGTACGATAGAGTTTGTAGTGGAGCTGGGAGGGGCGAGCATAAGGGACGAAGGGATAAAAAACATGTTGGATGCGATCATACCAGCACTAAAGAACCGAATCCCAGCAGACTCCGAAGTTAAGTGTGCTTGGGCGAGAGTAGTACTAGGATCGCTGACCTCCTGGCAAGTCCTCCTGTTGCATTCGATTTTTCATTATTATTTTTCCTGCACGCGAGAAACATGACGCACATGCGCGGTAAATATTGAACGGACGTGCGGGGTAAATATTAAACGCGGTTTCTCATTTCTGACGTTTGCGGTGAGTTGTAGCATGCAAATCGATATTGACGCGTGTAGGGGCGGTGTTATGGTGGGAGAGGCACCGCTTTCTGAAAGCGTTCGACGGTGTGTAAAAACAAGTGGCAACGTGGCGACGGAGAGGGGGGGTGAAAACCGTGGTAAACGTGGAAACGGTTGTTGTGGTGGAGAGAAAGTAGTATGGTGAAGTATCCAGTGGTGGCAAGGAATGTACGGTAGAGTTTGTAGTGGAGCTGGGAGGGGCGAGCATAAGGGACGAAGGGATAAGAAAGATGTCGGATGCGATCATACCAGCACTAAAGCACCGGATCCCATTAGAACTCCGAAGTTAAGCATGCTTGGGCGAGAGTAGTACTAGGATGGGTGACATCCTGGGTAGTCCTCGTGTTGCTTTCCCTTTTTCATTATTATTTTTGCTGCACGTGAGAAGCATGACGCACGTGCACGGTAAATATTGAACACACATGCGGGGTAATATTAAACGCGGTTTCTTATTTCTGATGTTTGCGGTGATTTGCAGCTTGCGGATCGATAATGACGTGTGTAGGGGCGGTGTTATGGTGGGAGAGGCACCGCTTTCTGAAAGCGTTTGACGGCATGTGAAAACTCGTGGCAACGTGGCGACGGAGAGGGAGGGGTGAAAACTGTGGTAAACGTGGGAACGGTTGTTGAGGTGGAGAAAAAGTAGTATGGTGAAGTATGCAGCGGTGGCAAGGAATGTACAGTAGAGTTTGTAGTCGAGCTGGGAGGGCCACCGTAAGGGACAAAGGGATAAGAAACATATCGCACGCAATCATACCAGCACTAATGCACCAGATCCCATCAGAACTTCAAAATTAAGCGCGCTAGGGCGAGAGTAGTACTAGGATACGTGACCTCTTGGGAAGTCCTCGTGTTGCATTCCCATTTTCATTATTATTTTTGCTGCACGCGAGAAACATGACGCACGTGCGCAGTAAGTATTGAACACACGTGCGGGGTAAATATTAAACGTGATTTCTTATTTCTGACGTTTGCGGTGAGTTGCAGCTTGCGGATCGATATTGACGCGTGTAGGGCCGGCGTTATGGTGGGAGAGGCACCGCTTTGTGAAAGCGTTCGACGGTGTGTCAAAACTCATAGCAACGTGGCGACGGAGAGGAAGGGGTGAAAACGGTGGTAAACTTGGGAACGGTTGATGAGGCGGAGAGAAAGTAGTATGGTGAAGTATCCAGCGGTGGCAAGGAATGTATGCTAGAGTTTGTAGTGGAGCTGGGAGGGGCGAGCGTAAGGGACGAAGGGATAAGAAACATGTCGGATGCGATCATACCAGCACTAAAGAACCGAATCCCATCAGACTCCGAAGTTAAGCGTGCTTGTGCAAGAGTAGTACTAGGATCGCTGACCTCCTGGGAAGTCCTCCTGTTGCATTCCCTTTTTCATTATTATTTTTGCTGCACGCGAGAAACATGACGCACATGCGCGGTAAGTATTGAACGGATGTGCGGGGTAAATATTAAATGCGGTTTCTCATTTCTGACATTTGCGGTGAGTTGCAGCATGCAGATCGATATTGACGCGTGTAGGGGCGGTGTTATGGTGGGAGAGGCACCGCTTTCTGAAAGCGTTCGACGGCATGTGAAAACTCGTGGCAACCTGGCGACGGAGAGGGAGGGGTGAAAACTATGGTAAACGTGGGAACGGTTGTTGAGGTGGAGAAAAAGTAGTATGGTGAAGTATGCAGTGGTGGCAAGGAATGTACAGTAGAGTTTGTAGTCGAGCTGGGAGGGCCACCGTAAGGGACGAAGGGATAAGAAACATGTCGGATGCAATCATACCAGCACTAATGCACCGGATCCCATCAGAACATCAAAATTAAGCGCGCTTGGGCGAGAGTAGTACTAGGATACGTGACCTCTTGGGAAGTCCTCGTGTTGCATTCCCATTTTCATTGTTATTTTTGGTGCACGCGAGAAACATGACGCATGTGCGCGGTAAATATTGAACGCACGTGCGGGGTAAATATTAAACGGGGTTTCTTATTTCTGACGTTTGCGGTGAGTTGCAGCTTGCGGATCGATATTGACGCGTGTAGGGGCGGCGTTATGGTGGGAGAGGCACCGCTTTGTGAAAGCGTTCGACGGTGTGTGAAAACTCATGGCAACGTGGTGACGCAGAGGGAGGGGTGAAAACCGTGGTAAACTTGGGAACGGTTGTTGAGGCGGAGAGAAAGTAGTATGGTGAAGTATCCAGTGGTGGCAAGGAATGTACGGTAGAGTTTGTAGTGGAGCTGGGAGGGGCGAGCATAAGGGACAAATGGATAAAAAACATGTCGGATGCGATCATACCAGCACTAAAGAACCGAATCCCATCAGACTCCGAAGTTAAGCGTGCTTGGGCGAGAGTAGTACTAGGATCGCTGACCTCCTGGGAAGTCCCCCTATTGCATTCCCTTTTTCATTATTATTTTTGCTCCACGCGAGAAACATGACGCACATGCGCGGTAAATATTGAACGGACGTGCGGGGTAAATATTAAACGCGGTTTCTCATTTCTGACGTTTGCGGTGAGTTGTAGCATGCAGATCGATATTGATGCGTGTAGGGGCGGTGTTATGGTGGGAGAGGCACCGCTTTCCGAAAGCGTTCGACGGTGTGTAAAAACAAGTGGCAACGTGGCGACGGAGAGGGGGGGGGGTTAAAACCGTGGTAAACGTGGGAACGGTTGTTGTGGTGGAGAGAAAGTAGTATGGTGAAGTATCCAGTGGTGGCAAGGAATGTACAGTAGAGTTTGTAGTGGAGCTGGGAGGGGCGAGCATAAGGGCGAAGGGATAAGAAAGATGTCGGATGCGATCATACCAGCACTAAAGCACCGGATCCCATCTGAACTTCAAAGTTAAGCGTGCTTGGGCGAGAGTAGTACTAGGATGGGTGACCTCCTTGGAAGTCCTCATGTTCCATTCCCTTTTTCATTATTACTTTTGCTGCACGCGAGAAACATGATGCACGTGCGTGGTAAATATTGAACGCACGTGCGAGGAAAATAATAAACGCGGTTTCTTATTTCTGACGTTTGCGGTGAGTTGCATCTTGTGGATCGATATTGACACGTGTAGGGGGCGGCGTTATGGTGGGAGAGTCACCGCTTTCTGAAATCGTTTGACGGCGTGTGAAAACTCATGGCAACGTGGCAACGGAGAGGGACGGGTGAAATCGTGGTAAACGTGGGAACGGTTGTTGAGGTGGAGAGAAAGTAGTATGGTGAAGTATTGAACGGTGGAAAGGAATGTATGGTAGAGTTTGTAGTGGAGCTGGGAGGGGCGAGCATCAGGCACGAAGGGATAAGAAACATGTCGGATGCGTTCATATCAGCACTAAAGCACCGGATCCCCGAACTCCGAAGTTAAGTATGTTTGCGCACGAGTAGTACTAGGATGGGTGAACTCCTGGAAAGTCCTCGTGTTGCATTCCCTTTTTCATTATTATTTTTGCTGCACGCGAGAAACATGATGCACGTGCACGGTAAATATTGAATGGATGTGCGGGGTAAATATTAAACGCGATTTCTTATTTCTGACGTTTGTGGTGAGTTGCTGCTTGCGGATCGATATTGACGCATATAGGGGCGACATTATGGTGGGAGAGGCACCGCTTTCTGAAAGCGTTCGACGGCGTGTGAAAACTCATGGCAACGTGGCGGTGGAGCGGGAGGGGTGAAAACCGTGGTAGACGTGGTTACGGTTGTTGAGGTGGAGAAAAAGTAGTATGGTGAAGTATCCAGCGGTGGCAAGGAATGTACGGTAGAGTTTGTAGTCGAGATGGGAGGGGCGAGCATAAGGGACGAAGGGATAAGAAACATGTCGGATGCGATTATACCAGCACTAAAGCATTGGATCCCATCAGAATTCGGAAGTTAAGCATGCTTCAGTGAGAGTAGTAGTAGGATGGGTGACCTCCTAGGAAGTCCTCGTGTTGCATTCCCTTTTTCATTATTATTTTTGCTGCACGTGAGAAACATGACGCATGTGCGGGGTAAATATTAAATGCGATTTCTTATTTCTAACGTTTGCGGTGAGTTTCAGCTTGCGAATCGATATTGACGCGTGTAGGGGTGGTGGTATGGTGGGAGAGGCACCGCTTTCTGAAAGCGGTCGACGACGTGTGAAAACTCGTGGCAACGTGGTGACGGAGAGGGAGGGGTGAAAACTGTGGTAAACATGGGAACGGTTGTTGAGGTGGAGAGAAAGTAGTATGGTGAAGTATCCAGCGGTGGCAAAGAATGTATGGTAGAGTTTGTAGTGGAGCTGGGAGGGGCGAGCATAAGGGACGAAGGGATAAGAAACATGTCGAATGCGATAATACCAGCACTAAAGCACCGGATCCCATCAGAACACCAAAGTATTAGGACCACGAAGATCTATCTATGGAGAAACCAGCAACGAGAAAGGGGAGATTGAATCTTCATACCTTTGAATATCGCTAAGCGGAAGCGTTGCAAGAACGCGGTTGGTGGAGTCGTACTCGCAGCGATTCAGATCGCGGTGGAATTCGATCTTAGCGCCGAACAACGGCGCCTCCGCGTTCAACACATGTGCAGCCCGGTGATTTCTCCTACGCCTTGATCTAGCAAGGAGGAAGGAGAGGTTGAGGGAGAGCTCCGGTAGCACGACGGCATGGTGACGGTGGAGCTGCATGGTCTTTAGCAGGGCTTCACCAAGCACCACGGAGAACGAGGAAGAGGAAGGGTAGGGCTGTGCCGAGAGAGGAAGAACTCGTGTGACTGGCAGCCCCCAAACCCTCCACTCTATATAGGAGGAGGGGGAGGGAGGGTGCAGCCCTAGGGTTCCCTTCCTAGGAGCTGCGGCCGGCCCTAGATTGTCCCTCTGGCCGGCGGCCAAAGAGGGAGAGGGGAGGGCGCAGCCCTAGGTGGGCCTTAGGCCCATCTGGGCGTAGGGCTTCCCCTCCTTCCCACCTTTCCCGCGCCTTGAGGCAGGGTGGAGGGCACACCAGCCCACTCTGGGGCTGGTCCCTTCCACTCTGGGCCCACGCAGCCCTCTGGGGCTGGTGGCCCAACTTGGTGGACCCCCGGAACCCTTCCGGTGGTGCCGGTACGCTACCGGCGATGCCCGAAACTCTTCCGATGACCAAAACCTCACTTCCTATATATCAATCTTTACCTCCGGACCATTTCAGAGCTCCTTGTGACGTCCGGCATCTCATACGGGACTCCGAACAACCTTAGGTAACCACGTACACTATTTCCCTATAACCCTAGTGTCATCGAACCTTAAGTGTAGACCCTGCGGGTTTGGGAGGCACGTAGACATGACCAAAACACCTCTCCGGTCAATAACCAACAACGAGGTTTGGATACCCATGTTGGCTCCCACATGCTCCAGGATGATCTCATCGGATGAACCATGATGTCGGGGATTCAATAAATCCTGTATACAATCCCCTTTGTCTACCGGTATGATACTTGCCCGAGATTCGATCATCAGTATCCCTATACCTTGTTCAATCTCGTTACCGGCAAGTATCTTTACTCGTGCCATAACACATCATCCCGTGGCTAACTCCTTAGTCACATTGAGCTCATTATGATGATGTCTTACCGAGTGGGCCCAGAGATACCTCTCCGTCACATGGAGTGACAAATCCCAGTCTCGATTCGTGCCAACCCAACAGACACTTTCGGAGATACCCGTAGTGTACCTTTATAGCCACCCAGTTATGATGTGATGTTTGGCACACCCAAAGTATTCCTACGGTATCCGGGAGTTGCACAATCTCATGATCTAAGGAAACGATACTTGACATTGGGAAAGCTTTAGCAAACGAACTACACGATCTTGTGCTATGCTTAGGATTGGGTCTTGTCCATCACACCATTCTCCTAATGATGTGATCCTGTTATCAATGACATCCAATGTCCATGGTCATGAAACGGTGACCATCTATTGATCAACGAGCTAGCCAAATAGAGGCTCACTAGGGACATGTTGTGCTCTATGTATTCACACATGTAATACGGTTTCCGGTTAATACAATTATAGCATGAACAATAGACAATTCTCATGAACAGGGAAATACAATAATAACCATTTTATTATTGCCTCTAGGGCATATTTCCAACAAGTAGTACTAGGATGGGTGACCTTCTGGGAAGTCCTCGTGTTGCATTCCCTTTTTCATTATTATTTTTCCTACACGCGAGAAACATGACGCACGTGCACGATAAATATTGAACGCACGTGTGGGGTAAATATTAAACATGGTTTCTTATTTCTGATGTTTGCGGTGAGTTGCAGCTTGCGGATCGATATTGACGCGTGTAGGGGCGGCATTAGGGTGGGAGAGGCACCGTTAAAAGAAAGCATTCGACGGCGTCTGAAAACTCATGGCAACGTGGCAACAGAGAGGGAGGGGTGAAAACCGTGGTAAACGTGGGAACGGTTGTTGAGGTGGAGAGAAAGTAGTATGGTGAAGTATCCAGCGGTGGCAAGGAATATACGGTAGAGTTTGTAGTGGAGCTGGGAGGGGCGAGCATAAGAGACGAAGATAAGAAACATGTCGGATGCGATCATACCAGCAGTAAAGCACCGGATGCCATCAGAACTCTGAAGTTAAGCGTGCTTGGGAGAGAGTTGTACTAGGATGGGTGACCTCCTAGGAAGTTCTCGTGTTGCATTCTCTTTTCCATTGTTATTTTTGCTGCACGCGACAAACATGACGCACGTGCGCGGTAAATATTGAACGCAAGTGCAGGGTCAATATTAAACGCGATTTCTTATATCTGACATTTGCGGTGAGTTGCAGCTTGCGGATCGATATTGACATGTGTAGGTGCGGTGTTATGGTGGGAGAGGCACCGCTTTCTGAAAGCGTTCGACAGCGTGTGAAAACTCATGGCAACGTGGCAACAGAGAGGGAGGGGTGAAAACCTTGGTAAACGTGGGAATGGTTGTTGAGGTGGAGAGAATGTAGTATGGTGAAGTATCCATCGGTGGCAAGGAATATATAGTAGAGTTTGTAGTGGAGCGGCGAGGGGCGAGCATAAGGGACGAAGGGATAAGAAACATGTCAGATGCGATCATACCAGCACTAAAGCGCCAGATCACATCAGAACTCCGAAGTACTAGGATGGGTGATCTCGTGGGAAGTCCTCGTGTTGCATTCCCTTTTTCATTATTATTTTCGCTGCACGTGAGAAACATGATTGTAACATCCCAAAATTGCATTTTGGAATGTTATGAAATATAGCTATGCATCTATCATCATCATTGCTTGCATGTATGTATTAGTTGAAATGCCTTCTCTGAGTTTCTGAAACCCCTTTCTATTTTCAATGTGTTGCTTTCATCTATTTGAAAATCTTGGTAAAATGTTCAAATATGAGGGGAGGAACATGACACTCCACACCAGGTACTATTTGGTGATTAATTTGAACAAAAACAACCAGGAGTTGTTTTGAAAATATTTGCAAAAAGGATTTAAAAACAATTAGGTAATTTCTGAAAATAATATTTTTTTCAAAGTGTCAAATGACAGAATAAAATGGTTCAATAAATGAAATTTATTATTCTGTTAATTTTGATATATAATACTACTATATTTAGAAAAGTCTTGAATGCTTTTAAAGACATTTTACTGCTCTGGTTATTAAAAACAGTAACGGTTTTGTAATTAAACGGGCCGGCCCACGGGCAGTTATTCGCGAATTTATTACCGACCGGTCGACCGACGCGCAACGGACGCTCCCTCCCTCACTGACACTGGGCCCCACCCGTCCGCCGTGGATCCCGCAACGGTCACCCCCAACCTCCGCACGCGCCGCTGCCGCCGCGATCCCCTCTCGCCGGATCCGCTCTTCCCTTCCTTCCCGAGCCCCCTCTCCGGCCTATAAATAGAGCCCCAACTCCCCGCCTCCATTCCCCCCGAGCCCCCTCTCCGGTCGCCAGAACGCCGCCATTTTCCTCGCCGGAGTTGCCACCACCATCGGACCTCCCCATCGCCGTGCCGGTCGACTCCGACCTTCCCTCGCCTCCCCGACGCCTCCGTTCGACACCGGAGGACCGCCGCTGTCGCCCGAGCCCCTTCGCTGCCTCCCTCGACCACCGGAGACCCCTCCGGCGACGTCCTCGACCACCGGCCGCCGCCACCATCGCCGGAGTTCCTCCTCCCCCTCCGGTAAAGTCTTCGAGCTCACCCCATCCGTCGGATCCCCCCTCAACGGCCCAGATTAGAAGCCATTTTGTTCCCGAACCGTTTTCCATTAGAGCTCGGTCGCCCGCTCGAAACCACCCAACGCACGCGCTAGCCAGCCAATAGGATCGTGCCACATCACCCCCTGGCCGTCCGGTAGATTTTTCTTTTTTTCTGTTTTGTTTTAATTAACAGAAACTATTCTGAAATTGTTTTAGCAATAACTTTTAATCTATTTAATATTTTGAGTTGATTCTTTTTGCAATAGCTCACATTTTTCATGTAGCTTCACCCTGTACTTTTAAATTTCAAATTTGACCTATAAAATTTGAATTGAATCAAATTTGCTCAAAACACTCAAATCTGAATAACTAGAGTTTGTAAATAGATTTTGACATGAATCTTTTTGCTACTATTTGGTCTTAGTTAGGACTACCTTCATGTTTACTTTGAGAATTTTTTAGGATGATTTTTCTTAGTGTTTTAGCTATAAACAGAATCTGCCTAGTATTATAGTATAGTTTTATTAACTTAGTTTTAGTTGGTTTAAATTAGATTTAATTTTATTTGATTTAGTAGGTTCTGTTAGTTAAACTTTAGGTGTTTTACTTACAGTTAATAAAAATATAAAATTGTTTAGTTTATTTCTTTGTTAATATAGGAATCACAACTTCTTTTCAAATAGGTTTAATTTGATTAAAACAACTAGTTAGTAATAGTTTTTCTGTCAACAAAGTTTTATATAATTTAATTCTGTTTTCTAAGACAAGTTTATTTGTACATTCTTTTCTGTTAAGAGCATGTTTTGGTTAATAAATAATAAGTTTTGTTTTGCTCTTTTGTTAGTAAAAATATAATTGTTTCATATAGTGTTTATCAAAACTTTTAAAAATTTTACTAAAGTTTTCCCAACAAACTTAATTTGGTTTTATTCTGTTTATTAATAAAATATTTTATTGTTTTCTTGCTGTCAACTATTGTTTTGGTTAATACCAATAGTTTCATTATGTTAGTAGTGTTTTATCAATCATCTTCTAGAAAACAAAACTTTGTGCGTTTTCTTGCTTGTGATTTGTGCATTGTTTTGTCTTGATTGGTTACTAGTTCATGGTTGATGGTTGTGAGTTACATTATTTTGTTGTATGCTTATTGAGTGTTCTTGTTTGCTTCGTTAGATTATCCGGAGTGCGAAGCTTGTTACTTAGAGTCACTCACGTACGAAGATCATCAATCAGGCAAGTCACCTTGATCATGTTTTACCCATGTTTTATATGCATTAGTTCTACCATATCCCCAATTGCATGCAAGATAGGTTAGTTGGAAACTTGGTTACATTGTTGTAGTATCATGTGGTAGGTACCCCCTCAACACTTGACACATTGGCCCCGGGAAATGTTGTTTTAAATTTTGCTATGCTATTAGTAGACGGGGTTGGTTGTGTGATTCATGAGAGTGGAGAGAGTTAATAATTTCAAGACCTACATAATGATCAAGACTTCAAGACTCCGAGTTTTTAACTTACCTCTGGGTGGATGATGGTTGAACGGCACCCTGGAGAAACCAGTGGATTTGCCTAGATGTTGCTGGAGATGGCCAGTATTCACGCGGAAAGATCCACCCAGGCACAAAGAGATGGATGGGTGCTTCAAGACCCAAGGCTTACCTGCACAGCCACAAGTCATTATGGGCTCTGGCTTGGTTGGATATCGTGGTGACCCTGGACAGGCGGTGCTACGAGATGTAGAAGAACGGTAGGAAAGGATGGGCACCGACAGAGTCGCAGGGAAACCCTTTGGAAGACCATGTTTTGGTCATCCGTTTCTCAAACACCCTGAAGTGCGAGAAATCAAACGGAGGCGACCAAATCTTGTGGGGAACGTGTGCAAAGCTCTGCAGAGTACTCAAACCTAATCGATTAGCCGTGTCCACGGTAATGGACGACTTGAGCCAAAGGAACTGAAACATTCGGAATTCTCAACACAACTAATATGATGATGTGGGTATTAACAATTTGGGTACGAGAATTGGTTGGTGGAACCATCTCATTAATCAACCAACTTAGTAATATTTTTGCTTAGCCCTCTCTTGATGTAGGAAAAATTGGCTTTACGCAAAAACTTACCACCCCACCTGCCATATAAGCATGTAGACTAGATGATTATCTTTTCACCCCTCTTTTGTGACTTTGCCGGCATATTCCATATGCTGACCTACACGGCTGCAACATGTCATGTTGCAGAGTACTTTTCCGACCAGGAGTGAGGATACGCTCTACGCTCGGTGAGATGCCCTTGCAGTCAGATGGACTCATCTACCTTCGACGCTTCCGCAAGACTTAGTTATTCTCATGAGTTGGCCTTCGGCCACTTTACTGTAATGGTTATTGTAATAAAGGACTCGATATGAGATTTCGATTAATATAATGCTATGTGATTTCCCTTTGATATATACATTGATGTACCGTGTGTGTACAAGCATGATCTTGGGATGGTACGGAAACACCGGAGATTCGACCTTACAGGTCGGGTCGCTACAATGATGCATGTGCACAGGAAATATTGAACGCAAATGCGAGGTAAATATTAAACGCGATTTCTTATTTCTGACGTTTGCGGTGAGTCGCAGCTTGCGGATCGATATTGACGCGTGTAGGGGCGGCGTTATGGTGGGAGAGGTACCGCTTTCTGAAAGTGTTCGACGGCGTGTGAAAACTCGTGGCAACGTGGCGACGAAGAGGGAGGGTTGAAAACCGTGGTAAACGTGGGAATGGTTGTTGAGGTGGAGAGAAAGTAGTATGGTGAAGTATCCAGCGATGGCAAGGAAAGTACGATAGAGTTTGTAGTGGAGCTGGGAGGGGCGAGCATAAGGGACGAAGGGATAAGAAACATGTCGGATGCGATCACACCAGCACTAAAGCACCGGATCCCATCAAAACTCCAAAGTTAAGCTTGTTTGGGCGAGAGTAGTACTACGATGGGTGACTTCCTGGGAAGTCCTCGTGTTGCATTCCCTTTTTCATTATTATTTTTGCTACACGCGAGAAACATGTCGCACATGCACGGTAAATATTGAACGAACTTGCGGGGTAAATATTAAACGCGGGTTCTTAATTCTGATGTTTGCGGTGAGTTGCAGCTTGCGCATCGATATTGACGCGTGTAGGAGCGGCGTTATGGTGGACTAGGCACCGCTTTCTGGAAGCGTTCAACGACATGTGAAAACTCGTTTCAACGTTGCGACGCAGAGGGAGGGGTGAAAACCGTGGTAAACATGACGCATGTGCGGGGTAAATATAAACGCGATTTCTTATTTCTGTCGTTTGCGGGGAGTTGCAGCTTGCGGATCGATATTGACGCGTGTAGGGGCGGCGTTATGGTGGGAGAGGCACCGCTTTCTGAAAGTGTTCGACGACGTGTGAAAACTCGTGGCAACGTGGCGACGAAGAGGGAGGAGTGAAAACCATGGTAAACATGGGAACGGTTGTTGCGATGGAGAGAAAGTAGTATGGTGAAGTATCCAACGATGGCAAGGAAAGTATGATATAGTTTGTAGTGGTGCTGGGAGGGGCGAGCATAAGGGACGAAGGGATAAGAAACATGTCGGATGCGATCACACCAACACTAAAGCACCGGATCCCATCAGAACTCCGAAGTTAAGCTTGGTTGGGTGAGAGTAGTACTACGATGGGTGACCTCCTGGGAAGTCCTCGTGTTGCATTCCCTTTTTTATTATTATTTTTGCTGCACGCGAGAAACATGATGCACGTGCACGGTAAATATTGAACGCACGTGCGGGGTAAATATTAAACGGGGTTTCTTATTTCTGACGTTTGCGGTGAGTTGGAGCTTGCGGATCGATATTGATGCGTGTAGGGGCGGCGTTATGATGGGAGAGTAGGCACCGCTTTCTGAAAGCGTTCGACGGCGTGTGAAAACTCATGGCAACGTGGCGATGGAGAGGGAGGGATGAAAACCATGGTAAACGCGGGAACGGTTGTTGAGGTGGATAGAAAGTAGTATGGTGAAGTATCCAGCGGTGGCGACGAATGTACTGTAGAG
Source organism: Hordeum marinum (assembly GCA_022496015.1). Taxonomy (NCBI): domain Eukaryota; kingdom Viridiplantae; phylum Streptophyta; class Magnoliopsida; order Poales; family Poaceae; genus Hordeum; species Hordeum marinum. Next base: position 427,073 of record JAAAWK010001153.1, on the reverse strand, counting down.
TTTGTAGTGGAGCTGGGAGGGGCGAGCATAAGGGCCGAAGGGATAAGAAACATGTCGGATGCGATCATATCAGCACTAAAGCGTCGGATCCCATCAGAACTCCGAAGTTAAGCGTGCTTGGGCGAGAGTAGTACTAGGATGGGTGATCTCCTATGAAGTTCTCGTGTTACATTCCCTTTTTCATTATTATTTTCGCTGCACGCGAGAAAGATGACTCACGTGCGGGCTAAATATTAAACGCGATTTCTTATTTCTGTCGTTTGCGGTGAGTTGCAGCTTGTGGATTGATATTGACGCGTGTAGGGGCGACGTTATGGTGGGAGAGGCACTGCTTTCTGAAAGTGTTCAACGATGTGTGAAAACTCGTGGCAACGTGGCAACAAAGAGGGAGGAGTGAAAACCGTCGTAAACGTGGTTACAGTTGTTGCGGTGGAGAGAAAGTAGTATGGTGAAGTATCCAGCGATGGCAAGGAAAGTATGATAGAGTTTGTAGTGGAGCTGGGAGGGGCGAGCATAAGGGACGAAGGGATAAGAAACATGTCGGATGTGATTACACCAGCACTAAAGCACAGGATCCCATCGGAACTCCGAAGTTAAGCTTGCTTGGGCGAGAGTAGTACTACGATGGGTGACCTCCTGGGAAGTCCTCGTGTTGCATTCCCTTTTTCATTATTATTTTTGCTGCACGCGAGAAACATGACGCACGTGCACGGTAAATATTGAACGCACGTGCAGGTTAAATATTAAACAAGGTTTCTTATTTCTGACGTTTGCGGTGAGTTGGAGCTTGCGCATCAATATTGACGCGTGTAGGGGCGGCGTTATGATGGGAGAGGAGGCACCGGTTTCTGAAAGAGTTCGACGGTGTGTGAAAACTCATGGCAACAAGGCGACGAAGACGGAGGGATGAAAACCGTGGTAAACGCGGGAACGGTTGTTGAGGTGGAGAGAAAGTAGTATGGTTAAGTATCCAGCGGTGGCAACGAATGTACGGTAGAGTTTGTAGTGGAGCTGGGAGGAGCGAGCATAAGGGCCGAAGGGATAAGAAACATGTCGGATGCGATCATATCAGCACTAAAGCACCGGATCCCATCAGAACTCCAAAGATAAGCGTGCTTGGGCAAGAGTAGTACTAGGATGGGTGACCTCTTGTGAAGTCCTCGTGTTGCATTCCCTTTGTCATTATTATTTTCGCTGCACGCGAGAAACATGACGCATGTGCAGGGTAAATATAAACACGATTTCTTATTTCTGACGTTTGTGGTGAGTTGCAGCTTCCGGATCGATATTGACGCGTGTAGGGGCGGCGTTATGGTGGGAGAGGCACCGCTTTTTGGAAGTGTTCGACGGCGTGTGAAAACTCGTGGCAACGTGGCGACGAAGAGGGAGGGGTGAAAACCGTGGTAAACGTGGGAATGTTTGTTGAGGTGGAGAGAAAGTAGTATGGTGAAGTATCCAGTGATGGCAAGGAAAGTACGATAGAATTTGTAGTGGAGCTGGGAGGGGCGAGCATAAGGGACGAAGGGATAAGAAACATGTCGGATTCGATCATGCCAGCACTAAAGCACCGGATCCCATCAGAACTCCGAAGTTAATCTTGCTTGGGCGGGAGTAGTACTAGGAAGGGTGACCTCCTCGGAAGTCCTCGTGTTGCATTCCCTTTTTCATTATTATTTTTGCTGCACGCGAGAAGCATGACGCACGTGCGCGGTAAATATTGAACGCACGTGCTGGGTAAATATTGAACGCGATTTCTTATTTCTGACGTTTGTGGTGAGTTGAAGTTTGCAGATCTATATTGACGCGTGTAGGAGCGGCGCTATGGTGGGAGAGGCACCGCTTTCTGAAAGTGTTCGATGGCGTGTGAAAACTCATGGCAAAGTGGCGACGGAGAGGCAGGGGTAAAAACCGTGGTAAACGTGGGAACCGTTGTTGAGGTGGATAAAAAGTAGTATGGTGAAGTATCCAGCGGTGGCATGGAATGTACGGTACAGTTTGTAGTGGAGTTGGTAGGGGCGAGCATAAGGGACGAAGGGATAAGAAACATGCTGGATGCGATCATTCCAACACTAAGGCACCGGATCCCATCAGAACTCCTTAGTTAAGCGTGCTTGGGCAAGAGTAGTACTTGCATTCCCTTTTTCATTATTATTTTTACTGCACGCGAGAAACATGATGCATGTGCGCAGTAAATATTGAATGCACATGTGCGGTAAATAATAAACGCAATTTCTTATTTCTGACGTTTACGGTGAGTTGCAGCTTGCGGATCTATATAGACGCGTGTAGGGGCGTCGTAATGGTGGGAGAGGCACCGCTTTCTGAAAGCGTTCGACGGCGTGTGAAAACTGATCGCAACGTGGCGACGGAGAGGGAGGGGTGAAAACCGTGGTAAATGTGGGAACAGTTGTTATGGTGGAGACAAAGTAGTATGGTGAAGTATCCAGCGGTGGCAAGGAATGTACGGTAGATTTTGTTGTGGAGCTGGGAGGGGCGAGCATAAGGGATGAACGGATAAGAAACATGTCGGATGGGATTATACCAGCACTAAAGCACTGGATCCCATCGAAACTCTGAAGTTAAGCGTGCTTGGGGGAGAGTAGTACTAGGATGGGTGACCTAATGTGAAGTCCTCGTGTTGCATTCCCTTTGTCATTATTATTTTCGCTGCACGCGAGAAACATGACGCATGTGCAGGGTAAATATTAAACGCGATTTCTTATTTCTGACGTTTGCGGTGAGTTGCAGCTTGCGGATCGATATTGACGCCTATAGGGGCGGCGTTATGGTGGGAGAGGCACCGCTTTCTGAAAGTGTTCGACGGCATGTGAAAACTCGTGGCAACGTGGCGACGAAGAGGGAGGGGTGAAAACCGTGGTAAACGTGCGAACGGTTGTTGAGGTGGAGAGAAAGTAGTATGGTGAAGTATCCAGCGATGGCACGGAAAGTTTGATAGAGTTTGTAGTGGAGCTGGGAGGGAGGAGCATAAGGGACGAAAGGATAATAAACATGTAGGATGTGATCATACCAGCACTAAAGCACCGGATCCCATCAAAACTCCGAAGTTAAGCTTGCTTGGGCGAGAGTAGTACTACGATGGGTGACCTCCTGGGAAGTCCTCGTGTTGGATTCCCTTTTTCATTATTATTTTTGTTGCATGCGAGAAACATGACGGACGTGCGCGGTAAATATTGAACGCACGTGCGGGGTAAATATTACACGTGGTTTCTTATTTCCGATGTTTGCGATGAGTTGCAGCTTGCGGATCGATATTGACGCGTGTAGGGGCAGCGTTATGGTGGGAAAGGCACCACCTTCTAAAAGAGTTCGACGACGTGTGGAAACACATGGCAATTTGGCGATGGAGAGGTAGGGTGAAAACCATGGTAAACGGTGGAACGGTTGTTGAGGTGTAGATAAAGTAGTATGGTGAAGTATCCAGTGGTGGCAAGGAATGTACGGTTGAGTTTTTAGTGAAGCTCGGAGGGGCGAGCATAAGGGACGAAGGGATAAGAAATATGTCGGATGTGATCATACCGGCACTAAAGTACTGGATCCCATGAGAACTTCGAAGTTAAGCGTGCTTGGCCGAGAGTAGTTCTAGGAAGGGTGACCTCTTGGGAAGTCCTCGTGTTGCATTTCCTTTTTCATTATTATTTTTGCTGCACGCGAGAAGCATGACGCACGTGCGCGGTAAATATTGAACGTACGTGCGGGGTAAATATTAAACGCGATTTCTTATTTCTGACGTTTGCGGTGAGTTGCAGCTTGCAGATCTATATTGACGCGGGTAGGGGCGGCGTTATGGTGGGAGAGGCACCACTTTTTCAAAGTGTTCGACGGCGTGTGAAAACTCATGCCAAAGTGGCGACGGAGAGGGAGGGGTGAAAACCGTGCTAAACGTGGGAACGGTTGTTGAGGCGGAGAAAAAGTAGTATGGTGAAGTATCCAGCGGTGGCATGGAATGTATGGTATAGTTTGTAGTGGAGCTGAGAGGGGCGAGCATAAGGGACGAAGGGATAAGAAACATGCCGGATGCGATCATACCAACACTAAGGCACCGGATCCCATCAGAACTCCTTAGTTAAGTGTGCTTGGGCGAGATTAGTACTTGCATTCCCTTTTTCATTATTATTTTTGCTGCATGCGAGAAACATGATGCATGTGCGCAGTAAATATTGAATGCACATGTGCGGTAAATATTAAATGCGATTTCTTATTTCTGACGTTTGCGGCGAGTTGCAGCTTGCGGATCTATATTGACGCGTGTAGGGGCGTCGTTATGGTGGGAGAGGCACCGCTTTCTGAAAGCGTTCGACGGCGTGTGAAAAGTCATGACAACGTGGCGACGGAGAGGGAGGGGTGAAAACCGTGGTAAACATAGGAACAATTGTTGAGGTGGAGAGAAAGTAGTATGGTGAAGTATCCAACGGTGGCAAGGAATGTACGGTAGATTTTGTAGTGGAGATGGGAGGGGCGAGCATAAGGGATGAAGGGATAAGAAACATGTCGGATGCGATCATACTAGCACTAAAGCAGCGGATCCCATCAAAACTCTGAAGTTAAGCATGCTTGGGAGAGAGTAGTACTAGGATGGGTGACCTCCTGGGAAGTCCTCGTGTTGCATTCCCTTTTTTGTTATTATTTTTGCTGCACGCGAGAAACATGACGCACGTGCACGATAAATATTGAACGCACGTGCGGGGTAAATATTAAACGTGGGTTCTTATTTCTGAAGGTTGCGGTGAGTTGCAGCTTGCGCATCGATATTGACGTGTGCAAGGGCGTTGTTATGGTGGGAGAGGCACCGCTTTCTGCAAGCGTTCGACGGCGTGTGAAAACTCGTGTCAACGTGGTGACGGAGAGGGAGGGCTGAAAACCGTGGTAAACGTGGGAATGGTTGTTGAGGTGGACAGAAAGTAGTATGGTGAAGTATCCAGCGGTGGCAAGGAATGTACGGTAGAGTTTGTAGTCGAGCTGGGAGGGGCGGGCATAAGGGTTGAAGGGATAAGAAACATGTTGATGCGATCATACCAACACTAAAGCATCGGATGCCATCAGAACTTTGAAGTTAAGCGTGCTTGGGCGAGAGTAGTACTAGGATGGGTGACATCCTAGGAATCCTCGTGTTGCATTCCCTTTTTCATTATTATTTTTGCTGCACGCGAGAAACATGACGCACGTTCGTAGAAAATATTGAACGCACGTGCGGGGTAAATATTAAACGCGGTTTCTTATTTATGACGTTTGCGGTGAGTTGCAGCTTGCGAATCGATATTAACGCGTGTAGGGGCGGCGCTATGGTGGAAGAGGCACCGCTTTCTAAAAGCGTTTGACGACGTGTGAAAACTCGTGGCAACGTGGCGACACAGAGGGAGGGGTGAAAACCGTGGTAAACGTGGGAATGGTTGTTGAGGTGGAGTGAAAGTAGTATGGTGAAGTATCCAGCGGTGGCAAGGAATGTACGGTAGAATTTGTAGTCGAGCTGGGAGGGGCGACCATAAGGGATGAAGGGATCAGAAACATGTCCAATGAGATCACACCAGCACTAAAGCACCGGATCCCATCAAAACTCCGAAGTTAAGAGTGCTTCGGCGAGAGTAGTACTAGGATGGGTGACCTCCTGCGAAGTCCTTGTGTTTCATTCCTTCTTTATTATTATTTTTCCTGCACGCCAGAAACATGACGCACATGCACGGTAAATATTGAACGCACGTGCGGGGAAAATATTAAACACGGGTTCTTATTTCTGACGTTTGCGGTGAGTTGCAGCTTGTGGGTCGATATTGACGAGTGTATGGGCGGCGTTATGGTGGGAGAGGCACCGCTTTCTGAAAGCGTTCGACGGCGTGTGAAACTCGTGTCAACGTGGCGACGGAGAGGGAGGGGTGAAAACCATGGTAAACGTGGGAATGGTTGTTGAGGTGGACAGAAAGTAGTATGGTGAAGTATCCAGCGGTGGCAAGGAATGTAAGGTAGAGTTTGTAGTGGAGTTGGGAGGGGTGAGCATAAGGGACGAAGGGATAAGAAACTTGTCGGATGCGATCATACAAGCACTAAAGCACTGGATTCCATCAGAACTCTTTAGTTAAGCGTGCTTTGGCGAGAGTAGTACTAGGAACGATGACCTCCTTGGAAGTCCTCGTGTTGCATTCCCGTTTTCATTATTATTTTTGCTGCATGGGAGAAGCATGACGCACGTGCCCGGTAAATTTTGAACGCACGTGCGGGGTAAATATTAAACGCGATTTCTTATTTTAGACGTTTACGGTGAGTTGCAGCTTGCGGATCTATATTGACGCATGTAGGGGCGGCGTTATGGTGGGAGAGGCACCGCTTTCTGAAAGCGTTCGACGGCGTGTGAAAACTCATGGCATTGTGGCCACAGAGAGGGAGGGGTAAAAACCGTGGTAAACGTGGGAACAGTTGTTGAGGTGGAGAGAAAGTAGTATGGTGAAGTATCCAACGGTGGCAAGGAATGTACGGTAGATTTTGCAGTGGAGATGGGAGGGGCGAGCATAAGGGATGAAGGGATAAGAAACATGTCGGATGCGATCATACCAGCACTGAAGCACCGGATCCCATCAAAACTCTGAAGTGCAGCATGCTTGGGAGAGAGTAGTACTAGGATGGGTGACCTCCTGGGAAGTCCTCGTGTTGCATTCCCTATTTTGTTATTATTTTTGCTGCACGCGAGAAACATGACGCACGTGCATGGTAAATATTGAACGCACGTGCGGGGTAAATATTAAACGCGGGTTCTTATTTCTGAAGGTTGCGGTGAGTTGCAGCTTGCGCATCGATATTGACGCGTGTAGGGGCGTTGTTATGGTGGGAGAGGCACCGCTTTCTACAAGCGTTCGACGGCGTGTGAAAACTCGTGTCAACGTGGCAACGGAGAGGGAGGGGTGAAAACCGTGGTAAACGTGGGAATGGTTGTTGAGGTGGACAGGAAGTAGGATGGTGAATTATCCAGCGGTGGCAAGGAATGTACGGTAGAGTTTGTAGTGGAGCTGGGAGGGGCGGGCATAAGGGTTGAAGGGATAAGAAACATGTTGATGGCCAACACTAAAGCATCGGATCCCATCAGAACTTTGAAGTTAAGTGTGCTTGGGCGAGAGTAGTACTAGGATGGGTGACATCCTAGGAATCCTCGTGTTGCCTTCCCTTTTTCATTATTATTTTTTCTGCACGCGAGAAACATGACGCACGTTCGTAGAAAATATTGAAGGCACGTGCGGGGTAAATATTAAACGCGGTTTCTTATTTATGACGTTTGCGGTGAGTTGCAGCTTGCGGATCGATATTAACGCGTGTAGGGGCGGCACTATGGTGGAAGAGGCACCGCTTTCTGAAAGCGTTTGACGACATGTGAAAACTCGTGGCAACGTGGCGACACAAAGGGAGGGGTGAAAACCGTGGTAAACATGGGAATGGTTGTTGAGGTGGAGAGAAAGTAGTATGGTGAAGTATCCAGCGGTGGCAAGGAATGTACGGTAGAATTTGTAGTCGAGCTTGGAGGGGCGAGCATAAGGGATGAAGGGATCAGAAACATGTCCAATGAGATCACACCAGCACTAAAGCACCGAATCCCATCAAAACTCCGAAGTTAAGAGTGCTTCGGCGAGAGTAGTACTAGGATGGGTGACCTCCTGGGAAGTCCTTGTGTTTCATTCCTTCTTTCATTATTATTTTTCCTGCACGCCAGAAACATGACGCACATGCACGGTAAATATTGAACGCACGTGCGGGGTAAATATTAAACACGGGTTCTTATTTCTGACGTTTGCGGTGAGTTGCAGCTTGCGGGTCGATATTGACGCGTGTATGGGCGGCGTTATGGTGGGAGAGGCACCGCTTTCTGAAAGCGTTCGACGGCGTGTGAAACTCGTGTCAACGTGGCGACGGAGAGGGAGGGGTGAAAACCATGGTAAACGTGGGAATGGTTGTTGAGGTGGACAGAAAGTAGTATGGTGAAGTATCCAGCGGTGGCAAGGAATGTAAGGTAGAGTTTGTAGTGGAGTTGGGAGGGGTGAGCATAAGGGACGAAGGCATAAGAAACTTGTCGGATGCGATCATACAAGCACTAAAGCACCGGATCCCATCAGAACTCTTTAGTTAAGCGTGCTTTGGCGAGAGTAGTACTAGGAATGATGACCTCCTTGGAAGTCCTCGTGTTGCATTCCCGTTTTCATTATTATTTTTGCTTCATGGGAGAAGCATGACGCACGTGCACGGTAAATATTGAACGCACGTGCGGGGTAAATATTAAACGCGATTTATTATTTTAGACGTTTACGGTGAGTTGCAGCTTGCGGATCTATATTGACGCATGTAGGGGCGGCGTTATGGTGGGAGAGGCACCGCTTTCTGAAAGTGTTCGACGATGTGTGAAAACTCATGGCATTGTGGCCACAGAGAGGGAGGGGTTAAAACCATGGTAAACGTGGGAACGGTTGTTGAGGTGGAGAAAAAGTAGTATGGTGAAGTATCCAGCGGTGGCAAGGAATGTATGGTACAGTTTGTAGTGGAACTGGGAGGGGCGGGCATAAGGGACGAAGGGATAAGAAACATGCCGGATGCGATCATACCAACACTAAAGCACCGGATCCCATTAGAACTCCTTAGTTAAGCGTGCTTGGGCGAGAGTAGTACTTGCATTCCCTTTTTAATTATTATTTTTGCTGCACACGAGAAACATGACGCATGTGCGCTGCAAATATTTAATGCACATGTGTGGTAAATATTAAACGCGATTTCTTATTTCTGACGTTTGCGGTGAGTTGCAGCTTGCGGATCTATATTGACACGTGTAGGGGCGTCGTTATGGTGGGCGAGGTACCGTTTTCTAAAAGCGTTCGACGGCGTGTGAAAACTCATGGCAACGTGGCGACGGAGAGGGAGGGGTGAAAACTGTGGTAAACGTTGGAACGGTTGTTGAGGTGGAGAGAAAGTAGTATGGTGAAGTATCTAGCAGTGGCAAGGAATGTACGGTAGATTTGGTAGTGGAGTTGGGAGGGGCGAGCATAAGGGATGAAGGGATAAGAAACATGTCGGATGCGATCATACCAGCACAAAAGCACGGGATCCCATCAAAACTCCGAAGTTAAGCATGCTTGGGCGTGAGTAGTACTAGGATGGGTGACCTCCTAGGAAGTCCTAGTGTTGCATTCCCTTTTTCGTTATTATTTTTGCTGCACGCGAGAAACTTGACGCACGTGCACGGTAAATATTGAACGCACGTGCGGGGTAAATATTAAACGCGGGTTCTTATTTCTGAAGGTTGCGGTGAGTTGCAGCTTGCGCATCGATATTGACGCGTGTAGGGGCGTTGTTATGGTGGGAGAGGCACCGCTTTCTACAAGCGTTCGACGGCGTGTGAAAACTCGTGTCAACGTGGCGACAAAGAGGGAGGGGTGAAAACCGTGGTAAACGTGGGAATGGTTGTTGAGGTGGACAGGAAGTAGTATGGTGAATTATCCAGCGGTGGCAAGGAATGTACGGTAGAGTTTGTAGTGGAGCTGGGAGGGGCGGGCATAAGGGTTGAAGGGATAAGAAACATGTTGATGCGATCATACCAACACTAAAGCATCGGATCCCATCAGAACTTTGAAGTTAAGCGTGCTTGGGCGAGAGTAGTACTAGGATGGGTGATATCTTAGGAATCCTCGTGTTGCCTTCCCTTTTTCATTATTATTTTTGCTGCACGCGAGAAACATGACGCACGTTCGTAGAAAATATTGAACGCACGTGCGGGGTAAATTTTAACGCGGTTTTTTATTTATGACGTTTGCGGTGAGTTGCAGCTTGAAGATCGATATTAACGCGTGTAGGGGCGGCGCTATGGTGGAAGAGGCACCGCTTTCTGAAAGCGTTTGACGACGTGTGAAAACTCGTGGAAACGTGGCGACACAGAGGGAGGGGTGAAAACCGTGGTAAACGTGGGAATGGTTGTTGAGGTGGAGAGAAAGTAGTATGGTGAAGTATCTAGCGGTGGCAAGGAATGTACGGTAGAATTTGTAGTCGAGCTGGGAGGGGCGAGCATAAGGGATGAAGGGATCAGAAACATGTCCAATGAGATCACACCTGCACTAAAGCACCGGATCCCATCAAAACTCCGAAGTTAAGAGTGCTTCGGCGAGAGTAGTACTAGGATGGGTGACCTCCTGGGAAGTCTTTGTGTTTCATTCCTTCTTTCATTATTATTTTTCCTGCACGCCAGAAACATGACGCACATGCACGGTAAATATTGAACGCACGTGCGGGGTAAATATTAAACACGGGTTCTTATTTCTGACGTTTGCGGTGAGTTGCAGCTTGCGGGTCGATATTGACGCGTGTATGGGCGGCGTTATGGTGGGAGAGGCACCGCTTTCTGAAAGCGTTCGACGGCGTGTGAAACTCGTGTCAACGTGGCGACGGAGAGGGAGGGGTGAAAACCATGGTAAACGTGGGAATGGTTGTTGAGGTGGACAGAAAGTAGTATGGTGAAGTATCCAGCGGTGGCAAGGAATGTAAGGTAGAGTTTGTAGTGGAGTTGGGAGGGGTGAGCATAAGGGACGAAGGCATAAGAAACTTGTCGGATGCGATCATACAAGCACTAAAGCACCGGATCCCATCAGAACTCTTTAGTTAAGCGTGCTTTGGCGAGAGTAGTATTAGGAACGATGACCTCCTTGGAAGTCCTCGTGTTGCATTCCCGTTTTCATTATTATTTTTGCTGCATGGGAGAAGCATGACGCACGTGCACGGTAAATATTGAACGCACGTGCGGGGTAAATATTAAACGCGATTTATTATTTTAGACGTTTACGGTGAGTTGCAGCTTGCGGATCTATATTGACGCATGTAGGGGCGGCGTTATGGTGGGAGAGGCACCGCTTTCTGAAAGTGTTCGACGACGTGTGAAAACTCATGGCATTGTGGCCACAGAGAGGGAGGGGTTAAAACCATGGTAAACGTGGGAACGGTTGTTGAGGTGGAGAAAAAGTAGTATGGTGAAGTATCCAGCGGTGGCAAGGAATGTATGGTACAGTTTGTAGTGGAACTGGGAGGGGCGGGCATAAGGGACGAAGGGATAAGAAACATGCCGGATGCGATCATACCAACACTAAGGCACCGGATCCCATTAGAACTCCTTAGTTAAGCGTGCTTGGGCGAGAGTAGTACTTGCATTCCCTTTTTAATTATTATTTTTGCTGCACGCGAGAAACATGACGCATGTGCGCTGTAAATATTTAATGCACATGTGTGGTAAATATTAAACGCGATTTCTTATTTCTGACGTTTGCGGTGAGTTGCAGCTTGCGGATCTATATTGACACGTGTAGGGGTGTCGTTATGGTGGGCGAGGTACCGTTTTCTAAATGCGTTCGACGGCGTGTGAAAACTCATGGCAACGTGGCGACGGAGAGGGAGGGGTGAAAACTGTGGTAAACGTTGGAACGGTTGTTGAGGTGGAGAGAAAGTAGTATGGTGAAGTATCTAGCAGTGGCAAGGAATGTACGGTAGATTTGGTAGTGGAGTTGGGAGGGGCGAGCATAAGGGATGAAGGGATAAGAAACATGTCGGATGCGATCATACCAGCACAAAAGCACGGGATAACATCAAAACTCCGAAGTTAAGCATGCTTGGGCATGAGTAGTACTAGGATGGGTGACCTCCTAGGAAGTCCTAGTGTTGCATTCCCTTTTTCGTTATAATTTTTGCTGCACGCGAGAAACATGACGCACGTGCATGGTAAATATTGAACGCACGTGCGGGGTAAATATTAAACGCGGGTTCTTATTTCTGACGTTTGCGGTGAGTTGCAGCTTGCGCATCAATATTGACGCGTGTAGGGGCGGCATTATGGTGGGAGAGGCACCGCTTTCTGAAGGCGTTCGACGGCATGTGAAAACTCGTGTCAACGTGGCGACGGAGAGGGAGGGGTGAAAACTGTGGTAAATGTGGGAACGGTTGTTGAGGTGGATAGAAAGTAGTATGGTGAAGTATCCAGCGGTCGCAAGGAATGTACGGTAGAGTTTGTAGTGGACCTGGGAGGGGCGGGCATAAGGGATGAAGGGATAAGAAACATGTCGATGTGATCATACCAACACTAAAGCATCGGATCCCATCAGAACTTTGTAGTTAAGCATGCTTGGGGGAGAGTAGTACTAGGATGGGTGACCTCCTTGGAATCCTCGTGTTGCATTCCCTTTTTCATTATTATTTTTGCTGCACGCGAGAAACATGACGCATGTCCACGGTAAATATTGAACACACGTGCGGGGTAAATATTAAACGCCGTTTCTTATTTTTGACATTTGTGGTGAATTGCAACTTGCGGATCGATATTGACGCGTGTAGGGGCGGCGTCATGGTGGGAGAGGCACCGCTTTCTGAAAGCGTTTGACGGCGTGTGAAAACTCGTGGCAACGTGGCGACAAAGAGGGAGGGGTGAAAACCGTGGTAAATGTGGGAACGGTTGTTGAGGTGGAGAGAAAGTAGTATGGTGAAGTATCCAGCGGTGGCAAGGAATGTACGGTAGAATTTGTAGTGGAGCTGGGAGGGGCGAGCATAAGGGACGAACGGATAAGAAACATGTCAAATGCGATCACACCAGCACTAAAGTGTCGGATCCCATCAAAACTCCGAAGTTAAGCGTCCTTGGGCAAGAGTAGTATTAGGATGGGTGACCTCCTGGGAAGTCATTGTGTTTCATTCCCTCTTTCATTATTATTTTTGCTGCACACGAGAAAAATGACGCACATGCACGGTAAATATTAAACACTGGTTCTTATTTCTGACGTTTGCGGTGAGTTGCAGCTTGCAAACCGATATTGACGCGTATAGGAGCGGCGTTATGGTGGGAGAGGCACTGCTTTCTGAAAGCGTTCGACGGCGTGTGAAAACTCGTGTCAACGTGGCAACGGAGAGGGAGGGGTGAAAACCGTGTTAAACGTGGGATTGGTGAGGTGGACAGAAAGTAGTATGGTGAATTATCCAGCGGTGGCAAGGAATGTACGGTCGAGTTTATAGTGGAGCTGGGAGGGGCAGGCATAACGGACAAAGGGATAACAAACATATTGGGTGCGATCATGCCAGCACTAAAGCATCGGATCCCATCAGAACTCCGAAGTTAAGCGTGCTTGGGAGAGAGTAGTACTAGGATGGGTGACCAGCTTTCTGAAAGCGTTCGATGGCGTGGGAAAACTCGTTGCAACGTGGCTACGGAGATGGACGGGTGAAAACCATGGTAAACGTGGGAACGGTTGTTGAGGTGGGCAGAAAGTAGTATGGTGAAGTATCCAGTGGTGGCAAGGAATGTACGGTAGAGTTTGTAGTGGAGTTGGGAGGGGCGAGCATAAGGAACGAAGGGATAAGAAACCTGTCGGATGCGATCATACCAGCACTAAAGCACTGGATCCCATCAGAACTCCATGGTTAAGCGTTCTTGGGCAAGAGTAGTACTAGGATAGGTGACGTCCTGGGAAATCCTCGTGTTGCTTTCCCTTTTTGATTATTGACAAACGTGGCACAAGTGCGCGGTAAATATTGAACTCTCGTGCGGGGTAAATATTAAACGCAGTTTCTTATTTCTGACGTTTGCGGTGAGTTGCAGCTTGCGGATCGATATTGACACGTGTAGGGCCGGCGTTATGGATGGAGAGGCACCGCTTTCTGAAAGCGTTCGACGGTGTGTGAAAACTGATGGCAAAGTGGCGACGGAGAGGGAGGTTTTAAAACCGTGGTAAACGTGGGAACGGTTCTTTAGGTGGAGAGAAAGTAGTATGGTGAAGTATCCAGCGGTGGCAATGAATGTACGGTAGATTTTGTAGTGGAGCTGGAAGGGCAAGCATAAGGGATGAACGGATAAGAAACATGTCGGATGCGATCATACCAGCACTAAAGCATTGGATCCCATCAAAACTCCCAAGTTAAGCGTGGTTGGGCGAGAGTAGTACTAGGATGGGTGACCTCCAGGGAAGTCCTTGTGTTTCATTCCCTCTTTCATTATTATTTTTGCTGCACGCAAGAAACATGACGCGCATGCGCGGTAAATATTGAACACACGTGTGGGGTAAATATTAAACACGGGTTGTTATTTCTGACGTTTGCGGTGAGTTGCAGCTTGCAGATCGATATTGACGCGTATAGGAGCAGCGTTATGGTGGGAGAGGCACTGCTTTCTGAAAGCGTTCGACGGCGTGTGAAAACTCGTGTCAACGTGGCAACGGAGAGGGAGGGGTGAGAACCGTGATAAACATGGGAACGGTTGGTGAGGTGGACAGAAAGTAGTATGGTGAATTATCCAGCGGTGGCAACGAATGTACGGTAGAGTTTGTAGTGGAGCTGGGAGGGGCGGGCATAAGGGACGAAGGGATAATAAACATGTTGGATGCGATCATACCAGCACTAAAGCATCGGATCCCATCAGAACTCCGAAGTTAAGCGTGCTTGGGCGAGAGTAGTACTAGGATGGGTGACCAGCTTTCTGAAAGCCTTCGACGGCGTGGGAAAAATCATGGCAACGTGGCGACGGAGAGGGAGGGGTGAAAACCGTGGTAAACGTGAGAACGGTTGTTGTGGTGGACAGAAAGTAGTATGATGAAGTATCCAGCGGTGGCGAGGATTGTACGGTAGAGTTTGTAGTTGAGTTCTGAGGGGCGAGCATATGGGACGAAGGGATAAGAAACTTGTCGGATGCGATCATACCAGCACTAAAGCACCGGATCCCGTCACAACTCCATGGTTAAGCGTGCTTGGGCGAGAGTAATATTAGGATGGGTGACCTCCTGGGAAGTCCTCGTGTTGCATTCCCTTTGTCATTTTTATTTTTGCTGCACGCGAGAAACATGACGCACATGCACGGTAAATATTGAACGAACGTGCGGGGTAAATATTAAACGCGGGTTCTTATTTCTCATGTTTGCGGTGAGTTGCAGCTTGCGCAACGATATTGACGCATGAAGGGGCGGCGTTATGGTGGGTGAGGCACCGCTTTATGAAAGCGTTCGACGGCGTGTGAAAACTCATGTCAACGTGGCGACGGAGAGGGAGGGGTGAAAACCGTGGTAAACGTGGGAACGGTTAGTGAGGTGGACAGAAAGTAGTATGGTGAATTATCCAGCGGTGGCAACGAATGTACGGTAGAGTTTTTAGTGTAGCTGGGAGGGGCAGGCATAAAGGACGAAGGGATAAGAAACATATTGGATGCGATCATACCAGCACTAAATCATCAGATCCCATCAGAACTCCGAAGTTAAGCGTGCTTGGGCGAGAGAAGTACTAGGATGGGTGACCAGCTTTCTGAAAGAGTTCGACGGTGTGGGAAAACTCGTGGCAACGTGGCGACGGAGAGGGAGGGGTGAAAACCGTGGTAAACGTGAGAACGGTTGTTGTGGTGGACAGAAAGTAGTATGATGAAGTATCCAGCGGTGGCAAGGAATGTACGGTAGAGTTTGTAGTGGAGTTGGGAGGGGCGAGCATAAGGGACTAAGGGATAAGAAACTTGTCCGATGCGATTATACAAGCACTAAAGCACCGGATCCCGTTACAACTCCATGGTTAAGCGTGCTTGGGCGAGAGTAGTATTAGGATGGGTGACCTCCTGGGAAGTCCCCCTGTTGCATTCCCTTTTTCGTTTTTATTTTTGCTGCACGCGAGAAACATGACGCACATGCACGGTAAATATTGAACGCACGTGCGGGGTAAATATTAAACCCGGGTTCTTATTTCTGATGTTTGCGGTGAGTTGCAGCTTGCGCATCGATATTGACGCGGGTAGGGGTGGCGTTATGGTGGCTGAGGCAACGCTTTATGAAAGCGTTCGACGGCGTGTGAAAACTCCTGTCAACGTGGCGACGGAGAGGGAGGGGTGAAAACCATGGTAAACGTGAGAATAGTTGTTGAGGTGGATAGAAAGTAGTATGGTGAACTATCCAGCAGTGGCAAGGAATGTAAGTTATGGTTTGTAGTGGAGCTAGGAGGGCCGGGCATAAGGGATGAAGGGATAAGAAATATGTCGATGCGATCATACCAACACTAAAGCAACGGATCCCATCAGAACTTCAAAGTTAAGCGTGCTTGGGCAAGAGTAGTACTACGATGGGTGACCTCCTGGGAATCTTCGTGTTGCATTCCCTTTTTCATTATTATGTTTGCTGCATGCAAGAAACATGACGCATGTTCCCGGTAAATATTGAACGCACATGCGGGGTAAATATTTAACGCGGTTTCTTATTTCTGACGTTTGAAGTGAGTTGCAGCTTGCGGATCGATATTGACGCGTGTAGGGGCGACGTTATGGTGGGAGAGGCACCGCTTTCTGAAAACGTTTGACGGCGTGTGAAAACTCATGGCAACGTGGCGATAGAGAGGGAGGGGTGAAAACCGTGGTAAACATGGGAACGGTTGTTGAGGTGGAGAGAAAGTAGTATGGTGAAGTATCCAGCGGTGGCAAGGAATGTACGGTAGAATTTGTAGTGGAGCTGGGAGGGGCGAGCATAAGGTATGAAGGGATAAGAAACAAGTCAAATGCGATCACACCAGCACTAAAGCACCGGATCCCATCAAAACTTTGGTGAGAGCTTGGGCGAGAGTAGTACTAGGATGGGTGACCTCCTGGGAAGTCCTCGTGTTGCATTCCCTTTTTCATTATAATTTTTGCTGCACGCGACAAACATGACGCACGTGCGCAGAAAATATTGAACGCACGTACGGGGTAAATATTGAACGCACGTGTTGTTGGGAAATGCAGCAGAAAACCAAAAATTCCGACCTACGCACCAACACAGGACCACTATGGAGACTGCATACAAGGTGTGATCTATTTCGTTACGGACTCGTAGCGCAGCGGTAGTAGAGTCGATGACGATCGGCGGTGCGGATCCCCGCAGCTAGGATTTCAACCTCCCAACAGCGAGGATGTATACCCTCATCTGCCCCGCGGACAGCTCTTCGGGAGGCGGTCGGACAGTCCCCCGGACGGTGTCGTGGACAGCCCTTCGGGAGGACTTCATGTATCCGGCAGGGCTTCGCCGTCCAGAACTAGTTCCTACCGGAACCCAGACAACCTTTCGGCTCTACGAAACTATTTCGCTAGGAGGGAGAGAGAGAGCTAGATCATGCATGGCATTTGTATGAGAGTAAGAGTGTCTTTTCGGGCTGCCTCCTCACCCCTATTTATAGGGTGAGAGACTATGGTAAAAATACAAAAATGCCCTCAGATATTTTCACTATTCATAATAGTGATTCCACTATTCATAAATAGTGTTCCCACTATTCACAATAGTGTTTTCCTCTATTTCGTAATAGTGTTTTCACTAGTCATGAGATATTTTCTCCCAATAGTGTTTCCCACTATTCATAATAGTGTTTCCACTATTCACGAGGTATTTTCTCCCAAAAAGCACTTTCACTATTCACGACGACATTTTTCAGCGTCCGGTCGAACTGAAAATATTTATGTGGGCTTAGAACATTTCCAATACCCCACTAAAATAATTTTCAATGCGATCCGGAACAATTCCGGATTAGTGATTTTCATCTGCGAAAAGCATCTAAAGCGGTTACGGCAGCTCCGGAACATTTCCGGTTTTTCTTCCGGAAAATTCCCAAAAGTTTCCATAATGATTCTGGCACCCTCCAAGAATTATCAGGCATGTGCCGAAACCAATTTGACTTAATGGTATCCCCTGAAACAACTTTTTAGTTTTACCAAAACTGTTCCGGTGTTCTCTCTACAGAACTTTTTCGTGGTCCGAAACTTTTTCGGTGATTTTCTCTCAGACTCCCTGTCTAGTATTCAGCAGATAGATGACCCTTAAGTGTGTGACCCTATAGGTTCGGTGAAGCATAGACATGACCCAGAACCACTTCCGATCAATGATCAACATCGGAGCCATGGACACCCATATTGACCCCTATACCCATACGAATGAATATTTGAGTGAACCTCCAGTTGTTGTGTGCTATTCCTGTTGCTTCACGATATGTTACAAATACCCGAGGTGAGACATGTTGGCATCCCCGTGGATCAACAACTTGTCCACTATGCCAGTTACCTTGTTACCGGTATTGTTCTCTTTTCTCGTTCCCGTGTTCCGGCATCCCCATGATCAAATCACAAAGGGTCTGGCCAGACAATGATGGATGCTGTAACACCGAGAGGGCCTAGAGATATCTCTCCGTCGTCGGAGGAGCAAATCCCAATCTTGAGCTATCAAGTTACTTGACATACTTTTCCATGAACCTGTAAGCCGCCGTAATAGCCACCCATTTACGGATGACGTTTAACAAACCCCAAAGTTCATGAAGCAAGCATGAAGAAACTCGATACTCTCATGGTCTAAGGAATTATGCAAATATTAACTTCTCTGTGTTATTAACCATTAACTTATGACGAATGTATCTCATAGCATAACATCAATTCGGGTCGATCCAACAAAAATGTTCTTCTAACATTGTGCCCTCAAATTGTCGGCATAGCCATGCCCATGATCAAGGAAACAGGATCATCATGTAATATTTGAGCCAGTCTTAGAGGCGAGACTAGGAATACAATTTACCGTTTATTATACCACACATGCATATGAGTCTTCCTTCAAGCCTCGTGGTTATTGTAGACTCGAGAACCATAGCAGTTATAGCATGGAACATAAACCTAATTATGAACAGGGAGATAATCAATAACATTTATTATTGCCTCTAGGTCATATCTCCTACACGTGCGGGGAAAATATTAAACATGATTTCTTATTTCTGACATTTGCGGTGAGTTGCAACTTGCGGAAAGATATTGACGCGTGTAGGGGCGACGTTATGGTGGGAGAGGCACCGCTTTCTGAAAGCATTCGACGGCATGTGAAAACTCATGGCAACGTGGCGACGGAGAGGGAGGGGTGAAAACCGTGGTAAATGTGGGAACGCTTGTTGAGGTGGAGAGAAAGTAGTATGGTGAAGTATCCAGCGGTGGCATGTAATGTACAATGGAGTTTGTAGTGGAGCCGGGAGGGGCGAGCATAAGGGACGAAGAGATAAGAAACATGTCGGATGCGATCATACCAGCAATAAAGCACCGTATCCCATAAGAACTCCGAAGTTAAGCGTGCTTGGGCGAGAGTAGAACTCCGAAGTTAAGCGTGCTTGGTAGAGAGTAGTACTAGGATGGGTGACCTCCTGGGAAGTCCTTGTGTTGCATTCCCTTTTTCATTATTATTTTTGCTGCACGCGAGAAACATGACACACGTGCACAGTAAATATTGAATGCACATGCGGGGTAAATATTAAACGCGGTTTCTTATTTCTGACGTTTGCGGTGAGTTGCAGCTTGCGGATCGATATTGAGATGTGTAGGGGAGGCGTTATGGTGGGAGAGGCACCGCTTTCTGAAAGCGTTCGATGGCGTGTGAAAACACATGGCAACGTGGCGACGGAGAGGGAGGGATGAAAACCGTGGTAAACATGTGAACGGTTGTTGAGGTGGAGACAAAACACTATGGTGAAGTATCCAGTGGTGGCAAGGAATGTACGGTAGAGTTTGTAGTGGAGCTAGGAGGGGCGAGCATAAGGGACGAAGGGATAAGAAACATGTTGGATGCGATCATACCACCACTAAAGCACCGCATCCCATCAGAACTCCGTAGTTAAGCATGCTTGGGCGAGAGTAGTGCTTGGATGGGTGACCTCCTGGGAAGTCCTCGTGTTGCATTCCCTTTTTCATTATTATTTATTTTGCACGCGAGAAACATAACACACGTGCGCGGTAAATATTAATCGCACGTGCGGGGTAAATATTAAACGCGGTTTCTTATTTCTGACGTTTGCGGTGAGTTGCAGCTTGCGGATCGATATTGACACGTGTAGGGGCGGCGTTATGGTGGGAGAGGTACCGCTTTCTGAAAGCGTTCGACGGCATGTGAAAACTCATGGCAATGTGGCGACGGAGATGGAAGGGTGAAAACCGTCGTAAACATGGGAACGGTTGTGGAGGTGTAGAGAAAATAGTATGGTGAAGTATCCATCGGTGGCAAGGAATGTACGGTAGAGTTTGTAGTGGAGCTGGGAGGGGCGAGCATAAGGGACGAAGGGATAAGAAACATATTGGATGCGATCATACCAGCACTAAAGCACCGAATTCCTTCAGAAATCCATAGTTAAGCTTGCTTGGGTGAGAGTAGTACTAGGATGGGTGACCTCCTGGGCAGTCCTCTTGTTGCATTCCCTTTTTCATTATTATTTATTCTGCACGCGAGAAACATAACACACGTGCGCGGTAAATATTAATCGCACGTGCGGGGTAAATATTAAACGCAGTTTCTTATTTCTGACATTTGCGGTGAGTTGCAGCTTGCGGATCGATATTGACACGTGTAGGGGCGGCGTTATGGTGGGAGAGGCACCGCTTTCTAAAAGCGTTCGACGGCGTGTGAAAACACATGGCAACGTGGCGACGGAGAGGGAGGGATGAAAACCGTGGTAAACATGGGAACGGTTGTTGAGGTGTAGAGAAAGTAGTATGGTGAAGTATCCAGCGGTGGCAAGGAATGTACGGTAGAGTTTGTAGAGGAGCTGGGAGGGGCGAGCATAAGGGACGAAGGGATAAGAAACATGTTGGATGCGATCATACCAGCACTAAAGCACCGCATCCCATCAGAACTCCGTAGTTAAGCATGCCTAGGCGAGAGTAGTGCTAGGATGGGTGACCTCCTGGGAAGTCCTCGTGTTGCATTCCCTTTTTCATTATTATTTGTTCTGCAAACGAGAAACATAACACACGTGCGCGGTAATAATTAATCGCACGTGCGGGGTAATATTAAACGCGGTTTCTTATTTCTGACGTTTGCGGTGAGTTGGAGCTTGCGGATTGATATTGACACGTGTAGGGGCGGCGTTATGGTGGGAGGGTACCGCTTTCTAAAAGCGTTCGACGGCGTGTGAAAACTCATGGCAACGTGGCGACGGAGAGGGAGGTGTGAAAACGGTGGTAAACGTGGGAACGATTGTTGAGGTGGAGAGAAAATAGTATGGTCAAGTATCCACCGGTGGCAAGGAATGTACGGTAGAGTTTGTAGTGGAGCTGGGAGAGGCGAGCATAAGGGACGAAGGGATAAGAAACATGTCGGATGGGATCATACCAGCAATAAAGCACCGGATTCCATCAGAACTCCATAGTTAAGCATGCTTGGGCGAGATTAGTACTAGGATGGGTGACCTCCTGGGAAATCCTCGTGTTGCATTCCCTTTTTCATTATTATTTATTCTACACGCGAGAAACATAACACACGTGCGACGTAAATATTGAACGCACGTGCAGGGTAAATATTAAACGAGGTTTCTCATTTCTGACGTTTGCGGTGAGTTGCAGCTTGCGGATCGATATTAACACGTGCAGGGGCGGCATTATGGTGGGAGAGGCACCGCTTTCTGAAAGAGTTTGGCGGTGTGTGAAAACTCATGGCAACGTGGCGACGGAGAGGGAGGGGTGAAAACCGTGGTAAACATGGGAACGGTTGTTGAGGTGGAGAGAAAGTAGTATGGTGAAGTATCCAGCGGTAGCAAGGAATGTACGCTAGAGTTTGTAGTGGAGCTGGGAGGGGCGAGCGTAAGGGACGAAGGGATAAGAAACATGTCGGATGCGATCATACCAGCACTAAAGAACCGAATCCCATCAGACTCCGAAGTTAAGCGTGCTTGGGCGAGAGTAGTACTAGGATCGCTGACCTCCTGGGAAGTCCTCCTGTTGCATTCCCTTTTTCATTATTATTTTTGCTGCACGCGAGAAACATGACGCACGTGCGGGGTAAATATTAAATGCGGTTTCTTATTTCTAACGTTTGCGGTGAGTTGCAGCTTGCGGATCGATATTGGCGCGTGTAGGGGAGGCGTTATGGTGAGAGAGGCACCGCTTTCTGAAAGTGTTCGACGGCGTGTGAAAACTCATGGCAACGTGGCTATGGAGATTGAGGGGTGAAAACCGTGGTAAACATGGGAACAGTTGTTGAAGTGGAGAGAAAGTAGTATGGTTAAGTATCCAGCAGTGGCAAGGAATGTACGGTACAATTTGTAGTGGAGTTGGGAGGGGTGAGCATAAGGGACGAAGGGATAAGAAACATGTCGTTTGCGATCAGACCAGCACTAAAGCATCGGATCCCATCAGAACTCCAAAGTTAAGCGTGCTTAGGCGAGAGTAGTACTAGAATGGGTGACTGTAGCGACCCGAGCTGAAAGGTCAAGTCTCCGGTGTTTCCGTACCATCCCAAGATCATGCTGGTACACACACGGTACCTCCATGTATATATCAAAGGGAAATCACACAACATTATATTAATCGAAATCTCATATCGTGTCCTTTATTACAATAAAAATTACAATAAAGTGGCTAAAAGCCAACTCATGAGAATATCTAAATCTTGCGGAAGCGTCGACGGTAGATGAGTCCATCTGACTCCAAGGGCATCTCACTGAGCATAGAACGTGTCCTCGCTCCTGGTCGAAAAAGTACTCTGCAACATGATACGTTGCAGCCGTGTAGGTCAGCATATGGAATATGCCGGCAAAGTCACAGTAGAGGTGTGAAAATAATCAGCTAGTCTTTATGCATATATGGCAGGTGGGGTGGTAAGTTTTGCGTAAAGCCAATTTTTCCTACATCAAGAAAAGGGGCTAAGCAAAATATTACTAAGTTGGTTGATTAATGAGATGGTTCCACCAACCAGTTCTCATACCCAAATTTGTTAATACCCACATCATCATATTAATTGTGTTGAGAGTTCCGGAAGTTCCAATTCCTTTGGCTCAAGTCGTCCATGACCGTGGACACGGCTAATCGATTAGGTTTGAAAATACTCTGCAGAGTTTTGCACACGTTCCCCACAAGATTTGGTCGCCTCCGTTTGATTTCTCGCACTTCAGGGTGTTTGAGAAACGGATGACCAAAACATGGTCTTCCAAAGGGTTTCCCTGCGACTCTGACGGTGCCCATCCTTTCCTACTGTTCTTCTACCTCTCGTAGCACCGCCTGTCCAGGGTCACCACGATATCCGACCAAGCCAGAGCCCATAATGACTTGTGGCTGTGCAGGTAAGCCTTGGGTCTTGAAGCACCCATCCATCTCTTTGTGCCTGGGTGGACCTTTCCGCGTGAATACTGGCCATCTCCAGCATCACCTAGGCTAACCACTGGTTTCTCCAGGGTGCCGTTCAACCATCATCCACACAGAGGTATGTTGAAAACTTGGAGTCTTGAAATCTTGATCATTATGTAGGTCTTGAAATTATTAACTCTCTCAACTCCCATGAATCACACAACCAACCCCGTCTACTATTAGCATAGCAAAAGTAAAACAACGTTTCTCGGGGCCAATGTTGTCAAAGAGGGTTGAGAGGGGTATCTACCACATGATACTACTATAATGTAACCAAGTTTCCAACTAACCTATCTTGCATGCAGCTGGGGAGATGGTAGAACTAATGCATATAAAACATGGGTAAAACATGATCAAAGTGACTTGCCTGATTGATGATCTTCGTACGTGAGTGACTCTAAGTAACAAGCTTCGCACTCCGGATAATCTAACGAAACAAACAATGCACTCAAATAAGCATACAACCAAAATAAGTACTCATAACATTCAGCAAAGAAGTACTAAACAAACAAGGCAAACAATGCACAAAAGTCTCTAGCAAGTAAAACACACAAAGTTTTGTTTTCCAAAGGGGATGATGAAAACACTTCTACATAATAAAACTATTTTGAAATAACAAGACAATTGTTGACAGCAAGGCAACAATAGAATATTTTACTATTAAAGTAAACAAAGTCAATTTAAGTTTGTTGGGAAAACTCTAGTAAAGTTTATAAAAGTTTTGATAAACACTATATGAATCAACTATAGTTGTACTAACAAAAGAATGAAAACTAAACTTATAATTTGTTAACAAAACATGTTCTTGACAGAAAATAATTTACTATTAAATCTGTCTTAGAAAACAGAATTAAAATATACAAACCTTTGTTTGAAAGCAAAACTATTACTAGTTAGTTGTTTTAGTCAAATTAAGCCTAATTGAAAAGAAATTGTGATTCCTATGTTAAATAAAATTAAACTAAGCAAATTTATAATTTTTTTTATCAGTGAGTGAAAACACTAAATGTTTACTAACAGAACCTAATAAACAAATAAAACCAATTCTAAATCAAACTAATTAAAATTAAGTATATAAAACTATATTGTAATACTAGGCAGATTCTGTTTTTGGTTAAAACATTAATCAAATATATCCTAAATATCTTCAAACTAAGCATGAAGGTAGTCCTAACTAATACCAAACAGTAGCAAAAAGATTCATATCAAAATCTATTTTCAAACTCTAGTTATTCAGATTTGAAGATTTTAAGCAAATTTGATTCAATTCAAATTTTAGTTCAAATTTGAAATTTAAAAGTACAGGGTGAAACTACATGAAAATTTTGAGCTATTGCAAAAAGAATCAACTAAAAACACTAAATAGATTAAAAGATATAAGCATAACAAAATTTGAAAACATTCTGTTAATTAAAACAGAGAATGAAAAAAAAATCTGATTTGCGTCGGTCAGGGGGGCTACGTGGCACGATCCGATTGGCTAAGGGGGTGTGCGTCCGAGAGCTACGGGCGGGCGACCGATCGGAAGAAGAAAAACGATTTGGACTTAAGTCCGTTCTAATCTCGGGCGTTGGATTCGGATCGGAGGGAGGGGGTGCTCACAGGGTAAAGAGGTCGCCGGCGTCGGGGTACTCCGGCGAGTCCGGTAGCGGTGGATGCGACGGCGAGGTGCTCCGGTGGTCGGGGGAGATGGGGGAGTGGTCCGGGCGACGGCGACGGTTCTCCGGAGTCGATGGTCCGGGCGACGGCGAGGCGAACGGTGGTCGGAGTTGGTGGCTACGGTCGACGGCGAGCTTCGGTGTGGGAGTAGCTCCGGCGAGCAATTGACAGCTTTCCGGCGAGGGGGAAAAGGGGGGCTCGGGGTGAATGGATGCGGGGAAGTGGCCGGTACTTATAGGGCGCTCGAGGGGTGCAGGAGTTAAGAGGGGAGAGAGATCCGGCGAGGGGAGAAACTGCCGGCGTCAGGTCCGGCGCGCGCGGGAAGGAAGGCGACGACCGCGCGAGAGAAAACGGTCGGACGGGTGGGGTCCAGCGTCAGTGAGAGGGAGATGTATCCATTGCGCGCGGTTGGCCAGCTCGTAGTAAAAGCGCGAAATAACTGTCGTGGGCCGGCCCGTTTAAATGCAAACTGTTACTGTTTTTTCTAAAAAAAATTCCAGAGACATTCAAATACATTTAAAGCATTCAAATCGTCTCTAAATATAGGGGTATTATATATCAAAATTAACATAATAATAAATGCTATTTAATGAACATTTCTATTCTGTCATTTGAATACTTTGAAAAAAATAATATTTTCAGAAATTGCGTAATTGTTTTTAAACCCTTTTTGCAAATATTTTCAAAATAACCCCCTGGTTATTTTTGTTCAAATAAACCACCAATTAGTCCCTGGTGTGGAGTGTCATGTTACTCCTCTCTTATTTTGAACATTTAACCAAAATTTCAAATAGGGGAAGGCAACATAGGGAAAAGTAGAAAGGGCTTTCAGAAAATCAGAAAAGGCATTTCAACTAACACATAAAATCAAGCAATGATGATGATAGATGCATAGCTATTTCATAACATTCCAAAATGAAATTTTGGGATGTTACAAACCTACCCACCTTAAGATGAATCTCGCCCTCGAGATTCGGGTTGGCTAGAAAATAGGTGCGGATGGTCTCTACGAAGATCTTCTTCGCGTTCCAAGGTGGCTTCTTCCTCGGTATGGTGACTCCACAAAACTTTACAGAACTTGATAATCTTGCTGCGGGTAACTTGGTTGGATGTCTCGAGGATCTTGACAGGCTTCTCCTCATAAGTCAGATCACTTTCAAGCTGTATGGCCTCTAGGGGAACGGTGTCTCGAAAAGGGATGTCGGCCATCTCAGCATGACATTTCTTCAGCTGGGACACATGGAACACATTGTGAACTTCGGATAATCCTTCCGGCAATTCCAGTTTGTATGCAACTTCGCCTCTACGTTCAAGAATGTTGTAGGGGCCTATGAATCTGGGTGCTAGTTTTCCTTTAACACCAAATCTCTTGATTCCACGAAGAGGGGACACACGAAGATATGCTCTGTCTCCTACTTCATACGTCACTTCCTTGCGCTTGTTGTCAGCATAGCTCTTCTGTCGGGATTGAGCTATTTTGAGTCTGTCACGAATCAACTTGACTTTCTCTTCCGAATCTCGGATAAGATCGGGACCAAAAGTTGTCGGTCTCCAACACCATCCCACGTCAGTGGTGTTCTGCATCTCCTTCCGTATAAAGCTTCGAAAGGAGCCATCTTTAGACTGGTCTGATAACTGTTGTTGTATGAGAATTCTGCGTAAGGCAAGTTATCGTCCCAACTAGATCCATAATCTAGCGCACAAGCTCTCAACATATCTTCCAGAATCTGGTTGACTCTCTCAGTTTGGCCATCAGTCTGCGGATGAAAAGCTGTACTAAACTCCAGCCTCGTACCCAAAGTTTCATGTAACTGATGCCAAAACTTTGACGTAAATTGTGTTCCTCTATCTGACACGATACTCCTCGGAACTCCATGCAGACATACGATCCTGGTCATATATATCTTGGCTAGCTTAGCACTGGTATAGGTGGTCTTTACCGGGATGAAATGAGCTACCTTGGTCAAGCGATCTACCACTACCCAGATGGAATCATAACCTGAACGGGTCCTGGGCAATCCTGTGATGAAGTCCATACCAAGCTTTTCCCATTTCCACTCGGGTATCGGCAAAGGTTGGAGTAACCCTGCTGGTTTCTGATGTTCTGCCTTTACTCTCTGACAAACATCACATATTGCAACATGTTCCGCAATATCTTTCTTCATACCTGTCCACCAATAACTTTCCTTTAAATCGAGATACATCTTGGTATTGCCTGGGTGTATCGAGTAAGGTGAATCGTGGGCTTCTTGAAGTATCAACTTCCTGAGCTCTGGTTCATTGGGCACATAAATTCGGTTCTCAAACCACAAAGTTCCGTGTTCATCCTCACGAAAACCTTTAGCTTTACCATCTTCCATTCTCTATTTAATCTCAGCTATCTCCTTGTCCGATTTCTGGGCTTCACGAATTCTTTCGGTCAAGGTGGACTGAAATTCCAGTGTAGCAACATATCCTGTTGGAACTATCTCTAGCTTGAGCTCTCTGAGATCATCGACTAACTCTTGAGGTAATCCTCCAGCTGTGAGTGTGTTCACATAAGTTTTCCGACTCAAGGCATCGGCTACAACATTAGCCTTACCTGGATGGTAGTGTAATCTCATGTCATAGTCCTTGTTTAGCTCTAACCATCTCCTCTGTCTGAGGTTCAACTCTTTCTGCGTGAAGATATACTTCAGGCTCTTATGGTCGGTGTAAACATCACAACTATTTCCGATAAGAAAATGTCTCCAAGTCTTGAGTGCGTGCACTAAGGCTGCTAGTTCCAAATCATGCGTGGCGTTATGGTGGGAGAGGCACCAAATTCAAAAAGCGTTCGAAGGCGTGTGAAAACTCGTGGCAACGTGGCGACGGAGTGGGAGTTGTGAAGGATCCAACGGTGGCAAGGAATGTACGGTAGAGTTTGTATTGGAGCTGGGAGGGGCGAGCATATGGGAAGAATGGATAAGAAACATGTCGGATGCGATCATACAAGCACGAAAGCACCGGATCCCATCAGAACTCCGAAGTTAAGTGTGCTTGGGCGAGAGGAGAACGCCGAACTTAAGCGTGCTTGGGCGAGAGTCTTACTAGGATGGGTGACCTCCTGGGATGTCATCGTGTTGCATTCCCTTTTTCATTATTATTTGTGCTGCACGAGAGTAACATGATGCACGTGCGTGGTAAATATTGAACGCACGTGCGGGGTAAATATTAAACACCGTTTCTTATTTCTGACGTTTGCGGTGAGTTGCAGCTTGCGGATCGATATTGATAAGTGTAGGGAGAGGCACCGCTTTATGAAAGTGTTCGACGGCTTGTGAAAACTCATGGCAACGTGGCGACGGAGAGGGAGGGTTGAAAACTGTGGTAAACGTGGGAACGGTTGTTGAGGTGGAGAGAAAGTAGTATGGTGAAGTATCCACCGGTGGCAAGGAATGTACGGTAGAGTTTGTAGTGGAGCTGGGAGGGACGAGCATAAGGGACAAAGGGAGAACAAATATGTCGGATGCGATCATACCAGCACTAAAGCACCGGATCCCATAAGAAATCCGAAGTTAAGCGTGCTTGGGTGAGAGTAGTAGTAGGATGGGTGACCACCTAGGAAGTCCTCGTGTTGCATTCCCTTTTTCATTCTAATTTTTGCTGCACGCAAGAAACATGACGCATGTGCGTAGAAAATATTTAACGCACGTGCAGCGTAAATATTAAACATGGTTTCTTATTTCTGACGTTTGCGGTTAGTTGGAACTTGCGGATCGATATTGACGCGTGTAGGGGTGATGTGATGGTGGGAGAGGCACCGAATTCTAAAAGCGTTCGACGGCGTGTGAAAACTCGTGACTACGTGGCGACGGAGTGGGATGGGTGAAAACCGTGGTAAACGTGGGAACGATTCTTGATGTTGAGAAAAAGTAGGATGGTGAAGTATCCAGCGGTGGCAAGGAATGTACGGTACA
The DNA here is from genome assembly GCA_022496015.1 of Hordeum marinum. Taxonomy (NCBI): domain Eukaryota; kingdom Viridiplantae; phylum Streptophyta; class Magnoliopsida; order Poales; family Poaceae; genus Hordeum; species Hordeum marinum. Next base: position 398,348 of record JAAAWK010001153.1, on the reverse strand, counting down.
GTTTGTAGTGGAGCTGGGAGGGGCGAGCATAAGGGAAGAATGGATAAGAAACATGTCGGATGCGATCATACAAGCACGAAAGCACCGGATCCCATCAGAACTCCGAAGTTAAGTGTGCTTGGGCGAGAGGAGAACGCCGAACTTAAGCGTGCTTGGGCGAGAGTCGTACTAGGATGGGTGACCTCCTGGGATGTCATCGTGTTGCATTCCCTTTTTCATTATTATTTGTGCTGCACGAGAGTAACATGATGCACGTGCGTGGTAAATATTGAACGCACGTGCGGGGTAAATATTAAACACCGTTTCTTATTTCTGACGTTTGCGGTGAGTTGCAGCTTGCGGATCGATATTGATAAGCGTAGGGAGAGGCATCGCATTATGAAAGCGTTCGACGGCTTGTGAAAACTCATGGCAACATGGCGACGAAGAGGGAGGGATGAAAACTGTGGTAAACGTGGAACGGTTGTTTAGGTGGAGAGAAAGTAGTATGGTGAAGTATCCAACGGTGGCATGGAATGTACGGTAGAGTTTGTAGTGGAGCTGGGAGGGGCGAGCATAAGGGAAGAAGGGATAAGAAACATGTCGGATGCGATCATACAAGCACGAAAGCACCGGATCCCATCAGAACTCCGAAGTTAAGTGTGCTTGGGAGAGAGGAGAACGCCGAACTTAAGCGTGCTTGGGCGAGAGTCGTACTAGGATGGGTGACCTCCTGGGAAGTCATCGTGTTGCATTCCCTTTTTCATTATTATTTGTGCTGCACGAGAGAAACATGATGCACGTGCGTGGTAAATATTGAACGCACGTGCGGGGTAAATATTAAACACCGTTTCTTATTTCTGACGTTTGCGGTGAGTTGCAGCTTGCGGATCGATATTGATAAGTGTAGGGAGAGGCACCGCTTTATGAAAGCGTTCGACGGCTTGTGAAAACTCATGGCAACGTGGCGACGGAGAGGGAGGGTTGAAACTGTGGTAAACGTGGGAACGGTTGTTGAGGTGGAGAGAAAGTAGTATGGTGAAGTATCCACCGGTGGCAAGGAATGTACGGTAGAGTTTGTAGTGGAGCTGGGAGGGATGAGCATAAGGGCCGAAGGGAGAAGAAATATGTCGGATGCAATCATACCAGCACTAAAGCACCGGATCCCATAAGAAATCCGAAGTTAAGCGTGCTTGGGTGAGAGTAGTAGTAGGATGGGTGACCACCTAGGAAGTCCTCGTGTTGCATTCCCTTTTTCATTCTAATTTTTGCTGCACGCGAGAAACATGACGCATGTGCGTAGAAAATATTTAACGCACGTCCAGCGTAAATATTAAACACGGTTTCTTATTTCTGACGTTTGCGGTTAGGTTGAACTTGCGGATCGATGTTGACGCGTGTAGGGGTGATGTGATGGTGGGAGAGGCACCGCATTCTAAAAGCGTTCGACGGCGTGTGAAAACTCGTGACTACGTGGCGACGGAGTGGGATGGGTGAAAACCGTGGTAAACGTGGGAACGATTCTTGATGTTGAGAAAAAGTAGGATGGTGAAGTATCCAGCGGTGGCAAGGAATGTACGGTAGAGTTTGTATTGGAGCTGGGAGGGGCGAGCATAAGGGAAGAATGGATAAGAAACATGTCGGATGCGATCATACAAGCACGAAAGCACCGGATCCCATCAGAACTCCGAAGTTAAGTGTGCTTGGGCGAGAGGAGAACGCCGAACTTAAGCGTGCTTGGGCGAGAGTCGTACTAGGATGGGTGACCTCCTGGGATGTCATCGTGTTGCATTCCCTTTTTCATTATTATTTGTGCTGCACGAGAGTAACATGATGCACGTGCGTGGTAAATATTGAACGCACGTGCGGGGTAAATATTAAACACCGTTTCTTATTTCTGATGTTTGCGGTGAGTTGCAGCTTGCGGATCGATATTGATAAGTGTAGGGAGAGGCACCGCTTTATGAAAGTGTTCGACGGCTTGTGAAAACTCATGGCAACGTGGCGACGGAGAGGGAGGGTTGAAAACTGTGGTAAACGTGGGAACGGTTGTTGAGGTGGAGAGAAAGTAGTATGGTGAAGTATCCACCGATGGCAAGCAATGTACGGTAGAGTTTGTAGTGGAGCTGGGACGGACGAGCATAAGGGACAAAGGGAGAAGAAATATGTCGGATGCGATCATACCAGCACTAAAGCACCGGATCCCATAAGAAATCCGAAGTTAAGCGTGCTTGGGTGAGAGTAGTAGTAGGATGGGTGACCATATAGGAAGTCCTCGTGTTGCATTCCCTTTTTCATTCTAATTTTTGCTGCACGCAAGAAACATGACGCATGTGCGTAGGAAATATTTAACGCACGTGCAGCGTAAATATTAAACACGGTTTCTTATTTCTGACGTTTGCGGTTAGTTGGAACTTGCGGATCGATATTGACGCGTGTAGGGGTGATGTGATGGTGGGAGAGGCACCGCATTCTAAAAGCGTTCGACGGCGTGTGAAAACTCGTGACAACGTGGCGACGGAGTGGGATGGGTGAAAACCGTGGTAAACATGGGAACGATTGTTGAGGTTGAGAAAAAGTAGTATGGTGAAGTATCCAGCGGTGGCAAGGAATGTACGGTACAGTTTGTAGTGGAGCTGGGAGGGGTGAGCGTAAGGGACGAAGGGATAAGAAACATGTCGGATGCGATCATACCAGCACGAAAGGACCGGATCCCATCAGAACTCCGAATTTAAGCGTGCTTGGGCGAGAGTAGAACTCCGAAGTTAAGCGTGCTTGGGCGAGAGTCGTACTAGGATGGGTGACCTCCTGGGAAGTCATCGTGTTACATTCCCTTTTTCATTATTATTTGTGCTGCACGCGAGAAACATGACGCACGTGCGTGGTAAATATTGAGCGCACGTGAGGGGTAAAATATTAAACATGGTTTCTTATTTCTGACGTTTGCGGTGAGTTGCAGCTTGCGGATCGATATTATGAAAGCGTTCGACGGCTTGTGAAAACTCATGGCAACATGGCGACGAAGAGGGTGGGATGAAAACTGTGGTAAACGTGGAACGGTTGTTGAGGTGGAGAGAAAGTAGTATGGTGAAGTATCCACCGGTGGCAAGGAATGTACGGTAGAGTTTGTAGTGGAGCTGGGAGGGGCGAGCATAAGGGACGAAGGGAGAAAAAACTTGTCGGATGCGATCATACCAGCACTAAAGCAACGGATCCCATCAGAAATCCGAAGTTAAGCATGCTTGGTTGAGAGTAGTACTAGGATGGGTGACCACCTGGGAAGTCCTCGTGTTGCATTCCCTATTTCATTATAATTTTTAGTTGCACGCGAGAAACATGACGCACGTGCGCGGTAAGTATTGAACGCACGTGCGGGGTAAATATTAGACGCGGTTTCTTATTTCCGACATTTGCGGTGAGTTGCAGCTTGCGGATCGATATTGACACGTGTAGGGGCGGCGTTATGGTGGGAGAGGCACCGCTTTCTGAAAGCGTTCGACGGCGTGTGAAAACTCATGGCAACGTGGCGACGGAGAGGGCGGTATGAAAACCGTGGTAAACATGGGAACGGTAGTTGAGGTGGAGAGAAAGTAGTATGGTGAAGTATCAAGCGTTAGCAAGGAATGTACGGTAGAGTTTGTACTGGAGCTGTGAGGGGCGAGCATAAGGGACGAACGAATAAGAAACATGTTTGATGCGATCATACCAGCACTAAAGCACCGTATCCCATCAGAACTCCGAAGTTAAGCGTGCTTCGGCGAGAGTAGAACTCCGAAGTTAAGCGTGCTTGGGCGAAAGTAGTACTAGGATGGGTGACCTCCTGGGAAGTCCTCGTTTTGGATTCCCTTTTTCATTCTAATTTTTCCTGCACGCGAGAAACATGACGCATGTGCGTAGAAAATATTTAACGCACGTGCAGCGTAAATATTAAACACGGTTTCTTATTTCTGACGTTTGCGGTTAGGTTGAACTTGCGGATCGATATTGACGCGTGTAGGGGTGATGTGATGGTGGGAGAGGCACCGCATTCTAAAAGCGTTCGACGGCGTGTGAAAACTCGTGACAACGTGGCGACGGAGTGGGATGGGTGAAAACCGTGGTAAACGTGGGAACGATTCTTGATGTTGAGAAAAAGTATTATGGTGAAGTATCCAACGGTGGCAAGGAATGTACGGTAGAGTTTGTAGTGGAGCTGGGAGGGGCGAGCATAAGGGAAGAAGGGATAAGAAACATGTCGGATGCGATCATACAAGCACGAAAGCACCGGATCCCATCAGAACTCCGAAGTTAAGTGTGCTTGGGCGAGAGGAGAACGCCGAACTTAAGCGTGCTTGGGCGAGAGTCGTACTAAGATGGGTGACCTCCTGGGAAGTCATCGTGTTGCATTCCCTTTTTCATTATTATTTGTGCTGCACGAGAGAAACATGATGCACGTGCGTGGTAAATAACGAACGCACGTGCGGGGTAAATATTAAACACCGTTTCTTATTCCTGACGTTTGCGGTGAGTTGCAGCTTGCGGATCGATATTGATAAGTGTAGGGAGAGGCACCGCTTTATAAAAGTGTTCGACGGCTCGTGAAAACTCATGGCAACGTGGCGACAGAGAGGGAGGGTTGAAAACTGTGGTAAAAGTGGGAACGGTTGTTGAGGTGGAGAGAAAGTAGTATGGTGAAGTATCCACCGGTGGCAAGGAATGTACGGTAGAGTTTGTAGTGGAGCTAGGAGGGACGAGCATAAGGGACAAAGGGAGAAGAAATATGTCGGATGCGATCATACCAGCACTAAAGCACCGGATCCCATAAGAAATCCGAAGTTAAGCGTGCTTGGGTGAGAGTGGTAGTAGGATGGGTGACCACCTAGGAAGTCCTCGTGTTGCATTCCCTTTTTCATTCTAATTTTTGCTGCACGCAAGAAACATGACGCATGTGCGTAGAAAATATTTAACGCACGTGCAGCGTCAATATTAAACACGGTTTCTTATTTCTGACGTTTGCGGTTAGTTGGAACTTGCGGATCGATATTGACGCGTGTAGGGGTGATGTGATGGTGGGAGAGGCACCGCATTCTAAAAGCGTTCGACAGCGTGTGAAAACTCGTGACAACGTGGCGACGGAGTGGGATGGGTGAAAACCGTGGTAAACATGGGAACAATTGTTGAGGTTGAGAAAAAGTAGTATGGTGAAGTATCCAGCGGTGGCAAGGAATGTACGGTACAGTTTGTAGTGGAGCTGGGAGGGGCGAGCATATGGGACGAAGGGATAAGAAACATGTCGGATGCGATCATACCAGCACGAAAGCATCGGATCCCATCAGAACTCCGAATTTAAGCGTGCTTGGGCGAGAGTAGAACTCCGAAGTTAAGCGTGCTTGGGCAAGAGTCATACTAGGATGGGTGACCTCCTGGGAAGTCATCGTGTTGCATTCCCTTTTTCATTATTATTTGTGCTGCACGCGAGAAACATGACGCCCGTGCGCGGTAAATATTGAACGCACGTGAGGGGTAAAATATTAAACACGGTTTCTTATTTCTGACGTTTGCGGTGAGTTGCAGCTTGCGGATCGATATTGATAAGCGTAGGGAGAGGCATCACTTTATTAAAGCATTCGACGGCTTGTGAAAACTCATGGCAACATGGCGACGAAGAGGGAAGGATGAAAACTGTGGTAAACGTGGAACGGTTGTTGAGGTGGAGAGAAAGTAGTATGGTGAAGTATCCACCGGTGGCAAGGAATGTACGGTAGAGTTTGTAGTGGAGCTGGGAGGGGCGAGCATAAGGGACGAAGGGAGAGAAAACTTGTCGGATGCGATCATACCAGCACTAAAGCAACAGATCCCATCAGAAATCCGAAGTTAAGCATGCTTGGGTGAGAGTAGTACTAGGATGGGTGACCACCTGGGAAGTCCTCGTGTTGCATTCCCTATTTCATTATAATTTTTAGTTGCACGCGAGAAACATGACGCACGTGCGCGGTAAGTATTGAACGCACGTGCGGGGTAAATATTAGACGCGGTTTCTTATTTCCGACATTTCCGGTGAGTTGCAGCTTGCGGATCGATATTGACAAGTGTAGGGGCGGCGTTATGGTGGGAGAGGCACCGCTTTCTGAAAGCGTTCGACGGCGTGTGAAAACTCATGGCAACGTGGCGACGGAGAGGGCGGTATGAAAACCATGGTAAACATGGGAACGGTTGTTGAGGTGGAGAGAAAGTAGTATGGTGAAGTATCAAGCGGTGGCAAGGAATGTACGGTAGAGTTTCTACTGGAGCTGTGAGGGGCGAGCATAAGGGATGAACGAATAAGAAACATGTTTGATGCGATCATACTAGCACTAAAGCACCGTATCCCATCAGAACTCCGAAGTTAAGCGTGCTTGGGCGAGAGTAGAACTCCGAAGTTAAGCGCGCTTGGGCGAGAGTAGTACTAGGATGGGTGACCTCCTGGGAAGTCCTCGTTTTGCATTCCCTTTTTCATTATTATTCTTGCTGCAGGCAAGAAACCTGACGCACGTGCGCGGTAAATATAGAACGCACGTGCGGGGTAAATATTAAACGCGGTTTCTTATTTCTGACGTTTGCGGTGAGTTGCAGCTTGCGGATCGATGTTGACACGTGTAGGGGCAACGTTATGGTGGGAGAGACACCGTTTGATGAAAACGTTCAACGACGTGTGAAAACTCGTGGCAACGTGGCAACGGAGAGGGAGGGGTGAAAACCGGGGTAAATGTGGGAAACGTTGTTGAGGTGGAGAGAAAGTAGTATGGCGAAGTATCTAGCGATGGCAACGAATGTACGGTAGAGTTTGTAGTGGAGCTGGGAGGGGCAAGCATAAGGGACGAATGGAGAAGATACATGTTGGATGCGATCATACCACCACTAAAGCACCGTATCCCATTAGAACTCCGAAGTTAAGCGTGCTTGGGCAAGAGTACTAGGATGGGTGACCTCCGGGGAAGTCCTCGTGTTGCATTCCCTTTTTCATTATTATTTTTGCTGCACGCGAGAAACATGACGCACGTGCGCGGTAAATATTGAACGCACGTGCGGGGTAAATATTAACCGCGGTTTCTTATTTCTGACGTTTGTGGTGAGTTGCATCTTGCGGATCGATATTGACGCATGTAGTTGCGGCGTTATGGTTGGAGAGGCACCTCTTTCTGAAAGCGTTCGACTACGTGTGAAAACTCATGGCAACGTGGCAACGGAGAGGGAGGCGTGAAAACCGGGGTAAACATGGGAACGATTGTTGAGGTGGAGAGAAAGTAGTATTGTGAAGTATCCAACAGTGGCAAGGAATGTATGGCAGAGTTTGTAGTGGAGCTGGGAGGGCCGAGCATAAGGGACGAAGGGATAAGAAACATGTCGGATGCGATCTTACCAGCACTAAAGCACCGGATCCCGGCAGAACTACGAAGTTAAGCGAGCTTGGGCGAGAGTAGTATGGCGAGAGTAGTACTAGGATGGGTGACCTCCTGGGAAGTCCTCGTCTTGCATTCCTTTTTTCATTATTAGTTTTGCTACACGGGAGAAACATGACACACTTGCACGGTAAATATTGAACGCACGTGCGGGGTAAATATTAAACGCGATTTCTTATTTCTGACGTTTGTGGTGAGTTGCAACTTGCGGATCGATATTGTCGCGTGTAAGGGCGGCGTTATGCTGGGAGAGGCACTGCTTTCTGAAAGCGTCCGACGGCGTGTGAAAACTCGTGGCAACGTGGCAACGGAGAGGGAGGAGTGAAAACCGGGGTAAACGTGGGAACGTTTGTTGAGGTGGAGAGATATAGGATGGTGAAGTATCCAGCGGTGTTAAGGAATGTATGGTAGAGTTTATAGTGGAGCTGGGAGGGTCGGGCATACGGGACGAAGGGATAAGAAACATGTTGGATGCGATCATACCAGCACTAAAGCACCGGATCCCATCAGAACTCCGAAGTAAAGCGTGCTTGGGCGTGAGTAGTACTAAGATCGGTGACCTCCTGGCAAGTCCTCTTGTTGCATTCCCTTTTTCATAATTATTTTTGCTGCATGCAAGAAACATGACGCACGTGCGCGGTAAATATTGCTCGCACGTGCAGGGTAAATATTAAACGCGGTTTCTTATTTCTGACGTTTCAGGTGAGTTGCAGCTTGGGGATCAATATTGATGCGTGTAGGGGCGGCGTTATGGTGGGAGAGACACCGTTTTCTGAAAGCGTTCGACGGCGTGTGAAAACTCGTGGCAACGTGGCAACGGAGAGGGAGGGGTGAAATCCAGGGTAAATGTGGGAACGGTTGTTGAGGTGGAGAGAAAGTAGTATGGTGAAGTATCTAGTGATGGCAACGAATGTACGATAGAGTTTGTAGTGCAGCTAGGAGGGTCAAGCATAAGGGACGAATGGATAAGATACATGTTGGATGCGACCATACCAGCACTAAAGCACCATATCCCGTTAGAACTCTGAAGTTAAGCGTGCTTGGGCAAGAGTACTAGGATGGGTGACCTCCAGGGAAGTCCTCGTGTTGCATTCCCTTTTTCATTATTATTTTTGCTGCACACGAGAAACATGACGCACGTGCGCGGTAAATATTGAACGCACGTGCGGGGTAAATATTAAACGCGGTTTCTTATTTCCGACGTTTGCGGTGAGTTCCAACTTGCGGATCGATATTGACACGTGTAGTTGCGGCGTTATGGTTGGAGAAGCACCGCTTTCTAAAAGCCTTCGACGGCGCGTGAAAACTCGTGGCAACGTGGCAACGGAGAGGGAGGCGTGAAAACCGGGGTAAACGTGGGAACGGTTGTTGAGGTGGAGAGAAAGTAGTATTGTGAAGTATCCAATAGTGGCAAGGAATGTATGGCAGAGTTTGTAGTGGAGCTGGGAGGGCCGAGCATAAGGGACGAAGGGATAAGAAACATGTCTGATGCAATCATACCAGCACTAAAGCACCGGATCCCATCAGAACTCCGAAGTTAAGCGTGCTTGGGCGAGAGTCGTACTAGGATGGGTGACCTTCTGGCTAGTCCTCGTGTTGCATTCCCATTTTCATTATTATTTTTGCTGCACGCGAGAAACATGACGCACGTGCGCGATAAATATTGAACGCACGTGCGGGGTAAATATTAAACGCGATTTTTTATTTCTGACGTTTGCGGTGAGTTGCAACTTGCGGATCGATATTGACGCGTGTAGGGGCGGCGTTATGGTGGGAGAGGCACCGCTTTCTGAAAGCGTTCGACAGCGTGTGAAAACTCGTGGCAACGTGGCAACGGAGAGGGAGGGGTGAAAACTGGGGTAAACGTGGGAACGGTTGTTGAGGTGGAGGGAAACTAGTGTGGTGAAGTATCCAGCGATGGCAAGGAATGTACAGTAGAGTTTGTAGTGGAGCTGGGAGGGGCGAGCATAAGTGACGAAGGAATAAGAAACATGTCGAATGCGATCATACCAGCACTAAAGCACCGGATCCCATCAGAACTTCGAAGTTCAGCGTGCTTGTGCGAGAGTAGTACTAGGATGGTTGACCTCCTGAGAAGTCCGCGTGTTGCATTCCCTTTTTCATTTTATTTTTGCTGCACGCGAGAAACATGACGCACGTGCGCGGTAAATATTGAACGCATGTGCGGGCTAAATATTAAACGCGGTTTCTTATTTCTGACGTTTACGATGAGTTGCAGCTTGCGGATCGATATTGACGCGTGTAGGGGCGGTGTTATGGTGGGAGAGGCACCGCTTTCTGAAAGCGTTCGACGGCGTGTGAAAACTCATGGCAACGTGTCGATGGAGAGGGAGGGGTGAAAACTGTGGTAAACGTGGGAACGGTTCTTCAGGTGGAGATAAAGTAGTATGGTGAAGTATACTACGGTGGCAAGGAATGTACGGTAGAGTTTGTGGTGGAGCTGGGAAGGGCGAGCATAAGGGACGAAGGGACAAGAAACATGTCGGATGCGATCATACCAGTACTAAATCACTGGATCCCATTAGAACTCCAAATGTTAAGCGTGCTTAGGTGAGAGTAGTACTAGGATGGGTGACCTCCTGGGAAGTCCTCGTGTTGCATTCCCTTTTTCATTATTAGTATTGCTGCACGCGAGAAACATGACGCACGTGCACGGTAAATATTGAACGCACGTGCGTGGTAAATATTAAACACGGTAAACATGACGCACGTGATCATACTAGCAGTAAAGCACCGGATCCCATCAGAACTCCGAAGTAGTACTAGGATGGGTGACCTCATAGGAAGTCCTTGTGTTGCATTCCCTTCTCCATTATTATTTTTGCCACATGCGAGAAACATGACACACGTGTGGGGTAAATATTAAACGCGTTTTCTTATTTCTGACGTTTGTGGTGAGTTGCAGCTTGCAGATCGATATTGACGCGTGTAGGGGCGGCATTATGGTGGGAGAGGCACCGCTTTCTGAAAGCATTCGACGGCGTGTGAAAACACTTAGCAACGTGGCGATAGAGAGGGAGGGTGAAAACCGTGGTAAACGTGGGAAAGGTTGTTCAGGTGGAGAGAAAGTAGTATGGTGAAGTATGCAGCCGTGGCAAGGAATGTACGCTAGAGTTTGTAGTGGAGCTGGGAGGGGTGAGCATAAGGGACGAAGGGATAACAAACATGTTGGATGCGATCATTCCAGCACTAAAGCACCGGATCCCATCAGAAATCCGAAGTTAAGCGTGCTTGGACGAGAGTAGTACTAGGATGGGTGACCTCTTGGGAAGTCCTCGTGTTGCATTCCCTTTTTCATTATTATTTTTGCTGCACGCGAGAAACATGACACACTTGCGCAGCAAATATTGAACGCAAGTGCGGGGTAAATATTAAACACGGTTTCTTATTTTTGACGTTTGCGGTGAGTTTCAGCTTGCGGATCAATATTGACACGTGTAGTGTCGGCATTATGGTGGGAGAGGCCCCACTTTCTGAAAGCGTTCGACGACGTGTGAAAACTCGTGGCAAAGTGGCGATGGATAGGGAGGGGTGAAAACCATGGTAAACATGGGAACGGTTGTTGAGGTGGAGAGAAAGTAGTATGGTGAAGTATACTGCGGTGGCAAGGAATGTACGGTAGAGTTTGTGGTGGAGCTGGGAAGGGCGAGCATAAGGGACGAAGGGACAAGAAACATGTCGGATGCGATCATACCAGTACTAAATCACTGGATCCCATTAGAACTCCAAATGTTAAGCGTGCTTAGGTGAGAGTAGTACTAGGATGGGTGACCTCCTGGGAAGTCCTCGTGTTGCATTCCCTTTTTCATTATTAGTATTGCTGCACGCGAGAAACATGACGCACGTGCACGGTAAATATTGAACGCACGTGCGTGGTAAATATTAAACGTGGTTTCTTATTTCTGACGTTTGCGGTGAGTCGTAGCATGCAAATTGTTATTGACGTGTGTAGGGACGGCGTTATGGCGTTAGACGCACCGCTTTCTGAAAGCGTTCGACGGCGTGTGAAAACTCATGGCAACTAGGTGACGGACAGGGAGGGGTGAAAACCGTGGTAAACATCGGAACGGTTGTTTAGGTGGAGAGAAAGTAGTATGGTGAAGTATCCAGCGGTGGCAAGGAATGTACGGTAGAGTTTGTAGTGGAGCTGGGAGGGGCGACCATAAGGGACGAAGGGATAAGAAACATGTCGGATGCGATCATACCAGCACTAAAGCACCGGATCCCATCAGAACTCCGAAGTTAAGCGTGCTTCGGCGAGAGTAGTTCTAGGATCGGTGACCTCCTAGGCAGTCCTCGTGTTGCATTTCCTTTTTCATTATTAGTTTTGCTGCACGCGAAAAAACATGACGCACGTGCACGGTAAATATTGAATGCACGTGCGGGGTAAATATTAAACGCGGTTTCTTATTTCTGACGTTTGCGGTGAGTTGCAGCTTGCAAATCGTTATTGACGCGTGTAGGGGCAGCGTTATGGCGGGAAGGGCACCGCTTTATGAAAGCGTTCGACGGCGTGTGAAAACTCATGACAACGTGGTGACGGAGAGGGAGGGGTGAAAACCGTGGTAAACATGGGAACGGTTGTTGAGGTGGAGAGAAAGTAGTATGGTGAAGTATCCAGCCTGGCAAGGAATATACGGTAGAGTTTGTAGTGGAGCTAGGAGGGGCGAGCATAAGGGACGAAGGGATAAGAAACATGTCGGATGCGATTATACCAGCACTAAAGCACCGGATCCCATCAGAACTCCGAAGTTAAGCGTGCTTGGGCGAGAGTAGTACTAGGATCAGTGACCTCCTGGGAAGTCCTCGTGTTGCATTCCCATTTTCATTATTATTTTTGCTGCACGCGATAAAGATGACGCACGTGCGCGGTAAATATTGAACGCATGTGCGGGGTAAATATTAAACGCGGTTTCTTATTTCTGACGTTTGCGGTGAGTTGTAGCTTGCGGATCGATATTGACGCGTGTAGGGGCGGCGTTATGGTGGGAGAGGCACTGCTTTCTGAAAGTGTTCGACGACGTGTGAAAACTCATTACAACGTGGCTACAGAGAGGGAGGGGTGAAAACCGTGGTAAACATGGGAACGGTTGTTGAGGTGGAGAGAAAGTAGTATGGTGAAGTATCCAGCGGTGTCAAGGAATGTACGGTAGAGTTTTCAATGGAGCTGCGAGGTGCGAACATAAGGGACAAAGGGATAAGAAACATGTCGGAGGCGCTCATAGCAGCACTAACGCACCGGATCCCATCAGAACTCCGAAGTAAAGCATGCTGGGGCGAGAGTAGTACTAGGATGCGTGACCTGCTGCTGGGAAGTCCTCGTGTTGCATTGCGTTTTTCATTATTATTTTTGCTGCACGCGAGAAACATGACACACGTGCGCGTAAAGATTGAACACACGTGCAGGGTAATTATTAAATGCGGTTTCTTATTTCTAACGTTTGTGGTGAGTTGCAGCTTGCAGATCGATATTTATGCGTGTAGGGGCGGCATTATGGTGGGAGAGGCACCGCTTTCTGAAAGCATTCGACGGCGTGTGAAAACTCATGGAAACGTGGCGACGGATAGGGAGGGGTGAAAACCATCGTAAACATGGGGACGGTTGTTGAGGTGGAGAGAAAGTAGTATGGTTAAGTATCCAGCGGTGGCAAGGAATGTACGGTAGAGTTTGTAGTGGAGTTGGGAGGGGCGAGCATAAGGGACGAAGGGATAAGAAACATTTCGTATGCGATTAGACAAGCACTAAAGCACCGGATCCCATCAGAACTCATAAGTTAAGCGTGCTTGGGGGAGAGTAGTACTAGGATCGATGACCTCCTGGGAAGTCCTCGTGTTCCATTCCCTTTTTCGTTATTAGTTTTGTTGCATGCGAGAAACATGACGCACGTGCACGGTAAATACTGAACGCACGTGCAGGGTAAATATTAAACGCGGTTGCTTATTTCTTACGTTTGCGGTGAGTGGCAGCTTGCAAATCGATATTGACGCGTTTAGGGGCGGCGTTATGGTGCGAGAGGCACCTCTTTGTGAAAGCATTCGACGGCGTGTGAAAACTCATGGCAACGTGGTGACGGAGAGGGAGGGGTGAAAACCGTGGTAAACGTCCGAACGGTTGTCGAGGTGGGGAGAAAGTAGTATGGTGAAGTATCCAGTGGTGGCAAGGAATGTACGGTAGAGTTTGTAGTGGAGCTAGGAGGGGCGAGCATAAGGGACGAAGGGATAAGAAACATGTTGGATGCGATCATACCAGCAATAATGCACCGATCCCATCAGAACTCCGAAGTTAAGCGTGCTTGGGCGAGAGTAGTACTAGGATCGGTGACCTCCTGGGAAGTCCTCGTGTTGCATTCCCTTTTTCATTATTATTTTTGCTGCACGCGAGAAACACGACGCACGTGCGAGGTAAATATTGAACGCACGTGCGGGGTAAATATTAAATGCAGTTTCTTATTTCTGACGTTTGCGGTGAGTTGGAGCTTGCGGATCGATATTGACGCGTGTAGGGGAGGCGTTATGGTGAGAGAGGAACCGCTTTCTGAAAGCGTTCGACGGGGTGTGAAAACTCATGGCAACGTGGCTACGGAGATTGAGGAGTGAAAACCGTGGTAAACATGGGAACAGTTGTTGAAGTGGAGAGAAAGTAGTATGGTTAAGTATCCAGCAGTGGCAAGAAATGTACGGTACAATTTGTAGTGGAGTTGGGAGGGGCGAGCATCAGGGACGAAGGGATAAGAAACATGTCGTATGCGATCAGACCAGCACTAAAGCATCGGATCCCATTAGAACTCCAAAGTTAAGCGTGCTTAGGCGAGAGTAGTACTAGGATGGGTGACCTCCTAGGAAGTCCTTGTGTTGCATTCCCTTTTTCATTATTATTTTTGCTGCACGCGAGAAACATGACACACGTGCGGGGTAAATATTAAACACAGTTTCTTATTTCTGACGTATGTGGTGAGTTGCAGCTTGCGGATCGATACTGACGCGTGTTGGGGCGGCAGTACGGTGGGAGAGGCACCGCTTTCTGACATCGTTCGTCGGCGTGTGAAAACTCGTGGCAATGTGGCGACGGAGAGGAGGGGTGAAAACCATAGTAAACGTGGGAAAGGTTGTTGAGGTGGAGAGAAAGTAGTATGGTGAAGTATCCAACGGTGGCAAGGAATGTACGGTAGAGTTTGTAGTGGAGCTGGGACGGGCGAGCATACGGGACGAAGGGATGACAAACATGTCGGATGCGGTCATACCAGCACTAAAGCAACGGATCCCATTAGAACACCGAAGTTAAGGGTGCTTTGGCTAGAGTAGTACTAGGATGGGTGACCTCCTGGGAAGTCCTCGAGTTGCATTTCCTTTTTCGTTATTTTTTTTGCTGCACGCATGAAACATGACGCACGTGTGCGGTAAATATTGAACGCACATGCGGGGTAAATATTAAAGGCGATTTGTTATTTCTGATGTTTGTGGTGAGTTGCACCTTGCGGATCGATATTGATGCGTGTAGGGGCGGCGTTATGGTGGGAGAGGCACTGCTTTCTGAAAGCATTCGACAGAGTGTGAAAACTCGTGGCAACGTGACGACGGAGAGGGAGGGGTGAAAACCGTGGTAAATGTGGGAAAGGTTGTTGAGGTGGAAAGAAAGTAGTATGGTGAAGTATCCAGCGGTGGCAAGGAATGTACGGTAGAGTTTGTAGTGGAGCTGGGAGGGGCGAGCATAAGGGACGAAGCAATAACAAACAAGTCGGATGCGATCATACCAGCACTAAAGCACCGGATCCCATTAGAACTCCGAAGTTAAGCGTGCTTGGGCTAGAGTAGTACTAGGATGGCTGACCTCCTAGGAAGTCCTCGTGTTGCATGCCCTTTTTCATTATTATTTTTGCTGCACGCGAGAGAGATGACGCACGTGTGCGGTAAATTTGGAATGCACGTGCGGGGTAAATATTAAACGCGGTTTCTTATTTCTGACGTTTGCGGTGAGTTCCATCTTGTGGATCGATATTGACGCATGTAGGGCCGGCGTGCTAGGAGAGGCACCGCTTTCTGAAAGCGTTCGACGGCGTGTGAAAACTCATGGCAACGTGGCGACGGAGAGGGAGGGATGAAAACAGTGGTAAACGTGGGAACGGTTGTTGAGGTGGAGACAAAGTAGTATGGTGAGGTATCCAGCGGTGGCAAGGAATGTAAGGTAGAGTTTGTAGTGGAGCTGGGGGGGGGGGCAAGCATAAGGGACGAAGGGATAAGAAACATGTTGGATGCGATCATACCAGCACTAAAGCACCGGATCCCATCGGAACTCCGAAGTTAAGCGTGCTTGGGCGAGAGTAGTACTAGGATCGGTGACCTCCTGGGAAGTCCGCGTGTTGCATTCCCTTTTTCATTATTTTTTTGCTGCACGCGAGAAACATGATGCACGTGCGCGGTAAATATTGAACGCACGTGCGGTGTAAATATTAAATGCGGTTTCTTATTTCTGACGTTTGCGGTGAGTTGCAGCTTGCGGATCGATATTGACGCGTGTAGGGGCATGTGTGGTTACATAGACAAAACCATGTCCCTAGTATGCCTGTAATGGACTAGCTCGTTGATCAAAGATGGTTAAGGTTTCCTATCCATGGACATGAGATGTCATTTGATAACGGGATCACATTATTCGGAGAATGATGTGTTGGACAAGACCCAAACTACAAACGTAGTATATGATCGTGTCAGTTTATTGCTACTGTTTTCTGCATGTCAAGTATATGTTCCTATGACCATGAGATCATGCAACTCACGGACATCGGAGGAGTTCCTTTTGTGTATCAAACGTCGCAACGTAACTGGGTGACTATAAAGGTGCTCTACAGGTATCTCCGAGGGTGTGTGTTGAGTTGGGATGGATCAAGACTGGGATTCGTTACTCCATGTGACGGAGAGGTATCTCAGGGCCCACTTTGTAATGCAACATCATAATAAGCCTTGCAAGCAATGTGACTAAGTGTTAGTCACGGGATCTTGTATTACGGAACAAGTAAAGAGACTTGCCGGTAACGAGGTTGAACTAGGTATGGAGATACCGACGATCGAATGTCGGGCAAGTAACATACCGAAGAACAAAGGGAACATCATACGGGATTAACTGAATCCTTGACATAGAGGTTCGACCGATAAAGATCTTTGTAGAATATGTAGGAACCAATGTGGACATCTAGTTCCCGCCATTGGTTATTGACCGTAGAGGTGTCTCGGTCATGTCTACATAGTTCTTGAACCCGCAGGGTCTGCACACTTAAGGTTTGGTGATGTTTCGGTAGTATAGAGTTATGTATGGTGGCGAACGAAGGTTGTTTGGAGTGCCGGATGAGATCCCGGACGTCACGAGGAGCTCCGGAATGGTCCGGAGGTAAAGATTGATATATAGGAAGGTGGTGTTTGGACTCCGGAAAGGTTTCAGGCACTTTCGGTAGTGTACCGAGAGTGACGAATGGGTCCCGGGGGTCCACCAGTGGGGCCATCCCACCCCATGGGACAAAGTGGCGATCCACCAGCCCCTAGTGGGCTGGTGGAGTCGGCCAAGCTAGGTGGCCTACGCGCAGGAGAGAGAGGCCCAAACCGAATTGGGGTGGAGTCCTCCCCAAGTTCCACCTCTTGTGTGAGAGGTGGACTCCCAATTGGAGGAGGACTCCCCCTCCACCAATTCGGCCGAAGCCAAGAGGGAGCCCTCCCCTTGGGCGCAGCCACCTCGCCTCTCCTCCTATATATACTAGTGGATATCTAGGGTTTTGGCACTTAATTTACGGCCACGTGCTACCCGTTCCACCGGTGCTCCTCTAGATCGGATTTCCCCAGTGCTTAGGCGAAGCCCTGCCGGAATTGCTCCACCACCATCGCCGGAGCACCATCATGCTGCCGGTGAACTCTTCTTCCTCTCCACTTCCTCTTGCTGGATCAAGACAGTGGAGATCGTCATCAAGCTGCACGTGTGCTGAACGCGGAGGTGCCATCCGTTCGGTGCTAGATCGGAAGGACCGTGAACAAGATCGCGAGACGGATCGTGATGACTTCACGGAACAGATCGTGATGAGTTCACGGGACGGATCGTGATGAGATCGCGGGACGGATCGTGATGAGTTCATGGGACGGATCGTGATTGGATCACGGGACGGATCGTGATGTGATCGCGGGACGCTCGGCGATTTGGATCGCGAAGATGTTCGACTACACCAACCGCGTTTCTTAACGCTTCCCGCTTAGCGATCTACAAGGGTATGTAGATCCACTCTCCCTCTCGTAGATGCTCATCACCATGTATGGATCTTGCGTGTGCGTAGGAAATTTTTTGTTTCCCATGCAACGTTCCCCAACAATAGGATGGGTGACCTTCTGAGAAGTCCTCGTGTTGCATTCCCTTTTTCATTATTATTTTGCTCCACGCGATAAACATGATGCACATGCGCGGTAAATATTGAACGCACGAACAGGGTAAATATTAAATGTGATTTCTTATTTCTGATGTTTGCGGTGAGTTGCAGCTTGCGGATCAATATTGATGCGTATAGGGGCGGCGTTATGGTGTAGAGGCACCGCTTTCTGAAAGCATTCGACGGTGTGTGAAAACTCGTGGCAACATGACGACGGAGAGGGAGGGGTGAAAACCGTGGTAAACGTGGGAACGGTTGTTGAGATGGAGAGAAAGTAGTACGGTGAAGTATCCAGCAGTGGCAAGGAATGTACGGTAGAGGTTGTAGTGGAGCTGGGAGAGGCGAGCATAAGGGACGAAGGAATAAGAAACATGTCGGATGCGATCATACCAGCACTAAAGCACCGGATCCCATCAAACATTCAAAGTTAAGTGTGCTTGGGCGAGAGTAGTACTAGGATGGGTGACCTCCTGGGAAGTCCTCGTGTTGCATTCCCTTTTTAATTTATTTTTTGCTGCACGCGAGAAACATGACGCACGTCCGCGGTAAATATTGAACGCACGTGCGGGGTAAATATTAAACGCGGTTTGTTATTTCTGACGTTTGCGGTGAGTTGCAGCTTGCGGATCAATATTGACGCGTTTACGGGCGGCGTTATGGTGGGAGAGGCACCGCTTTCTGAAAGCGTTCAACGGCGTGTGAAAACTCATGGCAACGTGGCGACGGAGAGGGAGGGGTGAAAACCATGGTAAACGTGGGAACGGTTGTTGAGGTGGAGAGAAAGTGGTATGGCGAAGTATCCAGCGCTGGCAAGGAATGTACGGTAGAGTTTGTAGTGGAGCTGGGAGGGGCAAGCATAAGGGACGAAGGGATAATAAACATGTCGGATGCGATCATACCAGCACTAAAGCAGTGGATCCCACTCGAGCTCCGGAGTTAAGCGTGTTTGGGCTAGAGTAGTACTAGGATGGGTGACCTCTTGGGAACTCCTCGTGTTGCATGCCCTTTTTCATTATTATTTTTGCTTCACGCGAGAAACATGACACACGTGCACAGTAAATATTGAACGCACGTGTGGGGTAAATATTAAACTCGGTTTCTTATTTCTAACGTTTGCGGTGAGTTGCAGCTTGCAGATCGATATTGACGCGTGTAGGGGCGGCGTTATGGTGGGAGAGGCCCCGCTTTCGGAAGCGTTCGATGGCGTGTGAAAACTTGTGACAACGTGGAGACGGAGAGGGAGGGGTGAACACCGTGGTAAACGTGGGAAAGGTTGTTGAGGTGGAGATAAAGTACTATGGTGAAGTATCCAGCGGTGGCAAGGAATGTACGGTAGAGTTTGTAGTGGAGCTGGGAGGGGCGAGCATAACTGACGAAGGGATAAGAAACATGTCGGAAGCGATCATACCAGTAGTAAAGCACCGGATCCCATCAGAACTTCGAAGTTAAGCGTGCTTGGGCGAGAGTAGTACTAGGCTGGTTGACCTCCTAGGGAGTCCTCGTGTTGCATTTCCTTTTTCATTATTGTTTTTGCTCCACGCGAAAAACATGACGCACGTGCGTGGTAAATATTGAACGCACGTGCGGGTTAAATATTAAACGCGGTTTCTTATTTCCAACGTTTGCGGTGAGGTGCAGCTTGCGGATCGATATTGACCCGTGTAGGGGCGGCGTTATGGTGGGAGAGGCACCGCTTTCTGAAAGCGTTCGACGGCATGTGAAAACTCGTGGCAACGTGGCAACAGAGAGGGAGGGGTGAAAACCATGGTAAACGGCGGAACGGTTGTTGAGGTGGATAGAAAGTAGTATGGTGAAGTATCCACCGGTGGCAAGGAATGTACGGTAGAGTTTGTAGTGGAGCTGGGAGGCGCGAGCATAAGGGACGAAGGGATAAGAAACATGTGGTATGTGATCATATCAGCACTAAAACACTGGATCCCATCAGAACTTCGAAGTTAAGCATGCTTGGGCAAGAGTAGTACAAGGATGGGTGACCATCTAGGAAGTCCTTGTGTTGCATTCTCTTTTTCATTATTATTTTTCCTATACGCGATAAACATGACGCGCATGCGTGGTAAATATAGAATGCACGTGCGGGGTAAGTATTAAATGCGATTTCTCATTTCTGACGTTTGCGGTGATTTGCATCTTGCGGATCGATATTGACGCGTATAGGGGCGACGTTATGGTGGGAGAGGTACCGCTTTCTGAAGGCGTTCGAGGGCGTGTGAAAACTCGTGGCAACATGACGACGGAGAGGGTGGGGTGAAAACCTTGGTAAACGTGGGAACGATTGTTGAGATGGAGAGGAAGTAGTATGGTGAAGTACCCAACGGTGGCAAGGAATGTACGGTAGAGCTTGAAGTGGAGCTAGGAGAGGCGAGCATAAGGGACGAAGGGATAACAAACATGTTGGATGCGATCATACGAGCACTAAAGCACCAGATCCCATTAGAACTTTGAAGTTAAGCGTGCTTGAGCTAGAGTAGTACTAGGATGGGTGACCTGGTGGGAAGTCCTTGTGTTGCAAGCCCTTTTTCATTATTATTTTTACGGCACGCGAGAAACATGACACACGTGCGCGGTTAATATTGAACGCACGTGCGGGGTAAATATTAAATACGGTTTCTTATTTCTGACGTTTGCGGTGATTTGCAGCTTGTGGATCAATATTGACGCGTGTAGGCGCGGCGTTATGGTGGGTGAGGCACCGCTTTCTGAAAGCGTTCGACGGCGTGTGAAAACTAATGGCAACGTGGCGACGGAGAGGGAGGGGTGAAAACCGTGGTAAACGTGGGAACGGTTGTTGAGGTGGAGAGAAAGTAGTATGGTGAAGTATCTAGCGCTGGCAAGGAATGTACGGTAGAGTTTGTAGTGGAGCTGGGAGGGGCAAGCATAAGGGACGAAGGGATAAGAAACATGTCAGATCCGATCATACCAGCACTAAAGCACCGGATCCCATTAGAACGCCGAAGTTAAGCATGCTTGTGCTAGAGTAGTACTAGGATGGGTGACCTCCTGGGAAGTCCTCGTGTTGCATGCCCTTTTTCATTATTATTTTTGCTGCACGCGAGAAACATGACGCACATGCGCGGTAAATATTGAACGCATGTGCGGGGTAAATATTAAACGCGGTTTCTTATTTCTGACGTTTGCGGTGACGTTTGCGGGGTCGACATGGACGCGTGTAGGGGCGGCGTTATGGTGGGAGAGGCACCGCTTTCTGAAAGCGTTCGATGGCGTGTGAAAACGCATGGCAACGTGCCGACGAAGAGGGGTGAAAACCGTGGTAAACGTGGGAACGATTGTTGTGGTGGAGAGAAAGTAGTATGGTGAAGTATCTAGCGGTGGCAAGGAATGTACGGTATTGTTTGTAGTGGAGGTGGGAGGGGCGACCATAAGGGATGAAGGCATAAGAAACGTGTCGGTTGCGATCATACCAGCACTAAAGCACCGGATCCCATCAGAACTCCGAACTTAAGCGTGCTTGGGAGAGAGTAGTACTAGGATCGGTGACCTCCTCGGAAGTCCTCGTGTTACATTCTCTTTTTCATTCTTATTTTTGCTGCACGCGAGAAACATGACGCACATGCGTGGTAAATATTGAACGCACGTGCGAGATAAATATTAAATGCAATTTCTCATTTCTGACGTTTGCGGTGAGTTGCAGCTTGTGGATCGATATTGATGCGTATAGGGGCGGAGTTATGGTGGGAGATCCACCGCTTTGAGAATGCAATCGATGGCGTGTGAAAACTCGTGGCAACGTGGCGACGGAGAGGGAGGGGTGAAAACCATGGTAAATGTGGGAACGGTTGTTGAGGTGGAGTGAAAGTAGTAGGGTGAAGTATCCAGCGGTGGCAAGGAATGTATGGTAGAGTTTGTAGTGGAGCTAGGAGGGGCGAGCATAAGGGACAAAGTGATAAGAAACATGTCGGTGCGATCATACCAGCACTAAAGCACCGGATCCCATCAGATCTCCAAAGTTAGCCGTGCTTTGGAGAGAGTAGTACTAGGATCGGTGACCTCCTAGGAAGTCCTCGTGTTGCATTCCCTTTTTCATTATTATTTTTGCTGCACGCGAGAAACATGACGCACCTGCGTGGTAAATATTGAACGCACGTGCGGGATAAATATTAAATGCGATTTCTTATTTCTGACGTTTGCGGCGAGTTGCAGCTTGCAGATCGATATTGAAACGTGAAGGGGCGGCGTTATCGTGGGAGAGGCACTGCTTTCTGAAAACATTCGACGGCGTGTGAAAACTCGTGGCAACGTGGCAACGGAGAGGGAGGGGCGAAAATCGTGGTAAACATGGGAACGGTGGTTGAGGTGGAGGGAAAGTAGTATGGTGAAGTATCCAGCGGTCGCAAGGAATGTATGTTAGAGTTTGTAGTGGAGCTGGGAGGGGCGAGCATAAGGGACAAAGGGATAAGAAACATGTCGGATGTGATCATACAAGCACTAAAGCACCGGATCCCATCAAAAATTCGAAATTAAGCGTGCTTGGGTGAGATTAGTACTAGGATGGGTGACCTCTTGGGAAGTCCCCGTGTTTCATTTCCTTTTTCATTATTATTTTTGATGCACGCAAGAAACATGACGCACTTGCGCGGTAAATGTTGAACGCACGTGCGGGGTAACTATTAAAAGCGGTTTCTTATTTCTGCCGTTTGCGGTGAGTTGCATCTTGCGGATCGATATGGACGCGTGTAGGGGCGGCGTTATGGTGGGAGAGGCACCGCTTTCTGAAAGCATTCGATGGCGTGTGAAAACGCATGGCAACGTGGCGACGGAGAGGGGTGAAAACGGTGGTAAACGTGGGAACGATTGTTGAGGTGGAGAGAAAGTAGTATGGTGAAGTATCCAACTGTGCCAAGGAATGTACGGTAGAGTTTTTACTAGAGCTAGGAGGGGCGAGCATAAGGGATGAAGGGATAAGAAACATGTCGGATGCTAAGTGTGCTTGGGCGAGAGTAGTACTAGGATGGGTGACCTCCTGGGAAGTCCGCATGTTGCATTCCCTTTTTCATTATTATTTTTGCTCCACGCGAGAAACATGACGCACATGCGCAGTAAAGATTGAACACACGTGCGGGGTTAGTATTCAATGCGATTTCATATTCTGACGTTTGCGGTAGAGTTTGTAGTGGAGCTGGGAGGGGCGAGCATAAGTGACGAAGGGATAAGAAACATGTCGGAAGCGATCATACCAGCACTAAAGCACCGGATACTATCAGAACTTTGAAGTTAAGCGTGCTTGGGCGAGAGTAGTACTAGGATGGTTGACCTCCTGGGAAGTCCTCGTGTTGCATTTCCTTTTTCATTATTATTTTTGCTCCACGCGAAAAACATGACGCACGTGCGCAGTAAATATTGAACGCACATCCGGGGTAAATATTAAACGCGATTTCTTATTTCTGACGTTTGCGGTGAGTTGCAGCTTGCGGATCGATATTGACGCATGTAGGGGCGGCGTTATGGTGGGAGAGGCACCGCTTTCTCAAAGCGTTCAACGATGTGTGAAAACTCGTGGCAACGTGGCGACGGAGAGGGAGGGGTGAAAACCGTGGTAAACGTGGGACCGGTTGTTGATGTGGAGAGAAAGTAGTATGGTGAAGTATCCTGCGCTGGCAAGGAATGTACGGTAGAGTTTGTAGTGGAGCCGGGAGGGGCGAGCATAAGGGACGAAGGGATAAGGAACATGTGTATGTGATCATACCAGCACTAAAGCATCGGATCCCATTAGAACTCCGGAGGTAAGCGAGCTTGGGCGAGAGTAGTACTAGGATGGGTGACCTCCTGGGAAGTCCTCGTGTTGCATTCCCTTTTCATTATTATTTTTGCTCCACGCGAGAAACATGACGCATGTGCGCGGTAAATATTGAACGCACGTGCGGGGTATATATTAAACGCGGTGTCTTACTTCTAACGTTTGCGGTGAGTTGCAGCTTGCGGATCGATATTGACACGTGTAGGGGCGGCGTTATGGTGGGTGTGGCACTGCTTTCTGAAAGCGTTCGACGGCGTGCGAAAACTCGTGGCAACGTCGCGACGAAGAGGGAGGGGTGAAAACCGTGGTAAACATTGGAAAGGTTGTTGAGGTGGAGAGAAAGTAGTATGGTGAAGTATCCAGCGGTGGCAAGGAATGTAAGTTAGAGTTTGTAGTGGAGCTGGGAGGGGTGAGCATAAGTGAAGAAGGGATAAGAAACATGGCGGATGCGATGATACTAGCACTAAAGCATCGGATCCCATCAGAACTCCGAAGTTAAGCGTGCTTGAGTGAGACTAGTAGTCTTGTTGCATTGCCTTCTTCATTATTATTTTTGTTGCACGCGATAAACATGACGCACGTGCGCGGTAAATATTGAACGCACATGCGCGGTAAATATTGAACGCACGTGTGGGGTAAATATTAAACGCGGTTTCTTATTTCTGACGTTTGCGGTGACTTGCAGTTGGCGGATCAATATTGACGCATGTAGGGGCGGCGTTATGGTGGGAGAGGCACCGCTTTCTGAAAGCGTTTGACGGCGTGTGAAAACTCGTGGCAACGTGGCGTCGGAGAGGGAGGGGTGAAAACCGTGGTAAACATGGGAACGATTGTTGAGGTGGAGATAAAGTAGTATGGTGAAGTATCCAGCGGTGGCAAGGAATGTACGGTAGAGTTTGTAGTGGTGCTGGGAGGGGCGAGCATGAGGGACGAAGGGATAAGAAACAAGTCGGATGCGATCATACTAGCACAATACTTCGGATCCCATCAGAACTCCGAAGTTAAGCATGCTTGGGCAACAGTAGTACTAGGATGTGTGACCTCCTGGCAAGTCCTCGTGTTGCATTCCCTTTTTCATTATTATTTTTGCTGCACGCGAGAAACATGACGCACATGTGCGGCAAATATTGACCGCACGTGCGGGGTAAATATTAAATGCGATTTCTTATTTCTGACGTTTGCGGTGAGTTGCAGCTTGCGGATTGATATTGACGCGTATAGGGGCGGCGTTATGGTGGGAGAGGCACCGCTTTCTGAAAGCGTTCGACGGCGTGTGAATACTCATGGCAACGTGGCGACGAAGAGGGAGGGGTGAAAACCGTGGTAAACTTGGGAACGGTTGTTGAGGTGGAGAGAAAGTAGTATGGTGAAGTATCCAGCGGTGCGAAGGAATGTATGGTGGAGTTTGTACTGGACCTCGGAGGGGCGAGCATAAGGGACGAAGGGATAAGAAACATGTCGGATGCTAAGCGTGCTTTGGCGACAGAACTACTAGGATGGGTGACGTCCTGGGAAGTCCTCTTTTTATTATTATTTTTGCTGCACGCGAGAAGGATGACGCATGTGCCAGGTAAATATTGAACGCACGTGTGTGGTAAATATTGAACGCACGTGTGGGGTAAATATTGAACGCACGTGTGTGGTAAATATTGAACGCACGTGTGTGGTAAATATTGAACGCACGTGTGGGGTAAATATTAAACGCGATTTCTTATTTCTAACGTTTGTGGTGAGTTGCAGCTTGCGGATCGATAATGACGCGTGTAGGGGCGGCGTTATGGTGGGAGAGGCACCGCTTTCTGAAAGCGTTCAACGGCATGTGAAAACTCATGGCAACATGGCGACGGAGAGGGAGGGGTGAAAACTATGGTAAACGTGGGAAAGGATGATGAGGTGGAGAGAAAGTAGTATGGTGAAGTATCCAGCGGTGGCAAGGAATGTACGGTAGAGTTTGTAGTGGAGCTGGGAGGGGCGAGCATCAGGGACGAAGGGATAAGGAACATGTCGGATGTGATCATTCATGCAATAACACACCTGATCCCATCAGAACTCCGAAGTTAAGCGTGCTTGGGCGACAGTAGTACTAGGATAGGTGACCTCCTGGAAATTCCGCGTGTTGCATTCCCTTTTTCATTTTTATTTTTGCTGCACGCGAGAAACATGACGCACGTGCACGGTAAACATTGAACGCACGTGCGGGGTAAATATTAAATGTGATTTCTTATTTCTGACGTTTGCGGTGAGTTGCAGCTTGCGGATCGATATTGACATGTGTAGGGGCGGTGTTACGGTGGGAGAGGCACCGCTTTCTGAAAGCGTTCGATGGCGTGTGAAAACTTGTGGCAACGTGGCGACGGAGAAGGAGGGGTGAAAACCGTGGTAAACATGGGAACGGTTGTTAAGGTGGTGAGAAAGTAGTATGGTGAAGTATCCAGCGGTGGCAAGGAATGTATGTTAGAGTTTGTAGTGGAGCTGGGAGGGGCGAGCATAAGGGACGAAGGGATAAGAAACTTGTCGGATGCCATCATACCAGCACTAAAGCACCGGATCCCATCAGAACTCCGAAGTTAATCGTGCGTGGGTGAGAGTAGTACTAGGATTGGTGACCTCTTGGGACGTCCTCGTGTTGCATTCCCTTTTTCATTATTATTTTTGCTGCACGCGAGAAACATGACGCACGTGCGGGGTAAATATTAAATGCGATATCTTATTTCCGACGTTTGCGGTGAGTTGCAGCTTGCGGATCGATATTGACGCGTGTAGGGGTGGCGTTATGGTGGCAGAGGCACCGCTTTCTGAAAGTGTTCGACGGCGTGTGAAAACTCGTGGCAACGTGGCGACGGAGAGGGAGGGGTGAAAACCGTGGTAAACGTGGGAAATGTTGTTGAGGTGGAGAAGAAGTAGTATGGGGAAGTATCCAGAGGTGGCAAGGAATGTACGATAGAGTTTGTAGTGGATCTGGGAGGGGCGAGCATAAGGGATGAAGGGATAGGAAACATGTCGGATGCGATCATACTAGCACTAAAGCACCGGATCCCATCAAAACTCCGAAGTTAAGCGTCCTTGGGCGAGAGTAGTACTAGGATCGGTGACCTCCTGGGAAGAACTCGTGTTGCATTCCCTTTTTCATTATTATTTTTGCTACACACGAGAAATATGACGCACATGAGCGGTAAATATTGAACGCATGTGCGCGGTAAATATTAAACGCGATTTCTTATTTCTGGCGTTTTCGGTGAATTGCAGCTTGCGAATCGATATTGACGCGTGGATGGGCGGCGTTATGGTGGGAGAGGCACCGCTTTCTTAAAGCGTTCGACGGCGTGTGAAAACTCCTGGCAACATGGCGACGGAGTGGGAGGGGTGAAAACCGTGGTAAATGTGGGAACGGTTGTTGAGGTGGAGAAAAAAAGTTTGGTGAAGTATCCAGCGGTGGCGAGGAATGTACGGTAGAGTTTGAAGTGCAGCTGGGAGGGGCGAGCAAAAGGGACGAGCATTCCCTTTTTCATTATTATTTTTGCTGCATGCGAGAAATATGACGCACGTGCGCGGTAAATATTAAACGCGATTTCTTATTTCTGACGTTTTCGGTGAATTGCAGCTTGCGGATCGATATTGACGCGTGTATGGGCGGCGTTATGGTGGGAAAGGCACCGCTTTCTGAAAGCGTTCGACGGCGTGTGAAAACTCCTGGCAACGTGGCGACGGAGTGGGAGGGGTGAAAACCGTGGTAAATGTGGGAACGGTTGTTGAGGTGGAGAAAAAAGTTTGGTGAAGTATCCAGCGGTGGCGAGGAATGTATGGTAGAGTTTGAAGTGCAGCTGGGAGGGGCGAGCAAAAGGGACGAAGGGATAAGATACATGTCCGACGCGATCATACCGGCACTAAAGCACTGGATCCCATCAGAACTCCGAAGTTAAGCATGCTTGGGCAAGAGTTGTACTAGGATGGGTGACCTCTAGGGAAGTCCTCGTGTTGCATTACCATTTTCATTATTATTTATGCTGCACGCGAGAAACATGATGCACGTGCGCGGTAAATATTAAACGCACGTGCGTGGTAAATATTAAACGCGGTTTCTTATTTCTGACATTTGTGATGAGTTGTAACTTGCGGATCGATATTGTCGCATGTAGGGGCGGCGTTATGGTGGGAGAGGCACCGCTTTCTGAAAGCGTTCGACAGCGTGTGAAAACTCGTGGCAACGTGGCGACGGAGAGGGAGGAGTGAAAACCGTGGTAAACGTGGGAACGGTTGTTGAGGTGGAGAGAAAGTAGTATGGTTAAGTATCCAGCAGTGGCAAGGAATGTATGGTAGAGTTTGTGGTGGAGCTGGGAGGGGCGAGCATAAGGGGCGAAGGGATAAGAAACATGTTGGGCGCGATCATACCCGCACTAAAACACCTGATCCCATCAGAACTGCGAAGTTAATCGTGATTGGGAGAGTGTAGTACTTGGATGGGTGACCTCCTAGGAAGTCCTCGTGTTGCATTCCCTTTTTCATTATTGTTTTTGCTGCATGCGAGAAACATGACGAAAGTGCACGGTTAATATTGAACACACATGCGGGGTAAATATGAAACGCGGTTTCTTATTTCTGACGTTTGCGGTGAGTTGCAGCTTGCGGATCGATATTAACGCGTGTACGGGAGGCGTTACGGTGGGAGAGGCACCGCTTTCTGAAAGCGTTCGACGACGTGTGAAAACTCGTGGCAACGTGGCGACGGAGAGGGAGGGGTTAAAACTGTGGTAAACGTGGGAACGGTTGTTGAGGTGGAGAGCAAGTAGTATGGTGAAGTATCCACCGGTGGCAAGGAATGTACGGTAGAGTTTGTAGTGGAGATGGGAGGGGCGAGCAAAAGGGACGAAGGGATAAGGAACATGTCGGATGTGATCATACAAGCACTAAAGCACCGGATCCCATCAGACCTCTGAAGTTAAGCGTGCTTGGGCGATGGTAGTACTAGGATGGGTGACCTCCTGGAAAGTCCGCGTGTTGCATTCCCTTTTTCATTTTTATTTTTGCTGCACACGAGAAACATGACGCACGTGCACGGTAAATATTGAACGGACGTGCGGGGTAAATAGTAAATGTGATTTCTTATTTCTGACGTTTGCGGTGAGTTGCAGCTTGCGGATCGATATTGACACGTGTAGGGGCGGTGTTATGGTGGGAGAGGCACTGCTTTCTGAAAGCTTTCGATGGCGTGTGAAAACTCGTGGCATCGTGGCGACGAAGAGGGATGGGTGAAAACTGTGGTAAACATGGGAACGGTTGTTAAGGTGGTGAGAAAGTTGTATGGCAAAGTATCCAGCGGTGGCAAGGAATGTACGTTAGAGTTTGTGGTGGAGCTGGGAGGGGCGAGCATAAGGGACGAAGGGATAAGAAACTTGTCGGATGCCATCATACCAGCACTAAAGCACCAGATCCCATCAGAACTCCGAAGTTAATCGTGCTTGCGTGAGAGTAGTACTAGGATGGGTGACATCTTGGGACGTCCTCGTGTTGCATTCCCTTTTTCATTATTATTTTTGCTGCTCGCGAGAAACATGACGCACGTGCGGGGTAAATATTAAACGCGGTTTCTTATTTCTGACGTTTGTGGTGAGTTGCAGCTTGCGGATCGATATTGACACGTGTAGGGGCGGTGTTATGGTGGGAGAGGCTCCGCTTTCTGAAAGCGTTCGAAGGCGTGTGAAAACTCATGGCAACATGGCGACGGAGTGGGAGGGGTGAAAACCGAGGTAAACATGGGAACGGTTGTTGAGGTGGAGAAAAAGTAGTATGGTGAAGTATCCAACGGTGGCAAGGAATATACAGTAGAGTTTGTAGTGGAGCTGGGAGGGGCGACCATAAGGGACGAAGGGATAAGAAACATGTCGGATGCGATGATACCGGCACTAAAGCACTGGATCCCATCAAAACTCCGAAGTTAAGCGTCCTTGGGCGAGAGTAGTACTAGGATCGGTGACCTCCTGGGAAGAACACGTGTTGCATTCCCTTTTTTCATTATTATTTTTGCTGCACGCGAGAAACATGACGCACATGCGCGGTAAATATTGAACGCACGTGCGGGATAAATATTATATGTGATTTCTTATTTCTGACATTTGCGGTGAGTTACAGCTTGCAGATCGATATTGACGCGTATAGGGGCGGCGTTATTGTGGGAGAGGCACCGCTTTCTGAAAGTGTTCGACGGCATGTGAAAACTCGTGGCAACGTGGCGACGGAGAGGGAGAGGTGAAAACCGTGGTAAACGTGGGAACGGTTGTTCAGGTGGAGAGAAAGTAGTATGGTGAAGTATCCAGCGGTGGCAAGGAATGTACGGTAGAGTTTCTAGTGGAGCTGGGAGGAGCCAACATAAGGGACGAAGGGATGAGAAACATGTTTGATGTGATCACACCAGCACTAAAGCACCGGATCCCATCAGAACTCCGAAGTTAAGTGTTCTTGGGCGAGAGTAGTACTAGGATGGGTGACCTCCTGGGAAGTACTCATGTTGCATTCCCTTTTTCATTATTATTTTTGCTGCATGCGAGAAATATGACGCACGTGCGCGGTAAATATTAAACGCGATTTCTTATTTCTGACGTTTGCGGTGAGTTGCAGCTTGCAGATCGATATTGACGCGTGTATGAGCGGCGTTATGGTGGGAGAGGCACCGCTTTCTGAAAGCGTTCGATGGCGTGTGAAAACTCCTGGCAACGTGGCGACGGAGTGGGAGGGGTGAAAACCGTGGTAAATGTGGGAACGGTTGTTGAGGTGGAGAAAAAAAGTTTGGTGAAGTATCCAGCGGTGGCGAGGAATGTACGGTAGAGTTTGAAGTACAGCTGGGAGGGGCGAGCAAAAGGGACGAAGGGATAAGATACATGTCCGATGCGATCATATCGGCACTAAAGCACTGGATCCCATCAGAACTCCGAAGTTAAGCATGCTTGGGCAAGAGTAGTACTAGGATGGGTGACCTCCAGGGAAGTCCTCGTGTTGCATTCCCGTTTTCATTATTATTTATGCTGCACGCGAGAAACATGATGCACGTGCGCGGTAAATATTAAGCGCATGTGTGTGGTAAATATTAAAAGCGATTTCTTATTTCTGACATTTGTGATGAGTTGTAGCTTTCGGATCGATATTGTCGCATGTAGGGGCGGCGTTATGGTGGTAAAGGCACCGCTTTCTGAAAGCGTTCGACGGCGTGTGAAAACTCGTGGCAACGTGGCGACGGAGAGGGAGGGGTGAAAACCATGGTAAACGTGGGAACGGTTGTTGAGGTGGAGAGAAAGTAGTATGGTTAAGTATCCAGCGGTGGCTAGGAGTGTATGGTAGAGTCTGTGGTGGAGCTGGGAGGGGCGAGCATAAGGGGCGAACGGATAAGAAACATGTTGGGTGCGATCATACCCGCACTAAAACACCTGATCCGATCAGAACTCCGAAGTTAATTGTGATTGGGCGAGTGTAGTACTTGGATGGGTGACCTCCTGGGAAGTCCTCGTGTTGCATTCCCTTTTTCATTATTGTTTTTGCTGCATGTGAGAAACATGACGAAAGTGCGCGGTAAATATTGAACACACATGCGGGGTAAATATGAAACGCGGTTTCTTATTTCTGACGTTTGCGGTGAGTTGCAGCTTGCGGATCGATATTAACACGTCTAGGGGCGGCGTTATGGTGGGAGAGGCACCGCTTTCTGAAAGCGTTCGATGGCGTGTGAAAACTCGTGGCAACGTGGCGACGGAGAGGGCGGGGTGAAAACTGTGGTAAATGTGGGAACGGTTGTTGAGGTGGAGAGAAAGTAGTATGGTGAAGTATCCAGCGGTGGCGAGGAATGTACGGTAGAGTTTGTAGTGGAGCTAGGAGGGGCGAGCTTAAGGGACGAAGGGATAAGAAACCTGTCGGATGCGATCATACCAGCACTAAAGTACCGATCCCGTCAGAACTTCAAGGTTAAGCGTGCTTTGGCGAGAGTAGTCCTAGGTTGGGTGACCTCTTGGGAAGTCCTTGTGTTGCATTCCCTTTTTCATTATTATTTTTGCGTGCATTATTATTTTTGATGCACGCGAGAAACATGACGCATGTGCGCGGTAAATATTGAACACACGTGCGGGGTAAATATTAAATGCGGTTTCTTATTTTTGACGTTTGCGGTGAGTTGCAGCTTGCGGATCGATATTGACGCTTGTAGGGGTAGCGTTATGGTGGGAGAGGCACCGCTTTCTGAAAGCGTTCGACGGCACGTGAATAGTCGTGGCAACGTGGCAACGGAGAGGGAGGGGTGAAAACCGTGGTAAACGTGGTAACAATTGTTGAGGTGGAGAGAAAGTAGTATGGTAAAGTATCCAACGGTGGAAACGAATGTACGGTAGAGTTTGTAGTGGAGCTGGGAGGGGCAAGCATAAGGGACGAAGGGATAAGAAACATGTCAGATGCGATCATACCAGTACTAAAGAACCAGATCTCATCAGAACTCCGAAGTTAAACATGCTTGGGCGAGAGTCGTACTAGGATGGGTGACCTCCTGGGAAGTCCTCGTGTTGCATTCACTTTTTCATTATTATTTTTGCTGCACGCGAGAAATATGACGCACGTTCACGGTAAATATGAAACGCGATTTGTTATATCTGACGTTTGCGGTGAGTTGGAGCTTGCGGATCGATATTAACGTGTGTAGGGGCGGCGTTATGGTGGGAGAGGCACCGCTTTCTGAAATCGTTGGACGGCGTGTGAAAACTCGTGGCATCGTCGCGACGGAGTGGGAGGGGTGAAAACCGGGGTAAACGTGGTAACGGTTGTTGAGGTGGAGAGAAAATAGTATGGTAAAGTATCCAGCGGTGGTAAGGAAAGTACAGTAGAGTTTGTAGTGGAGCTGGGAGGGGCGACCATAAGGGACGAAGGGATAAGAAACATGTCAGACGCGATCATACCAGCACTAAAGAACCAGATCCCATCAGAACTCCGAAGTTAAGCGTGCTTGGGTGAGAGTCGTACTAGGATGGGTGACCTCCTGGGAAGTCCTCGTGTTGCATTCACTTTTTCATTATTATTTTTGCTGCATGCGAGAAATATGACGCACGTTCACGGAAAATATTAAACACGATTCGTTATTTCTAACGGTTGCGGTGAGTTGGAGCTTGCGGATCGATATTGATGCGTGTAGGGGCGGCGTTATGGTGGGAAAGGCACCGTTCTTTGAAAGCGTTCGACGGCATGTGAAAACTCGTGGCAACGTGGCGACGGAGAGGGAGGGGTGAAAACTATGGTAAACGTGGGAATGGTTGTTGAGGTGGAGAGAAAGTAGTATGGTGAAGTATCCAGCGGTGGCGAGGAATGTACGGTAGAGTTTGTAGTGGAGCTGGGAGGGGCGAGCATAAGGGACGAAGGGATAAGAAACATGTGTGATGCGATCATACCAGCACTAAAGAGCGAGATCTCATCAGAAGTCCGAAGTTAAGCGTGCGTGGGCGAGAGTCGTACTAGGATGGGTGACCTCCTGGGAAGTCCTCGTGGTGCATTCGCTTTTTCATTATTATTTTTGCTGCACGCGAGAAATATGACCCACGTTCGCGGTAAATATTAAACGCGATTTGTTATTTCTGACGTTTGCGGTGAGTTGGAGCTTGCGGATCGATATTGACACGTGTAGGTGCGGCGTTATGGTGGGAGAGGCACCGTTTTCTAAAATCGTTCGACGGCGTGTGAAAACTCGTGGCAACGTCGCGACGGAGAGGGAGGGGTGAAAATAGGGGAAAACGTGGTAACGGTTGTTTAGGTGGAGAGAAAGTAGTATGGTAAAGTATCCAGCGGTGGCAAGGAATGTACGGTAGTGTTTGTAGTGGAGCTGGGAGGGGCGAGCATAAGGGACAAAGGGATAAGAAACATGTCAGACGCGATCATACCAGCACTAAAGAACCAGATCCCATTAGAACTCCAAAGTTAAGCGTGCTTGGGTGAGAGTCGTACTAGGATGGGTGAGCTCCTGGGAAGTCCTCGTGTTGCGTTCGCTTTTTCATTATTGTTTTTGCTGCACGCGAGAAATATGACGCACGTTCATGGAAAATATTAAACGCGATTTGTTATTTTTGACGGTTGCGGTGAGTTGGAGCTTGCGGACCG
The DNA here is from genome assembly GCA_022496015.1 of Hordeum marinum. NCBI lineage: Eukaryota > Viridiplantae > Streptophyta > Magnoliopsida > Poales > Poaceae > Hordeum > Hordeum marinum. The sequence continues at coordinate 364,647 of JAAAWK010001153.1, read as the reverse complement.
ATATTGACGCGTGTAGGGGCCGCGTTATGGTGGGAGAGGCACCGTTCTTTGAAAGCGTTCGACGGCGTGTGAAAACTCGTGGCAACGTGGCGACGGAGTGGGAGGGGTGAAAACTATGGTAAACATGGGAACGGTTGTTGAGGCGGAGAGAAAGTAGTATGGTGAAGTATCCAGCGGTGGTGAGGAATGTAAGGTAGAGTTTGTAGTGTAGTTGGGAGGGGCGAGCATAAGGGACGAAGGGATAAGAAAGCTGTTGGATGCGATCATACCAACACTAAAGTACCGATCCCATCAGAACTTCAACCTTAAGCGTGCTTTGGCAAGAGTAGTACTAGGATGGGTGACCTCCTGGGAAGTCCTTGTGTTGCATTCGCTTTTTCGTTATTATTTTTGCTGCACGCGAGAAACATGACGCATGTGCGCGGAAAATATTGAACACGCGTGCGGGGTAAATATGAAATGCGGTTTCTAATTTTTGACGTTTGCGTGAGTTGCAGCTTGCGGATCGATATTGGTGCTTGTAGGGGCGGCGTTATGGTGGGAGAGGCACCGCTTTCCGAAAGGGTTCGACGGCATGTGAAAACTCGTGGCAGCATGGCGACGGAGAGGGAGGGGTGAAAACCGTGGTAACGATTGTTGAGGTGGAGAGAAAGTAGTATGGTAAAGTATCCAATGGTGGCAAGGAATGTACGGTAGAGTTTGTAGTGGAGCTGGGAGGGGCGAGCATAAGGGACGAAGGGATAAGACACATGTCAGATGCGATCGTACTAGCACTAAAGAACCAGATCTCATCAGAACTCTGAAGTTAAGCGTGCTTGGGCGAGAGTCGTACTAGGATGGGTGACCTCCTGGGAAGTCCTCGTGTTGCATTCACTTTTTCATTATTATTTTTGCTGCACGAGAGAAATATGACGCACGTTCACGGTAAATATTAAACGCTATTTGTTATTTCTGACGTTTGCGGTGAGTTGGAGCTTGAGGATCGATAATGACGCGTGTAGGGGCGGAGTTATGGTGGGAGAGGCACCGCTTTCTAAAATCGTTCGACGGCGTGTGAAAACTCGTGGCAACGTCGCGACGGAGATGGAGGGGTGAAAACCGGGGTAAACGTGGTAACGGTTGTTGAGGTGGAGAGAAAGTAGTATGGTAAAGTATGCAGCGGTGGCGAGGAATGTACGATAGAGTTTGTAGTGGAGCTGGGAGGGGTGAGCATAAGGGACGAAGGGATAAGAAACATGTCAGACGCGATCATACCAACACTAAAGAACCAGATCCCATCAGAACCGCGAAGTTAAGCGTGCTTGGGTGAGAGTCGTACTAGGATGGGTGACCTCTTGGGAAGTCCTCGTGTTGCATTCACTTGTTCATTATTATTTTTGTTGCACACGAGAAATATGATGCACGTTCACGGTAAATATTAAACGCGATTTGTTATTTCTGACGTTTGCGGCAAGTTGGAGCTTGCGGATCGATATTGACGCGTGTAGGGGCGGCGTTATGGTGGGAGAGGCACCGCTTTCTGAAAGCGTTCGACGGCGTGTGAAAACTCGTGGGAACGTCGCAACGGAGAGGGAGGGGTGAAACCGTGGTAAACGTGGGAACGGTTGTTGAGGTGGAGAGAAAGTAGTATGGTGAAGTATCCAGTGGTGGCAAGGAATGTACGATAGAGTTTGTAGTGGAGCTGGGAGGGGCGACCATAAGGGACGACGGGATAAGAAGCATGTCGAATGCAATCATACCAGCACTAAAGCACCGGATCCCATCAGACCAAACTTAAGGGTGACCTCCTGGGAAGTCCTCGTGTTGCATTCCCTTTTTCATTATTATTTATGCTGCACACGAGAAACATGACGCACGTGCACGGTAAATATTAAACGCACATGCGGGGTAAATATTAAACGTGATTTCTTATTTCCGACATTTGTGATGAGTTGTAGCTTGCGGATCGATATTCTCGCGTGTAGAGGCAGCGTTATGGTGGGAGAGGCACCGCTTTCTGCAAGCATTCGATGACATGTGAAAACAGTTGGCAACGTGGCGACGAAGCAGGAGGGCTGAAAACCGTGGTAAAACTGGGAACGGTTGTTGAGGTGGAGAGAAAGTAGTATGGTTAAGTATCCAGCGGTGGCAAGGAATGTATGGTAGAGTCTGTGATGGAGCTGGGAGGGGCGAGCATAAAGGGCGAAGGGATAAGAAACATGTTGGTTGCGATCATACCAGCACTAATACACCTGATCCCATCAGAACTCCGAAGTTAATCGTGCTTGGGCGAGTGTAGTACTAGGATGGGTGACCTCCTGGGAAGTCCTCGTGTTGCATTCCCTTTTTCATTATTATTTTTGCGTGCATTATTATTTTTGCTGCACACGAGAAACATGACGCACGTGCGCGGTAAAGATTGAACACACGTGCAGGGTAAATATTAAACGCGATTTCTTATTTCTGACGTTTGCGGTGAGTTGCAGCTTGCGGATCGATATTGACGCGTGTAGGGGCGGCGTTATGGTGGGAGAGGCACCGCTTTCTGAAAGCGTTCGATGGCGTGTGAAAACTCGTGTCAACGTGGCGACGGAGAGGGAGGGGTGAAAACCGTGGTAAACGTCGCAACGGTTGTTGAGGTGTAGAGAAAGTTGTATGCTGAAGTATCTAGCGGTGGCAAGGATTGTACGGTAGAGTTTGTAGTGGATCTAGGAAGGGCGAGCATAAGGGACGAAGGGATAAGAAAAATGTCTCATGCGATCATACCAACACTAAAGCAGCGGATCCCATCAGAACTCCGAAGTTAAGCGTGTGCTTGGTCTAGATTAGTACTAGGATGGGTGACCTCCTAGGAAGTCCTCGTGTTGCATTCCCTTTTTCATTATTAATTTTCCTGCACGCGAGAAACATGACACACGTGCGTACTAAATATTGAACGCAATTACGGGGTAAATAATAAAGGCGGTTTCTTATTTCTGACATTTGCGTCGAGTTGCAGCTTGCAGATCGATATTGACGCGTGTAGGGGCGGCGTTATGGTGGGAGAGGCACCGCTTTCTGAAAGCGTTCGACGGCGTGCGAAAACTCGTGGCAACGTGGCGAAAGAGGGAGGGGTGAAAACCGTGGTAAACGTGGCAACTGTTGTTGACGTGGAGAGAAAGTTGTATGGTGAAGTATCCAGCGGTGGCAAGGAATGTACGATCGAGTTTGTAGTGGAGATGGGAGGGGCGAACATAAGGGACGAAGGGATAAGAAACATGTCAGATGCGATCATACCAGCACTAAAGAACCAGATCCCATCAAAACTCCGAAGTTAAGCATGCTTCGGTGAGAGTCATACTAGGATGGGTGATGTCCTGGGAATTCCTCGTGTTGCATTCCTTTTTTCAGTATTATTTTTGCTGCACGCGAGAAATATGACGCACGTGCGCGGTAAATATTGAACGCCGTGTGGGGTAAATATTAAACTCGGTTTCTTATTTCTAACGTTTGCGGTGAGTTGCAGCTTGTGGATCGATATTGACGCGTGTAGGGGCGGCGTTATGGTGGGAGAGGCAACGCTTTCTGAAAGCGTTCGACGGCGTGTGAATACTCGTGGCAACGTGGCGACGGAGAGGGATGGGTGAAACCATGGTAAACGTGGGAATGGTTTTTGAGGTGGAGAGTAAGTAGTATGGTGAAGTATCTAGTGGTGGCAAGAAATGTACGATAGAGTTTGTAGTGGAGCTGGGAGGAGCTAGTATAAGGGACTAAGGGATAAGAAACATATCAGATGCTATCATACCAGCACTAAAGAAAAAGATCCCATCAAAACTGCGAAGTTAAGCGTGCTTGGGCGAGAGTCGTAGTAGGATGGGTGACCTCCTGGGAAGTCCTCGTGTTGCATTCCCTTTTTCATTATTATTTTTGCTGCACAAGAGAAATATCACACATGTGCGTGGTAAATATTGAATGTACGTGCAGGGTAAATATTAAATGCGGTTTATTATTTCTCACGTTTGCGGTGAGTTGCAGCTTGCGGATCGATATTGAACGGTTGTTGAGGTGGAGAGAAAGTAGTATGGTGAAGTATCCAGTGGTGGCAAGGAATGTACGATAGAGTTTGTAGTGGAGCTAGGCGGGGCGAGCATAAGGGACGAAGGGATAAGAAACATATTTGATGCGATCATTCTAGCACTAAAGCACCGAATCCCATCAAAACTCCAAAGTTAAGCGTGTTTGGGCGAGGGTAGTACTAGGATGGGTGACCTCCTGGGAAGTCCCTTGTTGAATTCCCTTTTTCATTATTATTTGTGCGTGCATTATTATTTATGCTGCACGCGAGAAACATGACGCACGTGCGCGGTAAATATTGAACGCACATGCGGGGTAAATATTAAACACGATTTCTTCTTTCTAACTTTGCGGTGAGTTGCAGCTTGCAGATCGATATTGACGCGTGTAGGTGCGGCGTTATGGTGGGAAAGGCACCGCTTTCTGAAAGCGTTGGATCGCGTGTGAAAACTCGTGGCAACGTGGCGACCGAGAGGGAGGGCTGAAAACCGTGGTAAACATGGGAATGGTTGTTGAGGTGAAGAGAAAGTTGTATGGTATAGTATCCAGCGGTGGCAATGAATGTACGGTAGAGCTTGTAGTGGAATTGGGAGGGCGAGCATAATGGAGGAAGGGATAAGAAACATGTCGGATGCGATCATACCAGCACTAAAGCACTGGATCCCATCAGAACTCCGAAGTTAAGCATGCTTGGGTGAGAGTAGTACTACAATGGGTGACCTCCTGGGAAGTCATCGAGTTGCATTCCTTTTTTCATTATTATTTTTGCTCCACTTGAGAAACTTATGCACGTGCGCGGTAAATATTGAACACACGTGCGGGGTAAATATTAAACACGGTTTCTTATTTCTGACGTTTGCTGTGAGTTGTAGTTTGTGGATCGATATTGACGTGTCTAGGGGAAGTGTTATGGTGGGAGAGGCACCGCTTTCTGAAAGCGTTCGACGACGTGTGAAAACTCGTGGCAACGTGGCGACGAAGAGGGAGGAGTGAAAACCGTGGTAAATGTGGGAACGGTTGTTGAGGTGGAGAGAAAGTAGTATGGTAAAGTATCCAGCGGTGGCAAGAAATGTACGGTACAGTTTGTAGTGGAGCTGACAGGGGCGAGCATAACAGATGAAGGGATAAGAAACATGTCAGATGCGATCATACCAGCACTAAAGCACCGGATCCATCAGAACTCCGAAGTTAAGGGTGACCTCCTGGTAAGTCCTCATGTTGCATTCCCTTTTTCATTATTATTTATGCTTCACGCGAGAAACATGACGCATGTGCGCGGTTAATATTGAACGCCGTGTGGGGTAAATATTAAACGCGGTTTCTTATTTCTAACGTTTGCGGTGAGTTGCAGCTTGCGGATCGATATTGACGCGTGTAGGGGCGACGCTATGGTGGGAGAGGCAGCGCTTTCTGAAAGCGTTCGACGGCGTGTGAATACTCGTGGCAACGTGGCGACGGAGAGGGATGGGTGAAACCGTGGTAAATGTGGGAATGGTTTTTGAGGTGGAGAGTAAGTAGTATGGTGAAGTATCTAGTGGTGGCAAGAAATGTACGATAGAGTTTGGAGTGGAGCTGGGAGGGGCGACTATACGGGACTAAGGGATAAGAAACATGTCAGATGCGATCAAACCAGCACTAAAGAAAAAGATCCCATCAAAACTGCGAAGTTAAGCATGCTTGGGCGAGAGTCGTAGTAGGATGGGTGACCTCCTAGGAAGTCCTCGTGTTGCATTCCCTTTTTCATTATTAGTTTTGGTGCACGTGAGAAATATCACGCATGTGCGTGGTAAATATTGAATACACGTGCGGGGTAAATATTAATCGCGGTTTATTATTTCTGACGTTTGCGGTGAGTTGCAGCTTGCGGATCAATATTGACACGTGTAGGGGCGGCGTTATGGTGGGACAGGCACCGCTTTCTGAAAACATTCGACGGCGTGTGAAAACTCGTGGCAACGTGGCGATGGAGAGGGAGGGGTCAAACCGTGGTAAACGTGGGAACGATTGTTGAGGTGGAGAGAAAGTAGTATGGTGAAGTATCTAGTGGTGGCAAGGAATGTACGATAGAGTTTGTAGTGGAGCCCGGTGGGGCGACCATAACGGACGAAGGGATAAGAAACATGTCAGATGCGAACATGCTAGCACTAAAGCACCGGATCCCATCAGAACTCCGAAGTTAAGCATGCTTGGGCGAGAGTAGTACTAGGATGGGAGACCTCCTGGGAAGTCCTGATGTTGCATTCCCTTTTTGCTGCACGCGAGAAACATGACGCACGTGCGTGATAAATATTGAACGCACGTGCAGGGTAAATATTAAACGCGGTTTCTTATTTCTGCCGTTTGCGGTGAGTTGCAGCTTGCGTATCGATATTGACGCGTGTAGGGGCGGCATTGTGGTGGGAGAGGGACCGCTTTCTGAAAGCGTTCGACGGGGTGTGAAAACTCGTGGCAACGTGGCAACTGAGAGGGAGGGGTGAAAACCGTGGTAAATGTGGAGTCGGTTATTGAGGTGGAGAGAAAGTAGTATTGTGAAGTATCCATCGGTGGCAAGGAATGTACGGTAGAGTTTGTAGTGGAGCAGGGCGGGCCGAGCATAAGGGACGAAGGGATAAGAAACATGTTTGATGCGATCATACCAGCACTAAAGCACCGAATCCCATCAGAACTCCAAAGTTAAGCGTGCTTGGGCAAGGGTAGTACTAGGATGGGTGAGCTCCTAGGCAGTCCCTTGTTGAATTCCCTTTTTCATTATTATTTTTGCGTGCATTATTATTTATGCTGCACGTGACAAACATGACGCACGTGCGCGGTAAATATTGAACGCACATGCGAGGTAAATATTAAACGTGATTTCTTGTTTCTAACTTTGCGGTGAGTTGCAGCTTGAGGATCGATATTGACGCGTGTAGGTGTGGCGTTATGGCGGGACAGGCACTGCTTTCTGAAAGCGTTGGATCGCGTGTGAAAACTCGTGGCAACGTTGCGACAGAGAGGGAGGGGTGAAAACCGTGGTAAACATGGGAACGGTTGTTGAGGTGAAGAGAAAGTGGTATGGTAAAGTATCTAGCGGTGGCAATGAATGTATGGTAGAGCTTGTAGTGGAACTAGGAGGGGCGAGCATAATGGACGAAGGGATAAGAAACATGTCGGATGCCATCATACCAGCACTAAAGCACTGGATCCCGTCAGAACTCCGAAGTTAAGTGTGCTTGGGTGAGAGTAGTACTACAATGGGTGACCTCTTGGGAAGTCATCGTGTTGCATTCCTTTTTTCATTATTATTTTTTCTGTACTTGAGAAACATGATGCAACGTGCGCGGTATATATTGAACACACGTGCGGGGTAAATATTAAACACGGTTTCTTATTTCTGACGTTTGCGGTGAGTTGCAGTTTGCGAATCGATATTGACGCGTGTAGGGGAAGTGTTATGGTGGGAGAGGCACCACTTTCTGAAAGCGTTCGACGACATGTGAAAACTCATGGCAACGTGGCGATGGAGAGGGAGGGGTGAAAACCGTGGTAACGTGGAAACGGTTGTTGAGTCGGAGAGAAAGTAGTATGGTGAAGTATCCAGTGGTGGGAAGGAATATACGGTAGAGTTTGTAGTGGAGCTGGGATGGGCGAGCATAAGGGACGAAGGGATAAGAAACATGTCGGATGCGATCATAGCAGCACGAAAGCACCGGATCCCATCAGAACTCCAATGTTAAGTGTGCTTGGGCGAGAGTAGTACTAGGATGGGTGACCTCCTCGGAAGTCCTCGTGTTGCAATCCCTTTTTCATTATTAATTTTGCTGCACGCGAGAAACATGACACACGTGCACGGTAAATATTGAACCCACGTGCACGGTAAATATTATACGCGGTTTCTTATTTCTGACGTTTGTGGTGAGTTGCAGCTTGCGGATTGATATTGACGTGTGTAGGGACGGCGTTATGGTGGGTGAGGCACCGCTTTCTGAAAGCGTTCGATGATGTGTGAAAACTCGTGGCAACGTGGCGACGAAGAGGGAGGGGTGAAAACCGTGGTAAACGTGGGAACGGTTGTTGAGGTGGAGAGAAAGTAGTATGGTAAAGTATCCAGTGGTGGCAAGAAATGTACGGTAGAATTTGTAGTGGAGCTGGGATGGGCGAGAATAAGGGACGAAGGGAAAAGAAACATGTCTGATGCGATCATACCAGCACTAAAGCAGCGGATCTTATCAGAACTTCGAAGTTAATCATGCTTGGGCGAGAGTAGTACTAGGATGGGTGACGTCCTGGGAAGTCCCTTGTGTTGCATTCCCTTTTTCATTATTATTTGTGCGTGCATTATTATTTTTGCTGCACGCGAGAAACATGACGCACGTGCGGGGTAAATATTAAACATGATTTCTTATTTCTGACATTTGTGGTGAGTTGCAGCTTGCGGGTCGATATTGTCGCGTGTAAGGGCGGCGTTATGGTGGGAGAGGCACCGCTTTGTGAAAGCGTTCGACGGCGTGTGAAAACTCGTGGCAACATGGTGACGGAGAGGGAGGGGTGAAAACCGTGGTAAACGTGGAAACGGTTGTTGAGGTGGAGAGAAAGTAGTATGGTGAAGTATCCAGCGGTGGCAACGAATGTACGGTAGAGTTTGTAGTGGAGTTGGGAGGGGCGAGTATAAGTGACGAAGGGATAAGAAACATGTCTGATGCGATCATACCTGCACTAAAGCACCGGATCCCATCAGAAGTCCGAAGTTAAGTGTGCTTGGGAGAGAGTAGTACTAGGATGGGTGACCTCCTGGGAAGTCCCTTGTGTTGCATTCCCTTTTTCATTATTATTTTTGCGTGCATTATTATTTTTGCTGGACGCGACAAACATGACACACGTGCGCGGTAAATATTGAACGCACGTGCGGGGTAAATATTAAACGTGATTTCTTATTTCTGACGTTTGCGATGAGTTGCAGCTTGCGTATCGATATTGACGTGCGTAGGGGCGGCGTTATGGTGGGACAAGCACGGCTTTCTCAAAGCGTTCGGCGGCATGTGAAAACTCGTGGCAACGTGGCGACGAAGAGGGAGGGGTGAAAACCGTGGTAAACGTGGAACCGGTTGTTGAGGTGGAGAGAAAGTAGTATGGTGAAGTATCCAGCCCAGGCAAGGAATGTACGGTAGAGTTTGTAGTGTAGTTGGGAGGGGCGAGCATAAGGGACGAAGGGATAAAAAACATGTCGGGTGCGATCATACCAGCACTAAAGCACCTGATCCCATCCGAACTCCGAAGTTAAGCATGCTTGATCGAGTGTAGTACTTGGATGGGTGACCTCCTGTGAAGTCCTCGTGTTGCATTCCCTTTTTCATTATTATTTTTTCTGCACGGGAGAAACATGACGCATGTGCGCGGTAAATATTGAACGCACGTGCGATGTAAATATTAAATGCGATTTCTTATTTCTGACGTTTGCGTTGAGTTGCAGCTTGCGGATTGATATTGACGCGTTCAGGGGCGGCGTTATGGTGGGAGAGGCGCCGCTTTCTGAAAGCGTTCGTCGGCATGTGAAAAGTCGTGGAAACGTGGCGACTAAGATGGAGGGGTGAAAACCGTGGTAAATGTGGGAACGGTTGTTGATGTGGAGAGAAAGTAGTATGGTGAAGTATCCAACGGTGGCAAGGAATGTATGGTAGAGTTTGTAGTGGAGCTGAGAGGGGCGAGCATAAGGGATGAAGGGATAAGTAACCTGTCGGATGTGATCATACCAGCACTAAAGCACCGGATCCCAACAGAACTCCAAAGTTAAGCGTGCTTGGGTGAGACTAGACTACAATGGGTGACCTCCTAGGAAGTCCTCGTGTCGCATTCCCATTTTCATTATTATTTTTGCTGCACGCGAGAAACATGACGCACGTGCGCGGTAAATATTGAACGCACATGCAGGGTAAATACTATACGCGGTTTCTTATTTCTGACGTTTGCAGTGAGTTGCAGCTTGCGGATCGATATTGACGCGTGTATGGGCGGCGTTATGGTGGGAGAGGCACCGCTTTATGAAAGCGTTCGATGGCGTGTGAAAACTGATGGCAACGTGGCGACGGAGAGGGAGGGGTGAAAACCGTGGTAAACGTGGGAACGGTTGTTGAGTTCGAGAGAAAGTAGTATGGTGAAGTATCTAGTGGTGGCAAGGAACGTACGATAGAGTTTGTAGTGGAGCTCGGAGGGGCAAGCATAAGGGACGAAGGGATAAGAAGCATGTCGGATGCGATCATACCTAAACTAAAGCACCGGATCCCATCAGAACTTCGAAGTTAAGGGTGACCTCCTGGGAAGTCCTCGTGTTGCATTCCCTTTTTCATTATTATTTATGCTACATGCGAGAAACATGAAGCACGTGCGTGGGAAATATTCAACGCACGTGCGGGGTAAATATTAAACGCGATTTTTGATTTCGGACGTTTGCGGTGAGTTGCAGCTTGCGGATCGATATTGACACGTGCAGGGGCGGCGTTATGGTTGGAGAGGCACCGCTTTCTGAAAGCGTTCGACGGCATGTGAAAACTCGTGGCAACGTGGCTTCGGAAAGGGAGGGGCGAAAACCGTGGTAAAGGTGGGAACGGTTGTTGATGTGGAGAGAAAGTAGTATGGTGAAGTATCCAACGGTGGCAAGGAATGTACGGTAGAGTTTGTAGTGGAGCAGAGAGGGGCGAGCATAAGGGACGAGGGGATAAGTAACATGTCAGATGCGATCATACCAGCACTAAAGCACCGGATCCTATCAGAACTCCAAAGTTATGCGTGCTTGGGTGAGAGTAGTACTACAATGGGTGACCTCCTAGGAAGTCCTCGTGTTGCATTCCCTTTTCATTATTATTTTTGCTGCAGACGAGAAACATGACGCACGTGCGCGGTAAATATTGAACGCACGTGCGGGGTAAATACTATACGCGGTAAGAATCACGTCAGATGTGATCATACCAGCACTAAAGCACCAGATTTCATCAGAACTCCGAAGTTAAGCGTGCTTAGGCGAGAGTAGTTCTAGGATGGCTGACCTCCTGGGAAGTCCTTGTGTTGCATTCCCTTTTTCATTATTATTTTTGCTGCACGCGAGAAACATGACGCACGTGTGCGGTAAATATTGAACGCACGTGCGGGGTAAATATTAAACGTGATTTCTTATTTCTGACGTTTGCGGTGAGTTGCAGCTTGCGGATTGATATTGACGTGTGTAGGGGCGGCGTTATGGTGGGAGAGGCACCGCTTTCTGAAAGCATTCGATGGCATGTGAAAACTCGTGGCAACGTGGCGACAAAGAGGGATGGGTGCAAACCGTGGTAAACATGGGAATGGTTGTTGAGGTGGAGAGAAAGTAGTATGGTGAAGTATCCACCGCTGGCAAGGAATGTACGGTAGAGTTTGTAGTGGAGCTGGGAGGGGCGAGCATAAGGGACGATGGGATAAGAAACATGTTGGATGCGATCATACCAGAACTAAAGCATCAGATCCCATCAAAACTACAAAGTTAAGCATGCTTGGGCGAGAGTAGTACTAGGATGGGTGACCTCCTGGGAAGTCCTGATGTTGCATTCCCTTTTTCATTGTTATTTTTGCTGCTCGTGAGAAACATGACGCACGTGGGTAAAAAACGCGATTTCTTATTTTTGACGTTTGCGGTGAGTTGCAGCTTGCGGATCGATATTGACGCGTGTAGGGGCGGCATTATGGTGGGAGAGACACCGCTTTCTGAAAGCGTTCGACGACGTGTGAAAATTCGTGGCAACGTGGCGACGGAGAGGGAAGGGTGCAAACAGTGGTAAACGTGGGAACGGTTGTTGAGGTGCAGAGAAAGTAGTATGTGTCGGGGAACGTTGAATGGGAAACAAAAAAATTCGTACGCACACACAAGATCTATCCATGGTGATGAGCATCTGCGAGAGGGAGAGTGGATCTACATACCCTTGTAGATCGCTAATCGGGAAGCGTTAAGAAACGCGGTTGGTGTAGTGGAACGTCGTCGCGATCCAAATCGTCGAGCATCCCGCGATCCCATCACGATCCGTCTCGCGATCTCATCACGATCCATACCGCGATCTCATCACGAATCGTCTCGTCATCTTGATCACGGTCCTTCCGATCTAGTACCGAACGGAGGGCACCTCCGCGTTCAGTACACATACGGCTTGATGACGATCTCTGCCTTCTTGATCCAGCAAGAGGGAGCGGAGATGTAGACAAGTTCTCCGGCACCGTGATGGCGCCGCGGCGATGGTGGTGGTGCAATTCTGGCAGGGCTTCGCCTAAGCACTACAGAAAACCGATCTAGAGGAGAAACTATGCACTAGAGGAACGGGTAGCACGTGGCTGAAAATCAAGTGCCAAAAACCCTAAAACCTCTAGTATATATAAGAGGAAGAGAGGAGGAGGCTTGGCCCCCAAAGGGCCAGCCCTAGGCTTCGGCCGAACCAAGGAGTAGAGGAGGAATCCTCCTCTAATCTTAGTAGGACTAGGACTCCTCCTTCTTTTGGTCTTTTTGCCTTTTTCCACCTTTTTCTCTTTGGGCTTTTCTTTCCAGCCGCATGGGCCTTGTGTGGGACTTCCACCAGCCCACTAAGGGCTGGTATTCACTATCCCACAGCCCATGTAACCTCTTGGGTCGAAATACCCCTCCCGATTGTCTCCCGGTACACTGCCGGCACTCCCGGTATACTACCGATGAGCCCGAAACTTTTCCGGTGACCAAAATAGGAATTCCTATATATCAATCTTTACCTTTGGACCATTCCGGAGATCCTCGTGACATCCGGAATCTCATCCGGGACTCCTAACAACCTTAGTTCACCACCATACATAATTCTATACTGCCGAAACGTCACCGAACCTTAAGTGTGCAGACCCTACGGGTTCGAGAACTATGTAGACATGACCGAGACACCTCTACGGTCAATAACCAATAGCGGGACCTAGATGCCCATATTGATTCCTACATATTCTACAAAGATATTTATCGTTCGAACCTCTATGTCAAGGATTCCGTTAATCCCGTATGATGTTCCCTTTGTTCTTCGGTATGTTACTTGCCCGAGATTCGATCGTCGGTATCTCCATATCTAGTTCAACCTCGTTACCGGCAAGTCTCTTTACTCGTTCCGTAATACAAGGTCCCATGACTAACACTTAGTCACATTGCTTGTAAGGCTTGTTGTGATGTTGTATTACCGAGTGGGCCCTGAGATACCTCTCCGTCACATGGAGTAACAAATCCCAGTCTTGATCCATGCCAACCCAACAGACACCCTCGGAGATACCTGTAGAGCACCTTTATAGTCACCCAGTTACGTTGCGACATTTGATACACACAAGGTACTCCTCTGGTGTCAGTGAGTTGCATGATCTCATGGTCATAGGAACAGATACTTGACATGCAGAAAACAGTAGCAATAAACTGACACGATCATATGCTATGTTTATAATTTGGGTCTTGTCCATCACACCATTCTCCTAATGATGTGATCCCGTTATCAATTGACATCTCATGTCCATGGCTAGGAAACCTTGACCATCTTTGATCAACGAGCTAGTCTATTAGAGGCATACTAGGGACATGGTGTTCTCTATGTATCCACACATGTATCTAAGTTTCCGATCAGTACAATTATAGCATGTATAATAAACGATTATCATGAACAAGGAAATATGATAATAACCAATTTATTATTGCCTATAGGGAATATTTACAACAATCTCCCACTTGCACTAGAGTCAATAATCTAGTTCACATCACCATGTGATTCGCATTGTTATGAATCTAACACCCAATGAGTTCTGGGGCTCGATCATGCTTTGCATGTGAGAGAGGTCTTTTAGTCAACGGGTCTGTGACATTCAGATCGGTGTGTACTTTGCAAATCTCTATGTCATACTGTAGACACTGCTACCACACTCCACTTGGAGCTATTCCAAATGGCTGCTCCTCTATACGTATCCGGATTGCTACTAAGAGTCATCCGGACTGGTGTTTATAGCTTGCATCGACGTAACTCTTTACGACGAAACCTTTATCACCTCCATAATCGAGAAACATTTCCTTAGTCTTTTAGTCACTAAGGATAATCTTGACCGCTGTCTAGTGATCCACTCTTGGATCACCCTTGTACCCCTTGACGGACTCATGGCAATGCACACACAGGTGCGGTACACAACATGGCATACTATACAGAGCCTATGGCTAAGGCATAGGGGAGGACGTTCGTCCTTTCTCTTTCTTCTATCGTGGTCAAGCTTTGAGTCTCACTCAACTTCACACCTTACAAAGCAGGTGAGAACACTTCTGTCTGACCGATCCATTTTGAACTCTTTCAAAATCTTGTCAAGGTATGCACTCATTGAAAGTCTCATCAAGCATCTTGATCTATCTCTATAGATCTTGATGCTCAACAATTATGTAGCTTTATCCAGGTCTTCCTTTGAAAAACTCCTTTCAAACAACCCTTTATGCTTTCTAGAAATTGTACATCATTTCCGATCAACAATATGTCAATCACACATGCTTATCAGAAACTCTATAGTGCTCCCACTCATTTTATTGTAAATACAAGTTTCTCATAAACTTTGTATAGACTCAAAAACTTTGATCACCTCATCAAAGTGTATATTCCAACTCCGATATGCTTGCTTCAGTCCATAGAAGGATTACTGAAGCTTGCTCACCTTTTAGCATCCTTAGGACTAAGAAAACCTTTTGGTTGCATCACATACAACTTTTCCTCAAGTAAACTGTTAAGGAAACGATGTTTTGTCATCCACCTGCCAGATTTCATAATTGAAAAATGCAGCAACTGCTAACATAATTCTAAGAGACTTTAGCATCACTACGAGCGAGAAAGTCTCATCGCAGTCAACTCTTTGAACTTGTCGGAAACTTCTTTGCGACAAGTCGAGCTTTATAAATGGTGACATTTACCATCAGCGTTTGTCTTCATCTCAAAGTTCCATTTGTACTCGACGACCTGCCGTCCAACGAGCAAGTCTACCAAAGTCTATACTTGGTTTTCACACATGAAAACATTTTTAGGTGAAAACATTTTTCACACAAGCGTCGCAGCCCCAAACATTAAGAAATGACAACTTAGGTTTCTATCAAACCATAATTCACACGGTGTCATCTCAACGGATTTAGATGGTGCCCTATTTAAAGTGAATGTAATTGTCTAATGCATAACCCCAAAACGATAGTGGCAAACTGATAAGAGACATCATAGTTTGTACCATATCCAATAGAGCACGACTACGACATTCGGACACACCATCACACTATGGCGTTCCAGGTGGCGTGAGTTGTGAAACAACTTTTCACATTGTCTTATGTTGTATACCAAACTCGTAACTCAGATATTCACCTCCATGATCATATCGTACACATTTTATCTTCTCGTCACGATGATCTCAAACTTCACTCTGATTCTGCTTGAACTTTTCAAATGATTCAGCCTTTGTGTTTCATTAAGTAAATATACACTATATCTACTCCAATCATCAGTGAATGTAAGAAAATAAATATATCCACCGGACGCTACAAGACTCATTGGATTGCATACATCCGCATGTATCATTTCCAATAAATCACTTGCCCGCTCCATCAAACCAGAAAACGGGGTCCTTAGTCATCTTGCCCAAGAGGCATGGTTCACATGTCTCAACCGAGTCGAAATCGAATGAGTCCAAAGATCCATCAGCATGGAGTTTCTTCATGCGATTTATACCAGTATGACATTTAGCTGCAGTGCCACAAGTATGTGGTATCATCATTACTAACTTTGTATCTTTTGGCATCAATGTTATGAACATGTGTATTACTACGATCAAGATTCAACAAACCATTCTCACTGGGTGCATGACCATTGAAGGTATTATTCATGTAAACAGAATAACCATTATTCTCTAACTTAAATGAATAACCGTGTTGATAAATATGATCTAATCACGTTCATGCTCAACGCAAAACACCGAATAACATTTATTTAGGTTCGTCACTAATCCCGAAGGTAGAGAGAGCGTGTGATGTTGATCACATCAACCTTGGAAACATTTCCAACACACATCGTCACCTCACCCTTAGCTAGTTCTTCATTTATTCCGTAGCTTTTATTTCGAGTTACTAACATTTAGCAACCGAACCGGTATACAATACCCAGGTGCTACTACGAATACTAGTAAGGTACACATTAATAACACATACATCAAATATACTTATGTCGACATTGCCAGCCTTCTTATCTGCCAAGTATCTAGGGTTGTTCCACTTCAGCGACCGTTCTCCTCATAACAGAAGCACTTAGTCTTGGGTTTTGGGTTCAACGTTGGGTTGCTTCACTAGAGCAGCAACTGTCTTGCCATCCATGAAGTTTCCCTCCTTGCCCTTGTCCTTCTCGAAACTAGTGGTTTTACTAACCATCAACACTTGATGCTCCTTCTTGATTTCTACCTTTGTGGTGTCAAACATCGCGAATGGCTCAGGGATCATCATTTCTATCCCTGGCTATTCATAGTTCGTCACGAAGCTCTAGTAGCCTAGTGTCGGTGACTTGGAGAAATATATCAATCACTATCTTATTTGGAAGATCAACTCCCACTCGACTCAAGCGATTGTAGTACCCAGACAATCTGAGCACATGCTCAACGATTGAGCTATTCTCCTTTCATCTTGCAGGCAAAGAATCTTGTTGGAGATCTCATATCTCACAACACGGGCATGAGCCTGAGATCACAATTTCAGCTCTTAGAACATCTCATATGTTCCGTGACGTTCAAAATGTTTTGAAGCCTCAATTCTAAGTCGTAATGCATGACGTACTGAACTATCATGTAGTCATCGGAACATGCCTGTCAGATGTTCACAACATCTACGGACGACGCTAGAGGGGGTGGCGCACGGAGCGGCGCATTAAGGACATAAGATTTCTGTGCAGCAATGAGGACAACCCTCACATCATGGACCCAGTCCGCAATATTGCTACCATCATCTTTCAACTCTATTTCTCTAGGAACATATAAAAAAATTCAAGGGAGCTACAGCGTGAGCTATTAATCTACAACATACATATGCAAAGCTTACTTAGACTATTGTTCAAGATAATGAGTTTAGTTAATCAAATTACTAAAGCTCCCACTCAAATTGACATCCCTCAGGTCATCTGAGCGTCACATGATCCAAATTCACCAACTCAAGTCCGATCATCACGTGAGTTGAGGTGGTTTCAATGGTGAACATCATGTTGATCATATCTACTATATGACTCATGTTTGACCTTTCGGTCTCTTGTGTTCCGAGGCCATGTCTGTACATGCTACGCTCGTCAAGTTTAACCCGAGTGTTCTGCATGTGCAACACTGGCTTGCACCTGTTATATGTGAATGTAGAATCTATCACACCCGATCATCACGTGGTGTCTCGATAGGACGAACTTTCGCAAGGGTGCACACTCGGGGAGAACACAATTCATCTTGAAATTTAAGTAAGGGATCACCTTATAATGCTACCATCGTCCTAAGCAAAACAAGGTGCATAAAAGGATTAACATCACATGGAAATCATAAGTGACATGATATGGCCATGAACTTGTGCTTTTGATCTCCATCTTGAAAGCACCGACATGATCTCCATCATCACCGGCACGACACCATGATCTCCATCATCTAGATCTCCATCAACGTGTCGCCATTGGGGTTGTCGCTCCCGCCATGCTTCTACTACTATGCTACCGTTTAGCGATAAAGTAAAGCATTACATAGCGCTTAATGATTGACACGTAGGTCATACAATAATTAAAGACAACCCTATGGCTCCTGCCGGTTGCCGTACCCATCGACATGCAAGTCGTGATATTCTATACAACACATGAGCATCTCATACATCACATATATCTCATCATGTAATTGGCCATATCACATCACAACATACCCTACAAAAACAAGTTAGACGTCCTCTAATTGTTGTTGCATGTTTTACATGGCTGCTACGGGTATCTAGCAAGAACAATTCTCACCTACGCATAAACCACAACGGTGATACATAAGTTGCTTTTCAACCTTCTCAAGGACCGCCTTTGTCGAATCCGAACAACTAAAATAGGAGAAACCGACACCCACCAGCCATCTATGCAACAAGTTGCAGTTGAGGGAACCGCTCTCACGTAAGCGTACGAGTAATGTTGGTCCGGGCCGCTGCATCCTACAATAGTGCTGAACCAAAACACGACCAAGGGAGGAAGCAATCTAAGCATCAACGCCCACAAACTCTTTGGGTTCTACTCGAGCTCTCATCTACACATAGACCTAGCTCATGATGCCACTGTTGGGGAACGTTGCCGGGGAAACAAAAAATTTCCTACGCACAGGCAAGATCTATCCATGGTGATGAGCATCTGCTAGGGGGAGAGTGGATCTACATACCCTTGTAGATCGCTAAGCGGGAAGCGTTAAGAAACGCGGTTGGTGTAGTCGGACGTCTTCGCGATCCAAATCACCGAGCGTCCCACGATCCCATCACGATCCGTCTTGCGATCTCATCACGATCGGTCCCGCGATCTCATCACGAATTGTCTCGCGATCTTGATCACGGTCCTTTCGATCTAGTATCGAGCGGATGGCACCTCCGCGTTCAGCACACGTACGACTTGATGACGATCTCCGCCATGTTGATCCAGCAAGAGGGAGCAGAGAGGTAGACGAGTTCTCTGGCAGCGTGATGGTGCCGCGGCAATGGTGGTGGAGCAATTCTGGCAGGGCTTCGCCTAAGCACTGCTGAAAACCGATCTAGAGGAGAAACTATGCACTAGAGGAACGCATAGCACGTGGCTGAAAATCAAGTGCCAAAAACCCTAAAACCTCTAGTATATATAAGAGGAAGATAGGAGGAGGCTTGGCCCTCAAGAGGCCAGCCCTAGGCTTTGGCCGAACCAAGGAGGAGAGGAGGAATCCTCCTCCAATCCTAGTAGGACTAGGACTCCTCCTTATTTTGGTCTTTTTGCCATTTCCACCTTTTTCTCTTTGGGATTTTCTTCCCAGCCGCATGGGCCTTGTGTGGGACTTCCACCAGCCCACTAAGGGCTGGTATTAACTCTCCCACAGCCCATGTAGCCTATTGGGTCAAAATACCCCTCTCGATGGTCTCCCGATACATTACCGGCACTCCCGGTACACTACCGATGAGCCCGAAACTTTTCCGGCGACAAAAATAGGACTTCCTATATATCAATATTTACCTCCAGACCATTCCGGAGCTCCTCGTGACATCCGGGATCTCATCCGGGACTCCGAACAACCTTCGGTCACCACATACACAACTCTATACTACCGAAACGTCACCGAACCTTAAGTGTGCAAACCCTGCGGGTTCGAGAACTATGTAGACATGACCGAGACACCTCTACGGTCAATAACCAATAGCGGGACCTAGATGCCCATATTGATTCCTACATATTCTACGAAGATCTTTATCGGTCGAACCTCTATGTCAAGGATTCAGTTAATCCTGTATGATGTTCCCTCGGTTCTTCGGTATGTTACTTGCCCGAGATTCGATCGTCGGTATCTCCATACCTAGTTCAACCTCGTTACCGGCAAGTCGCTTTACTCGTTCCGTAATACAAGATCCCGTGACTAACACATAGTCACATTCCTTGCAAGGCTTGTTGTGATGTTGTACTACCGAGTGGGCCCTGAGATACCTCTCCGTCACACGGAGTAACAAATCCCTCTCTTGATTCATGCCAACCCAACAGACACCCTCGGAGATACCTGTAGAGCACATTTATTGTCACCCAGTTACGTTGCGACATTTGATACACACAACGTACTCCTCTGGTGTCAGTGAGTTGCGTGATCTCATGGTCATAGGAACAGATACTTGACATGCAGAAAACAGTAGCAATAAACTCACACGATCATATGCTATGTTTATAGTTTGGGTCTTGTCCATCACATCATTCTCCTAATGATGTGATCCCGTTCTCAAATGACATCTCATGTCCATGGCTAGGAAACCTTGACCATCTTTGATCAACGAGCTAGCCTATTAGAGGCATACTAGGGACATGGTGTTGTGTATGTATCCACACATGTATCTAATTTTCCGATCAATACAATTATAGCATGGATAATAAACGATTATCATGAACAAGGAAATATGATAATAACCTTTATTATTGCCTCTAGGGCATATTTCCAACAGTATGGTGAAGTATCCACCGGTGGCAAGGAATGTACGGTAGAGTTTGTAGTGGAGCTGGGAGGGGCCAGCATAAGGGACGAAGGGATAAGAAGCATGTCGGATGCGTTCATACCAGCACTAAAGCACCGGATCCCATCAAAACTCTGATGTTAAGCGTTCTTGCGCGAGAGTAGTACTTGGATGGGTGACCTCCTGGGAAGTCCTTGTTTTGCATTCCCTTTTTCATTATTATTTTTGCTGCACGAGAGAAACATGACGCACGTGTGCGGTAAATATTGAACGCACGTGCGCGGTAAGTATTGAATGAACGTGCGGGGTAAATATTAAACGTGGTTTCTTCTTTCTGACGTTTGCGATGAGTCGCAGCTTGTGGATCGAATTTGACACGTGTAGGGGCGGCGTTACGGTGGGAGAGGCACAGCTTTCTGAAATCGTTCGTCGGCATGTGAAAACTCCTGGCAACGTGGCGACGAAGAGGGAGGGGTGAAAACCGTGGTAAACGTGGGAACGGTTGTTGAGGTGGAGAGAGAGTAGTATGGTGAAGTATCCAGTGGTGGCGAGGATTTTACGGTAGAGTTTGTAGTGGAGCTGGGAGGGGCGAGCATAAGGGACGAAGGATAAGAAACATGTCGGATGCGACCATACTAGCACTAAAGCACCGGAACCATCAGAACTCCGAAGTTAAGCGTGCTTGGGCGAGAGTAGTACTAGGATGTGGGCTAGAGTAGTACTAGGATGGGTGACCACCT
Organism: Hordeum marinum; assembly: GCA_022496015.1. Lineage (NCBI taxonomy): Eukaryota > Viridiplantae > Streptophyta > Magnoliopsida > Poales > Poaceae > Hordeum > Hordeum marinum. The sequence continues at coordinate 343,674 of JAAAWK010001153.1, read as the reverse complement.
GGGAAGTCCTCGTGTTGCATTCCTCTTTTCATTATTATTTTTGCTGCACGCGAGAAACATGACACACGTGCGGGGTAAATATTAAACGCGATTTCTTATTTATGACGTTTGCGGTGAGTTGCAGCTTGTGGATCGATATTGACGCATGTAGGGGCGGCGTTATGGTGGCAGAGGCACCGCTTTCTGAAAGCGTTCGACGGCATGTGAAAACTCGCGGCAACGTGGCGACGGAGAGGGAGGGGTGACAACCGTGGTAAACGTGGGAACGGTTGTTGAGGTGGAGAGAAAGTAGTATGGTGAAGTATCCAGCGGTGGCAAGAAATGTACATTAGAGTTTGTAGTGGAGCTGGGAGGAGCAAGCATAATTGACGAAGGGATAAGAAACATGTCGGATAAGATCATACCAACACTGAAGCACCGGATCCCATGAGAACTCTGAACTTAAGCGTGCTTGGGCGAGAGTAGTACTAGGATGGGTGACCTCCTGGGAAGTTCTCGTGTTGCATTCCCATTTTCATTATTATTTTTGCTGCACGCGAGAAACATGACGCACATGCGCGGTCAATATTGAACGCACGTGCGGCGTAAATATTAAAAGCGATTTATTCTTTCTAACGTTTGCGGTGAGTTGCAGCTTGTGGATCGATATTGACGTGTTTAGGCACCGCTTTCCGAAATCGTTCGACGGCGTGTGAAAACTCGTGGTAGCGTGGCGACGGAGAGGGAGGGTGAAAACCGTGGTAATCGTGGGAGCAGTTGTTGAGATGGAGAGAATGTAGTATGGTGAAGTATCCAGCGGTGGCAAAGAATTTACGGTAGAGTTTGTAATGGAGCTGGGAGGGGCAAGCATAAGGCACGAAGGGATAAGAATCATGTCGGATGTGATCATACCAGCACTAAAGCACCAGATTTCATCAGAATTCCGAAGTTAAGCGTGCTTAGGCGAGAGTAGTTCTAGGATGGCTGACATCCTGGGAAGTCCTCGTGTTGGATTCCCTTTTTCATTATTATTTTTTCTACACACGAGAAACATGACGCACGTGCGCGGTAAATATAGAACGCACGTGCGGGGTAAATATGAAACGCGGTTTTCACTTTCTGACGTTTGCGGTGAGTTGCAGCTTGTGGATTGATATTGACGTGTGTAGGGGCGGTGTTATGGTGGGAGAGGCATCGCTTTCTAAAATCGTTCGACGACGTGTGAAAACTCGTGGCAACGCGGCAACGGAGAGGGAGGGGTGAAAGCCGTGGTAAACGTGGGAACGGTTGTTGAGGTGGAGAGAAAGTAGTATGGTGAAGTATCCAGCGGTGGCAAGGAGTGTATGGTAGAGTTTGTAGTGGAGCTGGGAGGGGCGAGCATAAAGGACGAAGGGGTAAGAAACATGTTGGATGTGATCATACCAGCACTAAAGCACCGGATCCCTTCAGAATCCCGAAGTTAAGCGTGCTTGGGCGAGAGTAGGACTAGGATGGGTGTCCTCCTGGGACGTCCTCGTGTTGCATTTACCTTTTTATTATTATTTTTGCTGCACGCGAGAAACATGACGCACGTGCAGGGTACATATTAAACGCGATTTCTTATTTCTGACACTTGCGGTGAGTTGCAGCTTGGGGATCGATATTGATGCGTGAAGGGGCGGCGTTATGGTGGGAGAGGCACCGCTTTTTCAAAGCGTTCGACGGAGTGTGAAAACTCGTGGCAACGTCGCGACGGAGAGGGAGGGGTGAAAACGACGGTAAACGTGGGAACGGTTGTTGAGGTGAGAGAAACTAATATGGTGAAATATCCAGCGGTGGCAAAGAATGTATGGTAGAGTTTGTAGTAGAGCTGGGAGGGGCGAGCATAAGGGACGACGGGATAAGAAACATGTTTGATGCGATCATAGCAGCACTAAAGCACCGGATCCCATAAAAACTCCGAAGTTGAACGTGCTTGGGCGAGAGTAGTACTAGGATGGGTGACCTCCTGGGAAGTCATTGTGTTGTATTTCCTTTTTCATTATTATTTTTGCTGCAAGCGAGAAACATGACGCACGTGCGCGGTAAATTTTATACGCGATTTCTTATTTCTGATGTTTGCGGTGAGTTATAGCTTGTGGATCGATATTAACGCGTGTAGGGGCGGCGTTATGGTGGGATAGGCACCGCTTTCTGAAAGCGTTCGACGGCGTGTGAAAACTCGTGGTAACATGGCGACGTAGAGGGAGGGGTGAAAACCGTGGTAAATGTGCGAACGGTTGTTGAGGTGGAGAGAAAGTAGTATGGTGAAGTATCCAGCGGTGGCATGGAATGGACAGTAGAGTTTGTAGTGGAGCTGGGAGGGGCGAGCATAGTTGACGAAGGGATAAGAAACATATCGGATGCGATCATACCAGCTCTAAAGCACCGGATCCCATCAGAACTCCGAACTTAAGCATGCTTGGGCGAGAGTAGTACTCGGATGGGTGACCTCCTGGGAAATCCTCGTGTTACATTCCCTTTTTCATTATTATTTTTGCTGCACGCAAGAAACATGACGCACGTGCGCGGTAAATATTGAATGCACGTGCGAGGTAAATATTAAACGCGGTTTTCACTTTCTGACGTTTGCGGTGAGTTGCAGCTTGTGGATTGATATTGACGCGTGTAGGGGCGGTGTTATGGTGGGAGAGGCATCGCTTTCTGAAATCGTTCGACGACGTGTGAAAACTCGTGGCAACGCGGCAACGGAGAGGGAGGGGTGAAAGCCGTGGTAAACGTGGGAACGGTTGTTGAGGTGGAGAGAAAGTAGTAGGGTGAAGTATCCAGCGGTGGCAAGGAGTGTATGGTAGAGTTTGTAGTGGAGCTGGGAGGGGCGAGCATAAGGACGAAGGAATAAGAAACATGTTTGATGCGATCATACCAGCACTAAAGCACCAGTCCCATTAGAAATCCAAAGTTTAGCGTCCTTGGGCGAGAGTAGTACTAGGATGGGTGACCTCCTGGGAAGTACTCGTGTTGCATTTCCTTTTTCTATATTATTTTTGCTGCACGCGAGAAACATGACGCATGTGCGGGGTAAATATTAAACGCGATTTCTTATTTCTGACGTTTGCGGTGAGTTGCAGCTTGCGGACCGATATTAACAAATGTAAGGGTGTCATTATGGTCGGAGATGCGCCACTTTCTGAAAGCGTTCGACGGAGTGTGAAAACTCGTGGCAACATGGCGACGGAGAGGGTGGGGTGAAAACTGTGGTAAATGTGGGAACGGTTGTTCAGGTGGAGAGAAAGTAATACGGTGAAGTATCCAGCGGTGGCAAGGAATGTACAGTAGAGTTTGTATTAGAGTTGGGAGGGGCGAGCATAAGGGATGAAGGGATAAGAAACACGATGGATGCGATCATACCCGCACTAAAGCACCGGATCTCATCAAAACTCCTAAGTTAAGCGTGCTTGGGAGAGAGTAATACTAGGATGGGTGACCTCCCGGCAAGTCCTTTTGTTGCATCTCCTTTTCATTATTATTTTTGCTGCAAGCGAGAAACATGACGCACGTGCGCGGTAAATATTGAACGCACGTGCGGGGTAAATATTAAATGCAGTTTCTTCTTTCTGACGGTTGCGGTGAGTTGTAGCTTGTGGATCGATATTGACGCGTGTAGGGGCGGCGTTATGGTGGGAGTGGCACCGCTTTCTGGAATCGTTCGACGGCGTTTGAAAACTCGTGGCAACGTAGCGACGGAGAGGGAGGGGTGAAAACCGTGGTAAACGTGGGAACGGTTGTTGAGGTGGAAAGAAAGTAGTATGGTGAAGTATCCAGCAGTGTCAAGGAATGTACGGTAGAGTTTGTAGTGGAGCTGGGAGGGGCGAGCATACGGGACGAAGGGATAAGAAACATGTCGGATATGATCATACCAACACTAAAGCACCGGATCCCATTATAACTCCAAAGTTAAGCGTGGTTGGGCGAGAGTAGTACTAGGATGGGTGACCTCCTAGGAAGTCCTCGTGTTGCATTTCCTTTTTCATTATTATTTTTGCTTCACGCGAGAAACATGACGCAAGTGCGCGGTAAATATTGAATGCACATGTGCGGTAAATATTAAACGTGATTTCTTATTTCTGACGTTTGCGGTGAGTTGCAGCTTGCGGATCTATATTGACAAATGTAGGGGCGGCGTTATGGTGGGAGAGGCACCGCTTTCTGAAAGTATTCGACGGCGTGTGAAAACTCGTGGCAAAGTGGCGACGAAGAGGGAGGGGTGAATACCATGGTAAACGTGGGAACGGTTGTTGAGGTGGAGAGAGAGTAGTATGGTGAAGTATCCAACGGTGGCAAGGAATGTGCGGTAGAGTTTGTAGTGGAGCTGGGAGGGGCGAGCATAAGGGACGTAGGGATAAGAAACATGTGGGATGTGATCATACCAGCACTAACGCACTGGATTCCATCAGAACTCCGAAGTTAAGCGTGGTTGGGCGAGAGTAGTACTAGGATGGGTGACCTCCTGGGAAGTCCTTGTGTTGCATTCCCTTTTTCATTATTATTTTTGTTGCACGCGAGAAACATGACGCACGTGCGCGGTAAATATTGAACGCACGTGTGGGGTAAATATTAAACGCGGTTTCTTCTTTCTGACGTTTGCTGTGAGTTGCAGCCTGTGGATCGATATTGACGGGTGTAGGGGCGGCGTTATGGTGGGAGAGTGTCACATCCCTAGCTAGCTTACTTAGGACAACATGTGTGTGCATTATGTTTCCATTCTTGCATCAAATTGAAATGGGGATTAACAGAAACCCCAAACACCTCACTTGAATCAAACCAATTCAGTGTTTGTGAAAAAACCGACAAATCCAAAGTGCCCATCAAAAATGTCCCCTATGTCTGATAAATGTGGACATAAATATATCAGGGGTCATTTTAAATATTTGAATCTCTAAAGCATTTCACAAATAAATATTAAAGTTGCTGAAAATGTCAAATAAAGCATTATAAATATTTTAGTATTCAAAATATTCTGAAACTTTTCATAGAGGTTTGAAAATTTCAAACTGAGCTCTATTAAATATTTGGGATATTTTGTGCCTGGCATTTGTGCCTAAATAAAAGAAAAGAAATGTCAGAAAAGAAAACAGAAACTGGAATTTAAAAAAAAGGAGGAAGCCCACCTATGCCGGCCTAGCTGGCCCAGCACCGTCGTCGTCCTCCTGGCGGCTACGAGGACGAGCGCGTGCCTGTCGTGCGCTCGCGCCGGAGCTGCCTTGCAGCTCCCTGCGTGCCTGCATCCCCCCGTCGCGTTGGCGAGCGGATGAGGACGCGTTGCTGTCCCTATCGCTCTCTCTCTCTCGCCCATTCTCCCCCTGCCTCTTCCCTCTCCTCTGCTCCAACCATGTTGCGCCCTAGTTCGACGAGCCCGTGCTCGCCCAAGCTCCGGCAGCCATCGAGCTCGTCACCGGTGTCGATCCCAGCCGTCTCATCCTCTGAGAGGTGTCGATATGGACGCGTGTGTCAGCGTAGGCTCACCTGGTGCCTTCCGCCGGCGAAATGGTCTCCGGCGGAGGAAAACCGACCCCTCCGTCGTCTCAGGAGTCACCGGCGGCTCAACACCGGTGAGTCTGGCCGGTGTTGACCACGGGGGTTTGACCCCCTGGGTCACTGACAAGTGGGGCGGGGTCAGGGTTAATTAGGATTAGTTTAAAATAATTAATTAATTAATTGAATTAAGTTAATGACCCACTGACAGTGGGCCCTATTCTAATTATCTAGTAATTAGTGTTTTAAATAATTTCTGTTAGAGGCTGGGTCACTGACCAGTGGACCCCACTTGTCAGGTTTGACCTGTCAGCGGTCTGTTGACCAGCTGATGTCATGCTCATGCAATAAAGTAATTTCTGAATTAAATTAATTCCAGAAACTATTTAAAACTTAGAAAATTCATATAAATTAATCTATAACTCAGATTGAAATAATTTATATATGAAAATTTATCAGAAAAATCCAATGAATCCAATGGTGTGCTATCATACATGTTAGAGCAACCTATGTAGATGAACATTGACATTTACTAATAGGTTAACATATGGAATATGAAATGGAGAACGATTTTGAACATATATTCAAAATTACTTCATTTAACTTGGGTTCTATGACTAGTCATGTCGGCCCGGGTTCTCTGTTGTCTGAATGCTAGTGATAGATTCACATACGCGAGGCAAAAGACGCAAACGGTCCCGGCTAAGGTAAGGCTGCAGCCGTAGGGTTACCGTGCATGAGGCCGCAAAGTGATGTGATGTGTTACAGGCTAGATTCATATGACTTAGGATCGGGGTCCCGATAGCGTTGGTATCAGAGCCTGACTGACTGTAGGACTACCGAGCCAAACCGGTCGAAGTTGAGTCTAGAAACACTATAGATAAGTAAGGGAATTGATTGTGGAAGTGAACGTAAGGCTCTTTTTACTCCTCTTCCCAAGTTATTCTTCTGAGTCACCCTCATCTTTTCTACGGGTTTAAGAACTAGGCTTCTCATCTATTGCTTAGGATGACGAGTTACTAATCATGTAGTATTAGCTAGCTTGTTTGCAAGTGAACTTCGGTTCTAGATAATTATCTGGTGTGACAATCAGTTGGATTAGAAACTTGAGTCTAGGAAGCTGAGTGGTTATGCTATCCAATCTTTGCAGTTGCCTCAAAATCTTTTTTAGCAATTACAGCCGTTATGTTGTCCAATTTCTGCTAGGATCTCTAATGTATTTGCATCATTCTTTGATTTAGATGCCCCCTCATCCTTCTCGTCAGGTGGTCCGTCTGACTAGGTGCATCGATGTACCAGGTCACATGGCCATGTTGGTTAGAGTTATGATGGAGGCTAGTTACCGTTGGTACCCAGAGTATTTAGTGAAGGACCAGTATCGAGATTTCAACCAGAGCCAGTACTTGTGTACTGTTAAGATATATCCATCCTATCCTGGAGCTGCAGAGCCGCTTCATTGGACTTATGGGTTAGGTGTCACCATAGACATAGCAGTTTAGGAGGCCGCTTTTACCATGCTGACTATCATGAGGTTTCACCATGGTCTGCCTCAGAACACAGAGTTCTGTTATGTTCCTGCTTCTATAGGAGGAGAGGATAGTTATATTAGTGCAGCCTACTATGATCATTCTTATGAGGACCCTAGGCTGCAGGTGACTGCTCAGATGTTGGAGAATAGGGATCGTGATGCACGTGCCCTTTGCATGGAGCTATATGCTACCCGTGCATGTCTTTGGATAGCCCTAACGCAGCTAGCACCTGTCGTGCAGACAGGCCATGGAGATTTGGAGATGCTGAACCCATCACGGACTCATCTGCCAGCTCACGTAGACTGGCCCGATGTTGGAGGCATCACCCCTCTTCGAGGACTATTGCTGCCGCCAACGAGGGGACCGAGGCCACATCCGTGTCCTTACGGTTTCCAGGGATCGTAGGCCAGGGTGTTTCCAAACCCTCGGGTTCAGCTCCCGGGTCATGGGGGTAACCTATATGAGGCATTCTACAGTGATGCTTGAGTATGTGGATGTTATCTCTAGTATTGTAGTAGTTGTATTGCCACAGTCCTGCGTGTCTTGTGGGATATGACTGAGGTTGAGATTTGAGTTCCGGAGGTGTAGATCGATAATGTATAGGAAGCTTGTAATGCCTCCGATGAGTTGTATCATCCTTCCGTAGGTTGTACTTCAGCTTGGGCTTGTACTGAACTACGTCATGGTGTGTATGAATCATGGTGTTCATATGGCAATTTGTTTTTACCATGTTGATCGGGTGTTTACCCTTGCATGCCATGTTATTCAGTACATTCCTCATCTCATGTCTTAGAGTTGTTGTCTTCCTTGTCTAAGTTGTGGGTTTGTTTTCCCAGGATGTTGTGAACTAGGAATAACCCCCTGACTGCCTTCGAGCAGGGCGAGGGAAGCCAGCCAAGACAAGAGAACCTGCCGTAGCCGCCCTCCTTGGCACAAGTGATGCTCGAAGCCGAGAGGAATAAAAGGGAGACCAACAGGCTGTTGGAACGTATTGAGCAGAATACAACGCGTCCTCCCCGCAATGACCATAATGATGGTGTGTCCCTCAATGACTTCGTCAAGTTGTGCCCACCTAAGTTTCATCATTCGGTCGACCCGCTCGACGCTGATGACTGGCTGACTAGCAAGTCCCGCAAAATCCGAGCTGCCAATGTATCTGAGGCCAACAAAGTGACTTTTGTTGCATACTTTCTGGAAGGACCCGCCAATATGTGGTGGGAAAATTATGCAGCCATGCGTCCCGCAGGCCCCGCAGCAACTTGGGCAGATTTCAGTGAGGACTTTCATACCCATCACATCCCAGAAGGGCTGATGGATCGCAAGAGAGAGGAGTTCTGTGCTTTCACCCAGGGCAGACTGACAGTGGATGCTTGTAGCCGTGAGTTCGGCAATCTTGCTCATTATGCTCTGGAGGAAGTGTCGACCTATCTGGACCCTTATCCTAAGTCATATGAATCCATACGGTAACATGTCACATCACTTTGCGGCCTCATGCATGGTAAGTTCCACAGTTGCAGCCTTACCTTAGCCGAGACCGTTTGCGTCTTTTGGCTCACGTATGTGAACATGTCGCTGGCAATCAACCGACAGAGAACCCGGGCCGACATGACTAGTCATAGAACCCAAGTGGCACATCCGTACGGAAACAGGCATACGTAACCCAGCAATGCAGGTGCCGGCCTCAAGTGTGTGTAGACGAGTCATAGCAAGCTACAAGGACTCCATTACGCCGTGGGACATAAATGTCATCACTGCACGTAGACGAGTCGTAGCAGGCTACAGGGACTCCATTACACCGCGAGACATTTCCCCGAAGGGACAGACACACCAGCAAAGAAGGATACATGCCACTCAATCAATGTGTCCAAAGCAGTAGCAAGCTACCAAGGCTCGGTGGAAGCACAAAGAGGCAGTTTCCCGTAAAGAGTACTACTAAAGGCACATGACTTGGTGTCGGATCCCATACATACCATTGCACGTCACATGTACGCACGACATGCCCGATATGCATAGATACAACTATGGCATCACAACTTAACCATACATCAACACAACTTTTATTTAAGAGGCTCAAAGAAGCCTTGCCTAATATGTTCTTATAGATAGGGGTCACATGACCCGACACTCAAGTCATACACACAAGTTCATACAAACCAAGCGGAAGCATAAAGCTGTCTGAGTACAGACAGATAAAAGTGTAAAAAGGCACATGGCCTGACTATCTACATCCCGCCACAGGGCATAAGGTCATAGCTAGGACACTAGCTATTCGGCATCGTCAACATCTAGAAAGAACCCACCTGATGGGTCCTGAGTCTCATCTGCACCATTTATTAAGCAAACGTGAGTACAAACATACTCAGCAAGTCTTTAAAACAGACATAGACTATTCATGCTCATGTATCAACAAGGGGAGTGGTGGAGTTTATGCACCAATGCCAGCTTTGACTCATGGCTAACCTACACTACACAATTTTAAGTCTTTGTTTAAATTTTAGATATTGCACACGAGTCCACTAAGTTCGTAACAATACACCACCATGGATTCACTTCCCTCTCCTGGAAGAGTGCCATCCACAGTACTCACACTTGTCTTGACATTTTTATGAGTATCCATTTAATTATCTATGAACATCATAAGTTCTCCAAGTAATTCATATCCGAGGATGCGGCTATTCTAATAGTTTCATACCCTACAGGGGTGTACTTCTTCACACACGCTCTCGCCACTTATCGCTGGGTGCTCGTAAAACCATGCGCCTTGGCAACCTTCAAGCGGAAGCCCAGTGAGGGAGTCGGCCACGACCGTCAATCACACAAGACCTCTAGTCCAGGCTATTGCCTATTTGAGACTGAACCCGCATGGAAGTCCGACCAAAGTTTCCGCTATGGCCCCAAGTGATGTGCATAGGGTTCCCAAGCCCACCATTCGGGTGACCCTTGGTACACCGTGCCACTACCTACCGCGTCATAACCCACCCCTAGGGTTAGCGCTACGCACGGCCTCTAGCATGATATAAACACCAGAAACTACTTGCAATTCCTAGACCAAGGACTAAGAGAACGATAAGTCGAGCGGGGTCATATTTCAGGGCCCAGCATGTGGTAGTATCTAGTCTTGGATCAGAAACACAGAACTCAGTTCCTAAGAACGGTCCCAATGAGACAACCCACTATGTACTCCTACATAGCCTCTCATCGCTACCTTTACCAACTCGGGTTCATCATAAGCTTATCACATAAGAACTACATTGTTTCACTCCAGCTCATCACCCAGATGAATTAGACCTGACACAACTCTAAGCATAGCAAGCATAGCAGGCAAGGTAAGCAAAGCACATCATGGCACAAGCATCTACCAGGTATGCTAGGTTGCAAGGTTTAGCTATTTACTATGACAATGTCAGGTCATGCAAAAGAATAGGTTCATCTACCGTGTATGACACACAAGTAAACGTTTGTCCTAATGCAATAAACAAGAGCAGGAGCGAGAGAGTGGGATGTTATCGGAATGATCAAATGGGTTGCTTGCCTTGCTAGGTAGCGGAAAGGTTTTCTCCTTCGTTGGAATACTCGGAGGTATCCTCAGAAGCAGGGCCTACCGCAATGCAGATGAATACCAATCAATAAATGCAAGTACAACAATATGATGCATGATCATGACATGGCAGGATGTATGGATGAGCTAATGCGACTATTGTCCAAGTTAAATGAAGTGAGTTTGAATATAGGTTCAAAATCATTCTCCATTTCATATTTCATAAGTTAACCTATTAGTAAATGTCAATGTTCATCTACATAGGTTGCTCTAGCATGCACGATAACAGCACCATTGGATTCATTGGATTTTTCTGATAAATTTTTAAATTATATATAATTTTCATCTAATTTACAGATTAATTTATATGAATTTCAAAAGTTTTAAACATTTTCTGGAATTTCTGAATTACTTTTATGCTTAAATATTCATTTAATACATCAGCCTGACGTCACTGTGACGTAAGCAGGTCAACAGACCCGGCCAGGTCAAACCTGAAAGGGTGGGGCCCTCATGTCAGCGTCACAAGGTTAATCCCCGCTCTGACCAGGGGTTTGAACCACTTCAGGGCCCACTGGTCAGTGGCTAATGGCTTAATTAGCCGGGCTTATTAGCACTAATCAGCCGGCCACGTCGGCGCCATAGGAGCGGGGTCGGCGGCGACCAAATCCGCGGCGGAGGACCGTCGGAGTTGGCCAGAAACGTGCCACAGGGCACAGTTTCGCGCGCCGGAGGCGGCTACGGAACGCTCATGCTCTTCCGCATCGAGTGGGACTGGTCCGGGGGCTCGGGGTCGTCAGAGACGATGGTCACGACGAGCTCGAGTGGCAACGGGTTTCAGGCAGCATGCCGTAGGTTAGGGGGAATTGACGCAGGGGCTCGTAGTGGGTTGGTTGAGGAAGACTGCGAGCTCGGGGAGGCGCAGATGGTCACGAATCGACGAAGAGGAGCGCCGGAGCTGGAGCTTGAAGACGATGGCAAACTCGGCGTAGAGGGGCTCCCAGCGGCTTCTAGGTCCACGGGGAGGACGAGGGGGTCACGGCGGAGCTCTGGGGCTACTCAGCGAGGCGAGGGAGTGGCTGGAGCAACGGCGCTACGGCGGCCATGGCTTCGGCCATGGCGAGCAGAGTGGGAGAAAGCGAGAGAGAGTGCGGCAGGGGAGATAGGGAGAGGAGAAGAGAGCCACGGCGAGGGGGCCTTGCGCTGGCGCATCCGGAGGCCCCCAGGCAGCAGCCAGGTAGGAAGGAGGTGGCCGGGCACGTGCCAGTTGGGCCGACTCCTCTCGGGCCTCTTTCCCCTTTCTTTTTTTTATTTCTGTTTTGTTTCCATTTCTTTTGTTCTGACATTTGTTTATTTTTTGTTTGGGCCAAGTGCTATTATAAAATATCCCCAAATAATTTATAACATTAAGTTTGAATATTTCAAACTCCTATAAAAGTTTCAGGATATTTTGAAATCTGAAATATTGATATTGCTTTATTTGGCATTTTTAGCAGCTTTGTTATTTATTTTTAAATTGCTATAAATGTTCAATTATTTAAGATGTCCCCTGATATATTCATGTCCATATTTATCAGATATAGGGGACATTTTAGATGGGCATTTTCCATTTTTTGTTTTTTCACAAACTTTAAATTAGTTTGATTCAAATGAGGGTTTGGGGTTTCTTTTAATCCCCATTTCATGTTGATGCAAAATTGAAATATGATGCACACACATGTTGTCCTATGACAACTAGCTAGGGATGTGACAACTCACCCCCACTCAAAAGAATCTCGTCCCGAGATTTTGAAGTCGTCGGGAAGAGCGCGGGGTACTCTAGTCGAAGACGATCTTCTCTTTCCCATGTGGCCTCCTTTTCAGAATGGTGTGACCACTGAACTTTCAGAATGATGTTCCGATGCCGAGTGGTATGCTCAGCTTGATCAAGAATACGAACAGGGTATTCTCGATATGTAAGGTTATCTTGGAGATCAAGCGCTTCGTGGTCTACTTCACGGACAGGGTCTGAGAAGCAACGCCTAAGTTGCGAGATGTGGAAGACATCATGAACCTTGGAAAGATGCGGCGGAAGTTCCAATTAGTAGGCAACCTCTCCTCGTTTAGCAAGAATGCAAAAAGGTCCAATGTAACGAGGAGCCAACTTGCCCTTGATACCGAATCGATGGGTACCCTTGAGAGGTGTAACCCAAAGGTAAGCCTTCTTGTCTACTTCATAGGTCACAGCCTTATGATGATGATCATATTGGCTCTTTTGATGAGATTGGGCTGTTTTCAACTTTTCACGAATAATGCGAACTTGCTCCTCTACATCCTGGATCATATCCGGGCCAAAGAGTTGCCTCTCTCCGGTTTCTAACCAGTTAAGAGGTGTTCGGCACCTTCGTCCCTAGAGAACTTCATAAGTTTCTTTGCCCAAGCTTGATTGATAACTATTGTTATAAGCAAATTCAGCAAATGGAAGACATTTCTCCCAATTCATACCGAAGGATATAACACAAGCTCGGAGCATGTCTTCAAGGATTTGATTGACTCGCTCAACTTGACCACTTGATTGCGGGTGGAAAGTAGTGCTAAAGGATAGAATAGTCCCCATGGCGGTTTGAAAACTTTCCTAGAATCGGGAAGTAAAGATACTTCCATGGTCTGAGTTAATCTCCAATGGAACACCATGAAGAGAAACTATTCGAGAAACATATAACTCCGCTAGCTGGCTGGCAGTTATACTGTCCCGAACAGGAAGAAAATGAGCCACTTTGGAAAGGCGGTCAATGACCACAAAGATAGCATTATTCCCTCTCTTAGTCCTGGGAAATCCGGTAATGAAATCCATACCGACCTTATCCCATTTCCATTTAGGAATAGATAAAGGTTTAAGGGTGCTAGTAGGCCTTTGATGTTCTGCCTTAACGCGACGACAAACGTCGCAATTAGCAACGAACTGAACAATTTCTCTCTTCATCCTAGTCCACCAGAACCTCTGGCGTAGGTCCTGATACATCTTGGTACTACCCGGATGAAATGTGAGAGGGGAATCATGAGCCTCCTTAAGAATCAGCTGCCAAAGATATTGGCTCTTGGGAACCACCACACGGTTCTGGAAGAACACCAGACCTTGATCATCAACAGAGAAATCCTTAGCGATACCGCTAACGAGGTTCTCTTTGATCCGGGAAATACCCTTATCACGCTTTTGGCTAGCTATAATTTGATCCTTAAGAGTAGGTTTTGCCACCAGGTTGGATAGGAATCCTTGAGGAACAATATGGAGGTTTAACTTCCCAAATTCCTCATAGAGAAGTGGTTGACTTTGTTGTAACATCATATTGTTACAATAAGACTTACGACTTAGTGCATCGGCCATGACATTGGCTTTCCCCAGGGTGTAAGTTATCTCTAAGTCGTAATCTGTAATCAACTCAACCCACTATCTTTGCTTGAGATTCAAATCCGGCTGGGTGAAAATATATTTCAGACTTTGGTGATCAGTGTAAATTTCGCAACGATTAACCAGAAAGTAATGTCGCCAAGTTTTCAGTGCATGGACCACAGCTACAATCTCAAGATCATGTGGATACTTATCCTCATGTGGACACAACTGTCAAGATGCATATGCAATCACATGACGATCTTGCATGAGGATGCAACCTAATCCTTGTCGCGAGGCGTCACAATAGATAACAAAGTCCTTAGAGAAGTCTAGCGGCACCAGAACAGGAGTAGAGGTCAGGCGTCTTTTCAACTCCTGAAAACTGTGCTCGGATTGTGGAGTCCACTCGAACTTTTATCTTTCTTGAGGAGTTCAGTCCGAGGTTTCGCAACCTTGGTGAAGTTCTCGACAAAGCGGCGACAATAGCTCGCTAAGCCAAGGACTTAACCGATTCAGGTTGAGTCCAATCAAGGACGGCCTGAACTCTCTCGAGATTGATAGAAATACCTTTACCAGAGATCACGTGGCCTAGGTAGGTCACTTCTGGCAACCAAAATTCACACTTGGAGAATTTGGCATATAGACGATGCTCTCGAAGTTTCATCAACACCAGCCTTAGAGCTCGGCATGTTCCTGTTCATTCTTCGAGTAGATGAGTATATCGTCGAGGTATACCACGACGAATTTATCCAAATACTCCATGAAGATCGAATTCATCAAATGAGATAAGGTGGCTGGGGCATTGGTTAAACCGAAGGACATGACGGTGTACTCGTATTGGCCATAACGAGTAACAAAATCCATTTTTGGAATGTCCCCGTTTCTAATTCTGATTTTATGGTATCCCAACATCAAATCCATTTTGGAAAAGACACAGGATCCAGCGAGTTGATCATATCGATCATTGATCCTGGGGAGCGGATACTTGTTCTTTATGGTGACCAGATTCACTGGCCGATAATCCACAACCATCCGATCCGATCAATCCTTCGGTGGCGTGTGAAAACTCGTGGCAACGTGGCGACGGAGAGGGAGGGGTGAAAACCGTCGTAAACATGGGAACGGTTGTTGAGGTGGAGAGAAAGTAGTATGGTAAAGTAACCAGTGGTGGCAAGGAATGTACGTTAGAGTTTGTAGTGGAGCTTGGAGGGGCAAGCATATGGGACGAAGGGATGAGAAACATGTCGGATGCGATCATACCAGCACTAAAGCACCGGATCGCATTAGAACTCCGAAGTTAAGCGTGCATTGGCCAGAGTAGTACTAGGTTGGGTGACCTCCTTGGAAGTCCTCGTGTTGCATCCCTTTTTCATTATTATTTTTGCTGCATGCGAGAAACATGACGCACGTGCGCGGTAAATATTGAACGCACGTGCGGGGTAAATATTAAACGCGATTTCTTATTTCTGACGTTGGCGGTGAGTGTAGGGTGCGGATCGATATTGACGCGTGTAGGGGCGACGTTATGGTGGGAGAGGCACCGCTTTCTGAAATCGGTCGACGGCGTGTGAAAACTCGTGGCAACGTGGCGACAGAGAGGGAGGGGTGAATACCGTCGTAAACGTGGGAACGGTTGTTGAGGTGGAGAGAAATTAGTATGGTGGAGTATCCAGCGGTGGCAAGGAATGTACAAAAGAGTTTGTAGTGGAGCTGGGAGGGACGAGCAAAAGGGACGAATGGCTAATAAACATGTCGGATGCGATCATACCAGCACTAAAGCACCGGATCGCATCAGACCTCTGAAGTTAAGCGTGCATGGGCGAGAGTAGTACTAAGATGGGTGACCTCCTGGGAAGTCCTCGTGTTGCATTCCCTTTTTCATTATTATTTTTGCTACACGCGAGAAACATGACGCACGTGCGCGGTAAATATTGAACTCACGTGCGGGGTAAATATTAAACGCGATTTCTTATTTCTGACGTTTGCGGTGAGTTGCAGCTTGCGGATCGATATTGATGCGTGTAGGGGCGACGTTATGGTGGGAGAGGCAACGCTTTCTGAAAGCGTTCGACGGCGTGTGAAAACTCGTGGCAACGTGGCGACGGAGAGGGAGGGGTGAAAGCCGTGGTAAACGTGGGAACGGTTGTTGAGGTGGAGAGAAAGTAGTATGGTGAAGTATCCAGCATTGGCAAGGAATGTATGGTAGAGTTTGTAGTGGAGCTGGGAGGGGCGAGCGTAAGGGACGAAGGGATAAGAAACATGTCCGATGCGATCATACCAGCATAAAAGCACTGGATCCTGTCGGAACTCCGAAGTTAAGCGTGCTTGGACGAGAGTAGTACTAGGTTGGTTGACCTCCTAGGAAGTCCATTTGTTGCATTCCCTTTTTCATTTTTATTTTTGCTCCACGCGAGGAGCATGACGCACGTGCGCGGTAAATATTGAATGCACATGCGGGGTAAATATTAAACGCGGTTTCTTCTTTCTGACGTTTGCGGTGAGTTGCAGCTTGTGGATCGATATTGACGCGTGTAGGGGCAGCGTTATGGTGGGAGAGCCACCGCTTTCTGAAATCGTTCGATGGCATATGAAAACTCATGGCAATGTGGCGACGGAGAGGGAGGGCTGAAAACCGTGGTAAACGAGGGAACGGTTGTTGAGGTGGAGAGAAAGTAGTATGGTGAAGAATCCAGCGGTGGCAAGGAATGTAAAAAAGAGTTTGTAGTGGAGTTGGGAGGGGCGAGCATAAGGGACGAAGGGATAAGAAACATGTTGGATGTGATCATACCAGCACTAAAGCACCGGATCCTATCAGAACTCCAAATTTAAGCGTGCTTGGGTGAGAGTAGTACTAGGATGGGTGACCTTCCGGGAAGTCCTCGTGTTGCATTTGCTTTTTCATTATTATTTTTGCTTCACGCGAGAAACATGACGCACGTGCGCGGTAAATATTAAATGTGATTTCTTATTTCTGACGTTTGCGGTGAGTTACAGCTTGCGGATAAATATTGACGCGTGTAGGGCCAGCGTTATGGTGGGAGAGGCACCGCTTTCTGAAAGCGGTCGGTGGCGTGTGAAAACTCGTGGCAACGTGGCGACGGAGAGGGAGGGGTGAAAACCTTGGTAAACATGGGAACGGTTGTTGAGGTGGAGAGAAAGTAGTATGGTGAAGTAACCAGCGGTGGTAAGGAATGTACGATAGAGTTTATAGTGGAGCTGGGAGGGGCGAGCATAAGGGACGAAGGGACAAGAAACTTGTCAGATGCGATCGTACCAGCACTAAAGCAGCGGACCCTAAAGCAGCGGACCCCATCAGAACTCCAAAGTTAAGCGTGCTTGGCCGAGAGTAGTACTACGATGGCTGACCTCCTTGGAAGTCCTTTTGTTGCATTCGCTTTTTCATTATTATTTTTGCTGCACGCGAGAAACATGACGCACGTGCGCGGTAAATATTGAACGCGCGTGCGGGATAAATATTAAACGTGGTTTATTCTTTCTCACGTTTGCGTTGAGTTGCGGCTTGTCGATCGATATTGACGCGTGTAGGGGCGGCGTTATGGTGGGACAGGCACCGCTTTGTGAAGCGTTCGACGGCGTGTGAAAACTCGTGGCAACGTGGCGACAGAGAAGGAGGGGTGAAAACCGTGTTAAACGTGGGAACGGTAGTTGAGGTGGAGAGAAAGTAGTATAGTGAAGTATCCAGCGGTGGCAAGGAATGTATGGTAGAGTTTGTAGTGGAGCTGGGAGGGGCGAGCATAAGGGACGCAAGGATAAGAAACATGTCGGATGCGATCATACCAGCACTTAAGCACCGGATCCTGTTTGGGCGAGAATACTACTAGGATGGGTGACCTCATGGGAAGTCCTCGTGTTGCATTCCTTTTTTCATTATTATTTTTGCTGCACGCGATAAACATGACACACGTACGCGGTAAATATTGAATGCACGTGCGGGGTAAATATTAAACCCGGTTTCTTCTTTCTGACGTTTGCGGTGAGTTGCAGCTTGTGGATCGATATTGACGCGTGTAGGGGCGGTGTTATGGTGGGAGAGGCACCGCTTTCTGAAATCGTACAAGGGCGTGTGAAAACTCGTGGGAACGTGGCGACAGAGAGGGAGGGGTGAAAACCGTGGTAAACGTGGGAATGGTTGTTGAGATGGAGAGAAAGTAGTATGGTGAAGTATCCAGCGGTGGCAAGGAATGTACAGTAGACTTTGTAGTGGAGCTGGGACGGACGAGCACAGGGGACGAAGGGATGAGAAACATGTTGGATGCGATCATACTAGCACTAAATCTCCAGATGCCATCAGAACTCCAAAGTTAAGCGTGCTTGAGCGAGAGTAGTATTAGGATGGGTGAGCTCTTAGGAAGTCCTTTTGTTGCATTCCCTTTTTCATTATTATTTTTGCTGCACGCGAGAAACATAACACACATGCGCGGTAAATATTGAACGCACGTGCGGGGTAAATATTAAACGCGATTTCTTCTTTCTGACGTTTGCAGTGAGTTGCAGCTTGTGGATCGATATTGACGCGTGTAGGGGCGGTGTTATGGTGGGAGAGGCATCGCTTTTTGAAAGCGTTCGACGGCGTGTGAAAACTCATGGCAACGTGGCGACGGAGAGGGAGGGGTGCAAACAGTGGTAAACATGGGAACGGTTGTTGAGGTAGACAGAAAGTAGTATGGTGAAGTATCCAGCGGTGGCATGGAATGTACAAAAGACTTTGTAGTGGAGCTGGGAGGGGTGAGCATAAGGGACGAAGGGATAAGAAACATGTTGGATATGATCATACTAGCACTAAAGCACTGGATCCTATTAGAACTCCAAAGTTAAGCGTGCTTGAAGTTAAGCGTTCTTGGGCGAGAGTAGTACTACGATGGGTGACCTCCTGGCAAGTCCTCGTGTTGCATTTGCTTTTCCATTATTATTTTTGCTTCACGCGAGAAAGATGATGCACATGCACGGTAAATTTTAAAAGGGATTTCTTATTTCTGACGTTTGTGGTGAGTTGCAGCTTGCGGATCAATATTGACGCGTGTAGGGGCAGCGTTATGGTGGGAGAGGCACCGCTTTCTGAAAGCGTTCGGTGGCGTGTGAAAACTCGTGGCAACGTGGCGACGGAGAGGGAGGGGTGAAAACCGTGGTAAACGTGGAAACGGTTGTTGAGGTGGAGAGAAAGTAGTTTGGTGAAGTAACCAGCGGTGGCAAGGAATGTACGATAGAGTTTATAGTGGAGCTGGGAGGGGCGAGCATAAGGGACGAAGGGACAAGAAACTTGTCAGATGCGATCGTACCAGCACTTAAGCAGCGGACCCCATCAGAACTCCAAAGTTAAGCGTGCTTGGCCAAGAGTAGTACTAGGATGGCTGACCTCCTTGGAAGTCCTTTTGTTGCATTCACTTTTTCATTATTATTTTTGCTGCACGCGAGAAACATGACGCACGTGCGCGGTAAATATTGAACGCGCGTGCGGGGTAAATATTAAACTTGGTTTCTTCTTTCTGACGTTTGCGGTGAGTTGCGGCTTGTGGATCGATATTGACGCGTGTAGGGGCGGCGTTATGGTGGGACAGGCACCGCTTTGTGAAGCGTTCGACGGCGTGTGAAAACTCGTGGCAACGTGGCGGCGGAGAAGGAGGGGTGAAAACCGTGTTAAACGTGGGAACGGTTGTTGAGGTGGAGAGAAAGTAGTATAGTGATGTATCCAGCGGTGGCAAGGAATGTACGGTAGAGGTTGTAGTGGAGCTGGGAGGGGCGAGCGTAAGGGATGAAGGGATAAGAAACTTTTCGGATGCGATCATACCAGCACTAAAGCACGGGATCCCGTCATAGCTCCGAAGTTAAGAGTACCGCGGCAAGAATAGTACTAGGATGGGTGACCTCCTGGGATGTCCTCGTGTTGCATTCTCTTTTTCATTATTATTTTTGCTGCACGCGAGAAACATGACGCACGTGCGCGGTACAGATTGAACGCACGTGCGGGGTAAATATTAAACGCGGTTTCTTCTTTCTGACGTTTGCGGTTAGTTGCAGCTCTTGGATCGATATTGACGCGTGTAGGGGCGGCGTTATGGTGGGAGAGGCGCCACTTTCTGAAATCGTTCGTCAGCGTGTGAAAACTCGTGGCAATGTGGTGACGGAAAGGGAGGGGTGAAAACCGTGTTAAATGTGGGAACGGTTGTTGAGGTGGAGAGAAAGTAGTATAGTGAAGTATCCAGCGGTGGCAAGGAATGTACGGTACAGTTTTTAGTGGAACTGGGAGGGGCGAGCGTAAGGGACGAAGGGATAAGAAACTTTTCGGATGCGATCATACCAGCACTTAAGCGCGGGATCGCGTCATAACTCCGAAGTTAAGCGTGCTGCGGCGAGAATACTACTAGGATGGGTGACCTCCTGTTAAGTCCTCGTGTTGCATTCCCTTTTTCATTATTATTTTTGCTGCATGCGAGAAACATGACGCACGTGCGAGGTACACATTGACGCACGTGCGGGGTAAATATTAAACGTGGTTTCTTCTTTCTGACGTTTGCGGTGAGTTGCAGCTTTCGGATCGATATTGACGCGTGTAGGGGCGGTGCTAAGGTGGGAGAGGCACTGCTTTCTGAAATCGTTCGTCGGCGTGTGAAAACTCGTGGCAATGTGGCGACGGAGACGGAGGGGTGAAAACCGTGGTAAACGTGGGGACGGTTATTGAGGTGGAGAGAAAGTAGTAGGGTGAAGTATCCAGCTGTGAGAAGGAATGTACGGTAGAGTTTGTAGTGGAGCTGGGAGGGGCGAGCATAAGGGACGCAAGGATAAGAAACATGTCGGATGCGATCATACCAGCACTTAAGCACCGGATCCTGCTTGGGCGAGAGTAGTACTAGGATGGGTGACCTCCTGGGAAGTCCTCGTGTTGCATTCCTTTTTTCATTATTATTTTTGCTGCACGCGATAAACATGACGCACGTACGCGGTAAATATTGAATGCACGTGCGGGGTAAATATTAAACCCGGTTTCTTCTTTCTGACGTTTGCGGTGAGTTGCAGCTTGTGGATCGATATTGACGCGTGTAGGGGCGGTGTTATGGTGGGAGAGGCACCGCTTTCTGAAATCGTACAAGGGCGTGTGAAAACTCGTGGGAACGTGGCGACAGAGAGGGAGGGGTGAAAACCGTGGTAAACGTGGGAATGGTTGTTGAGGTGGAGAGAAAGTAGTATGGTGAAGTATCCAGCGGTGGCAAGGAATGTATAGTAGACTTTGTAGTGGAGCTAGGACGGACGAGCATAAGGGACGAAGGGATGAGAAACATGTTTGATGCGATCATACTAGCACTAAATCACCAGATGCCATCAGAACTCCAAAGTTAAGTGTGCTTGAGCGAGAATAGTATTAGGATGGGTGAGCTCTTTCGAAGTCCTTTTGTTGCATTCCCTTTTTCATTATTATTTTTGCTGCACGCGAGAAACATAACACACATGCGTGGTAAATATTGAACGCACGTGCGGGGTAAATATTAAACGCGATTTCTTCTTTCTGACGTTTGCAGTGAGTTGCAGCTTGTGGATCGATATTGACGCGTGTAGGGGCGGTGTTATGGTGGGAGAGGCACCGCTTTTTGAAAGCGTTCGACGGCGTGTGAAAACTCATGGCAACGTGGCGACGGAGAGGGAGGGGTGCAAATAGTGGTAAACATGGGAACGGTTGTTGAGGTAGAGAGAAAGTAGTATGGTGAAGTATCAAGCGGTGGCAAGGAATGTACAAAAGAGTTTGTAGTGGAGCTGGGAGGGACGAGCATAATGGACGAAGGGATAAAAAACATGTTGGATGCTTTCATACCAGCACTAAAGCACTGGATCGCATCAGACCTTTGAAGTTAAGTGTGCATGGGTGAGAGTAGTACTAAGATGGGTGACCTCCTGGGAAGTCCTTGTGTTGCATTCCCTTTTTCATTATTATTTTTGCTGCACGCGAGAAACATGACGCACGTGCGCAGTAAATATTGAACGCACGTGAGGGGTAAATATTAAAAGCGATTTCTTATTTCTGATGTTTGCGGTAGGTTGCAGCTTGTAGATCGATATTGACACGTGTAGGGGCAGCGTTATGGTGGGAGAGGCACCGCTTTTAGAAATCGTTCGACGGCGTGTGAAAACTCGTGGCAACGTGGCGACGGAGAGGGAGGGGTAAAAACCGTGGTAAACGTGGGAACGGTTGTTGAGGTGGAGAGAAAGTAGTATGGTGAAGTATCCAGCGGTGGCAAGGAATGTGAAAAAGAGTTTGTAGTGGAGCTGGGAGGGGTGAGCATAAGGGACGAAGGGATAAGAAACATGTTGGATATGATCATACTAGCACTAAAGCACTGGATCCTATTAGAACTCCAAAGTTAAGCGTGCTTGAAGTTAAGCGTTCTTGGGCGAGAGTAGTACTATGATGGGTGACCTCCTGGGAAGTCCTCGTGTCGCATTTGCTTTCCATTATTATTTTTGCTTCACGCGAGAAACATGATGCACATGCGCGGTAAATATTAAAAGGGATTTCTTATTTCTGACGTTTGCGGTGAGTTGCATCTTGCGGATCAATATTGACGCGTGTAGGGGCAGCGTTATGGCGGGAGAGGCACCGCTTTCTGAAAGTGTTCGGTGGCGTGTGAAAACTCGTGGCCAACGTGGGAACGGTGGTTGAGGTGGAGAGAAAGTAGTATGGTAAAGTAACCAGCGGTGGCAAGGAATGTACGGTAGAGTTTGTTGTGGAACTGGGAGGGGCAAGCATATGGGACAAAGGGATGAGAAACATGTCGGATGCGATCATACAAGCACTAAAGCACCGGATCGCATTAGAACTCCGAAGTTAAGCGTGCATGGGCAAGAGTAGTACTAGGTTGGGTGACCTCCTTGTAAGTCCTCGTGTTGCATTCCCTTTTTCATTATTATTTTTGCTACATGCGAGAAACATGACGCATGTGCGCGGTAAATATTGAACACACGCGCGGGGTAAATATTAAACACGATTTCTTATTTCTGACGTTTGCGATGAGTTGCAGCTTGCGGATCAATATTGACACGTGTAGGGGCGACGTTATGGTGGGAGAGGCACCGCTTTCTAAAATCGGTCGACGGCGTGTGAAAACTCGTGGCAACGTGGCGACAGAGAGGGAGGGGTAAAATCCGTGGTAAACGTGGGAACGGTTGTTGGGTCAAAAAAATTCTATGTGTTACCAAGATCAATCTATGGAGATACCAGAAACGAGTGGGGCGAGTGCATCTTCATACCTTTGAAGATCGCAAAGCGGAAGCGTTACTAGAACGCGTTTGGTGGAGTCGTACTCATAGCGATTCAGATCGCGGTGGATTCCGATCTAAGCGCCGAACAACAGCGCCTCCGTGTTCAACACACGTGTAGCCCGGTGACGTCTCCTATGCCTTGATCCAGCAAGGAGGAAGGAGAGGTTGAGGGAGAGCTCTGGCAGCAAGATGGCGTGGTGACAGTGAAGCTGTTTGGTACTCCGATAGAGCTTCGCCAAGCACTATGGAGGACGAGGAGGAGGAGGGGTAGGGCTGCGCCGAGAGAGAGAGAGAGATGCGTGTCTCCGGCAGCCCCAAGGGCTCCACTATATAAAGGAGGAGGAGGAGGGGTGTGCAGCACCCAGGGTTCCCATCCTAGGGCCGGCGGCCAGCCCTAGATGGCCTTGGAGCGGTGGCCAAGGGAGGGAAGGAGGAGTGCGGCAGCCCTAGGCGCCCTAGGGAGGGCCTTAGGGCCCATCTGCGTTAGGGTTTGCCCCCTTCCCACCTTTGCTACGCCTTGGGCCTTGGTGGGAGGTGCACCAGCCCACTCTGGGGCTGGTACCTTCCCACTCTCGGCCCATGCAGCCCTCTGGTGACGGTGGCCCCACACGGTGGACCCACGGAACCCTTCTAGTGGTCCCGGAACGTTACCGGCGATGCCCGAAACACTTTTGGTGACCAAAACCACACTTCCTATATATGAATCTTTACCTCCGGACCATTACGGAACTCCTCGTGACGTGCGGGATCTCATCCAGGACTCCGAACAACCTTCGGTAACCACGTACACTTTTTCCCTATAACCCTAGCGTTATCGAACCGTAAGTGTGTAGACCCTACGGGTTCGGGAGGCATGTAGACATGACCGAGACACCTCTCTGGTCAATAACCAACAGCGGGATCTGGATACCCATGTTGGCTCCCACATGCTCCACGATGATCTCATCGGATGAACCACAATGTCGGGGATTCAATCAATCCTGTATAATATTCCCTTTGTCTACCGGTATGATACTTGCCCAAGATTCGATCGTCGGTATCCCTATACTTTTGTTCAATCTTGTTACCAACAAGTCTCTTTACTCGTTCCATAACACATCATCCCGTGGCTAACTCCTTAGTCACATTGAGTTCATTATGATGATGTCTTACCGAGTGGGACCAGAGATTCCTCTCCGTCACACGGAGTGACAAATCCCAGTCTCGATTCGTGCCAACCCAATAAATACTTTTGGGATATCCGTAGTGTAGCTTTATAGCCACCCAGTTACGTTGCGACGTTTGGCATACCCAAAGTATTACAACGGTATCCGGGAGTTGCACAATCTCATGGTCTAAGGAAACAATACTTGACGTTAGAAAAGCTTTAGCAAACGAACTACACGATCTTGTCCTATGCTTAGGATTGGGTCTTGTCCATCACATCATTCTCGTGATGATGTGATCCCATTATCAACGACATCCAATGTCCATGCTCATGAAACCATGACCATCTATTGATCAACGAGCTAGCCAACTAGAGGCTCACTAGGGACATGTTGTGGTCTATGTGTTCACACATGTATTACGGTTTCCGGTTAACACAATTATAGCATGAACAATAGACAATTATCATGAACAAGGAAATATAATAATAACCATTTCATTATTGCCTCTAGGGCATATTTCCAACATAGGATGGGTGACCTCCTGGGAAGTCCTCGTGTTGCATTCCCTTTTTCATTATTATTTTTGCTGCACGCGAGAAACATGATGCACGTGCACGGTAAATATTCAACGCCCGTGCAGGGTAAATATTAAACGCGGTTTCTTCTTTCTGACATTTGCGGTGGGTTGCAGCTTGTGGATCGATATTGACACGTGTTGGGGCGGTGTTATGGTGGGAGAGGTACCGCTTTCTGAAATCGTTCGACGGCGTGTGAAAACTCGTGGCAACGTGGGAACAGAGAGGGAGGGGTGAAAACCGTGCTAAACCTGGGAACGGTTGTTGAGGTAGAGAGAAAGTAGTGTAGTGATGTATCCAGCGGTGGCAAGGAATCTATAGTAGAGTTAGTAGTGGAGCTGGGAGGGGAGAGCATAAGGGACGAAAGGATAAGAAACATGTGGGATGAAATCATACTAGCACTAAACCACCAGATCCCATCAGAACTCCGAAGTTAAGCGTGCTTGGGCGAGAGTAGTACTACGATGGGTGACCTCTTGGGATGTCCTCGTGTTGCATTCCCTTTTTCATTATTATTTTTGCTGCACGCAAGAAACATGACACACGCGCGTGATAAATACTGAACGCATGTGTGGGGTAAATATTAAATGCGGTTTCTTCTTTCTGACGTTTGCGGTGACTTGCAGCTTGTGGATCGATATTGACGCGTGTAGGGGTGGCGTTATGGTGGGAGAGGAACCGCTTTCTGAAATTGTTCGACGGCGTATGAAAACTCATGGCAACTTGGCGACGGAGAGGGAGGGGTGAAAACCATGGTAAACGTGGGAACGGTTGTTGAGGTGGAGAGAAAGTAGTATGGTGAAGTATCCAGCGGTGGCAAGGAATGTACCGTAGAGTTTGTAGTGGAGCTAGGAGGGGCGAGCATAAGTGACGAAGGGATAAGAAACATGTCGGATGTGATCATACCAGCACTACAGCACCGGATCCCATCAGAACTCCAAAGTTAAGCATGCTTGGGCGAGAGTAGTACTAGGATGGGTGATGTCCTCGGAAGTCCTCGTGTTGCATTCCCTTTTTCATTATTATTTTTGCTGCACACGAAAAACATGACGCACGTGCGCGGTAAATATTGAACGCACGTGCGCGGTAAATATTAAACATGATTTCTTATTTCTGACATTTGCGGTGAGTTGCAGCTTGCGGATCGATATTGACGTGTAGCGACCCTATCTCAAGGGATCGAAGTCTTTGTGCTTAAGTGTCATCCCTAGATCGGTATGCTGCCACACACAGTACTTGAGGATTTACAACAAAGTTCAATCACACATTTATTACATCGAGAATCCTCAAGGAGTAATTATTACATTAATGTGGCCTAAGGCCAAGTAAACCAAAAACATGCGGAAGATAAGAGTGTAACGAGTCCATCAACTCCACGAGCAAGCTGAGTGCAGAATAATGACATATCGCACCTTATTCGTCATCGGATAAATCTGCAAGATAATAAGTTGTAGCCGTATAGGTCTGTACATGGAATGTACTGGCAAGTGACATCATAAAGTGTAATGAGCCTACATAGTACATGCAATTTGGCTGGTGGAAAGCTCTAAGTTTAGTTTTGCATAAAGCCAGTTTTTCCCTATCAAAAATAATTGCTCTACTTCTACAAATATCATAAGTCTGAGATGATGCCCATCTCAATCATTCCAAAATTTTGTACCCAGTTGATTAGTTAAGAGTGATGAGATCACCCTACATTTCCACTACTAAAAGCTCAAGTTCTCCATAACCGGGGACACGGCTAATCGATTAGATTTTAACTCTGCAAAGGTTGTGCCCTTTTGCCCACAAGACCCGACCACATCCTTGATCGAAGGATCGAGACATAGCCTTTCGAGAGCATTTCCCCTAACCCACGGATAGTCCGGTACACCTACCTCATCTATATCTGCTAGCCTATCCCAGAAGAGGTCACACCATCTACTCAACTAAGCCAGAGCCCATATTGGCTTGTGGCTGCACACGGAAGCTTATAGACATGAAAATAAGGTTGATCCCTTTGAGCCTGGCTGGACGGACCACTAGTGTGCACTCCCATGGATTCCCATGAATTCTCCCACTGTACTTCGCCACCATAGAAACCAATTTCCACCCAGGTAGTTCATTAGAGTTGGTCCTAGTTACTACTTTGTCACTCACATCTCAAGGTGATTACACTCCCCAATCCATGTCTACTTTGGCGAAGCATTGTAACATAACACGGTGGCGACAAAGTTGGTACGGTTCAGACCTACCTCAAATGAACTACTGGGTGATAGTAAATCCAACAAGTATAAAGTCCTATCATGCACTCCTACATCAAAGGACTATGTGCAAAAATAAAACATAGGTAAAACTGATATGATCAAAATGCAACTTGCCTTCGTGCTGGGAGGGAAGTTCTAGGGAATGGTAGTACTCTGCTTCGCACTCCAGACAATCTATCACAAAGTAAGTAAACACACATAAACAAGTATTCATATCATTCAAATAAAACATGCAACAAAATATTTGCAAAAGCCAAATAAAACCCGACACAAATCATTAGCATGGAAATTTTTTAGAGCATAAACAGTGTTCAAAATTCATGACGTGCACTAGTGTTCCTACAAGGCATCCTACTAAAATTATGGTGAATCAGAAAATAATAGTGTAGGATATATGGTGGCAAAAGTTCATGGCAAAGGATTTAGTTCGTGTGACGTGTTGCAAAAAGAATCACTTCAAACGGGTATACCGTTTGAAAGATATGACCTAATGAAATTTAAATTCAAATCTGAATTAATTTCAAATTTGAACTTGCAAAAATCTTCAACTATGGGTTTTCTGGTTAGGGCTATCCGAGACGAAAATTTAGCCTCTTGTTTCATCCCGTTTCGATCTACGGCTGAAAAGTTAAGGCCATTTGAAGTTTTGAATTAAATCTGAAAAAACTGCTATAGGAACGTTTCTGAAAATACTAAATTGCGAACGTTCGCGGCTAGAGCGCGAAGTGGATGGTTCTGGTTGTTTGACTACGTTCACCGCGGTGGCTATGCGGTGAACGTTCGCAAACTACCTAACTAAAGAAAAAACCGAAAGGTTATTTTGAAACAGACCGCGGTTAACCGAAAAAACCCAATCTACATCTAATCTACCGATTCGATCTAAGAAAGAAAAAAACCAACTAATCGAGCGAGGCGGTGCTTACAGAGAGGACGAGCACGTCGTTGGCAGGGAGTTCAGCGTGACGGGGTGGCGGCTCCTACGAGCTCCGGCACGGGCGGGTGCGGCTCGGCGAGGGCTTCCGGTGGTGGTGACAGCGGACGGCGGCGACGATCGGAGGGAGTGGAGCGAGGGCGGAGCTCCGGTGAACTCCGGTGACGCAGGTCGTCGGGGCGGCGACTCAGGTGAACCTAGGGGCGCAAAAACATGTCAGGGAGGTGCGCAACGGTGAGGGGATCCGATTCCCAAAGCAAGAAGGGGCCGGCAGGCTCACCGGCGTCGGACTTCTCCGGCGAATGGACTCGGCTCCGGCAAGGTGCGAACGCACGGTGCATCTGCTATGAGTGGCGAGAGGAAGTGTGGGTTGGCTGAATGGAATGAGGGGGTCAAGGGCCTTTTATAGGGGCGGCTAGGGCGTCCGGGAGCGCGGGATAAGCCTTATATCGAGAGCTCCGGCCAGCAGTTGCGGACGAGCACGACGCTGACTTATCTCGTGGTCTTCGCTCGAGCTTGGAGACGATGGGGAGGTAGAGCGAACCGTTTTTTTGAAACTTTTTTAGATCTGAAGCAAAAAACAAAGTATACAGTATTATATACCAACACGATCAGAAAAATAAACCTTAAGGCGTGAACATTTCTTTAGAGTCAAAATAAAAACTTTATAAAATCATTATTTTAAGAAAATCCAAAATGAAACCAAATTTGACTTTCAAATAAATTGGCACCTTTTTTCTGATTTTTGGGGTGTCATGTTACCTCCTCTCATACTTTTATTTGTCAAAGTATTTTGTCAGGTAATTGAGTAAACTCAAATGCCAATTGAAAAGAAGTCAAATAAAGAAGACGATAAAATAATTGCCACATTCATTTCAATCATAATGCATAGATTCTTAACTAATAATTGTAAAACATTCCAAATTGAAATTTTGGGATGTTACATGACGCGTGTAGGGGCGGCGTTATGGTGGGAGAGGCAGCGCTTTCGGAAAACGTTCGACGGCATGTGAAAACTCGTGGCAACGTGGCGACGGAGAGGGAGGGATGAAAACCGTGGTAAATGTGGGAACGGTTGCTGAGGTGGAGATAAAGTAGTATGGTGAAGTATCCAACGGTGGCAAGGAATGTACGGTAGAGTTTGTAGTGGAGCTGGGAGGGGCGAGCATAAGGGACGAACGGATAACAAAAATGTCGGATGCAATCATTCCAGCACTAAAGCACCGGGTCCCATCAAAACTCCGAAGTTAAGCATTCTTGGGTCAGAGTAGTACTAGGATGGGTGACCTCCTGGGCTGTCCTCGTGTTGCATTCCCTTTTTCATTATTATTTTTGCTGCACGCGAGAAACATGACGCACACGCGCGGTAAAAATTGAACGCACGTGCGGGGTAAATATTAAACGCGGTTTCTTCTTTCTGACATTCGCGGTGAGTTGCAGCTTGTGGATCGATATTGACGCGTGTAGGGGCGGCGATATGGTGGGAGAGGCACCGCTTTCTGAAATCGTTCGACGGCGTGTGAAAACTCTTGGGGACGGAGAGGGAGGGGTGAAAACCGTGGTAAACGTGGGAACGGTTGTTGAGGTGGAGAGAAAGTAGTATGGTGAAGTATCTAGCGGTGGCAAGGAATATACAGTAGAGTTTGGAGTCGAGCTGGGTGGGGCGAGCTTAAGTGATGAAGGGATAAGAAACATGTCGAATGCGATCATACCAGCACTAAAGCACCGGATCCCATCAGAACTCCGAAGTTAAGCGTGCTTGGGTGAGAGTAGTACTAGGATGGGTGACTTCCTAGGAAGTCCTCGTGACGCACGTGCGCGGTATGGTGGGAGAGGCACCGCTTTCTGAAATCGTGCGATGGCGTGTGAAAACTCTTGGCGACGGAGAGGGAGGGGTGAAAACCTTGGTAAACGTGGGAACGGTTGTTGAGGTGGAGAGAAAGTAGTATGGTGAAGTATCTAGCGGTGGCAAGGAATATACAGTAGAGTTTGGAGTCGAGCTTGGCGGGGCGAGCATAAGTGATGAAGGGATAAGAAACATGTCGAATGCGATCATACCAGCACTAAAGCACCGGATCCCATGAGAACTCCGAAGTTAAGCGTGCTTGGGTGAGAGTAGTAGTAGGATGGGTGACCTCCTGGGAAGTCCTCGTGACGCACGTGCGCGGTAAATATTGATCGCACGTGCGGGGTAAATATTGAACGCGATTTCTTACTTCTGACATTTGCGGTGAGTTGCAGCTTGCGGATCGATATTGAAACGTGTAGGGGCGGCGTTATGGTAGGAGAGGCACCGCTTTGTGAAAGCGTTCGACGGCGTGTGAAAACTCGTGGCAACGTGGCGACGGAGAGGGAGGGGTGATAACCGTGATAAGCATGGGAACGGTTGTTGAGATGGAGAGAAAGTAGTATGGTGAAGTATTCAGCGATGGCACGGAATGTACGGTAGAGTTTGTAGCGGAGCTGGGAGGGGCGAGCATAAGGGAAGAAGGGATAAGAAACATGTCGGATGCGATCAAGAAGGGATAAGAAACTTGTCGGATGCGATCATACCAGCACTAAAACACCGAATCCCATCAGAACTTCAAAGTTAAGCGTGCTTGGGCGAGAGTAGTACTAGGATGGGTGACCGCCTAGGAAGTCCTCGTGTTGCATTCCCTTTTTGATTATTATTTTTGCTGCACGCGAGAAACATGACGCACGTGCGCGATAAATATTGAATGAACGTGTGCGGTAAATATTGAACACAGTTTCTTCTTTCTGACGTTTGCGGTTAGTTGCAGCTTGTGGATCGATATTGACGTGTGTAGGGGCGGCGTTATGGTGGGAGAGGCACCGCTTTCTGAAATCGTTCGATGCCGTGTGAAAACTCGTGGCGACGTGGCGACGGAGAGGGAGGGGTGAAAACCGTGGTAAACGTGGGAACGGTTGTTGAGGTGGAGAGAAAGTAGTAAGGTGAAGTATTCAGCGGTGGCAAGGAATGTACAGTAGAGTTTGTAGTGGAGCTAGGAGGGGCGAGCATAAGGGACGAAGGGATAAGAAACATGTCAGATGCGATCATACCAGCACTAAGCACTGGATCCCATCAGAACTCCGAAGTTAAGTTTGGTTGGGCGAGAGTAGTACTAGGATGGGTGACCTCCTGGGAAGTCCTTGTGTTGCATTCCCTTTTACATTATTATTTTTGCTATACGCGAGAAACATGACGCACGTGCGCGGTAAATATTGAACGCACGTGCGCGGTAAATATTGAATGCGATTTCTTATTTTTCTGACGTTTGCGATGAGTAGGGGCGGCGTTATACAACATAACCATACAACATTACAACATTTATTTAGAAGGCTCGGAAGAGCCAATACAACAAGAGGTTACAAACAGGGGTCACAAGACCCAACATTTCGAGCATTCAAACAAGCAAGGGGAAGTTAAACATGTCTGGGTATAGACATCTACAAAAGTGGCTGGAGGAGCCTGAAAAGCTACAATGACCCTACGAAAGGAACCAGACCTCTGTCTGGGATTCCCAAGCTAATCCGGTCAACACCGAACTTCACGTCAAAAATACCACTAATGAGACTAAGGTCTCCTCTGCAAAAACATAAATTAAGCAAACATGAGTACAAGGGTACTCAACAAGACTTACACCAGAAGTAACTACACATGCTTCAGTATCAATGAAGGGGGTTGTGGAGTTTATTCCAGCAAGCCAGCTTTGACTCTTGGCTAACCTGTACTACGACTACAAGTGCTTTCTTTGAGGTGGGATAGCGCACACGTGTCCACATATTCACCAATCAATACACCACTATGGATCCACTCTCGTCTCCCTACGAGAAGGCCATCCATAGCACTCATGCTTATCTTGCGTATTTTAGAGTATCCACTTCAACTTATCTATGAACCACATAAGTTCTCCAAGTAGTCCATATCCGAGGACGCGGCTATTCAAATAGATTCATAACCCTGCAGGGGTGTACTTCTTCACACACGCTCTCGCCACTTATAACCATATGCACGTCATGCATCTCGGCAACCTTCAAGCGGAAGCACTGGCATGGGCGTCGGCCACGACCGTCAACCACACAAGACCCTAGTCCAGGTTTATCGCCTATTTGAGACTGTACTCGCATGGAAGTCCGGCCGAAGTTTCTGCTACGGCCTCAAACGATGTCGCAGGGTTCCCAAGCCCACCGTTCGGGTGCCACTTGATACACCGTGCCACTGTGCCTATATCGCATCACAGTCCACCCCGTCGGGCAGTGCTATGCACGGCCGCCAACACTTTTCCTACAAACACCATAAACTAGTTGCAACTCCTGGATAGAGGACTAGGCGATTAATAAGCCAAGAGGGGTCGAGTTACCGGAACCCAATGTGTGGTAGTATCTTGTCTGGGATAACATACACAGAACTCAGTTCTTAAGGACGGTCCCAATGAGACAACCCGCCATGTACTCCTACATGACCTCGCATCGCTACCTTTACCAAATCGTGTTCACACACTTAGCTCTCACGTAGTAGGACATGAATACTGCCATTTCGATCCATCACCGAGATGTATCAGACCCGACACGATACGACTCAAAGCATAGCAGGCACAGTAAGTAAGCAAGCATGGATGAGTAAGCACAACAAGGCTCAAGCAGTTGCTACTCATGCTAAGTGGTTTCAACTATTTACTGTGGCAAAGACAGGTCATGCAAATGAATGGGTTCAACTACCGAGAACAGGTAACAATTGAATCATTGTGGTCCTAATGCAATAAAAGAGAGCAGGAGCGAGAGAGTGGGTTCATATCAGTATGCTCAAGGGGTTTTGCTTGCCTTACAGTCCTGAAGATATCATTTCTCTTCATCAGTGTCAACGTTCACATCGTCAGAACCATCGTCTACCGAGAGGGAACAAGCACCGACAAACAAGAAAGGAACACATTCAATGCAATGCAACAAACTTAATGCATGATATGACAAGTTAAGGTACTAAATTGACCTAGAGGAATAATTAGCCAGGTTAGTCGAAGTGGAATTCAAACAACTTTGAATTCCAGCTCCAAATGATATTTCCAATATTGCCTTAATCTTAAAATGTCCTACTTGGTGATTTTAACTTTTTCAAACATGCATGATCATGGCATAGACAGATTCATTGGATTTTTCTGATCATTTTTCATATATAAATTATTTTCATATGACTTACAGATTATTTTCTATGATTTTTAGAAGTTTTAAACATTTTCTGGAATTTCCTGATATGTTTTATTAATAGAAAATCAATTAATGCGTCATCATTACGTCAAGGTGACGTCAGAGGTCAACAGGGCCAGGGCCAGGTCAAACCTGACGTGTGGGGTCCACACGTCAGTGTCACGGGGTTAATCCCCACGTTGACACGTGCTTTGACTCGGGCCAGGGCCTACTGTCAGTGGCTGGAGGATTAGTTAGCGCGGCGATTAAGCCCTAATGACGGCGCCACGTCAGCCACGCCGGCGACGAGTCACCGGCGACCATCCGTGACGACGGAGCTTGTCGGACTTGCGCTACGGGCGGCTATTCGACAAGCGGAGGGCACCTATGGGTAGCCCTCGCTTGACCGCATCCAAGGGGAACCACGGGAGGCCCTGGGGTCGCCGGAGCTCGTAAGAGGTGAGCCCGTGATGGGGTCGGAGCTGGGCTTGCGGAAATGGCGGCTAGAGGGCGCGGGAGAGCAGGGAGCGAGGGGGAAACAGCCAGTGGCTCACCACGGGGTCGGGCAGAGGCGGCTACGGGGTCAGGGAAGCTTCGGGCGGAGCGAATCGACCAGCGGCCCTTGTCGGAGCCGAGGATGAAGATAACGCTGGCAGCGATGCAGTGGGCCTCCGGCGAAACGCGGCTCCACAGAGAGGATGAGCACGACGTGGCAAAGCTCTGGGTAGCGCGGGGATGCGAGGCATGGACGGAGGGTGCGGCAGCAGCGGACGGCGGCGAGCGGTGCTCTCGGGTCCTAGGGAGAGGGAGCAGAGGGAGAGGGAGAGCAACAGAGAGAGGGGATAGAGCTCCAGGGGAGTCCAGGGGGGTCACGGCGCTCTCAGGGCGAAGGGGAGACAGGCAGGGAGGCAGGAGGTGGCCGGGCACTTGCCCCTGTCCTCCTGGCGAGAGGTCAAGGGTGACTGGCAATGGGCCAGATGGGCCGGCCTGCCCCTAGGCCTCAGGTGAGATCTCTCTCTCCCTTTTTTGTTTTCTATTTTATTTTCTTCTCACATTTGTTTATTTTTGTTTGGGCCACAAGGACCTAGCACAAAAATACCAACACATTTTCTGGAGTGTAGTTTGAATATTTCAAACCTCCTAAAAATGTTTCCGAATTTTTGGATGACTAAAATAATTGAAATGCTTTATTAGTGATTTTCAGAAAATTTCCTATTTTTATTTAATTTACCAAAATAGTTGTTAAAATTTAATTCACCCATGATATTTTGTTGCCAACATTTAGAAAAGAGGGGGAACATTTTTGAAGAGAAATTTGGATTCACTCAAATATCTTAATAGTCTAACCTATTTGAATTTTATCTGTGCTAGGGTTTGATCACCCCCATTTCAAATTAATTGTGATTTTAACATGATGACATGATGCACATGCTGATGTTGATGCAAACAATTCAAGCAAGTTCTAGGGCTGGTGGGAGAGGCACCGCTTTCTGAAAGCGTTCGACGGCGTGTGAAAACTCGTGGCAACGTGGCAACGGAGAGGGAGGGGTGAAAACCGTGGTTAACATGGGAACGACTGTTGAGGTGGAGAAAAAGTAGTATGGTGAAGTATCCAGCGGTGGCAAGGAATGTACGGTAGAGTTTGTAGTGGAGCTGGGAGGGGCGAGCATAAGGGACGAAGGGATGAGAAACATGTCGGATGCGATCATACCAGCACAAAAGCACCGGATCCCATCAGAACTCTGAAGTTAAGCGTGCTTGGGTGAGAGTAGTACTACAATGGGTGACCTCCTGGGAAGTCCTCGAGTTGCATTACCTTTTTCATTATTATTTTTGCTACACGCGAGAAACATGACGCACGTGCGTGGTGAATATTGAACACACGTGCGGGGTAAATAATAAACGCAGTTTCTTCTTTCTAACGTTCGCGGTGAGTTGCAACTTGTGGATCGATATTGACGCGTGTAGGGGCGTCATTATGGTGGGAGAGGCACCGCTTTCTGAAATCATTTGACGGCGTGTGAAAACTCGTGGCAAAGTGGCGACGGAGAGGGAGGGGTGAAAACCGTGGTAAACGTGGGAACGGTTGTTAAGGAGGAGAGAACGTGGTATGGTGAAGTATCCAGCGGTGGCAAGGTGTCGGGACCCCGATCCTAGGTTATATGATTCCATACTGTAACAAGCCACATCACTTTGCGGCCTCACGCACGGTACTCCACGGCTGCCACCTTACCTTGGCCGGGACCGTTTGCGTCTTTTGGCTCACGTATGTGAACATGTCTCTGGCAATCACACAACAAAGAACCCGGGCCGACATGACTAGTCATAGAACCGAAGTAGCACATCCATACGGAAACAGGCATACATAACCCAGCAATGCAGGTGTCTGCCTCAAGCGTGTGTAGACGAGTCGTAGCAAGTTACAAGGACTCCATTACGTCGCGAGACACGAATGTCATCACTGCACGTAGACGAGTCGTAACAGGCTACAGGGACTCCATTACACTGCGAGACATTTCCCCGAAGGGACAGACACAGCAGCAAAGAAGGATACATGCCGGTCAATCAATGTGTCCGGAGCAGTAGCAAGCTACCATGGCTCGGTGGAAGCACAAAGAGGCAGTTTCCCGTAAAGAGTAGTACTAAAAGCACACGACTAGGTGTCGGATCCCATACATACCGTTGCACGTCACACGTACGCACGACATGCCCGGTATGCATAGATACAACTATGGCATCACAACATAACCATATAACAACATGACTTTTATTTATGAGGCTCAGACAGGCCTTGCATAATATGTTCTTACAGATAGGGGTCACATGACCCGGCACTCAAGTCATACAAACATAGTCATACAAACCAGCGGAAACTTAAGCTGTCTGAGTACAGACGGCAAAATATAAAAGAGGCACATGGCCTGACTATCTACAGCCCACCACACGGGCAAGATCGTAGCTGGGACACCAACTATTCGGCATCGTCAACGTCTAGATAGAACCCACCTGATGGGTCCTGGTTTTCTTCTACAACATTATATAAGCAAGGATGAGTACAATCGTACTCAGGAAGTCTTTAAAACAGACCTAGTCTATTTATGCTCATGTATCAACAAAGGGGTGGTGGAGTTTATGCAGAAAGCCAGCTTCGACTCATGGCTAACCTACACTACTCAGTTTTAAACTCTTTGTTACAATTTTAGTTATCGCACACGAGTCCACTACCTCCATCACAATACACTACCATGGATTCACCTTCCCCTTCCGGAAGTGTGCCATCCACGGTACTCACACTTGTCTTGAGATTTTTAGAAGTCTCCATTTGATTATCTATGAACAGCATAAGTTCTCCAAGTAGTCCATATCCGAGGACGGGGCTATTCGAATAGTTTCATAACCCTGCAGGGGTGTACTTCTTCACACACGCTCTCGCCACTTATCGCTGTGTGCCATAAACCATGCACCTCGGCAACCTTCCAGCGGATGCCCAGCGAGGGACTCGGCCACGACCGTCAATCACATAAGACCTCTGGTCCAGGCTACCGCCTATTTGAGACTGAACCCGCACGGAAGTCCGGCCGAAGTTTCCGCTACGGTCCCAAACGATGTGCCCAGGGTTCCCAAGCCCACCATTCGGGTGACCCTTGGTACACCGTGCCACTGCCTACCGCGTCGTAACCCACCCCGAGGGTCAGCGCTACGCACGGCCTCCAGCATGCTATAAACACCAGAAACTACTTGCAATACCTGGACCAAAGACTAAGCGACTGATGAGTCGAGAGGGTCAGTTAAGTATCCCAATGTGTGGTAGTATCTAGTCTTGGATCACAAACACGGAACCAAGTTCCTAAGAACGGTCCCAATGAGACAACCCACTATGTACTCCTACATAGCCTCTCATCGCTACCTTTACCAAATCGTATTCATTATAAGCTCATCACATCGGACAACACTTTTTCACTTAGTTCATCACCTAGATGAATCCGACTTGACACAACTCTAAGCATAGCAAGCATAGCAGGCAAAGTAAGCTAAGCACATCATGGCACAAGCATCTACCAGGTATGCTAGGTTGCAAGGTTTAGCTATTTACTGTGACAAGATCAGGTCATGCATAAGAATAGGATCATCTACCGTGTATAACTGACATGTGATCGTTTGTCCTCATGCAATAAATGAGAACAGGAGCGAGAGAGTGGGATGTTATCGGAATGATCAATGAGGTTTCTTGCCTTGCTGGGTTGCGGAGGAGTTCTCTCCTTCGTCGGGGTACGGGGTAGTATCCTCCGGATTAGGGCCTACCGCAACGTAGATAAAAACATTCAATACAAGCAGATGCAACAATATTATGCATGATCATGGCATAATGATGTGCATGGATGAGCTAATGTAACTACTGGTCATGTCAATTTGAAATGTGTTTGAATATAGGTTCAAAGTTGTTCTCATTTCAAATTCTATATATTGACCTAATGCTAAAATGTCCATGTTCACCTATTTATATTGATCTAACATGCATGAGAATAGCACCATTGGATTCATTGGATTTTTCTGATCAATTTTCATGTATAAATTATTTTCATCTGACTTACAGATTAGTTTATATGATTTTACAAAGTTTTAAACATTTTTTGGAATTATTTTAATTAAGAAAATGATTAAATGCGTCAGCCTGATGTCATGCTTGCGTCAGCAGTCAACAGGGCCAGGTCCAGGTCAAACCTGACCTGTGGGACCCGCCTGTCAACCTCTCAGGACTGGCTAGTGTCACTGGCAGGTGGGCCCCTGTAGTCAGTGACTCAGGGGTTAATCCCGAGTTGACCCGAGGTTTGACTCGGGCCAGGGCCCACTATCAGCGTCTAGGGGGTTAGTTAGCACGGTCATTAGTCACTAATGACGTCGCCACGCTGGCACTTGCCGGAGGGAGGCCGCCGCCGACGAGCCGAGACGGTGGGGGTCGCCGGAAATCTTCCTCCGGCGACCATTTGAGCGGCGGAGGGCACCTACGGACGGCTAAGGCTCGTGCGCATCCACCTAGGGCAATGGGAGGACGCAGGGGCGCCGGAGTCGATGGCCATGACGGATTTGGCGGTGACCGGAGCTCGGCAATGGCGAGGTTAGCGGCTAGGAGGCGAGGAGGACCACTAGGAGAGGGGGAGAAGGACGGGAAGCTCACAGGGAGTCGGAAGGACTGGCCGGCGGGCTCGGGGATGACCGGACGGCTCCAAACGACGACGAGGACCGACGGCGACCGGCGGAGGGGATTCGGTGATGACGGCGAAGCAGAGGGCTCCCGTCTCGATTCCTCCGTCGAGGGGCTTCAGGGGCTCAGGGCGGAGCTGGTGGTTGGGTCATGGGGGCTCAGGGGTGGCTAGAACGGCGGCACGACAGCGAGGAGCTGCGCGGCCATGGCGGGTCCGAGGAGGAGAAAGCCCGAGAGAGGGAGAGAGCTCGCGGGAGGGAGAGAGGAGAAGGGCACGATGGCGAGGTGCTGGCGCGCCCTGGGGCCTCTAGGCGGGCGACCAGGCAGGGAGGAGGTGGAGGCCTCGCCGTGCCCTCCTTTGCCTCTGCCAACTGGCAGAGGTAGGAGACGACTGGCACATGGGCCAGATGGGCTGCCCAGTGCCAGGCCTCAGGCCTCCTCTCTCTTTTTTTTATTTCTGTTTTCAGTTTTCTAACATTTGTTTGATTTTATTTGCATGTCCAAATACCCCTTCAATAATCCTAAAACTTTTTATAACTTCAAGTTTGAATATTTCAAACTTGTATCAAAAGTTTCAGATTATTTTGAAAGCAGTGATAATGATAATGTTTTTATTTGTCATTTTCAGAGACTTCATTCAATAATTTGAAATATTTCAAATGTTCAAATAATTGAAATGGTCCCTGGTATATCCATGCCCTTAATTATCACACATAGGGAACATTTTTGATGGGCATTTTGGATTTGTTGAAATTTCATTTGTTTGGAATTCCTTTAATTCATAAAATGCTTAGGGTTTCTTTCTTTCTCCCCATTTCATATTGATGCAATGATGATGATGATGATGCACACACAATGCTAGCCTAGACACTTGCTAGGGTTGTGACACAAGGAATGTACAGTAGAGTTTGTAGTGGAGCTGGGAGGGGCGAGCATAAGGGACGAAGAGATAAGAAACATGTTGGATGCGATCATACCAGCACTAAACCACCGGATCCCATTAGAACTTTGAAGTTAAGCGTGCTTGGGCGAGA
The DNA here is from genome assembly GCA_022496015.1 of Hordeum marinum. Taxonomy (NCBI): domain Eukaryota; kingdom Viridiplantae; phylum Streptophyta; class Magnoliopsida; order Poales; family Poaceae; genus Hordeum; species Hordeum marinum. The sequence goes on along the minus strand of JAAAWK010001153.1, from coordinate 304,159 downwards.
GTAGTACTAGGATGGGTGACCTCCTGGCAAGTCCTCGTGTTGCATTCCCTTTTTCATTATTATTTTTGCTGCACGCGAAAAACATGACGCACGTGCGCGGTAAATATTGAACGCACGTGCGGGGTAAATATTAAACGTGATTACTTATTTATGACGTTTGCCGTGAGCTGCAGCTTGCGGATCGATGTTGACGCGAGTAGGGGAGGCGTTATGGTGGGAGAGGCACCGCTTTCTGAAAGCGTTCGATGGCGTGTGAAAACTCGTGGCAATGTGGCGAGGGAGAGGGAGGGGTGAAAACCGTGGTTAACATGCGAACGACTGTTGAGGTGGAGAGAAAAAGTAGTATGGTGAAGTATCCAGCGGTGGCAAGGAATGTACGGTAGAGTTTGTAGTGGAGCTGGGAGGGGCGAGCATAAAGGACGAAGGGATGAGAAACATGTCGGATGCGATCATACCAGCACAAAAGCACTGGATCTCATCAGAACTCTGAAGTTAAGCGTGTTTGGCCGAGAGTAGTACTAAAATGGGTGACCTCCTGGGAAGTGCTCGTGTTGCATTCCCTTTTTCATTATTATTTTTGCTGCACACGAGAAACATGACGCACGTGCGCGGTAAATATTGAACACACGTGCGGGGTAACTATCAAACGCAGTTTCTTCTTTCTGACGTTTGCGGGGACTTGCAACTTGTGGATCGATATTGACGCGTGTAGGGGCGGCATTATGGTGGGAGAGGCACCGCTTTATGAAATCGTTCGACGGCGTGTGAAAACTCGTGGCAACGTGGCGACGGAGAGGGAGGGGTCAAAACCATGGTAAACGTGGCAACGGTTGTTAAGGTGGAGAGAACGTAGTATGGTGAAGTACCCAGCGGTCGCAAGGAATGTACAGTAGAGTTTGTAGTGGAGCTGGGAGGGGCGAGCATAAGCGACGAAGAGATAAGAAACATGTTGGATGCGATCATACCAGCACTAAACCACCGGATCCCATTAGAACTTCGAAGTTAAGCGTGCTTGGGCGAGAGTAGTACTAGGATGGGTGACCTCCTGGCAAGTCCTCGTGTTGCATTCCCTTTTTCATTATTATTTTTTCTGCACGCGAGAAACATGACGCACGTGCGCGGTAAATATTGAACGCACGTGCGGGGTAAATATTAAACGCGATTACTTTTTTATGACGTTTGCCGTGAGTTGCAGCTTGCGGATCGATATTGACGCATGTAGGGGCGGCGTTATGGTGGGAGAGGCACCGCTTTCTGAAAGCGTTCGACGGCGTGTGAAAACTCGTGGTAATTTGGCGACGGAGAGGGAGGGGTGAAAACCGTGGTTAACATGGGAACGACTGTTGAGGTGGAGCGAAATTAGTATGGTGAAGTATCCACGGTGGCAAGGAATGTACGGTAGAGTTTGTAGTGGAGCTGGGAGGGGCGAGCATAAGGGACGAAGGGATGAGAAACATGTTGGATGCGATCATACCAGCACAAAAGCACCGGATCCCATCAGAACTCTGAAGTTAAGCGTGTTTGGGCGAGAGTAGTACTACAATGGGTGACCTCCTAGGAAGTCCTCGTGTTGCATTTGCTTTTTCATCATTATTTTTGCTGCACGCGAGCAACATGGCGCACGTGCGCGGTAAATATTAAACACACGTGTGGGGTAAATATTAAACGCAGTTTCTTCTTTCTGACGTTTGTGGTGAGTTGCAACTTGTGGATCGATATTGACGCGTGTAGGGGCGATGTTATGGTGGGAGAGGCACCGCTTTCTGAAATCGTTCGACGACGTGTGAAAACTCATGGCAACGTGGCGACGCAGAGGGAGGGGTGAAAACTGTGGTAAATGTGGGAACGGTTGTCGAGGTGGAGAGGAAGTAGTATGGTGAAGTATCCAGCGGTGGCAACGAATGTACAGTAGAGTTTGTAGTGGAGCTGGGAGGGGTGAGCATAAGGGACGAAGGGAGAACAAACATGTCGGATGCGATCATACCAGCACTAAAGCACCGGATCCCATCAGAACTCCGAAGTTAAGCATGCTTGGGAGAGAGTAGTACTAGGGTGGGTGAACTCTTGGGAAGTCCTTGTGTTGCATTCCCTTTTTCATTATTATTTTTACTGTACGCGAGAAACATGACGCACGTGCGCCATAAATATTGAACGCGCGTGCGGGGTTAATATTAAACAGTATTTCTTCTTCCTGACGTTTGCGGTGAGTTGCACCTTGTGGATAGATATTGTCGTTGTAGGGGCGGCGTTATGGTGGGAAAGGCACCGCTTTCTGAAAGCGTTCGACTGCGTGTAAATACTCGTGGCAACGTGGCGACGGAGAGGGAGGGGTGAAAACCATGGTAAACGTGGCAACGGTTGTTGAGGTGGAGAGAAAGTAGTATGGTGAAGTATCCAGCGGTGGCAAGGAATGTACGGTAGAGTTTGTAGTGGAGCTGGGACGTGCGAGCATAAGGGACGAAGGGATAAGAAACATGGCGGCTACGATCATACCAACACTAAAGCACCGGATACCATCGGAACTCCAAAGTTAAGCATGCCTGGGTGAGAGTAGTACTAAGATGTGTGGCCTCCTAGGAAGTCCTCACGTTGGTTTCCCTTTTGCATTATTATTTTTGGTGCACGCGAAAACATAACGCACGTGCGCGGTAAATATTGAACGCACATGCGGGATAAATATTAAACGCGGTTTCTTATTTCTGATGTTTGCAGTGAGTTGCAGCTTGTGGATCGATATTGACGCGTGTAGGGGCGGCGTTATGGTGGGAGAGGCACCGCTTTATGAAAGCGTTTGACGTCATGTGAAAACTCGTGGCAACGTGGCGACAGCGTGGGAGGGGTGAAAACCATGGTAAACGTGGGAACGGTTGTTGAGGTGGAGAGAAAGTAGTATGGTGAAGTATCCAGTGGTGGCAAGGAATTTACTGTAGAGTTTGTAGTGGAGCTGGGAGGGGCAAGAATAAGGGACGAAGGGATAAGAAACATGTCAGATGTGATCATACCAGCAATAAAGCAACGGATCCCATTAAAACTCCGAAGTTAACCATGCTTGGGCGAGAGTAGTACTAGGATGGGTGACCTCCTTGGAAGTCCTCTAGCTGCATTCCCTTTTTCATTTCTAATTTTTGCTACACGCGAGAAACATGACGCACGTGCGCTTTAAATATTGAACACACGTGCAAGGTAAATATTAAACGTGATTTCTTATTTTCTTACGTTTGCCGTGAGCTGCATCTTGTGGATCGATATTGACGCGTGTAGGGGCGGCGTTATGGTGGGAGTGGCACTGCTTTCTGAAAGCGTTCGACGGTGTGTGAAAATTTGTGGCAACGTGGCAACGGAGAGGGAGGGGTGAAAACCATGGTAAACTTGGGAACGGTTGTTAAGGTGGAGAGAACGTAGTATGGTGAAGTATCCAGCGGTGGCAAGGAATGTACAGTAGAGTTTGTAGTGGAGCTGGGAGGGGCGAGCATAAGGGACGAAGAGATAAGAAACATGTCAGATGTGATCATACCAGCACTAAAGCACCATATCCCATTAGAACTTCAAAGTTAAGCGTGCTTGGGTGAGAGTAGTACTAGGATGGGTGACCTCTTGGGAAGTCCTCGTGTCGCATCACCTTTTTCACTATTATTTTTTCTGAACGCAAGAAACATGACGCACATGCTTGGTAAATATGGAACGCACGTGCGTGGTAAATATTAAACACGATTACTTATTTATGACGTTTGCCGTGAGCTGTAGCTTGCGGATCTATATTGACGCGTGTAGGGGCGGCGTTATGGTGGGAGAGGCACCGCTTTCTGAAAGCGTTCGACGGCGTGCGAAAACTCGTGGCAACGTGGCGACAGAGGGAGGGGTGAAAACCGTGGTAAACGTGGCAACGGTTGTTGACGTGGAGAGAAAGTTGTATGGTGAAGTATCCAGTGGTGGCAAGGAATGTACGGTGGAGTTCGTAGTGGAGCTAGGAGGGACGAGCATAAGGGACGAAGGGATAAGAAACAAGTCTGATGCAATCATACCAGCACTAAAGCACCGGATCCCATCAAAACTTCGAAGTTATGCGTGCTTGGACAAGAGTAGTACTAGGATGGGTGACCTCCTGGGAAATCCTCTTGTTGCATTTCCTTTTTCAATATTATTTTTGCTGCACGCGAGAAACATGACGCACGTGCGTAGTAATATTGAACGCACATGCGGGGTAAATATAAAACGTGATTTCTTATTTCTGACGTTTTTGATGAGTTGCAGCTTGCGTATCGATATTGACGTGTGTAGGGGCGGCGTTATGGTGGGAGAGGCACGGCTTTCTGAAAGCGTTCGATGACGTGTGAAAACTCGTGACAACGTGGCGACAGAGAGGGAGGGGTGAAAAACATGGTAAACGTGGAAACGGTTGTTGAGGTTGAGAGAAAGTAGTATGGTGCAGTATCCAGCGTTGACAAGGAATGAACTATAGAGTTTGTAGTGGAGCTGGGAGGGGCGAGTATAAGGGACGAAGGGATAAGACACATGTTGGATGCGATCATACCAGCACTAAAGCACCGGATACCATCACAACTCCGAAGTTAAGCGTGCTTGGGCGACAGTAGTACTAGGATGGGTGACCTTCCGAAGTTAAGCGTGCTTGGGCTAGAGTAGTACTAGGATGGGTGACCTCCTGGGAAGTCCTCATGTTGCATTCCCTTTTTTATTATTAATTTTGCTGCACGCGAGAAACATGACGCACGTGCGCAGTAAATATTGAACGCACGTGCGGGGTAAATATTAAACGCGGTTTCTTCTTTCTGACGTTTCCGGTGAGTTGCATCTTGTGGATCAATATTGACGCATGTAGGGGCGGCGTTATGGTGGGAGAGGCACCGCTTTCTGAAATCGTTCGACGGCGTTTGAAAACTCGTCGCAACGTGGCGACGGATATGGAGGGGTGAAAACCGTGGTAAATGTGGGAATGGTTGTTGAGGTGGAGAGAAAGTAGTATGGTGAAGTACCCAGCGGTTGCAAGGAATGTATGGTAGAATTAGTAGTGGAGCTGGGAGGGGCGAGCATTAGGGACGAAGGGATAAGAAACATGTCGGATGCGATCATACCAGCACTAAAGCATCAGATCCCATCAGAACTCCAAAGTGAAGCGTGCTTGGGCGAGAGTAGTACCAGGGTGGGTGACCTCCTGGGAATTCCTCATGTTGCATTCCCTTTTTCATTATTAATTTTGCTGCGCGTGAGAAGCATGACGCACGTTTGGAGTAAATATTAAAAGCCGTTTCTTATTTTTGACGTTTGCGGTGAGTTGCAGCTTGTGGATCAATATTGACACGTGTAGGGGCGGCGTTATGGTGGGAGAGGCACGGCTTTCTGAAAGCGTTTGACGGCGTGTGAAAACTCGTGGCAACGTGGCGATGGAGAGGGAGGGGTGAAAACCGTGGTAAACGTGGCAACGGTTGTTGAGGTGGAGAGAAAGTAGTATGGTGAAGTATCCAGTGGTGGCAAGGAATGTATGGTAGAGTTTGTAGTGGAGCTAGGAGGGACGAGCATAAGGGACGAAGGGATAAGAAACAAGTCTGATGCAATCATACCAGCACTAAAGCACCGGATCCCATCAAAACTTTGAAGTTATGCGTGCTTGGACAAGAGTAGTACTCGGATGGGTGACCTCCTGGGAAAACCTCTTGTTGCATTTCCTTTTTCAATATTATTTTTGCTGCACGCGAGAAACATGACGCACGTGCGTGGTAATATTGAACGCACATGCGGGGTAAATATAAAACGTGATTTCTTATTTCTGACGTTTGCGATGATTTGCAGCTTGCGGATCGATATTGACGCGTGTAGGGGCGGCGTTATGGTGGGAGAGGCACGGCTTTCTGAAAGCGTTCGATGACGTGTGAAAACTCGTGTCAACGTGGCGACGGAGAGGGAGGGGTGAAAAACATGGTAAACGTGGAAACGGTTGTTGAGGTTGAGAGAAAGTAGTATGGTGCAGTATCCAGCGGTGACAAGGAATGTACTATAGAGTTTGTAGTGGAGCTGGGAGGGGCGAGTATAAGGGACGAAGGGATAAGACACATGTTGGATGCGATCATACCAGCACTAGAGCACTGGATACCATCACAACTCCGAAGTTAAGCGTGCTTGGGCGACAGTAGTACTAGGATGGGTGACCTTCCGAAGTTAAGCGTGCTTGGGCTAGAGTAGTACTAGGATGGGTGACCTTCTGGGAAGTCCTCGTGTTGCATTCCCTTTTTCATTATTAATTTTGCTACACGCGAGAAACATGACGCACGTGCGCAGTAAATATTGAACGCACGTGCGGGGTAAATATTAAACGCGGTTTCTTCTTTCTGACGTTTCTGGTGAGTTGCAGCTTGTGGATCAATATTGACGCGTGTAGGGGCGGCGTTATGGTGGGAGAGGCACCGCTTTCTGAAATCGTTCGACGGCGTTTGAAAACTCGTGGCAACGTGGCGACGGATAGGGAGGGGTGAAAACCGTGGTAAATGTGGGAATGGTTGTTGAGGTGGAGAGAAAGTAGTATAGTGAAGTACCCAGCGGTTGCAAGGAATGTATGGTAGAATTAGTAGTGGAGCTGGGAGGGGCGAGCATTAGGGACGAAGGGATAAGAAACATGTCGGATGCGATCATACCAGCACTAAAGCATCGGATCCCGTCAGAACTCCAAAGTGAAGCGTGCTTGGGCGAGAGTAGTACCAGGATGGGTGACCTCCTGGGAAGTCCTCATGTTGCATTCCCTTTTTCATTATTAATTTTGCTGCACGTGAGAAGCATGACGCACGTTTGGAGTAAATATTAAAAGCCGTTTCTTATTTTTGACGTTTGCGGTGAGTTGCAGCTTGTGGATCAATATTGACGCGTGTAGGGGCGGCGTTATGGTGGGAGAGGCACGGCTTTCTAAAAGCGTTTGACGGCGTGTGAAAACTCGTGGCAACGTGGCGATGGAGAGGGAGGGGTTAAAGCCGTGATAAACGTGGCAACGGTTGTTGAGGTGGAGAGAAAGTAGTATGGTGAAGTATCCAGTGGTGGCAAGGAATGTACAGTAGAGTTTGTAGTGGAGCTGGGAGGGGCGAGCATAAGTGACGAAGGGATAAGAAACATGTCGGATGCGATCATACCAACACCAAAGCTCCGGATCCTCTCAGAACTCCGAAGTTAAGTGTGCTTGTCTGAGAGTAGTAGTACGATGGGTGACCTCCTGGGAAATCCACGCGTTGCATTCCCTTTTTCATTATTATTTTTGCTACACGCGAGAAACATGACGCATGTGCACGGTAAATATTGAACACACGTGCGGGGTAAATATTAAATGTGATTTCTTATTTTTGAAATTTGCGGTGAGTTGCAGCTTGCGGAACGATATTGACGTATGTAGGGGTGGCGTTATGGTGGGAGAGGCACAACTTTCGGAAAGCATTCGACGGCGTGTGAAAAGTCGTGGCAACGTGGCGACGGCGAGGGAGGGGTGAAAACCGTGGTAAACGTGCGAACGGTTGTTGAGGTGGAGAGAAAGTAGTATGGTGAAGTATCCAGTGGTGGCAAGGAATGTATGGTAGAGTTTGTAGTGGAGCTAGGAGGGACGAGCATAAGGGACGAAATGATAAGAAACAAGTCTGATGCAATCATACCAGCACTAAAGCACCGGATCCCATCAAAACTTCGAAGTTATGCGTGCTTGGACAAGAGTAGTACTAGGATGGGTGACCTCCTGGGAAATCCTCTTGTTGCATTTCCTTTTTCAATATTATTTTTGCTGCACGCGAGAAACATGACGCACGTGCGTGGTAATATTGAACGCACATGCGGGGTAAATATAAAACGTGATTTCTTATTTCTGACGTTTGCGATGAGTTGCAGCTTGCGGATCGATATTGACGCGTGTAGGGGCGGCGTTATGGTGGGAGAGGCACGGCTTTCTGAAAGCGTTCGATGACGTGTGAAAACTCGTGTCAACGTGGCGACGGAGAGGGAGGGGTGAAAAACATGGTAAACGTGGAAACGGTTGTTGAGGTTGAGAGAAAGTAGTATGGTGCAGTATCCAGCGGTGACAAGGAATGTACTATAGAGTTTGTAGTGGAGCTGGGAGGGGCGAGTATAAGGGACGAAGGGATAAGACACATGTTGGATGCGATCATACCAGCACTAGAGCACTGGATACCATCATAACTCCGAAGTTAAGCGTGCTTGGGCGACAGTAGTACTAGGATGGGTGACCTTCCGAAGTTAAGCGTGCTTGGGCTAGAGTAGTACTAGGATGGGTTACCTGCTAGGAAGTCCTCGTGTTGCATTCCCTTTTTCATTATTAATTTTGCTACACACGAGAAACATGACGCACGTGCGCAGTAAATATTGAACGCACGTGCGGGGTAAATATTAAACGCGGTTTCTTCTTTCTGACGTTTCTGGTGAGTTTCAGCTTGTGGATCAATATTGACGCGTGTAGGGGCGGCGTTATGGTGGGAGAGGCACCGCTTTCTGAAATCGTTCGACGGCGTTTGAAAACTCGTGGCAACGTGGCGACGGATAGGGAAGGGTGAAAACTGTGGTAAATGTGGGAATGGTTGTTGAAGTGGAGAGAAAGTAGTATAGTGAAGTACCTAGCGGTTGCAAGGAATGTATGGTAGAATTAGTAGTGGAGCTGGGAGGGGCGAGCATTAGGGACGAAGGGATAAGAAACATGTCGGATGCGATCATACCAGCACTAAAGCATCGGATCCCATCAGAACTCCAAAGTGAAGCGTGCTTGGGCGAGAGTAGTACCAGGATGGGTGACCTCCTGGGAAGTCCTCATGTTGCATTCCCTTTTTCATTATTAATTTTGCTGCACGTGAGAAGCATGACGCACGTTTGGAGTAAATATTAAAAGCCGTTTCTTATTTTTGACGTTTGCGGTGAGTTGCAGCTTGTGGATCAATATTGACGCGTGTAGGGGCGGCGTTATGGTGGGAGAGGCACGGCTTTCTAAAAGCGTTTGACGGCGTGTGAAAACTCGTGGCAACGTGGCGATGGAGAGGGAGGGGTGAAAACCGTGGTAAACGTGGCAACGGTTGTTGAGGTGGAGAGAAAGTAGTATGGTGAAGTATCCAGTGGTGGCAAGGAATGTACAGTAGAGTTTGTAGTGGAGCTGGGAGGGGCGAGCATAAGTGACGAAGGGATAAGAAACATGTCGGATGCGATCATACCAGCACCAAAGCTCCGGATCCTCTCAGAACTCCGAAGTTAAGCGTGCTTGTCTGAGAGTAGTACTAGGATGGGTGACCTCCTGGGAAATCCTCGCGTTGCATTCCCTTTTTCATTATTATTTTTGCTACACGCGAGAAACATGACGCATGTGCACGGTAAATATTGAACACACGTGCGGGGTAAATATTAAACGTGATTTCTTATTTTTGAAATTTGCGGTGAGTTGCAGCTTGCGGAACGATATTGACGTGTGTAGGGGTGGCGTTATGGTGGGAGAGGCACAACTTTCAGAAAGCATTCGACGGCGTGTGAAAACTCGTGGCAACGTGGAGACGGCGAGGGAGGGGTGAAAACCGTGGTAAACGTGGGAACGGTTGTTGAGGTGGAGAGAAAGTAGTATGGTGAAGTATCCAGCGGTGGCAAGGAATGTACGGTAGAGTTTCTAGTGGAGCAGGGAGGGGCGAGCATAAGGGACGAAGGGATAAGAAACATGTCGCTTGCGGTCATACAAGCACTAAAGCACCGGATCCCATCAGAACTCCGAAGTTAAGCGTGCTTGGGCGAGAGTAGTACTAGGGTGGGTGACCTCTTGGGAAGTCTTTGTGCTGCATACCCTTTGTCATTATTATTTTTGCTACATGTGAGAAACATGACGCACGTGTGCGGTAAATATTGAACGCACGTGCGCGGTTAATTTTAAACAATTTCTTATTTCTGAAGTTTGCGGTGAGTTGCAGCTTGTGGATCGATATTGACGTGTGTAGGGGCGGCATTATTGTGGGAGAGGCACCGCTTTGTGAAAGCGTTCGATGGCGTGTGAAAACTCGTGGCAACGTGGCAACTGAGAGGGAGGGGTGAAAACCGTGGTTAACGTGGGAACGGTTGTTGAGGTGGATAGAAAGTAGTATGGTGACGTATCCAGTGGTGGCAAGGAATGTACGGTAGAGTTTGAAGTGGAGCTGGGAGGTGCGAGCATAAGCCACGAAGGGATAAGAAACATGTTAGATGCGATCATACCAGCACTAAAGCACCGGATCCCATCAGAACTCCGATGTTAAGTGTGCTTGGGCGAGAGTAGTACTAGGATGGGTGTCTTCCTAGGAAGTCCACGTGTTGCATTCCCTTTTTCATTATTATTTTTGCTGCACACGAGAAACATGACGCACGTGCGCCGTAAATATTGAACGTACATGCACGGTAAATATTAAACGCGGTTTCTTCTTTCTGACGTTTGCGAGAGTTGCAGCTTGTGGATCGATATTGACGCGTGTAGGGGCAGCGTTATGATGGGAGAGGCACCGCTTTCCGAAATCGTTCGACGGCGTGTGAAAACTCGTGACGACGTGGCGACGGAGAGGGAGGGGTGAAAACCGTGGTAAACGTGGGAACGGTTGTTTAGGTGGAGAGAAAGTAGTATGGTGAAGTATCCAACGGTGACAAGGAATGTACAGTAGAGTTTGTAGTGGAGCTAGGAGGGGCGAGCATAAGGGACGAAGGGATAAGAAACAAGTTGGATGCAATCATACGAGCACTAAAGCACCGGATCCCATCAAAACTTCGAAGTTAAGCGTGCTTGGACGAGTGTAGTACTAGGATGGGTGACCTCCTGGGAAATCCTCTTGTTGCATTTCCTTTTTCAATATTATTTTTGCTGCACGCGAGAAACATGACGCACATGCGTGGTAATATTGAACGCACATGCGTGGTAAATATAAAACGTGATTTCTTATTTCTGACGTTTGCGATGAGTTGCAGCTTGCGGTTCGATATTGACGTGTGTAGGGGTTTGTGTTATGGTGGGAGAGGCACCGCTTTTTGAAAGCATCCGACGATGTGTGAAAACTCGTGTCAACGTGGCGGCGGAGAGGGAGGGGTGAAAAACATGGTAAACGTGGAAACGGTTGTTGAGGTTGAGAGAAAGTAGTATGAGTTGAGTTCCGGAGGTGTAGATAGATAATGTATAGGAAGCTTGTAATGCCTCCGATGAGTTGTGTCATCTCTCTGTAGTTTGTATTTCAGCTTGGGCTTGTACTGAACTATGTCATGGTGTGTATGAATCATGGTGTTCATATGGCAATTTGTTATTGCCATGTTGATCGGGTATTTACCCATGCATGCCATGTTGTCCAGTACATTCCTTATATCATGTCTTAGAGGTGTTGTCCTCTTTGTCTAAGCTGTGGGTTTGTTTTCCCAGGATGGTGTCAACTAGGAGCCCCCTTGATTGATCGGATTTTGTTTATTCAATCCATGTGGAGACGGATGCCAATTCCGCCAAGGAATCGGCTAGATCTGAGCTTCCCAAATCCTCTCGTGGAGGTAATGGATCAGGTTCCCGTGCCTAGGTTGCCCCTCCCCATTCCTATGGTGGACCGGTTCCCTCACCTCATATTAACTCTAATGGGCCCCCACCCAAGCTTGATTTGACTAACTTTCCTGATTGGATTTTTCATATGAAGTCTCATTTGATTCACACAACTCAACTTTTGAGAGTGATCGAGCAAGGCTTCCACCCTCATGATCCCAACAACATTCCACCAAGAGAAGAAGTGGACAACCAACTTAATGCTCCTATTTTGTTCATTCTTCAGTCCGCCTTGCCACCCGAGGAGCTCTCCCACTTGTGCCCGTTCACCATTGCCAAAGATGCATGGGCGCACATCAACTCCTTGTACAAAGAGAGCTCAAGCATTCAATGTTGCAACTTTGAGGTGGTTTTTGATGAAGCCGATGAGATTGTAATGAAGGAAGATGAGGACCCAAGAGAGCTCTACCGAAGATTGACGACCCTTGCCATCTCTCTTCGATATCATGGGAGCAAGGACACGAATGACACTTGGGTCAAGCACAAGTTCCTCAAGGTCATCATGCCATTCAACAAAAGCATGTCTTCGGCGATTGATACATCTCAAACGTACCTACTTTTCCAAACACTTCTGCTCTGGTTTTGACCTCTAATTTGCATGATTTGAATGAAACTAACCCGAACTGACGCTTTTTTCAGCAAAACTACCTTGGTTTTATTTTTTTGTAGAAATAAAAGTTATCGGAATTGTACTAAACTTTTTGTGAATTATTTCTGAGAGTTATAATGAATTAGGGAGCAAAGAGCTGCCAGAGGGCGTGTGCCAGGGGGCCACCACACATCTGGGTGCCACCGGGCCGTGCCTTGATACCTTGTGGGGCCCTCGAGGCTCCTCCGACCCTAATTCCACTCCTATAAATTCACATCTTCAAAGAAAAAAAGAGAGAAGTTTCATCACGTTTCACGAGACTGAGCCGCCGCCACCTCCTGTTCTTCTTCTGGAGGGCTGATCTGGAGCCTGTTTTGGGCTCCGGAGAGGGGAAATCGTCACCATCGTCATCACCAACCCTTCTTCATCAACACTGCCATGATGCTCACCACCGAGAGTGAGTAATTCCTTTCTTGGCTTACTGGATGATGATAGTATTGGATGAGATTGATCATGTAATCGAGTTAAGTTTGATAGCGCTTGATCCCTACTATCCACTATGTTTTGAGATTGATGTTACTATTACTTTGCTATGCTTAATGCTTGTTACTAGGGCCTGAGTACCAAGATTTCAGATCTGAACCTATTATGTTTTCATGAATATAAGAGTGATTTTGATCCTATCTTGCAAGTTGTATGCACCTATTACATGCCATGATCCGCATACCCCAAGGTGACAATAATTGGGATTCTTTCCAGTGATTGCCGTAGTTTGAGGAGTTCATGTATTCATTGTGTGTTAATGCTTTGTTCCTGTTCTCTATTATAAGGAGGCCTTAATATCCCTTAGTTCCCAATAGGACCCTGCTGCCATGGGAGGGTAGGACAAAAGATGTCATGCAAGTTCTTATCGCAAGTACATATGACTATATATGGAATACATGCCAACATTGTATTGATGAATTAGAGCTAGTTATGTGTTGCCCTACTTTGTAACTGTTATATGATCAATGTTACCTAAATTATTATTCATCACCAATCCACGTGCCTACGCTTTGCATATACTGAATCCTGCTAAGTTACTATTGCTACGGCCACTGTCACAACTTCTACAAAACCGCTGCTGTCACTACTACTATTACTGTTGCTACTACTATTTGTTGTGCTACTAAACCTTTCTTGCCAAGGGATATCCCAGGTGCGGTTGAATTGACAACTCAACTATAAAGGCCAATAAATATTCTTTGGCTCCCCTTGTGCCGAACCAATAAATTAGGGTGAAATACTACCCGTGAAGACTGTCGTGATCCCCTACACTTGTGGGTTATCAAGACCTTTTTCTGGCGCTGTTGCCGGGAGCATAGCTTTATTTATTGTGTTAATTGAAGGATATGAAATTGCTACTATGAAGAATCTGAAAGACAATCGAACTAAGATCATACCCTCTCGCACGAGAGGAGGTAAGGAACTGTCATCTAGCTCCACTTTTGATTCACCTACTGTTTCGAATCAGCTTGTTACACCACCACCTGTTGATTGCCCTAATATGTCACATGAACTTGATGATGCTACTTATGAAATTAATGATGATACTATTCCTACACATGTTGAAACTGAAACTCTGCCAATGAATAAATTACTTGATGCTCATATTGCTAAAGTTAGAGAACTTGAAAATGCTAAATCTGTGGAAGATTTTGAGTCACCTGTTACCCCTCGCTCACCTAATAGATATGAATTGCCTTATGTACCTGAAGGTTATGTTATGGATGGTGAGGTAGCTAGGGACTTTCTTGCCTGTAAGGATAGACATGATGTGAAGAAACTACTATGCAAACTAAAAGAAAAATCTATGATGGAGAAAATGAAACGTGATCCTAAATTTGTTGCTTCTCCTATATTTATTACTCATAATGTTGGGGATATAAACATGTGGTGAGACCCGCCCAGGAGGTTACGGGTCACACCTGGCAGCTCATGGGTCGGCCCGAGGATGGGACTTGACGGCTCAAGCCCAAGGCGTTTGGTGGCTTGCCAAGATGGGCTAAGGTGAGGCTCAAACGGAGAAGGTATGAAGACCTGGGCAGAAGAGCCGCCCGAGACAGTTTGCTCAAGAAGGCAAGACAATGTAGAGACAGACTCGGACACGTTGTGAGAGTCGGTTACGACTTGTATAACCCGTGGTCTTGACCTCCTATATAAAGGGAAGACCCGGGGCGACCTAGGGGTCAGGCTATCGAGAACTAGGTCAAGCAATAGCTCCCTTGTAATCGATACATCAAGCAATACAAACACAAGCAGGACGTAGGCTGTTACCTCGACTTGAGGGGCCGAACCTGGGTAAACTCGTGTCCTTCGTCCCAACCTACCCCTTTGAGTCCATCACTTTGGAAATGGCCTCGAATCCAAGTCCGTTCACCCGGACATCTGCCGTGATAAAACCACGATAGTTGGCGCCCACCGTGGGGCCAGCACTTGGTGGTGTTGAGTTCTCAAAGGGCTCTCTCCCAGGGTTCGAGGGATACGTGGTCGGAAGGATGAGCAAGAGTCGCCACGGCCAGCTCTACATCGATGACGCTGGCTAGGGCCCTGAAGCCGACTCTGTCGAATATAGATTTCGGGTTCCCTTCGGCAGAATCCACGTCTTCATCGGAAAGGTTGACGAATCTACACCCGGGCCGGACGTCTGCACCAACATCATCGAGCCGGCTCGGTGCGCGCAACCAGCCCAACACGCGCGACCCGCTTGTGCTAACCCGGGCCGGAAGCGTGTCTTCGTTGGCTTCATTCAAGGTATGCATCTTGAGGCTTCTGTGTCACAAGAGACTCTCGTCTATTCGAAGGACGGGTCTTCGAGCGAAGAGGCGAAATCAATCAACCAGCTCCACAATGGCGGGCTCAGGGGCTACGACGAGCTTCACCCTCAGTCGGAACATTCTGAGCCGGACGATCAAAGGCTGCTAGTTAATGCGGCCGTATTCATGGCAGGGTCAATGCCGGGCACGAGCGGCACAGCCGCCGGAGCAGTAGACACGGGGGCTGACCCGCCGCCCCCGGCTCAGGTTCTTCTGGATCTAATGAACGAACTCGCAACCCTGATGGCCACTGAAGTCACGCCAGATAATCAAGCCATCCAGAACTTAGAGATCACGTGGCTTAAGGACCGGATGACGGAAGTCCAACGGGGGACTGCCGAGTTAAAGTCTTAGATGAGTGCGGAGGCAGAGCGCCTTAAGACAGATGCTTTCCGCCTTGAGCTAGAACAACAGTCAGGAGCTGCAGTGCAGCGGATGAGACATCAGTCTCACTTACCAGAACAGTATGAGGCCAGGAACCTCTTTAACACACCAGAGACGGGTCGGGCAGTGGGTGTGCCTGAAGGTCGGCCGGCGGCTCGACAACAGCTTAACCCGCCCCGGCGAAACCAGGCCTCACCAGTGGTTTTTCCAACGCTAGCAGATCATTATTCCAACCCGGTAGGCCGCAACCCGGATTACAACAATCCCTATTCCTGATGAGGCGCCCTTTGTAAAAGAGGTGCAGAACGCCATCGGATACCTTCAAACGGCGTGGTCCAGCAAGAGAAATATGCCAACAATCGGAGCCGTGTCAATTCAACCCCCCTCCCCAGCTGCAGCTTTAGCCGGCGCCATGAGTCGCCGGCGGTCTCTAGCAGCGGTCGGCATCGGGGTGCTCCGGGGGATGATTAGGCGGCTTTAGAGGCACATGCGCTCATAGACCAGGTGAGAGGGCAGTGAGAGGCGGCGGCTCTGACAACGGCACCTCACCAAGAGCCCGCGCCTTCAGCCTCAGTTGGAGTGGGCGTGCCGTGTTTGGTACCGGCTCTGCGAAACGAGTGGTTGCCGAAGGATTTCAAAGGCCCTCACAAGGTCCCGAATTACACCGCCAACTTGCCTCCGGCGGCTTGGATTGAAAGCTATGAGCTTGCTATGGAGATGTTGGATGTCAATGACGCAGTATGCGCTAATTATTTCATCATGATGTTGGAAGGGACGGCTCGCACATGGTTGAAGGGTTTGCCACCCAACACCATCTATTCCTTGGCCGAGTTAAAGGCGAGATTCATCAAAAAAATTAAAGGAACGTGCAAGCAGCCCATGACGATCATGGATTTGGATCACTGTGTGCAGCGGGAAAATGAGTCGGCTCATCATTGGGTCCGGCGGGTTTCGACTATCATCCACTCGTCTGAGCAGATCATGGCGGCTCAAGCGGTTTTGATACTGGAAAAGAATTGCCATTTTACACCTCTGAAGAAGAAGCTTGGCCGGCTCAAGCGTACGTGTCAAGACATGGGGGAGCTCATGGCGGCTCTCACCAAATATGCCGACTTAGATACTACGAAGGATCCAGGCTCTGATGAGGAGAAAACTGGACAGGGTAAAAAGAACAGCCATGGCAAGGGTGTGGCAGGTAATGGCAACCAAAGCAAGAGGATGAACCCGGATGGCGGGTCAGAATTGGTGGCCAACACCGGCACCGGCAATAATTGTCCTAAAGGCAATGTGAAGTTTAGACCACCTTTTAATAAGAGTATGACTCCCTTCAACTTGGAGGAAATGCTTAACAAATCTTGTCCGGAGCATAGCCGGCCTGACAGACCGGTAGGTCACATGTGGGGTAACTGCCACATCATGCAGAAGTTCAAGGACCATAGCATGCGACAGCATATAATGATGGAGGTGGCCTGACCGGTGGTTCTGGACCAGGCGGGTCAGGAGCCGGGTTTGGGTCCGGCGGCTCAGGGTTTGGTCATCACGGCCAGGGCAACCAAGGAGGACATCATCAGCATTCTGGTGGTAACAATCAACAGCATCATAATCAGTCTGGGTACCAGAGCAACCCAAAACAGCTCAGTTCAGGCTAGTATCACGTTTTTACAACTAGCCTCAACAAGCGGGATCAGAAGTTGCGCAAGCGGGCGGTTAATGCGGTCGCACCAGCTCTACCATAGTACTTGAAGTGGTCTGAGTATGACACAACATGGAGCTGGAGGGATCACCCGCCGCGTGTTGATGACCCGGGGCAGCTAGCATTGGTAGTCGCCTCCCGAGTGGGAGGATATATGTTAAATAAAGTACTTATGGATGGTGGCAGTAGCATCAATATCCTGTACTATGACACCTTCCGAGGGATGAAGTTGCTTGATAAATATCTTAGGCCTTCCTCGACAGTATTTCATGGTGTGGTGCCTGGCAAGTCAGCTTACCCCGTGGGTAGGATCTCTTTGGAAGTGGCCTTTGGTGAAGAATACAACTACAGGGTGGAGTCTTTATGGTTTGAGGTGGTCAAAATCAAGAGCCCTTATCATGCTTTGTTTGGTCGACCGGGTTATGCAAAATTCATGGCTAGGCCCTGTTATGTTTATTTACAGCTCAAGATGCCCGGGTTAAAAGGAACGATTACTGTTCATGGTGATCGGAATACGGCTATTGAGTGTGAGGAAGGTGACGCGGCTTACGCAGAATCAAGTTGTGCTGAGGCAGAGCTCAAGTTTTACAAGGAAAATGTTGACCCGGAGGACATGACTCCACTAAAAAAGCCTACCACAGAGGTTGAGCCGCCCCTCAAATTTTCGGCAGATGATACCAAGTTGGTGGATTTCAATTCGGGCGACTCATCTCAGCAGTTCACTGTTGGGGCCAATATGGATCCCAAATAGGAAAGCGCGCTCATCGAATTCATCTATGAGAATGGGGACATCTTTGCATGGAAACCTTCTGACATGCCAGGTGTACCGAGAGAGTTCGCTGAGCACAACCTTAACATGGATCCTAAGTTTAAACCTGTAAAACAATTTTTGCGGCGGTTCAACGAGGAGAAACGCAAGGCCATCGGGGAAGAGATTGCCCGGCTCTTGGCGGCGGGTTTCATCGTCGAGGTCTTTCACCCGGAGTGGCTCGCTAACCCAGTGCTCGTGCTCAAGAAGAACGGCATGTGGCGTATGTGTCTGGATTACACGGATCACAACAAGGCCTGTCCGGCTGACCCCTTTGCTCTCCCTTGTATCGATCAGATCATCGATGCTACGGCGGGTTGTGAGAGCTTGTGCTTCCTGGATGCTTATTCAGGATATCATCAGATCAAGATGGCAATCAAGGACCAAGAGAAGACGGCTTTTATCACGCCTTTTGGTGCCTTCTACTATGTGTCTATGCCCTTCGGGCTCAAGAGTGCCCAGGCGACTTATCAGCACTGTGTGCAGAATTGTCTTCACTGTCAAATTGGGCGCAATGTTCACGCCTATGTAGATGACATTGTGATCAAGTCAAGGAACAAAGAGACTCTGCTGGACGACTTGACGGAGACCTTTGACAATCTATGAGTCTATAAGATGATGCTTAACCCGGCGAAGTGTGTCTTTGGTGTTCCGGCAGGGAAGCTCTTGGGTTTTTTGGTCTCAGAGCGTGGCATTGAGGCTAACCCGTACAAGATTAAGGCTATCACTTCCCTGGCCGAGCCAGCATGCATTAATGATGTTCAACGCGTGGCAGGACGGATTGCCACGTTGAGCCGGTTTATAAGCCGCCTTGGTGAGAAGGCCATCCCTTTATATCCAATGATGAAGAAGACAGACAACTTCATCTGAAGTGCGGCAGCGGGTGACGCGTTTGAGGCGCTTAAGAAACAACTTACTGAGCCGCCGGTCTTAGCCGCTCCGGTTGACAAAGAACCCTTGCTCTTGTACGTGGCAGCTAACAACAGGGCTGTCAGCGCGGCCATTGTGGTCGAGCGCAAGGAGGCAGGGAAGGAATATCCGGTTCAAAGGCTGGTTTATTATATAAGTGAGGTTTTGATAGAGTACAAGCAGAGATATCTGCATTGGCAGAAGCTATTATATGGTGTGTTCATGGCCAACCGTAAGCTGAAGCACTATTTCTTAGGACACCAGATCACCGTGGTCAGCTCTGCTCCGTTGGGGGACATAATTCATAATAGAGAAGCCACTGGCAGGATTGCTAAGTGGGCGTTGGATCTTGGACCTCTCAATCTGAAATACGTACCTCGTGCGGCTGTCAAGTCCCAAGCATTGGTGGATTCCATAAATGATTGGACAGAGCGTCAGACGCCCGAAGAGAAGCCAGATAGCACATACTGGACAATACACTTTGATGGATCCAGGCAGCTGGAAGGGTCAGGGGCAGGCGTTGTCTTAGCCTCCCCCAAAGGTGACAAGTTTTGTTATGTGTTGCAGCTTTTGTTCCCTTGTACTAACAATGCAACTGAGTATGAACCCTGCTCCATGGCCTCAGGGTGGCTAAGGAGATGAACTTAAGCCGGGTTAGGTGCTTCGGCGACTTAGATCTCGTGGCTCAGCAAGTTTCAGGTACTTGGGATTCCAAGGATCCGTGAATGGCGGCTTATCGTCAGGCAGTGTATATCATTGCTGGTCACTTCAAGGGCTATCAGGTGGATCATGTTTATCATCGCAGGAACGAGGCGGCTGACGCCTTGTCAAGGTTAGGCTCTCAGCGAAAGCCGGTGCCACCTAATGTCTTTTTGGATGTGTTACATCACCCGTCAATTAAGTTACCTTCAAAGGAAGACTTAGTTATTCCTGACCCGGAGGGACAGCTGGTGGCGGCTCTACATGCCATTCCGGATTGGACCGTGCCTTACTTGGCGTACTTGACTCGTGGCGAGTTACCTGATGATGAGAATCTGGCCAGATAGATCACCAGACGGTCTAAGTCTATGACAATAATCAATGGCGAGTTGCATAAATGCAGTGTCACCGGCGTGTTTCAATGTTGTGTCTCACCTGACGAAGGCAAGGAAATCTTGAGTGAAATTCATGCTGGCGACTGTGGACATTACGCCGGCTCAAAGTCACTGTTGGCTAAGGCCTTTAGGCATGGCTTCTTCTGGTTGAAGGCTCACAAAAATGCAGATGATTTAGTGCGCAAGTGTGATGGTTGTCAAAAGTTTGGCCGACAGGCTCATGTTCCGGCTCAAGAGTTGCGCATGATTCCAATTACTTGGCCGTTTGCGGTTTGAGGGCTTGATATGGTCGGGTCTTTCAAGCGGTCTAAAGACAAGAAGACCCACCTCCTGGTGGCGGTTGACAAGTTTACCAAGTGGGTCGAAGCTGAGCTAGTGAGCAAGTGTGACGCGGCTACGGCGGTGCAGTTCATCAAGAAACTGATCTACCATTTTGGTTACCCTCACAGTATCATCATAGACAATGGTACGAATTTATCTAAGGGGGCTATGCGACAGTGAACACATCTGGCTTGATGTTTCTGCGGTTGCTCACCCACAGTCAAACGGTCAGGCGGAGCATGCCAATCAAGAAATCTTGAGAGATACCAAGCCCCGGCTCATGATTCCTTTGCAGCGAACGCCGAGTTGTTGGGTAGAGGAGTTACCGTCTGTTTTATGGAGCATCAGAACCACTCCCAACAGGTCAACGGGTTATACACCTTTCTTTATGGTTTACGGTTCAGAAGCCGTATTACCAAGTGACATCCGTCATGACTTGCCCCGCGTGGCGGCTTACGTTGAGGCTGACAATGAAACGGCGCGTCAAGACATGTTGGATGCCCTAGAAGAGGAACGTGATCTGGCGGCGGCTCGTTCGGCGATTTACCAGCAAGACCTGCGCCGCTACCACAGCCGCAGAGTCAAGACCCAAACGTTTCAAGAAGGCAACTTAGTGCTACGACTGATTCAAGATCAGACCGACGCACACAAGCTATCCCATCCATGGGAAGGACCTTTTTTGGTCAGCAGAAATCTCAACAACGGATCATATTACCTCATTGACATGCGAGACGGTTCAAATACCTCGGGGCAGGAGACCCGCCGGCCATGGAACATAGCACATCTACGGCCTTATTATACCTAAGTTGCTGAGACTCAACATTGTACACTATCATTGTACATATCATATTTAAATTTGGCATCCCTATAAACCGGGGCCTCTGCCGTTTCAAAAAATTCCGTCTGTGTAAAAAGACTCAACTTGATTGTCCAGGGGGACTTCCCACCCACCAGGTGTAGCTTATCAAACCCTATCGGTCGGCGCTCAAGCCAAAAAAGTTGACTCCGTTAACATGATCGTCCAGGGGGCTTCCCACCCACCGAGTGTAGCTTATCAAACCCTATCGGTCGAATCTCAAGCCAAACAGTTGATTCCATCAACAAAGGTCACTTGGGGGCTTCCCACCCACCGGGTGTAGCTTACACACCCTCTTGATCGGCTCTTAAGCCAAATAGGGTTAAACCTGCCTGTGAGCTGATGCTACTCTGCTAGGTGACCCGCCGAACTCTTACCAGTTAATCTCGCCTAGAGACCCTGAGCCAGTTCAAAGCAATTGACAGCCAATGTCCATAGAGACCCTGTACTGTTTAAAGGTTAAAACGACGACTCTTGTCACATGAGGGCCGGCTTATGGAAAGCAAGGATAAACTCTCCCACCTACTGCCAACTCTCCACTATGTGGCCCGTTCGTACTCTTAGTGAGTTAGTCATTGAGGACCATGTACTGTTTAAGGTTAAAACAACAGATTTATGTCACATGAGAGGCAATTTTTGGGCAATCAGGGTACTCATGCCCTGCCGTGTCTCTTATGGGACGTCACATTTCCTTTCAGTTAATCTCGCTTAGAGACCCTGAGCCGGTTCAAAGAACTTAAAACGGACAATCTCCATAGAGACCCTGTACTGCTAAGGAGTTTTAAGTGGCGAGTCAACCCAGTAGAACCGGCACATGAGCTGTTATGAAAAACAAACCAGGAAAGATATAACATCTTCAAGTTGTGCTTTGTAAAGCCGCTCTCGTAATAATTCAGAATATATTCTGCCTTGTTATCTTTGCAGGTTTCATCTCTTAAGATGAGCTGCCGTTAAGTACTCTTCAAGAGCAAATAGATCTATAATAGCCAATCTGGCTGGATCTTCATGGTTTATCATAACCAGTTCTAAATGATTGAGTAAATCTACAACTCTCATGGATTTCTCCAGCCCATATTTGCCGAGCTGCACCGCAACCCCGAGCAGGGATTTCATGTCAAAGAAAAAGGAATTGTTCCAAGATATTTATTCCAGGTTGTATTACAACCATGATCAAAGATTCATTCAAACAAGTTGTGGAGTCATATTAGTCCCGAATCGCCGTAGGCAGACAACCTGACACGTGGGGGCTACATCATCCAAAGTTCAATTTGAAAGTAGCTATGCAAGTCCCATGTCGCTGCAAGCATGCACCACGACACTTGGGGGTTAATGCAAGCCGGTTTTAAAATACTTACATTGTCAACAGACCCTATTATCTCAAGAAGATGAGTCGGCCCTGCTATATTTTTCTAAGTCCCATCCCACTAAGTATTATTGACCCGACACTTGGGGGCTACAGTTTTCGGCTGTTTAAACAAAGTGTACGGTTCAAATTGAAGACCCGGCGCATCACATTCTGATGAGCCGGCCCTTGGGGGCTACACCTGCTGAAGTTTCATAAGCCGGACTACTTAACATGTGCACCATGGCACAGTTCAGGCAAAGGCAAAAGTTTTACAGTAAGGCTATTACAACCGCTCTTTCTAGAGCCCAAAAGTGATTCAGTGTTTTCTTACACCGCTCATGGCGGGTCACACAAGCCGGTTCATCCACGGCATTTAAAATAAATTCATCAGTTCACCGGTGGGTCACCCTGCTTTGGTTCTTTGATCGCCTTGATCTGAAGATTGTCCAAGTCCCAGGTGCAGTGGGTTAAAGCTGCAAAGTTTCCTTCCTCAAAGAAGGGGGACATGTCAAGTTCAGAGGCAAAGAGGATCTTATTGAGGGCGGGTGTCAAATCCTTGGCTTCAAAGAGGGGGGCCCTGATTCTTTTCTGATCGACATCATAAGCCGCCTGATAAGTGGATATATTCACCTCTTCTGCCAACACGGAGGCAAGAACTTTTGAAGCTTTCACGCACTCAGCATAGTCAGCATCGGTGAAGTCAGAGTCGTCATCCTTTTTGGATAGAAACCCATCCATCATGTCTTCAGGGGTCAACTCTGGAGCAAAGGCCAATGCCCGACTTATAGCTGCGATGGCTCCCTGTCGGGCGGCTAATCTCTTAAGCTCCACGATCTGTTTTGGCAGGCTAGACAACAGTTCTAAGACCCCTTTCATAGTTGAAGGGGTGTTGTCTTTGTAGAGCACAGCCTTGATTGTGCAGATGGCTCCACAGTACAGTTGTTCCGTCAGAGTATAGATGGCCTTTAAGGGTAGCAAGCTCTCAGAGGCGAGTTGACGGCTCCTTGGACCTGCGTAAGACGGATATCCATCATATGTCGCCAGTACAGATATTCAGGCAATTTTTTTTGAGCTAATTATTTTAAAGGCTTACCGAATATGGCGGCTAAAATCTTTCTAATATGCCACTTCAAAGAGTTCAGTTCCTCTGAAACGGTCACGAGCACCTGGTCAGCATCATTGGCACGTTGAATCAGGGCGGCTTGTTCCGTCTCAGCCGATTTCCTGAAGGTGTCAAACTCGGCTTTTATTTTTACCAGCTCTTTAGAGAGGAGCTCGCATTTTTCATCAGCTTCATGGCGGGCGGTTTGTTGAGCGGTTAGTTGGCTCTTCAGAACGGTTAATTCAGAGCCGACTTCTTTTAAAGCTTCCTCTGATATATCGGGATACGCAATAAGTCGTCTAGAGAGCATTTTTTGAAGATCAAGCAAGTTTCAAGCAAATTAAAAGCAATATGTTTGACACTTGAGGGCTAATGTCTATTCGATCTCGAAAGATTACACTGCAGTTCTGGGTCATCTTCAGCAATTTAACCCGGAACTTGGGGGCTACAGGCTCGTTTTTCATGTTATTTACAACAAAAGCTCCGACTCAACTACGACAACGTTGAGACGGCCCCTTGGGGCTACAATCAACTTTTCACAAATATCTAGAATGAAGCTCTGGCTCAAATTTTGTCAAAATTGTACCGGACCTTGGGGGCTATAATCAGCTCTACGCTATCTACAATGAAGCTCCAATTCAACTCTATCAGAGTTGACCCGGCCCTTGGGGGCTATGAACCATGATTTTCATTTACTTCTAGATAGTTGAGGCTTACAGGTTAAACATGTCTATTTCTAAGTGCGTGTTGAAGACCCGGATTACCATCAGCTAATGATAAACCGGCCCTTGGGGGCTACGTAAGGGTATAAGGAAAAGTGAGCATACCTCGTACTTCTTCCTCATCTAGTTGACAAGCTTGAGCTCCAGGTCCCGGCTTGTAGAAAGGCGGTTCAGATAACCAGCATGGAGCTCATCAGTTGTTAGCTTTTCAAGCGTAGGGAGCTTGAACTCTAGCTTCTTGGAAGATTCAGTCACTTCCCTATGTTTTGTCAGCACACGGAGTTGAGGAGAATGAAAGCCGGCGCCAATAATAAAGACGTCTGGAGCGGTGGTTTCATCAGCAGCCTTAGAAGGGCTTGGCGGCTTGGAATGGACCCTCAGAGGGCTCTCAGGAATGATATCGTCGGCCGCCGGCTCTGTAGAAGGGCAGGCCCCTTCCGGTGCCTCTTTGGAAGCCACCGAGGGGTCAATATCCGGCAAAGGAGAATCCGGCTTAGCAGGCTCTGTATCTTGAGCATTAGGTCCAGGGGAGGACTTGTTGGTTTTTCTTCGCTTTGCTTGACCCCTGGAGAGTACAGAAAGTGAGAATCCAAAGTTTACAACTGCAAAGGGTTCGGATATAAACCGAAAAATCACATACAACGGATTAATCTTCGGAGGCGACAGTGCAGTCGCCGTAGAGTCGCCAGACGAAGGAGGTGATTCCTGAAAAGTAGTTAAAGCAATATAAGACAATGTTTCGAATTGCAAAGGTAAGATTGATAAAGCAAAGCAAAGAAAGAATAGATACCTCAGCTAGACGCTTCTTCTGAGCCAAAGAGTTAGATAACCCGGCCATGAGAGCAGTAGAGCTGGTCCTCCAGGTCTGGCGTCGGGAGATTTGATGTTGCTTTTTCAAAAGAAATTGGGGGTCTAAGTAAGCAGGAGGATGAGAAAGTGGAACTTTTTGAATGACCCGCCGTTCCTTCCGGGTTATGAAATAGTCTGAGTCGGACGAAACATAAGTTACCTCAGGAGCGTTGGCGTGGCTGGTCTCCGGTTCGTCTTGTGAATAGCTGTTGTTAATAAGGTGAGTAAGGAGACGAGAAAAGAGTGTTGAGTTATACCTCTGAGTCGTGAGATTCCGGTTGTTCTTCCGGCTCTTCTTGAGGATCAGCCTTCTTCTTCCGGCCTGTGGTTTTCTTTGCCTTTTTCGGAGGAGGAACGTACTTCTTCTTCCAGAAGTCAGAGTTGGCCTGAAAGTATAAACCGATGAAAGATGAAAAGACCGCTAGGAATGGTTAAAATACAGAGATAAAGATACCAAGAGTCGCCCTTACGTCTGGAGCCGAGTTGGTAGCACAGAAGGGTGCCAACCCGGTGGCACCGCAGGCCTCTGAAGGTTCATGGACAAGGCTCTTACGGCAGCCATGATGTTTTCCTCTAATAAAGTTGTTGAGTTAAAGCAGAGGGGGTCGTCGGCTTGGCCCGTATATTCACACATGAGGCGGCTTCGCCGGCTCAGGGGCATGACCCTCCACAAAATCCAACAGCGAGTTAAGTCCAGGCCTATCAGTCCATTGGCCATGAGAGCTCTGATATTCGCGAGAGCCAGAGCATACTTGGCCGCTTGGAGTTTGACGGTCGGCTAGGGAGCTCAAGTGTTGTGTTGAGCCGGGAGGGACGATAACCCGGTAGGGGATGTTCTCCTTCAGGGGAGGTGTCTTGGCAGTAGAACCAAGTCTTGTTCCAATCCTTAGGATGACTTGGAAGTTGAAGAGCCGGGAAGGTTATGTCCCGTCGCCTCTGAATAGAAATTCCCCCATGTTCTAAGCTTGGGCCTGCCTTCACTTCCGTTTGGCGGTTCACATAAAAGAACTCACGGAACAAGTCCATTGACGGCTCTTCTTGCAAGTAGACCTCGCTGAGTATTTGGAAGTTGCAGATGTTGGAGATAGAGTTGGGGGCCAGGTCTTGAGGGTGCAATTTGAAGAGGTGAAGCACATCCTAGAAGAACTTTGAGCCGGGTGGGCTAAACCCGCGCGCGAGGTGATCAGTAAATATGACTACCTCACCCTCCCGAGGACGCGGCTTCAACTCGTTGCCTGGGACCTGCCAGTGTACAACTTTTTTAGCCGGAAGGGTCCCCGCATCTATGAAATCCATCAAGTATCCCTCCGTAACAGCAGAGCCGACCTAGTTGCATGAGTTGGATGCACGAGACATGGTGGCGGTTTAAAACTGTGTAAAGTGATAAGTATGCGGCGCGTTAGGAAAGGTCCAATAACAAGGGGCGACTCAAAGTGTGAAACCTTATCAACCTAAGTCGCCAGATTAAAATTGAAGAGAGCCGGAGTTTTCACCGATGGGTCAAATCTGTTGGACGACGAAGAAGACGTTACTAATTGTGGGAAACAAGTTTCACAGAGTATCTATGCGATTATGGATCTATCAAACAGGAAAAACTCAGTTCTTTTTTAGACCTAACCGACGAATCGTCGAACAAGTGATGTTGGCAGACAGTACTAAGGGTGGCTATATATCTGCTATTATGACCTTATAAGCTACCTGTGATCTGCCGCAATGGAAAGAAAGGTGTTTTCAAGTCTAACGACCTGCGTATCATCTGGCATTACCTACAATTTCTGTTCTAGCGGCAGAAGAAGTTCCACGAAACCCGACCGACGAACTATCAATCCAAAGAGGGGAGATGAACTCACCAGAGAGGATGCGGTGGACGCAGACGGGTCTCTGGAACGGTCAGGTTGATGTAGCGGCCTGGCGACAACGGCGATGAGAAAGCTTCACCGAAGCGAGAGGCGCTGGAGCGGGGGCGTCGAGAGGAAGGAGAAGAGCAAAGTGGGGAAGGAAAAGAATGACCCCCCTCGCGGTCCTATTTAACGGCAAAAGGCAGAAACCGGCATGAGGATCCAGGCGACGGGGATTAATTGACCAAGATGGATGCCTCGATTATCAGGATATCAGTTTAATAGAGAAAGATCCGTTGCAGTTGTGAAGTTTCTGACACGCCTGATATGACGCCACGGCAGGTCTTTTTTGTTTTTCAGGTGGTGATAAGCGAGACTCGTCTCCAAGTAAGAAGGAGGCTGAAATGACCAAGCTCAGATCAACCTGGGGCCTAATGTTGGGGATATAACCCCGTGGTGAGACCCACCCAGGAGGTTATGGGTCACACCTGGCGGCTCATCGGCCGGCCCGAGGATGGGCCTTGACGGCTCAAGCCCAAGGCGTTTGGTGGCTTGCCAAGATGGGCTAAGGTGAGGCACAGACGGAGAAGGTATGAAGACCCGGGCGGAAGAGCCGCCCGGAGACAGTTTGCTCAAGAAGGCAAGACAATGTAGAGACAGACTTGGACACGTTGTGAGAGTCGGTTACGACTTGTATAACCCGTGGTCTTGACCTCCTATATAAAGGGAAGACCTGGGGTGACCTAGGGGTCAGGCTATCGAGAACTAGATCAAGCAATAGCTCCCTTGTAATCGATACATCAAGCAATACAAACACAAGCAGGACGTAGATTGTTACCTCGACTTGAGGGGCCGAACCTGGGTAAACTCATGTCCTTCGTCCCGACCAACCCCTTTGAGTCCATCACTTTGGCAATGGCCTCGAATCCAAGTCCATTCACATGGACATCTGCTGTGATTAAACCACGACAGATAAGGATTATGAATTCTCCATAGACCCTGAGTTAATTCCTATAGTAGAGTCTGATCCTTTCCATGGTTATGAAAATGAAATTGTTTTCGAACACCTTATGAAACTGAATGATATTGTTGCTCTATTTACCAATGATGAAAAGATTCGCTACAATTATATCCTTAAGCTTTTTTCCTTTCTCGCTAAAAGGCAAGGACAAGTAATGGTTCCTTTCACTTCCTCCTAGTTGTGTGCGTAGTCCTCAGGATACGCTTTACTACTCTTCTAAAAAATATTTTCCTACTCATAAGAAACAAGATTCCTTACAAGAAATATTTGACTTTGCTCAAATTGAAGAAGAGAATCCCCCTCAAGCTTGGGGGAGGCTTCTCCGGTTACTAAGAGATTTGCATGATTGTCCTCTTAAGAAGAATGAAATACTTGATATTTTTTATAATGGACTAATCAATGTTTCTAGGGATTTCCTAGATAGTTGTGTCGGTTGTGTTTTCAGGGAAAACTGTTGGAAAGCTGAAGAATTATTGAATAACATATTGCCAAATGCCTATGATTGGACACTACCTGAACCACCTCCGGAACTTATTCAAAATAAAAGAGATATTCTATTCCTCAATCCCGAAGACATGCAATAAGCAAAAAGATCTATGAAAGAGAAAGGTATTAAAACCGAGGATGTCAAGAAATTACCTCCTATTGAATAAATACATGGACTTGACACCCCGACATAGGTAGTAGAGGTAAACTATCTCCGTTCCTTTAATGAAAATAATGTACCTTATACTAAGACTCCTGAACAATGCATGGATGAATTTGATAATACGTTTTTAGGCAAGAACACTTCAATAACTATGTTAAGAATCAATTGAGACATAATGCCATGATGATAGACTGCTTAAGTGACTTAATGTTTAGAATCACTAATGATGTGAAAGATCTAGGTAAACATGCTTCTATGGTTCACACCCAACTAGACCAAGTTGCCGAGTCACAAAACGATTTGCTTGCTGAAATAAATAATAATATGAATGATCATGTTGTTAGAGTAGTGACTAGAGGAGGTAGAATGACTCACGAACCTCTTTGTCCTGAAGGTCATCCTAAAAGAATTGAACAAGATTCTCAGAAAATTAATGAAAATGCACGTAGTTCATCTAAGAAGAAAAAGAAAAAGAAAGATCATAGGAACTTGCATAGTTCTAGTGAACCTGTTATAGAAAAACCTGTTAAGAAACATAATGAAGTTTGTGTTTCTGATGCTGAGACAGAATTTGGAAGTGAACATACACCTAGTGATAATTAACATGATAATCATGATGATGTTCACCTAGATGCTCAACCAGATGATAACAAAGAAAATGATAATGATGTGGAAATTGAACCTGCTGAGGATCTTGATAACCCACCTTTTAAAAATAAACGTTATGATAAGAGAGACATTGTTGCTAGGAAACATGGAAGGGAAAGAGAGCCACGGGTTAAAAAAACATGCCATTCCCTCGTAAGCCCTCAAAAAGTAGGGACGATGAAGATTTTAAGCGCTTTGCTGAAATGATTAGACCTGTCTTTTTGTGCACTCGTTTGATTGATATATTGAAAATGACTCTGTATGCTAAGTATATGAAAGATATTATTACAAACACAAGAAAAATACCTGAAACTGAAATTGCTACCATGCTTGCTAATTATTCTTTCGATGGTGGAGTAGCTAAGAAGTTGAGAGATCCGGGTGTACCCACAGTACCTTGCTCTATTGAAAGGAATTATGTTAAAATTGATTTATGTGATTTAGGGGCTGGTGTTAGGGTTATGCCTTTCTTCCTTTATAAAAGACTTGATTTGAGTAAACTTAGACCTACTGAGATATCTTTGCAAATGGCTGATAAATCCACTGCTTTACCTATTGGAATTTGCGAGGACATTTCCGTTGTGGTTGCAAATGTTACTATCTTAACAGACTTTGTTATTCTTTATATTCCCGAGGATGACAATATGTCGATCATCCTTGGTAGACCCTTTCTAAGTACTGCAGGGGCTGTTATTGATTGCAATAAAGCAAGGTTACTTTTCATGTGAATGGCAAGCAACATACCGTGCACTTTCCGAAGAAGCAAACTTTGGTGAACAATATTAATATCATTGATCCTATTCCCACAGTTATCATTGGAGATTTTATAATTCCTCTACCTACTGCCAAGAAGAAGAATTTTATAATCTCATTGTTGGGGAAATACAAATCCCCATTGAGGTAACCTAGTGGTATAAAAAAATTCGGTTTCATGTTAGTCGTAAACAGTTATTAACAAGACTTGATCAACCTTATTAATGGATCCATTTTGAAAGACATGTGATTGATGAATTGACTATTCACAACTCTCTCTATCACAAAGTTTATTCTATGTTTTTCCTAGTTAGATAAAAAAAATGCCATGAATTTCCTGTTTTCTATTTTCCCCGTGCATGAAAAATGACCCCAAAAATAAAAAGTCTCAGATTGCCACAAAATTTTGACATGAATTTTTCTGGAATATTTTAGAATTTTGGGCATAAAAATTACAGCAGGGAGGTGCATCGATGGGCCACCATACATTAGGGCGCTCCCTAGGCCGTGCCCTCATGGTTTGTGGGGCCCATAGCCCCCCCACCTTATCGCTTTAGCTCACCTTGTATCCTACCTCCAGAAAAAAAATTCCTCTCTCTCTCTCTCTCGTGTTCTTCCACCTGAAATTGAAATTTTTGATCTCTTTGCTCGGAACTCCGTTTCCGAAACTGTTTTGAGGAATTGCTCCTTGGTATGTGACTCTGTGATACGTCTCCAACGTATCTATAATTTTTACTTGTTCATTCTGTTATATTATCAATCTTGGATGTTTTACAATCATTTTCTAGCAACTTTATATCATTTTTGGGGACTAAGCTATTGACATAGTGCCAACGTTTCATTTGCTATTTTTGCTTGTTTTTTACTTCACAGAAAATCAATACCAAGCGGAGTCCAATCAAGGAGAAACCTTTTGGAGATTTTTTTGGACCAGGAGAATGCCAATGGGCTAAAGAAGCAGCCAGGAGGGAACCCATGCCGCCTGAGGGAGTCCTGGATTAGGGGGTCCTCGGTAATCCGACCTATTTCTATCGGCCGGACTATATGGGCCACTTACCGAACACTGGATTGATTGAAGGCCCTGTCTCCAAGATGGAAGCTTCGGGAAGCACGGCTTGTCCTCCATGTTTGATGTAGCGAATAGGCATGTTTATATCTTCGGCGTGTAACTGACCATGTGTAAACCCTAGATACCCTTCGGCGCCTATATAAGCCGGAGGGTTTTAGGTTGTAGAAGAACAACTCAACTAGGGTTAGCTAATCGATCTCGAGGTAGATCAACTCTGTAACCCCCCATATCATCAATACAATCAAACATGATGTAGGGTATTACCGCCATAGGAGGGCCCGAACCTGGGTAAAATCGTGTCCTCTTCGTCTCCTGTTACCATCGGTTCTAGTCTCACAGTTCGGGACCCCCTACCTGAGATCCACCGGTTTTGACAGCAACATTGGTGCTTTCATTGAGAGTTCCATTGTGAGAGCCCAAGGAATCGATGGCTCGCCTTGTCATCAACGAAGAGGTCCGCAACATGAACACTTTCGTCCCCGGACAGATCTTCGCCTTTGGCAGTGTTATGTTGCACGCCGATCCGACCGACCATCTAGGCTGTGTCCAAAGCTTCGCCCCTGATCGAGAGATTAGATTCGGGAACCTAGAGTTCTCCATAGATTCTCAGCATGACTTGTCACTAATTAGGCTTGCAGTTTCGCCTGCCATGCCCGAAGACATAGAGGCTTTAACCTCGGGTCCCTTCTTCGGTCATGCCCACGGGGTTAACCCCGGCGATGGTTTGATTCCTAGTGTGGATCCGACCATAGTGCTAGAGGTCCGGATACGTATTATTGCCGAAGACTCCTCTCGCCTAGACACCTCGGAGGTCAACTCCGAAAGTTCCGAGTAGTTTGATTCGATCGAGCTCTCGACGTTCAATGAGGCCCTTGATCGGATCTTGTCGATGAAGATTACCGACGATCAACCCCGATCCATGCTCACGTCGGTTATAGTGCGGGTCAGGATGAATGTTTCGACCCACCCACCACCCACTTGATAGCCATAGTCAAAGATTTAACCGACATGCTGGACTAGGCCTCCAAGGTGGCAGAATACATGGATGAAGAGGACTACACTCCCACCCTCGTCAACACCGGGCGATGGGCCGCCACCTTCACATACGATGTTTACATGGTGGACACTTATGCCGCTAATGGCGACCAAAGGCCTAGTAACGATGGCGACAAGTTGGGTGACACGCTGTCAAGGCGTCGGAAACCGTAGAAGCGGTCAAAAGGCAAAAAGGGAAGGAAAGCTATCATCAGCACCGGGGACAGGGATACCCCGGAGGACCGCGGCGATCTAGATGTCCCCGAACACCCGTTAGAGGGTCATGAGAGTCCTGAAGACCAACGCAACCTCGACAACTTCGATGACTCCGAGGACGACAATTACCTCCCCCTTATCGAGGAGGAGGTCATCCCAGAAGCCAATGAATCGAACATTCCTGATAACCCTGAAGATCAGGAACTATTCAGACAACAGCTCATAGCGACGACTCGTAGCCTAAAATCAAAGGAACGACAACTTAAAGCCAAATAGGAGGACCTCAATGATCGATGGACGAGAGTCCTCTCAGCCAAGGAAGGATATGGTACTAGTCTGTCAGACCAACCCAAGAGCTATCCACGGAGAAGGCTATTGTCGCAATTCGACGACATGCTCACTAATACCCCGTCTCCCAAACATAGCCCATATGACAAGCCGGACCGCCCTCCTCGCGGGCATGTCAGGACGGCTGACGACGCTGGTTATAGACCGGATATGTCCCGAAAAAAGGAAAGGAGCCATTAGATCCCAATGATAGGTTCAACCTACGAGACGACCTAGACTACAGAGCAGGTTGCACAAGATCCATCTACGGATCCAGAGGCTACTCACCCGATAGACGGGATGGGTACAAACCATGGCTCGACCAAAACCATAACAGAGGCCGGGAACGTGACCAAGCTAAAACAGACGCTGAATACAGGAGCTACATAGCTCGAGTTCGAGGCGACGCTCACCCTCTATGCTTCACGGATGAGGTGATGCAGCATCAGTTCCCAGAGGGGTTTAAACCCATGAACATTGGGCAGTATGATGGGACAACTGATCCAACCAGATGGATTGAGGACTTCCTCCTGTAGATCCACATGGCACAAGGAGATGATGTCCACACCATAAAATGTCTCCCCCTAAAACTGAAGGGGCCATCTCGGCACTGGTTAAATAGCCTCCCCAAAAACTCCATTGGATGCTAGGAAGACCTGGAAGATGCATTCCGATCTAACTTCCAGGGCACCTATGTTCGGCGGACGGATTCCTTCGACCTAAGCAATATCATTCAGAAGCTAGGGGAGTCTACGCGGCAATTCTGGAATCGGTTCTTGACCAAGAAGAACCATATTGTTGACTGCCCGGACGTTGAGGCAATAGCCTCTTTTCGGCATAATATTCAGGATGAATGGCTGGCTCGCCAACTCGGCCAGGATATACCTCGGACTATGTCTGCCCTTACATGACGAAGATAATTGGCTAGCATGACGCAGCCATAACTCCGAAGACCCCGGAACCTCTGAAGCACGGGATGGCAACGGGAAACCAAAGCGCAACAAGAACAAGCGCCGACACAATAATAGTGATGCCGATGACACGGCTGTTAACGCCGGCTTTCACAACTCCCAACCTAGGCAGCGGAAGAAACCTCCTAAAGGCAATCGCAATGGACCCACTCCGCTCGAAAAGATCATGGAAAGGCCTTGCGAAATCCACAGGACTCAAGAGAAGCCTGCCAATCACACACACCACAATTGTTGGGTGTTTAAAATGGTCGGCAAGCTCCCATGAGAAGATCAAGGAAAGAGCCCTCACAACGAGGATGACGATGAGCCTGGGGGTCCGATTGGTGGCTGAGGAAAGAAATTCCCTCCAGAAGTCAAAAAGGTAAACAAGATATATGCCACCCATATACCTAAGAAGGAGACGAAGCGCGCCCTTTGTGAGGTCTACGCCATAGAGCCTGTGGCCCCGAAGTATAAACCATGGTCGGCATATCCGATCACTTTCGATCGACGTGACCACCCGACCAGTATCCGTCATGGGGGTTCGGCTGCCCTCGTCCTAGACCCCATTATAGATAGGTACCACCTCACAAAAGTCCTAATGGGCGGAGGAAGTAGCCTCAACCTGATTTACTCAGACACGGTGAAAAAGATGGGCATAGATCCGTCAAGGATCAAACCCAGCAACACTACCTTCAAAGGAGTGATTCTAGGTGTCGAGGCCCAGTGCACAGGCTCCATCAACTTGGAAGTAGTATTCAGCTCACCCGATAACTTTCGAAGCGAAGACTTGATCTTTGACATTGTGCTGTTCCGCAGCGGCTATCATTCCCTGCTCGGCCGGACAGTGTTTGCTCGCTTCAACGCCGTCCCGCATTGCGCATACCTCAAGCTCAAGATGCCCAGCCCCAAGGGGGTCATCACTGTTAACGGCAACACGGAGCGCTCTCTCTGAACTGAGGAACATGTGCTGGCCCTGGTGGCCAAATTTAACTACAAAGACGATCGACAAGCTCCGACATCTGCCGTAAAGGCACACAAAGTTGGGAAATGAGCACGGCTTCAGCCTGAACACTCAGAACCTTCCCCTCCACTTAAATAAGGATTCGCCTCCCATTGCACAACCCTAGAACCAGCAAAGTACTTGCCAAGGAGGCACAACTTCGCGCTCAAAATTCCATGGGTGGCGGTGGGGAGGAAAGGGTAAGTGTTCGGCTGGACCGAACTATTACCATTACGATGTCCTCAGACCCAATGCAGGTACTATCAAAGAGCCTGCTCAAGGGGTAAGGCTCATTTACACTTCAGAGACTTCTCAAGACCTTGTTTGCAAGATCCATTCGCCGAACAATATCACCCATTAAGGTGCACCAAGACGCAAGAGTACATAAGCGGTAGGGTAGACCGAAGACTTAAGGTCACCAATCGAAGACCCCTGGTACAACTACTCCTATAAATCTTCTTCTTTTTTGACATACCTATAAACAGTTGCTTCGGCAATCCGAGTAAATAGAGTTGTTGAAAAAATATAGCATCATTATACATGTTTGTCTTGCTGTCCTTTTTGTCACATATTTTCCTTTTCTCCCTCTTCTCGTAAAACAATTCGGTATGTTACGACGCAACCGACTCATAGACCGGGGCTCGAGTTTAAAAACAAATAGCCTTATGTACAACTTATTATGTGATTTGATGTCTTGGAATTCACTTTATATGCATTGGTTTCAAACTATGTCTTGGGTCAATAGTTGGGTTGCCCGGCTCCTGTGCTTGTCCCTTTATGTTCCGCTCGTTCGGCTAAAAGGGAAAAGGGAGAACCCCTGCGATTGTGTTTCTGGATAGTCTGGTCAAGCACCTCAGGGGAGAAAGCCGAAAACTAACTGTCATAGTATGCAAGAGCCGGTCTGTGAATCCGAGCTTCAAGTGTTATACATACATCCTCGTCATAGGATATTCCATGTTATACAAGGGGTTTGTTCTTCGTGCAAACCATGTGATAATGGCCTTAGCCGCAGTTCATCCGAACATCACAACACTCTGGGGGCTAGTCATCAGTCTCCCGCAGTCCTTTTCGTGCCCCTACAGCTAAGTGAAAGTAGTAAAGCACTATGGTCTGATTGCCTGGTTCGCCGCACTCTACCGCCTTCGGGTTCTGATAACTCGGCTAAGGGATATAGTGCATTGGCAGAGACACCCCATGTAGTATCTACATGGGGGCTGAAGTTGACGACTCGCATCTTTCAATTTCAAACGGCCACACATGAGTTATAAAGGAATGCAAAACATTGAAAGCATGATAGAATATAACATTAAAGCTTTAAAATGTCTTCGAACACATTACAACTTATTCATGCATGTTATCTTCCGAACATTCTGACGCTATCGCCCGAGCACCTTCCATTACTCCGGCGAAGTAGAGATCGGGGCGCCTATGTTCCTTCCCAGGAGGCGGCGGGCGGTGGCTATCTTCATCGGATTCAGCCCCGGCCAGTGCACCTTGGCCTTTGCAAAGGCCATCTGGGCTCCCTTGATGCAGCAGGAGCGCTTCACACTGTCGAGGCGGGGCGAAGCAGCGATCAGCCTCTGCACTAGGCCGAAGTAGCTACCTGGCAGTGGCTTGTCCGGCCATAAGCGGATGCAGAGATCCTTCATGGCCGGCTCCGCCATCTGGAGAAGCTCCACTAGCTGCTTCAGCTGCTCAGCAAGAAGAGGAGGGCGCTCGGGGCTTCGAATTGCGCCCTAAATAGACGAGCTGCGTCTCCTTCTTCCCGCGACGCATAAAGCTGATTGGCGTCAGCCACGCTCTTTTGGAGGTCAGAAGAGGCGCCTGAGGAACGCCACATCTGGGTAAGCAACTTGAACTTGCTATCCCCAAAGACACACTGCAATAGGTATGGCTTACCATCCGTTATATCCTTCGCCTAGCAGACCTGCTCCTCAAAGAATCGCCTGTCTACCCGCTCCTTCTGTAGATCGGCTTTTAGGGTGGACAGTTCGGCTGCGTGCTCATTGCCCTTCTGCTCAGGGACCTCGCACTTCTGGCCGGCGTCTTTGAGATCCTACTGGATCTCCGCCACACGAGCCTCATGCTTGTCACTGGTGGCTCGTAGGGTGGAGAGTGCGGTAGCCACTTGTTTGGCCGCCACCCTCTCAACCGCCGCTTCGTCCTTCGCCTGCCGCAACTCGGCCTTGAGCTTCTCCACCTCCTTCGCCGAGGCTATGTGATCATTCACACTATGAAAAACTGCATTGACACTATTCCGGCAAAAGTGTTCGGATTTTGTTTAGACTTACCTTGTGTCTCATTGAATCTTTTGTTAAGGGCGTCAAGATTGTCTTCAGAGCGTTTGAGTTTCTGATTCAGCTCGTCCAGCTCGGCTCCATTTATGGCCGCCGGCAATGACCAAGCTTGTTACACACAAATACTTATGAGCTTACATGGGTTCAATACTTCCGAACTGACATCAATCCGATCATATGGCTGGCCCTCATAGGGGCTATTCTAACATTTCGAACGCATTATTTGTATATAGTTCAGAATCGGATCCCTGATTGACCCCTAGGTAAGTTCTTTCAAACTTATTTAGGGCTCGGGGGCTGCCATGTATATGATCATAAAAATAAATAAAGATTTTGTAAATAAGAGAGTCGCGTGGCTTACTTGAAAACCCATCAGGAGACCCTTGAAGTCCTCCTTCAACCCGTTGTCGACGGACTGAATGCTCTGCAATACCGCACCCATAAGGGTGCGGTGCTCCTGAGAGATGGAGGCGCTCGACAGAGCCTCCTCCATGACCGGCCACCCATTGGTAGGTGGTGCCGGTGGTTATCGGATAATCCAATCACCAACCGGGGTCTGAACCGTTGCCTCCGGAAGCGTGGTGCACTCCAAAGATGTCCTTGCAGGGGACTGAGCAGCCGCTCGTCCGTCCTCCTCAGTATCCAGGTGGGGTTTAGTCCCCCAGTCTTCGATGGCTGAGGCATTAGCCTCGGCCATGATGTTGCCCCCCCCCCCCCCCGTCGCTAGAGCTTGGCTCCATAGGAGCATGTTGGGACAACACTTCGGCGACATCCTTTGCGGTGCCCGGAGTAGAGGGGTGCGATGCATTCCCGCTCTCCGCTAGTTTGGCGGGCGGGGTTTCCCTGTCCGATATCTGATCGGTGGGAAGGACGCATGGGGGGATGCAAAGTAAATAAGCTCCTGCGTGTTAGTGAACTTTAAACCTATTAATGACAAACAAGGGAGCCTTCGGATAAGAAACTTTGAGCAGGGGGCTTGACCATGAGGCTCCTTCGCGGAACTGTCTCGAAGTCATCGGACTCAGTGTCTAAGTCCAAACTGTCGTCGGTCAAAACCACCTGTGTCCTATGCACTCTCTTCTGGGAAGGAGGGGGTACCTCCTCCGTGGCGTCAGATGACGCCTCCCTCTTTCTTGTGAGGGGGGAATCACCTTCCCCCTCGACTTCCTCCTCCTCGTCCTCCTCCTCATGCTCCTCTTTATTCGAGGAGGCATGGGTTTCTACGCACACGACCCCTGGCTTGTCCCTAATACGGAGGCCTTCTCGGCCAATGTTCTTCTTCTCCTTCTTCGCCAACGCCTCGTAAGGTGCCTCGACGAGCATCTCCACTAATTTCCCGGACCAGATGTCTTCGGGCTGAGGCGCCAGGTAGTCGATGCCCATGGCTTTGTCTAGCCATTTCTACAAAAGAATGATCGGGAAGATGTTTTAGAATTTTTTTGTGGGAAATAGAGACGATCAAACAAAGCTACATTATACCTTGGATGCGGGCTTGGCAGCGTGTAGACCCCAATCTTCCTCTTTGGCAGGCTAGTCCATCTGTGATTTGAAAAGCACCTTCCACAGCTTCTCTCGAGTATTGCGGAAGAGGTGCCAAATTGTGGGTTCATCATCGAGCTGACGAGCCCATAGGGGAGTATCCCATCGCTGGTAGGGGAGGATGCGTTGCCGGAGCATGACCTGGACCATGTTGCTCAGCGCGATGTCATTCTCGACCATGAAGCCAATGCACTTGTGCAGGTCGCTCACCTCCTTGCGCGACCCCTAGTTGAGACCTGTCGTGACCACGCTCCTAAGCCATAAGAATCTAGTATGTAACACATCACATCACTTTGCGGCCTCACGCACGGTTAACTCCACGACTGCCACCTTACCTGGGTCGGGACCGTTTGCGTCTTTTGTCTCACGTATGTAATATGTCGCTAGCATTCAAACGTCAAAGAACCCGGGTTGACATGACTAGTCGTAGTACCCAAGTGGCACATCCGTATAGGAACAGGCATACGTAACCTAGCAATATGTAGGTGTCGACCTCTAGCGTGTGTAGACGAGTCATAGCAAACTACAAGGACTCCATTACGCGGTGGGACATAAATGTCATCACTGCACGTAGACGAGTCATAGCAGGCTATAGGGACTCCATTACACCGCGAGACATTTCCCCGATGGGACAGACACATCAGCAAAGAAGGATACATGCCAGTCAATCAATGTGTTCGGAGCAGTAGCAAGCTACCAAGGCTCGGTGGAAGCACAAAGAGGCAATTCCCTGTAAAGAGTACTACTAAAGGCACACAACTGGGTGTCGAATCCCATACATATCATTGCACGTCACACGTACGCACGACATGCCCGATATGCATAGATACACCTATGGCATCACAACATAACCATACAACAACACAACATTTATTTAGGAGGCTCGTAAGAGCCAACATAGTGTGCTATTACAAACAGGGGTCACGTTACCCAACACACAAATCATACAAACAACAAGCGGAAGCTTAACATGTCTGGGTACAGACATCTAGAAAAGAAGAAGGCTGAGGAAGCTTGTCTATCTACAAGGCCCTCCACAGGAACCAGACCTCTGGCTGGGATTCCCAAGCTAAATGGCCAACATCGATCTTATCGTAGAAACCACTAGCAAGACTGTAGTCTCCTCTGCAAAAACATAATTAAGCAACAGTGAGTACTAAGTACTCAGCAAGTCTTACATCAGAACTACGGTATCAACAAGGGAGTAGTGGGGTTCAATGCAGCAAGCCAACTTTGACTCGGTGGCTATCCTATACTACGACTTCCATAACTTTGAAAAGTTTTGTGAAGCGTACACGAGTCCACTAACACCACAACAATACACCACTATGGATCCGCTCCCGTCTTCCTACGAGAGTGACATCCACGGTACTCACACTTGCCTTGAAGCTTTTATGAGTAACCTTTTAAATTGTCTATGAACCATATAAGTATCCAAGTAGTCCATATCCGCGGACGCGGCTATTCGAATAGATTGATTACCCTGCAGGGGCGTACTTCATCACACATGATCCCGCCACTTACCGCCATGTGCTCATAAAAAGGCACCTCGGCAACCTTCAAGCAGAAGCCCAGCGAAGGAGTCGTCCACGACCTGACTAACCACACAAGACTCTAGTCCAGGTTTATCGCCTATTTGAGACTGAACCCGCAACGAAGTCTGGCCGAAGTTTCCTCAACGGCCCCAAACAATGTGTACAAGGTTCCCAAGCCCACCTCGACGGATGGTACTATGCTTGGTACACCGGGCCATAATGCCTAGTCTGTCCCAAGCCCACCTGTACGGGGTGCCACTCGGTAGACTACTAGCATGTCCTACAAACACCAGAAACTAGTTGCAACTCCTGGACAGAGATCAAGTTGATTAATAAGTCTACAGAGTCATTTAAGGATCCCAATGTGAGGTAGTAGCTAGTCTTGGACAACATACACAGGACTCAGTTCTTAAGGACAGTCCCAATGAGACAGCCCTCCATGTACTCCTACATGGCCTCTCATCGCTACCTTTACCAAATCGGGTTCACAACTTAACTCTCCTCATCGGAACAAGTTCAGTTCACTCCGGTTCATCACCCAGATGAATCAGAACTGACACAACTCTAAGCATAGCAAGAATAGCAGGTTAAAGGCACAACATGGCTCAAGCAACTACCAGGTATGCTAGGTTGCATAGTTCAGTTATTTACTGTGACAATGACAGGTCATGTAGGGGAATGGGTTCAACTACCGGAACATGTAAAATTTGAAACGTTTTGTGCTAATGCAATAAGTGAGAGAAAGAGCGAGAGAGTGGGATTCTAATGGATTTGTTCAAAAGGGGTTGCTTGCCTGATAAGATGATCACACGTTACTGCTCCTTAGATGGATACTTGACCGTATCCTCCGGAACAGTGCCTAACACGAAGAACAACCATCGTAGGGGAACAAATCAATACACATCAAATGCAACAATATGATGCATGAATATGACATGGCAATATGATGTGTTTGAGCTAGTGCATCTAGCAACAGATTTAAATGAAGTAGGTTTGAACTCAAGGTTCAAAATCAACTTCATATATGGAGTTCCATAATGCATTTGAACTAAAATGTCCAAGTTCATCTATTTAGGATGCTCTAACATGCATGAAAATGGTACATATGGATTCATTGGATTTTTCTGATCAATTTTCATATATAAATTATTTTCATCTGACATACAGATTAATTTACATGGATTTTCTAAGTTTTTAGCAATTTCTGGAATTATTAAAAATATAGAAATGCATTTATTACGTCAGCCTGACGTCAATGTGACGTCAGCAGGTCAAAGGTGCCAGCCCAGGTCAAACCTGGCGACTGGGCCCCACCTGTCACTGACTCACTCATCTAACAGGGTTTTAAAATAACCTAACTAAATAGTTAACGGGCTGGGCCCCCATGTTAGTGACCCAGGGGCCTTAAGCTAATCACCTGACGACGGTGCCCCATTGGCCGGTGGTTCAGGAAACGGCTCGTCGTCGATGACCTCTGGTCGCGGCGGCGTCCGCGCTACCGGCCACGGGAGCGGTGGCTGGGGGCACTGGGGCGAAGCCCTTGCTCGCGCGCACCCGGGGAGGCTAGCTAGGGCCGTGGGGGATACCAGAGCCGACGACGACGACCTCACTCGCGGTGGCCGGAGCTCGGCCGAGGTGGCGTGTTCTAGAAGGGGAAAAAAGCAGCGGGGTTAGGGGAAGAAGGACCAGGGCCTCACCGGGGGGCCCTCTGGCGCCGGTGGTGTGGTCGGGGACGCACGGGGTCGGCGGATCGACGGCGGCGACGATAGTTTTAGTCCGTGTGGGAGAGAGAGTAGAGGGGAGAGAGAGAGCGGCAGGGGAGAAAGGCGAGGCCGGCTCAATCCGGATGCCTCTCGCGGGGTCGTCTGTGACGCCTCGCTGGCCGGGAACGGGCAGGCAGGCAGGTGGCGTGGCGGCATGCCCCTGCGCGCGCCGGCCACACACAATGTCCACTAGCGTCAGGAGGAAGAAGACCCTCCTGCCCCCAGTGGGTTGGGCTGCAGATGGGCTGCCAGGTAAGTTTTGCCTCTTTTTTTATTTTGTTTTGTTATTGCATTTGTTTTAGTTTAGGCACTAAAACATTTTATAAAACTATGAAACTTTTCTGGGCACTAAAGTGAATATTCCAAAGGGCCTGTGTAACATTCCCAATTTCCATTTTGGAATGTTATGAAATATAGCTATGCATCTATCATCATCATTGCTTGCATGTATGTATTAGTTGAAGTGCCTTCTCTCAGTTTCTGAAACCCCTTTTTACTTTCAATGTGTTGCTTTCACCTATTTGAAAATCTTGGTAAAATGTTCAAATATGAGGGGAGGAACATGACACTCCACACCAGGGACTATTTGGTGATTAATTTGAACAAAAAAAACCAGGGGTTGTTTTGAAAATATTTGCAAAAGGATTTAAAAGCAAATAGGCCATTTCTGAAAATAATATTTTTTCAAAGTGTTCAAATGACATAATAAAAATGTTCAATAAATGGCATTTATTATTCTGTTAATTTTGCTATATAATACTCCTATATTTAGAAACATTTTGAATGCTTTTAAAGAGAGTTTACTCCTCTAACTATTAAAAAGAGTAACGGATTTGCATTTAAACGGGCCGGCCCACGGGCATTTATTCACGAATTGATTAGGAGTCGATCGACCGACGCGCCTTCACCGCTCCTTCTCTCTCTGACATCTGGACCCACTCGACCGACCGTTTGCATCGCGCGGTCGCCCTCTTCCTCGCGCGCGCGCCGCCGTCGCCGAGATTCCCTCGCCCCGGATCTCCCTCCTCTCTCTTCCCCGCACCCACCCGAGCATCCTATAAATAGCGCCCTTCCCCGCACTCCATTCCCCCCCCCCCCGAACCCCCTCTCTACTCGCCTGAGACGCCGCAAAACTCCTCGCCGGAGCCCTGCCCCGACCGAAGCTGCCCACCACCGTGCCCATCGCTCCACTCCTCCCCTCGCCCCTCCGACCCCACCACTCGACGCCGGACGCCCGCCGCTGCAATCTGCACCCCTCCGATGCCTCCCTCGACCATCGGAGCGACCTCCCCGACGACCTCACCGCTTCGGACTCGCCGGAGAACCCCTCGCAGGTGACCCCTTCCTCTGTAAGCTCCCTGGACCGTCGGATCTATAATCAACGCATGGGATTAGAACAGTTTAAAACCCGAACCGGTATCCTCATTAGTTCGGTCGATCACCCGTAACCCCGTTCAGACCCCCCCCCTTAGCCACTCACAGGCTGCCACGTAGCCCCTGGCCGTCCGATAGTTTTCTGTTTTGTTTTAATTAACAGAAACTTTTCAAATATGTTTTAGCTATAACTTTTAATCTGTTTAATGTTTTGAGTTGATTCTTTTTGCAATAGCTCACATTTTTCATGTAGTTTCACCCTGTAGTCTTAGATTTTCAAAGTGAACTCTAAAATTTGAATTTAATCAAATTTTCTCAAATCATTCAAATCTGAATAACTAGAGTTTTAAAATAGATTTTGATATGAATCTTTTTGCTACTGTTTGGTATTAGTTAAGACTATCTTCATGCTTAGTTTGAGGATTTTTAGGATGATTTTGATTAGTGTTCTAGCTATAAACAGATTCTGCCTATTAGTTAGTATAGTTTTATTTATTTAGTTTTTAGTTAGTTTAA
Source organism: Hordeum marinum (assembly GCA_022496015.1). Taxonomy (NCBI): domain Eukaryota; kingdom Viridiplantae; phylum Streptophyta; class Magnoliopsida; order Poales; family Poaceae; genus Hordeum; species Hordeum marinum. The sequence goes on along the minus strand of JAAAWK010001153.1, from coordinate 260,539 downwards.
ATTAGATTTAGTTTTATTTTGTTTAGTAGGTGTTGTTGCTTGAACATTTAGTGTTTTACTTACTGTTAAAAAAATGTAAATTTGCTTAGTTTGTTTCTTTATTAACATAGGAATCACAACTTCTTTTCAAATAGGTTTAATTTGATTAAAACAACTAGTTAGTAATAGTTTTTCTTTCAACAAAGTTTTATATAATTTAATTCTATTTTCTAAGACAAGTTTAATTGTAAATTATTTTCTGTTAAGAACATGTTTTGTTAATAAATAATAAGTTTTGTTTTGCTCTTTTGTTAGTAAAACTATATTTGTTCCATATAGTGTTTATCAAATCTTTTAAAAACTTTACTAAAGTTTTTCCCAACAAACTTTAATGAATTCAATTCTGTTATTAATAAAATATTTTATTGTTTCCTTGCTGTCAACTATTGTTTTGTTATTACAAAATAGTTTTGTTACGTTAGTAGTGGTTTACCCATCACCTTTTTGAAAACAAAAGTTTGTGTGTTTTCTTGCTTGTGCTTTAGTGCATTGTTTGCCTTGATTGTTTACTATTTCTTTGCTGAATGTTGTCAGTTATTATTTTGTTGTATGCTTACTGAGTGCTCTTGTTTGCTTTGTTAGATTATCCCGAGTGCGAAGCTTGTTACTTAGAGTCACTCACGTACGAAGATCATCAATCAGGCAAGTCACTTTGATCATCTTTACCCATGTTTTTATTGCATTAGTTCTTCCATCACCCCAATTGCATGTAAAGTAGGTTAGTTGGAAATTGGTTACTTGATGTAGTATCATGTGGTAGGTACCCCAATCCCTTGACACATTGGCCCCGGGAAACGTTGTTTTACATTTTGTTATGCTACTAGTAGACGGGGTTGGTTGTGTGATTCATGAGAGTTGTGAGATTAATTACAAGACCTACCTAAATATCAAGACTTCAAGACTCCGAGTTTTCAACTTACCTCTGGGTGGATGATGGTTGAACGGCACCCTGGAGAAACCAGTGGATTTGCCTAGGCGTTGCTGGAGATGGCCAATATTCACGCGGAAAGATCCACCCAGGCACAAAGAGATGGATGGATGCTTCAAAACCCAAGGCTTACCTGCACAGCCACAAGTCATTATGGGATCTGGCTTGGTTGGATATCGTGGTGACCCTGGACAGGCGGTGCTACGAGATGTAGAAGAATGGTAGGAAAGGATGGGCACCGACAGAGTCGCAGGGAAACCCTTTGGAAGACCATGTTTTGGTCATCCGTTTCTCAAACACCCTGAAGTGCGAGAAATCAAACGGAGGCGACCAAATCTTGTGGGGAACGTGTGCAAAACTCTGTAGAGTACTCAAACCTAATCGATTAGCAGTGTCCACGGTCATGGACGACTTGAGCCAAAGGAACGGAAACTTCCGGAAACTCTCAACACAATTAATATGATGATGTGGGTATTAATAACTTGGGTATGAGAATTGGTTGGTGGAACCACCTCATTAATCAACTAACTTAGTAATAATTTTTGCTTACCCCTTCTCTTGATGTAGGAAAAACTTAGCTTTACGCAAAAACTTACCACCCCACCTGCCATATATGCATATAGATTAGATGATTATCTTTTCACCCCCTCTTGTGACTTTGCCGGCATATTCCATATGCTGACCTACACGGCTGCAACGTATCATGTTGTAGAGTACTTTTCCGACTAGGAGTGAGGATACGCTCTACGCTCGATGAGATGCCCTTGGAGTCAGATGGACTCATCTACCTTCGACGCTTCCGCAAGACTTAGTTATTCTCATGAGTTGGCCTTCGGCCAGTTTATTGTAATGATTATTGTAATAAAGGACTCGATATGAGATTTCGTTAATATAATGTTGTGTGATTTCCCTTTGATATATACATTGATGTACCATGTGTGTGTACCAGCATCATCTTGGGATGGTACGGAAACACCGGAGATTCGACCTTTCAGGTCGGGTCGTTACACCCTGGCCAAGTTTCAAATTTATTGCAGCTATAAAATTATTTATAATATTTTATAACTCCAATTCAAATATTTATTGATTTAATTCGATAAACAAAAATGACTTTGAAAAATATGAATCACCTCTGGTTGATGCTTCCACATTTTTCCAGAATGATGAACATTTTAGAAGGCCACTTTGGTACATTGAAAAATATCTTGGTTGAACCAATTTGAATTCAAATAATGCTAGGGTTTTGATCAGCCCCATTTCAAGTTTAAAAGAATTTAAACATGATGCAATCACAAGCATGGATCCATGTGCATGCTAAAGCTAGGGATGTGACAAGACCCTTTCGGAGCCACGAGGTTAATCTGATGGGGCGACCGGATTTGAATCCGGCGGGGGCAGTTTGGCCTTCCTCCCTTGGATCGGTGATGTAAAACCACTCCTTCTTCCATACTTTGATGGTGTCGATGAAAGTGCCGGAGGGCCATACAACACGGGTGAGATTGCCGATGACAACCCCACCGCAGTCCGCGTGCTTGCGTCCGACGCACTTCGGCTTGACGTTGAACACTTTGAGCCAAAGCCCGAAGTGCGGCTCGACCCGCAGAAAAGCCTCGCAGACGAGGATGAAGGTCGATATATGCATGAAAGAGTTCGGCGGAAGGTCATGGAAGTCAAGGCCGTAGAAGAACATGAGCCCCTGACGAAGGGGTGGATTGGGAAGCTCACCCCGGATGAAGTGAGGGAGGAAGACCACCCTTTCGCTTGGCCTGGGAGTGGGGATCACTTGGCCCTTCTCTGGCGCGCGGTGAGGGATGTCGATGGGGAGGTAGCCGGCCTTCTTGAGGTCCTGGATGTCTCGGTAGGTGACCGTGGAAGCCTCCCACTTGCCGTTGGAGCCGGAGCCCGCCATGGATGAGCTTGAAGGTGGGCGGTGGAAAACCTAGATCTGTGCTTCGGAGGCTTAGAGGAATGGGAAGGCAGAGGAGGCGAATGGGGAGTGTGATTAGACTTTGGTTTTTTCCCTTTTATGAGGCCTATCGCTGTTTAGCCTCCATTTGCTACGCCGTGAATCCCTCCGCTTCCCGAGACGTGTGTGTCGTTGCACGCACATGATTAAACGTATTTCGTATAAAATAGGACACGATCTGTGCATTGATAGATCGTGTTGATGAAAACGGCCTCAAACCGCGAATCGTGTTTTTGCAACTGGCCTAGCGGTCATGGTGGGACGTGACCTTTTGTCGGAAAGGTCGCCAGGGAATGTTATTTTACCCCTTGACGTTTGGCCTTCAGGGCCGACCTATTCATGGTGTCCGGATGCGCTATTATTCGGAAGACTACATTGGAGGCCGAACTAAATTCGGCGGGAAGAACTCACCTCGCAAGCCGAAGACTCTGATTACACGAAGCAATTGAATCCAAGACCCTTGGTGTTCGAGGCAAGTTCGGGGGATACTGAGGGAGTCCTGGATTAGGGGGTCCTCGGGAGGCCGACCTATTTCTATGGGCCAGACTATATGGGCCACTTACCGAACACTGGATTGATTGAAGGCCCTGTCTCCAAGATGGAAGCTTCGGGAAGCACGAAGTGTCCTCCACGTTTGATGTTGCGAATAGGCATGTTTATCTCTTCGGCATGTAACCGACCATGTATAAACCCTAGATACCCTCAGCGCCTATATAAGCCAGAGAGTTTTAGATTGTAGAAGAACAACTAATCTAGGGTTAGCTATTCGATCTCGAGGTAGATCAACTCTGTAACCCCATATCATCAATACAATCAAGCGGGACGTAGGGTATTACCTCCATAGGAGGGCCCGAACTTGGGTAAAACCATGTCCCCTTTGTCTCCTGTTACCATCGGTTCTAGTCTCACAGTTCAGGACCCCCTACCCGAGATTTGCCGGTTTTGACACCGACGCCGCCCACAACCCACCAGGGCGTGCCAAAGGCCCCAGGCGTACCCTGATGGGTTGTGGCCACCTCAAGGATCCCCTCCACCGACTATCGCCTCTATAAATTCTCAAATGACGAAACAAAATTCCAGCCGCCACAAGTTCTAGAACCTCGAGATCCAATCTAACACCATCACAGAGGGGTGCATCGTCTTCATGGGTGCCTCTTTGATGATGCATGAGTAGTCCACCATAGACCTACGGGTCTGTAGGCATTAGCTAAATGGCTTCCTCTCTCTCTTTTGATTCTCAATACAATGGTCTCTTGGAGATCTATTTGATGTAATGACTTTTGTTGTGTGTTTGTTGGGATCCGATGAATTTTGAGTTTATGATCAGTTTCTATCCATGAATATGTCTGAGTCTTCTTAGATCTCTTATTTGCATGATTACATGTAGCCACATATTTCTTCTTTGAATCTCTGTTTTAGTTAGGCCAACTAGATCGATTTTTCTTGCCATTGGAAGAGGTGCTTTGTGATGGGTTCGATCTTGTGGTGTCCTTTCCTAGTGATAGAAGGGGCAACAAGTCACACATGTATTGTTGCTATTAAGGATAACAAGATGGGGTCTATTCCTACATGAATAGATCTTGTCTGCATCATGTCACCATTCTTATTGCATTACTCCATTTCCATGAACTTAATACACTAGATGCATGCTGGATAGCGGTCGATGTGTGGAGTAATTGAAGTAGATGCAGAATCGTTTCAGTCTACTTATCTTGGACGTGATGCCTATATAATGATCATTTCCTTGGATATTGTCACGACTATTCGATCTTCTATCAATTTCCCCACAGTAATTTTGCACCCACCATGTGCTATACTCATGAGAGAAGCCACTAGTGAAACCTACGCCCCCGGGGTCTACTTTTCCAACATATTGCTTTTCGATCTATCTTTTTGCCGCATTTGTTTTCAAACCTATTAATCCAAAAACCCAAAATACCTTGCTGCACTTTTGTTTACTTCTTTTATTTTGTGTTCTTGCGAGATCTATTTGCGCAAACTATCACAACCTAATCTATCTTCTTATCATTGAGAGCTTGACAACCTCTCTTACGCTTGGGGTTGCAAATATATGTTATTTGTGTGCAAGTGATGTTTACATAGTTGCTTGATCTTCCTCTACACATTGATAACTTGGTTTCTTAACTGAGGGAAATACTTACCATCGATGTGCTGCATTATCCCTTGCTCTTTGGGGAAATACTAACGCAGTCTCAGGCCACGTCAAAGGAATTTCTAGCGCTGTTGCCAGGGAGGAAGCAATCTCTATAGCGTGCCAATCTTTTGCGCCGGGGAGACATCATCAACATCTACTAGGTTCCTAATCACAAATCTCATCTCCTTGCAATTTACATTATTTGCCATTTGCGTTTCGTTTTCCTCTCCCCCACTTCACGGAAATTTTGTCATTTTATTTGCCCTCTTTTTCATTTGCCTTTTTCTCGTCAGATCTCTTGTTTAGTATGTTTGCTTGTGTTGCCATGTGCCTTCTATTTGCTTGCATCTTCGCTTGCTAAAAATCTACTGATATGGATCCTCATCCACTTGCTAATCTTTTTAAAAGACCAAATTTTGATGAACCAATTGCTAGTGAGTTGAGTGCGCTTGATTATCTCTATGAAGTTTTGTTTGAAAATCATGAATCTAATTTTTTTGATGAAGTGTTGAAAGAAGAAATTTATAAAGTGATTCATGATAGCTCCTTGATTGAAAGGAATGATTGCGATGATGTTACAATAAACTCTATTAATGTCAATTATGTTAATGATATGCAAAACTACAAGCTTGGGGATGATAATTTTGTCATGTCCACTTCTTATTGCAATAATCATGATCGGGGTGATAATGCTTCTTATGATGTTGAAAATTTATTTAAGCCTTATCTTGAATATGTTATTGATAATAATCTTTGCAATAGTATCAAAAGTGGGTTTGGGAGAGCATCAACTTTAGGTAAAAAGAATCCCACATATTTTGAGAGTGTTCAATCTTATAAATTTTATGATAAAAGTGGGTTTGGAGAGGTCATAACTTTAGTTGATGATAATCCCACTATGTTGGAAGATGGTAAAAACTTTATGCATGTTGATCATAAAGAGAGTATTGTTTATGATAGATGTATATTTGAATTTGATTATGATCCAACATGTAATTACAATGAGAGAGGAAATTATGGTTTTATAAATTTTCATGATACTAAATTACCTCTTTTCATGTTGAGATTTCTATTGTCTCTTTCTTCTTCCTTCCATATGCTAGTTTTTTCTTGCCTTGATAATTTTTTTGCTTAAAAAATGCCTATGCATAGGAAGTATGTTATACTTAAGTGTATTTTCCATATGCTTCATGATGCTCTCTTTGTGTTTCTATTATTATCTTTCATGAGGGCATCATTTAAATCTCAAGCCTATCTTAATGGTTATAAAGAAAGAGCTTGTTGGGAGGCAACCCAATGAATAAAATTTATTTTATCTTTTCCTTTCTGGTTTTGAGTGTTTAAACAATTATGCCTATGTTATTATTGTGTTTTTATGTCTTATTTTGTGTTTGTGCAAAGTAGAACATTTAGGATGATTCATAAGATGAGTAGAAACAATGCTGAATCTGAAACAGAAACTTTAACTTCAGTGCATGGATTTTCATTTTTTTAATGGAACGTTATAATAAGATGAAATTTTGAAACAATATTTCTACACAAATTATTTACGTTTTCCTAATTTTTCAGAATTTTTAGAGTTACATATGTATGGGTAGAGTACAGATTATTACAGACTGTTCTGTTTGAGACATATTCTATTTTTGTTGCATTGTGTGCTTGTTTGGATGAATCTATGGCTTGTATTGGAGGGTATAAGTCATGGTAAAGTTAAAATATAGTGGATATAATGCAATAATAAAATATGAATGGGTTTCCAACAGAAACTTCACTTTTTTTTTGAGCTATGGAATTGCTCTAGTGCTTCACTTATATCATTTTGAGCATGGCATGATTTTACTTGTTTTAAGAAATGCTCTCATGCTTCACTTATATTAATTTGAGAGTTAGTAATTTTGAAGAAATCCTCTCATGCTTCACTTATATTACTTTTAGAGATGAATTTTTATCCTCATGATCTTCACTTATATCTATTTGAGCTTGTCAAAAGCAATGGCAATATATGAAACTAGTTCCAAAGTGATAGATATTCAAGAGGGATATAATAAAAACTTTCATGAAGATCATTGGACAAATTAAATTTGATTCTTTGTAATAGTATTGAGACATTATGATAGTAATATGTGAGTTATGTTGGTGAGTAATTATGCTTAGTAAGAATATTGGTGTTAAGGTTTGTGATTCCCTATGCAAGCATGAAAGTCAATAGTTGTGCTATGAAATTGCATCCTACTTATGGTGCATTATTCGGTGTTAGTTATGATTAGTGCTCGCTTATGTGAATTTTTGTTTCTTGGTTGGTTGCTTCTCAATCTATTTGCTAGCCTTGCCTTGTACTATAGAAATACTATTTGTGCATCCAAAATCCTTAAACCCAGTTTGCCATATGAGTCCACCATACCTACCTATATGCGGTATTTCCATGATGTTCCAAGAATATTTGTATGTGCCATCTCTAATTTTCAGAATAAAATTTTCCTTTTTGTGTGCTCGTACCACTTATTAAGCGGAAGGGGGTGACCGATATTTTTCCAAGCTAGATGTGTTATTCTCAAGATGAGTGTTTATTCACTTGTCATTGCACGAGAGTATGGAGGTAATAGGGATGCCCAGTCCCGAAATGAAATGAAAAAAAGAAAACAAAATTACTTTATGTTGTCAAATAATAAATTCATTGGAAAGTGTTGGTATGGAAGGCAGTCATAGATTCGCCTAGCCATGGAAAGTGAAAGAATGGTGTAAAAAGGAATAAACTTTATGTTCTGTTTGGGAACCACTTATGATGTATCTAGCATGGAAAGATATCGAAATCTCTCGGTCATTTACGTTGACAGGAAAGGCATGCCACCCACAATATTTTTATCTACCAATTTAAACCTTGAGCTCTGGCACCTCTACAAATCCCCACTTCTCTCTACGAAGGGCCCATCTATTTACTTTATGTAATTTTTATTTTTATCTTGAGTCTCCTCTTCTCTTATAAAGCACCAACTAGGGGGCACTATGATCGTACTAGAGCATTAGGTGTATCTAATATTTGAGTGTGTTTCATGAATGGATCAATGATTGTGCATGATGGGCTAGGGATAACTTTCTTTAGTGTTGATATTTTGAAAGACATGGTGCTTGTTGATATGCTTCAGTATTAAAGTCTCTATGTCAAAACCAGGCTATTGCTTTGAACCATCTAAAAGTCCAAATGTACATGCTACAAAACAAAATATTATGTGATGAACATGTTAGGCGGCATTCCACATCAAAAATTCCGTTTTTCATCATTTACCTACCCTAGGACGAGTAGGAATTAAGCTTGGGGATGCTGATATGTCTCCAACGTATCTATAATTTTTGCTTGTTCCATGATGTTATATTATCAGTCTTGGATGTTTTATAATCATTTTATAGCAACTTTATATCATTTTTTGGACTAACCTATTGACATAGTGCCAAAGTGACAGTTGCTATTTTTGCTTGTTTTTTACTTCGTACAAAATCAATACCAAACAGAGTCCAATCGATACGAAACTTTTTGGAGTTTTTTTGGACCAGAAGAGTGCCAATGGGCCAATGAAGCAGCCATGAGGGAGCCCAAGCCGTGCACAATCCACAAGGGTGCGCCAGAGGCCCTAGGCGTGCCCTGGTGGTTTGTGGCCGCCTCGGGGACACCCTCCACTAACTATCGCCTCTATAAATTCTCAAATATTCGGAAAACCCTAGAGGAGTCGACGAAACACAATTCCAATCGCCCCAAGTTCCAGAACCTTGAGGTCCAATCTAACACCATCATGGAGGGGTGCATCGTCTTCATGGATGCCTCTCCGATGATACCTGAGTAGTCCACCATAGACCTACGAGTCTGTAGTCACTAGTTAGATGGCTTCCTCTCTCTCTTTTTATTCTCAATACAATGGTCTCTTGGAGATCTATTTGATGTAATGACTTTTGCGGTGTGTTTGTTGGGATCCGATGAATTTTGAGTTCATGATCAGTTTCTATCCATGAATATGATTTGAGTCTTCTTTGATCTCTTATTTGCATGATTACGTATAGCCTTGTATTTCTTCTTCGAATCTTTGGTTTAGTTAGGCCAACTAGGTCGATTGTTCTTGCCATGGAAAGAGGTGCTTTGTGATGACATTGATCTTGCGGTGTCCTTTCCTTGTGATAGAAGGGGCAGCAAGGCACGCATGTATCCTTACTATTAAGGATAACAAGATGGGGTCTATTTCTACATGAATAGATCTTGTCTACATCATGTCACCGTTCTTATTGCTTTACTCCATTTTCCATGAACTTAATACACTAGATGCATGCTGGATAGCGGTCGATGTGTGGAGTAATGGAAGTAGATGCAGAATTGTTTGGGTCTACTTATATTGGACGTGATCCCTGTATAATGATCATTTCCTTGGATATCGTCAAGACTATTCGATCTTCTATCAATTGCCCAACAGTAATTTGTTCACCCACCGTGTGATATACTCATGAGAGAAGCCACTAGTGAAACCTACGATCCCCTAGGTCTACTTTTCCAACATATTGCTTTTCGGTCTATCTTTTTGCCGCGTTTGCTTTCGGATCTATTAATCCAAAAATCCAAAAATACCTTGCTGCACTTTTTGTTTACTTATTTTATTTTGTTTTCTTGTGAGATCTATTTTCTCATACTATCACAACCTAATCTATCCTTTTATCGTTGAGAGCTTGACAACCTGTCTTATGCATCGGGTTGCATGTATTTGTTATTTGTGTGCAGGTGCTATTTACATAGTTGCTTGATATATCTCTACGAATTGATACCTTGGTTTCTTGTCTGGGGGAAATACTTACTGTCGTTGTGCTGCATCATCCCTTCCTCTTTGGGGAAGTATCGACGCAGTCTGAAGCCACGTCACTCTCCCATTCCTAAAATTAGTTTTTCCTTTACTGGTTTATATTTTGCATAAATTTCTGCACTTGGTGCTACATAAAATGAGCTTGCATGTTGAATTCTTTGAGTTCCAAGTAGTATGAATGTTTGATAATGCCTCTAGAAACACTTATAAGTAGTTGCTATCATTCTTGCAAAGTTTTATTAACATAAATTTGTTCTTAGGAGAATGAATTTTCCAAGGAAAGGTTCCTCAAGCCGAAGACCCAAGGGGGGTATTAGGAGAACTCAGGATGGCGACATCAACCTTCCTCGCAACATGAAGGTTAGGCCCTGTGAATGACCACATACACCCTTCATGAACGAAGTGGTTTTTTATGAAGAATTCATGCAATTTGTTGCAAATATCGGTCTAACCAACTTCCTCGCAGATAAGTGTGACCAATACTATCTCCTCACTAATTGCTTCGTGCAAAACTTTCACTTCGTAAATATGCCTGGTACTCCCATAGTGCGCTTTGATCTTTATGCCATGAACTATGAATTGCCTCTACATGAATTTTGTGAAATATGTTTGCTTCCCTTTGACGAGGGTATGCGTGAACCTAAACTTGAGGAGTTCGAGGACTTCCTCCTCACCTTAACTGTGGGACAAACTAGGGGTGCATCACACGCCAGAGCCACTAGTTTGCATTTTCTGTCTATGCACTATTTCTCCCTGTTTATAGGAAAATGCATAACTGTTATGGAGCAAGGTGGTGGCCTCAGTGCCCCCACCCTCTCTATTTTATGTCGCGCAGTTTATGGTGATAATACTTACAACGTATGAGCTATTGTTGTGCACCGATTACATCTTAACCGAACCAAAGGCAAGTTTCATGGTGGTATTTATGCCACGCGCTTGGCAAAGCATTTTGAGGTTGCTATACGCCCTACTGATTACTTGTTCCCAAGGTGTACCTCGATCACCAATCCATGGAGGAACACCAATTTCTTGAGAAACCTAAACCGCCACAACAACTTTGTTACGGCCTAGTGTTTAGCAAGAATACTTGCAATACTATTCCCTTGCCAGCACCTTCTTTGTTTAACTTTCATGCCAGGAGTGGATTCATAATAATTCCTTAGGACATCATTGCTTACCAGAATGAGCTAGCTGCTGTAGAGGCCAAGGCCCAGGCATGGGACACTCGGGTACCTCAGCAGAAAGACTTTCCTGGACCTAACGGCTATTATCAGTGGTGATCACCAAGCTAGGCGAAAGCCTAATCTTGGGGGAGTATGTATTTCTTACCGACCTTACATTCATGTTTACACACTTTATAAAAAAAATCGGTGTTCATCCTCTTTCATTGTATATCCATGTTAGCTTTATTTTTCCTCTTTCTTCTTGTGTGTTTGAAAAACATTGAAAATCCAAAAAAAAATCTTGCTTCTTTTCGGTTTTTCATTTCCTCATTTCTCTAGTTGTATAACTAAAAAGAAAACCCAAAAATATTTCCTTTGCATGTTGGGAGCTTTCCCGTGTAAATAGTTTTTCTCGTTCTTATTTTGCCTTAGTTTATTTCCTTGCTTGAGAAAAACAAAAACTCCAAAAATATTTTAGTGTGTTTCTCTGAATTTCTTTTATTTTTGTTGAATCTTTGAAAGGAGAAGACCATGATGAGATTGTGGAGTGGCTCTTAGATGCTTTATTGTTGATCTAATAGAGAGCTAATTTTACCTTGTCTTCTCCTTTGTCTAGACTGCCCTGCAGATTCCAGCTTAGTCCACGGCGTTCTTGCACCATTACTGTTATCATATCATTCGGTCATGCAAGTGAAAAGCAATAATGACGAAATTTGATGAAGTGATCGTGGCAAAGGAAGCTGGCATGAACTCTTCTTGATTTTCGTTTTTGTAAATATGTTTAGCCAGTTTGATCTTGATTTAGTATATCATGAGTAAACATGTTGCTGATGACAATTGGAGATTATAGCTTCTCATGCCATGCCTAAATACCTAGGAGTTAATAATGATTTATCTTGGGTGTCAACATGCATTAAAATGGTTATAATATGGTATGGCAGTATGGTATCGATACGTCTCCAACGTATCTATAATTGTTGCTTGATCCATGCTGTTATATTATCAATCTTGGATGTTTTACAATCATTTTATAGCAAATTTATATCATTTTTGGGACTAACCTATTGACATAGTGCCAAAGTGCAAATTGTTGTTTTGCTTGTTTTTTACTTCGCAGAAAATCAGTACCAAACGGAGCCCAAACGCTACGGGAATTTTTAGAGATTTTTGATGGACAAAAAGAGCTAGGATGGGCCAAAGAACAACATGAGAGGGGGCCTAGGGTGGCCACCCTCCACCAGGGCGCGCTAGAGGCCCCTAGCGCGGCCTGGTGGAGGGTGCCCACCTCGGGAACCCCCTTAACCAACTATTCGCCCTATAAATTCACAAATATTTGGAAAACCCTAGAGGAGTCGACGAAACACAATTCCAGCCGCCGCAAGTTCCAGAACCTCGAGATCCAATCTAACAACATTACAGAGGGGTTCATCTTCATCATAGGTGCCTCTTCGATGGTGCGTGAGTAGTTGACCATAGACCTACGGGTCCGTAGGAAGTAGCTAGATGGCTTCGTCTCTCTCTATGATTCTCAATACAATGGTCTCTTGGAGATCTATTTGATGTAATGAATTTTGTGATTTGTTTGTTGGGATCCAATGAATTTTCGAGTTGATGATCAGTTTCTATCATGAATATGTTCTGAGTCTTCTTCGATATCTTGTTTGCATGATTACTTGTAGCCTCATATTTCTTCTTCGAATCTTTGGTTTAGTTAGGCCAACTAGATCAATTTTTCTTGCCACGTGAAGAGGTTCTTTGTGATGGGTTTGATCCTGTGGTGTTCTTTCCGAGTGACAAAAGGGGCAGGAAGACACGCATGTATCATTGCCATTAAGGATAACAAGATGGGGTCTATTCCTACATGAATAGATCTTGTCTACATCATGCCACCATTCTTATTGCATTACCCTGTTTCTCCATGAACTTAATACACTAGATGCATGCTGGATAGCGGTTGATGTGTCGAGTAATAGAAGTAGATGCAGAATCATTTCAGTCTACTTATCTTGGACGTCATGCCTTTATACGTCTATTTTCCATCATGGTTTTATATTGATATTTATTGCATTATGTGCTGTTATTACACGTCATGCCTTTATAGGTCTATCATCCATCATTGTACAATACTTATGCCTTTTCTCTCTTATTTTACAAGGTTTACATGAAGAGGGAGCATGACAGCAGCTGGAATTCTGGACTGGAAATAGAGCAAATATGAGAGACCTATTCTGCACAACACCAAAAGCCCTGAAAAGTTACGAAGTATTATTTTGGAATATATAAATAATATTGGGCAAAACAAATACCAGAGGGGACCCACCAAGAGGTCACAAGCCTGCTGGGCGCGGCCTACCCCCTGGTCGCGCCCTTGTGGCTTCTGGGCCCCCTGGCAGGCCTCCAGTGCCCATCTTGTGCTATATGAAGGGTTTTGACCTGGAAAAAATCATAAGAGAGCTTTCGGGATGAAGCGCCGCCTTCTTGAGGTGAAACTTGGGCAGAACCAATCTAGAGCTCTAGCGGAGCTGTTCTGCCAGGGAAACTTCCGTCCTAGAGGGGGAAATAGAAGCCACCATCATCACCAATGTCCTCTCATCGAGAGGGGGTCAATCTCCATCAACATCTTCACCAGCACCATCTTCTCTCCAAACCCTAGTTCGTACCCTTGGTGGACTGAATGCGCCTAAGGACAAGGTCTCCTTCCTCAAGGCTCCAGGTGTGGACCCTTTGGCTATGGTAGCGATGCAGGGCTTGCTAGTAGCGTGCAACATGCACAGCGGCCCGAAGATGATCTTCCTTGAGGAGCATGGCATCGTCATGCCGTAGATGCTCTTGCTCTACTTTGTCATAGGCAAGTACTCAAGGTGACCCGTATATGAGTTCTGTGGGGAGCACTGCTTCCGCCCCATACACTACAAAGAAGGTCATCTGGCCGGTAGCTCGATTTGGTGTCATTCTGAGGGACCAAAGAACCATCGGTAGCTCATCTATCTAACGCTTGCCACTCCTCCGCAGCCTATCAGAAGTCCTTGTCTTGAGTCCTCACAGCATTTCAACATTCATCCTCTCGACTTGCCCATTTCTTCTTCAATGGGAAACGGAGGCGAAGGAAACCTTGCTTCCAAGGCTTTGGATGTATTCCATTAAGGCACGACTCGTGAATTGGGTGTCATTATCGGCGATCACTCTGTTGGGCACTGCAAAACGGCACACCAATCCTTTCATGAACTTGATAGCTGACTGCGCGGTCACCTTCCTCACTGGCTCCACCTCAGGACACTTTGTGAACTTGTCGATTGCCACGAACAAGAACTCAAAGCCCCCGCCAGCGCGGGGAACGGGGCCCAAGATATCGAGCCCCCAGACCAAGAATGTCCAGGACAAAGGGATCGTCTAGAGAGCTTGTCATGGTTGATGGATATTCTTGGAATGGAATTGGCATGCTTCACACTTGGTGACCAACTTAGTTGCATATCGGAGGGCAGGGGGCCAATATAAACCTTGCCGGAAGGCTTTCCCGGCAAGGGCCCTTGATCCAATGTGAGAACCACATACGCCTGTGTGAATCTCTGCCAACAGCTTCTGTCCATCCTCCCGACAGATTGTAACAGCCCGGGACCAACACTCCAGAAGATTCACCTTTTTTTCCTTTCTTGTCTGTGTTTCATTTGATTGTTGCATTCATCATCGCATTATTCACATCATCTGCATGGCATCGTCACTCATTTTTGAAAACTTGCGTTCGTTCGTGGTTGCCGGTTCTCTCCGTTCGTGTCGTCGACCGTTTCGAGACCAACCACACATGCTCGCGCCCGCGGCATCGATAAAATATTGTTTTTAAGCGTGCATAAAACTTTCTCGGATTGGGTAGGAACTTGGCATGTGGTCTTGTTTTAGCGCAGGTAGACCGCCTGTCAAATTTCATCGCAATTAGGATCCGTTTGATTCCCGAACCATTAAATATACAACGGCACTAGCCGGTCAAATTGTCGGAAGTTTTCGGTATTTTAAACCTCGTGTCGCGGGCCACCACTTCCCTCTCATCTCATCCCAACACCCCTCTACACAGCCCACATGGCCTTGCTAGCCCCTCTTCGCTTTTGAACCGTCGGATCGGGATCCGAAGGTCCGAAAACGGAGCAAACTCCAACCCTAAGACCCCCCTGCCTATTTAAACAGCCCTCCTTCCATTTGTGGTCAAACCATAGCCATTTCCTCGAAATCCGTGCCACCAATCCCCACCAGCTAGCCAAAGTCCACCTACCGGACACGTCGGTTGGCCGCCCGGACATGTCCGACAACCTCAGAGCCTCCGCAGCGCGCCCTCGTCCCCGAGCTCCTGTCCATGGCACCCGAGGGGTCCGAGCCCCCTGTGCCTCCCCGCCGCTGGCCGGTGCCCTGCGCCGCCCGAGCCACGCCTCATCGTGCCGCCCTAGCGCCAGCCGCCACCCGCAACCGCCTGCTACCCGTAGCCGCCCCGCATCACCCTAGCACCCCCGGCCTCCCTGCTCGTCGGAGCTCACCTCCGCGCCTCCAACCGCCAGATCCAGGCCGCCGCCCCCGGATCATCCCGTCCCCGACCCTCCGACAGCCCCACTCGCCTCCGTACGCCCCTGCCCCGCCATGGCTGCTTCCGTTCCATGGTCGTGCGGGAGAACGAGGCTCCTGCCTCCCGCTCGCAGTGCCCGCATGGGCCAGCAGAGGCACGCAGGCCCATCTGCCTCGCCTCGGCCTGCCTCCCCACTAGATGGGCCGAAAGCCCACTACATGAGCCGCCCCCCATGCTATTTTGCGCCCATGCACATTTTTCCTATGTTGCACATCTGTGAACTGTTCGGCCAGATCCCAGATTTGGCCAGATTCATTTTTTTCCGGTCTGGAGAATTTTCTAATTATTTGAGGCATTTCAGAAAACCCCTCGATTTTCATGCATTAATAACTTTTTAACCGTGCATCGTATGTAAAAACTTTATATATGTAAAATGACTAGAATTTCATGTAGATTCACCATAATCAACTCTCACATGTGTTTGAGATGTTTAACTTGTTGTGTTCATGCAATTTGCATAAATGCCATGTCAAAATAAATTGTTTAATAACTTTTAAACCGTGGCTCTGATGCAAATGTTTTATATATGTAACTTAACTAGAAAAACATGTAGAATCTCATGCCACATTTTATTTCCATGTTTAAGAAATATAAAATTGTGTTCAGACAGATCTGGACCAAATTCATAATTTGCATTTGGGGACGTTTCGGATATGCTATAGTTGTTCATGCTTCACCTCTTTCCATGATAAACAACATTAACCACTTTCTCATAATATGGAGAGTTATTATTTTGTTATATGTATGTTGTCCCTCTCCATTTAAAATTTCTTAATTCCATCTTCGCCTTATGCCATTACCACCCATGTTAAACAACATTTAATATTGATGAGTACCTAACATGAGTGAACTAAATAATTCAAGCATGGAGTTTCATCAATATGCAACTCGTTGCATATTGAGATTCACTTAATGTGTAGGAGTTTCTTTATGTGCTTTGCCATGCCTTGCATATTTAAACCGAACATGCATCATATTTGATTGCGCATCATGTCATGCATATGTTGTGGTGTTCCGTGTGTTGATTCTTGTTTCTGGATTGCTTCTTCTCGTTAGAGTGCCGAAAGCGTTCGGAGTTGCTTCTTCCTGATTGCTTCTTCTTGTTGAGGATTCTTTTGACTACGTTGGATCGTTTGCTTCATGGATCGTTCTTCTTCCAAGTGGGATCTCAGGCAAGATGACACATTTCCCTGGATACCACCACTATCATTGCTATGCTAGTTGTCCCGCTTTTATCGTTATATCTCGCTACCTACCACTTGTTTGTCAAGCCTCCCAACATTGCCATGATAAGCCTCAAACCTCCACCTCCCAGCAAACCATTGTTTGGCTATGTTACTGCTTGCTCAGGCCTTCTTATAGCGTTTTGAGCTGCAGGTGCAATTGCTCCCATGTGACAACATGGACATTCTTTTGTTATCACAATATTATTGCTATTTTATTTAATGCACTTATACACTTGGTAAAGGGTGGAAGGCTTGGCCTTTTGCTCAGTGTTTTGTTCCACTCTTGCTGCCCTAGTTACTTGTGTACCGGTGTTATGTTCCATAATTGAGCGCTCCTAACATGCTCGGGGTTGTTATGGGGACCCCCTTGATTTTCGGTTTAGGATAAAGCTTATCTGGCAAGGACCAACATTGGTACTACATTTGCCTAATAACTAATAAACTTGCATAGGGACTTTCTAGACCCCGTGGATTAAGCAACAACCCGGGCCAGTGCTCGTCATGAGTGTTGGTCCAAAATGAGCACTATGCGGGGCCAGCTAGGGGCAACTCGGGAGATTTCTATCAAGCCATTGTACGCGCCGCTCCTCTGCCATGCCCTAAGAATGAGATATGCGGCTCCTATCAGGATTGTCGGCACGTCGGGCGGCCTTGCTGGATTTGTTTTACCTTTCTCGAACGTCTTGAGTGAGGAATTCCAAAAATACTTCGGGCTATCTCGAGGTTGCGGTTTTCCAATTGAATTTCCTAGGAAGATCATGAGATTCGTGGTCGAGGTTATTCCCGCTGCGTGTGGTTAATTTGTGATGGGTGAGTTGGAGCACCCCTGCAGGGTTCAATCTTTCAGAAAACCGTGCCCACGGTTATGCGGTAAACTTGGAAACTTTGTTTAACATCCGGTCATAGCAAACTTGAAGGAAACTAAAATAAAATACACCAACTCTATGCGTAACCATGACTATCTCTTCTCGTGAGTGCTTATCCGAGAGAGAACACAATGGGGTTATGTTTGACGTAAGTAGGTGTTCAGGATCAGTTAGTGATCATTACTAGTTCATGTCCATTGTGCGTAGACCATCGTACTTTACTTTCTGTAATCGTAAGATAGCCACTCAAATAAATGCTTAGTTGCTTGCTGCAACCTCACCACTTAACCATACCTCACCCATTAAGCTTTAATAGTCTTGATACCCTTGGAAATGAGATTGCTGAGTCCCTGTGGCTCACAGATTACTACAACAACAGTTGCAGGTATAGGTAATGCGATGATTTGACGTGAGCGCGATGTGTAGTAACCCGACTCAAAACGAGTCAAGACTCTGTGTGTTCTGTGCCATCCCTGGATCAGTATGCTGGCACACACAGTACATCAATGTATATATCAAAGTGCAATCACATGTAAATAACGTAAAACTGATATATACCTTAAAATAGCAGCGGATACAGTCAACGGGAGTGGAGTCCCAATAACACCAACGGCAAGTTGAGTGCGGACAGTAACCCTGAATCGTACTCTTACCCGTCGTAGAAGAGTATCTGCAACATAAGACGTTGCAGCCGTGTAGGTCAGTCCATTGAATGTACTGACAAGATCACCGTAGTAGGACAGAAAAATAAAGACTATTCTATATGCAAAGGCTTTGTGGCTCTGCGTCTGAGTTTTTGCGTAAAAGCTGATTTTATTTTCCTACAACAAAGGAATATCAGGAATTTCACTATGGAGTTACCTATCATGACATGGTTCCGCCAACCAATGTCTCAATGCCCATAAGTATCATAAGTTGCCCACAATTAGTTATCAGTCCAGTGTTGACAGTTCAGAGATAGATCCAAGTCTAGAAGCTCAAATTGTCCGTAACCGGGGACACGGCTAATCGATTAGGTTTAACTCTGCAGAGTGTTGTGTACTTTACCCACAAGATTCTTTCCCTCCTGGTAAGTCCTCGCACTGCCTGGTGTTTGAGAACAGGATGAAAGAAACATGGTCTTTCAGAGTGCTTCCCTGACTGTCCGACAGTGCCCATCCCAATCCTAACGTCGACTACATCTCATAGCACTGCCCAGCAGAGTCACAACAAAGATCAACCAAGCCAGAGCCCATAATGACTTGTGGCTACACAGGTAAGCTTCCGGGCATGAATTATTCATCCTTCTCTTTGAGTCTGGGTGAAGCTTTCCGCAAGATGTCATGGCGCTTCTCCATGCATCCCGGCCATCCACTGGTTTCTCCAGGGATGCCCAATCAACCATCCTTCACCCAGTAGTGTGTATTGAAAATTTGTCTTCTCGAGTCTTGAAGTCGTGAGGTCTTGAAGATGCAGGACTTGAAGATGTCTTCATGAAGTTGTCGTTTTGACGTGGAGTCCTTCTTCACACCACTCACGAACACTCATGCCAGACCCCGTCTACTTTAGCATAGCATTGCACTAACTAGCGTTCCCGGGGCTTTAGTAACAAGTGGTGGGTTCCTACCTCATGAATTCTACTCAACTACAAGAATTTCAATAACACTACGGGAGGGATTCTGTTGAATGATGTCACTACATGCAATAAAACATAGGTATGAAAAGATGGTCAAAGTGAACTTGCATGTACTGTTGATGAAGATAAAGATCGCTCTCAGAAATAACTTGATAGACTATTCGTCACTCTCCAATGAAAATCTATATAAACAAGCATTGCATTCATATAAGCAATCATACTAACAATCAATTCTAACAATCAAAAGTAACACAAAACAAAAGCAACAAGGTTGATGGAAAAAAATACTTAAGACAAAACTCAAAGCCAAGAAAGTTTTCATAAAAACAACTAAGGTAGTTTTCCTCTACAACAACTAGTAACAAAACAAAAACAAAGTAAAATATAACCAAAGGATTTTAGTAAATATTTTACTAGCAAAAAGAATTACTTTTGAAAAACAAGTAAAACTATGAAAACAACATACTAAACAACATGAGTGTTTGTCTAATGAACTTAACTACAAGCACAACCATAAACTAAGAGAAAACAAATTATGAAACAACTAAGTTAACAGAAAATAATTAAATAAAATCTTTATTATAAAGCAGAATTAAATCATCTAAATTTTTCTGAAAAGAGTTTCTATGAAAAACTAAATTGTTTGATAGCACATTACCTAATGAAAAATAATCTACCTTCCTATCATAATAGAGCAAAATTAATTTATTTTTATTAACTAAGCATTTCTTAACAGAAAGGAATTACTACAAATTTTATTAGATAACAGAATCTAATTATATAAAACTTTAGTTAAAAGAATTGTTACTAACAAATTTGATTTTAAAACAACTATACCTATTTGAAAGAGGGTATAGATCCCTACAACAAAATTTATAAACTAAACAAATTAACTTTTGTTAACAGCAAGTAAATTACTAAGGTTTGGAACAACAAAACTAAATGAAATCTAAAACATAATGTAAATCATATTCAGATTTTCAAAATAAAACAAATAAATCAATTTAATTAAACTAATAAGAAACTAAACAGATTCTGTTTGGTTTGAAAATACTATTTAAAACTATTATAAAAATTCTCAAACTCTACCAAATGATAGCTATGGTCACTGGTGACAAGTAGGAAAAAGAATCATTCAAAAATTCATTTTAGAACTCAAGATATTCAGAAAACAAAATTTAAATAAAATCTGTTCAAATTCAAATTTAGATGTTCAAACATAGCAAAATTTGATATCTACAGAAACTAGATGAAATTTATGATCTAATCCAAAAAGAATCAATTTAAAATACTTAAAAACAGAAAAGATATAAGGAAAAAAAATCTGAAACTATTCTGTTTTTAAAACTGAAAACAGAATAAAATGAAAAACATATTTAACGGATAGGGTACACGTGGCATTTCTCGATTGGCTAAGGTGTGCACGTGCGAGGCAATACGAGCGGATGGCCGGAATATAACAGAAAACGATTCGGTCAATTTATTTTAAAAGAAAACCATCCGGTTCACTTAACTAAAACCGAAGGGGTGCGGCTATTCTAATCTGTGTCGTTGATTGAAATCGGACGGTGAAGAGGGGTGGTGGAGCTCACCACGGCGGTGGAGAAGTCCGGCGACGGTAATGGCGACGGTGACGGCTCGGATTCGATGCGTGCGACGGTTCCAGTGGGTCTCCGGCGACAGTGCGGGCTTCGTTCGACGCAGGGGTGCACGGCGAAGGCGACGGTGGCGTCGAGACGGCTTGGGGACGACCGTGGCGACGACCACAAGCGGAGGGAGCTTCGGTGATAGGGGAAAACTCCGGCGAGCTCGATACAGCGACCGTCTTGGTGGGTCTCCAGCGAAGCAGAGGGGTGGGATGATGTGCACGGTTGCGGGGAACTCGGTGGTGGTCTCGGGTGGCGAAGGGATGGTCGGGGTGAAGCGGTTGCTCGAAAATGGCGTGGCGGCTACCGGTATCTCCGGCGAGAGATTCCGATGAGGGCGATGCATGGGAGAAGGAGAAAACAGGAGGAATGGAGAGAGGAGGGTGAGGGCTATTTATAGGACCATGTGCGGGGTAGGGGAGTAAAGGAGGGAGGGGATCCGCGGCGAGGGGATCCGGCGACGGCGTCGGGCGCGTGGGAGGAGGAAGGCAACCGCGCGGGAGAAGGGAGCGGGCAGCGGGTCCCACACGTCAGCGAGAGCGGGCGAGCTGTTAACACGTCGGTTGACCGGCGCATATTGACTTCGCGAAATAAAGCCTGTGGGCCGGCCCGTTTTAATTCTAAAACCGTTACCGTTTTTTGTTTAATGTTTTTCCAGAGCATTTCAAAAACCTTTAAAGCATTCAAATCATCTCTAAATATAGGAGTATTATATATCAAAATTAACAGAATAATAAATGCAATTTAATGAACATTTTTATTCTGGCATTTGAATACTTTGGAAAAAATATTATTTTTAGAAATTGCCCTTCTGCTTTTAAATCCCTTTGCAAATATTTTTCAGAATAACCCCTGGTTTTTATTATTCAAATAAATCACCAAGAAGTCCCTGGTGTGGAGTGTCATGTTACTCCTCTCAAATTTTTGTCAGGGGTTTGAATACTTTGAAAATTGGAATACGAACCAAATATGAAATGATTCCAAAAGAAAATCCAGAGATTTTCACATTCACTATTCAAAGATTTACTTTAAACTTCCAACTCATATTTCATATAATTTGAAGAAGTCATTTTATCTTCTCTCATGAAAATCACTGAGTTGCTTAAAGTTTTCTGAATTTGAAATATTTTCAAAATGGAAATTCAAATCATTTTCAAATCCCTTTTCATTTCTTTAAATGGAAGAAGTCATGTCATCTTCACTCTAGGGTTTTGTGATGAAATGAATTTGAATTCTTGATGAGAAAAAATGCAAAGTGAAAGTTTGGGAAAGTCATTTCATTCTCTCTTAATAAACTTTCAAAGTTTCAAAAAGTTTTCAAATTTTCACTCAATTTCAATCACTCAAACAAAAAAACAAACAATCATTCTAATAATTATTATAACATTCCAAAGTTTGGGACGTTACAAACCTACCACACTTAAAATGAATCTCATCCTCGAGATTCGAAAGGGCTAGAAAGGAAATATTAGGGTTTGGGGTCTTCTAACAAATCCATTGACTAGAAGGTGTGGGGTCTTCCAACAAGACTCCATTGACCTAGAAATGCGGGTCTACCACACTTAAAATGAGAGTTATTGGTCCTTCAAAAATCATGACAGTCCCGTGGGTGCACTTGTCTGTTCACCTTCTTCTTGATAGCTCCTTCGGTGATGCTCTTCCGTTATATCAAAATCTTGAGTTCTCACCTCAAAGTGTATTTCTCTGACACTGGGTCTTCTTAACTGACAGGTCTCGCGTTCATTCTAAGTAACTTATCGACGATCTCATGGTGGTCTACCATTTGTGGTTATCCTGCAGTGAAATGGGTCTTGGCTTCATTCCTCACCGTAAAAATTCCTACGTGTGACAGCAACTGTCATGTACAAGGGTTTCATCCTACCATTCTAAGGCTTAAACAAAAAGCTTCAAAGAACATTGTCTCTTTACTATGGGTAAGTCACTCAGATTTACCATTCCGAATAGCAAGAGAATGATAAGAGTAAGTCGTCATGGTGGCCAAACCATGTCGCACTGAAATCATTACCTTGTATAAGGTTTAGTGAATCTCGTATTCTAACACTTGGACTTCCTCACAAGTGTTGCAGAAAATTTCTCTTGTCAACGAACAAAGTTCAGATAAATCCATTTATTTCTGCAAGCCGGACAAAAACATCTATCGTTTCTTCACAACTCTCAGGTTTTCGTAATACTCCTAAGGAAAACGTTTGCTGATCAGTCGTAGCTTCTTCCAAGTTTCTTCCTTCACAAGAGTGGGACTTTATCCTTATCAATCCTGAGGTCAGTGACTTGTGGGTTCACTTGAGTACTTGGATCGCTTTAACTCACTCCTGGGTTACTATCGTTCCATATACCAGCATTTCCTTCAGTTCACTCCATTATACCCTTGAGGTAACAAATCACAGACTTATTCTTGTCTAGATTCCACTCTGCAGAATCCATTTTCCTTTCCATTGGTCTGTTTAACCTTGGGTATGGTTTCATTACAATCATTCTCTATTCCAACTTCAAAAGTACCTTGTCACAAAGGTTATCATCCACACAGTTTGAGATGGTTCCACATTCTCTTCACCTGTATTCACTTATCCAAATTACTTAACCGAGAGGTACCTGTGGTCACTACCACACTTAAAATGAAATGCACTCAGGTCTGCTTAGACCGAATTTTCTCATATCCTCGAAAACTGGTCAGAGATCTTTGTTCTTAGAGTGGTAACTCATAGAAAATCTTGACACAATAAACTTCATTGATTTACGAAGTTATTACAATCTTAGAGACTTCCGTTACAAAATAATGTCATGAAAACAAGAATGCTTCACGATACACTTATTTCCATCTTCAAAAATTTACTACCTCATTCTAGCTTTCTTCTCCTTTGGACATTTACTAGCATAATGTTCTGCTTCCTTGCAATGAAAACAAATGATTTCTAACAAGTCTCGGGGCTTCTTGATGTTGGGTGTTGCTCCTAGGAGTTCTGGTTCCTTTCTTGGGCACTTATTGGTGTAGTGGCCTATATCCTTACACTTGAAACATCTGATATGACTCAGGTCCCTCTGTTCAGTGGCTTGTCTCCTCCTGAGCTTCTTTGTTCCGATCAAACCTTCAATTTCCTGTGGATCAAACTCCACTTCTTCTATCGGGAAGTTTCCCAGATACTCTTTTCTTTCCTTCGTACAGTCCTATGAGAAACGTCCTTCTTCCCCACATGAATAGCAGACATTGGAGTAAAATCTGGTTAGGCCTTCTCCATTAGGGTCTTCAACATCTTCCTTCATCACAAGTTCTCCTAAAGTTTCTCTAAAGGATTCCTTCATTGCTTCCTTCTGCTGCTTGATGACTTCTTGTACCTTGGGGTACATTTGGCATTGAGCCGGGTAATGCATAGTCCCTTCACACAAGAAACAAGTCACCCTACTAGTTGGGCACTCCTCAACTGGGTGATTTTCTTCACAATGACGACATCCATCCTTGTGTTCTTCCTGGGTGTGTCCTATTTCTCCACAGATTTTACATGCTCGGGTCTTCTTCATCGGGATAACACAATGCTTCTGAATGAGACGGGATCTTAACAGAGTCTTCTTGAGTTCTTCCCAATTCTTAGCTCCATTAAATCCTTGTATGGCATGATGCATTTTCCACCAAGTTGTGGCACTTTGTGTAAAGTGCTGGAGAGCATATTGAACCTTATACTTCTGTGCTATCGAGTTGCTCCTGAAATGATTCTCCATGTTGTGAATCCATACTTCTGTCTCCAACCGAGTCGAGTCATCGATCCAGAATTGTAGCGACCTGACCTGAAAGGTCAAGTCTCCGGTGTTTCCGTACCATCCCAAGATCATGCTGGTACACACACGGTACATCCATGTATATATCAAAGGGAAATCACACACCATTATATTAATCGAAATCTCATATCGAGTCCTTTATTACAATAAAAATTACAATAAAGTGGCTAAAAGCCAACTCATGAGAATATCTAAATCTTGCGGAAGCGTCGAAGGTAGATGAGTCCATCTGACTCCAAGGGCATCTCACTGAGCATAGAACGTGTCCTCACTCCTGGTCGGAAAAGTACTCTGCAACATGATACGTTGCAGCCGTGTAGGTCAGCAAATGGAATATGCCGGCAAAGTCACAGTAGAGGTGTGAAAATAATCATCTAGTCTATATGCATATATGGCAGGTGGGGTGATAAGTTTTGCGTAAAGCCAATTTTTCCTACATCAAGAAAGGGGCTAAGCAAAATATTACTAAGTTGGTTGATTAATGAGATGGTTCCACCAACCATTTCTCATACCCAAAATTATTAAATACCCACATCATCATATTATTTGTGTTGAGATTTCCGGAAGTTTCAATTCCTTTGGCTCAAGTCGTCCATGACCGTGGACACGGCTAATCGATTAGGTTTAAGTACTCTGCAGAGTTTTGCACACGTTCCCCACAAGATTTGGTCGCCTCCGTTGTATTTCTCGCACTTCAGGGTGTTTGAGAAACGGATGACCAAAACATGGTCTTCCAAAGGATTTCCCTGCGAATCTGACGGTGCCCATCCTTTCCTACCGTTCTTCTACCTCTCGTAGCACCGCCTGTCCAGGGTCACCACGATATCCAACCAAGCCAGAGCCCATAATGACTTGTGGCTGTGCAGGTAAGCCTTGGGTCTTGAAGCACCCATCCATCCCTTTGTGCCTGGGTGGACCTTTCCGCGTGAATACTGGCCATCTCCAGCATCACCTAGGCTAACCACTGGTTTCTCCAGGGCGCCGTTCAACCATCATCCACCCAGAGGTATGTTGAAAACTTGGAGTCTTGAAATCTTGCTCATTATGTAGGTCTTGAAATTATTAACTCTCTCAACTCCCATGAATCACACAACCAACCCCGTCTACTATTAGCATAGCAAAAGTAAAACAACGTTTCCCGGGGGCCAATGTTGTCAAAGAGGGTTGAGAGGGGTATCTACCACATGATACTACTACAATGTAACCAAGTT
The DNA here is from genome assembly GCA_022496015.1 of Hordeum marinum. Taxonomy (NCBI): domain Eukaryota; kingdom Viridiplantae; phylum Streptophyta; class Magnoliopsida; order Poales; family Poaceae; genus Hordeum; species Hordeum marinum. The sequence goes on along the minus strand of JAAAWK010001153.1, from coordinate 234,494 downwards.
TCCAACTAACCTATCTTGCATGCAACTGGGGAGATGGTAGAACTAATGCATATAAAACATGGGTAAAACATGATCAAAGTGACTTGCCTGATTGATGATCTTCGTACGTGAGTGACTCTAAGTAACAAGCTTCGCACTCCGGATAATCTAACGAAGCAAACAAGCACTCAATAAGCATACAACAGAATATTGTAACCCACAACCAAGAACTAGTAAACAATCAAGACAAAACAATGCACAAATCTCAAGTAAGAAAACACACAAAGTTTTGTTTTTCCAAAGGAGATGATGAAAACACTTCTACATAATAAAACTATTTTGAAATAACAAGACAATTGTTGATAGCAAGGCAACAATAGAATATTTTACTAGTAAACAAAACAAAGTCAATTTAAGTTTGTTGGGAAAACTTTAGTAGAGTTTATAAAAGTTTTGATAAACACTATATGAATCACTATAGTTATACTAACAAAAAGAATGAAAAACTAACTTATAATTTGTTAACAAATCATGTTCTTAACAGGAAATAATTTACAATTAAATCTGTCTTAGAAAACAGAATTAAAACAAACTAATTAAAATTGAGTTTATAAAACTATATTATAATAATAAGCAGATTCTTTTTTTGGTTAGAACACTAATCAAATATATCATGAAAATCCTCAAACTAAACATGAAGGTAGTCCTAACTAATACCAAACAGTAGCAAAAAGATTCATATCAAAATCTATTTTCAAACTCTAGTTATTCAGATTTGAAGATTTTGAGCAAATTTGATTAAATTCAAATTTTATAGTTCAAATTTTAAATTTAAAAGTACAGGGTGAAACTACATAAAATTTGTGAGCTATTGCAAAAAGAATCAACTCAAAAGTCTAAACAGATTAAAATATATAGCTAAAGCAAATTTGGAATACATTCTGTTTCTGAAAAACAAAACTGAAAAGAAAAAAAATGTTTTGCGACGGTTAGGGGGCTACGTGGCGCTGTCCGATTGGCTAAGGGGGGTGTGCGCTTGAGGATTTCGGGCGGGCGACCGATTGGTAGAGGAAAACGATTCGGAATAAATCCGATCTAATCTGGGACGTCGGATTTGGATCGAAGGGAGGGAAATGCTCACGGGGTAAAGGTTGCCGGCGTCGGGGTTTCTCCGGCGATCCGAAGATGGCGAGGACGATGGCGAGGCGTTCCGGTGGTCGGGGAGGACGGGGAAGTGGTCCGGGCGACGGCGACAGTTCTCCGGAGTCGATTGGTGGCGAGGGTGGGGCGAACGGTGGTCGGAGGCGGTGGCTACGCTCGACGGCGAGTCCGGTGAGGGTGGGAGCTCCGGCGACGAATTGTGGCAGCTCCTCGGCAAGGTAGGAGGGGGTTTGGGGGGGGAAAGGATGCGGGGAGGTGTCCGGTATTTATAGGGCGCTCAAGGGGTGCGGGGGAGGAGAGAGGAGAGAGATTCGGCGAGAGGTGGAAACTGCCGGCGAGATCCGGTCCGGCGCTCGCGGGGAAGGAGACGACCGTTTCGGGCAACGGTCGGTCGGCGTGGGACCCGGATGTCAGCGAGTGGGCGCATGACCGTTACGCGCGGTCGGTCGACCGGTAATGAATGCGCGATTTAACTGCCGTGGGCCGGCCCGGTTTAAATGCAAACCGTTACTGATTTTCTTTAATATTTTTACAGAGACATTCAAAAGCTTTTAAAGCATTCAAATCATCTCTAAAAATAGGGGTATTATATATCAAAATTAACAGAATAATAAATGATATTTAATGAACATTTCTATTTTGTCATTTGAACACTTTGAAAAAATAATATTTTCAGAAATTGCCTAATTGTTTTTAAACCCTTTTTGCAAATATTTTCAAAATAACCCCTGGTTATTATTGTTCAAATAAACCACCAATTAGTCCCTGGTGTGGAGTGTCATGTTCCTCCTCTCTTATTTGAACTTTTAACCAAAATTTCAAATAGGTGAAAGCAACTTAGGGAAAAGTAGAAAGAGCTTTCTGAAATCCAGAAGAGACATTTCAACAAACACATACATTCAAGCAATGATGCTGCTAGATGCATAGCTATAATCATAACATTCCAAAATGAAATTTTGGGATGTTACAAGAATACATGAGTCCAGCTTCATTCATCATCTCTTGGGGTCAAGGTTTTGGGATGAGATGGTAGAGAGAAAGGAGGAGATACACACAATACAAACAATGGTTTTTAAAATAGATTTTTTTTGTTGAGGCTGTCAAAAATTAAAACTTACACACAAATGATAGTTCACAAATCATCGTATCTATCGTAAGTATACAACATGGGTTTGGTCTTCTAGGGGCATAATATCTTGGAAATTCTTCATGGCCTTCAATTTCTTCAGATCTGTATAATCTTCAATCCTTTTGTAGCTCTTCCATAATGGAATACATCTTTGTCTGAGTTGGTCACCAGTTGTCTGATATCTTGTCCTTCTTGGAGGGCTTCAGTTGATCCTTCGTGTGGTCAAGGGGAAAAGGGTATTTTCTAACTCTTCATAAAACTCAGAAGGGATGAGAAGTAGAAGGTCTTTTGAAAACAAAGTTTTCGAGAAATCATTTCCTAAGGGCTTTCCAGTTTCTAGGGTCACGTCCTACAGTCAACATGTGCTCTGATACCATTTCTGTAGCGACCCGATTCAAAATGAGTCAACCTCTGTGTGTTCTGTGCTATCCCTGGATCAGTATGCTGGCACACACAGTACATCAATGTATATATCAAAGTGCAATCACATGTAAATAACGTAAAACTGATATATACCTTAAAATAGCAGCGGATACATTCAACGGGAGTGGAGTCCCAATAACACCAACGGCAAGTTGAGTGCGGACAGTAACCCTAAATCGTACTCTTACCCGTCGTAGAAGAGTATCTGCAACATAAGACGTTGCAGACGTGTAGGTCAGTACATTGAATGTACTGGCAAGATCACCATAGTAGGACAGAAAAATAAAGACTATTCTATATGCAAAGGCTTTGTGGCTCTGTGTCTGAGTTTTTGCGTAAAAGCTGATTTTATTTTCCTACAACAAAGGAATATCAGGAATTTCACTATGGAGTTACCTATCATGACATGGTTCCGCCAACCAATGTCTCAATGCCCATAAGTATCATAAGTTGCCCACAATTAGTTATCAGTCCAGTGTTGAGAGTTCAGAGATAGATCCAAGTCTAGAAGCTCAAATTGTCCATAACCGGGGACACGGCTAATCGATTAGGTTTAACTCTGCAGAGTGTTGTGTACTTTACCCACAAGATTCTTTCCCTCCTGGTAAGTCCTCGCACTGCCTGGTGTTTGAGAACAGGATGAAAGAAACATGGTCTTTCAGAGTGCTTCCCTGACTGTCCGACAGTGCCCATCCCAATCCTAACGTCGACTACATCTCGTAGCACTGCCCAGCAGAGTCACAACAAAGATCAACCAAGCCAGAGCCCATAATGACTTGTGGCTACACAGGTAAGCTTCCGGGCATGAAGTATTCATCCTTCTCTTTGAGTCTGGGTGAAGCTTTCTGCAAGATGTCATGGCGCTTCTCCATGCATCCCGGCCATCCACTGGTTTCTCCAGGGATGCCCAATCAACCATCCTTCACCCAGTAGTGTGTATTGAAAATTTGTCTTCTCGAGTCTTGAAGTCTTGAGGTCTTGAAGATGCAGGACTTGAAGATGTCTTCATGAAGTCGTCGTTTTGATGTGGAGTCCTTCTTCACACCACTCATGAACACTCATGCCAGACCCCGTCTACTTTAGCATAGCATTGCACTAACTAGCGTTCCCGGGGCTTTAGTAACAAGTGGTGGGTTCCTACCTCATGAATTCTACTCAACTACAAGAATTTCAATAACACTATGGGAGGGATTCTGTTGAATGATGTCACTACATGCAATAAAACATAGGTATGAAAAGATGGTCAAAGTGAACTTGCATGTACTGTTGATGAAGATAAAGATCGCTCTCAGAAATAACTTGATAGACTATTCGTCACTCTCCGATGAAAATCTATATAAACAAGCATTGCATTCATATAAGCAATCATACTAACAATCAATTCTAACAATCAAAAGTAACACAAAACAAAAGCAACAAGGTTGATGGAAAAAAATACTTAAGACAAAACTCAAAGCCAAGAAAGTTTTCATAAAAACAACTAAGGTAGTTTTCCTCTACAACAACTAGTAACAAAACAAAAAAAAAGTAAAATATAACAAAAGGATTTTAGTAAATATTTTACTAGCAAAAAGAATTACTTTTGAAAAACAAGTAAAACTATGAAAACAACATACTAAACAACATGAGTGTTTGTCTAATGAACTTAACTACAAGCACAACCATAAACTAAGAGAAAACAAATTATGAAACAACTAAGTTAACAGAAAATAATTAAATAAAATCTTTATTATAAAGCAGAATTAAATCATCTAAATTTTTCTGAAAAGAGTTTCTATGAAAAACTAAATTGTTTGATAGCACATTACCTAATGAAAAATAATCTACCTTCCTATCATAATAGAGCAAAATTAAATTATTTTTATTAACTAAGCATTTCTTAACAGAAAGGAATTACTACAAATTTTATTAGATAACAGAATCTAATTATATAAAACTTTAGTTAAAAGAATTGTTACTAACAAATTTGATTTTAAAACAACTATACCTATTTGAAAGAGGGTATAGATCCCTACAACAAAATTTATAAACTAAACAAATTAACTTTTGTTAACAGCAAGTAAATTACTAAGGTTTGGAACAACAAAACTAAATGAAATCTAAAACATAATGTAAATCATATTCAGGTTTTCAAAATAAAACAAATAAATCAATTTAATTAAACTAATAAGAAACTAAACAGATTCTGTTTGGTTTGAAAATACTATTTAAAACTATTATAAAAATTCTGAAACTCTACCAAATGATAGCTATGGTCACTGGTGACAAGTAGGAAAAAGAATCATTCAAAAATTCATTTTAGAACTCAAGATATTCAGAAAACAAAATTTAAATCAAATCTGTTCAAATTCAAATTTAGATGTTGAAATATATCCAAATTTGATATCTAAAGAAACTAGATGAAATTTATGATCTAATGCAAAAAGAATCAATTTAAAATACTTAAAACCATAAAAGATATAAGCAAAACAAATCTGAAACTATTCTGTTTTTAAAACTGAAAACAGAATAAAATGAAAAACGTATTGAACGGATAGGGTACACGTGGCATTTCTCGATTGGCTAAGGTGTGCACGTGCGAGGCAATACAAGCGGATGGCCGGAATATAACGGAAAACGATTCGGTCAATTTATTTTAAAAGAAAACCGTCCGGTTCACTTAACTAAAACCGAAGGGGTGCGGCTATTCTAATCTATGCCGTTGATTGAAATCGGACAGTGAAGAGGGGTGGTGGAGCTCACCGCGGCTGTGGAGAAGTCCGGCGACGGTAATGGCGACGGCGACGGCTCGGATTCGATGCGTGCGACGGTTCCAGTGTGTCTCCGGCGACGGTGCGGGCTTCGTTCGACGCAGGGGTGCACGGCGAAGGCGACGGTGGCGTCGAGACGGCTTGGGGACGACCGTGGCGACGACCACAAGCGGAGGGAGCTTCGGTGATAGGGGAAAACTCCGGCGAGCTCGATACAGCGACCGTCTTGGTGGGTCTCCAGCGAAGCAGAGGGGTGGGATGATGTGCACGGTTGCGAGGAACTCGGTGGTGGTCTCGGGTGGCGAAGGGATGGTCGGGGTGAAGCGGTTGCTCGAAAATGGCGTGGCGGCTACCGGTATCTCCGGCGAGAGATTCCGGTGAGGGTGATGCACGGGAGAAGGGGAAACCAGGAGGAATGGAGAGAGGAGGGTGAGGGCTATTTATAGGACCATGTGCGGGGTAGGGGAGTAAAGGAGGGGATCCGCGGCGAGGGGATCCGGCGACGGCGTCGGGCGCGTGGGAGGAGGAAGGCGACCGCGCGAGAGAAGGGAGCGGGCAGCGGGTCCCACACGTCAGCGAGAGCGGGCGAGCTGTTAACGCGTCGGTTGACCGGCGCGTATTGAATTCGCGAAATAAACCCTATAGGCCGGCCCGTTTTAATTCTAAAACCGTTACCGTTTTCTGTTTAATGTTTTTCCAGAGCGTTTCAAAAACCTTTAAAGCATTCAAATCTTCCCTAAATATAGGAGTATTATATATTAGAATTAATAGAATAATAAATGCAATTTAATGAACATTTTTATTCTGGCATTTGAATATTTTGGAAAAAATATTATTTTTAGAAATTGCCCTTTTGCTTTTAAATCCCTTTGCAAATATTTTTCAGAATAACCCCTGGTTTTTATTATTCAAATAAATCACCAAGAAGTCCCTGGTGTGGATTGTCATGTTACTCCTCTCAATTTTTTGTCAGGGGTTTGAATACTTTGAAAATTGGAATAGGAACCAAATATGAAATGATTCCAAAAGAAAATCCAGAGATTTTCACATTCACTATTCAAAGATTTATTTTAAACTTCCAACTCATATTTCATATAATTTGAAGAAGTCATTTTATCTTCTCTCATGAAAATCACTGAGTTGCTTAAAGTTTTCTGAATTTGAAATATTTTCAAAATGGAAATTCAAAACATTTTCAAATCCCTTTTCATTTCTTTAAATGGAAGAAGTCATGTCATCTTCACTCTAGGGTTTTTTGATGAAATGAATTTGAATTCTTGATGAGAAAAAATGCAAAGTGAAAGTTTGGGAAAGTCATTTCATTCTCTCTCAATAAACTTTCAAAGTTTCAAAAAGTTTTCAAATTTTCACTCAATTTCAATCACTCAAACAAACAAACAAACAATCATTCTAATAATTATTATAACATTCCAAAGTTTGGGATGTTACACGATGCTTGTTTGATTTGGGGTTATTCTTCTTCTTCATCATCAATCTAGGAGGGGTTCCATGCGGCAGCCTGAGATAGCAAGGATGGATGTCATTTTATCGTTTGTTTTCGTTCGTAGTCGGACCCTACTCTTCTGTATGATGTTTGAATATGTTGTTGTATTGGTGTGATCTTGTTGTAGCTTGTGGCGAGTGTAAGCCAATTCCTTATACTCATCTCTTTTCTAAGCGTACTTGTAATGATATCCATTCTTGCAACACGACGAGATGCGCTTCTATCCCTGTCGAGGCCCTCGTGCCAAATAAAGATAGGATCGCATCTTGGGCGTGACAAGTTGGTATGAGAGCCTGTACTGACCTAGGAGCCCCCTTGATTGATCAAACTTGGCCGAGTCGAGTCTATTGAAAAACTATTTTGAGTCTAGTTATATCGGAGAGTAGGATTCTATTTACTCCTCTTCTATGCTCTGGTGAGGAATTACGACTTAGGAATTTTGATTCTACCCTCTTCTTGCTCAATTTTTTTTAGGATCACGTGGATATTTTGGAATCTATATGATGCCGATGTGACGGAGTTCTGTCTTGGTGGCTCCTGTCTGACTTGATTTCTTCCGGGGATTTGAGCTCCAGGGGATTCTTGACACATCATTATCGTTCAGTTTCCTTAGTATGTCAGGATGGAGGATGTTCAAAATTGCTTCAATACTAGTAGTGGCGAGAGAAGTCCGGCATCCCAGTACTGGGGGAGAGAGTTCGGATGTACTGCCATTCTTAGTATCGTTGTGTTTTCGAGGGTCTGAGATAGATGAAGTTCCGAAGCCTCTGGTTATGTGTTGACGGATGTGTTACATTGGAGCATAGTATTACTGTTAGGATTTGAGTCATGGATTTTGCTTCTTGTATCCGTGGACCCGATTGCATAACCGGAAGATTTTGGGAGTTCTTAGGTGGGAATTCAATTAGTTACCTAGGCTATCTTTCAACATATCATGATATGAGGTTAGGGTTCGACATCTAGTGGATTTGTTTGTTCACAATCTTTCTTACAGCGGTTCTCGTTGCGTCTTAAAAAGTCCTTGTAGCTTCCTATGACTCGGGGACACTTCGTATGTAGTGAAAACTGCCTTGTACATGATGGATACTATAATATCGAGCCCGTGCAAACCTTACCATGAAAATATCGAGCGGAATCTCTGTCATGTATTTGTTCTGGCTTGTTTCGTAAGCCCCATCCTTTGTTTTGTTTTGCATATGGTAATTTGAGTTGCTTCGATGTCAAGTGGTGATTTCATATCTTTCCTAAATGGTGTTCGCATATTTCCATGAGACTAATCCTTTGTATCAACCGGAGTTGTCTTATCAATTCTTTTCATCCGGTGTGCTCTCTTCAAGTCAATCTATACTCTTGATTATTTGCAATATCAATCCTCATATTCTTCTCCGAAGTCTACCCAAGTTTTCTTTGTTTTCCCCACCTTCCTGCCCTTTTTTCTTCAATTACTAAATTCTCATCCAAGTGCCTTTTCTATTCATGTGATGCTTCCGCTATCTTTTCTTTTGTATCGTATCCGGTGATTCGTTGTGAAGATCCTCAAGTGATTCGAATTCATCATTTATTTATTTTGTTTCCCCGCCGCATTCAATTCAAGATCTCGGTGTTCATCATATCCTTTTCAATTGCTACATGCTTCCCCATGTCGGAAATTCTGTCCAAGTATATCTTGTTTCTTGTCTCTTTCTATTCTATCCGGAGTGTTGAATATATCTTAGAAGATTCATGTTCTCATTCAAACCTTTCAATTATTTCGAGGTTCTCACCTCATATAGTTTCATTTCTACTGGTGCAATATCTCTTTCTAGGCAATTGTTTAAACAGTGGTTTCCTTTCAGTGGGCCCATAACCCACAGGTTTTATCCCAGGATCTTACCTGGCTCTTCTAATCTCCCCGGAGATGCATTCTTGTTCTTCTCAATATGACGTAAGCATGAATTCATCACTCATATTCCTTCTGCAAGATCGCTTCGAATTAATTTCATCATTGTCTCAACCTTTCTTTCTTTGTTATTCCGGAGTATCTCAGTAATTCATGGTGTTGTTTCTCGTCATCATCGCAACATCGAAGACCGAAGGATAGTTTCTCTTAAATCGTTGTTTGTTCTTCCAGAGAATCATGGTTTCAGGTTGTTGATATCATTTCAAATTGTTTTGATCATGAGTAATTCCATCCTTATCTATCCGGTGCTTTCAAAATTGTTTCTATTTCTCGATCCTCCGAAGGCCATCATTTCAGAAGATTTCTTCGTTCTCAGCTTTCAGCTTTTGTTCTCAATTTCTTCTCAATTGTTGTCCCTTCATTCGTATCTCAATTATTCTGGTGCTTCGTTCAAGAGTTCTTTAGGCGGATCATGATCTCTTCATCCTCATGCCATGTATCTCCATTCATTCGTAGTATCTTCATCTGTTTCAATTCTTACCAGTGTTTTGTTGAAGACTTCTTAAAATTTGTGATATCCCTATTCAATTCTTTCAAGAAGAATAAGTGGTGGCGAAATCCGTTCCTTGTCATCAATCTAACTCAATGAAGGATAAGCATAACATAAATCTCATTCTTGTTTAATCAAGTGATTTCAATCCCTCTCCCGGAGTTGTGCATGATATCAATTCTGGGATTCAAGTGTTCTCATCTTTCCTTTTCCGGAGTTCCTTGTTTTCTCAAGTATCTTGTCGCTAAGCTTCATCTAATTCATAGCAAGGCCTCAATCTTGTTATTTTTCTACCTTCAATGTCAAGCTTCATCCTTCATTCAGGAGTTCATCCCGATGGTTCTTCATGGTGGTGTGTTAAGGATGTAATTCTTCTCGAAGTGTTCTTCAAGATTCTTTTTGGAGGTGCTCAAGTGTTCTTTATCTTGGATTTCTAAGTTCAATTCATTCTTCATTTTATTTTGAGATGGTATTATTAATTCTTGATTATGAGGAGTCTCGAGGGAAAATTTTCAAGAATAAGATAAGTAAACCCATCTTGTATTCTCGGAGTTATATTGGGTTGGATTTCACCTAAAGCATTTCCTAAGGATTGTTGCTATCATGGTGTCATAAATGATCCAAGTTTTCTCCTCCTCTTCTTCGTGAAAGAAGTTTTTCATCTCTTTTTCTCCCAAGAAATCCTTGTTTTGTCAGTGGCTGGTTATCACATCATTATTGTGAGATGTTGTCTATAATCCCACAACAAGCTTATTCTTTTCGTTGTTGATTTTTCAACAAGTCCGTTCAACCTATGCTTCTCAAATCCATTGGTGGTAGAAGTTGTTATTTTCTTCTCCGTTCTTTTCCTTCCAATGATCTAGTTCCAATTCTTTTCTTATGGAGGCATTTTCGTGTTGCTCTGTTTCAACCATCATCTTGTTTTATCAAGATCATGTTCTTTCTTGCTTATTCATTTTACCTAAGTGTTGTGTTCTATGTTCAAGTTCCTTCCATCTTATCAAGTTTTGCCCCTCTATCCTACCGAAGTGCTGCCGAAATTTCTTTCGAATTCCTGCTTCTTTCTCGTGCCATTCTTCATCTCTTTCAAACCTTCAATCATCATTGGTTTCACTCGTTTTTCAGAGAAGCAACTAAGTTTATCTCTTGCTCTTTCTCTTCCCCTTCTCATTCTTAGATCTCGGGACGAGATCCTCGTGTAGTGGAGGAGAGTTGTAACAGCCCGAGACTAACGCTCCAAAAGATTCCCCTTTTTTCCTTTCTTGTCTGTGTTTCTCTTGGTTGTTGCATTCATCATCGCATCATTCGCATCATCTGCATGGCATCATCACTCATTTTTGAAAGCTTGCGTTCGTTCGTACTTGCCGGTTCTCTCCGTTCATGTCGTCGACCATTTCGAGACCAACCACACATGCACGCACCCGCGGCATCGATAAAATATTATTTTTAAGCGCGCATAAAACTTTCTCGGATTGGGTCGGAACTTGGCGTGTGGTCTTGTTTTAGCGTAGGTAGACCGCCTATCAAATTTCGTCCCAATCAGGTGTCTGTTTGATTCTCGAACCATTAATTATATAGCAGCACTAGCTGATCAAATTGTCGGACATTTTCGGTATTTTAAACCTCGTGTCAAGGGCCACGACTTCCCTCTCATCTTAGCCCAACACCCCTCTACACAGCCCACATGGCTCTGCTAGCCCCTCTTCACTTCCGGACTGTCGGATTGGGATCCGAAGGTCCGAAAACGGAGAAAACTCCAACGCTAAGACACCCTACCCCTTTAAACAACCCCCCTTCCATTTGTGGTCAAACCCTAACCATTTCCTCGAAATCCGCGCCCCCAATCCCCACCAGCCAGCCAAAGCCCACCATCCGGACACGTCCGGTTGGCCGCCCCGACATGTCCGACAACCTCAGAGCCTCCGCAACGCACCCTCGTCCCTGAGCTCCTATCCATGGTGCCCGAGGGTTCCGAGCCCCCTGTGCCTCCCCGCCACTGGCCGGTGCCCCGCGCCGCCCGAGCCACGCCTCACCGTGCCACCATAGTGCCAGCTACCGCCTGCTGCCCGCAGCCGCCCCGCGTCGCCCTAGCACCGCCGGCCTCCCCGCCATGGCCACCTCCATTCCATGGTCGTGTGGGAGGACGAGGCTCCCGCCTCCCGCTCGCAACACAAGCATGGGCCAGCAGAGGCACGCAGGCCCAGCTGCCTCGCCTCGGCCTGCCTCCCCACCGAATGGGCCGAAAGCCCACTAGGTGAGCCCCCCACCCCCCGTGCTAATTTGCGCCCATGCACATTTTTGCTATGTTGTGCCTCTGTGAACTGTTGGGCCAGATTCCAGATTCGGCCCAATTCGGTTTTTGTCCGGTTTGTAGAATTTTCTAATTATTTCAGGAATTTTAGAAAACCCCTCGATCTTCATGCATTAATAACTTTTTAACCGTGCATCGTATGTAAAAACTTTATATATGTAAAATGACTAGAATTCGGGGTAGATTCACAAGATCCAACTCTCACATGTATTTGAGATGTTTAACTTGCCGTTTTCATGCAATTTGCATAAATGCCATGTCAAAATGAGTTGTTTAATTTAAACTGTGGCTCCGATGCAAATGTTTTATATATGTAACTTGACCAGAAAAACATGTAGAATCTCACGCCACACTTTATTTCCATGTTTAATAAATATAAAATTGTGTTAGGAAAGATCTGGACCAAATTCATAATTTGCATATGGGGACGTTTCGGATATGCTATATGTTGCTTTCGTCCCATTTAAAATGCCTAGACGATAAAGTTGTCCATGCTTCACCTCTTGCCATGATAAACAACATTAACCACTTTATCATAATATGGAGAGTTCTTATTTTGTTATATGTATGTTGTCCTTCTCCATTTAAAATTGCTTAATTCCATCTTCGCCTTATGCAATGACCACCCATGTTAAACAAAATTTAATATTGATGACCTAACGTGAATTAACTAAATATTTCAAGCGTGGAGTGTCATCAATATGCAACTCGTTGCATATTGACCTTCACTTAATGTGTAGGAGTTGCTTGATGTGCTTTGCCATGCCTTGCATACTTAAACTGGACATGCATCATATTTGATTGCGCATCATGTCATGCATATGTTGTGGTGTTCCGTGTGTTGATTGTTGTTTCTGAATTGCTTCTTCTTGTTAGAGTGCCGAAAGCGTTCGGAGTGTGAGGATTTGTTTCACTACGTTGGATCGTTTGCTTCATGGATCATTCTTCTTCCAAGCGGGATCTCAGGCAAGATGACACATTTCCCTGGATACCACCACTATCATTGCTATGCTAGTTGTCCCGCTTTTATCGTTCTGTCTCGCTACCTACCACTTGTTTGTCAAGCCTCCCAACATTGCCATGATAAGCCTCTAACCTCCACCTCCCAGCAAACCATTTTGGCTATGTTACTGCTTGCTCAGCCCTTCTTATACCATTTCTAGCTGCAGGTGTATTTGCTCCCATGTGACAACATGGACATTCTTTTGTTATCATAATATTATTGGTATTTTATTTAATGCACTTATACACTTGGTAAAGGGTGGAAGGCTTGGCCTTTTGCTGAGTGTTTTGTTCCAATCTTGCCACCCTAGTTACTTGTGTACCGGTGTTATGTTCCATAATTGAGCGCTCCTAACATGCTCGGTGTTGTTATGGGCCCCCCTTGATTTTTGGTTTAGGATAAAGCTTGTCTGGCAAGGCCCAACATTGGTACTACATTTCCCTAATAACTAATAAACTTACATAGGGACTTTCCGGACCCCGTGGATTCGTCAACAACCCAGGCCAGTGCTCCTCATGAGTATTGGTTCAAAATAGAGCACTGTGCGGGGCCAACCCGGGGCAACTCAGGAGATTTCTATCAGGCCACTGTACGCATCGCTCATCTGTCATGCCCTGAGAACGAGATACGTGGCTCCTATTGGGATTGTTGGCACGTCGGGCGGCCTTGCTGGATTTGTTTTACCTTTCTCGAACGTCTTGAGTGAGGAATTCCAAAAATACTTCGGGCTATCTCGAGGTTGTGGTATTCCAATGGAATTTCCTAGGAAGATCATGAGATTTGTGGTCGAGGTTATTCCCACTGCATGTGGTTAATTTGTGATGGACGCGTTGGAGCACCCCTGTAGGGTTAAATCTTTCGGAAAGCCGTGCCTGCGGTTATGTGGCAAACTTGGAAACTTTGTTTAACACCCGGTCATAACAAAATTGAAGTAAACTCAAATAAAATACACCAACTCTATGCGTAACCGTGACTGTCTCTTGTTGTGAGTCCTTATCCGATAGAGAACACGGTGGGGTTATGTTTGACGTAAGTAGGTGTTCAGGATTAGTTTGTGATCATTACTAGTTCACGTCCGTTGTGCGTAGACCACCATACTTTACTTTCTGTAATCCTAAGATAGCCACTCAAATAAATGCTTAGTTGCTTGTTGTAGCCTCAACACTTAACCATACCTCACCCATTAAGCATTAATAGTCTTGATACCCTTGGAAATGAGATTGTTGAGTCCCTGTGGCTCATAGATTACTACAACAAATGTTGCAGGTACATGTAATGCGATTATTTGATGTGAGCGCGATGCTTGTTTGACTTGGAGTTCTTCTTCTTCTTCTTCATCATCGATCTAGGATGGGTTCCAGGCAGCGGCCTGGGATAACAAGGATGGATGTCATTTTATCCTTTGATTTCGTCTGTAGTCAGACCCTGCGCTTCTGTATGATGTTTGAATATGTTGTTGTATTGATGTGATCTTGTTGTAGCTTGTGGCGAGTGTAAGCCAATTCCATATACTCATCTCTTCTCTAAACGTACTTGTAATGATATCCATTCTTGCAACACGACGAGATGCGCTTCTATCCCTGTCGAGGCCCTCATGCCAAAATAAGGATAGGATCGCATCTTGGGCATGACACAGATGCACCTCAATTTCACACCATTTGGTTGTCTTCTCTACAAGGTGACATCAACAAACAAGTACATACCTAACTGATGGACAAACAAGCACCATCTCCTCTCCAAACCCTAGTTAATCTCTTGTATCCTATCATTGTCTCAAACCTCAGATTGGTACCCATGGGTTGCTAGTAGTGTTGATTACTCGTAGTTGATGCTATTTGGTTTACTTGGTGGAAGATCATATGTTCAGATCCTTTATGATAATTAGTACTCCTCTGATTATGAACATGAATATGATTTGTGAGTAGTTACGTTTGTTCCTGAGGATATGGGATAAGTCTTGTTATAGGTAATCATGTGAATTTGGTATTCGTTCGATATTTTGATGAGATGTATGTTGTCTATCCTCTAGTGGTGTCATGTGAACATCGACAACATGACACTTCACCATTATTTGGGCCTAGGGGAAGGCATTGGGAAGTAATAAGTAGATGATGGGTTGCTAGAGTGACATAAGCTTAAACCCTAGTTTATGCGTTGCTTCGTAATGGGCTGATTTGGATCCATATGTTTCATGCTATGATTAGATCTATATTAATTCTTCTTTCATAGTTGCGGATGCTTGCGAGAGAGGTTAATCATAAGTGGGAGGTTTGTCCAAGTAAGGTCAGCACCCAAGCACCGGTCCACCCACACATCAAATTATCAAAGTAACGAACGTGAATCAAATGAGCATGATGAAAACTAGCTTGACAGAAATTCCCACGTGTCCCCGGGAGCGCTTCACTTTATATAAGAGGTTGTCCAGGCTTGTCCTTTGCTAAAAAAAAGGATTGGGCCACCTTGCTGCACCTTTGCTACATTTATTACTTGCTACCGTTATGAATTACCTTATCACAAAACTATCTGTTACCGATAATTTCAGTGCTTGTAGAGAATACCTTACTGAAAACTGCTTGTCATTTCCATCTACTCCTCGTTGGGTTCAATACTCTTACTTATCGAAAGGACTACGATAGATCCCCTATACTTGTGGGTCATCAAGACTCTTTTCTGGCGCCGTTGCCGGGGAGTGAAGCAGCTTTGGTAAGTGGAATCTGGTAAGGAAAAAAATTATATGGTGTGCTAAAATTTACTGTCACTTGTTACTATGGAAAATAATCCTTTGAGGGGCTTGTTGGGGTTATCTTCACCTCGACCGAAAGGACAAAGAGTTGCTCCTCAACCTCCTGAACCTACTGAAAATATTTATTATGAAATTCCTTTGGGTATGATAGAGAAACTGCTAGCTAATCCTTATGCATGAGATGGAACATTACATCCTGATTTGCATCTAATCTATGAGGATGAAGTTTGTGGATTATTTAAGCTTGCAAGTTTGCCTGAGGATGATGTCAAGAAGAAGGTATTTCCTTTATATTTGAAGGAGAAGGCATTGGCATGGTATAGGCTATGTGATGATATTGGATCGTGGAACTACAACCGACTAAAATTGGAATTTCATCAGAAGTTTTATCCTATGCATCTGGTTCATCGTGATCAGAATTATATCTATAATTTTTGGCCTCGTGAAGGAGAAAGAATCGCTCAAGCTTGGGGGAGGCTTAAGTCAATGTTATATTCATGCCCCAATCATGATCTCTCAAGAGATATTATTATTCAAAAAACTTATGCTCATCTTTCTCATAATGATCAATCCATGCTCGATACTTCTTATATTGGTTCCGATATGAAGAAAGATATTGACTTCAAATTGGATTTATTGGAAAGAATTAAATGCAACTCTGAAGATTGGGAACTCGACGAAGGTAAGGAGTCAGGTATAAACCTTAAGTTTGACTGTGTTAAATCCTTTGTAGACACCAATGCTTTTCGTGAATTTAGCACTAAATATGGACTTGACTCTGAGATAGTAGCTTCTTTCTGTGAATCTTTTGCTACTCATGTTGATCTCCCTAAGGAGAAGTGGTTTCAATATCATCATACCATTGAAGTGAAAGTAGTTGAACCTATCAAAGTTGAAGAAGAAACCATTACTTAAAATGTTGCTCCTGTTATTCCTGCTGCTTATATTGAGAAACCACCTTTCCCTGTTAGAATAAAGGAACATGCTAAAGCTTCAAGTGTGGTTCGTAAGAGCTATGTTAGAACACCTACACCTCCTGAACAAATTAAATTTGAACTTATTATTGCTATGTTTAAAGATCTCTTGGTTGATAATATTGATGGGCATGTTATTCATTTCTGTGATGAAGCTGCTAGAATTGGTAGACCTGATGCTAAAGATAAACATAGACCTATTGTTGGCATGCTTGTTGTTTCTATTAAAATAGGAGATCATTGTTATCATGGCCTATGTGATGTGGGTGCTAGTGTGAGTGCAATTCCCTTTACCTTATATCAAGAAATTATGAATGATATTGCACCAACTGAATTGGAAGAAATTGATGTGACCATTAAGCTTGCTAATAGAGATACTATAGCAATAGTTGGGATTATTAGAGATGTTGAACTCTTATCTGAGAAAATATAATATCCTACTGATTTTCTTGTTCTTGGTTCCCCACAAGATGAATTTTGTCCCATTATATTTGGTAGGCCTTTCTTGAATACTTTTAACGCCAAGATAGACTATGAGAAAGAAACTGTTACTGTAAGTTTTGGGGATGTGTCTCATGAGTTTAATTTCTCTAAATTTCGTAGACAACCCCATGATAAATAATTGCCTAGTAAGGATGAAATTATTGGTCTTGCTTCTATTGTTGTGCCTCCTACTGATCCTTTAGAACAATATTTGCTAGACCATGAAAACGATGCATATGAATGAAAGGAATGAAACAGATAGGATTTTCTTTGATCAACATCCTATTTTGAAACACAACTTGCCGGTTGAAATACTTGCGGATCCTCCTCCACCCAAGGGTGATCCTGTGTTTGAGCTTAAACAATTACCGGATACTCTGAAATATGCTTATCTTGATGAAAAGAAGATATATCCTATTATTACTAGTGCTAACCTTTCAGAGCATGAAGAAAAGAGATTATTGAAAGCTCTGAAGAAGCACCGTTCTGCTATTAGATATACTCTTGATGATATTAAGGGCATTAGTCCCACTCTATGTCAGCATAAAATTAATATGGAACCTGATGATAAACCAGTTGTTGATCACCAACGATGGTTAAATCCTAAAATGAAAGAAGTGGTAAGAATTGAAATATTAAAGCTTCTGGAGGCAGGTATAATTTATCCTATTTGTTGGGGATATAACCCCACGGTGAGACCCGCCTAGGTGGGGCCGGGTCATACTTGGCGGCTCATAGGCCAGACCAAGGATGGTCCTGGAGACATAGGCCTAGACGTCCGGCGGCTGACAAAGATGGACCCAGGTGAGGCCCGGACAAAGAAGGCATGATGACCCCGGCGGATAAGCCACCCGAAGACAGCTTGCTCAAGAAGACAGGGCGACATAGAGATAGAATCAAACACGTTGTATGAGTCGGTATGAGACTTGTGTAACTCGTGGTCTTGACCTCCTATATAAGGGCGAGACCCGGGGCGACTTAGACAGAAGCCAATTAATCGAGAGCTAGGTCAAGCGAATCCGCTCCCTTGTAATCAATACCCCAATCAATACAACACAAGCAGGACGTAGGCTTTTACCTCTTCTCGAGGGGCCGAACCTGGGTAAACTCGTGTCCTTTGTCCCAACCAACCCCTTTGAGTCCATTACCTTAGCGATGGCCTCGAATCTAAGTCCTCGGACATCTGCCGTGGCAAAACCACGATAGTTGGCACCCATCGTGGGGCTTGCGCTCGGTGGTGTTGAGTTCTCAAAGGGCTCTCTTCCGGGGATTGAAGGATACGTGGTCGAAAGGATGAACCAAAGTCGCCGCGGCGGACTCTACATCGATGACGCCGGCTGGGGCCCCGAGGCCGACTCTGTCGAGTACGGGTTCCGGGTTCCCTTCGGCGGAATCCTCGTCTTCATCGGCAATGTCGGTGGATCTACACCCGGGCCGGACATTTGCACCAACATCGTTGAGTAGGCTCGGCACGCGCAACCCGCCCGACACATGCCACCCGCCCATGCTGACCCGGGCAAGAAGCATGTCTTTGTTGGCTTTACTCAAGGTATGGATCTTGAGGCTTCTATGTCGCAGGACACTCTCGTCTGTTCGGAGGATGGATCTTCGAGCGGAGAGACAAAATCAATCTACCAGCTTCACAATGGTAGGCTCGGGGGCTACGACGAGCTTTACCATGAGTCGGAGCGTTCTGAGCCGGACGGTTATGGGCTGCCGACTCATGCGGCCGTGTTCATGGCGGGGTCAGCATCAGGCCCGAGCAGTACAGCCACCGGGGCGGCTGACACAGGGGCTGACCCGTCGCCGGCTCAGGTTCTTCTAGATCTGATGAACAACTTCACAACCCCGATGGCGACAGAAGTCACGTGTGAGAATCAAGCCGCCCGGAACCTGGAGATCACAAGACTGAAGGACCAGATGGAGGAGGCCCAACAGAGGGTCGGCGCGCTAAAGGCTTAGATGGAGGCGGAGGCAGAGCGCCTTAAGGCGGATGCTTTACGCCTTGAGCTGGAGCAGCAATCGGCAGCCGCAGTACGACGGATGAGGCATCAATCCCATCTACCAGAACAATATGAGGCCAGAAACCTTTTTAACACGCCCGGAACGGGACAGACAGCGGAAGCACCTAAAAGTCGGCCGGCGGCTCGGCGGCAGCTAAACCCGCCCTGACGGAACCAGACCTCACCAATGGCTTTTCCAACGCCGGCGGGTCATTATTCGAACCTGGCGGAGAACATGGTGGCGGCGGCAACCCGGCTTGGAACAATCCCTATTCCTTACGAGGTGCCCTTTGCGGAAGAAGTGCGGAATGCTATTGGATACCTACAAACGGCAATGGCCCAGCAAGAGAAGTATACCTACAGCCGGAGTCGCGTGCATTCAACCCCCATCCCCAGCCGCAGTTTCAGCCGGCGCTATGAGTCACCGGCAGTTTCTAGCAGTGATCGACACCCGGGCCCGCCGCGAGGTGATCCGACGACTTTGGATGCTTAGGCGCTCGTAGACCGGGCGAGAGCACAGCGAGAGGCGGCGACTCTGGAAGCGGCGGCTCATCAAGAGCCTGCGCCTTTCGTCTCAGTTGGAGCGGGAGTAACCACCAGGGCCATGGGAGTACCTTGCTTGGTGCCGGCTCTATGGAATGAGCGTTTGCCGAAAGATTTCAAAGGCCCTCGCAAGGTCCCAAATTACACCGCAGACCAGACCCGGAGGCCTGGATTGAAAGCTACGAGCTGGCCATGGAGATGTTTGACATCAATGACGTGGTATGCACGAAGTATTTTATCATGATGCTAGAAGGGCCGGCTCGCATGTGGCTGAAGGGTTTGCTGCCCAACACCATCAATTCCTCAGCTGAGTTAAAGGCGAAGTTCATCAAAAACTTTCAAGGAACGTGCAAGCCGCCCATGACAATTGTGGATTTGGATCACTGTGTGCAGCAGGAGAATGAGTTGGCTCATCATTGGGTCCGGCGGGTCTCGACTATCATCCACTCATCTGAGAAGATAACGACGGCTCAAGCAGTTTTGATTCTGGAAAAGAATTGCCGCTTTACGCCTCTGAAGCAGAAGCTCGGCCGACTCAAGCGCACGTGTCAAGACATGGGGGAGGTCATGGCGGCTCTCACGAAGTACGCCAACTCTAATAATACGAAGGACCCGGGCTCCAATGAGGAGAAGCCTGGCCAGAGTAAAAATAATAGCCATGGTAAGGGTGCGGCAGGCAATGGAAACCAAAGCAAGAGGAAGAATCCAGACAGCGGGTCAGAATTGGTAGCCAACGCCAGCACCGGCAACAATTGTGCTAAGGGCAACGGGAAGTTCAGATAGCCTTTTAATAAGGGTAAGATACCTTTCAATTTGGAGGAGATGCTCAATAAACCTTGTCCGGAGCACAGTCGGCCTTTTAGAGCGGTGGGTCACACATGGGGTAATTGCCACATTATGCAACAGTTCAAGGATTACAGCTTACGACAGCATAACAACGATGGTGGCCCGCCTGGCGGCTCAGGACCGGGCGGGTCAGGAGCCGGGTTTGGGTCCGGGGGCTCTGGATCCAGTCATCAGGGCCAGGGCAACCAAGGAGGACATCATCAGCACTCTAGTGGCAACAATCTGCAACATAATAACCAATCTGGATATCAGAGTAATCCAAAGCAGCTCAGCTCGGGGCAGTAACAATGTTTTACGACCAGCCTCGACAGGCGAGATCAGAAGTTGCGCAAGCGGGCGGTTAACACGATCACACCGGCTTTACCACAATATCTGAAGTGGTCTGAGTATGACATAACTTCGAGCAAGGAGGATCACCCACCGCGTATTGATGACCCGGGGCGGCTGGGTCTGGTAGTTGCCCCCCAAGTGGGAGGATATGTGTTTACTAAGGTACTTATGGATGACGGCAGTAGCATCAATATCCTATACTATGACACTTTCCGACGGATGAAGTGGCTTGATAAGGATCTTAGGCCCTCCTCGACGGTCTTTCATGGTGTGGTGCCTGGCAAGTCGGCCTACCCAGTGGGTAAGATCTCTCTAGAAGTTGCCTTGTGGTTTGAGGTAGTAAAAATCAAGAGCCCATATCACGCTTTGTTCGGGCGGCCGGCTTACGCCAAGTTCATGGCTAGGCCTTGTTATGTCTACTTACAGCTCAAGATGCCCGAGTTGAACGGGACAATTACTGTTCATGGTGATCGGAAGATGGCTATTGAGTGTGAGGAAGGAGATGTGCCTTATGCTGAATCCAGTTGCGCTGAGGCAGAGCTCATGTTGTACAAAGAAAATGTTGACCCGGAGGACATGACTCCGCTCAAAAATCCCACCACAGAGTCTGAGCCGCCCTCAAATTTTCGGTGGATGATACCAAATTGGTGGACATTGGCTTAGCTTCTACCCACTTGGTAAACTTGTCAACCGCCACCAGGAGGTGGGTCTTCTTGTCCTTGGACCGCTTGAAAGGCCCGACCATATCCAGCCCCCAAACTGCAAACGGCCAAGTAATTGGAATCATGCGCAACTCTTGAGCCGGAACATGAGCATGCCGGCCAAACTTTTGACAACCATCACACTTGCGGACCAGATCCTCTGCATCCTTGTGAGCCGTCAGCCAGAAGAAACCATGCCTAAAAGCCTTGGCCACCAGAGATTTTGAGCCGGCGTGATGTCCACAGTCACCAGCATGAATTTCATTCAAGATTTCCTTGCCCTCCTCAGGTGTAACACAACGTTGAAACACGCCGATGACACTGCACTTATGCAACTGGCCATTGATTATTGTCATATACTTAGACCGCCTGGTGATCTGTCTGGCCAGATTTTCATCATCAGGTAACTCGCCACGAGTCATGTACGCCAAGTAAGGCACAGTCCAATCTGGAATAGTATGTAGAGCCGCCACCAGCTGTCCCGCCGGGTCAGGAATAGCTAAGTCTTCCTTTGAAGGTAACTTAACTGACGGTGATGTAAGACATCCAAAAAGACGTTAGGCGGCACCGGCTTTTGCTGAGAGCCTAACCTTGATAGGGCATCACCCGCCTCGTTCCTGCGACGATCAATATGATCCACTTGATAGCCCTTGAAGTGACCAGCAATGACATCCACCGCCTGACGATAAGCCGCCATCCATGGATCCTTGGAGTCCCAAGTGCCTGAAACTTGTTGAGCCACAAGATCTGAGTCGCCGAAGCACCTAACCCGTCTTAAGTTCATCTCCTTAGCCACCCTGAGGCCATGGAGCAGGGCTTCATACTCAGCTGCATTGTTAGTACAAGGGAACATCAGCCACAGCACATAACAGAACTTGTCACCTTTGGGGGAGGTTAAGACAACTCCTGCCCTGATCCTTCCAGCTACCTGGATCCAACAAAGTGTATTGTCCAGTATGTGTTATCCGGCTTTTCTTCGGGCGCCTGACAATCTGTCCAGTCATTTATGAAATCCACTAGTGCTTGAGACTTGATAGCCGTACGAGGAAGTATTTCAGATTGAGAGGTCCAAGGTCCAATGCCCACTTAGCAATCCTACCAGTGGCTTCTCTGTTTTGAATTATGTCTCCCAATGGGGCAGAGCTGACCACGGTGATCTGGTGTCCTAAGAAATAGTGCTTCAGCTTGTGGTTGTCCATGAACACGCCATATACTAGCTTCTGCCAATGTGGATATCTCTGCTTGGACTCTGTCAAGACCTCACTAATATAATAAACCGGCCTCTGAACCGGATATTCCTTCCCTGCCTCCTTGCGCTCGACCATGATTGCCGCGCTGACAACCCTGTTGTTAGCCGCCACGTACAAGAGCAAGGGTTCTTTCTCAACCGGAGCGGCTAAGACCGACGGCTTAGTAAGCTGCTTCTTGAGCGCCTCAAACGCTTCACCTGCCACTGCACTCCAAACAAAGTTGTCTGTCTTTTTCATCATTTGATATAAACGGATGGCCTTCTCACCAAGGTGGCTTATAAACCGGCTCAACGCGGCAATTCATCCTGCCAGGCATTGAACATCATTAATGCACGCCGGCTCAGCCAGGGAGGTGATAGCCTTGATCTTATCTAGGTTAGCTTCAATGCCACGCTTAGAGACCAGAAATCCCAAGAGCTTGCCTACCGAAACACCAAAGACACACTTTTCCGTGTTAAGCATCATCTTATAGACCCGTAGATTTTCAAAGGTCTCCTTCAGGTCGTCAAGCAGAGTCTCCTTCTTCCTTGACTTGATCACAATGTCATCTACATAGGCATGAACGTTGCGCCCAATTTGCCTATGAAGACAATTCTGCACACAACGCTGATAAGTCGTCTGGGCACTCTTGAGCCCTAAAGGCATAGACACGTAGCAGAAGGCACCAAAAGGCGTGATGAAAGCTATCTTCTCTTGGTCCTTGACTGCCATCTTGATCTGATGATCTCTTGAATAAGCATCCAGGAAGCATAAACTCTCACAACCCGCCGTAGCATCGATGATCTGATCAATACGAGGGAGAGGAAAGGCATCAGCCGGACAGGCCTTGTTGAGATCCGTATAATCCACGCACATACGCCACGTGCTATTCTTCTTGAGCACGAGCACTGGGTTAGCAAGTCACTCTAGGCGAAAGACCTCGACGACGAAACCCGCCGCCAAGAGCCGGGCGACCTCTTCCCCGATGGCCTTGCGTCTCTCCTCGTTGAACCACCGCAGAAATTGCTTGACAAGTTTAAACTTAGGATCCACATTAAGGTGGTGCTCAGCAAACTCTCTCGGTACACCCGGCATGTCAGAACGCTTCCATGCGAAGATGTCCTGATTCTCACGGATGAATTCTATGAGCGCTCTTTCCTATTTGGGATCCATATTAGCCCCAATAGTGAACTGCTGAGATGAGTCGCCCGGAGTGAAATCCACCAACTTGGTATCATCCGCCGAAAATTTGAGGGGCGGCTTAACCACTGTGGTAGGCTTTTTCAGCGGAGTCATGTCCTTCGGGTCAACATTTTCCTTATAGAACTTGAGCTCTGCCTCAGCACAACTTGATTTTGCGTAAGCGACGTCTCCTTCCTTGCACTTAATGGCCGTATTTCGATCACCATGAACAATAATCGTTCCTTTTAACCTGGGCATCTTGAGCTGCAAATAAACGTAGCAGGGCCTAGCCATGAACTTGGCGTAAGCTGGCCATCCAAACAAAGCATGATAGGGGCTTTTGATTTTGACTACTTCAAACCACAAGGATTCCACCCTGTAGTTGCGCTCGTCACCAAAGGCAACTTCCAAAGAGATCCTACCCACGGGGTAAGCTGACTTGCCAGGCACCACACCATGAAATACTGTCGAAGAAGGCCTAAGGTCTGTATCAACTAGCTTCATCCGCCGAAAGGTGTCATAGTAAAGGATATTGATGCTACTGCCACCATCCATGAGTACCTTATTTAACATATATCCTCCCACTTGGGGGGCAACTACCAAGGCCAGCCACCCCGGGTCATCAACACGCGGCGGGTGATCCTCCTGGCTCCATGTTATGTCATACTCAGACCACTTAAAGTATTGCGGTAGAGCCAGCGTGATTGCATTAACCATCCGTTTGCACAACTTCCGATCCCGCTTGTTAAGTCTAGTCGTAAAAACATGATACTAGCCCCAACTGAGTTGCTTTTGGTTACTCTGATACCCACACTGATTATGATGTTGATGATGTCCTTGTTGGTTGCCCTGGCCATGATGACCGGACCCTGAGCCGCCGGACCCAAGCCTGGCTCCTGACCCGCCTGGTCCTAAACCGCCGGGCGGGCCACCACCATCGTTGCTATGCTGTCGCATGCTATAGTCCTTGAACTTCTGCAAGATGTGGCAGTTGCCCCACGTGTGACCCGCCGGTCTGTAGGGCCGGCTGTGCTCCAGACAAGGCTTGTTGAGCATTTCCTCCAAGTTGAAAGGAGTCTTGCCCTTAAAAGGTGGTCTATATTTCCCATTGCCCTTAGGACGATTGTTGCTAGTGCTGGCGTTGGCCACCAATTCTGACCTGCCATCTGGGTTCTTCCTCTTGCTTTGGTTACCATTGCCTCCCGCACCCTTACCATGGTTATTCTTTTTACCCTGGCCAGTTTTCTCCTCATCAGAGCCTAGATCCTTCGTATTGTCCGAGTCAGCGTATTGGTGAGAGCCTCCATGAGCTCCCCCATGTCTTGACTCGTGCGCTTGAGCCGGCCAAGCTTTTGCTTCAAAGGTATAAAGTGGCAATTCTTTTCCAGGATCAGAACCGCTTGAGCCGTTGTGATCTTCTTAGACGAGTGGATGATAGTTGAAACCCGCCGGACCCAATGATGAGCCGACTCATTTTCCTGTTGCACACAGTGATCCAAATCCACGATCATCATGGGCTTCTTGCACGTTCCTTGAATTTTTTTGATGAACTTGGCCTTTAACTCGGCCAAGGAGTTGATGGTGTTGGGTGGCAAACCCTTCAACCACGTGTGAGCCGGCCCTTCCAGCATCATGATAAAATATATGGCACATACCACGTCATTGACATCCAACATCTCCATAGCCAGCTCATAGCTTTCGATCT
Source organism: Hordeum marinum (assembly GCA_022496015.1). NCBI lineage: Eukaryota > Viridiplantae > Streptophyta > Magnoliopsida > Poales > Poaceae > Hordeum > Hordeum marinum. Next base: position 209,066 of record JAAAWK010001153.1, on the reverse strand, counting down.
AGGCCTCTGGGGGTAAGTCGGCGGTGTAGTTCGGGACCTTGCAAGGCCTTTGAAATCCTTTGGTAGCCACTCGTTTCACAGAGCTGGCACCAAACACGGCACTCCCACAACCCTAGTAGTCACTCCCGCTCCAACTGAGATGAAAGGCGCAGGCTCTTGGTGAGCCGCCGCCTCTCGCTGCCCTCTCACCCGGTCTACAAGTGCATGTGCATCTACACCCGCCTGATCATCCCCTAGAGGGCCCTGGTGCCGATCGCTGCTAGAAACCATCGGCGACTCATAGCGCCGGCTAAAGCTGCGGCTGGGGAGGGGGGTTGAATGGACGCAGCTCCGACTGTATGCATATTTCTCTTGCTGGGCCAGCGCTGTTTGAAGGTATCCGATGGCGTTCCGCACCTCTTCTACAAAGGGCGCCTCATCAGGAATAGGGATCATTTCAAGCCGGGTTGCTGCCGCCACCATGTTCTCTGCCGAGTTGGAATAATGACCTGCCGGCATTGGAAAAGCCACTGGTGAGGCCTGGTTTCGTTGGGGCGGGTTAAGCTGTTGTCCAGCCGTCGGCCGATTTCCAGGCGCGTTCGCTGTCTGTCCCGTTCTGGGCATGTTGAAGAGACTCCTGGCCTCATACTGTTCTGGTAAGCGAGACTGATGTCTCATCCGCCGCACCGCAGCTGCTGACTGCTGCTCTAGCTCAAGGCGGAAAGCATTTGTCTTAAGGCGCTCTGCCTCCGCATCCATCTGAGCTTTTAACTCGGCAATCCCCTGTTGGACTCCCACCATTCGGTCCTTAAGTCTTGTGATCTCCAAGTTCCGAGAGGCTTGATTATCTGGTGTGACTTCGGTGGCCATCAGGGTTGCAAGCTCGTTCATCAGATCCAGAAGAACCTGAGCCGGCGGTGGCGGGTCAGCCCCCTGTTGGAAATATGCCCTAGAGGCAATAATAAATTAGTTATTATCATATTTCCTTATTCATGACAATCGTTTATTATACATGCTATAATTGTATTGATCGGAGACTTAAATGCATGTGTGGATACATAGACAAAACCATGTCCCTAGTATGCCTCTAATAGACTAGCTTGTTGATCAAAAGATGGTTAAGGTTTCCTAGCCATGGACATGAGATGTCATTTGATAACGGGATCACATCATTAGGAGAATGATGTGATGGACAAGACCCAAATTACAAACGTAGCATATGATCATGTCAGTTTATTGCTGTTGTTTTCCGCATGTCAAGTATATGTTCCTATGACCATGAGATCATGCAAGTCACTGACACCGGAGGGATGCTTTGTGTGTATCAAAAGTCGCAACGTAACTGGGTGACTATAAAGGTGCACTACAAGTATCTCCGAAGGTGTCTGTTGAGTTGGCATGGATCAAGACTAGGATTTGTTACTCCGTGTGACGGAGAGGTATCTCAGGGCCCACTCGGTAATGCAACATCACAGCAAGCCTTGCAAGCAATGTGACTACTATGTTAGCCACGGGATCTTTCATTACGGAATGAGTAAAGAGACTTGCCGGTAATGAGGTTGAACTAGGTATGGATATATCGACAATCGAATCTCGGGCAAGTAACATACCGAAGAACAAAGGGAACGTTATACGGGATTGACTGAATCCTTGACATAGAGGTTCGACCGATGAAGATCTTCATAGAATATGTAGGAACCAATGTGGACGTCCAGGTCCTGCCATTGGTTATTGGCCGTATAGGTGTCTCGGTCATGTCTACATAGTTCTCAAACCCGCAGGGTCTACACACTTAAGGTTCGGTGACGTTTCGGTAGTGTAGAGTTATGTATGGTGGTGACCGAAGATTGTTCGGAGTCCTAGATGAGATCTCGTACGTCACGAGGAGCTTCGGAATGGTCCGGAGGTAAAGATTCATATATAGGAAGTCCCAGTTTGGTCGCCGGAAAAGTTTCGGGCTCATCGGTAGTGTACCGGGAGTGCCGGTAGTGTACCGGGAGACCTCCGGTAGGGGTATTTCGACCCAAAAGCCTACATGGGCAGTAGGAGGGTGAATACCAGCCCTTAGTGGGCTGGTGGAATTCCTACACAAATCCCATGAGGCTGGGAAGAAAATACCAAAAGGAAAAAGGTGGAAAAAGGCAAAAGGGGGCTATATAAGGAAGGAGTCCTAATCCTACTTGGAGGAGAAGGAAGAGGACTCCTCCCTCCTTGGTTTGGACGACCCAAGGGCTGCCTTTTTGGCAGCCAAGCCTCCTCCTCCTCTCCTCCTATATATACTAGAGGATTTTAGGGTTTTGGCACAAGATTTTCACCCACGTGCCACCCGTTCCTCTAGTGCATAGCTTCTCCTCTAGATCAGTTTTCTGCAGTGCTTAGGCGAAGCCATGTCGGAATAGCTCCACAACCATCGCCGGAGCGCCGTCCTGCTGCCGGAGAACTCTTCCTCCTCTCCGCCTCCTCTTGCTGGATCAAGACGGTGGAGATCATCATCAAGCTGCACGTGTGCTGAACGCGGAGGTGTCGTCCGTTCGGTACTAGATCGGAAGGATCGTGATCAAGGCCACGAGACGTTCGTGATCGGATCGCGGGACGGATTGTGACGAGATTGTGGGACGGTTCGTGATTAGTTCGCGGGACGGTTCGTGATTAGATCACGAGACGCTCGGCGATTTGGATCGTGAAGAAGTTTGACTACACCAACCGCGTTTCTTAACGCTTCCCGCTTAGCGATCTACAAGGGTACGTAGATCTACTCTCCCTCTCGTAGATACTCATCACCATGGATAGGTTTGCGTGTGCGTAGGAAAAAATTTGTTTCCCATGCGATGTTCCCGAACAATGGCATCATGAGCTAGGTTGATGGTTCGATGAGATCTCGAGTAGAACAAAAAAGGTTTGTGGGCGTTGATGCTTAGATTGCTTCCTCCCTTGGTCGTGTTTTGGTTCAGCGGTATTGTGGGATAAAGCGGCCCGGACCAACCTTACTCGTACGCTTACGAGAGACCGGTTCCCTCAACTGCACTTGTTTCAAAAGATGGCTAACGGGTGTCAGTTTCTCCTACTTTAGTTGGATCGGATTCGACAAAGGCGGTCCTTGAGAAGGTTGAAAAGCAAACTAGTGTATCACCGTTGTGGTTTATGCGTAGGTGAGAATAGTTCTTGCTAGATACCCGTAGCAGCCACGTAAAACATGCAACAACAATTAGAGGACGTCTAACTTGTTTTTGCAGCGTATGTTGTGATGTGATATGGCCAATTACATGATGTGATATATGTGATGTATGAGATATCATGTGATGTATAGAATTTCACGACTTGCACGTCGATGAGTACGGCAATCGGCAGGAGCCATAGGGTTGTCTTTAATTATTGTATGACCTGCGTGTCAATCATTAAGCGCTATGTAATGCTTTAGTTTATCGCTAAGAGGTAGCAATAGAAGTAGAAGCAGGGCTGGCGCCACAACCCCAATGGCAGCACGTTGATGGAGATCAAGATGATGGAGATCATGGTGTCATGCCGGTGACGATGGAGATCATGCCGGTGTTTTGAAGATGGAGATCTTAAACACAAGTTCATGGCCATTTCATGTCACTTATGAATTGCATGAGATGTTAATCTTTTTATGCACCTTGTTTTGCTTAGGACGACGGTAGCTTTATAAGGTGATCCCTCACTTAATTTCAAGATAAATTGTGTTCTCCCCGAGTGTGCACCGTTGCGAAAGTTCGTCGTGTTGAGACACCACGTGATGATCGGGTGTGATAGACTCTACGTTCACATACAACGGGTGCAAGCCAGATTTGCACGTGCAGAACACTCAGGTTAAACTTGACGAGCCTAGCATGTACACACATGGCCTCGAAACACAAGAGACCGAAAGGTCGAACATGAGTCATATAGTAGATATGATCAACATAATGATGTTCACCACTGCAGCCACCTCAACTCACGTGATGATCGGACTTGAGTTGGTGAATTTGGATCATGTATCACTCGAATGATCGGAGGGATGTCAATTTGAGTGGGAGTTCTTAAGTAATATGATTAATTGAACTCATTATCATGAACATAGTCAATAGTGTCTTTGCAAATTATGTTGTAGATTACAAGCTCGCATTGTAGCTCCCTTGATTTTTTAGATGTTCCTAGAGAAATAGAGTTGAAAGATGATGGTAGCAATATTGCGGACTGGGTCCGTGATCTGAGGATTGTCCTCATTGCTGCACAAAAGGCTTATGTCCTTAATGCACTGCTCGGTGCACCAACCCCTCTAGCGTCGTCTGTAGATGTTGTGAACATCTGACAGGCACGTTCTGATGACTACTTGATAGTTTAGTGCGTCATGCATTATGGCTTAGAATTGAGGCTCCAAAAACGTTTTGAACATCACGGAACATATGAGATGTTTCTGAGAGCTGAAATTAGGATCTCAGGCTCGTGCCCGTGTTGCGAGATATGAGATCTCCAACAAGATTCTTTGCCTGCAAGATGAAAGAGAATAGCTCAATCGTTGAGCATGTGCTCAGATTGTCTGGGTGTTACAATCGCTTGAATCAAGTGGGAGTTGATCTTCCAGATAAGATAGTGATTGATATAGTTCTCCAAGTCACTGTCACTAAAGCTACTAGAACTTACTGATGAACTATAAAACGCCAGGGATAGAAATATTGATCCCTGAGCTGTTCACGATGTTTGACACCGCGAAGGTAGAAATCAAGAAGGAGCGTCAAGTGTTGATGGTTAATCAAACCACTAGTTTCGACAAGGGCAAAGCAAGGAGGGAAACTTCATGGATAGCAAGTCAGTTGCTACTCCAGTGAAGCAACCCGAAGTTGAACTCAAACCCGAGACTAAGTGCTTCTGTTATGAGGTGATCGGTCGCTGAAGCGGAACAACCCTAGATACTTGGTAGATAAGAAGGCTGGCAACATCGACGGAAGTATATTTGATATACGAGTTTTTGATGTGTACCTTGCTAGTACTCCTAGTAGCACCTGGGTATTGGATACCGGTTTGATTGCTAAATGTTAGTAACTCGAAATAAAAGCTACGGAATAAACAGAGAACTAGCTAAGGGTGAGGTGACGATATGTGTTGGAAATGTTTCCAAGGTTGATGTGATCAACATCGCACGCTCTCCCTACCTTCAGGATTAGTGACGAATCTAAATAAATATTTTTTGGTGTTTTGCGTTGAGCATGAACATAATTAGATCATGTTTATTGTAATACGGTTATTCATTTAAGTTAGAGAATAATGGTAATTCTGTTTACATGAATAATACCTTCAATGGTCATTCACCCAGTGAGAATGGTTTGTTGAAATCTTGATCGTAGTAATACACATGTTCATAACATTGATGTCAAAAGATACAAAGTTAATAATGATAGTACCACATACTTGTGGCACTGCCGCTAAATGTCATATTGGTATAAAGCCCATGAAGAAACTCCATGCTGATGGATCTTTGGACTCATTCGATTTCGAATCGGTTGAGACATGCGAACCATGCCTCTTGGGCAAGATGACTTAAAAAACCCGTTGGATGGAGCGGGCAAGTGATTCATTGGAAATGATACATGTTGATGTATGCAATCCAGTGAGTCTTGTAGCGTGCAGTGGATATTGTTATTTTCTTACCTTCACTGATGATTTAAGTAGATATAGTGTATATTTACTTAATGAAACTCAAGTCTGAATTGTTTGAAAGGTTCAAGCAAATTCAGAGTGAAGTTTAAGATCATCCTGACAAGAAGATAAAAATGACTACGATATGATCGTGGAGGTGAATATCTGAGTTACGAGTTTGGCATACAACTTAAGATAATGTGAAATTTGTTTCACAACTAACGCCACCTGAAACACCATAGTGTGATGGTGTGTCTGAACATCATAGTCATGCTCTATTGGATATGGTGCGTGCTATGATGTCTCTTATCGTTTTACTACTATAATTTTAGGGTTATGCATTAGAGACAACTACATTCACTTTAAATAGGGCATCATCTAAATCCGTTGAGATGACACCGTGTGAATTATGGTTTGATAGAAACCTAAGCTATCATTTCTTAATATTTGGGGCTGCGAGACTTGTGTGGAAAATGTTTTCACCTAATGAGGTCAAACCCAAGGCGGACAAATGCATCTTCATAGAATACCCTAAGAACAGTTTGGTGAACCTTCTATCTCAGGTCCAAGTGCAAAGTGTTTGTTGCTAAAAATGGGTCCTTTCTCAAGGAAAAGTTTCTCTCGAAAGAATTGAGTGGGAGGAAGATAGAACTTGATGAGGTTGTTAAACCTTTGTTCAACCAAAGAGTAGCGCAGCGCAGAAAGATGTTTCTGTAAAGCCTACGTTAGTTGAAAGAGGAAGTTAATGATGATGATCATGAAGCTTTAGGATCAAGTTACTATCGAACTTCGTAGGTCGACAGGGATGTGTACTGCTCCTAAGTGGTACGACAACCCTGTCTTGGAGGTCATGTTGTTGGACAACGATGAACCTACGAGCTATGGAGAAGCGATGATGGGCCCGGATTCCGACAAATGGTTGGAGGCCATGAAATCCGAGATAGGATCCATGTATGAAAACCAAGTATAGACTTTGGTAGACTTGCTCATTGGACGGCAGGTCGTTGAGTACAAATGGATCTTTAAAATGAAGACAGACACTGATGGTAAATGTCACTATTAGTAAAGCTTGACTTGTTGCAAAGATGTTTGTGACAAGTTCAAGGAGTTGACTACGATGAGACTTTCTCACTCGTAGCGGTGCTAAAGTCTATTGGAATTATGTTAGCAGTTGCTGCATTTTTCAATTATGAAATCTGGCAGATGGATGTCAACACATCGTTTCCTTAACGGTTTAATTGAGGAAAGGTTGTATGTGATACAACCAGAAGGTTTTGTCAGTCTTAAGGATGCTAAAAGGTGTACAAGCTTCAGTGATCCATCTATGGACTGAAGCAAGTATCTCGGAGTTGGAATATACGCTTTGAGGAGGTGATCAAAGTTTTGACGTTTATACAAAGTTTACGAGAAACTTGTATATACAATATAGTGAGTGGGAGCACTATAGAATTTCTGATAAGTATATGTGGATGACATATTGTTGATCGGAAATAATGTAGGATTTCTGGAAAGCATGAATGGTTGTTTGAAAAGTGATTTTCAAAGGAAGACCTGGATAAAGCTGCCTAATTGTTGAGCATCAAAATCTATAGAGATAGATCAAGATGCTTGATGAGACTTTCAATCAGTGCATACCTTGACATGATTTTGAAAGAGTTCAAAATGGATCAGTCAGAGAAATAGTTCTTGTCTGATTTGTAAGGTGTGAAGTTGAGTGAGACTCAAAGCTCGACAACGGCAGAAGAAAGAGAAAGGACGAACGTCCTCCCCTATGCCTTAGCCATAGGCTCTGTACAGTATGCCATGATGTGTGCCGCACATGTGTGTGCCTTAGCATTAGTACGTCAGGGGGTACAAGAGTGAACCAGGAGTGGATCACTGGACAGCGGCCAAGATTATCCTCAGTAACTAAAAGACTAAGGAAATGTTTCTCGATTATGGAGGTGATAAAGGGTTCGTCGTAATGAGTTACGTCGATGCAAGCTTTAGCACTAATCCGGATGACTCTTAGTAGCAATCTGGATACATATAGTGGAGCAGCCATTTGGAATAGTACCAAGTGGAGTGTGGTAGCAGTGTTTACGGGTAGATATAGAGATTTGCAAAGTACACACGGATCTGAATGTTGAAGACCCGTTGACTATAAGACCTCTCTCACATGCAAAGCATGATCGAGCCCCAGAACTCATTGGGTGTTAGATTCATAGCAATGCAAATCACATGGTGATGTGAACTAGATTATTGACTCTAGTGCAAGTGGGAGACTGTTGGAAATACGCCCTAGAGGCAATAATAAATTAGTTATTATCATATTTCCTTATTCATGATAATCGTTTATTATCCATGCTATAATTGTATTGATCGGAGACTTAAATGCATGTGTGGATACATAGACAAAACCATGTCCCTACTATGCCTCTAATAGACTAGCTTGTTGATCAAAAGATGGTTAAGGTTTCCTAGCCAAGGACATGAGATGTCATTTGATAACGGGATCACATCATTAGGAGAATGATGTGATGGACAAGACCCAAATTACAAACGTAGCATATGATTGTGTCAGTTTATTGTTGTTGTTTTCCGCATGTCAAGTATATGTTCCTATGACCATGAGATCATGCAAGTCACTGACACCGGAGGGATGCTTTGTGTGTATCAAACGTCGCAACGTAACTGGGTGACTATAAAGGTGCACTACAAGTATCTCCGAAGGTGTCTGTTGAGTTGGCATGGATCAAGACTGGGATTTGTTACTCCGTGTGACGGAGAGGTATCTCAGGGCCCACTCGGTAATGCAACATCACAACAAGCCTTGCAAGCAATGTGACTACTATGTTAGCCACGGGATCTTTCATTACGGAATGAGTAAAGAGACTTGCCGGTAATGAGGTTGAACTAGGTATGGAGATACCGACGATCGAATCTCGGGCAAGTAACATACCGAAGAACAAAGGGAACGTTATACGGGATTGACTGAATCCTTGACATAGAGGTTCGACCGATGAAGATCTTCATAGAATATGTAGGAACCAATGTGGATGTCCAGGTCCCGCCATTGGTTATTGGTCGTATAGGTGTCTCGGTCATGTCTACATAGTTCTCGAACCCGCAGGGTCTGCACACTTAAGGTTCGGTGGCGTTTCGGTAGTGTAGAGTTATGTATGGCGGTGACAGAAGAATGTTCGGAGTCCCGGATGAGATACCGTACGTCACGAGGAGCTCCGGAATGGTCCGGAGGTAAAGATTCATATATAGGAAGTCCCAGTTTGGTCGCCGGAAAAGTTTCGGGCTCATCGATAGTGTACCGGGAGTGCCGGTAGTGTACCGGGAGACCTCCGGGAGGGGTATTTCGACCCAAAATCCTACATGGGCTGTAGGAGGGTGAATACCAGCCCTTAGTGGGCTGGTGGAAGTCCTACACAAAGCCCATGAGGCTGGGAAGAAAATACCAAAAGGAAAAAAGGTGGAAAAAGGCAAAAAGGGGCTATATAAGGAAGGAGTCCTAATCCTACTTGGAGGAGAAGGAAGAGGACTCCTCCCTCCTTGGTTTGGACGACCCAAGGGCTGCCTTTTTGGCAGCCAAGCCTCCTCCTCCTCTCCTCCTATATATACTAGAGGATTTTAGGGTTTTGGCACAAGATTTTCACCCACGTGCCACCCGTTCCTCTAGTGCATAGCTTCTCCTCTAGATCGGTTTTCTACAGTGCTTAGGCGAAGCCATGTCAGAATAGCTCCACCACCATCGCCGGAGCACCGTCACGCTGCCGTAGAACTCTTCCTCCTCTCCGCCTCCTCTTGCTGGATCAAGATGGTGGAGATCGTCATCAAGCTGCACGTGTGCTGAACGCGGAGGTGTCGTCCGTTCGGTACTAGATCGGAAGGATCGTGATCAAGGCCACGGGACGTTCGTGATCGGATCACGGGACGGATCGTGACGAGATCGCGGGAAGGTTCGTGATTAGTTCACGGGACGGTTTGTGATTATATCGCGGGACGCTCGGCGATTTGGATCGCGAAGAAGTTCGACTACACCAACCGCGTTTCTTAACGCTTCCCGCTTAGCGATCTACAAGGGTACGTAGATCTACTCTCCCTCTCGTAGATACTTATCACCATGGATAGGTTTGCGTGTGCGTAGGAAAAAAAATTCCCATGCGACGTTCCCCAACACCCCCGTGTCTACTGCTACAGCGGTTGTGCTGCTCGTGCCCGGTGCTGACCCCGCCATGAATACGGCCGCATAAATCGGCTACCTATGATCGTCCGGCTCAGAGCGCTCCGACTCAGGGTAAATCTCGTCGTAGCCCCTGATCCCACTGTTGTGGATCTGGTAGATTGATTGCGCCTCTCTGCTCGAAGACCCGTCCTCCGAATAGACGAGAGTCTCCTGCGACATAGAAGCCTCAAGATCCATACCTTGAGTGAAGCCCATGAAGACACGCTTCGGACCTGGGTTAGCACAGGCGGGTCGTGCGTGTTGGGCGGGTTGCATGCGTCGAGCCGGCTCGATGATGTTGGTGCAGACGTCCGGCCCGAGTGTAGATCTGTCAACCTTGCCGATGAAGACATGGATTCCGCCAAAGGGAACCCGGAATCCATATTCAACAGAGTCGGCTTCAGGGCCCCAGCCGGCGTCATCGATATAGAGCCGGCCACGGCGACTCTTGCTCATCCTTCCGACCACGTATCCCTCGAACCCTGGGAGAGAGCCCTTTGAGAACTCAACACCACCGAGCGCTAGCCCCATGGTGGGCGCCAACTGTCGTGGTTTTGTCACGGCAGACGTGCGAGGACTTAGATTCGAGGCCATCACTAAGGTGATGGACTCAAAGGGGTTGATCGGGACGAAGGACACGGGTTTACCCAGTTCGGCCCCTCAAGTAGAGGTAAAAGCCTACATCCTTCTTGTGCTTGTATTTCTTGGGTACCGATTACACGGGAGCGGATTGCTTGACCTAGTTCTCGATTAGTTAGTCCCTGTCTAAGTCGCCTCGGATCTCGCCTTTATATGGGAGGTCAAGACCACGGGTCATACAAATCGTAACCGACTCTCACAACATGTCCGAGTCTATCTCTACATTGTCTTGCTTTCCTGAGCAAGCTATCTCCGGGCGGCTTATCTGCCTGGGTCTTCATACCTTCTCTGTCTGGGCCTCATCTTAGCCCATCCTGGCAAGCCACCAAACGTCTTGGGCTTGAGTCTTCAAGGCCCATCCTTGGGCTGCTCTATGAGCCGCCAGGTGTGACCAAGAACCTCCTGGGTGGGTCTCACCATGGGGTTATATCCCCAACACGTTGGATGCCTTGGAGGAAGAACGTCATCTGGGGGCGGCTCGATTGGCGATTTATCTGCAAGACCTGTGTCGCTATCATAGCCGCAGAGTCAAGACCCGGATGTTTCGAGAAGGCGACTTAGTGTTGCGGTTGATTAAAGATCAGACAGATGCACACAAGTTGTCCCCTCCATGGGAAGGGCCTTTCGTGGTGAGTAGAAATCTCAATAACGGGTCATATTACCTTGTTGACATCCGAGACGACTCAAGCACTTCTGGGCAGGAGACCTGCCGGCCGTGGAACATAGCGCATCTACGGCCTTACTATACTTAAGTTGTCAAGACCTGACATGGTACACCATCATTGTAGATATCGTACATATATATGAATAAAGTTGGCATCCCTGCAAGCCGGGGCCCTAGCCGTTTCGCATATCTCAGTCTGTGCAAAAAAGGTCAATTAGGGGGCTTCCAACCTGCCGGGTTTAGCTTATCAGACCCTATTGATCGGCTCTTAAGCCAAATAGTTGACTCCATCAACATGATCGTCCAAGGGGCTTCCAACCCACCGGGTTTAGCTTATCACACCCTATCGATCGGCTCTTAAGCCAAATAGTTGACTCCGTCAACATGATCGTCCAGGGGGCTTCCAACCCATCGGGTTTAGCTTAACACCCTATTGATCGGCTCTTAAGCAAAGTAGTTGACTCCGTCAACAAAGGTCATTTGGGGGCTTCCAACCCACCGGGTTTAGCTTACACACCCTCTTGATTGGCTCTTAAGCCAAACAGGGTTAAACCTGCCTGTAAGCTGATGCTGCTCTGCTAGGTGACCCGCCGAACTCTTACCAGTTAATCTCGCTTAGAGACCCTGAGCCGGCTCAAAGAAATTGACGGCCAATCTCAATAGAGACCCTATACTGGTTAAAGGTTAAAATGGCGGGTCTTGTCACGCGAGGGTCGGCTTATGGAAAGCAAGGACAAACTCTCCCATCTACTGCCGACTCTCCACTATGTGGCCCGTTCATACTCTTAGACAGTTAATATTTTAAAAGACCCTGCACTGTTTAAGGTTAAAACGACGGATTTATGTCACGTGAGAAGCAGTTTACGGGCTACTAGGGTACTCATGCCCTGCCATGTCTCTTCTGGGATGTCACACTTCCTGTCAGTTAATCTCGCTTAGAGACCCTGAGTCGCTCAAAGAAATTGTCGGCCAATCTTGATAGAGACCCTGTACTGCTAAGGAGTTTTAAGTGGCGAGTCAACCCAGAAGAACCGGCACATGAGTTAAAAAACAAGTCAGGAAAGATATAGGATCTTTGGGTTGCGCTGTCCTAAGCCGCCCTCCTAACAATGCAAAGATTATTCTATTCTCGCAGGTTGGTTAACTACCAAGAGCCGCCACAACATCTGGTATGAGTTGAAAGCACAAGGCAGCTGTAATACGTTGAGCCGGACGATTTCATATGTGCACGATGGCACAGTTCAGGCAAGACAAAATTTACTACAAGCCTATTACAATGCTCTCCGTGGAGCTCAAAAGTGATGACTCAAAGTTTTTTACACATCCCTATGGCGGGTCACAAGGACGGATTATCCACGACATTACCAAGGTCATCAGTTCAATGGTGGGTCACCCTGCGATGGGTCTTCAACCTCCATGATCTAGAGATTGTCCACGTCTCAGTTGCAGTTGGTTAAAGCCACAAAGTTTGCCTCTTCAAAGAGGGGGACGGGTCAAGATCAGGAGAAAAGAGGTGCTTACGGCGTGCAGGAGTCAAGTCTTTTGCCTCCAATCTTGGGCCGCGTACTCTGTTCTTCTCGGCATTGTAAGCTGCCTGGTATGTTGATAGGTCCACTTCTTCTGCTAACACGGATGCAAGGACTCTGGAAGCCTTCATGCAACGCGCATAGTCAGCCTCGATGAACTCTGAGCCGTCATCCTTCTTGGGGGAAACCCGTCCATCATCTCTTCGGGATTCAACTCTGGGGCAAAAGCCAGAGCCCGGCTTATGGTTGCGATAGCTCTTTTTCTGGCGGCTGACTTCTTGAGCTCCTCGATTTGTTTCGGCAGGGTGGATAGCACTTCAATGACTCCCTTAATAGTCTGGGGGATACTATCTTTATGGAGCATTGCTTTGATTGTGCAGAGACCTCCGCAATACAGTTGCTCTGTTAAGGTGTAGACGGCTTTCAATGGCAGCAGGCTATCAGCAGCGAGTTGACGGCTCTTTTGACCTGCACAAGATGGATTTTCGGCTATAAGTCGCCGATATAAGTATTCCCACAAGTGTATTGGCTAAGTATTTACTACTTACCAAAGATGGCGGCAGACATCTTCGCAATGTGGCGCTTCAAGGAGTTTAGCTCATCGGACACAACCATGAGCCGTTGGTCAACATCGTCTGTTCATTGAGCTAGGGCGGTTTGTTCTGTCTCAACAGATTTTTTGAAAGTGGCGAAGTCAGCTTTAACTTTTGTAAGTTCTTCAACGACAAGCCGGGACTTCTCGTCTTCTTTGCTTCGGGCGGCTTGCTGAGTGGCCAGATTGCTCCTTAAGCCGGTCAATTCAGACTCGGCCTCGTTTAAAGCTTCCGGTGACATATAAAAGCAAATTAAGGGCTAAGTCGCCAGGATGGTATATTACCAGATGCTGAAGAGTAAAACAATATAATGCAAGTTTCAAGCAGATTGCTAGCAATATGCTCATCACTTGGGGGCTAATGTCTATTTGTTCTCCAAGACTACAATGAAGTTCCGGCTCATCTTCATCAAGTTAAGCCGGCACTTGGGGGCTACAGATGGCTCTTCAATCTATCTACAATTAAGTTCCGGCTCATCTTCATCAAGTTAAGCCGGCACTTGGGGGCTACAAATGGCTCTTCAATCTATCTACAATGAAGTTCCGGCTCATCTTCATCAAGTTAAGCCGGCACTTGGGGGCTACATATGGCTCTTTGATCTATCTATAACGAAGCTCCAGCTCAACTTCATCAAGTTATGCCGGCCCTTGGGGGCTACACATGGCTCTTCGAACATCTACTTCTAAGCTGATAGTTGAGGGCTACGGGCTAAGTGTTTCTACTTCTAACAAGATTCGAAGACCTGGTTTACCATTCGCAAATACTAAACCAGCTCTTGGGGGCTACGTAAGGATATAAGGAGAAGAGAGCATGAGTACCTCATATTTTTTCTTCATCAAGCTAACAAGCTTGAGCTCCATGTTCCGGCTGATGGAGAGGCGGTTCAAATAACTAGTGTGCAGCTCATCAGCAGTTAACTTCTCCAGCGCGGGGAGCTTAAAGTCCAATTTCTCAGAGGCTTCAGGCTTTTCAGTGTGCTTTGTCAACACATGAGGTTGAGGAGTGTGGAAGCCGGCACTAGTAATAATGACGTCTGGGGTAACCGAATCGTCAACAGCCGTCGAAGGGCTCGGCATCTTAGAATTGGTCCTCGGAGGACTCTCAGGAATCATGTCATGGGCCGCCGGCTCGGCAGAATGACGAGCTTCTTCAGGCGCATCCTTGGAGGCCGCAGAGGGATCAACATATGGTGCAAGAGAATCCGACTTGGTAGGCCCTGGCTCTTGAGCCTTGGGAGCAGGGGTAGACCTGCCGGTCTTCCTTTGTTTTGCTTGAGCCCTAGAGAACTCAGAAGGTCATGGTGTAAACTTTACAGATAACAAGGGTTCGGACATAAGCATGAAAGGCACGTACTCTAGGTTGATCTTCAGAGGTGGCAGAGCAGTTGCTGTAGAGTCGCCAGATGACGGAGGTGATTCCTGAGAACAATTAAGACAATAAAAGACAAAGTCAAATTATAAAGGCAAGGTGGATAAAACTAAGCCAAGTTGAGTAGATACCTCAGCCGGTCATTTCCGTTGAACCGAAGAGTTGGACAACCCGCCATAAGGTCTTCAGAGCCGGTGCTCCGGGTTTGGCGTCGAGAGAGGTGTTGTTGCTTTTTCAAAAGAAAGTTGGGGTCTAAATAAGCAAGAGGATGAGAAAATGGGACTTTTCGGACGACCCGCCGTATCTTCTCTGGTGGAAGTGGTTCTGAGTCGGATGAAACGTAAGTTACCTCAGGAACGTTAGCGTGGCTTGTCTCCGTTTCGTCCTATGAGATATCACAATGAATAAGGCATATGAAGAGACGGCCAAGAGAGTCAAGTTCTACCTCAGAGTCGTCAGCTTCAGGCTGCTCTTGAGGTGCGTTTTTCTTCTTTCGGCCGGTGACTTTTTCCTTTGACTTCTTTGGAGGAGGAACGTACTTCTTTTTCTAGAAGCCAGAATTGGCCTGAGAGTAAAAGCCGTCGAAAGAGGTCAAGAGAGTGCAAAATATATATGGACAACTAACACGGGAGTACAGAGATCGAGAGTCGCCCTTACATCTGGGGCCGGGTTTGCTGCATAGAAAGGTGCTAACCCGGTGGCGCGACAAGATCCTTGAGATTCATGAACGAGGCTTTTGATGGCGGCTACGATGTTATCTTCTGACAACGTGGTAGGATTATAGCAGAGGGGGTCATCAGCATTACCCGTATACTCACACATGAGCCGGCTTCGCTGGCTCAGAGGCATGACTCTCCAAGAAATCCAGCAGTGGGTTAGATCAATCCCCGTCAGTCCATTGGCCATAAGGGCTTTAATCTTTGCGAGAGCTGGAGCATACTCTGCCCGCTCAAAGGCTGACAGCCGGTCAGGGAGTTCAGTTGTGGTCTTGAGCCGGCTCGGACGATAACCCGGCAAGGAAGGCTCTCCCTCTGGAGAGGTGTCTTTGCAATAAAACTAGGTCTTATTCTAGTCCTTGGGATGACTTGGCATCCGAACAGCCGGAAAGGTCACTTCCCGTCTTCTCTAAATTGAGATTCCGCCAAGTTCTAAGCTTGGACCAGCTGCCACCTCCGTCTCGCGGTTTGCGTAGAAGAACTCATAGAAGAGACCGACGGGCGGCTCTTCTTGTAAGTAAACTTCACAGAGGATTTGGAAGCTTCACATGTTTGAGATGGAATTTGGGGCGATGTCTTGAGGGCGCGGCTTGAAGAAATGAAGGATGTCTCGGAAAAATTTGAAGCCGGGTGGGTTGAAACCGCGTACAAGGTGATCCGCGAATACAACTACTTCGCCCTCTTTAGGAGTGGGCTTCGTTTCATTGCCTGGAACCCGCCAATGGATGACATCTTTTGTTGGTAAGGTCCATGCGTCTACGAAATCCTTCAAAAACTCTTCTGTCACGGCAGAGACGACCCAGTTACAAGTATTGGACGCACGAGGCATGGTGGCGTCTCAAACTGTGCAAGTTAACAATGTGTCGCGAGTTAGAAGGTGACAGACAACTAAGGGCGGCTGAAGAAATCCCAGCTCTATAAAGCTAAGTTGCCAGAGCGGCTTAGGCGAGAGTCGGAAGTACAACGGCGAGTTACAACGGCGAGTTAAGTTTGCAATGAAGCAAAGTGAATGTTACTAAGTATGGAAAACAGGTTTCATAGACTATCTATATAGTTATGGATCTACAAAACAAAGGAAACGGGTTTATTCTAACCTAATGACGAACAGAGGAACTAGCAGCATTTGAAGACAGTGAGAAGGGAAACTACAGATCTGTATTGTGCTATTATTGACTTCCTACGATCTATCGCAATGGAAAAAAGGGCATTATCAAGTTTACTGATCTATATCCTATCTGACATTGCAAAAAGCTCGTGTTCTAGCGGGCGGAGGAACTCCATGAATACCCTACTGAAGGCTACAGATCAAGGGGTGGAGAAGAACTTACCGGAGATGACGCGACAGGTGCGGGCGGTGCTCTGGTCCAATCAGTTTGATGCATCGGCCTGGTGTGACGACAGCGTGGAATCCTCACGGGAGCAAGAGACTCTGGAGCGACGACGTCAGAAGGAGGAAGAAGAAGCGCAAGCGGAGAAAGAAATGAAGACCACCCTTCACGGTCCTATTTGCCTTCAAAAGGTCGAAACGGGCGCGAGAATCAAGGTGACGGAAGTTGATTAACCGAGACAAATGCCTTGATTTTTGGGCCATCAGTTTAATAGTGGAAAGATCCATTGTGGTTGTCAGGGAATCTTTTTGACATATCCGGTATGACGTCATGGCGGGTCATTTTATCTTACTTTTAGGTGATAATGAGCGAGCCTCGCCGCCAAGTGAGATGGAAGGTTGAAATGAGCAAGCTCAAATCAACCTGGGGCCTAATGTTGGGGATATAACCTCGTGGTGAGACCCACCCAGGTGGGGCCGGGTCATACCTGGTGGCTCATAGGCCAGACCAAGGATGGTCCTGGAGATGTAAGCCTAGACATCTGGTGGTTGACCAAGATGGGCCAAGGCGAGGCTCGGAAAAAGAAGGCATGAAGACCCGGGCGGATAAGCCGCTCGGAGAGGGCTTGCTCAAGAAGGCAGGGTGACATAGAGATAGAATCAGACACATTGTAAGAGTCGATATGAGACTTGTGTAACCCGTGGTCTTGACCTCCTATATAAGGGCGAGACCCGGCGGGACTTAGACAGAAACCAACTAATCAAGAGCTAGGTCAAGTGAATCCGCTCCCTTGTAATCGATACCCCAATCAATACAACACAAGTAGGACGTAGGCTTTTACCTCTTCTAGAGGGGCCGAACCTGGCTAAACTCGTGTCCTTCATCCCAACCAACCCCTTTGAATCCATTACCTTAGCGATGGCCTCGAATCTAAGTCCTCGGACATCTGCCGTGACAAAACCACAACACTATTGCTGATAGTAGATGGGTTAGTCATGTTCATTGTGTCCTAAGAAGGGAGGTATTACCGTTGTTCCCAATGATAAAAATGAATTGATCCCGCAAAGAATTATTACAGGATATAGAATGGTAATTGATTTGAGGAAATTAAATATAGCTACTAGGAAAGATCATTACCCTCTTCCTTTTATTGATCAAATGTTAGAAAGATTATCTAAACACACACACTTCTGCTTTCTAGATGGTTATTCTAGTTTTTCTCAAATACCTGTGTCAAAAGAGGATGAAGAAAAGACAACCTTTACTTTCCCTTTCGGTACCTTTGCTTATAGACATATGCCTTTTGGTTTATGCAATGCACCTGCTACCTTTCAAAGATGTATGACTGGTATATTCTCTGACTTTTGTGAAAAGATTGTCGAAGTTTTCATGGATGACTTCTCCGTTTACGGAACTTCTTTTGATGATTGCTTGAGCAACCTTGATCGAGTTTTGTAGAGATGTTAAGAAACTAATCGTGTCTTGAATTGGGAGAAGTGCCACTTTATGGTTAATGAGGGCATTGTCTTGGGACACAAAATCTACGGAATAGGTATTGAGGTGGATTAAGCTAAAGTAGATGCTATTGAAAAAATGTCAGGTCCCACGGATATCAGAGGTATAAGAAGTTTCCTTGGCTATGCTGGTTTCTATACAAGATTAATTAAAGACTTCTCTAAAATTTCTCGGCCTCTCACTAATCTCCTGTAAAAAGATGTTCCTTTTGTTTTTGATGATGATTGTGTAGAAGCATTTGAAATCCTTAAGAATGCCTTGATTTCTACACCTGTTGTTCAACCACCTGATTGGAACCTACCCTTTGAAATTATGTGTGATCCTAGTAATTATGCCGTTGGTGCTGTTCTAGGACAAAGAGTTGATAAGAAATTAAATGTTATCTATTATGCTAGTAAGACTCTAGGCAATGCTCAGATAAACTATGCTACCACTGAAAAGGAATTTTTAGCTGTTGTGTTTGCTTGTGGTCAGTTTAGACCTTATATCGTTGATTCCAAAGTAATTGTTCACACTGATCATGCTGCTATTAAATATCTTATGGAAAATAAAGATGCTAAACCAAGACTTATTAGATGGCTTCTTCTGCTACAAGAATTTGATTTGCATATTATTGATAGAAAGGGTGTTGAGAACCCCGTAGCAAATAACTTGTCTAGGTCAGACAATGTTCTTGATGACCCACTACCTATTGATGATAGCTTTCCTGATGAACAATTAGCTGTCATAAATGCTTCGTGCAATGCTCCATGGTATGTTGATTATGCTAATTAAATTGTTGCTAAATTTATACCTCCTAGTTTCATATACCAACAAAACAAAAAGTTCTTTGATGATTTAAGACATTACTTTTGGTACGACCCAAACCTTGATAAAGAAGGGGTAGATGGTGTTATTAGACGTTGTGTACCTGAGCATGAACAGGAACAGGTCCTACACAAGTGTCATTCTGAGGCTTACGGAGGACACCACGCTGGAGATAGAATTGCACACAACGTATTACAATTTGGTTTTTATTGGCCTACTCTCTTCAAAGATTCTCATAAATTTGTCTTGTCTTGTGATGAATGTCAAAGAATTGGTAATATTAGTAGACGTAAGCAAATGCCTATCAATTACTCACTTGGTATTGAACCATTTGATGTTTTTTTATTATATGGGACCTTTTCCAAAGTCCAATGGGTATACTCATATTCTAGTTGATGTTGATTATGTCACTAAATTGGTGGAAGCTATTCCAACTAGTAGTGTTGACCATAACACTTCTATTAAAATGCTTAAAGAAGTTATTTTCCATAGATTTGGAGTCCCTACATATTTAATGACGGATGGTGGTTCACACTTTATTCATGGTGCTTTCCATAAATTGCTTGCTAAGTATGATGTTAATCATCGAGTTGCATCTCCATATCATCCTCAGCCTAGTGGTCAAGTAAAATCAAGCAATAGAGAAATTAAACTAATCTTGCAAAAGACTGTTAATAGATCTAGAAAGAATTGGTCTAAGAAACTTGATGATGCATTATGGGCTTATAGAACTGCTTATAAAAACCATATGAGTATGTCTCCGTATATAATGGTTTATGGTAAAGCATGTCACTTACCTCTTGAACTAGAATATCAAGCTTACTAGGCAATTAAAGAGCTCAACTATGATTTCAAACTTGCTGGTGAGAAGAGGTTATTTGACATTAGCTCACTTGATGAATGGAAAACTCAGGCCTATGAGAATGCCAAGTTGTTTAAAGAAAATGTTAAGAGATGGCATGATAAAAGGATACAAAAGCATGAATTCAATGTAGGTGATCATGTCTTGCTATACAATTCTCGTTTAAGATTTTTTGCTGGAAAACTTCTCTCTAAATGGGAAGGGCCTTACATTGTCGAGGAAGTATATCGTTCCGGTGCCATCAAGATCAACAACACCAAAGGCACTAACCCGAAGATGGTAAACGGGAAAAGAATCAAACATTAAATCTCAGGTACTCCCATAAATGTTGAAACAATATTATCAATACTATAACTCTGGGGGAGTGCATTAGGGAGACCTACCAGAACGGTTCAGACTCCGAAAAGGAATAGGTATGTGGTACGGTAAGCAAACCAACTCCAAAACTTTTCCAATAGCAATTTTTCTCCATTTTGGAATATTTAATAAATTAGAAAAATTTAAGGTAGTCCGAAAAGTGCACGAGGAGGCGACAAGCCTGCGGGTGCGGCCTACCCCCTGGCCGCACCCCTGTGGCTTGTGGCCACCCCGTGCACCCTTCGGACTGCGTTTTCTTGTGGTACACTCCTTTAGGTCGGTAAAAATTCATTATATAATCTCCCGATGGTTTGGACCTTCGTATCATGACAATACCTCATGTTTTCATTTTGAGCTGTTTCTGCAACAGAGTTAGAGCAAGATGTCTTCGCAAGAGTCGGTCAGGGAGAGTTGTGTCTCTCACCCGACACCGGGGACCGGAGCATAGAACGAAGACAACCACTTTGTGATGGCCACGGAGGAAGAAAGCTCAGATGAAGAAGAGATCCCCCTACCTCAACTAGGAGATATGCACGTGGAGTTCAGGAAATCAGGCCTCCCAGACACAAGGAGAAAACCCAAGGTTCTATTTATCTCTTCTCATTTTCTGCGGGAGACCAAGCAAGAATTATGTCAAAGGATATTGAAGCTCGAGCAAGAAGTTGACGATCTGAGGGAACATAATTTTATGCTTAAGAGGAAACTGAACAAGCTTGAAAATCCTTCTCCACCACCATCACCTCCGAAGCAACAGAACTAAACACATGGGTATGGGCACTCCCCTTGGCTTGTGCCAAGCTTGGGGGAGGTGCGCCGGCATCGTATCACCATCACATCTTTTACTTTTATCGTTTTTCCTAGTTTGATCCATTTGGTTATATCTTGATCTAGTAGAATAAAGTTTTAGTATGATCTAGCTTTGAGTTTTGCTTTATGTTCCCCTTATGTAAGCGAGTCCAAGAGTTATATAATAAGTAGTTTTGATGTGAGGGATTTGTTTGTTGCTATGATCTTGAGAAAATAAAAAAGTAATAAAAGAAGAATAGAATGAAAGCAAAGAGTATACATGATGATCTTATGGGGAGAGATGACTTCCCATATAAGAAGTATGTCGATTGAAATTTGTTGGGAGTTGACAAACATAGCGATTGGTCATTGGTGCAATTAAAAGGAAGTAATAAAGAAAGAGAGGTTCAAATATAAATATATTATCTTGGACATCTTTTATTATTGTGAGCATTAATTAAAACATTATATGCCAAGGAGTTGATGTTGGACAAGGAAGACAACATAATGGGTTATGTTTGCTTATTTCCGAATAGAATATATGGTTATAGATCCTCCAACATGTAGTGCTTGCTCCCACCTCATACTAGCCAAAACATCCACACCAAGTAGAGATACTACTTGTGCTTCCAAACACCGTCAATGTAACACCCCGTTACGCCTGGCGGGATCTAGACTGGCCCCATAGACCAACACTAGTCTTTCCTGCGCACTTTGTCCTCACTCATGCGCACCCGAGAGCAACTTCCTGGTTGGTCACCCATCCTAGAATTGCTCCAAGCCAAGCATGCTTAACTTGGGAGTTCTTTTCGAATGGGCTCACGGAAAAGAAGGAAATTCCTTGTTGATATGAGTAGTCTATCATTCCTATTAAACCAGGCTCTCACATACACCCCCACTCAAAGGAACCGACGTCCTCATCGGCCCATCAGGAACGTTCCCTTTTGGCACACGTATGTGCGTCCAGTCCAGCACATGTGCCATGCTGTGTGCCACGACGGGCCACACACGCCATGCGCCACATGCCCGTGCACCTGACCTGCGCATGCCCGTGTAACCATAAGGGTCAGCTCTGATACCAATTGTAACACCCCGTTACGCCTGGCGAGATCTAGACTCGCCCCATAGACCAACACTAGTCTTTCCTGCGCACTTTGTCCTCACTCATGTGCACCCAGGAGCAACTTCCCGGTTGGTCACCCATCCTAGAATCGCTCCAAGCCAAGCATGCTTAACTTTGGAGTTCTTTTTGAGTGGGCTACCAGAAAAGAAGGAATTCCTTGTTGATATGAGTAGTCTATCATTCCTATTAAACCAGGCTCTCACATACACCCCCGCTCAAAGGAACCGACGTCCTCGTCGGCCCATCAGGAACGTTCCCTCTTAGCACACGTATGTGCATCCAGTCCAGCACATGTGCCATGCCGTGTGCCACAACGGGCCACATGTGCCATGCGTCACCTGCCCGCGCACGTGACCCACACATGTGTAACCGCAAGGGTCGGCTCTAATACCAATTGTAACACCCCGTTATGCCTGGTGGGATCTAGACTGGCCCCACAGACAAACACTAGTCTTTTATGCACACTTTGTCCTCACTCGTGCGCACCCGGGACCAACTTCTCGGTCGGTCACCCATCCTAGAATTGCTCCAAGCCAAGCACGCTTAACTTTGGAGTTCTTTCCGAATGGGCTCATGGAAAAAAAGGAATTCCTTGTTGATATGAGTAGTCTATCATTCCTATTAAGCTAGGCTCTCACATACACCCCCACTCAAAGGAACAGACGTCCTCGTCGGCCCATCAGGAACGTTCCCTTTTGGCACACGTATGCGTGTCCAGTCCAGCACATGTGCCATATTGTGTGCCATGACGGGCCACACACGCTATGCGCCACATGCCCGTGCACCTGACCCGCGCATGCCCCTGTAACCGCAAGGACCGGCTCTGATACCAATTGTAACACCTCGTTACGTCTGGAGAGATCTAGACTGGCCCCACAGACTAACACTAGTCTTTCCTACGCACTTTGTCCTCACTCATGCGCACCCGGGAGCAACTTCCCGGTTGGTCACCCATCCTAGAATCGCTCCAAGGCAAGCACACTTAACTTTGGAGTTCTTTTCGAATGGGCTCATGGAAAAGAAGGAATTCCTTGTTGATATGAGTAGTCTATCATTCCTATTAAGCCAGGCTCTCACAGTCAACCCAGTTTTGCCATGAGAGTCCACCATACCTACCTATGGATTGAGTAAGATCCTTCAATTAAGTTGTCATTGGTGCAAAAAGCAATACGAATTGCTCCCAAATATGTATGATCTTTTATTGTAAGGGAAATAAGGATTGTACGAACTTGTGATGGTAAACAAATAAAAGCGACGGACTACATAATAAAGGTTGCTATCACAAAGGGCAATACAACACGACATTCCTTTGCATTAAGGGTTTGCACATCCAAAAACAAAAAGCGCATGACAACCTTTGCTTCCCTCTGTGAAGGGCCTATTACTTTCACTTTCTAGTACTTACCTTTATGCAGGAGTCATGGTGATGTTCACCACTTCCTATATTTTGCCTTTTTATCTTGGCAAGCGTCATGTGTTGGGGAATCAACTAGACACATATATCCAGTCGGATGTGGGTGATCATGAGTTATTTCTATTGACATTACCCTTGAGGTAAGTAGTTGGGAGGCAAAACACTAATCCCCTATCTTTCTATGTGTCCAATTGAAGCTTTGACCTCATGAGTATCGCGTGAGTGTTAACAATTATGAAAGACTAAAATATGATTGAGTATGTGGATTTTCTTTACAAGCTCTTATATTGAATCTTTCCGATGTTGTGATAAATTGCAATTGCTTCGATAACCGAGCGCATAGTTTGTTGGTTCTCAATAGAGTTCTTGGTTCATACTTTACCTTGTGGATGAATTGTTACTCTAGTATAACAAATCATGTATCAATAAGTATTTATGTTCTAAGGATATCATGATGCCCTCATGTCCATATTTCATTTTATCGACACCTCTACCTATAAACATGTGGACATATTTATTGATCTCAACTTTCGCTTGAGGACAAGCGAGGTCTAAGCTTGGGGGAGTTGATATGTCCATTTTACATCATGCTTTTATATTGATATTTATTGCATTATGGACTGTCATTAGACGTTATGGTACAATACTTATGCCTTTTCTCTCTTATTTTACAAGGTTTACATGAAGAGGGAGAATGGCGGCAGCTAGAATTCTGGACTGGAAAAGGAGCAAATATGAGAGACCTATTATACACAACTCTAAAAGTCCTAAAAAATTATGGAGAATTATTTTGGAATATATAAAAAATATTGGGCGAAACAAATACCAGAGGGGACCCACCAGGAGGTCACAAGCCTGCTGGGCGCGACCTACCCCCTGGCCGAGCCCTTGTGGCTTGTGGGCCCCCTGGAAGGCCTCCGGTGCCCATCCTCTGCTATATGAAGGGTTTTGACCTGGAAAAAACCATAAGAGAGCTATCGGGACGAAGTGCCACCATATCGACCAGGTACTTGGGCACAACCAATCTAGTGCTTTGGCGGAGCTGTTCTGTCAGGGAAATTTCCCTTCCGAAGGGGGAAATCGAAGCCATTATCATCACCAAAGGTCCTCTCATCGAGAGGGGGTCAATCTCCATCAACATCTTCACCAGCACCATGTCCTCTCCAAACCCTAGTTCGTACCCTTGGTGGATTGAACGCGCCTAAGGACAAGGTCGCCTTCCTCAAGGCTTCGGGTCTTGACCCTGCGGCTATGGTAGTGGTGCAGGGCTTGCTGGTAGCGTGCAACACGCACAGAGGCCCGAAGATGATCTTCCTTGAGGAGCATGGCATCGTTATGCCATAGCTGCTCTTCCTCTACTTCGTCATAGGCAAGTAATCGAGGTGACCCGTATATGAGTTCTGTGGGGAGCACTGCTTCCGCCCCATACACTAGGGAGAAGGGCATCTGGCCTGTAGCTCGATTTGGTGTCATTCCGAGGGACCAAAGAACCATCGGCAGCTCATCTATCCAGCGCTTGTTGCTCCTTCGCAGCCTATCGGAAGTCCTTATCATGAGTCCTCGCAACACTTCAGCATTCATCCTCTTGACTTGCCCATTGCTTCTTGGATGGGCAACAGAAGTGAAGGAAACCTTGCTTCCAAGGATTTGGATGTATTCCATGAAGGCATGACTCGTGAATTGGGTAACGTTATCGGTGATCACTCTATTGGGCACTCCAAAATGGCACACCAATCCTTTCATGAACTTGATAGCTGACTGCGCGGTCACCTTCCTCACTGGCTCCACCTCAGGCTACTTTGTGAACTTGTCAATTGCCACGAACAAGAATTCAAAGCCCCCGATAGCGCGGGGAAAGGGGCCCAAGATATCAAGCCCCCAGACCAAGAATGGCCAGGACAAAGGGATCGTCTGGAGAGCTTGTGCTGGTTGATGGATATTCTTGGAATGGAACTAGCATGCTTCACACTTGGTGACCAACTCAGTTGCATCTTGGAGGGCAGTGGGCCAATAGAAACCTTGCTAGAAGGCTTTATGTGAAAGGGCCCTTGATCCAATATGAGAACCTCATACGCCTCCATGAATCTCAGCCAACAGCTTCAGTCCATCCTCCCGACAGATGCACCTCAATTTCACACCGTTTGGTCGTCTTCTGTACAAGGTGACATCGACAAACAAGTACATACCTGACTGATGGGCTACTTTTCGGCTTCTTCTTGCTCTACGGGGAGTTCTCCTGTTTGGAGGAAATGGACTATATGATGCGCCCAGGTTGGAGCCTACGGCTCGACAACAAGGACTAAAGGGGTCTCCTCGCTCGTGGGAGTGCTTGCCTCGACCGCATGAACCTGGGGTTTTGTAGGAAGGATCTGCTCACCAACCGGAATGGGACTTCCCCGACAGCCTCTCTACCAGCGGCTTCGGGAAGCTCTGCCGTGAAATGCTTGCCGGAGCTTAGCTTTCTCCTTTTCTTGGCCATCGCTGTCAGGGATACTAATGGTTGAGTGAGGCGGAGGACAAAAGTAACTGGTTCCATAGGAAGCTTATGTGCAGCGCACTTCGATATATGATCAGCGATGCTGTTTTCCGCTCATAGCACATGCTCTGCTTGCAATCCATCGAAGTGCTCCTCCAGTTTCCTCACTTCTTCTATGTATGCTTCCATCAACGATCTCTAATAATATTTGTTAATTTGCTTCACCACGAGCTGAGAATCTCCCCCTGATGATCAGTTTCTTGATTCCCAACTCCCCCGTGATTCTGAGTCTAGCAAGGAGCCCCTCAGACTCAGCGGTGTTGTTGGTGGCCTCCTCCCGGGGAAAGTGCCTCTGAACCACATACTTGAGGTGCTCTCCAGTGGGGGCGACGAGGAGCACGGATGCTCTGGCGCCCTAGAGTGAGAAAGCACCATCAAAGTACGTGATCCAATCCTTCGGGGCCTCCTTGCCAGGGAGAATTATCTCTGGTACATCTTCGTCTGGCATGCATGTCCATTTTGCAATGAACTCCGCCAACGCCCAGCTCTGAATTGTGGAAGTGCTCTCATACTTCAATCTAAAACTTGACAGCTCTAGCATCCACTCAACTATCCTGCCAGTGGCTTCAGGATTCCTCAATATACGTTGTAGCGGAAAGCGAGTCACAACTGCGATCTCGTGGGCTTGGAAGTAGTGAAGCAGCTTCCTCGAGGCCATGATGAGGCCGAAGATCAGGTTTTGTACTCCAGAGTACCTTGACCTAGCCCCCTACAATAGGGAGTTGACAATGTACACGGGTCGCTGCACCACTTTCTTCTTTGCCACTTCCTTGGGACTACCTTCGCTTGCTTGTTGAGGTTCCCCTTGTTCTGTATTGGGTCCTGCCATGGATCCTTCAGTCCTGTCCCCGGTAGCATCAGTCGCAGCAGCTCCATCTTCATCCACTTTTCGTTGCGCCACCAGCGCTGCACTAACTACTTGATTCGTTGCCAGCAAGTATAGCAACAACGGTTCTTGTGGTTTAGGAGCGACCAAGGCGAGACCGGAGGAATGGTAAGCTTTCAGATTTTTCAGTGCTGCCTCTGCTTCCGGGGTCCACTTCATCAGGCCAGCCTTCTTCAGGATCTTAAAGAATGGTAGGGCGCTCTCAGCGGATTTGGAGATGAATCTTCTCAACGCGGCAACACATCCGGTCAAATGCCTGATGTCCTTGATGGTCTTTGGTCCTTGTATCTTCTCAATTGCCTTGATCTTGTCAGGATTGGTTTCTATTCCTCGTTGAGATACAAAGAACCCAAGCAACATGCCGGAAGGGACGCCAAACACACACTTCTCAGGGTTGAGCTTCAACTTGATCTTGTGCAGGTTTGCAAAAGTTTCTTCCAAATCTTGTATGAGAATAGCTTCATCCTTGGTCTTGACTACTACGCCATCCGTGTAGGCTTCCATGTTTCTATGCAACTGAGGTCCAAATCCAATCTGTACGGCTCTGGCAAAGGTAGACCCGACGCTCTTTAACTCGAAGGGCGTACATACAAAGAAGTATGTGCCACACGGAGTTATGAACGCGGTCTTTTCCTCATCTTCCTTAGTCATGTATATCTGGTGGTATCGGGAGTAGGCATCCAAGAAGGAGAACAAGTCACACCCGGAATTGAATGAACAATCTGATCGATGCGCAACAAAGGAAAAGGGTCCTTCGGGCATGCTTTTTTCAAGTTAGTGAAATCTTTGCAGAGCCTCCATTTCCCATTCACCTTGCGCACCATTACCGGGTTGGCTAACCAAGTTGGATGCAACACTGCTCTGACCAAACCAGCTTCTTCAAGTTTCTTGATCTCTTCGGTAGTGATTAGTTGCCGCTCCAAGGCTTGCTTCCTGACTTTTTTGTTTGATGGGCCTGGCATGAGGGAAGACAACAACGTGGTGCTCAATTACCTCCCTGGGAACATCGGGGATGTTAGATGGTTGCCAAGCAAACACATCAACATTCGCCCGCAGGAAGGCAACGAGCATGCGTTACTATTTGTCAGTAAGGGTGGCGCTGCTCAGTGCCATCCAGCTGTGCTGAGATCTTCTTCGTCTCAGGATAGGTGACCTTGGACTTCTTGCTAGCGAAACTCTCCAGAAGGTCATCTTCAGGTGCAATGCACTCTGAAGAGGCGCGCTTCCCGGAGTCCTTGCCGATGTTCGCGCTAGATTTCTTTGCTTTCTTCGAATCCTTGGCGAGAGCTGGGACTTCTGCTGCTTCAGCTGCTATCGCGTCTCGATACATCTTGTCCATACATATGACTGTGTCCTTCTTGTCAAATGGGATGGAGATGATTCCAATGGGTCCTGGCATCTTCAAGGTGTTGTAAGCGTAGTGGGACGCTGCCATGAATTTTTCCAGAGCTGGGCGACCGAGAATTCCATTTTAGGGCAGGGGAAGTTCAACCACATCGAATATCACCTTCTCAGTCCGGTAGTTCAACTCCCCGCCAAACATCATGGGCAAATTGATCTTTCCCTTGGGTCGTCTCCTGCCGGGATTGACACCTTGGAATGTACTCGTAGCCTTGAGCTCTCCATTAGGGATCTGCAGCCTGTCAACCACCTTAGGGGAAATCAGGTTTAATCCTGCCCTGCCGTCAACTAACATCCTGGTGAGTTTGAGGTTGCGGATTGTCGAGGAGACCAACAACGGCAAAGCATCTGACCGTAGTGGTGCGGTCGGGATGATCCTCTTCATAAAAAATAATAGGCGTGTGGGACCATCTAAGTGGTTTCCTGGACTCTGCAGCTGGTTCCACAGCATTGACCTCACGTGCCCACTGCTTGAGATGGCGGTGAGAGGAATGCAAGGATGCACCCCCGTCAACACACATGGCTTCAGTTGCCTTTTGGCATTCTCGATCACTAGAATCCTCTTCATCATCCTCATCCTCACTCATGTCATCTGCTTCTTTCTTCTCACGACCTATGGTAGGATTCTCTTTCTGCAGCGGGGCCTTGCCGCGGCGGCCTCCTTTGCCGCCACGACCCTTCCCGGCAGCACTATGTTGGCCCTTCTCCTTGTCGTGATTCTTGTACTCAACCCTCTATTTCTCAGCAAGCTGCTCCATTTGGCGACATTCTTGGGGATCATGGCCCTTGGTGCGGTGGATTTTGCCATATGGCCCGTCAGATTTTTTCCGTTTTTTCTGCAGTGGGTGCCTCCCAGCAATTAGCGCATGCGGTGGCTCACTTCCGGGGGTCTTGGCCTTGTCCTTCTTGCTTGTGCTGAGATCACGAGAGCTCTCAACGGCCAATACTACTTTTCCTTTACGCTTCTTTTTACGTTTTCGGCTCTTCCCTTTTGAGCCAGGGGCATCGCCATCATCATCTGCGTCGACTTTGACGATAGCCTCCTCTCCGGGTAATCGCCTTCCTTTCTCAGCACGAGCACACTTGCCCGCCAATGTGTACAGCTGTAACATCCAAATTTTGGAATGTTATAATTACTATTAGAATGAATGTTTGTTTGCTTGAGTGATTGTAATTGAGTGAAAATTTGAAACTTTTGAAAACTTTTGAATGAGAGGGAATAAAATGACTTTCCCAAAACTCTTACTCTGCATTTTTTTATCCTCACGAAATTCAAATCCATTTCATCACAAAACCCCAGAGTGAAGATGATATGACTTCTTCCATTTGAGAAATGAAAAGGGATTTGAAAATGGTTTGAATTTCATTTGAAAATATTTCAAATTCAGAAAACTTTATGCAACTCAATGATTTTCATGAGAGAGGATAACAGGACTTCTTCAAATTATATGAAATATGAGTTGGATGTTTAAAAAGAAGGATATGGAATTCATTTCCTATTTGGTTCCATGTCAAATTTCAAAATATTCAAACCCCTATGACAAAATTTGAGAGGAGTAATGTGACACTCCAAAACCAGGGGGTATTTTGTGAAGTTTTTTTTGAATCATAAAACCCAGGGGGTTATTTGAAAATTTATTTCCAAAGAAATTAAAATCAAATTAGGCATTTTCTGAAAAAATAAATTTTGAAAATTATTTATTTGGCCGAGGAAAAATGTTCATTAAATGGCATTTATTTCCCTGATAATTTTGGTATAAAACTTTTTATTTTGGGGAAAGTATTTCTGGACACTTAATGGTTTTTGATTCGCTGGTAAAATAAAAAGGGCAACTTTTAAAAGCTTTTAAGGTCGTCGGCCCACTTACCTTAAACTCCTCTCCCGAAATCCCTCCGCAACGGCCGCCCGATGCCGCGCCCCTCCTCTCTCTCTCTCACTGATGCCCCGGTCCCACCAACCGTCCGCGTCATCTCCGCGATCGTCCCCTCCATCGCTCCTCCCCTTACCTCGCCGGCGACGAATCCGCGCCTGATTTTTCCTCCCCTTCCATTCCCCGACCCTCGAGGCCACCTATAAGAGCCCCTGCATCGCCGCACCCATTCCCCCCCAGACACCCCCTCCCCTCACCAGAGCATCACCCCGCAGCTCGCCGGAGTTCCGATCACCACCGAAGCTCTGTGAGCACGCGCCACTCGCCTCCGCCACCACCACACGTCCCCGACGCGACCAACCTTCACCGGAGACTCCCCGCCGTCGCCTGGTGCCCACACCATTGCCGGAGACCCTCTGGAAATGCCACGCCACCACCTCGCCGGAGTATCCTCTCCACCCAAAACTCCCACCGCACCTGCCCGTCGCCCCCGTCGTCCCCAGCCCCGTCTGACCCCACCATTCGACGCCGGAGCTTCGCCGCCGTCGCCTGAGCACTTCGGACGCCTTCCCCGACCACCGGAGACGCCTCCCCGTCGACCTCGCCACCTCGGACATCGGCGGAGTCTCGCAGGACTCCACCCCACCCCGGTGAGTTTTCCCCTTTCCTCTTGCCCGTCCGATCTAGAATGAAGGGCTAGGATTAGCACGTAGTTTTTTTTATAAACGCCAAAACATATTCTGTTAGGAGTCGGCCGTCCGCTCGAATCGTTAGATCACGCGCACCCCTGGACCAATCAGAAGCCGCCACGTGTACCCTATCCGTTAGATAGGATTTTCATTTCTTCTGTTTTCAGTTTTAAAAACAGAATAGTTCTGTTTTTGTTTTTATCATATCTTTTATGTTTTTAGGTTTTTTAATTTGATTCTTTTTGCATTGTGTCAAAAATTTGTTCTAGTTTCTGAATATACCAAGTTTGACTATATTTTAGTACTAAAATTTGAATTTAAACCGATTTCATTAAAATATTGTTTTCTGAATATCTTGAGTTTAAATATATATTTTTAGTTGAATCTTTTTGCTACTGATCACTACTCATCCCATTTAGTAGTATGTAGAATTTTAGACTTTTTAGAGCGATTTAAATTAATGTTTCAAACAAAACAGATTCTGTCTTAGTTCCATTTAGGTTTATTTCAATCTCTTTTGTTTTAAATTGTTTAAAATTATTTTCTCTTATATTAGTTGATAGATTTTATAAGTTTTCTGTTAGATAATAGTATCCCTTCAAACAAATATTATTTGAATGCATGAAAATCAATTCTAGTTAATTATAACTTGTAATTGATTTCATTGCTAGTTTGACTACTTATTTATATTCTTATAAATTGTTCTATAAAGTTTTACTTTCTGTTAACTTAGTTGGTTTATATTTCGTTTTCTGTTATTTTAATATTTCATTTGTTTTCTAGTTGTTAAGTTCATTAGGCAAAAACCTATGTTGTTTAGAGGGTTTTCGAAATTCTTAGTTGTTCTTCCAAAGTAATTCTTTCTGCTAAGTAAAATATTTACTAAAATGATTTTATTAAATTTTACATTGTGTTTGTTTTGTTACATTACAAAATAGTTGTTTGTACGAAAAACTAGTCATGGTTGCTTTGATGAAACTTTGTTGGTTTTAACTTTTGTCTTAAGTATTTCTGTCATCACAAACTTTTGGTGTTTACTCTTGTGTTACTTCTTGTGTGTTAGAATTGATTGCTAGCATGATTGCTTATATGAATGCAATGTTTGACTGTATAGATTTCCCTCAGAGAGTGACGAATAGTCTAACAAGTTTTTCTGAGAGCGATATTATTTCTTCATCAACAGTACAGGCAAGTCACTTTGACCATGCATACCTATGTTTTTATTGCATTAGTTCTACCATCTCCCCAATTGCATGCAAAGTAGGTAAATTGGAAACTTGGTTACTTGATGTAGTATCATGTGGTAGGTACCCCTCAACCCTTTGACACATTGGCCCCGGGAAACGTTGATTTAATTTTTCTATGCTATTAGTAGACGGGGTTGGTTGTGTGATTCATGAGAGTTGTGAGGTAATAATTTCAAGACCTGCAAGATGATCAAGACTTCAAGACTCTGACTTTTCAACTTACCTCTAGGTGGATGATGGTTGAACGGTGCCCTCGAGAAACTAGTGGTTAGCCTAGGTGTTGCTGGGGAAGTGCCAGTATTCACGCGGAAAGGTCCACCCAGGCACAAAGAGATGGATGGATACTTCAAGACCCAAGGCTTACCTACATAGCCACAAGCCATTATGGGCTCTGGCTTGGTTGGATATCATGGTGACCCTGGACAGGCGGTGCTACGAGATGTAGAAGAACGGTAGGAAAGGATGGGCACCGACAGAGTCTCAGGGAAACCCTTTAAAAGACCATGTTTTGGTCATCCGTTTCTCAAACACCATGAAGTGCGAGAAGTCCAACGGAGGCAATAAAATCTTGTGGGGAACGTGTGCAAAACTCTGTAGAGTACTCAAACCTAATTGATTAGCCGTGTCCACGGTCATGGACAGTTTGAGCCAAAGGAACTGAAACTATCTGGAACTCTCAACACAATTAAGTATATTGATGTGGGATTTTAATGTCAACTTGGGTATGAGAATTGGTTGGTGGAACCATCTCATTAATCAACCAACATTGTAGTAATTATGCTTTTTGCCCTCTCTTGTTGTAGGAAAATTTTGGCTTTATGCAAAACCCACTACCCCACCTGCCATATATGCATGTAGAATAGATGATTACTTTACACCCCCTCTTTTGCGACTTGCCAGCATATTCAAAATGCTGACCTACATTGCTGCAACGTCTTATGTTGCAGATAAGCTCTACGATGGGTAAGAGTACGATTCAGGGTTATGGTCTACACTCAACCTGCCGTTGGTGTTATTGGGACTCCACTCCCGTTGACTGTTTCCGCTAAGATTTTAAGGTATATATCAGTTTTACGTTAATTAAATGTGATTGCACTTTGATATATACATTGATGTACTATGTGCGCCAGCATACTGATCCAGGGATGGCACAGAACACATAGAGGCTTGACTCGTTTTGAGTCGGGTCGCTACAGAAATGGTATCAGAGCACATGTTGACTGTAGGACGTGACCCTAGAAACTGGAAAGCCCTTAGGAAATGATTTCTCGAAAAACTTTGTTTTCAAAAGACCTTTTACTTCTCATCTTATTTAAGCCTTATCAAATGATCTCTCTTACTTCAAAAAGTTAGAAAGTACCCTTTCCCCTTGACCACACTAAGGATCAACTAAGACCACTTCGAGAAGGACAAGATATCGAAACAACTGATGGTCACTTCAAAGTAAAGAAGATTTCACCCTGCATTAGAAGAGTTGAAGCTACTCGAGTTGAAGACTGTGAAGACCCGAAGAAATTCAAGACCATGAAGAATTTCCAAGATATTATGCCCTACAAGACCAAACCCCTGTTGTATACTTACGTTAGATACGATGATTTGTGAGCTGTCATTTGTGTGTAATTTTTGACAGCCACAACTAAAATCTATTTTCAAAACCATTGTTTGTATTGTGTGTATCCCCTCTTTTCTCTCTCTTACCCATCTCATCCCCAAAACCTTGAACCCAATAGATGATGAGTGAAGTTGGACTCGTGTATTCTGGATCGATGACTCGATTAAAGACAGAAGAATGGATTCAGAAAATGGAGGATCATCTAAGGAGTAACCATGTTGCAAGAAAAGAGATGGTCCAGTATGCTTTTCGGTACTTTGCAGAAGGTGCTGCAAATTGGTGGAAGATGCATGAAGATATCCATGATAGGCAAGCATCAAACACTTGGGAAGAATTCAAGATAACTCTGCAAGGATCTCATGTTGTTACCAACACCCAGAAGCCCCGTGGCAAAGATGTGAAGAAGATTTGTGCATGCAGGATATGTGGAGAGATAGGACACACCTAGGAAGAACACAAGGAAGGATACCCTCATTGTGAAGAAAATCACCGAGCTGAGGAATGCCCAACTAGGCAAGTGACATGTTTCTTGTGCGAAGGGACTACGCATTACCCAGCTCAATGCCAAATGTACCCCAAGGTACAAGAAGTCATCAAGCAGCAGAAGGAAACAATGAAGGAAGCCTTCAGAGAAAATTTAGGAGAACTTGTGATGAAGGAAGATGTTGAAGACCCTAATGGACAAGGCCTAACCAGATTTTACTCCAATGCCTGCTATACATGTGGAGAAGAAGGACATTTCTCACAGGACTGTACGAAGGAAAGAAAAGATTATCTGGGAAACTTCCCGACAGAAGAAGTGGAGTTTGATCCACAGGAAATTGAAAGTTTGATCGGAACAAAGGAGCCCAAGAAGAGAAACCGAAGATGTTCTCAGAACAACCCAATTTCTGCAAAGAAGGATCTGAGTCAGATCATGTGTTTCCAGTGCAAGAAGACAGGACATTACTCCTATACCTGCCCGGAGAAGAAGGCTAAACATGAGTAGTTTGAGTTTTGAATTTTTGGAAGTAATAAATGTAATAGGTGGCACTTTGCTCATTTTGAAGTTATGTAATGGAAGTCTCAAAGTTTGTAATAAATTCATGAGATCAATGGAATTTATGGTGTCATAATTTATCTTTGTTGAACTATACGAGTTGTTACTCTATGAACAAAGATCTCTGACCAATTTCAAGGATATGAGAAAATATGGTCAATACAGGCATGCGTGCATTTGATTTTAAGTGTGGTAGCAACCACAGGGACAAAAGAAATTAAGAAAATACCATTCATATTAAGGAGTTTGAATTAGTGAATACAGGTGAAGAGAATGTGGAAGCACATCAAACTATCTGGATGATAACCTTTGTGACAAAGTGCTTTTGAAGTTGGAATATTGGAGAAAAGGAATGATTGTGATGAAACCATGCCCAAGGTTAAACAGACCAATGGAAAGGAAAATGGATTCCGCAGAGTGGAATCTAAACAAGAATAAGTCTGTGAAGGGTATAATGGAGTGAACTGAAGGTAATGCTGGAATATGAAACGATAGTAACCGCAAGAGTGAGTTAAAGCTATTCAAGTATTCAAGTGAACCCACAACTCACTGACCTCAAGATTGATAAGGATCAAGCCCCACCTTTGTGAAGGAAGAAACTTGGAAGAAGCTACGACTGACTAGCAAATGTTTTTGTTAGGAGTATACGAAAACCTAAGAGTTGTGAAGAAATGATAGATGTGTTTGCTTAGCTTGCAGAATCAATGGATTTATCCGAACTTTGTTCGTTGACAAGAGAAATTTCTGCAACGCTTGTGAGGAAGCCCAAGTGCTAGAATACGAGATTCACTAAGCCTTATACAAGGTAATGATTTCAGTGCGACATGGCTTGGCCACCATGAAGACTTACTCTTATCATTCTCTTGCTATTTGGATTGGTAAATCTGAGTGACTTACCCATAGTAAAGAGACGACGTTCTTTGAAGCTTTTGTTTAAGCCTTAGAATTGTATGATGTAAAACCCTTGTACATGGTAGTCGTTGCCATACGTAGGAATTTTACGGTGAGGAATGAAGCCAAGACCCATTTCACTGCAGGATGACCACTAATGGTAGACCACCATGGGATCTTCGATAGGTTATTTAGAATGATCACGAGACCTGTCAGTTAAGAAGACCCAGTATCGGAGGAAATACATTTTGATGAGAACACAAGTTTTTGATTTTAAACGGAAGAGCATCACCGAAGGAGCTATCGTGAAGAATGTGAACAGACAGATGCAACCAAAGGTGTGTCATGATTTTGAGGGACCAGTAACTCGCATTTTAAGTGTGGTAGCCCCACACTTTCTTGGTCAATTGATTTGCTAGAAGACCCCAAACCCTAACCTTTTTCTTTCTAGCCCTTTCGAATCTCGAGGACTAGATTCATTTTTAAGTGTGGTAGGTTTGTAACATCCCAAATTTTGGAATGTTATAATTACTATTAGAATGAATGTTTGTTTGCTTGAGTGATTGTAATTGAGTGAAAATTTGAAACTTTTGAAAACTTTTGAATGAGAGGGAATAAAATGACTTTCCCAAAACTCTTACTCTGCATTTTTTTATCCTCAGGAAATTCAAATCCATTTCATCACAAAACCCTAGAGTGAAGATGATATGACTTCTTCCATTTGAGAAATGAAAAGGGATTTGAAAATGGTTTGAATTTCATTTGAAAATATTTCAAATTCATAAAACTTTATGCAACTCAATGATTTTCATGAGAGAGGATAAAAGGACTTCTTCAAATTATATGAAATATGAGTTGGAAGTTTAAAAAGAAGGATATGGAATTCATTTCCTATTTGGTCCCATGTCAAATTTCAAAATATTCAAACCCCTATGACCAAATTTGAGAGGAGTAATGTGACACTCCAAAACCAGGGGGTATTTTGTGAAGTTTTTTTTGAATCATAAAACCCAGGGGGTTATTTGAAAATTTATTTCCAAAGAAATTAAAATCAAATTAGGCATTTTCTGAAAATAAATTTTGAAAAGTATTTATTTGGCCGAGGAAAAATGTTCATTAAATGGCATTTATTTCCCTGATAATTTTGGTATAAAACTTTTTATTTTTGGGAAAGTATTTATGGACATTTAATGGTTTTTGATTCGCTAGTAAAAAAAAGGGAAACTTTTCAAAGCTTTTAAGGTCGCCGGCCCACTTACCTTAAACTCCTCTCCCGAAATCCCTCCACAACGGCCGCCCGATGCCGCGCCCCTCCTCTCTCTCTCACTGACGCCCCAGTCCCACCGACCGTCTGCGTCATCTCCGCGGTCGTCCCCTCCATCGCTCCTTCCCTTACCTCGCCGGCGACGAATCCGCGCCGGATTTTTCCTCCCCTTCCATTCCCCGACCCCCGAGGCCACCTATAAGAGCCCGTGCCTCGCCACACCCATTCCCCCCCCCCCGAACACCCCCTCCCCTCGCCAGAGCATCACCCCACAGCTCACCGGAGTTCCGGTCACCACCGAAGCTCTGTGAGCATGCGCCACTCGCCTCCGCCACCACCACACGTCCCCGACGCGACCACCCGTCACCGGAGACCCCCCGCCGTCGCCTGGTGCCCGCACCGTCACCAGAGACCCTCTGGAAACGCCACACCACCACCTCACCGGAGTATCCTCTCCACCTGAAACTCCCACCGCACCTGCCCATCGCCCCCGTCGTCCCTAGCCCCGTCCGACCCCACCATTTGACGCCGGAGCTTCGCCGCCGTCGCCTGAGCACTTCGGACGCCTTCCTCGACCACCGAAGATGCCTCCCCGTCGACCTCGCCGCCTCGGACATCGCCGGAGTCTCGCCGGACTCCACCCCACCCCGGTGAGTTTTCCCCTTTCCTCTTCCCCGTCCGATCTAGAATGAAGGGCTAGGATCACAACGTAGTTTTTTTATAAACGCCGAAACGTTTTCTGTTAGGAGTCAGCCGTCCGCTTGAATTGTTAGATCACGCGCACCCCTGGACCAATCAGAAGCCGCCACGTGTAGCCTATCCGTTAGATAGGATTTTCATTTCTTCTGTTTTCAGTTTTAAAAACTGAATAGTTCTGTTTTTGTTTTTATCATATCTTTTATGTTTTTAGCTTTTTTAATTTGATTCTTTTTTAATTGTGTCAAAAATTTGTTCTAGTTTCTGTAGATGCCAAGTTTGACTATATTTGAATATTAAAATTTTAATTTAAACAGATTTCATTCAAATATTGTTTTCCTAATATCTTGAGTTTAAAAATATATTTTTAGTTGAATCTTTTTGCTACTGATCACTAGTGATCCTATTTAGTAGTATGCAGAATTTTAGAATTTTTAGAGTGATTTAAATTAATGTTTCAAACAAAACAGATTTTGTCTTAGTTCCATTTAGGTTTATTTCAATGTCTTTTGTTTTAAATTGTTCAAAATTAATTTCTCTTATATTAGTTGATAGATTTTGTAAGTTTCCTGTTAGATAACAGTAGCCCTTCAAACAAATATTATTTGAATGCATGAAAGTCAATTCTAGTTAATTATAACTTGTAATTGATTTCATTGCTAGTTTGACTTGTTATTTATATTCTTATAAATTGTTCTATAAAGTTTTACTTTCTGGTAACTTAGTTGTTTTATATTTTGTTTTCTATTATTTTAATATTTCATTTGTTTTCTAGTTGTTAAGTTCATTAGGCAAAAACCTATGTTGTTTAGAGTGTTTTCAAAATTCTTAGTTGTTCTTCAAAAGTAATTCTTTCTGCTAAGTAAAATATTTACTAAAATGATTTTGTTAACTTTTACTTAGTGTTTGTTTTGTTACATTACAAAATAGTTGTTTGTACGAAAAACTAGTCATAGTTGCTTTGATGAAACTTTGTTGGTTTTAACTTTTGTCTTAAGTATTTCTTTCATCACAAACTTTTGGTGTTTACTCTTGTGTTACTTCTTGTGTGTTAGAATTGATTGCTAGCATGATTGCTTCTATGAATGCAATGTTTGACTATATAGATTTCCCTCGGAGAGTGACGAATAGTCTATCAAGTTTTTATGAGAGCGATATTATTTCTTCATCAACTGTACAGGCAAGTCCCTTTGATCATGTATACCTATGTTTTTATTGCATTAGTTCTACCATCTTCCCATTTGCATGCAAACTAGGTAAATTGGAAACTTGGTTACTTGATGTAGTATCATGTGGTAGGCACCCTCAACCCTTTGACACATTGGCCCCGGGAAACGTTGATTTAATTTTGCTACGCTATTAGTAGACGGGGTTGGTTGTGTGATTCATGAGAGTTGTGAGGTAATAATTTCAAGACCTTCAAGATGATCAAGACTTCAAGACTCTGACTTTTCAACTTACCTCTGGGTGGATGATGGTTGAACGGTGCCCTGGAGAAACCAGTGGTTAGCCTAGGTGTTGTTGGGGAAGTGCCAGTATTCACGTGGAAAGGTCCACCTAGGCACAAAGAGATGGATGGATACTTCAAGACCCAAGGCTTACCTACACAGCCACAAGCCATTATGGGCTCTGGCTTGGTTGGATATCGTGGTGACCCTGGACAGGCGGTGCTACGAGATGTAGAAGAACGGTAGGAAAGGATGGGCACCGACAGAGTCTCAGGGAAACCCTTTAAAAGACCATGTTTTGGTCATCCGTTTCTCAAACACCATGAAGTGCGAGAAGTCCAACGGAGGCGATCAAATCTTGTGGGGAACGTGTGCAAAACTCTGTAGAGTACTCAAACCTAATCGATTAGTTGTGTCCACGGTCATGGACAGTTTGAGCCAAAGGAACTGAAACTATCTGGAACTCTCAACACAATTAAGTATATTGATGTGGGATTTTAATGTCAACTTGGGTATGAGAATTGGTTGGTGGAACCATCTCATTAATCAACCAACATTGTAGTAATTATGCTTTTTGCCCTCTCTTGTTGTAGGAAAAATTTGGCTTTATGCAAAACCCACTACCCCACTTGCCATATATGCATGTAGAATAGATGATTACTTTACACCCCCTCTTTTGTGACTTGCCGGCATATTCAAAATGCTGACCTACACGGCTGCAACGTCTTATGTTGCAGATAAGCTCTACGATGGGTAAGAGTACGATTCAGGGTTATGGTCTACACTCAACCTGCCATTGGTGTTATTGGGACTCCACTCCCGTTGACTGTTTCCGCTGAGATTTTAAGGTATATATCAGTTTTACGTTAATTACATGTGATTGCACTTTGATATATACATTGATGTACTGTGTGCGCCAGCATACTGATCCAGGGATGGCACAGAACACATAGAGGCTTGACTCGTTTTGAGTCGGGTCGCTACAACAGCTCATTGACAGTCTTGGGGAGTTGGACATTCATATTGGCCCACATCCTCCTGTTGCGTATGTTCGAGTGGAGCACGATAGTCACGGTTGCAGGGTGTATCTCTGGAATGTTGCAGTGCACTTGACTGAATCTCTAGATGTACTTTCGAAAAGTTTCTCCCTCCTTCTGCGAAAGGACTTGCAGGTCGCTAGGCTATCCAGGCTCCTGGTGGGCACCTGTGAAGGCGCTGATGAATTCGTTGCACCGGTCAACCCATGACGAAATGGAGTTCTTCGGCAGGTGCATCAGCCACCATCTCACATTTGGCTTGAGTGCCAAAGGGAAATAGTTGGCGAGAACCTTCTTGTCTCTTCCTCTGGCAGCTGGAACGGCTATCGTGTAGATGCCCAGGAATTCTACGGGTTCAATTTTCTGCCATACTTCTCCATCAGCTTTGGCTTGAAGGCTCGGGCCGATGGCCAGCGGACCTGCCACAGCTCATGAGTGAAGGCAGGGCACCTAACCTCATAAGGAAGGTACCCGCCAGCACTAGGCGCGGGGTCGCTAGCACCTGGACCGTTGCACTTGTCAGACTGGCAGTGTGCTTCTCGACGCCGCTCTATGGTGATCTGCGTGTCTTCTTTCCACCGATCCTCCAGGACACGTCTCTGGTCCCGGCAATCGTGCGGGCGGGACGAAGCCATAGATGCCTCATCGAGCTCGTCAGCATGCGAAGTTCGATGTGGCTGCCTCTGGGTCGGTCGCTGCAAAGGGGACTACACCATGGGTGTGGCTACCTCGACACGATTGCCGGCCTAGGCCATCGTCGCTGTCCGCGTACGTCGCGACGGCTCTGCATGCTGGGACTTGTTGGCTTTGACGAAGGAGATCAACCTCTGGATCATAGCTCTCCATTCGTCCATCTTGTCAGCCACTGCGAGAAGTTTAGCAACAGCTGTGCTCGCGCCATTGCTTCTGACACCATGTCCGACATGGCGAAAGAGGCGGACCACAACGTCGCCCGACTCCTGGTGGAACCAGAATGGCCATCGCCGTGTTCTTGCCGTCGTGCGCCGCTTGCTGGGGTGGTCTAACGTGGAGGAGGCCGAGCCCATGGGTTTGCGTCCCTGCTCAGGGCATCAGTGGCCATGACGGCGATGGGCATGTTGGAAATATGCCCTAGAGGCAATAATAAGTTAGTTATTATCATATTTCCTTGTTCATGATAATCATTTATTATCCATGCTATAATTGTATTGATTGGAAACTTGAATACATGTGTGGATACATAGACAACAAAGTGTCCCTAGTAAGCCTCTACTAGACTAGCTCGTTGATCAAAGATGGTCAAGGTTTCCTAACCATAGACATGAGTTGTCATTTGATAACGGGATCACATCATTAGGAGAATAATGTGATGGACAACAGCCAACCGTAAGCATAGTATATGATTGTGTCAGTTTATTGCTACTCCTTTATCCATGTCAAGTATCCATTCCTACGACCATGAGATCACGCAACTCCCTGACACCGGAGGAATGCGTTGTGTGTATCAAACGTCACAACGTAACTGGGTGACTATAAAGGTGATCTACAGGTATCTCCGAGTGTGTCTATTGGGTTGGCGTGGATAAAGACTCGGATTTTTCACTCCGTATGATGGAGAGGTATCTATGGGCCCACTTGGTAATACAACATCACAAGAAGCTTGCAATCAATGTGACTAAGGAGTTAGTCACGAGATCTTGTATTACGGAATGAGTAAAGAGACTTGCCGGTAACGATATTGAACTAGGTATGGACATACCGACGATCGAATCTCGGGCAAGTAACATACCGATGGACAAAGGGAACTGCATACGGGATTGATTAAATCCTTGACATTGTGGTTCGACCAATAAAGATATTTGTATAATATGTAGGAGCCAATATGGGCATCCAAGTCCCGCTATTGGTTATTGACCGTAGAGGTGTCTCGATCAAACTCTAGGTCTGCACACTTAATGTTCAGTGACGATATAGTGTTGATGTGTTATATATGTTGGTGATCGAAAGTTGTTCTGAGTCCCGG
This sequence comes from Hordeum marinum, assembly GCA_022496015.1. NCBI lineage: Eukaryota > Viridiplantae > Streptophyta > Magnoliopsida > Poales > Poaceae > Hordeum > Hordeum marinum. The sequence goes on along the minus strand of JAAAWK010001153.1, from coordinate 166,920 downwards.
ATGAGACCCCGGATGTGACGAGGAGCTCCAGAATGGTCCGGAGATAAAGATTTATATATGGGAAGTCATATTTTGGCTACCAGAAAAGTTTCGGGTTTTTCCGGTATTGTATCGGGAACCTTCTAGAAGGTTCCGGAAACCTCCAGAGCAGTCCGGAAGTCCACCAAGGGTTCCTCCACGTCCCAAGGGTTTGCATGTGCTGAGGGGAGACACCGTGGACTTACTGGCCCAATCACACAAGTCCCTCAAGGCCCATGTAGTTGGGAAAGGTGGAAAGTCCACCTTTGTATGGAAGCAAAGGAGGGGGACTAGGATTCCACCTCATCCCCCCTTGGCTGCGCCCTAGGGCTTGGAGTGGCTGTTCCCCACGCCCCTCCACCTATATATAAAGGGGAGGGGCGCCCCAAGAGGACACACGAAGCCATTGGCGCCCCTCTCTCTCCATAGATAGTTTTCTCGTCCGTTCGCGGTTTCGGTAGCGCTAGGCATAGCCCTACCAGGATAGCACCACCACCGCCCCCACCACGCCGTCGTGTTGCCAGAGAACTCATCTACTACTCTGCCCTCGCTCGCTGGATTGAGGAGGCAGAGACGTCATTGAGTTGTGCGTGTGCTAAACGTGGAGGTGACATCCGTTCGGCACTAGATCAGGACGGTTCGTGATTGGATCGCGGGATGGATCGTGATTGGATCGCAAAGACGTTTGACTACATCAACCACGTTTATTAACGGTTCCTCTTAGCGATCTACAAGATATGTATACACACTCCCCCTCTCATAGCTATGCATCTCCATGGATAGATCTCGCGTGTGCGTACAATTTTTTTTGGTTCCCATGCAACGTTCCCCAACAGTGGCATCATGAGCTAGGTCTGTGTGTAGATGACATGCACGAGTAGAACACGATGGAGTTTGTGGGTGTTGATATTTAGGTTGCTTCCTCCCTTAGTCATTTCTTGTAACATCCCAAAATTTCATTTTGGAATGTTATGAAATATAGCTATGCATCCATCATCATCATTGCTTGAATGTATGAATTGTTGAAATGCTCCTTCTGAATTTCTGAAAAGCCCCTTTCTATTTTTAATGTGTTGCTTTCACCTATTTGAAAACCTTGGAAGTCAAAATAAGAGGGGAGTAACATGACACTCCACACCAGGGTCATCTTGGTGATATATTTGAACAATAAGAACTAGGGGGTCTTTTGAAAATATTTGCAAAAAGGATTTAAAAAAACAATTAGGCAATTTCTGAAAATAATTATTTTTTTCTAAATATTCAAATAACAGAATAAAAATGTTCATTTAATGGCATTTATTATTATGTTAATTTTCATATATAATACCCCTATATTCGGAATTAAATCAAATGCCTTAAAGGAGTTTTTATTGCTCTGGTTATTGAAAAAAGAAAGTATTTAAAACAGGATCGGGCCGGCCCACCGCAGTTAATGCCGAATCGCCTAATTTCCGGCCGACCGACAGCCCTGCCACGCTCCTTCTCCCACTGACAGCGGGCCCTGCCCCGACCGAACATTGGCGCCGAGCGGTCACCGCCTACCTCGCGCCCGAGGACTCGCCGGAGATCCCTCCCCTCTCTGGATCTCTCTCCTCCTTCCTTCCCCGACCCCCTCTCCGGCCCTATAAGTAGCGGCCACTCACCGCGCCCCATTCCCCCCCCCCCGAAGCCCCCTCTCTCCCTCGCCAGACCGCCACAAAACACCATCGCCGGAGTTCGGATTCCCCACCGAACCTCCCACTGCTCGTGGCCGTCGCCTCCCTCCACCCCGCGCCTCTCCGACGCCACCACCCGTCGCCGGAGCCCCGCCGCCATCATTTGGAGCCTTCCGAAGTCGCCCTCGACCACCGGAGCGCTGCCCCGATGATCTCGCCGCTTCGAACTCGCCACAGATCCCCCTCGCCGGCGACCATACACGGTGAGCCTCCCCCATCCATCCGATCTGGATCCTACGGCTGAGATTAGAACCAATAAGTCCCGAACCGTTTTCCTCTTTGGTTCGGTCGACCGCTCGTAACACCCGCTCGCACACCCCCCTTAGCCACTCTCAGGTTGCCACGTAGCCCCCTGGCCGATGGAATGTTAGTTTTTTCTTTTTCTGATTTGTTTAGAAAACAGAGTAATTCCAAATTTTGTTTTGTTTATATCTTTTAATATGTTTAGTATTTTTAATTGATTCTTTTTGCATTAGCTCACATAGTTCTTGTAGTTTCACCCTCTGGTTTTAGATTTTAAATGTGAACTCTAGAATTTGAATTTAATCAAATTTGCTCAAATCACTCAACTCTGAATAACTAGAGTTTAAAAATAGATTCTGAGATGAATCTTTTTGCTACTACTTGGTATTCATTAGGACTATCATATTGCTTAGTTTGAGGATTTTTCGGATGATTTTGATTAGTGTTTTAGCTAAAAACAGATTCTGCCTATTAGTTAGTATAGTTTAATTAATTTAGTTTTTAGTTAGTTTAAATTAGATTTAGTTTTATTTGTTTAGTAGGTTCTGTTGCTTAAACATTTAGTGTTTTACTTACTGTTAAAAAAATATAAATTTTCTTAGTTTGTTTCTTTATTATTATATAGGAACCACAACTCCTTTTCCATTAGGTTTAGTTTGATAAAACAAACTAGTTTAGTAATAGATTCTTTTTAACAGAGTTTAAATAATTAAATTATGTTTTCTAAGAAGAATTTTTAGTAAATTATTTTTTCTGTTAATATAATGTTTATTAATTAATAATAAGTTTTGTTTTACTCTTTGTTAGTAAAACTATAGTTATATAGTAGTGTTTATCAAAACTTTCAAAACCATACTAAGATTTTTCTTAACAAAACTTTAAATGGATTTTATTCTGTTTATTAATAAAAAAATTTATTATTTCCTTCCTATCAACTATTGTTTTGTTCATACAAGTAGTTTTATTATGTTAGTAGTGGTTTACCCATCACCTTTTTGAAAACAAAACTTTGTGTGTTTTCTTGCTTGTGATTTGTGCATTGTTTTGTCTTGATTGTTTACTAGTTCATTTCTGATTTTGTGAGTTACAAATAATTTTGTTGTATGCTTATTGAGTGCTCTTGTTTGCTTCGTTAGATTATCCGGAGTGCGAGGCTTGTTACCTAGAGTTACTCACATACGAAGATCATCAATCAGGCAAGTCACTTTGATCATCTTTAGCAATGTTTTTATTGAATTAGTTCTACCATCCCCCCCCCAATTTGCATGCAAAGTAAGTTATTGGAAACTTGGTTACTGTTGTAGTATCATGTGGTAGGTACCCCCTCAACCCTTGACACATTGGCCCCGGGAAACGTTGTTTTACATTTTGCTCTGCTACTAGTAGACGGGGTTGGTTGTGTGATTCATGAGAGTTGTGAGGTAATAATTTCAAGACCTACATAATGATCAAGATTTCAAGACTCCGAGTTTTCAACATACCTCTGGGTGGATGATGGTTGAACGGCACCCTGGAGAAACCAGTGGATTTGCCTAGGTGTTGTTGGAGATGGCCAGTATTCACGCGGAAAGGTCCACCCAGGCACAAAGAGATGGATGGATGCTTCAAAACCCAACGCTTACCTGCACAGCCACAAGTCATTATGGGCTCTGGCTTGGTTGGATATCATGGTGACCCTGGACAGGCAGTGCTACGAGATGTAGAAGAATGGTAGGAAAGGATGGGCACCGACAGAGTCGCAGGGAAACCCTTTGGAAGACCATGTTTTGGTCATCCGTTTCTCAAACACCCTGAAGTCCGAGAAATCAAACGGAGGCGACCAAATCTTGTGGGGAACGTGTGCAAAACTCTGCAAAGTACTCAAACCTAATCGATTAGCCGTGTCCATGGTCATGGACGACTTGAGCCAAAGGAACTGAAACTTCCGGAACTCTCAACACAATTAATATGATGATGTGGGTATTAATAACTTGGGAATGAGAATTGGTTGGTGGAACCATCTCATTAATCAACCAACTTAGTAATAATTTTGCTTAGCCCTCTCTTGATGTAGGAAAAATTGGCTTTACGCAAAACTTATTACCCCACCTACCATATATGCATATAGATTACAGGATTATCTTTTCACCCCTCTCTTGTGACTTTGCCGGCATATTCAATATGCTGACCTATATGGCTGCAATGTATCATGTTGCAGAGTACTTTTCCGACCAGGAGTGAGGATACGCACTATGCTCGGTGAGATGCCCTTGGAGTCAGATGGATTCATCTACCTTCGACGCTTCCGCAAGATTTAGATATTCTCATGAGTTGGCCTCCAGCCACTTTATTGTAATCTTTATTGTAATAAACGACTCGATATGAGATTTTGATTAATATAATGCTGTGTGATTTCCCTTTGATATATACATTGATGTACCGTGTGTGTACCAGCATGATCTTGGGATGGTACGGAAACACCGGAGATTCGACCTTTCAGGTCGGGTCGCTACATTTCTTGATTCAGCGGTATTGTGGGATGAAGCGGCTCGGACCAACCTTACCCGTCCACGTATGAGAGACCGGTTCCATCGACTGACATGTGACTTTGTTGCATAAAAATGGCTGACCGGTGTCTCTCTCTCCCACTCTAGTTGGATCGGATTCGACTAAGGCGGTTGTTGTTGAAGGTTGAATAGAAATTTGTGTATCACCGTTGTGGTTTTGCGTAGGTAAGAATCGTTCTTGCTAGATACCCATAGCAGCCACGTAAAACATGCAACAACAATTAGAGGACGTCTAACTTGTTTTTGCAGGGTATGTTGTGATATGATATGGCCAAAGACATGACGAGATATATGCGATGTATGAGATGATCATGTTTTGTATGGATTATCATGACTTGCATGTCGTTGGGTACGACAACCGAAAGGAGCCATAGGGGTGTCTTTAATTATTGTATGACCTGCGTGTCAATAAGCGCTATGTAATGCTTTACTTTATCGCAAAACAATATCGATAGTAGTATAAGCATGGTTGGCGCGACAACCCCGATGGTGACACAATGATGGAGATCATGATGATGGAGGTCATGGTGTTATGCAAGTGATGATGGAGATCATGCCGGTGCTTTGGAGATGGAGATAAAAAGCACAAGTTCATGTCCATATCATGTCACTTACGCTTTGCATGTGTTGTTTATACTTTTACGCACCTTGTTTTGCTTAGGACGACGGTAGCATTATAAGGCGATACCTCACTAAAATTTCAAGATAAAATTATGTTCTCCCCGAGTGTGCACATATGACAGTCTGGCTTAATAGGAATGATAGACTACTCATATCAACACGGAATTCCTTCTTTTCTGGGAGCCCACTCGAAAAGAACTCCAAAGTTAAGCGTGCTTGGCTTGGAGCGATTCTAGGATGGGTGACCGATCGGGAAGTTGGTCCCGGGTGCGCACGTGTGAGGACAAAGTGCGCAAAATAGACTAGTGTTGGTCTGTGGGGCCAGTCTAGATCCTGCCAGGCGTAACGGGGTGTTACAATTGGTATCAGAGCCGACCCTTGCGGTTACACATGCGTGGATTAGGTGCGCGGGCATGTGACGCATGGCACGCGTGGCTCGTTATGGCACACGACATGGGACATGTGCTGGACTAGACACGCATACGTGTGCTAAGAGGGAACATTCCTCATGGGTGGACGAGGACGTCGGTTCCTTTGAGTGGGGGTGTATGTGAGAGCCTGGCTTAATAGGAATGATAGACTACTCATATCAACAAGGAATTCCTTCTTTTCTGGGAGCCCACTCAAAAAGAACTCCAAAGTTAAGCATTCTTGGCTTGGAGCGATTATAGGATGGGTGACCGACCAGGAAGTTGGTCCCTGGTGCGCACGAGTGAGGACAAAGTGCGCAGAAAAGAGTAGTGTTGGTCTGTGGGGCCAGTCTAGATCACGCCAGGCGTAACGGGGTGTTACAGCACCGTTGTGGAAGTTCATTGTTTTGAAGCACCACATGATGATAGGGTGTGATAGACTCTACGTTCACATACAACGGGTGCAAGCCAGTGTTTCACATGCGGAACACTCGGGTTAAACTTGAAGAGCCTAGCATGTACATACATGGCCTCGGAACACAGGAGACCGAAAGGTCGAACATGAGTCATAAAGTAGATATGATCAACATGGAGATGTTCACCATTGAAACCACCTCATGTCACGTGATGATCGGACTTGGGTTGGTTGATTTGGATCATGTTACACTTAGACAACCTGAGGGATGTTGATTTGAGTGGGAGTTATTGATTAATTGAACTCATTATCATGAACATAGTCAAACTATCTTTGCAAATTATGTTGTAGATCAATAGCTCACACTGTAGCTCCCCTGAATTTTGATACGTTCCTAGAGAAAAAGTAAGTTCAAATATGATGGTAGCAATTATGCGGACTGGGTCCATAAACTGAGGATTGTCCTCATTGTTGCATAGAAGGCTTATGTTCTTTATGCACTGCTCGGTGCGCCACCCCCTCAAGCGTCATTTGTCGATGTTGTGAACATCTGGCATGCAAATTGTGATGACTATTTGGTAGTTCAGTGCGTCATGCATTGCGGCTTAGAATTGAGGCTCCAAAGACGTTTTAAACGTCACGGAGCATATGAGATGTTCCAAGAGTTGGAACTGAGATTTCAGTCTCATGCCCGTGTTGAGAGGTATGAGAGCTCCAACAAGATTCTTTGCCTGCAAGATGAAGGAGAATAGCTCAATTAGTGAGCATGTACTTAGATTGTCTGGGTTCTGCAAATCGCTTGAATCGAGTGGCAGTTGATCTTCTAGATAAGATAGGGATTAACATAGTTCTCCAAGTCACTACCACCAAGCTACTAGAGCTTTGTGATGAACTATAACATGCCAAGGATGGATGATCCCATGAGATAGTCGCGATGTTCGACACCGCGAAGGTAGAAATCAAGAAGGAGCATCAAATGTTGATGGTTAGTAAAACCACTAGTTTCGAGAAGGGCAAGGGCAAGAAGGAAAAGTTCATGAATGGCAAGCCAGTTGCTGCTTGAGTAAAGAAACCAAAGGTTGAACCCAAACCCGAGACCAAGTGCTTCTATTATGAGGATAACGGTCACTGGAGGGGAGCTGCCCTAGATGCTTGGTAAATAAGAAGGTTGGCAACGTCAACAGAAGTATATTTGATATATGTGTTATTGATGTGTGATAGGTCTCCAACGTATCTACAATTTTTAATTGTTCCATTCTATTATATTATCTCTTTCGTATGTTTTATATGCATTAATATGATATTTTATATTATTTTGGGGACTAACCTATTATATTAGAGCCTAGTGCCAGTTTCTGTTTTTTCCTTGTTTTTGAGAATTATAGATAAGGAATATTGAACGGAGTCCAAACGTAATAAAATCTTCGCGATGATTTTTCTTGGACCAAAAGACATATACCAAACTTGGAGAGGAAGGCAGGACACCTGCCAAGAGGTCACAAGCCACCCTAGCGCAGTCAGGGGGCCCGCGCCCCATGGCTTGTGGGCCCCAGCAGGTCCTCCAACCCTAATCTTAGGCCTATAAATTCCCAAATGTTCCACCAATACCAAAAAGAGCCACGATAATACTTTTCCACCGCCGAAAGCCTCCGTTCCCGAGAGGTCCAATCTTGGAGCCTTTTCCGGTAATCTGCCGGAGGGGGATTTGATCACGGAGGGCATCTACATCAACTTCATTACCCCTCCGATGATGCGTGAGTAGTCCGCCACAGACCTACGGGTCCATAGCTAGTAGCTAGATGGCTTCTTCTCTCTCTTTGTGCTTCAATACCATGTTCTCCATGATCTTCATGGGGATCTATCCGATGTAATACTCTTTTGCAGTGTGTTTGTCGAGATCCGATGAATTGTGAGTTTATGATCAGCTTATCTATGAATATTATTTGGTTCTTCTCTGAATTCTTATATGCATGATTTCATATCTTTTCAAGTCTCTTTGATTTATTGGTTTGGTTTGGCCAACTAGATTGCTAATTCTTGCAATGGGAGAAGTGCTTAGTTTTGGGTTCAATCTTGCGGTGTCCTCACCCAGTGACAAAGTAGGGGCAGCAAGGCACATATTGTATTGTTGCCATCAAGGGTAAAAACATGGGGTTTTCATCATATTGCTTGAGTTTATCCCTCTACATCATGTCATCTTACTTAATGCGTTACTCTGTTCTCCATGAACTTAATACTCTAGATGTAGGCAGGAGTCGGTCAATGTATGGAGTAATAGTAGTAGATGCAGAATCGTTTCGGTCTACTTGACACGGACGTGATGCCTATATGCATAATCATTGCCTTGGATATTGTCATAACTATGCACTTTTCTATCAATTGCTTGACAGTAATTTGTTCACCCACCGTGTTATTTTCCTTCAAGAGAGAAGCCTCTAGTGAAACCTATGGCCCCCAGGTCTTTTTTCCATATTATATTTTCAGATCTATATACCAAAAATACCTTGTTGCAATTTATTTACCTTTTACTTCTCACAATCTTTCCTATATATCTCTATAAGATCTAATCCTTGAAAGTAACCGTGAAGGGATTGACAACCCGTTTATAGCGTTGGGTGCAAGTGTTTGATTGTTTGTCTAGGTGCATCTATTGGTGACTTTCTTGTTCCCCCTACTGGATTGATACCTTGGTTCTCAACAACTGAGGGAAATACTTATCTACTTTGTTGCATCACCCTTTACTCTTCAAGGGAAAACCAACGCAAGCTCAAGAGGTAGCAAGGATTTGTGGCGTCGTTATCGGGGACGATACACATCAAGCTACCAAGTACACATCACAAACTCATCTCTTGCATTTACATTATTTGCCATTTGCCTCTCGTTTTCCTCTCCCCCACTTCACCATTTTGCCGTTTTATTTGCCTTCTCTTTTTCGTTTGCCCTTTTTCTCGACGAATCTCTTTTTGTTTGCTTGTGTTGCCATGTGCCTTCTATTTGCTTGCATCTTCGCTTGCTAAAAATCTATTGATATGGATAATCATCCACTTGGTAATCTTTTCAAAAGGCAAAATTGTGATGAACCAATTGCTAGTGAGTTGAGTGCACTTGATTATCTCTGTGAAGTTTTGTTTGAAAATCATGAATCTGAAATTTTTGATGAAGTGTTGAAAGAAGAAATGTATAAGGTGATTCATGATAGTCCCTTGAATGATGATCATGATTGCAATGTTGCTAGTATAAATTCTCTAAATACCCTTGATGCTTATGATATGCAAAACCACAATCTTTGGGATGCTATGTTTGATGAATATGATATTTTTTGTCCCCCAAGTTTTGATGAGAAAATTTATTATGATGATTGCATGGCTCCTATTTATGGTGATGGTGATGACACGTATGCTATAATTAGTAATGATAACCCTGAAACTTATCATCATGATTTTAATTTTCAATGTGGTTGTGTCAATCAAGTGTCTCATGATAGTTATTTTATTGAGTTTGCTCCCACTACCATGGATGATAAAGAATTTGCTTATGTGGAGAGTAACGAAAATTCTATGCTTGTGAAATATGAAAAGAATGATTTATGTGATAGTTATATTGTTGAATTACTTCATGATGCTACTGAAATTCATTATGAGGGGGGAACATATGCTTGTATTAATTGCAATAATATCAATTTTCCTCTCTATGTGTCTAAAGTTTTGAAGTTATGCTTGTTTTGCCTTCCTATGCTAGTTGATTCTAATTCCCATAAATTGTTTGCTCACAAAATCCCTATGCATAGGTAGTGGGTTAGAATTAAATGTGTTTTTCATGCTATTCATGATGCTCTTTTTCATATCTCAATTACTAATTTTTATGTGAGCATCATTGAAATCGTTATGCCTAGCTAGGATCGTTAAACAATAGCGCTTGTTGGGAGGCAACCCAATTCTATTTTTATGTTCTATTTTTTTGCTTATGTTTTTGAGTCTTTCACACACTGTTACCTCTTTAGTAATTGTTTTTTGGTGTTTTAATTAGTGTTTGAACCAAGTAAGACCTTTGGGATGGTCTATGGTGATTGTTGATTTGATCTTGCTGAAAAACAGAAACTTTTGCGCCCAGTCCAGGAATTTTGTAAATTTTTAGAGAGTCGAATGAGTATGAATTTTTTACACAAGATTTATATACAAATTTCCAAGGTTTAAATAATTGTTCATAAGTTTTGGAGTTACAGAAGTATACGAAGTTTCCAGATTGCTACAGATTGTTCTGTTTTTGACACATTCTGTTTTCTTTATGTTGTTTACCTATTTTAATGTATCTTTGGGTCGTGTCGGGGGGGGGGGGGGTAGTATGAACCATGGATAAGTTGGAATACAGTAGATATTACAGCAATATAAATAAAAAATGAGTTCACAATAGTACCTAAGGTGGTGATTTATTTTCTTATACTAACGGATCTCGCGAGTTTTGTGTTAAGTTTTGTGTTGTGAAGTTTTCAAGTTTTTGGTAAAGATTTGATGGACTATGGAATAAGGAGTGGAAAGAGCCTAAGATTGGGGATGCCCAAGGCACCCCAAGGAATCAAGTATGCCAAAAATCCTAAGCTTGGGTATGCCCTTAAAGGCATCCCCTCTTTCGTCTTCAATCCATCGGTAAATTTACTTGAGGCTATATTTTTAGTCACCACATGACATGTGGTTTTCTTGGAGTGTCTTGTATGATACGAGTCTTTGCTTTTTAGTTTGCCACAATCATCCTTGCTAAACACATATTTTGAGAGAGACACGCGTGAATCGTGAATTTATTAGAATACTCTATGTGCTTCACTTATATATTTTGAGCTAGGCAATTTTGCTCTAGTGCTTAACTTATATCTTTTTTGAGCATGGTGGTGTTTTGTTTTATAGAAATAATTGAACTCTCGTACCTCACTTATATTATTTTGAGAATCTTAAAACAGCATGGTAATTTGTTGAGGTTATGAATTTAGTCCTAATATAATAGGCATCCAAGAGGGATATAATAAAAACTTTCATATAAAGTGCATTGAATATTATGAGAAGTTTGATTCCTTGCATAAAGTTTTGAGATATAAAGATGGTGATATTAGAGTCATGTTAGGAAGTAATTGTGGAATGGTAGAAATACTTTTGTAAAGGTTTGTGATTCCCGTAGCATGCACATATGGTGAACCGTTATGTAAGGAAGTCGGAGCATGATTTGTTTATTGATTGTCAACCTTTGTGTGAGGGTCGGGAGAGCGTGATTGTTTACTCCTACCAACCGCTCCCCTAGGAGCATGTGTCTAATACTTTTATTTGATGACTAATAGACTTTTGCAATAAGTATGTGAGTTCTTTATGACTAATTTGAGTCCATGGATTATACGCACTCTCACCCTTCCACCTTTGCTAGCCTCTCTAGTACCGCGCAACTTTTTCCGGTGCATTAAACCCACCATATATCCTTCCTCAAAACAGCCACCATACCTACCTATTATGGCATATACATAGACATTCCGAGATATATTGCCATGCAACTTCCACCATTCCATTTATTATGACATGCACCATCATTTTCATATTGCTTTGCATGATCATAAGATAGCTAGCATGATGTTTTCATGGCTTGCCCGCTTTTTGATGTCATTTGCTATGCTAGATCATTGCACATCCCGGTACACCGCCGAAGGCATACATATAGATTCATATATTTTTTTCTAGATATTGAAGTTGTAATTCTTGAGTTGTATGTAAATAAAAGTGTGATGACCATCATTATTAGAGCATTGTCCCATGTGAGGAAAGGATGATGGAAGCTATGATTCCCTCACAAGTTGGGATGAGACTCCGGACTTTACGAAAAACAAAAGGGGCCAGCAAAGCCCAAATAAAAAATCAGGCCATTGATGCCCACCAAAATAAAAAAAGGGACAATGCTACTATCTTTTTTCCACACTTGTGCTTCAAGGTAGCACCATGATCTTCATGATAGAGAGTCTCCTCTTTTTTTTATATACTAGTGGGATTTTTCATTATATAACTTGGCTTCTATATTCCAGTGATGGGCTTCCTCAAATTTCCCTAGGTCTTCATGAGCAAGAAAGTTCGATGCACACCCACTTAGTTTCTTTTTGAGCTTTCATACACTTATAGCTCTAGTGCATCCATTACATGGCAATCCCTACTCAATCACTTTGATATCTATTAATGGGCATCTCCATAACCCGTTGATACGCCTAGTTGATGTGAGACTATCTTCTCCTTTTTCTTCACAACATCCACCATATTCTATTCCACCTAGAGTGCTATATCCATGGATCACGCTCATGTATTGCGTGAGAGTTGAAAATGTTTGAGAACATAAAAGGTGTGAAACAATTGCTTGACTTGTCATCGGGGTTGTGCATGATATAAATACTTTGTGTGGGGAAGATGGAGCATAGACAAACTATATGATTTTGTAGGGATAACTTTCTTTTGCCATAATATTTTGAAGAGACACAATTGCTTTGTTAGTATGCTTGAAATATTATTGTTTTTATGTCAACATTAAGCTTTTGTTTTGAGTCTTATGGATCTGAACATTCATGCCATAATAAAGGATATTACGTGGATATATATGTTAGGTAGCATTCCACATCAAAATTTCTGTTTTTATCATTTACCTACTCGAGGACGAGCAGGAATTATGCTTGGGGATACTAATACGTCTCCAACATATCTACAATTTTTGATAGTTCCATGCTATATTATTAAATGTTTTGGATGTTTTATATGCATTAATATGTTGTTTTATATTATTTTGTGACTAACCTATTAACCTAGAGCCTAGTGCCGGTTTCTGTTTTTTCCTTGTTTTTTAGTATGTAGATAAGGAATATTAAACGGGGTCCAAACGGAATAAAATCTTCACGATGATTTTTCCTCGACCAAAAGACATCTACCAGACTTGGAGAGGAAGGCAGGAGACCTGTCAGGAGGTCTCAAGCCACCCTGGCGCGGCCAGGGGGGCGCGCTCCGCTAGCTTGTTCCCCCAGCAGGTCCTCCAACCCTAATCTTCGGCCTATAAATTCCAAAATATTCCCCCAATACCAAAAAAGCCACGGTAATACTTTTCCGCCGCCGGAAGCCTCTGTTCCCGAGAGATCCAATTTTGGAGCCTTTTCCGGTAATCTGTCGAAGGGGGATTCGATCAACGAGTGCATCTACATCAACTCCCTTGCCCCTCCGATGATGCGTGAGTAGTCCACCACAGATCTATGGGTCCATATCTAGTATCTAGATGGCTTCTTCTCTCTCTTTGTGCTTCAATACCATGTTCTCCATGATCTTCATGGGGATCTATCAAATGTAATACTCTTTTGCGGTGTGTTTGTCGAGATTCGACGAATTGTGGGTTTATGATCAGCTTATCTATGAATATTATTTGGTTCTTCCCTGAATTCTTATATGCATGATTTCATATATTTACAAGTCTCTTCGAGATATTAGTTTGGTTTGGCCAACTAGAGTGGTAATTCTTGCAATGGGAGAAGTGCTTAGTTTTGGGTTCAATCTTGCGGTGTCCTCACCTAGTGACAAAGTAGGGGTAGTGAGGCACGTATTGTATTGTTGCCATCAAGGATAAAAAGATGGGGTTTTCATCATATTGCTTGAGTTTATCCCTCTACATCATGCCATCTTACTTAATGCATTACTCTGTTCTTCATGGACTTAATACTCTAGATACAGGTAGGAGTCGGTCGATGTGTGGAGTAATAGTAGTAGATGCAAAATTGTTTCGGTCTACTTGACACAGACGTGATGCCTATATGCATAATCATTGCCTTGGATATCGTCATAACTATGCTCTTTTATATCAATTGCTCGATAGTAATTTGTTCACCCGCCGTGTTATTTTCCTTCAAGAGAGAAGCCTCTAGGGAAACCTATGCCCCCTTGTCTATTTTCCATATTGTATTTTCATATCTATATACCAAATATACCAAAAATACCAAAAATACCATGCTGCAATTTATTTACCTTTTACTTCTCGCAATCTTTCCTATCTATCTTTATCAGATCTAATCCTTGCAAGTAACTGTGAAGGGATTGACAACCCCTTTATAGCGTTGGGTGCAAGTGTTTGATTGTTTCTGTAGGTGCATCTATTGATGACTTGCTTGTTCCTCCTACTGGATTGATACCTTGGTTCTCAACAACTGAGGGAAATACTTATCTACTTTGTTGCATCACCCTTTCCTCTTCAAGGGAAAACCAACGCAATCTCAAGAAGTAGCAATGCGTACCTAACAAGTACTCCTAGTAGGACTTGGGTATTAGATACCGGTTCAGTTGCTAAATGTTGGTAACTCAAAATAAAATCTAGGTAATAACAGGAGAATAGCTAAGGGCGAGGTGACGATGTCTGTTGGAAGTGTTTCCAAGGTTAATGTGATCACTATCGCACGCTCTGATTCCAGTAGTGGTTCCCCAACAGGTCGTAGCCAGGGGATCACGGCTCGCTCCAGATTGTGTGCCGCTATGGCGGCCACGGCCATCCGCGCGGCAGGGAGGTGGAGACTGGTCGTTTCCTCTGCCCGCAGCACCGGGGGTGTGCTCACCAGGTCGTTGCTTCTGTTGCTCCTCTCCAACGGTCCCCGGTCCAACTTCGGCCACAGGGGACACGACGATGGCGCCGCCTGCACCAGCTGCGTCGCCCAAGATGCTCTTTGATGACCCAAAAGTATGGGGGATCTATCGTAGTCCTTTCGATAAGTAATAGTGTTGAACCCAATGAGGATCAGAAGGAAATGACAAGCGGTTTCCATTAAGGTATTCCCTGCAAGCACTGAAATTATCGATGATAGATAGTTTTGCGATAAGATAATTTGTAACGAGTAACAAGTAACAAGTGTAGAAAAGGTGTAGCAAGGTAGCCCAATCCTTTTTGTAGCAAAGGACAGGCCTGGACAAACTCTTACATAAAGCAAAGCGCTCCCGAGGACACATGGGAATTTCTATCAAGCTAGTTTTCATCATGCTCATTTGATTCGCGATCTTACTTAGATAATTTGATATCTGGGTGGATTGGTGCTTTGGTGCTACCCTTACTTGGACAAACCTCCACTTATGATTAACCCCTCTCGCAAGCATCCGCAACTACGAAAGAAGAATTAAGATAAATCTAACCATAGCATGAAACATATGGATCCAAATCAGCCCCTTACGAAGCAACGCATAAACTAGGGTTTAAGCTTCTGTCACTCTAGCAACCCATCATCTACTTATAACTTCCCAATGCCTTCCCCTAGGCCCAAATAATGGTGAAGTGTTATGTAGTCGAGGTTCACATAACACCCGAAGAGAAACCTGTCAGAATCCTCGAGACTCCAACAGAGTTACCCGAAGCAAGACCATCAAGTTCTGTGGAGTCACCACACCGAGGAAGAAGCCACCTGGGAACGCGAAGAAGATCTTCGTAGAGACCACCCGCACCTATTTTCTAGCCAACCCGAATCTTGAGGGCGAGATTCATCTTAAGGTGGGTAGATTTTTAACATCCCAAATTTTCATTTTGGAATGTTATGAAATATAGCTATGCATCATCATCATTTTGTTTGAATGTATTGAATTTGTTGAAGTGCTTCTTTTGATTTTCTGAAAGGCCATTTCAATTTTCCCATATATTTGTTTCACCTATTTGAAAACCTTTGGAAATGTTCAAAGAAAGAGGGGAGTAACATGACACTCCACACCAGGGGCATCTTGGTGAAATAATTGAGAAATAAAACCAGGGGGTTATTTGAAAGTTTATCTCAAAAGGATTTAAAATCAATTAGGCATTTTTCTGAAAATAAATTTTTAAAATATATTCAATATGACAGAGGAAAAATGTTCATTAAATAGCATTAATTCTCCTGATCATTTTGATATATATATTTTCTATGTTTGGAAATGTTTTGAATGCATTAAAAGAGTTTTTACTGCGCTGGAAATAGAAAAGGAAAGTTTTTAAACCGAATCAGGCCGGCCCACCAGCCTTTACTCCCGAATTCATTTTGGATCGGTCAACCGACGCGCTAACCTCGCCTTTTCTCTCACTAACATGGGGAACCCACTGTCCGACGGCGTCATCCGCGCGCCCGTCTCCTTCCTAGCGCACGCCACCGTCGCTGGAGATCCCTCTCTCCGGATCTCCCTCCTCTCTCCCTCCCCCGACCCCGCACCACCCCTATAAGAACCCCCTGCATCTCCTATCTCCGTTCCACCCCGAGCCCCCTCTCTACCTCTCCAGAACGCCACCGCACCACCTCGCCGGACTTCGGTCGACAACCGAACCTCTCCGAGCACGAGGTCGTCGCCTCCGTCGTCCTCAGCCCCGTCCGACGCCGCCAATCGACGCCAGAGCTTCGTCGCCATCGCCTGAGCACTTCGAACGTTGCCCTGACAACCACACCGTCGCCCCCGACCACCTCCGACCACCGGCCGCCGCCGTCCTCGCCGGAGACCTCGACTCCTCCCCTCTGTAAGCCACCGGACCCCCTGGACCGTTAGATTTAGATCCAACGCGCATGATTATAAGATTTAAAATGGCGAAAAATTTTCCTCTACGCTTCGGTCATCCGCTCGTTAGCACCCACGCGCACAAGGCCCCGACCAATCATAGCTTGCCACGTAGACCCTGTCCGATCGGTAGAAAGTTTTTCCTTTTCTTTTCTGTTTTAGAAAACAGAATGTTTTCTGTTTTTGTTTTAGTTGTAACTTTTAAACTAATTAGTGTTTTTAATTGATTATTTTTGCATTAGGTCACAAATTTCATGTAGTTTCATCCTATAGTCTTAGATTTCAAATTTGAACTTTTAAATTTGAATCTAACCAAATTTGCTTAAATTACTAAAATCTGTATAACTAGGGTTTGAAAATTTATTTTTGAGTGAATCTTTTTGCCACCGGTTTGTATTAGTTAGACCTATCATCCTACATAGTTTGAGAATTTTTAGGATGAATTTGGTTACTGTTTTTAACAAAAACAGAATCTGTCTAATTCTTAATAGATTTTAATTAAATTGATTTTTATTTAAATTGAACCTGCATTAGTTTAACTTTTGTTTTTAGATTTCATTAGGTTCTGTTGATTCAACATTAGGTGTATTATTTTCTGTTAATAAAATATATTTTTCAAATTGTTTTGTGCTCTAGTTTGAATAGGTACATCTTGTTTTCACCATTTATATTGTTTAGAAAAAAAGGTTTTGTAGTAACTCTTTTTGCACAAAATTATTTTTATAATGAAATACTTCCTGTTTTCAAATAAAATTTTGTATTTACATTTCTGTCATCTAAATGCCTAGTTGTTTCAAAAAAAAATTGATTTGTTATGTCTTAGTAGAGACACCAAAATTTTAGACTCTTATACTTTGAGTGATTATTCTTTTTGATTGTGCCATTGTTTGTTGAAGTATTTGTTTACCTTGCTGTTGTATGAATTGTATTGTGTTTTTGCTTATGGTGTGCTCTTGTTTGATTCGTTAGATCATTCGGAGTGCGAAGCTTGTTATCTAGAGTCACTTGAATACGAGGATCGTCAGCAAGGCAAGTCACTTTGATCATGTATACCTATGTTTTTCTTGCATTAGTTCTACCATCTCCCCAATTGCATGCAAAGTAGGTAATTTGGAAACTCGGTTACTTGTTGTAGTATCATGTGGTAGGTACCCCTCAACCCTTTTGACACATTGGCCCCGGGAAACGTTGATTTAACTTTTGTTATGCTATTAGTAGATGGGGTTGGTTGTGTGATTCATGAGATTTGTGAGTTAATAATTTCAAGACCTACAAGATGATCAAGACTTCAAGACTCCGAGTTTTCAACATACCTCTGGGTGGATGATGGTTGAACGGCACCCTGGAGAAACCAGTGGTTAGCCTAGATGATGCTAGAGAAGTGCCAGTATTCATGCGGAAAGGTCCACCCATGCACAAAGATATGGATGGATGCTTCAATACACAAGGCTTACCTGCACAGCCACAAGCCATTATGGGCTCTGGCTTGGTTGGATATCGTGGTGACCCTGGACAGGCGGTGCTACGAGATGTAGAAGAATGGTAGGAAAGGATGGGCACCGACAGAGTCTTGGGGAAACCCTTTAGAAGACCATGTTCTGGTCATCCGTTTCTCAAACATCCTGAAGTGGGAGAAATCCAATGGAGGCGATCAAATCTTGTGGGGAACGTGTGCAAAACTCTGCAGAGTACCCAAACCTAATCGATTAGCCGTGTCCACGGTCATGGACAATTTGAGCCAAAAGAACTGAAACTATCTGGAACTCTCAACACAATTAATTACATTGATGTGGGTTTTAATGTCAACTTGGGTATGAGAGTTGGTTGGTGGAACCATCTCATAAATCAACCAACATTGTAGTAATTATGCCTTTGCCCTCCCTTGTTGTAGGAAAATTTTGGCTTTACGCAAAAACTTACTACCACCACCTGCCATATATGCATATAGAATAGATGATTACCTTAACCCCCTCTTTGTGACATTGTCAGCATATTCAATATGTTGACCTACATGGTTGCAACGTATCATGTTGCAGAGTACTTTTCCGACCAGGAGTGAGGATACGCTCTACGCTCGGTGAGATGCCCTTGGAGTTAGATGGACTCAACTACCTTTGAAGCTTCCGCAAGATTAGTTAGTCTCATGAGTTGGCCTTCAGCCACTTTATTGTAATTCTTATTGTAATAAAGAACTCGATATGAGATTTCGATTAATTAATGTTGTGTGATTTCCCTTTGATATATACATTGACGTGCCATGTGTGTACCAACATGATCTTGGGATGGTACAGAAACACCGGAGATTTGACCTTTCAGGACGGGTCGTCACAGAGATGGTATCAGAGCACACGTTGATCGTAGGACGTTTCCTCTAGGATTGGAAAAGCCTGAGGATTTATTTCTCTTTTTCCTTTAAAATTCTTATACTCTCATCTACTCGTTTCTGACTTCCCTCCGATTTATTTCAAAATTTATAGATGGCCACCTTCATCCCAGTTTTGATCACGGAGCTTTGTCAGTCTGACGCGGCGATGCCCTTTGGCAAGGAGCCGATGAGGATCATCGGGGACGTAAGGATTGCCTTGCCGAGCATCACCGGGACTCCTATCATGTCTTTTCCACAAGACGGTCGCTACAGGATCGAGGTGCACATCCCCGGAAAGACCTTTGGAAATCGTAAGGAACCCATCGACTTCAAGTTTGTGGCACCCAGCTGGATACTCGGGAGAGACATGGCAATTCATCGTGCCCTTGGACGTATTCAGGAGGAATATTGGGGTGGACCCTTTTCACCAGGACTCAGCATGGTTTGTCGCAGGGATGCCAATGGAAACATCATAACCACTCCCAGTGAAGACACCACCATTTCCTATATCCAGACTCTGGAGACGCACATCAGGACCTTGGAGCTTCGGGTACGTGCCGACACGAAGACAATCAAGAGATTGATGAACCACGAGATTAACCTCGAAGCTGACCTACGGGAAGCCAAGTACGAGCATGAGTATGAAGTGAAGGATTTCTTAGAGAGGATCGATAAGCTAAACACTCGCATTGCAACTCTGGAGGAACAGATGGACATGGGTGAAAATCTTCATCCAGAAGGAGACATGGCTCCCTTGATCAGCAACGATGATGACTATGAGGAGAGCACCACCGGAGGAGGTCACTTTACCATGTACTTTTGAGGAGAACTTTAGTTATGCCCCCATGTATCTTTCATTTTTTCAACGTTAAAGCGTAGGTCGATGCTTAGTTTGATTTGGAGATTTGTATCTCGATGTTTGAACCTTGAGTTGAATAAATGAATGAGTGTTTGGTGTGATATGTTTGTTGCATTACATATGGGTAGTGAATTTCCTTTTAGGTCCTTGTTCTATTCTAATTCTCACTCCTCTGAAAACAGCAAGATGCCTCCGTGATGTGAGCCCGACTTCACTTTCCCGCCGAAACTCACACAACTTCTCCAGTAGCAGAACGCCCTGATGCAACTGTTGATTCAGAATCAGATCAACAATCACAACAACCACCCTCCACCTCAAGGCGACAACCTCACCCGTTTTCTGAGGCTGAATCCACCAACTTTCTCCGGCAACACTGAGCCCATTGTGGCAGATGATTGGATCCGCAAGATGGAGAGGGAACTCACCACCGCGGGATGCACTGAGGCTGAAAAGGTGTGTTTCGCCGTCCATCAACTGGAGGGACCAGTAGCTTCATGGTGGGAGAACTACACCACCACATACCCCATTGCTGGTGTGACTTGGGAGCAGTTCAAGCTAGCTTTCCGCACCGCTCATGTCTCAGCTGGAGCCATGAGTCTGAAGAAGCATGAGTTTCGCAACTTACGCCAGGGGAACCGTTCCGTGGCCCAGTACGTGGATGACTTCAGCACGTTGGCTCGTTATGCACCAAGAGATGTGGCCGATGATGCAGCCAAACAAGAGAAGTTCTTGGAAGGACTCAACGATGAGTTGAGCGTGCAGCTGATGGTGGCTACTTTCAGCAACTACCAGGAGCTGGTAGACAAGGCCCTCATCTTGGAGGGGAAACAGCAGCAAATCGAGAACCACAAGAGGAAGTATGCACAGGGGAAGTCTAACTCTGGAGCTCATCAGAAGGCCTGCTACTCCCCGTACTCAGGAAATACCGGGTCAGGGACCGGTAAGTATGGAGGACACACTCATCACGTGCACAACCATGGAGGCCATAACCATGGAGGAAATGGGAATAATCGTCCCAACAGTGGCAGCTTCAAGAATGGTAATGGAAGTGGGAGTGGCAACCAACATCGTCCCGCTCTAGCTTAGAAGGATCTAAACCATATCACCTGTTTCAAGTGCCAGAAGACAGGGCACTATGCCACTGAATGCCCTCAGAACAAGAAAGGAAATGCAAACGGCAACAACAACGGCAACTCCACAGCTAAGAAGCCAAATCCTTTTCCTCGTGCTCAGGTGAACCACATTGATGTGGAAGAAGTCTATGATCAGCCCGAGACTGTGGTTGGTAAGTTTTTATTGCATTCACGCCCAGTTATGGTACTTTTTGATTCTGGTGCAACGCATTCATTCATATCAAGGGTAGTTGTGGAAAAGTATGGTTTACCCACCAGAACCCTTAGTCAGCCCATTAAGGTAAATTCTCCAGGAGGTATGATGATGGCAGGGATAGGATGCCACGCCTTAAAACTCCACATAGGAAACTATGTTTTTCCTACCGACCTCATCGTCTTAGAATCCTAGGGATTGGATGTAATCCTAGGCATGGATTGGATGACCAAGTATGAAGGAAACCTTGATTGCCCTAGCAAGTCTATTTCACTCACCACTCCGGAGAACAAGAGGATTAAGTATGTATCCCGACGCACACGGATGAGTGCTCGGTTAAATTCCCTCACAGGAGTTGTTCAGGAGGAAGTGACGGTTGTACAAGACTTCCCAGATGTATTCCCGGAGGAATTACCAGGCATGCCCCCAGATAGGGAGATTGAGTTTTTGATAGAGCTACTACCAGGAACCGCTCCAATTTCCAAGAGACCCTATCGGATGCCCGCAAATGATTTAGTAGAAATCAAGAAACAGATTCAGGAGCTATTGGATAAGGGATATATTCGCCCAAGTTCTTCACCTTGGGGAGCCCCAGTTCTCTTGGTGGAGAAGAAGGATAAAACCTTGAGGATGGTGGTCGATTATCGTGCATTGAACGAGGTGACTATCAAGAATAAGTACCCTCTGCTGATGATTAATGACTTGTTTGATCAGCTAGTAGGCACCAAAGTATTCTCCAAGATCGATCTTCGATCAGGGTATCACCAACTGAAGATTCGTGAACAGGATATACCCAAAACAGCCTTCACCACAAGGTATGGCTTATATGAGTATACAGTCATGTCCTTTGGTTTGACTAATGCTCCTGCCTACTTCATGAATATGATGAACAAAGTGTTTATGGAATATTTGGACAAGTTTGTCGTGGTATTCATCGATGACATTTTGATATTCTCCAAGAGCGAGGAAGAACACAAGGAACATTTACGTTTAGTTCTGGAGAAGCTTAGAGAGCATCAGTTATATGCCAAGTTCAGTAAATGTGAATTTTGGCTGACGGAAGTCGGGTTCCTTGGACACATTATTTCTGGAGAAGGAATAGCAGTAGATCCCGCTAAGGTTGAAGCAGTCACTGAGTGGAAGTCACCCACCTCGGTTAAGGAGATCCGCAGTTTTCTCGGACTTGCCGGATATTACCAGAGATTTATTGAGAATTTCTCAAACATTGCCAAGCCCATGACAGAATTGTTGAAGAAAGAGTCTAAGTATATCTGGACTGAGGAATGTGAGGCCAGTTTCCAGGAGTTGAAGAAACATTTGGTCACAGCCCCAGTGTTGATACTGCCAGACATTCAGAAGGACTTCCAGGTTTATTGTGATGCATCCCGTCAAGGACTCGAAGGAGTACTCCTGCAGGAGGGAAAAGTTGTAGCTTATGCATCCAGACAGCTACGACCTCATGAGTTGAATTATGCCACCCATGATTTGGAACTAGCAGCCGTAGTGCACGCACTCAAGACCTGGAGACATTTTCTTATCGGAAATAGTTGTGATGTGTACACTGATCATAAGAGCCTAGAGTATATCTTCACACGGAAGGAGTTGAACCTCAGACAGAGGAGATGGTTAGAGTTAATCAAGGACTATGACATGAGATTACATTACCATCCAGGGAAGGCAAATGTTGTGGCAGATGCTTTGAGTCGGAAGAGTTATGTGAACACCCTCATAGCCGGAGGATTACCCCACGAGTTAACCAATGATCTCAGAGAGCTTCGGTTAGAGATAGTTCCAAGAGGATATGTTGCCACGCTAGAGATTCAGTCCACCTTGACCGAAAGAATTCGTGAAGCCCAGAAATCGGACAAGCAGACAGCTGAGATAAAGCAGAGAATGAAGGAAGGAAAGGCTAAAGACGTTCGTGAAGATGAACAAGGTACTCTATGGTTTGAGAAACGAATCTATGTGCCCAATGACCCAGAGCTCAGGAAGTTGATACTTCAAGAAGGCCACGATTCACCATACTTGATACACCCAGGCAACACCAAGATGTACCTAGATTTGAAGGAAAGTTACTGGTGGACAGGTATGAAGAAAGATATTGCCGAACATGTTGCGGTATGTGATGTTTGTCAGCGAGTAAAGGCGGAACATCATAAACCAGCAGGGTTACTCCAACCTTTGCTGATACCCGAGTGGAAATGGGATAATCTTGGTATGGACTTCATCACAGGATTACCCAGGACCCGTTCAGGATATGACTCCATTTGGGTAGTGGTCGATCGCTTGACCAAGGTGGCTCATTTCATTCCAGTGAAGACCACCTATACCAGTGCTAAGTTAGCCAAGATATATGTGACCAGGATCGTATGTCTGCATGGAGTTCCGGGGAGTATCGTATTGGATAGAGGAATACAATTTACCTCAAAGTTTTGGCATCAGTTACATGAAACTTTGGGTACAAGGCTGGAATTCAGTACAGCTTTTCATCCGCAGACCGATGGACACACTAAGAGAGTCAACCAGATTCTGGAGGACATGTTGAGAGCTTGTGCGCTAGACTATGGGTCCAGTTGGGATGACAACTTACCTGACGCAGAGTTCTCGTACAACAACAGTTATCAGACTAGTCTGAAGATGGCCCCTTTTGAAGCTTTATACGGAAGGAGGTGCAGAACACCATTGATGTGGGATGGTGTTGGAGACCAAAAACTTTTTGGTCCCGATCTTATCCGAGATTCTAAAGAAAAGGTCAAACTGATTCGAGACCGACTCAAGATAGCTCAATCCAGGCAGAAGAGCTATGCTGATAACAAACGCAAGGAGGTGACATACGAAGTGGGAGATCGAGCGTATCTTCGTGTGTCCCCACTTCGAGGAATCAAGAGGTTTGGTGTTAAAGGAAAGTTAGCACCCAGATTCATAGGCCCCTACAAAATTCTTGAACGTAGAGGCGAAGTTGCATACAAGTTGGAATTGCTGAAAGGACTGTCCGGAGTTCATGATGTTTTCCATGTTTCCCAGCTGAAGAAATGCCATGCTGAGATGGCTGATATTCCTTTGAGAGACATAGTGCCCCTAGAGGCCATACAACTCGACAGTGACTTGACCTACGAGGAGAAACCTGTCAGAATCCTCGAGACTACCAACAGAGTTACCCGAAGCAAGACCATCAAGTTCTGTGGAGTCACCACACCGAGGAAGAAGCCACCTGGGAACGCGAAGAAGATCTTCGTAGAGACCACCCGCACCTATTTTCTAGCCAACCCGAATCTCGAGGGCGAGATTCATCTTAAGGTGGGTAGGTTTGTAACATCCCAAATTTTCATTTTGGAATGTTATGAAATATAGCTATGCATCATCATCATTTTGTTTGAATGTATTGAATTTGTTGAAGTGCTTCTTTTGATTTTCTGAAAGACCATTTCAATTTTCCCATATATTTGTTTCACCTATTTGAAAACCTTTGGAAATGTTCAAAGAAAGAGGGGAGTAACATGACACTCCACACCAGGGGCATCTTGGTGAAATAATTGAGCAATAAAACCAGGGGGTTATTTGAAAATTTATCTCAAAAGGATTTAAAATCAATTAGGCATTTTTCTGAAAATAAATTTTTAAAAGATATTCAATATGACAGAGGAAAAATGATCATTAAATAGCATTAATTCTCCTGATCATTTTGATATATATATATATATTCTATGTTTGGAAATGTTTTGAATGCATTAAAAGAGTTTTTACTGCGCTGGAAATAGAAAAGGAAAGTTTTTAAACCGAATCAGGCCGGCCCACCAGCCTTTACTCCCGAATTCATTTTGGATCGGTCAACCAACACGCTAACCTCGCCTTTTCTCTCACTGACATGCGGGACCCACTATTCGACGGCGTCATCCGCGTGCCCGTCTCCTTCCTCGCGCGCGCCACCTTCGCCGGAGATCCTTCTCTCCGGATCTACCTCCTCTCTCCCTCCCCTAACCCCGCACCACCCCTATAAGAACCCCCTGCCTCTCCTCTCTCCGTTACACCCCGAGCCCCCTCTCTACCTCGCCAGAACGCCACCGCACCACCTCGCCGGACTTCGGTCAACGACCGAACCTCTCCGAGCACGAGGCCGTCGCCTCCGTCGTCCTTAGCCCCGTCCGACACCGCCAATCGACCCCAGAGCTTCATTGTCATTGCCTGAGCACTTCGGACGTCGCCTCGACCACCGCACCGTCGCCCCCGACCACCTCCGGCCACCGGCCGCCGCTGTCCTCGTCGGAGACCTCGACTCCTCCCCTGTGTAAGCCACCGGACCCCCTTGACCGTTAGATTTAGATCCAACGCGCCTGATTATAAGATTTAAAATGGCAAAACGTTTTCCTCAACGCTTCGATCGTCCGCTCGTTAGCACCCACGCGCACACGGCCCCGACCAATCATAGCTTGCCACGTAGACCCTGTCCGATCGGTAGAAAGTTTTTCTTTTTCTTTTCTGTTTTAGAAAACAGAATGTTTTCTGTTTTTGTTTTAGTTGTAACTTTTAAATTAATTAGTGTTTTTAATTGATTCTTTTTGCATTAGGTCACAAATTTCATGTAGTTTCATCCTTTAGTCTTAGATTTCAAATTTGAACTTTTAAATTTGAATCTAACAAAATTTGCTTAAATTACTACAATATGTATAACTAGGGTTTAAAATTTTATTTTTGAGTGAATCTTTTTGCCACTGGTTTGTATTAGTTAGACCTATCATCCTACATAGTTTGAGAATTTTTAGGATGAATTTGGTTACTTTTTAACAAAAACAGAATCTGTTTAATTCTTAATAGATTTTAATTAAATTGATTTTTATTTAAATTGAACATGAATTAGTTTAACTTTTGTTTTTAGATTTCATTAGGTTCTATTGATTAAACATTAGGTGTATTATTTTCTATTAATAAAATATATTTTTCAAATTGTTTTGTGCTCTAGTTTGAATAGGTACATCTTGTTTTCACCATTTATATTGTTTAGAAAAAAAGGTTTTGTAGTAACTCTTTTTGCACAAAATTATTTTTATAATGAAATACTTTCTGTTTTCAAATAAAATTTTGTATTTACTTTTCTGCCATATAAATGCCTAGTTGTTTCAAAACAATTTTTTGATTTGTTATGTCTTAGTAGAGACACCAAAATTTTAGAGTCCTATACTTTGAGTGATTATTCTTTTTGATTGTGCCATTGTTTGTTGAAGTATTTGTTTACCTTGTTGTTGTATGAATTGTATTGTGTTTTTGCTTATGGTGTGCTCTTGTTTGATTCGTTAGATCATTCGGAGTGCGAAGCTTGTTATCTAGAGTCACTTGAATACGAGGATCGTCAGCAAGGCAAGTCACTTTGATCATGTATACCTATGTTTTTCTTGCATTAGTTCTACCATCTCCCCAATTGCATGCAAAGTAGGTAATTTGGAAACTTGGTTACCTGTTGTAGTATCATGTGGTAGGTACCCCTCAACCCTTTTGACACATTGACCCCGGGAAACGTTGATTTAACTTTTGTTATGCTATTAGTAGACGGGGTTGGTTGTGTGATTCATGAGATTTGTGAGTTAATAATTTCAAGACCTACAAGATGATCAAGACTTCAAGACTCCGAGTTTTCAACATACCTCTGGGTGGATGATGGTTGAACGGCACCCTGGAGAAACCAGTGGTTAGCCTAGATGATGCTGGAGAAGTGTCAGTATTCATGCGAAAAGGTCCACCCAGGCACAAAGAGATGGATGGATGCTTCAATACCCAAGTCTTACCTGCACAGCCACAAGCCATTATGGGATCTGGCTTGGTTGGATATCGTGGTGACCCTGGAAAGGCGGTGCTACAAGATGTAGAAGAATGGTAGGAAAGGATGGGCACCGACAGAGTCTCGGGGAAACCCTTTAGAAGACCATGTTTTGGTCATCCGTTTCTCAAACATCCTGAAGTGCGAGAAATCCAACGGAGGCGATCAAATCTTGTGGGGAACGTGTGCAAAACTCTGCAGAGTACCCAAACCTAATCGATTAGCCGTGTCCACGGTCATGGACAATTTGAGCCAAAGGAACTGAAACTATCTGGAACTCTCAACACAATTAATTACATTGATGTGGGTTTTAATGTCAACTTGGGTATGAGAGTTGGTTGGTGGAACCATCTCATAAATCAACCAACATTGTAGTAATTATGCCTTTGCCCTCCCTTGTTGTAGGAAAAATTTGGCTTTACGCAAAAACTTACTCTTTGTGACATTGCCGGCATATTCAATATGCTGACCTACACGGCTACAATGTATCATGTTGCAGAGTACTTTTCCGACCAGGAGTGAGGATACGCTCTACGCTCGGTGAGATGCCCTTGGAGTCAGATGGACTCAACTACCTTTTAAGCTTCCGCAAGATTAGTTAGTCTCATGAGTTGGCCTTCATCCACTTTATTGTAATTCTTATTGTAATAAAGAACTCGATATGAGATTTCGATTAATTAATGTTGTGTGATTTCCCTTTGATATATACATTGATGTGCCGTGTGTGTACCAGCATGATCTTGGGATGGTACAGAAACACCGGAGATTTGACCTTTCAGGTCGGGTCGTTACAATAAAGTATGAACCAAGAACTGTATTGACAACCAACAAACTATTATCTTAGTCATTGAAGCAATTGGCAATTTATAATAACATTGGAAAGAGTCAATATAAGAGATTGTAAAGCAAACCCACATACTCAATCATCTTTTAGTCTTTCAACTATTCACATACTCAACCCATATCCAGAAAATATCATACTCCGCTTTCAGGACATTTGGAGAACTTTTATTTTCAGGTCACTTTTTTATTGCCCGGGAAACTCAGAAAACGGAAAAATAATAGCTTTTTTACTTTATTTACTCTAACTAACATAAAGTAGAAGTTGGACACAGGAAGTTGTGCTTTCTAAATTCATCCATCGCATGCTCATCAAAAGGAATCCATAAATAAGGTTGATCAAGTCTTATTAACAAACTTCTTTCGAATAACATGAAACCGAAGAATTTCCGAATAACACTAAGTTGCCTCAATGGGGATATGCATTTCCCCAACAATAATTATATCATATTTCTTCTTGACAATAGGAAGAGGGAATTCAAAGTCTCCAATAACAGTCGTTTGAATTTTTTCAATAGAGTTGATACTATGAACTTGAGGTTGTTTCTTCGGAAAGTGTAATGTGCTCATTACCATTAATATGAAAAGTGACATTTACCTTGTTGCAATCAATAACAGCCCCTGCAGTATTCAAAAAGGGTCTACCAAGGATGATCGACATACTGTCGTCCTCGGGAATGTCGAGAATAAAAAAGTCCGTTAAGATAGTAGCATTTGCAACTACGACAGGTACATCCTCACAAATACTGATAGGTAGAGCAGCTGATTTATCAGCCATTTGCAAAGAGATTTGAGTAGGTGTCAACTTATTCAAATCAAGTCTACGATATAAAGAGAAAGGCATAACGCTAACACCAACTCCCAAATCACATAAAGCAGTTTTAACATAATTCCCTTTAATAGAGCATGGTATAGTAGGTACTCCGGGATCTCCTAGTTTGTTAGGTATTCCACCTTTAAAAGTATAATTAGCAAGCATGGTGGAAATTTTAGCTTCCGGTATCTTTCTTTTATTTTTCACAATGTCTTTCATATACTTAGCATAAGGAGACATTTTCAAAATATCAGTCAAGCGCATACGTAAAAAGATCGGTCTAAGTATTTCAGCAAAGCGCTCAAAATCCTCATCATCCCTTTTCTTGGATGGTTTAGGAGGAAAGGGCATGGGTACTGAACCCATGGTTCTCTTTCTCTACCATGTTTCCTAGCAATGAAGTCTCTTTTATCGTGTCTTTTATTCTTAGGTTGTGGGTTATCAAGATCTTCAGCAGGTTCAATCTCCACATCATTATCATTACTAGGTTGAGCATCAACATGAACATCATTATTAATATTATCACTAGTCTCATGTTCATCACCAGATTGTGTCTCAACATCAGAGATAGAAATATCATTTGGATTCTCAGATGTATCTATAACAGGTTCTCTAGTAACATGCGAAGTACTATCATCATTCTTTTTCCTACTCTTATTGGAAGGAATAGGTGCATCAGTATTAACTCTCTGAGAATCTTGCTCAATTCTCCTAGGATGGCCCTCGGGATACAAAGGTTCCTGAGTCATTCTACCACCTCTAGTCACAAATTTAACAGAATGATCATTGTCTTTACTATTCATCTCATTCATCAAATCATTTTGAGCCTTAAGTAATTGTTCTACTTGAGTGGTTACCATGGAAGCATGTTTACTAATAAGCTTAAGATCATTGACAGTTCTACTCAAATAATCACCCAAGTGATCAAGCATATAAGCATTATGTTTCAATTGTCTACTAACATAGGCATTGAAATTTTCTTGCTTCACAATAAAATTATCAAATTCATCCAAACATTGGCTAGCAGACTTATTATAAGGAATATCTCTTTCATCAAATCTACTCATATAATTTACCTCTACTACTTGTGTCGGGTTATCAAGACCATGTATTTCTTCAATAGGTGGTAGATTCTTAACATCCTCAGCTTTAATACCCTTTTCTTTCATAGATTTCTTTGCCTCTTGCATATCTTCAGGACTGAGGAATAGAATACCTCTTTTCTTCGGAGTTGGCTTTGGAGGTGGTTCGGGAATAGTCCGATCATTATCATTGCTCAATATATTATTCAGTAGTAATTCAGCTTGTTCAACAGTTCGTTCCCTGAAAACACAACCAGCACAACTATCTTGGTGGTCCCTAGAAGCATCAGTTAGTCCTTTATAAAAGATATCAAGTATTTCATTTTTCTTGAGAGGATGATCAGGCAAAGAATTAAGTAATTG
Organism: Hordeum marinum; assembly: GCA_022496015.1. Taxonomy (NCBI): domain Eukaryota; kingdom Viridiplantae; phylum Streptophyta; class Magnoliopsida; order Poales; family Poaceae; genus Hordeum; species Hordeum marinum. The sequence goes on along the minus strand of JAAAWK010001153.1, from coordinate 136,956 downwards.
GAGAAGCCTTCCCCAAGCTTGTGGGAGACTCTCTTCTTAAATTTGCACAAAGTTAAATATTTCCTGCAAGGCAGCTTGTTTCTTATGGGTAGGATTTTTTTCGAGAGAAGTAATAAACCATATCCTGGGGACTACGCACACAACCAGGAGCAAGAGAATTAAAACATATCTTAGCATCACCCTTTAATGAGAAAGGAAACAACTTAAGAATATAGTAGTAGCGAATTTTTTCCTCATGAGTAAATAGGGTGGCTATATCATTCAATTTGGTAAGATGTGTCACAACAGTTTCAGATTCATAACCATGGAAAGGATTATATTCAACCAATGTAACTAACTTAGGATCGATAGAGAATTCATAATCCTTATCAGTAACTAAGATAGGTGAAGTAGCAAACTTAGGATCATATTGCATTCTAGCATTCAAAGATTTTTTTTTCCTTTGACTTGCGAAGCAATTTCTTAAGATCATCTCTATCCTTACAAGCAAGAAAGTCCCTAGCTACCTCTCCTTCCATAACATAACCCTCAGGTATATCAGGCAATTCATATCTAGGAGAGCTAGGTCTACGGGGTGAATCACAGTGTTCAATTTCAATAATTTCATCAGATTCAGAAATATTATCAGTTTCAGTATTCACTCTAGCAATTTGTTCATCAAGAAATTCACCCGGTGGCACAGTATCATCAAGCAAAGTATCATCATAAGCATCATGCCTAGACGAAGTAGCATCATCAATTACTTGCGACATATCAGAATTACTAGCAGGTGGTGGTGTCGCAAACTTACTCATAACAGAAGGTGAATCAAGTGCAGAGCTAGACATTAGTTCCTTACCTCCCCTCGTGGTAGAGGGATAGATCTTGGTTTTGGATTATTCAGATTCTTCATATTGATCAACAGATATATATCCCAAGTGACTCGGAGAATAGAGCTATGCTCCCCGGCAACGGCGCCAGAAAAAGGTCTTGATAACCCACAAGTATAGGGGATCGCAACAGTTTTCGAGGGTAGAGTATTCAACCCAAATTTATTTATTCGACCCAAGAGGAGACAAAGAATATTCTCGAGTATTAGCAACAAAGTTGTCAATTCAATCACACCTAGAAGACTTAATATTTGCAATAAAGTGTTGAGTAGCAAACTAATATGGAAGTAACGGTAACGGTGGCAAAGTGATAGTAGCAGTGTGTAGTGTTTGTAACAATAGCAACGGAAAAGTAACTTAGCAAAGATCAATATATGGAAAGCTCGTAGGCAATGGATCAGCGATGGATAATTATGTCGGATGGCATTCATCTTGCAACAGTTATAACATATGGTGACACAGAACTAGCTCCAATTCATTAATGTAATGTAGGCATGTATTCCGTATATAGTCATACGTGCTTATGGAAAAGAACTTGCATGGCATCTTTTGTCCTACCCTCCCGTGGAAGCAGGGTCCTATTGGAAAGTAAGGGATATTAAGGCCTCCTTTTAATAGATAACCGGACCAAAGCATTAGCACTTAGTGAATACATGAACTCCTCAAACTACGGTAATGACCAGAAAGAATCCCAATTATTGTCACCCTGGGATGCGGATCATAACTCGTAATAGGTGTCTACAACTTCCAAGATAGGATCAAGAACACACATATATTCATGAAAACATAATAGTTCAGATCGGAAATCATGGCACTCGGGCCCTAGTGACAAGCATTAAGCATAGCAAAGTCGTAGCAACATCAATCTCAAAACATAGTGGATACTAGGGATCCAACCCTAACAAAACTAACTCGATTACATGATAATCTCATCCAACCCATCACCGTCCAGCAAGCCTACGATGAAATCACTCACGAACAGTGATGAGCATCATGGAATTGGTGATGAAGGATGGTTGGTGATGACGAAGGCATCAATTTCCCCTCTTCGGAGCCCAAAACGGACTCTAGATCTGGTCTCCCGAGGAAGAATAGGAGGTGGTGGAGGCTCCGTATCATGAAACGCAATGAACTCTTCTCTCTGATTTTTTCTCCGTAAATAGGAATATATAGGAGTGGAAACGAGGTCGGTAGAGCCACGAGGACCCCACAAGCCTGCTAGGCGCGGCCAGGGTGTGGCCACGCCTAGCAGGCTTGTGGCTTGCTGGTGGCCCACCTCTGGTTATTTCTTGTGCCAGTATTTTTTATTAATTCCAAAAATATTCTGCGTAAATTTTCAGGACGATCCGAGAACTTTTAGTTCTGCACAAAAATAACACCAAGGCAATTCTGCCGAAAACAGCGCCAGTCGGGTTAGTTCCATTCAAATCATGCAAATTAGAGTCCAAAACAAGGACAAAATAGTTTGAAAAAATAGATACGTTGAAGGCGTATCACTCGCCGCTCCGTGCAGTAGGCACCGACACTGATAGAGTCCGGCTGGGTCTCCACTCCAGCAGACAGGTTCACACAAATTTCTTGCAATAGATTAAATGCTTACATTGTTTTTCAGGTGGGCATTCGTTTGTTAGCACTACTGTAGTCTGTTAATATTGTCCTCTATCAAATTTGACTCATGAACAATTAGTTTCTAAGAATTACATGAGGAAAAGTTAATTTCTAGTAGCTGATTTGGAGCTTGTACTTTATAACTACCTGATGTTTTTCAAATTAGTCGACTCAAGCATATGTATTGCTTCAAATTTCTAACGCCATTTCCTAACGCCACAAGGGGGTTATACCCTTAAGGAGGGTGAACCATTGATTAGGTTGCCGAGTTGACGCAAGAGAACGGCGCTGCTCCTCAAGTGAGACGACGCTCAATGCCCCTGCGTTGCCATGGGCTTTAAAAATATTTTCCTGGAGTTATGTAAACGTAATGCATGTTAAATTTCACATGTAGAGAAAAGATAGCACGTGCGCAATTGGGTAATAATTGAAGCCCATTTCAATTACAATGTAAATTGATAAAAGAAAGTCACTTTGACGATATATACATATAGGGTGACAATCTAACTAAAATCTGTTACAAATTAAAATCTATTGGATGTGCTTAAGAAATTCACGCAAAATACAAAAATTGTTCTTAAACTTCATGCACATGACATTTGAATAAGTATAATAAAAGATTCTTACTTAACTTATACCCATCCTACACAAATAATATATGTATTTAGCATGAATACTTCATGTCAAAGGTCTTAAAATGTGTAACACCAGTGCATTGTGACGGGCAACAAACATATAAAAATTGATCAGTGAGAAATAGCATTAATAAAATATCGACATCTTAATATTTACGGTTAAAACACGGTCATATGATACACACGTCACCACGCCTTTCGTAACCTCCTGACCTCATCAATTGCTTCCCAACCAAAGCCATCTTCTTACACATGGAAAAAAAAGACAGAGAAAATCGACCACCCCATCATGCTGTTGCTTCTCCCTAGTGCGCCCCCCCCCCCCCCCACACACACACACATGATTGGTCCTCCTCTGCCACTCTTTACCACACCTCCCATCTAATGCTGCCTCGTCTCGCTCCGTCTACCATCCAGACCCACTCCCCTAACACATCTCCGTTTCAAGGTCCATGTTCATCCCCGCCACCAGGAAAGCCTCACCATGGACCAGGTGAGCGCTCTGAAACTACTTTCCTTGCCCCGTGGCATCTATTTTCATCCGGATCATCCCGATTAATTATCCCTCCTTCACTGAGTCCAGTGGTGGCTAACGAAGAAAACAGTTGCCATCCATTTGTGAGGGCATGCAATTAAGGAAGGAAATGTGTGGTCCACGAGGTTGTCGCCATCATCATCAAGCCGATGAAATCTAATGAAAAAGTGCCTTCGGTACAATTCATTTCCCCTCTTGGTTGGTATAAATGATCGTATTTCAAGCATTCAGATCCAAAATGATAATGTCTTTTATGAGCACCATAAAGATAGAATGATCCATTCATTTCAATGCATACTACTACGCCTTCGTGCTTAAAGACAAAATTAGTTGCAAACATCGCATTACTTAGGAACACCATATGATGTACTAAGCATAACAATTAAAAATCATTCTATAGCTATGAAGTGCCTGAAATTGAGATTGCAACATGAAAGCAAACACTCACCAATTACTGATCAAATTATATGGGTTCATTCTTCCATGGTGAACACATAATTAAAAGAGCTACCATAACTCATTTGTCAAATATACTACTTCCCCCGTCCGGAATTACTTGACACACAAACATATGTATCTAGACTATTTTAGTGCTAGATACATCTGTTTGAGCGTCAAGCAATTCCAGACGGAAGGAGTACTATATGCTTTTCTGAATTAAAGCTTGCTTTGTGGCATTCTATAGAAGCATCATTCTCCTGCAACTATAGTATTCCCAAGAAAGCATGCTATAGCCAATAGATCAAGGCCTTATACAAGCATTACTTCATAGCAAAATCTAGGAAATAATCCTTCCGCGTGATAGTTAATGACCATAGGATGAAAGCATACAAATCAAAAACCAGGTTAGAAATCATTAGACCACCAAATCAATGGTACCAAGCTTCTAGTAATGATAGTAGATTGAAGAGATGCTTCCCATTTTTTGTATCTTTATATCTCTTTAGTAGAGTTACATTGTTTTGTTTCATCTTAGTTAATCCACTTGCTATTTCTCCAAAAATACGGGTGTGCACCTTGGCATTACATCCTAGCATCTTTGCTGCTTTGAATACTTCATAGTGAAACTCACGAAGGCATACATGATTCCGTCAGGGAATACCTGCTCTTTGTACCATGGTGAATAAGCATCTTTTTTCAACCAAAAGGAGATTGAGACATATAAATAATCTCAGACTGTAAAAGAATACATAGCAATACGTATATAAATAATTTCATACTGGTAAAAATTACATAGCGATACATATACACAGTACCTCTTTAGTCTATGAAGGCCTAAGTGCAACTTCATGTTAGTAGCTGCTAAGACGTAGTATGTTTGTTGCAGTTCTCTTTGTCAAATTATATGTTCTTGGACTCTGCATTGTCATGTGTATACCAAGGTGCCTGAAACCACAAAAACTCATTATCTCCCGTATATAATTACTAACAAAACAGGAAGATGATGCAGGATTCAAATAGCTTAATTAATGTATGAGTAAGCATTAATAGCAGCAGTTCACCATGAGAAATTGAGGATTAAAAAGGAGTCTAGTATCATTTACCTTAGACTCAAGTAAATCAACTACTGAACATGGTTAAAAAGAAAAAGAATGGAGTCATGAATTAGGACAACACATTTTCTTCCTCGTAGCGGCTACAAATCTAAGTTCATCAAACTGTGGCACGTCATATTCATAAGGTTTTCACCTCCAATGAAGATATCCAGTGTATGTAATCATTCAATTATGGAGATCATCAATAAATTAAATGCTTGAATTTTATACATTGGGCTAGCAGGATTTGGTAGCCATTCTCTATTGAAAATGTCACATTTTCCTATGCAAGTAGTAAGTGCATCAGATTCCACAAATCAGAACACTGCAAAATTAACCAAATGGCATACTTCTTATTTTTTCAGATTTCCACAAGAATTGGTATTCATAGATTGGCTTGTTGCAATGCCCGGGCAATTCAGCTCCCATCACATTTTGTTCCTTAGATATGTACCGTGCAGTATATTAACATCACTCCATTACCATCCGGTTGACGAACAACATGCCTTGTTTACATCACTCCACTATGGCACCGCTTCAAAGAATTATTTTTTCTAAACATCAACGCCAAAAAAAAACATCCTGCTCGCGGATCCTTGCCTAGCCACCATGAGAAGAAGTCAGCAGTTAAAGTAAAGTTAAATTGTGGAACGAGAATTACCAACATCTGTGCTCTGTAGTTTAGACTACAATCAGCTGTAGCGAGACTAGTCTCCATCCTACACGCCGCGGTATCCACAAGACATTACCTATGGTGTCCATTCAACGAACCATTCTACTTTGCAGAAGAGAAAACATGAAATCTTGGGTGCGAAAGAGATGTATATCCATATGTGACACAGAGACATGTAAATAAATATTGCAGCCTCGTTTCATGTTGTCCTAGCAAGGCATTATACTGTCATTTGACTTGCATAATGGTAGTTCATCAGTCTAGCATATGCAAATAATGTACGTCGACAAATGTGGTCTCAGCTAAAAATGACAATTCATCAGTCTAGGAAGAATTATGTTGCTCATCCTTCTTAGCAGGCAAATACTTAAAATTCAAGAAGGGAAATAGTACAGTTATATCACAAAATTGTTAAAGAGATCTAACAAGGGTAGGAAATATTTTTTGTTCCCGTGACTGTGACTGATACAAACTAAATAGAACATAGTGCAAGGGGAAGAGTTTCTTTGCTCCCATGACTAATACAAATTAAATACATCATAGCGCAAGGGCAATAAATCTAGAGTACATTTTCTTCCTGGGAAAGAGGATCAGTCGCTCAGCCTCTGCATCAAAACGATGCACACAACAATAGAATACATATCAAACACAATATAACTATGTTCGGATTTAGGAATAGCAAGTACGCAAGTGTTGTATTCATTAATTGCATGGATACATGAAATACATAATCCATGCATTTAGTGGAAGAACTGTGACATACATTCATTTCTGGCACTTTTTTCCATTCAAAATACAAAGAAGAAACTATAGAAAATAGATGCAGTAGCTCAAAAGTGAAGCAATGTGTGATTTAAGCATGTACGCACAACATGATGAAATAAGCTGCAACATTGTGATCTAGATCGTTTCATATGAATGTGGCCCTCTAGCCAGCAGTAACCAAATCCAGCTAGCATTGGCACAACTAAAATTTCAGAGAATAGAATCACAGGCCATATATCAAATTCAGTATAGTGTCATGCTAGTTGGCTAAATAGAATGCACATGTAGTTTAATCTACTGTACAAAAGCTGAGACTACATAACGAGGCTTAACTGACAGCAGGTGCTTCAGGTTATTAACCGAATGAAGAAGTTACAGTATACCATGGAACTAACGGATGATTACTCAAGGAAGAGCCAAAGGCCATGTTGATGTTGCTTGTTGATTTGTCTACGTCGCCGGGGACACCGCGACGCCACTACCGCGGCTCCGGCCATGGAGGGATGAGCGCCGTCGCCGGGGATGAGGGAGGTGGCGCTGGAGGGGGGCGGGCGCGCTGGTGGAGGGCTCCGGCCTGATGGAGGGTTGGGGGAAGGGCTCTAGCGCGGGGGAGGGGAACGAGGCCGCCACGCCGACACCTTCCCTGGGCGCGGCGCGGCTTCGCCGGCCGGCCCTTCAGCGGCGGTGCAACGGGGAGCGGTGGCGGAGGAGGGAGCCTGGCAGCGGCGCTGGTTTTCCCCCGAGTCGCCAGACGCTGGTGACGCGGGGGACCGGCTTCCTAGCTCGGCTCCTATCTCTGGCCCGACCTCCTCCGGCCAGGCCTGCACCCTGACACCCCTTCTAGTAGCTCGCCGAGCGGCGGGCGGTGATGAGAGAAGATGGGATCGAGATGGAAGAGGAGGGGTGTGGATGCGGGTTCTAGGGATCGTGGTTTTTTATCGGTTTTTTCTGTGCGGGGCGTGGGATGGAAAAAATCGATGGAGCAAAAGGGATCGATCGATGGGTTGGACGAACGAACGAAACGACGCAGGAACTGTTTCTTTTTATTAGTAGAGATCATTAGGCATTAGGCTCATGTTCATCATCAGATTGTGTCTTAAAATCAGAAACTAAAATATCATTTGGGTTTTCAGGTGTAGATATATCAAATTCACTAGCAGCATGCAAAATTCTATTATCGTTCTTATTCCTCTTATTACTGGAGCGACTAGGTGCATCAATATTACTTCTTTGTGAATCTTGTTCAATTCTTTTAGGATGGCCCTCGGGATACAAAGGTTCCTGAGTCATTCTTCCACCTCTAGTCACAACTTTAACAAAATGATCATTGTTCTTACTATTTATTTCATTAAGCAAATCATTATGTGGCTTAAGTACTTGTTCTACTTAAGTAGTTACCATGGAAGCATGTTTACTAATCAGTTTAAGATCATTGATAGTTCTAATCATATAATCACCTAAGCGATCGAGCATGAAAGCATTATGTTTCAATTGTCTACTAACATAAGCATTGAAATTTTCTTGCTTAACAACCAAATTATCAAACTCATCTAAGCATTGACTAGCAGACTTATTATAAAGAATATCGCTTTCATCAAATCTACGAATAGAATTTACATCTACTACAAGTGTCGGGTTATCAAGACCATGTATTTCTTCAATAGGTGGTAGATTCTTAACATCTTCAGCTTTAATACCCTTCTCTTTCATAGATTTCTTTGCCTCTTGCATATCTTCAGGACTGAGAAATATAATACCTCTTTTCTTTGGAGTTATCTTCGGAGGTGGTTCGGGAATAGTCCAATCATTATCATCAATATATTATTCAATAGTATTTCAACTTGTTCAATAGTTTGTTCCCTGAAAACACAACCAACACAACTATCTAGGTGGTCCCTAGAAGCATCGGTTAGTCCATTATAGAACATATCAAGTACTTCATTTTTCTTGAAAGGATGATCATGCAAAGCATTAAGTAATTGGAGAAGCCTCCCCCAAGCTTGTGGGAGACTCTCTTCTTCAATTTACACAAAGTTAAATATTTCCTGTAAGGCAACTTATTTCTTATGGGTAGGAAAATATTTTTCAAAGAAATAATAAATCATATCCTGTGGGCTACGCACACAACCTGGAGCAAGATAATTAAACCATATCTTAGCATCACCCTTTAACTAGAAAGGAAACAACTTAAGGATATAATAGTAACGAATTTTTTCCTCATGTGTAAATAGGGTGGCTATATCATTCAGTTTAGTAAGACGCGCCACAACAGTTTCAGATTCATAACCATGGAAAGGATCACATTCAACCAAAGTAAATAACTTAGGATCGACAGAGAATTCATTATCCTTATTAGTAACAAAGATAGGTGAAGTAGCAAACTTAGGATCATATTTCATTCTAGCATTCAAAGATTTTTCTTTCCACTTGCATATTAATTTCTTAAGATCATCTCTATCATTACAAGCAAGAAAGTCCCTAGATACCTCTCCTTCCATAACATAACCCTCAGGAATATCAGACAATTCATATCTAGGAGAGCTAGGTCTCGTAGGTGTCTCAAAGTGTTCAGTTTCAATAATTTCATCAGTTTCAGAAGTATCATAATTTTCAGCATTGACTCTAGCAATTTGTTCATCAAGAAATTCACCCAGTGGCATAGTATTATCAAGCAAAGTATCATAATAAGCATCATGCATAGCAGAAGTGGCATCATCAATTACTTGCGACATATCAGAATTACTAGCAGGTGGTGGTGTCGCAAACTTACTCATAACAGAAGGTGAATCAAGTGCAGAGCTAGATGGCAATAGATATAAATCTTGGTTTTTGGATCTTGGTTTTTGGATCTTTCAAATTCTTCATAGTGATCAATAGATATAAATCCCAAGTGACTCAGAGAATAGAGTTATGCTCCCCGGCAACGGCGCCAGAGAAAGGTCTTGATAACCCACAGGTATAGGGGATCGCAACCGTTTTCGAGGGTAGAGTATTCAACCCAAATTTATTGATTCTACACAAGGGGAGCCAAAGAATATTCTCGAATGTTCGCAGCTGAGTTGTCAATTCAACCACACCTGTAAGACTTAATATCTGCAGCAAAGTATTCAGTAGCAAAGTAGTATGGAAGTAACGGTAACGGTAGCAAAAGTAACAGTAGCAGTTTTGTAGTGCTTGTAACAGTAGCAATGAAAAAGTAACTTAGCAAGGATCAATATGTAGAAAGCTCGTAGGCAATGAATCAGTGATGGATAATTATGTTGGATAGCATTCATCATGCAACAGTTATAACATAGGGTGACACAGAACTAGCTCCAATTCATCAATGTAATGTAGGCATGTATTCCATATATAGTCATACATGCTTATGGAAAAGAACTTGCATGACATATTTTGTCCTACCCTCCCGTGGAAGCGAGGTCCTAATTGAAACTAAGGGATATTAAGGCATCCTTTTAATAGAGAACCAGACCAAAGCATTAGCACTTAGAGAACACATGAACTCCTCAAACTACGGTAATCACTGGAAAGAATCCTAGTTATTGTCACCCTGGGGGACGCGGATCATAACTCATAATAGGTGTCTATAACTTGCAAGATAGGATCAAGAACACATATATATGCATGAAAATATAATAGGTTTAGATCTGAAATCATGGCACTCAGGCCCTAGTGACAAGAATTAAGCATAGCCAAGTCATAGCAACATCAATCTCAGAACATAATGGATACTAGGGATCAAACCCTAACAAAACTAACTCGATTACGTGATAAATCTCATCCAACCCATCATCGTCTAGCAAGCCTAAAATGGGATTACTCACAAACGGCAGAGAGAATCATGTAATTGGTGATGAAGGATGGTTGGTTATGATGATGGCATCGATATCCCCTCTCCGGAGCCCAAAACGGACTCCAGATCTGGTCTCCCGAGGAAGAACAGGAGGTGGCGGTGGCTCCATATCGTGAAACACGATCAACTCTTCTCCATAAATTTTTCTCCGAGAATAGGGTTGTATGGAGCTGGAGAGGAGGTCGGAGGAGCCACGAGGGCACCACAAGCCTGCTAGGCACGGCCAAGGGGGTGGCCGGGCCTAGCAGGCTTGTGGCCTGCAGGTGGCCCCCTCTGGTTGATTCTTGCGCCTATATTTTTTATTAAATCCAAAAATATTCTTTGTAAATTTTCAGGACAATCCGAGAACTTTTATTTCTGCACAAAAATAACACCAAGGCAGTTCTGCTGAAAATATCGTCAGTCCGGGTTAGTTCCATTCAAATCATGCAAATTAGAGTCCAAAACAAGGGCAAAAGAGTTTGGAAAAGTGGATAGATGGAGACATATCACACCCCCTCACGCATCTCTATGGTTTGAGGGTATTGCAGCACCTCTGCAGGATAAGGGTTGATGACCTTCTCGAAAAACTTGTCCTTGGGAGCACTTGGGGACGCCATATGATCTAAATCGTACCACATACCTATCCCTTTTCAAAGTCTGAAATGTTCCGGTAGGTTTCCCTAATATACTCTTCTAGAGTTATGATATTGATAACATTGGTTTCAACATTTATGGGAATACCTGAGATATAATGTTTGATTCTTTGCTCGTTTACCACCTTCGGATTTGTGCCGTCGACGTTGTTGATCTTGATGGCACCGGAACGATATACTTCCTCGACAATGTAAGGCCCTTACCATTTAGAGAGAAGTTTTCCTGCAAAAAATCTTAACCAAGAATTGTATAGCAAGACATGATCACCTACATTGAATTCCCACTTTTGTATCCTTTTATCATGCCATCTCTTAACTTTCTCTTTAAACAACTTGGCATTCTCATAGGCCTGGTTTCTCCATTCAGCAAGTGAGCTAATGTCAAATAACCTCTTCTCACCAGCAAGTTTGAAATCATAGTTGAGCTCATTGATTGCCCAATAAGCTTTATGCTCTAGCTCTAGAGGTAAGTGACATGTTTTACCATAAACCATTTTATACGGAGACATGCCCATAGGGTTCTTGTAAGCAGTTCTATAAGCCCATAATGCATCATCAAGTTTCTTAGACAAATTCTTCCTAGATCTATTAAGTTTCTTTTGCAAGATCAATTTAATTTCTATATTGCTTCACATCATACTTGACAACTAGACTGAGGATGGTAAGGGGATGCAATTCTATGATTAACATCATACTTAGCAAGCAACTTACGAAATGCCCCATGAATAAAATGTGAACCACCACCAGTCATTAAATATCTAGAGACTCCAAATCTAGGGAAAATAACTTCTTTAAGCATCTTAATAGAGGTGTTATGATCCGCACTACTAGTTGGAATAGCTTCTAGACACTTAGTAACATAATCAACAACAACTAAAATATGAGTATACCCGTTGGACGTTGGAAAAGGTCCCATATAATCAAAACCCCAAACATCAAATGATTCAATAACAAGAGAGTAATTCATAGGAATTTCTCGACGTCTACTAATATTGCCGATTCTTTGACATTCATCACATGACAAGACAAACTTACGAGCATCCTTGAAGAGAGTAGGCCAATAAAAACCAGATTGTAATACCTTATGTGTAGTTCTATCTCCAGCATGGTGTCCTCCATAGGCCTCGAAATGACACTTGTATAGGATATGTTCCTGTTCATGCTCAGGTACACAACGTCTAATAACACTATCTACTCCTTCTTTATAGATGTGTGGGTCATCCCCGAAGTAATGTCTTAAATCATAGAAGAACTTTTTCTTTCATTGGTATGTGAAACTAGCCAGTATAAATTTAGTGACAATGTAATTAGCATAATCAGCATACCAAGGAGCATTACGAGAAGCATTTACGACAACTAATTGTTCATCAGGAAAGCTATCATCAATAGGTAGTGGGTCATCAAGAACATTCTCTAACCTAGACAAGTTATCTGCTACGGGGTTATCAACACCCTTTCTATCAACAATATGCAAATCAAATTCTTGTAGCAGAAGAACCCACCTGATAAGTCTAGGTTTAGCATCTTTATTTTCCATAATATATTTAATAGAAGCATGATCAGTGTGAATAGTTACTTTAGAATCAACATTGTAGGGTCTAAAATTATCACAAGCGAACACAACTGCTAAAAATTCTTTTTCAATGGTAGCATAGTTTCTTTGAGCATTGTCTAGAGTTTTGCTAGCATAATGAATAACATTTAATTTCTTATCAACTCTTTTTCCTAATACAACACAAACGGCATAATCACTAGCATCACACATAATTTCAAAGGGTAGGTCCCAATTAGGTGGTTGAACAACAGGTGCAGAAATCAAGGCATTCTTAAGAATTTCAAAAGCTTCCACACAATCATCATAAAAAACGAATGGAACATCTTTTATCAAGATATTAGTGAGTGGCCTAGAAATCTTACAGAAGTCTTTTATAAATCTCCTATAGAAACAAGCATGACCAAGGAAACTTCTTATACCTCTGATATCTGTAGGACACGACATTTTTTCGATAGCATCAACTTTAGCTTTCTCAACTTCAATACCTCTTTCGGAAATTTTATGTCCCAAGATAATACCTTCATTCACCATAAAGTGGGACTTCTCCCAATTCAAGACAAGGTTAGTTTCTTCCCATCTCTGCAAAACTCGATCAAGGTTGCTCAAACAATCATCAAAAGAAGTTCCGTAAACGGAAAAATCATCCATGAAAACCTCAACAATCCTTTCACAAAAATCAGAGAATATAGCAGTCATACATCATTGAAAGGTATCAGGTGCATTGCATAAACCAAAAGGCATACATCTATAAGCAAAGGTACCAAAAGAGCAGGTAAAAGTGGTCTTCTCTTGGTCCTCTTTTGACACAGGTATTTGAGATAAAACAGAATAACCATCTAGAAAGCAGAAATGTGTGTGTTTGGATAATCTTTCTAGCATTTGATGAATAAAAGGCAGAGGGCAATGAGCTTTTCTAGTAGCTTTATTTAATTTCCTACAATCAATTACCATTCTATATCCTGTAACAATTCTCTGCGGGATCAATTCGTTTTTATCGTTAGGAACTACGGTAATGCTTCCTTTCTTAGGGACACAATGAATGGGACTAACCCATCTACTATCAGCAATAGGGTAAATGATACCTGCCTCCAGAAGCATTAATATTTCATTTCTTACAACTTCCGTCATTTTAGGATTTAACCGTTGTTGGTGATCAACAACTGGTTTAGCATCGGGCTCCGTTTTAATTATATGCTGACATAGAGTGGGACTAATGCCCTTAAGATCATCAAGAGTATATCCAATAGCAGCACGGTGCTTCCTCAGAGTTTTCAATAATCTCTGTTCGTCATGCTCATAGGATATATCTTATTTTCATCAAGATAAGCATATTTCAGAGTATCCGGTAATTGTTTAAGCTCAAACACGGGATCACCCTTGGGTGGAGGTGTCACACCCTGTGATTTGCCTCATGACTAAGTTAGCATGACTCAAAAATTAGGGCCACTTAAAACTTTTTGAGTGCATTTGAATGCTTGACTTGTGTGTTATTTGCTTGCTTGTTTGATTGCTTGCTCGTGCTCTATAATTCATAAAATATCCTCCTACCCTCAAGAACTCTTTTCCTTGATCCCAAATCTTGTCCAACGATCATGCCATGTGAATAGGACTTAAAACTATTTTTACAAAATTTTATTTTGGCCAAAAAGCATTTATTTAAATTAGGTTTTCAAAAAACCCTGATTTGAGATTTTCCCCAAATGCATTATTTGGAACCTACTATATATATATAACTTCCCAAAAGCAGCAAATATTATTTTTAAAGATTATTTTACTATTTTATTTAAAGGCTTTTTCTTTCAGGCCAGAAATGGTCTTTTATAGGGAAAAATTATTTAAATTCTTTAAAAATATTTGAGAAAATTTAGGAAAACTCAGTGGACATATATTGTCCATATATAAGAGTGTCAACACATGGTCATGTTCGAAATATTGGACAAAACCCTTCAAAACCATTTCTTCCTATTCCCAGCATTTGAAATATTTCTATAAGCAATATTCTCAGTTAAATCCAGGAATATTCTAGCATGTTACATATGACATATGTGTTCATCTTGCCAAGTTTCATCTCAATCCCAATTGTTTTGGTTCACCAAAATATCCTACAACCATTCCTGTCCAGAGCCAAATTTGAGCAACTCTTCATTGTGAAGTATCTCCTATTGATCCCAAACTTTGTGGGAATGCTCTAATCCCCAAATGATGATGCTAAGCCAAGTAGTGAATCAAGGATATTAGTTTACCCTAACTAGATCTACAGAAACCTGATTCTGTTGATTCCTAGGGTTCACAAAGTTTGCTTTATCAACTTTCTTCATTTCAGCTAAAAACTTGCGATCATTACCAAATTGACATACCATTTACCTCTGGTAAATATTAGGGCCATTGGATACCCCTAAACACCCTAGGACAGCATCAAACACCTTCAGCCATGAACTTGTGGACAAGCAAAGTGGGCCCAAAAAGATTCCCCTTGCCTCCACTTTTTACCACAGTATATTCTAACCCCAATTTACCTCCAGTAACCTTGCCATGGCCTCTGGTCAATTATTGGGGGGAGGGGGTAACTCTCTATTTTCCCTCTCTTTTTACCATGGCAAGGCCTATTCTTCCCCTCCCCCACTATTCTGTTCATGCCAATGCTCCCAAACTTTGCCACAACCTCATATGCATACTGATGCATCTATCCAAGCCCAAAGATGGCATGCTCACATTGAAATATGAGCAATTCATCTAAACCTCCATTATGGCAAAAATAGTGCCCTTGCATTGCAAGTACTATGTAGAATCATCTCCCTAAGCTGGAAATTGGTGGACTTGTAGTCCCTCCATAGGTAAGTCCACTAGACAAGGTTTTACCCATAGTGCCTAAAAGTGAAACCCCATTATATCAACCATAAGTTTGCTGATACAAACTTACCCTTAGTAGAAACTACTTCTAACCAGCCCCATATCCTTCCAAACCTCACTAGAATCTCCTACCATACGTGCCTCACACGTTAGACATTTCCTCCCGACCAAAAAGTCACCGTGGACAAGCCCTTGCATGGTGACCATGCTATGGGCATGCAGCAACGGTGCTCTGCCCCTTGAGATTGTCGTGTAGCTCGTGTCTGACCATGGCAGAGCACCAAAACGCACCAGGGAATCCACCTTGACCTCCCACGCCCCTCCCAGACGCCAATAAACCTCCAGGACCCCTCTGCCACGCGTGCTCGCCGCGCCTAGAGGGTATCCGAGGCGCACCCGAGCCCCTCTAATCGCCCTGCCTTAAAGCTCGTCCCCGGGCACCCTCTCACGCCTCTTGACTCTACCGTCTCTCTAGAAACCCTTCTGGCTAAGAAAATCGAGCTGGTGTGCTCATTTATTTTCCTCCATGGTCACCATGACACCGCCGCGACCTCAGTTGAATCCGCGCCAACCCGGCTCCCTCCTCTCCCCCAAACCGTGCCAAGACACTTCTAGCAGCCCCGCTCACCTCTCCCCCGCTCCATCCCATTCCTCCCATAGCGAGGGCGTCGTGCCCAACACCACCGACGGCTGCCTTCGCCACGACCGATATCGCGGTCGACCCGACCTCCCCAGGGCCTGGGGACGGCCCAGGCAGATGCGGCTCACCGCCCTGGGCGCGCCAGTGGTAGGAGCACTGCCGGGCACGGCCGGTGTTGCCGGGGGCGAGTGCCGGAGCCGCTCAAGTCCGCCTCCCCTGCTCCTTCTCTGCTCGAGCGGGAGGAGGAAGGAGAACCCGACAGGCAGGGCTGGCCTGTCCGTGGCTAGTCGGTCGGGCCGGGCCCCCCAGGGTAAGTGGAAACAGGCTCTCCGCATGACCGCCTCCTTGCTGGGGAAGCGTATTCCCTGGAATACGCCTCCTGCGTGGCCCTGCATGCGAGTGGCCGAGCTGATGGGCCGGCCCAGTCGCTATGTAGCGCACGGTGCGCGTTTCAGCCCAAGAGGGTAATTCCTTTTCTTTTTCCTTTAACAGTAAAGCAAATAAATAATAGGAAATTGATACAACCTCCAAATTGGATGATTCAAATTCCTACATTCTCCTAAAAATACCACCTATTTAATGGTTTCACTTTCATCATTTTCCACCACACCTTTCTGCCATGTTCAAATTTAAATTCAAATTTTAACTATTAAGGACCACTTTGTAAAATCCATAGGTCATCCATTATAGCTCCAAATGGAGTAATTCAAGTCCCTAGGTGTGTCTAAATTCATGCACTAAGTGTTTAACATTTTGCCTTACCTTTATTCTGCTATGTAATTTATTTGACCATTTCTTCATTTGTGACCCACTTTGCAAATCCCTAGGAAATTCATCCCAACTCCAAATCCAGTGAAACAACTTTCTATATTCTTCTAAGATTATGCCCTATTTTTTGGGTCCATCCCCTTATTTTTACAAAAAAATATTTTTCTATGGACATCTTATACGATCATCATTTCCTTCATTTCCACCATTCAAAACTTCCCCTTGACCCACATCTAATAAAACCTCCTTGGTTATTTTGCTCATGACCAGAGGTGTGCAAGAAAAATAAAACTCCTATTTATAGAGCAATTTTATTTTTCTTCTTGTTGTGTTGCTTATTGTGGTTGTTTACCGACTGTAGTTGACGAGATAAACGGAGTGCTCGGAGTTGGACGAGAAGCGTGTGAAGACCCCGAAGACTTTGCAAAGCCAGGCAAGCAGCCCGTTGACCATGTTAAGAAACAATTTTCATGCATGTCATATAGCACCTTATTCCTTGTTGTTGATCATGTGATAAGATGACCACTTTGGTGGGATACCTCTGTTACTTTTACCGTTGATATTTGCATCGTGCATAACCCTACCATCCTTATGAGGGTTGTGCGGGTGGGACTAGATATGATGCTAGTAGATGCTACGCAAGTGGGATCAGGAATATGCATGGTGATGGAAACAAAATGATTTGAAAGACTTTCAAAAAAACGTCTGGTGCCACTAATGCCCGAGGGATATGATGATGAGCCGGGTAGCCACTTGATAAAGAAGTGGTGTACCGTAGGAAGTGAGTGTGTGTGGATTTCGAAAACAGATTAGATTTAAGATTTGTCAACCGTCCCAACCTTACATTTGCGACCAGTCTACCCCTATATGGGAAGGGGATTTGTTTATTACTATGGTTGGTGCTAGCAGGGAGCCCGCATTACCAGTGGCGAGAGTGAAGTGGTCACTCTCGAGACGGGGTCGTCTCGGAGTGGAAGGCCATGCGTTGTCTTTACAGGCACCGGGCACACCATTGCGTGCCCTCATGGATGATACGCGTGATGTATATCATGAGGGATGGCACCAACGAGTGGACTATTTGTTTAGTATCACCATGGGAAAGGCATTTCTCGGGTGCTTACCTCGGGTATGTCATATACCGTGAGTCATGGATGACACGGAAGTTCCCCAAGTCTTGTGGGTAAAGCGGGCAACCTAGAGTGTAAAACTATTCGAATAGCCGTGTCCATGGTCAAGGATGGTTGGGTGGTGCTTCTTAGACTATGTCCAGATGTTTTCGCAAACTTGGTGTGTGTGTGTGTGTGTGCGGAAGACAGAAGGATGATACTCGAGACAAGTCTGAAGACTTGATGTGATGAATGAACATGAGATGTTCAA
This sequence comes from Hordeum marinum, assembly GCA_022496015.1. NCBI lineage: Eukaryota > Viridiplantae > Streptophyta > Magnoliopsida > Poales > Poaceae > Hordeum > Hordeum marinum. The sequence goes on along the minus strand of JAAAWK010001153.1, from coordinate 118,658 downwards.
CCCCTGCTTATGATGATATCTGTAACTTTTTCATATGGATATCTACCAACTGTTGATGCATGCTTACACATAGTTACTTGATCAATGACATTGCATTCAAAATTGTCTTTCTGCAAAATACCTACTTAGTGCTACTTCATGCATTGTTATTGCCTTGTTCCAAACATGGGTTGCTTGCGAGTACATTCAAAGTAATCATTGGCATGCCACTGATTATTTTATTGGCCAGGCATGAAAGACCAGGTTATGATGAAGATTCCCATGGTGACGAACATGCGAGCAAGGACGCTTCCCAGTCAGAATGCCTGTAGGGTTAAGGCAGATGGCATGGGTTCATGCTATTGCTGAAGATTTCCGCTGCAAGTTTATGAAGACTTGGCCATAAAGGCCACATTTGAGTAAAACGGTATGTAACGGATGTAAGACTCTTGTTATTCAGTTTCTGTGTGTTCAGTGAGCATTGATCTTTGGGATCACTATGCACGTACATTCGGTGATCACGACATATGAGTCGGGGTCCCCACAGGAGGAGGATCCCCTAGTATTTCAACAGGCAAGTTGTGTTTCAAAATAGGATGTTGATCAAATAAAATCCTATCTATTTCATTCGTTTCATTCATATGCATATCATTTTCATGGTCCAGCAAATATTGTTCTAAACAATCAGTAGGAGGCACAACAATAGAAGCAAGACCAATAATTTCATCCTTACTAGGCAATTCTTTATCATGGGGTTGTATACGAAATTTGGAGAAATTAAACTCATGAAACGTATCCCCAAGACTTACGGTAATAGTTTCCTTCTCTCAATCTATCCTAGCATTAATGGTATTCAAGAAGGGTCTACCAAATATAATGGGACAAAAATTATCTTGTGGGGATCTAAGAATAAGAAAATCAGTAGGATATTTTATTTTCCCACACAAGACTTCAATATTATCAAGCTTAAGTGTAACATCAATTTAGTCTAACTCGGCTGGTGCAATACCATTCATAATCTCTTTATATAAGGTATAGGGAATTGCACTCACACTAGCACCCATATCACATAAGCCATGATAACAATGATCTCCTATTTTAACAGAAACAACAAGCGTGCCAACAATGGGTCTATGTTTATCTTTAGCATCAGGTTTAGCAATTCTAGCGGCTTCATCACCAAATTGAATAACATGCCCATCAATATTATCAACCAAGAGATCCTTAACCATAACAATACTAGGCTCAACTTTAATTTTCTCGGGGGGTGTAGGTGTTCTAGTACAGCTCTTACGAACCACAGTTGAAGCTTTAGCATGTTCCTTTATTCTAACAGGGGAAGGTGGTTTCTCAATATAAGAAGCGGGAATAACAGGATCAACATTATAAGTAATAGTTTTCTCTTCAACTTTAATAGGTTCAATTACTTTCACCTCAATGGGAGGATTATATTTAAACCACTTCTCATTAGGGAGATTAACATGGCTAGCAAAAGATTGACAAAAAGAAGCTACTATCTCAGAGTCAAGTCCATATTTAGTGCTAAATTCATGAAAAGCATCGGTGTCTACGAAGGATTTAACACAATCAAACTTAAGGTTCATACCTGACTCCCTACCTTCGTCGAGTTCCCAATCTTCAGAGTTGCGTTTAATTCTTTCCAATAAATCCCATTTGAAGTCAATATATTTCTTCATACAGGAACAATCACAAGAAGTATCGAGCATGGATTGGTCATTACGAGAAAGCCGAGCATAAAAATTCTGAATAATAATTTCTCTCGAGAGCTCATGATTGGGGGATAAATATAACATTTACTTAAGCCTCCCCCAAGCTTGAGCGTTTCTTTCTCCTTCACGAGGCTAAAAATTATAAATATAATTCTGATCACGATGAACTAGATGCATAGGGTAGAACTTCTCATGAAATTCCATCTTTAATCGGTTGTAGCTCCATGATCCAATATCATCACATAGCCTATACCATGTCAATGCCTTCTCCTTCAAAGATAAAGGAAAGACCTTCTTCTTGATGTGATCCTTGGGCACACCAGCAAGCTTAAATAATCCACAAACTTCATCCACATAGATTATATGCAAATCAGGATTAGTGTTCCATCTCCTCCATAAGGATTAGCCAGCTGTTTCTCTATCATACACGAAGGAATTTCATAATAAATATTTTTAGTAGGTTCAGTAGGTTGAGGGACAACTCTTTGTGTTATAGTTGAGGTGAATATACCCTGAACAAGCCCCTCAAAGGATTACTTTCTATAGTAACAAGTAACAATTTATTTCAGCATACTATATAAAATTTTCCTTACCAAATGCCACTTACAAAAGGTGCTTCACTCCCCGGCAACGACACCAGAAAAGAGTCTTGATGACCCACAAGTATAGGGTATCTATCATAGTCCTTTTGATAAGTAAGAGTGTCAAACCCAATGAGGAGCAGAATGAAATGACAAGCGGTTTCCAGTAAGGTATTCTCTGCAAGCACTGAAATTATCGGTGGCAGATAGTTTTGTGATAAGATAATTTGTAACGAGTAACAAGTAACAAGTATAGAAAAGGTGCGACAAGGTATCCCAATCCTTTTTGTAGCAAAGGACAGGCCTGGACAAACTCTTATATAAAGCAAGGTGCTCCCGAGGACACATGGGAATTTTTGTCAAGCTAGTTTTCATCATGCTCATTTGATTCGCATTCGTTACTTTGATAATTTGATATGTGGGTGGACCGGTGCTTGGGTTCTGCCCTTACTTGGAAAAAACTCCCACTTATGATTAACCCCTCTCGCAAGCATCCGCAACTACGAAAGAAGAATTAAATCTAACCATAGCATGAAACATACAGATCCAAATCAGCCCCTTACGAAGCAACGCATAAACTAGGGTTTAAGCTTCTATCACTCTAGCAACCCATCATATACTTATTACTTCCCAATGCCTTCCCCTAGGCCCAAATAATGGTGAAGTTGTATGTAGTCGACGTTCACATAACACCACTAGAAAAGAGACAACATACATCTCATCAAAATATCGAATGAATACAAAATTCACATGATTACTTATAACAAGATTTATCCCTTGTCCTCAGGAACAAACATAACTACTCACAAAACATGTTCATGTTCATAATTAGAGGAGTATTAATTATCATAAAGGATCTGAACATATGATCTTCCACCAAGTAAACCAACTAGCATCAACTACAAGGAGTAATTAACACTACTAGCAACCCACAGGTACCAATCTGAGGTTTGAGACAAATATCGGATACAAGAGATGAACTAGGGTTTGGAGAGGAGATGGTGCTAGTGAAGATGTTGATGGAGATTGACCCCCTCTTGATGAGAGGATTGTTGGTGATGACTATGGCTTCGATTTCCCCCTCCGGGAGGGAAGTTTCCCCGACAGAACAGCCCTGCCGGAGCTCTAGATTGGATCTGTCCAAGTTCCGCCTCGAGACGGCGGCGCTTCATCCCGAAAGCTTCCTTATGAGATTTTCTAGGTCAAAACCCTCCATATAGCAGAAGATGGGCGTCGGGGACCCGCCAACTGGGTCACAAGCCTGCTAGGCGCGGCTAGGGGGGTGGTCGCGCCTGGCTGGCTTGCCACCTCCTCGTGGGCCTCCTACGGTATTTGTTTAGCCCAGTATTTTTTTATATATTAGAAAATAATTCTTCGTAAATTTTTAGGACTTTTGGAGTTGTGCAGAATAGGTATCTCAGATTTGCTCCTTCTCTGGTCCAGAATTCCAGCTGCCGGCATTCTCCCTCTTCATGTAAACCTTGTAAGATAAGAGAGCAAAGGCATAAGTATTGTACCATAACATGTAATAAACGACCACAATGCAATAAATATCAATATAAAAGCATGATGCAAAATGGATGTACCACTATCCTCACTTGCAGCCGCTACAATGTCAATGGCGTCCGCAGCTGCATGCGAGGGAGCCTTCGAAGTGGAGGGATGCGCGATCACGCCGAACTTCTTCTTGGGAGCCATGGATGGAAGAAGGCAATGATGAAGATCTATTCGCTGCTCTCGAACTTGGGTTCGCACAAATGACGTCCTACCTGGCATGCCAAATATGTTGGGGCAGGATTCACTCGATCACCTATGGGGCCGTAAGCCCCTTTGTGGTTCGATAGGGGCAAGATCACATGCACAAAGAGCGGAGATGGTGAGACAACGCGATGATCGGGACACTGGTGTTTTAATCAGGTTCGGGCCGCTGTGAAGCGTAAAAGCCTACTCCTGCTTTTGGTGGATTGATCATAGGAACACAAAGAACACACAACACTCAAGCCCGGCAAGGGTTGCCTTCGGGGGAGCTGCTACGTGAGTACAAGTGTCCAAAGGTCTAAGTCTTTAGCTAGGCTGCCTTGGGCCTCCTTTTATAGCTCAAGGGGCAACCATAATGGCAAAACAAACATTGTCTGATGATTAGATAGCTAACAATGATATCATACCTAACTCTGGCAATTAGGACAAAATGCCATAAATGTAGTCTAGTTGGCATGCGGGGGTGCATTCCCAGCAAGCTCCTACCACCGTTCTAGCTAACTGCTGCACCACAGCTTGACACGCCTTTGGACGGGTGTCAAGGCAGCATAATCTGTCTTCCAGCATGTCGCCACGTGCTTAGCGAGAGCCACTTAGCCACTTGGGAGCTCGACATCGCATCGACAAGTGAGGTTGCGATGCAGTGGAGCGGAGGCCGATCGGCTCGCGCTTGCCGGGTCTTCTTGAGGGTGCGAGCGCCTCGGTCCCTGACAGGGACAGGGGACATGCTTGGCGTGCTTTGGGACCGTCCTGGGCTATAGTGTTGATCTTGCTGGCATTGGTTGGCCCGCTGTAAGTTTCTCTTGCCGGAGTCTTTGTCTTGGAGATTTTCTAGGTTTGTAATAGTGTTCATGGTTTCTGCTACTACTACCTGTCCATAAGTCAGGGGCACTGGGTGCCTATGTCCTAGTGCACCGACAGAAAACGCCGAGGTAAAATGCCTGGCCGCTAAGGTGAATCTGCTAGCTCACAATAAGTTGACCATCGTTCACGTGATGGCCACAACAATCTCCCGATGCATCCAACTGCTCCAACAGCGAACGCACCCTCTGTGTTGTTACAACAGAACCAACGATACCACCTGCTCCCGTCGACAAGGGCCAGACAATCGGGAAGCACTGGCCCTCATCCTGGCAGATATCTTTAAAGGGGAGAAAGAAGAGTTTGCCCCCCTGTCAGTCAAGGAAGGCTTGTCTATCTACAACCCCATTGAATGGGTAAGTTTGATTTAAACTCCTAAATTCCAGACGCTTATCTTAATTCTAACGTCTGGAAACTTTCTGTCTTTCTTTAACAGAACTAGATACGTTGGTCGAGACAGTCAATTGTCCCGCTCCCCAACCAGAGAATTATTCTCGGGATGATGATCCCAGATTCCATGATCACCCGGAGATTTCAATGATCTTTGAGGACGGGGTCTATTACCAAGAGAGTGTTGACGAGCACAAAGTGGCCCTTACGAGCAATCACCCCCGGACCCTTGCCCCCTCAACTACGAGTAAGAAGAAATCCTCATCCTAGAAGGGACGTAAGCCTCCTGCCACTCCAAACCTACCAACTACTACCCCCAAGGGTCGTCGGACTATGCGCCAGACACCCTCCTAGGCTACCCCTGCAAGGCCCGCGCCAAGCACGGGCAAGAGACCTAAGCGAGCGGCGACATCAGAAAACACATTGCCCGCACCCTCCCCACCAAAAGGTATTTGATCCACCTCTACCTTTTCACTACTATTGCCATAAATGTTCGTAGTCTCTTTTATTGGGACATTTAGGAGGCGAGGCAGACAACCATCATCCCTCCGAACCCTTGGTCCGTGCGGGAGCTTAAGCGGAAGTCCCAGTAGCGGTGCAACTCCCCAAAGACTCCGGGGGAGTCTTAGTTACCAATTAGGAGGTTGAGAGCACGATGATCATCAACATCGAAAGGAGTCCTTGCGTCATACGGCATTTTATGACCAAGAGTTTAACGCTCTCTGTTCCATGGACGCTCACCTTGGAGCCGCCCGAGCAGGCCTCAAAGGCGCTACCAAAATAATGTCTTTTAATATGGAGGCAAGTGGTTGAGACAAACGAATTAAGGGTCTGATCATTGCTTTGTCCTTGTGCAGGATTTAAGACAGCAAAACGAGAGGTTGTCTAAGGATCTTGATTCCAGCCAGACGGAGATGAAGGCTGTAAAAGCCAAGCTAGAGGAGGTGAAGTAGTTCACCAGAGAAACACATTAGAAGTAAAAGGAGTACTTTGTTAAGTGCTGATAAAAAATTAGGAATGGCATCTCTAACAATGTGTTGTGGTGTAGTAGCTGAATACATAGGTCAGATGCAAAGGGATCTAGATGCATCCCGTGAGGCTTAACGGTATGCTGAGCCTCAGCTTGAGGCTAATCTCCCTGTGTCGGAGCGATGTCATGAGGAAACACGCCAACTCAAAGGGGAAAACCAACGTCAAGCCAAGAAATTCAAAGTTTGAAGAATCAATTGGCACAAACCGGAGGGGGAAACCAGAGATTGAAAGGTGACATGTTCTGTAAGTGAATTTCCAACCTGGAGTACCATATATTATCCTTTGTTGTGGCATGTAAGTAATGTGCCCGATGTCATGTGTAGGCCTCTTAACTGGTCGCCCGGAAGAAGAGATCGGCTCATTCGATGGGGATCTGCTGAAGGAGCTAGCCATTATGCATGAGCGAGCTAGGAAGGTTATGATGTGCATGATAAGGGTGCTCTAGCCGGCTGAGACACCTCCACAAGGGATGGTCGAACTTGTAGAGCGGTTTAGGGGAGCCCTAAGTTGTTTTGAGCTGTGGAAGACATACACCTATCGAGAGGGGGATCGGGAGGTGTGGGACATGGTGAAGACCCGCTTTACCAAACTCAACCTGGAACACCTGGCCCGGGTTGGGCCGGCGGGTCCCGACGGGCATGAAATACCCCTTCACATGGTCTATGATCAAGTGATGTCAGTTGTTCGTCTTTCTTAGGAAGACTGCACCCTGGACGTCCTTATAGATGGTCTCGACCGATCTGTGTAATATTTTGGCTCTATGTAGCTATGTACTTGACACCTTATTAGTTTCGTCCATGTTATAACGTTGTCTTAACATGGCCATCGGTTTTTGCCTCCCCTGTCAATGACTAGGGAGTGTTCCATTTTGAATGTCCTGGAGTAGCAGGAGATCATTTTTTAGGGAACTAGGCAATCTAGCCATGCGGTTTGAATAGAGGAAACGCACACTAGAGGGGTATGTTATATTATTGTTTAACGTAAGAAACATCTTCCACAGAAAATAGTCCCTTAATGGGTTCCTTTCTTCGGGCTTTCCGCATTGATCGCAGATGTCCTAGCTATGACCCTGAACCGAGCGAGTAGGAGCTATGTCTTGAGAGAAATCAAGATTTGTGGTGGAGACCGCTTATTACATCTTTCCTTGTCGAAGCCAATCAATTTGCTTCTTAACAGTGCTAACCATTGGCTTCACCCGTCTGAGGTACGTGTCCGGATGACCCGGTCTAACAATCGTAGAGGTGCTCCCTTTACTCTCTAGCCGAACATTCGGGATGTAGAGGGCAATCACAGGAGCGCAACAACCCAGTTTGGTAAGAAACTTAAGTACAATTGATACATACAGGGGTGTATGTGTTGGGGAACGTTGCATGGGAAACAAAAAATTTCCTACGTACAAGAAAGATCTATCCGTGACAAGAATCTACGAGGGGGAGAGTGGATCTACATACCCTTGTATATCACTAAGAGGTAAGCGTTAAGAAACGCGGTTGATGTAGTCGAACGTCTTCACGATCCAAATCACCGAACGTCCGGCGATCCAATCACGATCTGTCCCAATCTAGCGCCAAACGGATGGCACCTCCGCGTTCAGCACATGTACAACTCGATGATAATCTCCGCCTTCTTGATCCAGCAAGAGGGAGTGGAGAGGTCGATGAGTTCTCTAGCAGCGCGACGGCATGGTGACAATAGTGGTGGAACTATTCCAGTAGGGCTTCGCCTAAGCACTACTGAAACAATCTAGAGGAAGAACTACGATCTAGAGGAAGAGGGACCACGTGGCTATTTTTCTGTGTCTCAAAACCCTCAATACCTCTAGTATATATAGGAGGAGAGAGGGGGGAGGCCTGCGGCCTAGGGCTGCCCCCTTGGCCTCGGCCGCAAGGAGGAGAGGAGGAGTCCTCCTCCAATCCTAGTAGGATTAGGACTCCTCCTTCCCACTTGGAAACTCTTTCCACCTTGGGTTTTTTGCACCCCAGCCGCATGTGTAACAGCCCGGGACCGATGCTCCAGAAGATTCCCCTTTTATTCCATTCTCGTCATGTGATTCATTTGGTTGTCGCATTCATCATTGCATCATTCGCATCATATGCATAGCATCGTCACTCGTTTCGAAAACTTCCATCCATGGTAGTTGCCGGTTCTCTTTGTTTGTATCATCGACCGTTTCGAGACCAACCACACACACGCACGCGCCCGCGGCATCGTTAAAAACCGTTTTTAAAGCGCGCGAAAAATATTCTGGAATTGGGATGAAACCTGGCGTGCGGTCTTATTATAGTGTAGGTAGACCGGCTGCCAAATTTCATCGCATTCCGAGGTTGTTTGATACCCCAACGGTCAGCCGTAGTCGTGCCGTCATCGGTTTATTAGCGGACGTTTTCGGTGTTTCTAAAACTCGTCTCACGGGCTCACTTCTCCCTCTCATCCCCTCATAGTCCATCTACACATCCATCGTAGCCTAACCTAGCCCCCTTCGCTTCCGGGCCGTCCGATCGAGATCGAACGTCCAAAAACAGACAAAAACTGCTAACCCTAGCCCCTAAATGCTATAAATAGACCCCCACCTGCCTAATTGGGCAACCCTAGCTGCCTAGGGATCTGTGCCGCCGCCAGCCTCCCACCTCCTTCTCTTCCAGCCGCCACAACCTCCCAGCCATGCGGGCCCGCTGAAGCCCATCCAGGCCCGCCCCTGCGCCCGTGCCTTAGCTTCCAAGCCGCGTGGCCGCCTCCATGCCGGACCTTCGCCGGAGCGTGCCGCCGGAGTCCCTCACAGGTCCTCGCCTCCTTCCTCTCCCTCTCCTTCCTTCTCTTCTCTCTCCCCATGCTAACTCCCTCTCTCTCCCTCGATTCTGCAAGGATCCGCCGCCATGGACCCCGGCTCGCCCTCGCCTTGCCGCTCGCCGATGCCCTTGTCCGAGGTCGCCAGCCTCCAGATCCGGTCGATCCGTGTCCGTTCCCAAACTCCCCGCGCTCGGATCTTCCACGCGGCCTCGCTGTGGCCGCCGAGCACCGGCATTGACCGCGCCATGGTTGCAGCATCGTACAGACGCATGAGGGAGGGACGAGCGCCCGCTCCCCCGTGCGCCCAACGGCCCAGCCGCCCGTGGCCCACCTCGCCTCCGACCAGCCCATAGGCCCTAGGTGAGCGCCAGCCCCGTATGTCGCCCTGTGCGTTGACTTGTTATATGTCGCCCATGCTACTATTATGTACTGTGCAGATTCGGCCCATAGATGTTTTTTTCAGTTCTGCGAATTTTCCTAATTATCCACAGAAAATCAGATTTGCATAAAAACCCCTAATCTTCATGCATTTAGTAACTTATCAACCGTGAGGCAGATTAAAATGTTATATATATGTAAAATGCTCAAAAATATGTGTAGATTAATAATATGACATTTTCACCCATGATAAAAATACTTACACTCGGTATTTGCACCATTTTGCATAATTGCCATCATTTTGCATCGGCATATTTAATTACCGTGCATCGGGATTAAACAAACCATAGGTGTTAAATGTTTAGATTATTGATGTCCAATGTTCATGCATGCCAAAAGTGGTTGATGTGAGGTTTGCAATTATTTTGCATAAATAACTTGCTACAATGGTTTATGTCCTAATCACGCATAAATATGGTGTCATTTGTCTGATAGTAAAAACCCACATATTATATATGATTTTGGGGTAGAAAAATCCATAAAATTTATCTGTGGCATTAGTTTTGTCATTTGAGTAAGTTTGTGTGCATATAATTTTGCCATGATACCCTTTTGTTTATTTCGTGTGATTTAATCCATGCATATTTTGGAATAGTTGCCAACATGAGATATGCTCTTTGACATGTGTGCTAGGCCCTGGTCATTTTGGGTGCTATAGATATCCATGTTTAGGTGTTGTTTTCTTGTTGCCATCATGCTATAAAAATGATGCTGTTTTGAGATGCTAAAATATTTCGAAGTCTAGAATCTGTAATATTTTGTTGTTGTCTTGCCATGTGTTTTGCTAGTGATCTAGAACCCCTTTGGGGTAGGTGTAATGGAGTTATTTGTAGTTTATAATGTCCTCTAGCATGCTGTTAATTTTCATGCCATAATATGCCCTGTAGCTTATAGTTTTACTGCTGTCAATATGCCTTCGTGATAAAAACTGCACTGTCAAAACTGGGTTATTTTCACCATGTTTAAAAAACTGCTTAGTTCAATATGCCATGTTGTGAGCTTCCTACCATGTGATCCATGCCTCTTTTGAGTATGATATGTGAAGATGAAATGAAGTGTGTGTTACATGCTACTGCCCCATGCTTAGTTTTTGCATTTTAGGATCTTGTAGCTTGTTGTTTTCATGTGTGCAAAATGTCATGTCGCTGTTTTGGGCAGATTTGAACTAAAACTTGTTTTGGTGATTGTGGTTGAACCGTAGCTCCGTTTTGGACATGCCATATATGAAACTTGCTTAGAATTTCATGTAGTATCATAATATTTTGTTGAATACATGTTTTGAAGTGCTTGTGGTTGTCTTTTTCATGCATTTTGCATTCATGACATATGCATCTTGTGAAGGTCATATCTTTTAGACTATAGCTCCGTTTGAGATGTTCCATATATGTAAATCGTCTAGAATGACGTGTAGAATTGCATGCTTTATTCTGTGGTTTAACAAATATAAAATATGATTAGCTTAGATCTGGACCAATTTCGAAATTAACATATGGGGTCATTTCAGAAATGCTATAAGTTGTTTCCGGCCTCATTTAAGATGCCTAGATAGATAGTTTACCTATGCTTCACCTCTTGCCATGTTTAACAACATTTAATATTGTCGTGTACCTAAAGAGAGTGAACTAAATAATTTGAATGTGAAGTTTTGTCAATCTGCAACTTGTTGCATATTGAGCTTCACTTAATGTGTAGAAGTTGATTGTTGTGCTTGCCATGCCTTGCATAATTAAACCGGACATGCATCATATTTGTTTGCGCATCATGTCATACATATGTTGTGGTGTACCGTGTGTTGATTGTTGTTTTTGGATTGTTCCTTCTCGATAGAGTTCCGAAAGCGTTCGGAGTGTGAGGATTCATTCGACTACATTGGCCCGTCTTCTTCATGGACTATATCTTCTTCCGAGCGGGATCTCATGCAAGATGACACATTTCCTTGGATACCACTACTATCATTGCTATACTAGTTGTCCCGCTTTTATCATTATGTCCTGCTACCTACCACTTGTTTGTCAAGCATCCACCTTCCTAGCAAACCTTTGTTTGGCTATGTTACTGCTTGATCAGCCCTTCTTATAGCGTTTCTAGATGCAGGTGCAATTGCTTCCATGTGACAACATGGACATTCTTTTGTTATGATAATATTATTGCTATTTAATTTAATGCACTTATACACTTGGTAAATGGTGGAAGGCTTGGCCTTTTGGTAGGTGTTTTGTTCCACTCTTGCCGCCCTGGTTACTTGTGAACCGGTGTTATGTTCCATAAATGAGCGCTCCTAACATGCTCGGGGTTGTTATGGGGACCCCCTTGATTTTCGTTTTAGGATAAAGCTTGTCTGGCAAGGCCCAACATTGGTACTACATTTGCCTAATAACTAATAAACCTGCATAGGGAGTAATTAACCCGAGGATCTTAATCAACAACCCGGGCCAGTGCTCCTCATGAGTGTTGGTCCAAACTAGAGCACCGTGCGGGGCCAACCCGGGGCAACTCGGGAGATGTCTATCAGGCTACCGTATGCTTTGCTTATCTGTCGTGTCCTGAGAACGAGATACGCGGCTCCTATCGGGTTCGTCCACATGTCGGGCGGCCTTGCCGGATTTGTTTTACCTTTCTCGAACGTCTTGAGTGAGGAACTTTGATTTTTTCGGGCTATCTCGAGGTGTCAGATTTCCTCTGGAATTGCCTAGGATGATCACGAGATCCGTGGTCGAAGTTATTCCCGCTGCGTGTGGTTATTTTGTGATGGATGAGTTGGAGTACCCTTGTAGGGTTAAATCTTTCGGAAAGCCGTGCCCACAGTTATGTGGCAAACTTGGATATTTTGTTTATCACCCGGTCATAGCAAACTTGAAGTAAACTCTAATAAAATACACCAACTGTGTGCGTAACCATGGCTGTCTCTTCTCGCGAGTCCTTATCCGAGAGAGAGCACGGTGGGGTTATGTTTGACGTAAGTAGGTGTTCAGGATCAGTTAGTGATCATTACTAGTTCATGTCTGTTATGCGTAGACCACCATACTTTACTTTCTGTATTCGTAAGTTAGCCACTCAAAATAAATGCTTAGTTTCTTGCTGCAGCCTCACCACTTAACCATACCTCACCCATTGAGCTTTAATTGTCTTGATATCCTTGGAAATGAGATTGTCGAGTCCCCGTGGCTCATAAATTACTACAACAACAGTTGCAGGTATAGGTAATGCGATGAATTGACGTGAGAGCGATGCTTGTTTTTTCGGAGTTCTTCTTCTTCTTCATCATCATCGATCTAGGACGGGTTCCAGGCGGCAGCGTGGGATAGCAAGGATGGATGTCATTTGGTCGTTTGTTTTCGTCCGTAGTCGGACCCTGCTCTTCTGTATGATGTTTGAATATGTTATTGTATTGATGTGATCTTGTTTTAGCTTGTGGCGATTGTAAGCCAATTCCATATACTCATTTCTTCTGTACATGTACTTGTAATGATATCCATTCTTGCAACACAACAAGATGTGCTCCTATCCCTGTCGAGGCCCTCGAGCCAAAATAAGGATAGGGTCGCATCTTGGGCGATGCATCATGGGACTTTAGTGAGACTTCATCCAGCCCACTAGGGGCTGGTTTACCTCCTCCCACAGCCCATATAGCCCCTTGGGTCGAGACACCCCTCCCGATGGTCCCCCGATACAGTCCCGACACTCCCGGTACACTACAGATGAGCCCGAAACTTTTCGGTGACCAAAACAGGACTTCCTCTATATCAATATTTACCTCCGGACCATTACAGAGCTCCTCGTGACATCCGGGATCTCATCCGGGACTCGAAATAACCTTCGTTCACCAGCATACATAACTCTATACTACCGAAATGTCACCGAACCTTAAGTCTACAGACCCCGCGGGTTCGAGAAATATGTAGACATGACCGACACACCTCTCCGGTCAATAATCAATAGCGGGACCTAGATGCCCATATTGGTTCCTACATATTCTACGAAGATCTTTATCGGTTGAACCTCTATGTCAAGGATTCAGTCAATCCCGTATAATTTTCCCTTTGTTCTTCGGTATGTTACTTGCCCGAGATTCGATCGTCGGTATCTCTATACCTAGTTCAATCTCGTTACCGGCAAGTCTCTTTTTCGTTTTGTACTACAAGATCCTGTGGCTAACACATTAGTCACTTTGCCCGCAAGACTTGTTGTGATGTTGTATTATCGAGTGGGCCCTGAGATACCACTTCGTCACACGGAGTAATAAATCCTAGTCTCGATCGATGCCCACTCAACAGACACCCTCGCAGATACCTGTAGAGCACCTTTATAGTCACCCAGTTACGTTGCGACATTTGATACACACAAGGTATTCCTACGGTGTCAGTGAGTTGTATGATCTCATGGTCATAGGAACATATACTTGACATGCAAAAAACTATAGCAATGAACTGACACGATCATATGCTATGTTTATAGTTTGGGTCTTGTCCATCACATCATTCTCCCAATGATGTGATCCCATTATCAAATGACATCTCATTTCAATGGCTAGGAAACCTTGACCATCTTTGATCATTGAGCTAGTCTACTAGAGGCACACTAGGGACAAAGTGTTGTTTATATATCCACACATGCAATGTGTTTCCAATCAATACAATTATATCATGGATAATAAATGATTATCATGAACAAGGAAATATAACAATAACCATTTTATTATTGCCTCTAGGGAATATTTCCAACAGTCTACCACTTGCACTAGAGTCAATAATGTAGCTCACATCACCATGTGATTTACATTGTAATGAATCTAACACCCATACAGCTCTGGTGTTTATGATGTTTAGCCCTTGGTAGAGGTTTAGTCAATGGGTTTGCAACATTCAGATCCATGTGCACTTTGCAAATATTTATGTCCTAGTCCTTGATGTACTCACGGATGGAATTGAAGCATCGCTTTATGTGTCTAGTCCTCTTGTGAAACCTTAGTTCCATGGCCAGTGCAATGGCACTAGTGTTATCACAGAACAGATCCACTGGATTCAGTGCACTGGGCACTACTCCAAGATCTGTCATGAACTCCTTCATCCAGACACCTTCCTTCGCCGCCTCCGAGGTTGCGATGTACTCTGCTTCAAATGTAGAATCGGCTACCACGCTTTGCTTGGAACTGCACCAGCTTACTGCTCCCCCATTGAGAATAAATACATATCCGGTTTGCGACTTAGAGTCATCCGGATCAGTGTCAAAGCTTGCATCAATGTAACCCTTAACGACGAGCTCTTGATCACCTCCATAAATGAGAAACATTTCCTGAGTCCTTTTCAGGTACTTAAGGATATTCTTGACCTCCTTCCAGTGCTCCATTCCTGGATCACTTTGAAACCTTCCGGCCATACTTATGGCAAGGCTGACATCGGGTCTTGTGCACAACATTGCATACACGATAGAGCCTATGGCTGAAGCATAGGGGATGACACTCATCTTCTCTCTATATTTTGCAGTCACTGGGCATTGAGTCTTACTCAACTTCACACCTTGTAACACAGGCAAGAACCCCTTCTTGGACCGATACATTTTGAACTTCTTCAAAACTTTATCAAGGTATGTGCTCTGTGAAAGTCTTATTAAGCGTCTCGATCTATCTCTATAGATCTTAATGCCTAATATGAAAGCAGCTTCTCCTAGGTCCTTCATTGAAAAAATCTTGTTCAAATATTCCTTCACGCTTTCCATCATTTCTATATTGTTTCCAATCAGCAATATGTCATCCATATATAATATTAGAAACGCTATAGATCTCCCACTCACTTTCTTGTAAATACAAGCTTCTCCATAAACTTGTATAAACCCGAACGCTTTGATCACCTCATCAATACACAGATTCCAACTCCGAGATTCTTGCACCAGTCCATAAATGGATCGCTGGAGCTGGCAAACTTTGTGAGCATTCTCTGGGTTGACAAAACCTTCTGGTTGTATCATATACAACTCTCCCTTAAGGAAACCACTAAGGAACCCTATTTTGACATCCATCTGCCAAATTTCATAGTTGAAATATGCAGCAATTGCTAACATGATTCTGACGGACTTAAGCATCACTACAGGTGAGAAAGTCTCATCTTAGCAACTCCTTGAACTTGTTAAAAACCCTTTGCCACAAGTCGAGCTTATAGACGGTGACATTACCGTCCGTGTCCGTCTTCCTCTTTAAGATCCATTTGTTCAGAATGACCTTTCGCCCTTGAGGTAATACTTCCAAAGTCCATACTTGGTTTTCATACATGCATCCCATCTCGGATTTCATGGCCTCTAACCATTTCTCGGAATCCGTACCCATCATCGCTTCTCCATAGCTCGTAGGTTCATCGTTGCCTAACAACATGACATCCAAGACAGGGTTGCTGTACAACTCAGGAGCAGTACGCGCCCTTGTCGACCTACGATGTTCAATAGCAACTTGATCCGAAGCTTCACGATCATCATCATTAATATCCACTTCAACTGCCGTAGGCTTCATAGAAACATCTTTCTGCGCTGCGCTACTCTCTGGTTGAAACAAAGGTTCAACAACCTCATCAAGTTCTATCTTCCTCCCACTCAATACTTTTGAGAGAAACTCTTTCTCAAGAAATGTTCCATTCTTAGTGACAAACACTTTGCCTTCGGATATGTGTTTGAAGGTATACCCAACTATCTCTTTTGGGTATCCTATAAAGACGCATTTCTCCGCTTTCGGTTCCAGCTTTTCAGGCTGAAGCTTTTTGACATACGCATCACATCCCCAAACTTTAAGAAACGACAACTTTGGTTTCTTGCCAAACCACAATTCATATGGCATCGTCTCAATGGATTTCGATGGTGCCCTATTTAAAGTGAATGCAGCTGTCTCTAATGCATAACCCCAAAACGACAGTGGCAAATCGGCAAGAGACATCATAGAATGCACCATATCTAATAAGGTTCGATTACAACGTTCGGACACACCATTATGCTGTGGTGTTCCAGGTAGTGTCAATTGTGAAACAACTCCACACTATCTTAAGTGACTGCCAAACTCAGAACTCAGATATTCACCTCCTCGATCAGATCACAGGAATTTAATTTTTTTGTTACGATGATTCTCAACTTCACTCTGAAATTGCTTAAACTTTTCAAATGTTTTAGACTTGTGTTTCATTAAGTAAATATACCCATATATACTTAATTCATGAGTGAAGGTGAGAAAATAACGATATCCACCGCGCGCCTCAATGCTCATGGACCGCACACATTAGTATGTATGATTTCCAACAAGTCAATTGCCCGTTCCATTGTTCCAGAGAACGGGGTTTTAGTCATCTTGCCCATGAGGCATGGTTCACATGTGTCAAGTGATTCAAAATCAAGTGAATCCAAAAGTCCATCAGCATGGAGCGTCTTCATGCGTTTTACACCAATATGACCTAAATGGCAGTGCCACAAGAAATTGGTACTATCATTATCAACTCTACATCTTTTGGCTTCAATGTTATGAACATGTGTATCATCACTATCGAGATTCAATATGAATGAACCCCTCACATTGGGTGCATGATCATAAAAGATATTACTCATATAAATAGAACAACCATTATTCGCTGATTTAAATGAGTAACCAACTCGCAATAAACAAGATCCAGATATAATGTTCATGCTTAATGCAGGCACTAAATAACAATTATTCAGGTTCATTACTAATCCCGATGTTAATCGAAGAGCGAGCATGCCAACGGTGATCACATCAACCTTGGAACCATTTCCCACGCGCATCGTCACTTCGTCCTTTGCCAGCCTTCGTCTATTACGTAACTCTTGTTTTGAGTTGCAAATGTGAGCAACCGAATCGGTATCAAATACCCAGGCACTACAACGAGAGTTGGTAAGGTACACATCAATAACATGTATGTCATATATACCTTGTTTGGTGTTGGCCGCCTTCTTGTCGGCCAGATACTTGGGGCCGTTCCGCTTCCAGTGACCAGTTCCCTTGCAATGAAAGCACTCAGTTTGTGGCTTGGGTCCAGCCTTGGGTTTCTTCATGGGAGGGCAACTGCTTTGCCACTCTTCTTAGAGTTACCCATCTTTCCCTTGCCATTCTTCTTGAAACTAGTGGTTTTATTGACCATCAACACTTGATGCTCCTTCTGAATCTCAGACTCAGCAACTTTTAACATCGCAAACAGCTTAGTGACTGACTTGTTCATCCCGTGCATGTTATAGTTCAACACGAAGCTTTTGTAGCTAGGTGGCAATGATGGAAGAACTCTGTTAGTGATTTCCTCTGTCAGAAGGGGCATCCCCAACTCAGCCAGAGGGTGGAATACCAAGACATTCTGAGTATGTGTTCACTGACAGACCCATTATCCTCCATTTTGCAAGCATAGAACTTATCGGGGGTCTTATACCTCTCGATCCGGACATTCTTGTGAAAGATAAACTTGAACTCCTAGAACATATCATATGCTCCATGACATTCAAAACGTCTTTGAAGTCCCGGTTCTAAGCCATACAAAATTGCACATTGAACCATTAAGTAATCATCAGAACAAGCCTGCCAGGCGTTCGCAACGTCTGCATGCTCCATTGGAGCGGGTGGATTACCAAGTGGTGCATCAAGGACATAAGCCTTCTAGGAAGCCGTGAGGATAATCCTTAGATTACGGGTCCAGTCTACAAAGTTACTTCCATCATCTTTCAACTTAGCTTTCTCTAGGAACGCACTAATATTCAAGGGTGCTACTGCGCGAGCCATTGATCTACAACATAAATTTGCAAAGGTTACTAAGACTATGGTTCAAGATAATGAGTTTAGTTAATCAAATTACTAAAGCTCCCACTCAAATTGACATCCCTCAGGTCATCTGAGTGATACATGATCCAATTTCACCAACTCAAGTCCAGTCATCACGTGAGTTGAGGTGGTTTCAATTGTGAACATCATCAGGTTGATCATATCTACTATATGACTCATGTTCGACCTTTCGGTCTCTTGTGTTCCGAGGCCATGTCTGTACATGCTAGGCTCGTCAAGTTTATCCTGATTTTTCTGCACGTGCAACCCTGGCTTTCACCCGTTGTATGTGAACGTAGAATCTATCACACCTGATCATCATGTGGTGTCTCGACATAACAAACTTTCGCAACGGTGCACACTCGGGGAGAACACAATTCATGTTGAAATTTAAGTGAGCGATCACCTTATAATGCTACCGTCGTCCTAAGCAAAACAAGGTGCACAAAAGGATTAACATCACATGCAAATCATAAGTGACATGATATGGCCACAAACTTGTGCTTTTGATCTCCATCTCCAAAGCACCGGCATAATCTTCATTGTCACTGGCATGACATCATGATCTCCATCATCTTGATCTCCATCAACGTGTCGCCATCTGGGTTGTCGCGCCGACTGTTACTTCCACGACTATTGCTAACTCATAGCGATAAATTAAAGCAAAACGACAAAAATAATTAAAGACAACCCTATGGCTCCTGCCAATTGTCGTACTCATCGACATGCAAATAGTGATATTCTTTACAAAACATGATCATCTCATACATCACATATATCTCATCATGTAATAGGCCATATCACATAACAACATACCCTGCAAAAACAAGTTAGACGTCCTCTAATTGTTGTTGCAATTTTTACGTGGCTGCTACGGGTATCTAGCAAGAACACTTCTCACCTATGCAAAAACCATAACGGTGATACATAAATTGCTATTCAAGCTTCTCAAGGACCGCCTTTGTCGAATCCGATCCAACTAGAGCAGGAGATACAGACACCCGCCAGCCATCTTTGTGCAACAAAGTTACACGTCAATCGATGGAACCGGTCTCTCGTAAGCGTACGAGTAAGGTTGGTCTGGGCCGCTTCATCCCACAATACTACTGAATCAAAACACAACCAAGGTAGAAAGCAATCTAAGCATCAACGCCCACAATCTCCTTTGTGTTCTACTCGTGATCTCATCTACACATAGACCTAGCTCATGATGCCACTGTTCGGGAACGTTGCATGGGAAACAAAAAATTTCCTACGCACAAGCAAGATCTATCCATGGTGATGAGCATCTATGAGGGGGAGAGTGGATCTACATACCCTTGTAGATTGCTAAGCGGGAAGCATTAAGAAACGCGATTGATGTAGTCGAACGTCTTCTCGAGCCAAATCGCCGAGCATCCGGCGATCCAATCACGATACGTCCTGATCTAGCGCCGAACGGAGGACACCTCCGCGTTCAACACACGTACAGCTCGATGATGATCTCCGCCTTCTTGATCCAGCAAGAGGGAGAATAGAGGTAGATGAGTTCTCCGGCAACGCGACGGCGTGGCGGCGATGGTGGTGGAACTATTCCAGCAGGGCTTCGCCTAAGCACTACTGAAACAATCTAGAGGAAGAACTACGATCTAGAGGAAGAGGGAGCTCGTGGCTATTTTTCTCTGTCTTTAAACCCTCAATACCTCTAGTATATATAGGAGGATAGAGGGAGGAGGCATGCACCCTAGGGCTGGCCCCTTTGCCTTGGTCGCAAGGAGGAGAGGAGGAGTCCTCCTCCAATCCTAGTAGGATTAGGACTCCTCCTTCCCACTTGAAAACTCTTTCCACCTTGGTTTTTTCCCACCCCAGCCGCATGGGCCTTTAGTGGGAATTAGGCCATCCCACTAGGGGATAGTTTACCTCCTCCCACAACCCATGTAGCCCCTTGGGTCGAGACACCCCTCCCGATGGTCCCCCGATACCCTCCCGGCACTCCCGGTACACTACCGATGAGCCCGAAACTTTTCCGGTGACCAAAACAGGACTTCCTATATATCATATTTACCTCTGGACCACTACGGAGCTCCTCGTGACGTCCTAGATCTCATATGGGACTCCGAAAAACCTTCGGTCACCACCATACATAACTCTATACTACCGAAACATCACCAAACCTTCAGTGTGCAGACCCTGCGGGTTTGAGAACTATGTAGAAATGACCGAGACACCTCTGTGGTCAATAACCAATAGCAGGACCTGGATGACCATATTGGTTCCTACATATTCTACGAAGATCTTTATCAGTTGAACCTCTATGCCAAGGATTCATTTAATCTTGTATATTGTTCCCTTTGTTCTTCGGTATGTTACTTGCCCGAGATTCGATCGTCGGTATCTCTACACCTAGTTCAATCTCGTTACCGGCAAGTCTCTTTACTTGTTCCATAATACAAGATCTTGTGGCTAACACATTAGTCGCTTTTCTTGCAAGGATTGTTTTGATGTTGTGTTACCGAGTGGGCGCTGAGATACCTCTCCCTCACATGGAGTAACAAATCCTAGTCTTTTGTCGGGACCCCGATCCTAAGTCATAGGAATCCAGCCTGTAACACATCACATCACTTTGCGGCCTCACGCACGGTAACTACATGGCTGCAGCCTTACCTTAGCCGGGATCGTTTGCGTCTTTTGGCTCACGTATGTGAATATGTCGCTAGCATTCAAACGACAAAGAACCTGGGTCGACATGGCTAGTCATAGAACCCAAGTGGCACATCCATACGGGAACATGCAGACATAACCCAGAAATGCAGGTGTGGGTCTCAAGCATGTGTAGACGAGTCATAGCAAGCTACAAGGACTCCATTATGTCATGGGACATAAATGTCATCACTGCACGTAGACGAGTCGTAGTAGGATACAGGGACTCCATTACACTGCGAGACATTTCCCCGAAGGGACAGACACAGTAGGAAACAAGGATACATGCCAGTCAATCAATGTGTCCAGAGCAGTAGCAAGCTACCAAGGCTCGGTGGAAGCACAAAGAGGCACTTTCCTGTAAAGAGTACTACTAAAGGCACATGACTAGGTGTCGGATCCCATACATACCGTTGCACGTCACACGTATGCATGACATGCCCGGTATGCATAGATACAACTATGGCATCACAACATAACCATACAATGACACAACTTTTATTTAAGAGGCTCGGAGGAGCCTTGCATAATTTGTTCTTATAGGTAGGGGTCACATGACCTGACACTTAAGTCATACAAGCAAGTTCGTACAAACCAAGCGGAAGCATAAAGCTGTCTGGGTACAGACAGATGAAAGGGTGAAAAGGCAAATGGCCTGACTATCTACAGCCCGCCACAAGGCATAAGGTCGTAGCTAGGACACCAATTATTCGGCGTCGTTGACATCTAGGTAAAATCCACCTGATGGGTCTTGAGTATCATCTGCAACATTTATTAAGCAAACGTGAGTACAAACGTACTCAAGAAGTCTTTAAATAAGAACTAGTCTATTCATGCTCATGTATCAACAAGGGGAGTGGTGGAGTTTATGTAGCAATGCCAGCTTTAACTCTTGGCTAACCTATACTACACATATTAACTCTTTGATCAAGTTTTAGATATCGCACACAAGTCCACTAACACCACATCAATACACCACCATGGATTCACTTCCGTCATCTACGAGAGTGCCATCCACGGTACTCACACTTGTCTTGATATTTTTATGAGTATCCATCAAGTTATCTATGAACAACATAAGTTCTCCAAGTACTCCATATCCGAGGACGCGGCTATTTGAACAGATTCATACCCTGCATGGGTGTACTCCTTCACACATGCTCTTGCCACTTATCACTGTGTGCTCATAAAACTATGCACCTCGGCAACCTTCAAGCGGAAGCCTAGCGAGGGAGTCAGCCACGACCGTCAATCACACAAGACCTCTAGTCCAGGCTATCGCCTATTTGAGACTAAACCCGCACGGAAGTCCGGCCGAAGTTTCCGCTATGGCCCCAAATGATGTGCGCAGGGTTCCCAAGCCCACCATTCGGGTGACCCTTGGTACACCATGCCACTGCCTACCGTGTCGTAACCCACCCCTAGGGTTAGCGCTACGCACGGCCTCCAGCATACTATAAACACCAGAAACTACTTGCAACTCTTGGACCAAGGACTAAGCGATTAATAAGTTGAGAGGGGTCGAGTTACCGGAACCCAATGTGTGGTAGTAACTAGCGTTGGATCACATACACGGAACTCAGTTCCTAAGAACGGTCCTACATAGCCTCTCATCACTTCCTTTACCAAATCGGGTTCATCATTAAGCTTATCACATCAGAACAATACAGTTTCACTCCAGTTCATCACCCAGATGAATCAGACCTGACACAACTCTAAGCATAGCAAGAAAAATAGATAAAGCACATCATGGCTCAAGCATCTACTAGGTATGCTTGGTTGCAAAGTTTAGCTATTTACTGTGATAATGACAGGTCATGCAAAGGAATGGGTTCATCTACCACATATGATAGGCAATTAAACGTATGTCCTAATGCAATAAACAAGAGCACGAGCGAGAGAATGGGATGATATCAGAATGATCAATGGGATTGCTTGCCTTGCTGGGAACTGGGAAGGTACTCTCCTTCGTTAGGTTACTCGGGGGTATCATTAGAAGCAGGGCCTACCGCAATGCAGATAGGTAACAATCAATACACGACAAGTGCAACAATATGATGCATGTTCATGACATGGTAACATGAATGGATGAGCTAATGCAACTATTATTCAAGTTAGATGGAGTGGATTTGAATATAGGTTCAAAGTTGTTCTCCATATAATATTCCATATATTGTCCTATTGCTAAATGTCAATGTTCATCTAACTAGGTTGCTCTAACATGCATGAGAACAGCCCCATTAGATTCATTAAATTTTTCTGATAAATTTCATATATAAATTATTTCAATTTGAGTTACAGATTAATTTCTATGATTTTTCTAAGTTTTAACTATTTTCTGGAATTAATTTAAATTAGAAATTCCTTTAATGCATCAACATGAAGTCAGCTAGTCAAATTGTCGTTGACAGGTCAACCCTGACCAGTGGGGTCCACTGGTCAGTGACTCATTCACTAACAGAGGTTAATTATTTTACTAATCACTAATTAATTATAAGGGGGCCCATTATTAGTGGGTCATTAGGGTAATTAATTTAACTAATTATTTTTTAAACAAATCTTAATTAAACAGGGCCGGTGCCCACCTGCTAGTTGACCCAGGGGTGAAACCCAGGTCAAATCCGAGGCTAATTGGGCTTTGACCCCCTGTGGGGTCTATTGTCAGTGTCTACTTAGCGATTAAGTGGTGGGGGTTAGGCTGCTAATGACCGGCCTCGTCGGACGTCGCCGGAAACTCGCCGACAGTGACCAAACCGACGGCGATTTTGCATCGGAGTCATGCAAACGGCGACGGCTGGACACGCGGAGACCACCAGGATGGAGCTCACACACGGCCGCATCCATCTCATGGGTCAGACGGTCGCGGGGGTGCCGGAATCGCTGTCGGCGATGAGCTCGGCGGCGGCCGGAGCTCGGGCGAGCTCGGGGTCGAGGGTTTAGCGCGTAAAAGGGCTTGGGCTAAGCTCCTACAGCACCTATGCAGCACTACGAACTCAGCGGTGGCCTCTAAGGAACCACCTGGCCGCTGGAAGGTCATCGGCAATGAGTTTGCGCGACGGCACTCTTCGGGTCTCGGCGGAATCGGGGCGTCCAGGGCGCAACTGAACACGAGAAAGGGGGGGAAGGAACCTTGGTTCATGGTGGTTGCGACGACGTCGGAGGCGTGCTCAGGGAGGCTCTGCTTGCGGCGGATAGACGGCGGCGATCTCCGGTGGCCGAGGAGGAAGAAGATGTCAGGGTCGACGCTGGGGGGCCTTCGGGCTCGATTCCTTTGACGGGGAGGATCAGCGTGTCGAGGCAGGGCTTCTAGGCTGCTCAGGAATGGAGGGGAGCGGCTGGAGGTGCGGCTCTACGGCTGTAGGGCTTCGGCGGCCATGGCGACAAAGGAAAGAGGTGAGGCAGAGGGGGAGAATGGCGAGGAGGGAGAGATATGGATGATAGTGGCATCCTCGTCCCACTCGCTTACGCGACAGGAAGGCAGGCGCACAGGGAGCTGCGTGGCAGCTCCGGCACGAGCGCGCAGCGACCACGTGCTCGGCCTCCTGGACGCTAGGTGGACGAAGGCGGTGTTGGGCCAGATGGGCCGGCCTCGCTTGGGCCTAAGGTGAGATTCCCTCTCTCTCTGCTTTTTTTATTTCTTTCTGTTTTTCCTTTTCCAACATTTGTTTTATTTTGATTTAGGCACAAATGCTAGGCACAATAATACTCAGATATTTTATAGAGCTTAGTTTGAATATTTCAAACTTCTACAAAAAGTTTCAGAATATTTTGAATGGCTAAAATAATTATAATGCTTTATTTCACATTTTTAGTAGCTTTATTATTTATTTTAAATGACACATGTGTTTCAGAATTAGAATGTCCCCTGATATGAGAATGGCAGCATTTATCAGACATGGGGGGCATTTTTGATGGGCATTTTGGATTTGTTGGTTTTTCACATCTTTTGAATTGGTTTGATTCAGGTGAGGTGATAGGGTTTCTGTTAATCCCCATTTCATGTTGATGCAAAAAACAAAACATGATGCACAGTCATGCTGACCTGAGTAAGCTAACTAGGGATGTGACAATTCACCCCCACTCAAAACAATCTCGTCCCAAGATTTGGAAGTCGTCGGGAAGAGCGCGGGGTACTCTAGTCGAAGACGATCCTCTCTTTCCCATGTGGATTCCTTCTCGGAATGGTGTGACCACTGAACCTTGAGAAACTTGATGTTTTGATGTCGAGTTGTACGCTCAGCTTGGTCAAGAATACGAATAGGGTATTCTCGATATGTAAGGTTATCTTGGAGATCAAGCGCTTCGTGGTCTACTTCGCGGATAGGGTCTGAGAAGCAACGCCTGAGTTGCGAGACGTGGAAGACATCATGAACTTTGGAAAGATGCGGCCTAAGTTCCAATTGGTAGGGAACTTCTCCTCATTTAGCAAGAATGCGAAAAGGTCCAATGTAACGAGGAGCCAACTTGTCCTTGATACCGAATCGTTGGGTACCCTTCAGAGGTGTAACCTGAAGATAAGCCTTCTCGTCAACTTCATAGGTCACAGCCTTTTGATGAGATTGGGCTATTTTCAACTTTTCACGAATAATGCAAACTTGCTCCTCTGCATCTGTAACATCCCAAATTTTGGAATGTTATAATAATTATTAGAATGGTTGTTTGTTTGTTTGAGTGATTGAAAGTGAGTGAAATTTGAAACTTTTTGAAAGTTTATTGAGAGGGAATGAAATGACTTTCCCAAAACATTCAATCTGCATTTTGATCACCAGGAATTCAAATTCATTTCATCACAAAACCCTAGAGTGAAGATGAAATGACTTCTTCCATTTAAAGAAATGAAAAGGGATTTGAAAATGATTTGAATTTCCATTTTGAAAATATTTCAAATTCAGAAAACTTTATGCAACTCAATGATTTTCATGAGAGAGGATAATATGACTTCCTCAAATTTTAAGAAATATGAGTTGGAAGTTTAAAAGAAGGAATTGAAAGAGCTTTTGAAAACCTCTGGATTATTTTGAAAATCCACTTCATATTTGGTCCCTATTCAAAATTTTCAAAGTATTCAAACCCCTGACAAAAATTTGAAAGGAGTAACATGACACTCCAAGCCAGGGGGTAATTTGTGAAGTTTTTTTGAATCATCATACCCAAAAAGTTATTTGAAGAATATTTGCAAAATTAAATAAAACCAATTAAGGCATTTTCTGAAAAATGATTTTTTAATGTATTCAAATGCCAGAATAAAATCCATTAAATGGCATTTATTATTCTGTTAATTTTGATATAAAATTTGACTATATTTGGAATTTATTCGAATGCTTTAAATAGGTTTTATGGCTGTGGAAAAATCATAAATAGAAAACGGTAACGGTTTATAATAAAACGGGCCGACCCACCTCCTTAATACCCTCCCGAAATCCCTCTGTAACGGTCGCCCGATAACCGCGCCCCTCCCTCTCTCCCACTGACGCCCTGGCCCCACCGTCCGACAGTGCCAATCCCTCGCTCATCTCCCTCCTCTCGCTCGCTCTCTCTCCCCCGAGCATCTCGCTGGAGCCATCATTACATCCATTGATTTCCCCCTTCCCCGAGCACCTGACCCCTCCTATAAATACCCGCCGCTCCCCTCTCTCCATTCCCCCCGAATCCTCTCTCTCCCTCGCCTGAGACGCCGCAGATTCTTCGCCGGAATCCGAAACTGTTGCCGCGCCATTTTCGTCGCTCCGCTCCACCCCGACCCCCTCGTTGCCCCAAAGCCCCGCCAACCTTTCTCTCTCACGCACCCGAACCCCCCCAACCACCTGCCCGTGCTCCATACTCCCGGGAACGCCGTAACCGTCGACCTCGCCGGAGTTTGGATCTCCACCGAAGCTCAAGGAGCTCGTGCCCGTCGCCACCGTCGCTCCCTCGCCCCTCCGACGCCATCATAGCCTTCGCCGAGCTCCCCTGCGTCGACCAGTGCCGGTGCCATCGCCGGAGACCCTCGGAAGCCATCTCCCCGACGACCTCGACGCCCCTACCGTCGCCGGAGCCTTCGCCGTTGCCGGCAACCACCGCGGTGAGCCTCCCTCTCCCTCTCCTCCATCCAATCTCGAACGAACGGCCCAGATTAGAAGTAACTTACCTCTTCGGTTCTTTTAAAAGAACCGGCCGCCTTTTTCTTTTCTAATTTTAGACCGAAATGTTTTCTTTAGTTGTCGGTCATTCGCCTGAATCTCTAGAACACACACACCCTTAGACCAACCAGAGAGCGACACGTCACCCCCTGTCCGTTAGAATTGTTTTTTTTCTTTTTCTGTTTTAATTTCAAAAACAGAATAATTTCTGATTTGTTTTGCTTATATCTTTTATGTTTTTAATTATTTTTAATTGATTCTTTCTGCATTGTGTCACAAATTTTATCTAGTTTCTGTAGATATAAAATTTGCCTATGTTTGAACATTTAAATTTGAATTTGAACAGATTTGATTTAAATTTTGTTTTCTGAATATCTTGAGTTCTAAAATGAATTTTTGATTGATTCTTTTTCCTACTTTTCACTAGTGATCTTAGTTATCATTAGGTAGAGTTTGAGAATTTTTTAAAATAAAATTTATTAGGGTTTTAACTAGAAACAGAATCTGTTTAGTTGTTAATATAGTTTAATTAGTTTTATTTTGCTAGTTTAAATCTGAGTTAATTATATATTTTATTTAGTAAATTCTGTTAGTTAAACTTTAGGTGAATTACTTGTTGTTAAAATAAAAATAATTTGCTTAGTTTACTACCATGTTGTTATAGGAACACTATACATTTTCAAATAGGTTTAATTTGTGATAAACAAACTAGTTAGTAATAGTTTATTCCAACAAAGTTTTATATAAATAGATTCTGTTTTCAAATAAAAATTTGTACTTATTACTTTCTGTTAAGAAATGCTTAGTTAATAAAAATAATTTAGTTTTGCTCTATTAGGATAGGAAACTAGATTATTTTGCATTAGGTAATGTGTTATAAAACAATTTAGTTTTTCATAGAAATTATTTTCACAAAGTTTTAGATGACTTAATTCTGTTTTATAATAAAAATTTATTTAATTATTTTCTGTTAACTTAGTTGTTTTACAATATGTTTTCTCTTAGTTTATGTTTGCTTGTTGTTAAGTTCATTAGGCAAACACTTATATTGTTTAGAAGGTTGTTTTTTATAGTTCTAGTTGTCTTTCAAAAGTGATTCATTTTTTTTTCTAGAAAAATATTTACAAAAATCTTTTATTATATTTTACTTTGTTTTGGGTTTTGTGTTACTTTTGAAATGTTGGAGTTTTGTGTTTCAACTTTGTCTTAAGTATTTCTTCCATCAACCTTGTTGCTTTTGTTTTGTATTACTTTTTGTTAGAATTGATTGCTAGTATGATTGCTTATATGTATGTAATGTTTGTTATAGATTTTCATCGGAGAGTAACGAATAGTCTATCAAGTTATTTCTGAGAGCGATCTTTATCTTCATCAACAGTACAGGCAAGTTCACTTTGACCATCTTTTCATACCTACGTTTTATTGCATGTAGTGACATCATTCAACATATCCCTCCCGTAGTGTTATTGAAATTCTTGTAGTTGAGTAGAATGCATGAGGTAGGAACCCACCACTGGTTACTAGAGCCCCGGGAACGCTAGTTAGTGCAATGCTATGCTAAAGTAGACGGGGTCTGGTATGAGTGTTCGTGAGTGGTGTGAAGAAGGACTCCACGTCAAAACGACGACTTCATGAAGACATCTTCAAGTCCTGCATCTTCAAGACCTCAAGACTTCAAGACTCGAGAAGACAAGTTTTCAATACACACTACTGGGTGAAGGATGGTTGATTGGGCATCCCTGGAGAAACCAGTGGATGGCCGGGATGCATGGAGAAGCGCCATGACATCTTGCGGAAAGCTTCACCCAGACTCAAAGAGAAGGATGAATACTTCATGCCCGGAAGATTACCTGTGTAGCCACAAGTCATTATGGGCTCTGGCTTGGTTGATCTTTGTTGTGACTCTGCTGGGCAGTGCTACGAGATGTAGTCGACGTTAGGATTGGGATGGGCACTGTCGGACAGTCAGGGAGGCACTCTGAAAGACCATGTTTCTTTCATCCTGTTCTCAAACACCAGGCAGTGCGAGGACTTACCAGGAGGGAAAGAATCTTGTGGGTAAAGTACACAACACTCTGCAGAGTTAAACCTAATCGATTAGCCATGTCCCCGGTTACGGACAATTTGAGCTTCTAGACTTGGATCTATCTCTGAACTCTCAACACTGGACTGATAACTAATTGTGGGCAACTTATGATAATTATGGTCATTGAGACATTGGTTGGCGGAACCATGTCATGATAGGTAACTCTATAGTGAAATTCCTGATATTCTTTTTGTTGTAGGAAAATAAAATCAGCTTTTACGCAAAAACTCAGACACAGAGCCACAAAGACTTTGCATATAGAATAGTCTTTATTCTTCTGTTCTTCTATGGTGATCTTGCCAACATATTCAAAATGCTGACCTACACGGCTGCAACGTCTTATGTTGCAGATACTCTTCTACGACGGGTAAAAGTATGATTCAGGGTTACGGTCCGCACTCAACTTGCCGTTGGTGTTATTGGGACTCCACTCCCGTTGACTGTATCCGCTGCTATTTTAAGGTATATATTAGTTTTACGCTATTTACATGTGATTGCAATTTGATATATACATTGATGTACTGTGTGTGCCAGCATACTGATCCAGGGATGGCACAGAAAACACAGAGGCTTGACTCGTTTTGAGTCGGGTCGCTACAGCATCCTGGATCATATCCGGGCCAAAGAGTTGCCTCTCTCCGGTTTCTAACCAGTTAAGAGGTGTTCAACACCTTCGTCCATAGAGAACTTCAAAAGGGGCTTTGCCCAAGCTTGACTGATAAGTATTGTTATAAGAAAATTCTCAGAATGGAAGACATTTCTCCCAATTCACACCAAAAGATATAACACAAGCTCTGAGCATGTCTTCAAGAATTTGATTGACTCGCTCAACTTGAGCACTTGACTACGGATGGAAGGCAGTGCTAAAGGATAGATGAGTCCCCATAGCATTTTGGAAGCTTTCCCAGAATCGGGAAGTAAAGATACTTCCAAGGTCTGAGTTAATCTCCAAATGAAAACCATGAAGATAAACTATTCGAGAAACATACAACTCCGCTAGCTGGCTAGCAGTTATACTCTCCCGAACAGGAAGAAAATGAGCCACATTGGAAAGACGGTCTATGACCACAAAGATAGCATTATTCCCTCTCTTGGTCCTGGGAAATCCGGCGATGAAATCCATACCGACCTTATCCCATTTCCATTCAGGAATAGCTAAGGGTTGAAGGGTGCCAGTAGGCCTTTGATGTTGTGCCTTAACGAGACGATAAACATCGCAGTTAGCAACGAACTGAGCAATTTCTCTCTTCATCCTAGTCCACCAGAACCTCTGGAGTAGGTCCTGATACATCTTGGTACTACCAGGATGAATTGTGAGAGGAGAATCATGAGCCTCCTTAAGGATCAGTTGTCGCAGATGTTGCTTCTTCGGGACCACCAAGCGGTTCTCAAAGAAGACAACACCCCGACCATCTTTTGAGAAGCATCTAACATTACCCTTCCTAATGTTTTTCTTGATCCGAGATATCCCAACATCATGCTTCTAGGCTTCTATGATTTGATCCGTAAGAGTAGGTTTCGCCACCAGGTTGGAAAGGAATCCTTGAGGAACAATGTGAAGGTTCAACTTCCGAAATTCCTCATAGAGAAGTGGTTGATTTTGTTGTAACATCAGGTTGTTACAATAAGACTTACGACTTAGTGCATCAACCATGACATTGGCTTTCCTTGGGATGTAAGTTATCCCTAAGTCGTAATATGTAATGAACTCAACCCACCGTCTTTCCCTGAGATTGAAATCCGGCTGGGTGAAAATATATTTCAGACTTTGGTGATCAGTGTAAATTTCGCAACGATTACCCAGAAGGTAATGTCACCAGGTTTTCAGTGCATGGACTACAGCTGCAAGCTCAAGATCATGTGTTGGATAATTATCCTCATGTGGACGTAGCTGTCGAGATGCGTATGCAATCACATGACGATCTTGCATGAGAATGCAACCTAAGCCTTGTCGCGAGGCGTCGCAATAGATAACAAGGTCCTTTGAGATGTCTGGTGGCACCAGAACGGGGGCAAAGGTCAGGCGTCTTTTCAGTTCCTCAAAACTATGCTCGCATTGTGGGGTCCACTCGAACTTTTTATCTTTCTTGAGGAGTTCAGTCAGGGGCTTCGCAACCTTGGAGAAGTTCTCGACAAAGCGGCGACAATAGCTCGCTAAGCCAAGGAAACTCCAAACTTGCTTAACCGATTCAAGTTGAGTCCAATCATGGACGGCTTGAACTCTCTCGGGATTGACAGCAATACCTTTACCAGAGATCACGTGGCCTAGATTGGTCACTTCTGGTAACCACAATTCACACTTAGAGAATTTGGCATACAGACGATGCTCTCGAAGTTTCATCAATACCAGCCTTAGATGCTCGGCATGTTCCTGTTCGTTCTTCGAGTAGATGAGTATATCATCGATGTAAACCGTGATGAATTTATCCAGGTACTCCATGAAGATCGAATTCATTAAGCAAGAGAAAGTGGCTGGGGCATTGGTTAAAGCGAAGGACATGACGGTGTACTCGTATTGGCCATAACGAGTAACAAAAGCCGTTTTTGGAATGTTCCCGATTCTAATTCTGATTTGATGGTATGCCAACCTCAAATCTATCTTGGAAAAGACAGAGGATCTAGCGAGTTGATCATATAAGTCGTTGATCCTGGGGAGCGGATACTTGTTCTTTATGGTGACCAGATTCACTGGCCGATAATCTACAACCATCCGATCCGATCCATCCTTCTTCTTGTTGAAGAGGACGGGGCAAGCCCAAGGAGAAGAATTAGGATAGATGAAACCTTTCTTCAAAGCCTCATTGAGTTGTTTATGAATTTCGGCTAGTTCTAAGGGTGCCATCTTATAGGGTCTTCTGGCTATTGGGACAGTCCCTGGAATGATCTCTATCACAAACTCTACATCTCTGGCAGGTGGAATTCCTGGCAGTTCTTCTGGAAAGACATCTGGAAAGTCACGGACTACTGGAATATATTCAAGTTATGGAAGAGGGCTAGCATTAAGAGAATAGAGTTGGTGCTTGACAGCTCGAGTGGAGACATTAACTATCTCACCCAATGGATGTGTAAGCTGAACATTCCTAGTATGAGTATCAATCTTAGCATAATGGGTTTTCATCCAATCCATGCCTAAGATGATATTGATGTCTGAAGACTTGAGAGCTATCAAAGATGCTGGGAAGACTAGCCTATCTACAAGAATTTCATTGTCATGGCTCAGTCTAGAATTTTACCATTTTGAACCAGGAGTCTGAACTACTAAAGGAGTAGGCATATCACAAAAAGATATGTTATGCAATTGCGCATAACTTCCTGAGATGAATGAATGAGATGCTCCAGTATCAAACAGAACGGATGCTGGATGACTATTGACAAGGAGCGTACCTAGGATAACATCAGGGTCCTCAAGGGATTCTTCAGTAGAAACATAATTCACTCAACCACGAGCAGGAGCTAGCTTCACATAGAAAGCTTTTCCCGGCTTCCCATGTCCAGTCGGCTTGGCATTGTTCTGGGACACTCACGGGAGTAGTGTCCTGGTTCTCCACATTTGTAGCAGACAACGGTGGCACGGGGAGCAACATTGGTAGGGGAGCTCCAAATGTCCTGGCTGGAGGGTTGGGCTGAGCTGGGTGAGGCGCCTGGAAGGATGGCCTCACGGTGTACCTTGGCGGCAGAGCTGTGTTGGGCACCCACACCCGACGTTTGTTGAGCCTGAGCCAGATGCGAGGCTGAAGTCACGGGTGTGCTTCTTAGTTGCCTTGTAATTAGTTTGTCTAGTTTCGGCGTTGATAGCCTTGTTGACGAGGGCCTGGAAAGTAGTGCACTCATGCAGACGCAGGTCTTGACGGAGCTCAGGATTAAGTCCCTTACGGAACCTAGCCTACTTCTTGGCGTCGGTCGACACTTCCTCGAGTGCATAATGAGAAAGGTTGCCGAACTCACGGCTATAGGCATCCACTGTCAGTTTGCCCTGGGTAAAAGCACATAATTCCTCTCTGTTGCGATCCATCAGCCCTTCCAGGATGTGATGGGTACGGAATGCCTCACTGAAATCTGCCCAGGTTGCCGCGGGGCCTACGGGACGCATGGCTTCATAATTTTCCCATCACAGGTTGGCGGGTCCTTCCGGAAAGTATGTTGCAAAAGTCACCTTGTTGGCCTCAGATACATTGGCATCTCGGATTTTCCGAGGCATGTTGGTCAGCCAGTCATCAGCGTCGAGCGGGTCGACCGAGTGATGAAACTTAGGTAGGCACAACTTGACGAAGTCATTGAGGGACACACCATCATTATGCTCATTGCGGGGAGGACGCGCTGTATTCTGCTCAATACGTTCCAACAACCTGTTGGTCTCCCTTTTATTCCGCTCAGCTTCGAGCATCACCTCCGCCAGAGATGGTGACTGCGGCAGGTTCTCTTGCCTTGGGTGGCTTCCCTCGCCCTGCTCGAAGGTAGGCACGGTGTTATTCCTACTTGACACCATCCTGGGAAAACAAACCCACAACTTAGACAAGGAAGACATCAACTCTAAGACATGAGATGAGGAATGTACTGGACAACATGGCATGCATGGGTAAACACCCGATCAACATGGTAATAAACAAACTGCCATATGAACACCATGATTCATACACACCATGACATAGTTCAATACAAGCCCAAGCTGAAGTACAAACTACTGAAAGATGATACAACTCATCGGAGGCATTACAAGCTTCCTATATATTATCTATCTACACCTCCGGAACTCAACTCACACCTCAGTCATATCCCACAAGACACGCAGGACTGTGGCAATACGACTACTACAATACTAGTACTAACATACACACACTCAAGCATCGCCATAGAACACCTCATATAGGTTACCCCCGTGACCTGGGAGTTGAACCTAAGGATGTGGGAACACCCTGGCCTGCGATCCCTGGAAACTGTAAGGACACGGATGTGGCCTCGGTTCTCTCGTTGGTGGCAACAATGGTCCTCGAAGAGGAGTGATTCCTCCAACATCGGGCTAGTCTACGTGAGCTGGAAGATGAGTCCGCGATGGGTTCAGCATCTCCAAATCTCCATAGCCTGTCTGCATGACAGGTGCTAGCTGCGTCAAGGCTGTCCAAAGACATGCACGGGTAGCATATAGCTCCATTCGAAGGGCACGTGCATCATGATCCCTGTTCTCCAACATCTGAGCGGTCACCTGCAGCCTAGGGTCCTCATGAGAATGATCATAATAGGCTGCACTAAGATAACTATCCTCTCCTCCTAGAGAAGCAGGAACATAACAGAACTCAGTGTTCTAAAGCAGACCATGGTGAAATCTCATGATAGTCAACATGGTATAGGCGGCCTCCTGAACTGCCATGTCTATGGTGACACCTAACCAATATGTCCAATGAAGCGGCTCTGCAGCTCCAAGATATGATGGATATATCTTAATAGGGCACAAGTACTGGCCCTGGATGAAGTCTTGATACTGCTCCTCCACTGTATACTCTGGGTACCAACGGTAACCAACCTCCATCATAACTCTAACCAATATGGCCGTGTGACCCGGTACATCGATGCACCTAGTCAGACGGACCACCTGACGAGAAGGACGAGGGGGCATCTGAAACAGAGAATGATACAAGACATTAGAGATCCTAGCAGAAATTGGACAGCATAACGGCTGTAATTGCTCAAAAAGATTTTGAGACAACTGCAAAAGATTGGATAGCATAACCACTCAGCTTTCTAGACTCAAATTTCTAATCCAACTCATTGTCACACCAAACAATAATTGAATACCGGAGTCCACTTGCGAACAAGCTAGCTACTAGTCTATGGTTAGTAACTCGTCATCCTATGAAATAGATAAGAAGCCTAGCTCTTAACCCCGTAGAGAAAAAGGAGAGTGACTCAGAATAGAATGACTCGGTAAGAGGAGTAAAAAGAGCCTGACGTTCCCTTCCACAATCAATTCCCTTACATTTCTATAGTGTTTATAAACTCAACTTCGACCGGTTTGGCTTGGTAGCCCTACAGTCAATCAGGCTCTGATACCAACACTGTCGGGACCCCAATCCTAAGTCATAGGAATCCAGCCTGTAACACATCACATCACTTTGCGGCCTCACGCACGGTAACTCCACGGCTGCAGCCTTACCTTAGCCGGGACCGTTTGCGTCTTTTGGCTCACGTATGTGAATATGTTGCTAGCATTCAAACGACAGAGAACCCAGGCCGACATGACTAGTCATAGAACCCAAGTGGCACATCCGTACGGGAACAGGCATACATAACCCAACAATGTAGGTGTCGGTCTCAAGCGTGTGTAGACAATTCATAGCAAGCTACAAGGACTCCATTACGTCGTGGGACATAAATGTCATCACTGCATGTAGATGAGTCATAGCAGGCTACAGGGACTCCATTACACTTTGAGACATTTCCCCGAAGGGACAAACACAACACCAAAGAAGGATACATGTCGTTCAATCAATGTGTCCGGAGCAGTAGCAAGCTACCAAGGCTCGGTGGAAGCACAAAGAGGCAGTTTCCTGTAAAGAGTACTACTAAAGGCACATGACTAGGTGTCAGATCCCATACATACCGTTGCACGTCAGACGTATGCACGACATGCCCGGTATGCATAGATACAACTATGGCATCACAACATAACCATACAACAACACAACTTTTATTGAAGAGGCTCAGAGGAGCCTTGCATAATATGTTCTTACAGGTAGGGGTCACATGACCCGACACTCAAGTCATACAAGCAAGTTCATACAAACCAAGCGGAAGCATAAAACTATCTGGGTATAGATAGATGAAAGGGTAAAAAGGCACATGGCCTGACTATCTACAGCCTGCCACAGGGCATAAGGTCGTAGCTAGGACACCAGCTATTCGGCGTCGTTGACATCTAGGTAAAACCCACCTGATGGGTCTTGAGTCTCATCTGCAACATTTATTAAGCAAACGTGAGTACAAACATACTCATCAAGTCTTTAAAGCAGACCTAGTCTCATCTACCAGGTATGCTAGGTTGCAAAGTTTAGCTATTTACTGTGACAATGACAGGTCATGCAAAGGAATGGGTTCATCTACCACATATGGCAGGCAATTGAACGTATGTCCTAATGCAATAAACAAGAGCAGGAGATAGAGAATGGGATGATATCGGAATGATCAATGGGGTTGCTTGCCTTGCTGGGAAGCGAGAAGGTACTCTCCTTCATTAGGATACACGGGGGTATCCTCAGAAGCAGTGCCTACCGGAATGCAGATAGGTAACAATCAATACACGGCAAGTGGAACAATATGATGCATGTTCATGACATGATAACATGAATGGATGAGCTAATGCAACTATTATTCAAGTTAGATGGAGTGGATTTGAATATAGATTCAAGGTCGTTCTCCATTTAATATTCCATATATTGTCCTATTGCTAAATGTCAATGTTCATCTACATAGGTTGCTCTAACATGCATGATAATAGCACCATTGGATTCATTAATTTTTTCTGATAAATTTTCATATATAAATTATTTCAATCTGAGTTACAGATTAATTTCTATGATTTTTGTAAGTTTTAACTATTTTCTGGAACTAATTTAAATTAGAAATTCCTTTAATACATCAGCATGACATCAGCATGATGTCAGCTGGTCAAATTGCCGTTGACAGGTCAAACCTGACCAATGGGGTCCACTTGTCAATGACTCAGTCACTAATAGAGGTTAATTATTTTACTAATCACTAATTAATTAGAAGGGACCCACTGTTAGTGGGTCATTAGGGTAATTAATTTAATAAATTATTATTTTTAAACTAACTTAAACAGGGGCGGGGCCCACCTGCCAGTTGACTTAGGGGTGAAACCCCAGTCAAACCCGAGGCTAATTGGGCTTTGACCCCCTGTGGGGCCTACTATCAGTGTCTACTTAGCGATTAAGTGGTGGGGGTTAGGCTGCTAATGACCGGCCACTTCGGACGTTGCCGGAATCTCGCCAGCGGTGACCAAACCGACGGTGGTTTTGTGTCGGAGTCACGCAAACGGGGACTGCTGGACGCGCGGAGACCACCAGGATGGAGCTCACGCACGTCCGCATCCATCTCATGGGTTAGATGGTTACGGGGGCACCGGAATCGCTGCCGGCAATGAGCTCGGCGGCGGCAATGAGCTCGGGCGAGCTCTGGGTCGAGGGTTCAGCGTGCAAAGGGGCTCGAGTTAAGCTCCTGCAACACCTACGCAGCACTACGAACTCAGCGGTGGCCTCTAAGGAATCACCTGGTCCGGAAGTTCATCAGCGATGAGTTTGCGCGGCGGCGCTCTTCGGGTCTCGGCGGAATCAGGGCATCCAGGGCGCAACTGGACTGGAGAAAGGGGGGAAAAGGAACCGGGGCTCACGGTGGTTGCGACGGCATCGGAGGCGTGCTTGGGGAGGCTTTGCTTGCAGCGGACGGACG
The DNA here is from genome assembly GCA_022496015.1 of Hordeum marinum. Classification (NCBI taxonomy): domain Eukaryota; kingdom Viridiplantae; phylum Streptophyta; class Magnoliopsida; order Poales; family Poaceae; genus Hordeum; species Hordeum marinum. The sequence goes on along the minus strand of JAAAWK010001153.1, from coordinate 80,967 downwards.
GCGGCGGTCTCCGGTGGACGAGGAGGAAGAAGATGTCGGGGTCGATGCTGGGGGGCCTCCGGGCTCGATTCCTTCGGCGGGGAGGATCAACGTGTCGAGGCAGGGCTTCTGGGCTGCTCAGGAACGGAGGGGAGCAGCTGGAGGTGTGGCTCTACGGCGGCAGGGCTTCGGCAGCCATGGCGACAGAGGGAAGAGGTGAGGCACAGGGGGCGAATGGCGAGGAGGGAGTGATATGGACGGCAGCGGCGTCCCCATCCCACTTGCTAGCGCGACGGGGAGGCAGGCGTAGAAGGAGCTGGATGGCAGCTCCGGCGCGAGCGCACAACGACTATGCGCTCGGCCTCCTGGACGCTAGGAGGACGAAGGCGGTGCTGGGCCAGATGGGCCGGCCTGGCCTGGGCCTAAGATGAGATTCCCTCTCTCTCTTCTTTTTTTTATTTCTTTTTATTTCTTTCTATTTTGCCTTTTTTGACATTTGTTTTATTTTGATTTAGGCACAAATGCTAGGCACAATAATACTCAGATATTTTATAGAGCTTAGTTTGAATATTTCAAACCTCTACAAAAAGTTTCGGAATATTTTGAATGGCTAAAATAATTATAATGCTTTATTTGACATTTTCAGTAGCTTTATTATTTATTTTAAATGACACATATGTTCTAGAAATTAGAATATCCCCTGATATAATAATGTCAATATTTATCAGACATGGGGGGCATTTTTGATGGGCATTTTGGATTTGTTGGTTTTTCACATATTTTGAATTGGTTTGATTCAGGTGAGGTGATAGGGTTTCTGTTAATCCCCATTTCATGTTGATGCAAAAACAAAACATGATGCACACTCATGCTGACCTGAGTAAGCTAACTAGGGATGTGACATCTTGATCCATGCCCACTCAATGGACACCATTGGAGATACCTATAGAGCACCTTTATAGTCACCAGTTACGTAGCGACGTTTGATACATGCAAGGTATTCCTCCGGTGTTAGTGAGTTGCATGATCTCATGGTCATAGGAACATGTACTTGACATGCATAAAACTATAGTAATAAACTGACACGATCATATGCTATGTTTATAGTTTGGGTCTTGTCCATCACATATTTCTCCCAATGATGTGATCCCGTTATCAAATGACATCTCATGTCAATGGCTAGGAAACCTTGACCATCTTTGATGAACGAGCTAGTCTACTAGAGGCACACTAGGGACAAAGTGTTGTTTATATATCCACACATGCAATGTGTTTCCAATCAATACAATTATAGCATGGATAATAAACGATTATCGTGAACAAGGAAATATAATAATAACTATTTTATTATTGCCTCTAGGGCATATTTCCAACAGTAAGGACGACAATGGAAGGATGCATATGGTGTAAATATATAACTACTTGGCTCTTAAAGAAGCCCCCATGCATTGCCGGCTATGATAATCATGTGTCAATAGAGAATTAGCTGCAATTCGGTTAAGCCGAACATAACTTAGGAGAATCTAAACAATCCTATGAAAGGAAAACAGGGAAACTTATAAAAGCGCAGATACAAGAGTTTTCGGGAGGACATGGCGACACCTATCTATCCGTGGAAGCATCGAAGACGAGCTGCGTTCCATGGGTTTAGCTCGAGGCGGTTGTCCTGCGGGTTACGGAGGCGGTAGGCCCCTCCTGTCAAATGTCGGTGTTCTAGGAACGGTGGTACCCAGACCTACCTGCCTGCGACCCAGGGCATGGCCCATCTCGTCAGCCAGGCTCGGCCTAGCAAGGCCACACTCAGGGCAAGGCCCTTGTGAGGACCTGACCTCACGAGGGAAGCGCTGTCAAGACCAGCAAGGACGGGCCTACTCAGGCCCCCTCCAGAGCGGCGGAGATCTCTATGCAGCAGTCGGCCTCGGGAGGCCAGGTATGACGCAAGGTAGGACAGGCGGGTGCCAGTGCGCCAGGCGGACAGTTTCTACTTTGGTGCAAAGGTGGGCGAGGATAGACGCCGGTTCCCAAAGCGTCCCCCAAAGGTTTCCATTCTGGTGCAACGAGACCATGACCACGAGGCTAGCAGGAAGGATGTCATCACCGAGCCCACCTCTGCATCATCGATAGCCACTTTGCACGCGAAGACCACCTTTCATCAGGATAAAGACGCACTCGTGTCCCCCTTCGAATTTGGCCATTGTGGAATCCCTTCCCGCCAAAGAGATAAGGGAAGAGGACTCGGGGCACTATAAATAGAGGATAGGCTGCACCATAGAGAGGACGACGAAATAGAGAGGCAGCCGAAGAGAAGCAACACCACCAGAGCCTTCGTGCGAGGCAAACCACCATTGTACTAGTTCATCCACCAACCTCCCCTTGAGGCAATCTACCAAAGCAGGAGTAGGGTATTATGCTTCGCAGCGGCCCGAACCTGGGTAAATGAACATGTGCATCTGCTTCCTCGTCTTCTGCGAGTTTGTAGTAGAAATCATCAAGTAGTGCTAGGTAGGCCGAGGCTACAGGGGATCTTCACACATGCCACCGTGTTCGAACTTCTTGGGGTTTTGCGGAGCCCGAAATCTGACATTTGGTGCGCCAGGTAGGGGGCGTGTCGAAGTCTTCCTCAACCCGTGCTCTTCCACCGCTTTGCCGCTCCGATGTGTGACGCTCAAGATCCCTCCGCCCAAGAATACCTCCGCCTTTCACTAACTGGAATAAAAGAATTAGTAGATCTGTTCCGCCCAAAATGGGAATGGGCGCTAGGGTTATGAACTTATAATCATGGAATCGACTCGATCATCAGATTATAAGTTCATTCCATACCGGACCAGACCGTGCACATTCTTATTATGAGAAGGGGTCATTCGAGACTATGGAAATAGGATACTATGTTTACATAGAAATCCCTACGTCCTTACATTCTATTTAGGATTAGGAATAGGTGTAATCAGACCTGCTTTCTACATATCTATCCTATTCTTATTTGGGTACCATATGCACCTCTTTGGGCTTCTATTGAATCGAGAAATTGGATTGTACATCTTTCATCTTTTTGATTTTGATACATATAAGGTGTCCTACGGATAATGCAAATCGAAGCTATTTGATGTCTGACTCAGGCCTATATGACCGATCGATCGAAATACTCCAAGACTCCACCTTTGTCATATATTCCATATATCACATTAGATAGATATCATATTCATGGAATACAATTCACTTTCAAGATGCCTTGATGGTGAAATGGTAGACACGCGAGACTCAAAATCTCGTGCTGAAGAGCGTGGAGGTTCGAGTCCTCTTCAAGGCATAATATGGAGAATGCTCATTCAATGAGCATTCCCCGTAGAAGTATTCCGGAAATCTGGGCCTGGCGCTCTCCTCTATCTTCTGAGGTCCTTAACCATCTCCCTGAGAAAAGTAGACAGTAAAAGCCAAAATAGACTAAATATAGCCTGAACGATCCTAAAAATCCCTCGAAGGAGATAATAAAGAACCCAAAGCAGATGGTATCCTACTGCAAGGGTAGTCTTAAGAATCCAAAAGAGGTTGCTCAGAAGAGATAGATGTATCCCAACCTCTATTGCTCTCGCGTAAAGACTTTTTTTTACGCGACAGGAAAAAGTGACTACGAATTCCCCTTTTTGTTTGCGAATCCCTGTTTGTATCCTTTGAGCGCACGCCCATTAAGTAGCGATCAAATTAAGGAAATCGATCAAACGATCCCAATACCGTGCCAGCCCAAATCATGATCTTCACCAACTTGGATTTGGTTCTCTCGCGAAAATCGCGAGTTGCAGAGATGAGAACCATGAAAAGCAAGATCCCGAATAAGAAAACAGAAACCGAGGAAGAGGAAACCACAAGAGTGAAGACTAGTAGAGTCTCGTCTTTTGTCATTCTTTGCTCCTTTTTCACTCAATGATTCCTTCGAATTTGCCGACCCAAAATTCTATATGTCTATTCTATCTATGATATTTCTATATATATAGAATATGATATCTAATATGACATCCGATTTGTCAAAGGGATTGGATTGGTGACTTACCCATTCAGTGACTTTGGCACTGGACGTTCCAAAAACGGGTACTATCGGATCGGGTGAATTAGAGAATAGACAGAGGTCCGTTGGCATTTCAGCCTTTCTTCTCCTTTCAGGGCCTATCCGAAAGAGAATCCAGTACCTCTTGGTCCTGAATATCAGAATAGGACGAACGAACCGGCCTCCGCGGATATCTTTGCTTCGGAACAAAACCCTGCAATCAAATAGATTGTCCCAAGGGCGCCATATTCTAGGAGCCCAAGTTATGCTATTGAAAATTCGTTCCTCTAGCAGTTCCGGTTTGAGCATTCCGTTCCCTTTTTCAAACTCCACTTCTTTTCATATAGCAATCCCTGATCAAAGAGAGAACAATATCCATTTCAAAACATTTATAACAGATTCCTTAGTTCGGACCGACGAAGTAATGTCACTCGACTATTATCAACCTGACTGCAATCTTTTTCTGTCGGTAAGGATTGCACCAGAGCACCTTCTACTTCTAATAGGCCATGAACTATAGATAGAGAAGAATCATTCTGAGCGAGTACATAAGAAGCGATCCACTTTTTTTCATCGGTTCCAGGGGAAGACCAAAGATCTTGCGCGGCAGGTCCGCCAGAAAAACTCAAAAGAGAAAGAGAGGTATGCACTGTGAAGGAAGCCCTCTGACCCACTCTTCCTTCCCCCTACCTACCCATAAGGTAAGTAGGGGCCTCGGTATCTCTATTTCCTGAGAAACCTACCAATTCGAGAAACAAAACAAAACAAACCTACCAAAAAAAACTAATTACTAGCCTCCCTTTTTGGGTGGCTTCCACTGCTTCCGTTTGGAATTGTCATGCTCCTCATTATAGTCCTCCTAGAATCCAAGGCATTTCGTCGGAATACATCCTGTCTTTTCACCTTTGTAGTCCTATGCATAGTAAGTACTATAGCCCCAATCATAGCAACTAATAAAATCAGACTAGAAACCAAAAACCAGACGGAATAGTAGGTATAAAGCAAATTGCCCAATGTTTCCAAATTAGTCCAACTTCGTACCTTTCCGGCATAAACCGTATATCTCAGAGAGGTCGTATTTATGTGGGTTGGTAGTAATGGAATGGTTTCATTATCTAAAATGAAGAACATTTCCCACCAAAAGATCAGTCCAATAATACCACTCACTGGTAAATAGCGCAATACTTCTTCGTGAATCTCCGCTATTTGAATATTGAACATCATAACCACGAATAGGAATGAAACGGCAATAGCTCCTATATGAACTACTGGGGAGATCATAGCGGAGAAGTCGAGACCTAACAAAATAAGTAAACCAGAAGTGTCGCAAAAGACTAGGATGGGAAACAAAACGGAATGTACCGGATTTTTAGCACGTACAACCATCAAACCAGAGACCAAAGCAGGGCTCGACAAAACAGAAAGTATCATGGTACGTCGTCCTCCCTTGAAATGGAACTTGAATGCTGGAGCAAGAAGACGCATTCAAGTCGATCTATTACAACCAGCGCGGTTGTTCGTATTTCATTTTCTTCTTCCAAGCCGACGCTCTTCTTATAAAAGAAAGCACTCACTGAATTACTTACTGAATCTCGTCTTTCTCTCGGCGCCGAGAATTTTTGACGTGTCCGGGTCGATCAGAGGTTCGGCTTGCTTCTCCCCCACCCTCGCCTATGAAATGGATAACCCTTGCTGCCATAGCAGCAGGATTTTAAGGGCTTCTGTTGAAGCGGAATAGGAGGAAGCCATGCATTCTTTCAAGAATCTCCAAACCCCCCCCTTTACCTTCTCTTTCTATTCTATAAAAAGGCGAACATCTAATCTAGGCCCGGTCGCCTTTCTATGAAGGCGAGCAGCCCAGCCCCCTTGTTGAAATTTGGATATTAAGGAAGCCGTATTTCGCAATAGCAGCTCCGAGAAGCTGGGCTTAGGGTGCGCCTCCTGCGGTCGTTTCAGTGACTCAATTGGCTGGCTTCCCTCAGCTCAGACTGGTGTCGCCACCTCTCCCAGGACCGGAATGATTATCCCCGCCCGATGGGTCTACATTCATCCCTGAATGTCGTCGGGTACTCTTCACTTCCCCGCCATTCTTGTAACCGTCACCTGTAATCCGCGCAGGTGTGTCCGCACCCCCTAGAGTGGACGAGAAAGAAAGGATTTTTTCTCGGAGCAACCCCCCAGGTTCCAGACCCAGGAGTTCACTTTCCCGTATGAGCATTCGGTACATATATAAGTCAGTGGAAGAGTCAAAGGGTCACCACTACTGAGGATCTCCCCCCTTATCTTAGAAGGGTCGTCTGAGGGTTCGCCGCGGTTCATTGCTGTGCTTACACACTAGGCTACCCTTCTCCGAAAGCTCCGCGGGACCACCTATCACTAGTCTTCGGCCGGAGGGGTTTATTGCACAAAAAGGCCGGGACGCGGGCTCCCGCAGAGGAAAGCCCAACGAATGTCAGATGCAAAGCCCCGCACCTCATTAAGATCATATTGGCATACTCTCCTAAAAAAAGAGCAGACCCCATTGAAGACGGGAGTGAGGTACAACAAGGCCATTTCCGTCCACCTTCTCACGGAGCCGTACGTGGACGTTACCGCTCATACAGCTCCCAGCCAGCAAGCAGTTAGCTTTCCTCTAGAAGTCATGGAAGTGTGGATAAATCGACAGAAGGTTTTTATTTCTTAAAAAATAGCCCTAACCGTCCTAAATATGGACGGAGAGCGGTCTCGAGTTTTTCGGGGTCCTCGAGATCGCATTTTAGGTCGAGTAGAGACGCTAGGGAGTCTGTGGGCTTCTTCCCTTGGCATTTCAAGATGGCCTCTATCGTCTTTTCGAGAGCCTCCCGTTTGCCCGTCAAGGGGCATTTTACATCCAGAGACAAAAGCAGTCCCACACGAAACTGGGAATTTTCCCCAATGGACGTAACCAGCTCTGCTTTCGCGGTCTCAAAAGGAGAAGCCCCGAACGCTTGCAGTTGCTTTTTTCTCTTTATTCCTTCTAAGCGAGCCTCTAAAGACTCTACTCCTACTTTAAACTTAGAGTCCGATTCTTCCAATTCTTCCAAAGACAAAGTAGAACTTCGTTTTGAGGAGTTTGCCCCCCGTTCGCCGCCGTCCAGCCGGCGGCTACTCTGGGATGGATCGAGGTTTAGGCCAACAGAGGGGGCTTGCTCCCTTTCTTCTGGAGCTAAGGAAGGACCTGCGGGTGGCGTTTCCGGTAAAGGGGGAATCTCAAGGAGGGTCTCCAGACCTTCGAAGTGCCCCACCACCAGGGTTGGCGTTGTGTCGACGACCCCCTCTGGCTCCGGGCTAGAGGTAATTTCGATGATCTCCCCGGCCCTTTGTTCCTCGTCACCATCGCAATAACAATAAGGAGACGCGGTGACGTCGTCATCCAGAAGGAAAAAGAAAACCCCAAAGGTACCGAATGGAATTCTACTTGTCGGGCTTGGATTCGTTTCGTTTATCAAAAATCGAAATAATAAATAACAACCCATAAATAAAAGAGAAATTACGATAACAAATCTAAAGTGAAGCCAATCGCTTATAAAAATAAACAAGTCTCCTTTTAAAAGGAACTGGCCAATTAACTTCGAAAAACTACGTTCTAACTTGAGCAGAAAAATTGGTGTCATTTGACATCTAAAGTTTCACCACCCCTACTACTGCCCGAAATCCTGCTTTGGTGAGCTTTCCCCAAGGTGACACCGAAGGTCTACCTCCTTTCGTGCGCCCCTCACCTCCTCCATGAGGATGATCCACTGGATTCATTGCAACATCATGAACAATGGGGCATCTGCCTAAGCACCGGCACCCCCACCACGCTTACGGCTCTATACCTACTAGACCTGTATTCGGTAAAGCTTTCTTTCTATATGCTAATTCTCATGCAGTTCATATTGTCGATATGAGTATAATTGCCTCGAGAAATAGATAAGAATTCCTTCCTTTACCGGTAAATGAATAGGAATCAGGTTAATAAAACCGGAACTGTTTCCGCCTTCCTCTCGAACTGAGCTATTTCTCTGAAATATACAGTTTCACATCATTACAGGAAATCCTATACCTGTGTATTACCACCCGGTATGGAGCCATCGTCGTCTTCGGCGTAGCGTGAAGACCTTCCCACGGTCTTCGAGTCGTTCTTGACTGGCTAGCAAGCACCAGTGGAATTTCACCGCCTTGTGGTCGGGACACCGCCTTCTTCTCTAGAATCACGCAAGTGGTACCGCTCCCCACGGTAAGGAGAAAGACCTTAAGGCATAAACGTAGAGCCTGAGTCCACAAGATAGTATTTTCTCGGTGACGATAGTGGCCATTTTCCGGTTCAGTGGTTGTATCCAGAAAGATTCTAGAGTCATTTGCCGTACCCTCCCAACCAACCATCACATATGTGAAACTCATGTGAAAATAAAAAGCACACAAACTCTTCTGTGTTGGCTTTTCCACGATAACGTATTTGGTTTGCTGTTGGAACTCGGGCAGAAATGTGTGTCCCGGCTCCAACGCTATTCTAGAAATGCTTAAAATATAATAATAGATGAATTAGAAAACTCAACTGTTCTTTGTGATTCGGTACCGCTTGAACTAACTGGCCCAATTCTTGGTAGGTACTTATTAGGGGGAGGGCCAACCACCGAATGAACAACGATCTCCCGGTCCCACTTGATTCCTGGGGAATTTAGGGAACCCTGCGGACTTGACTCTTTTAAGAGGAAGAAATTCGAAGTGAAATATCTAGAATATGCTTTACACTCCATTTTCACACAGGTATGCCCCCCTACCTTTCTGTAGATTGATGCACTAATAAGACTCCAAATCCTTGGTTTGAGCATCCCTTTCTTTTGTAACCTCTCTTAGGAACTTCAAACGGAACAAGGCTAGGATCCTAATCTCTATTCCTTCCTCCTTGGCGTCAGATAACTCCAATAAAGCATGACTGAAGTAGATATAAAACGTGTCGAAGAGCAATAGACTCTTTTTTTATAGAGCTTATCATTGTCATTGATTGACCAGCATGACTTATGGATTGAATTTTATACTGTGCTATTTGAATAGCGAGATTCTTGAAAGGCGGAGGAAATAGACTTTCTTGCTCCTGCATCATTCTTGCTAAGGGCATCTAAGGAACTAATCAAAGGTTACGAAAGAGAAGGCTTGAAAAGGAGCTTACTTTTCCCGCTAATGCTACTTCCGCTATCTCGTAAGGAGGATACGACTCATAAACCTCCCTTGGTATTTGGGTAGGGAGAAAGATAATTAATTAGACTGAGTGAGGAATGTATACAACTACTGCTCAAAAGGCAATAAGAAGCACGCACTCCTACTAGACATGGAAGGAGTAAACCTAAAATATGCTTTCTTCCCTTAGGTATGTTTCTAGATTCTAGTCCGAAGTCGGTCGTTGATAGATTTCTTTCTTTTGCTTGCTCTCCGTTACTTTCCCTTCCTATATTTGGAAATCGATGTAAAGACAAGAAGAAAGTGGTTGAGACAGAGGATTCTTGGTAGTTTATTGGCTCTAAGTACAATGGTATGTAAGTTATGTGTTTTGTTTCATGCTCCTTGGTGGATTTTTCATCAATATGATTTATTGCCCATCGAGAACTAACTCTTAGTAGGTACTCAACGTTGAAATCACACCATCCGAAAGCAGAAAATCCATCCCATTAACGGAATATATGTGACACAGCTACCTTGTTCAAGGAGATACCATTCCCGAGGACAGCAAACCATAAGCAAGGAAGGGAAAATGGTGGGTTGTGGCTCCTAAAGTTTGGGTATGACTCCATTACTGGTACTGGCTGCAAACAGGTTCTTGGGTTAATTATGATAGGCCTAGTTGTTGACGACATAGAAGGTTTTTCACACCAGTATCTACAGTACTTGATGCTAGGATGACTGGAGTCATGGAGCTTGTCAGGTTTCCAGATCCAGGGTTTGAGCAAGAAGCTTGTTGTGGGGTAAGATTGGGAACATGACTGTTTTGGGTCATATTAAGCTGGTTGTGTGGAGAGAGGGATGGAGAGGTATCTACTAAATTACCCTTGACTGAATTGGCTGAGCCTAAATCTTCCTCCAACACTACTCCTTTCTCATAGCTACAGCTACTAATTCAGCAACTCTCAAAGCTATAGCTTCTCCCCGTGGGTCTTACACTACAGTAAGTAAGGTCACTTGGCTTGGAAAGCTAGGCTATTTCAGTGATCCGTAGGTGAGGGACTCTTCATAAGGTCCTCTTTCTATCAAGGACCAGATAACAACAAAGGATTGCCTTTGAATTGCATTTCCTCTCGCAGCTCTCCTTTGCACCTCTCCGGACAGGTGTCTTCTTCTCGACACGTTCCTCTCCTTCGCACTGACAAGGTCTCTCTTACAACCTCCTCTGTCTTTGTTTTGTGAAACATCGAATACTGCATCTACACGGCCATAATTGTTGTCTTAGTGAAAGAGGCCAGTCCCCTTTATGTGTTCGATAAGATGACGTTGAGGTGTATTGTCTTGGTTACACAGGCCACTCCCCTCCATGTATTTGAAAAAATGCCTAATAGATGTACAAAACTACTAACACTACTGCATATTCTAAATTGTTCTATTGCCCCTGCAGTTTTCGTCTAAATTGGAGTTTTTGGCGTCAAAAGGTGTTGCCTCTATCCCTCTTTGTGTGAGGTTGAAGCCACTAACCTCTCTCTGTATTTCAAAAATAGAAAAAACTACTTGCTTCTCAAACTGTTGTTGTTGTAATTGTTTTTGAGCTTGAAACTCTTCACTCTGTTGTTGCATCCGTTCGGCTAGATCTGCTTGGATCTTATCCATGGATTCTCTCATAGCTCTAACTTGCTCCTCAAGTTGTCTAGATCGGGTCTGAGTTCCTTCGTTTGCCATGATCGAGCTCTGATAGTCTAGTTGAGCAAAGGCCCATGCCAATGCCATAGTTGTGACGAAAGTACTAAAAAAAGTCACAGATGCTTTTAGATAACCAACATACCAAAAGAGAAATAAATAATTCAACAAAGAAAGAAAAAAGAAAAGCGGACTAAAAGAGAACAACAAAAGAGAGATCACTTTCGACGATTGAACAGCACTTTTATATCCAGATTGGAACTGGACTTGAACCTTCATATCCAGATTTCACTCCACTTTCACTTTCATATCAGGAACGTCGACTTGCACTTTCAATAGTGAATTATTCACTTTCCGGAATTGGCTCATATTCACATAGGCCAAGAAAGACGAATAAGACCTTGAACTCCCTATTTCACGTATAATCGAGAGACTCATAATATCAGTGCCTTGGGTAAATGCCTACCAAAGGGAGAAGATTACCGAACTTTTTTCTGTCTTCTTCGCTTCTGGTTCCAATGGATATGGGTTAGATGGATGGAGTCTTCCTTATTGAAGTGGGCAAGGCAAGCAGCTCCTCTCGAATAGGCTGATCGGTGATACGTGATTTTGGAATAAAAGCTAGACGACTCAGCCCTCTTCTCATCTCAAAGCTCGACCTCTGCCACTACTACAGCTTCCCTAGCCAAGCCATACTTCTCATTCTTTGCTTGAATCCATAAAAAAACAAATTCCGTCGAGTTTCCTTGCATGGGTTGATTGACCTTGAAGTCCATATATAGATTCCCGTAGTTCATCTCAACTTGACCAACCATTGAGAATGGAACAAATAGGGGAGATGGAATTCTTCTATATTGTCTTTCAACCCTTGCTCTTGCCTTGGCTTCGCCTTCCACCTTCAGCTAAGCACCTAACCCGTGGGACGGGACCTTCGGTCTAGCCTTTGTTCGGGTATGGGACCGACCTGGGATTCTTCCATCCGAGTGAGTACCGCCCTTCTGATTTGGTTTGAGTACGGGACCGACCTTCTCTTTTGTTTGTAATTGGGCTTGCCCGAAACAAAGGAACCTTGGTGTGAGAACCCACCCGAGTTGGTAACCCAACGTTTTCACCTACGATTTCTCCCTCGTCTTCTTTGCCTAGCCTTTAGCTTCTTTCTTGTCTGATCTTAGATTTCACTGTTAGGAAATAGGGCATTACCTGTCACTCCGCCTTTCTAAGAAGGCCTTTCGCTTAGTTGTCCTTTCTACTAGAACTTCCCTTTAGCAGTTCTGGAACATCTATAGTATGCTTGAATGTCGGCAATTTTTCTATATTCTCTTCCTCCTCGTCCATTAGTTCAGTTCCTTTCCTTAGTGAAATCTGCCCCCCTCCATCTTTCGAGAACAACAAGAGGGCATTCTCAAGCAGGCGTATTCTTCTTCACTTCCTAAGAAGGCATTTTCTTGCTAACAAGCCATTCTGGCAAACAAAAGAGCTACTTCTATCAAAGAGGAGCAAAGGCTAAGCGGAACTCCTCCCTTCGTGTCTTCTTCCTTTCCAAGCTTGTTGCGGGGAATCTGGGCTCTTTTTCAGCCCCTAAGGACTGCTACTTTGATGAATGAGGCCTGACGGTCTTAATTCCTAATGCTACTCCTACTGCTATTGCTATTGTTACTGCTTTTGGGAATTGGCATCTTTCTTCATAGGGGCCTAGCCAAGGAAAGCTTTCCCATTAAATGAATGTGCTTGCGTACTCTTCGATTCCTGCGGGAAGTGTGGGACTAATTGAATTTCATTCTTGTCTGCTAAGAGAATTATTCTTCCTTACAGCTTGCATTCGATGCATCCACCGTACTAAGAGCTCCTTCTTGAAGAACCGATTCTGTAACAACCCCAAAGGCGAATCTATCTAAAGAAACCTAAAACTCCCATTATGATTTGAGATTGCCTTGCCGTTGCGCCCCTTGCCTTTCTTACTGGATTTCCAGTTGATGGGGAAGGCTTGGCAAAGAAGCTTGTGTCGGAAGAGAAGTGGAAAACTAAGCTGTTCGGGCTTAACTTAAACCTGATTGCCCTAGTAGGAGTCAGAATAAGGTTGAGGCTTGAAGACAAGCAACTGACATCTCGGATCTTGCCATTGCCAGGAGCATGGATGCCCAGAATGCCCTCAGTCTATGTCTGTCTATATAGGCTTTAAGGAAAAAGGCAAGTAAGCCGTAAGCCAAAAATAAAGGCTTTTAAGGACCTTCGACAGCTTATAAATAAGCTAATAACAGATCTTTTGCGTCTTTCAAGATGCGAAGAGAAGTAAGAAGGTTTACTATTGGGATAACGAAGATATGACCATCTTTCAGATCAATTTTCAACAGACGAGATCGGATAGTAGAATAGAGAGAAGGATTTGCTGCTTTCTTAAAATGATAGAGACTCAAGAGAGGGTCTATGTTAATAGAGCTCTTTAGATAGGGAGAGGAAAGACGTAAATAGACCGCGGAAAAAATAGAATCTTTTACCGCTATATCCGCTGGAGAAGAAAACTCAGCAAAGGAGATTCCTATCCTTTCTCTAGTTGAAGACTAATCAGAATATTCCCGAAGATGCTTGACTTAGAGTTCTTGGAGTGCCAACTTTCTTTGTAAACAAGGGTCCCTTACTCTATTACTTTTCCACTTCATTGATCTGAAAGAAGTGACAGAAGAAAGCTACGGGCATATACCCCTGCCCCGGGGGAACAGGTGCCACCTCAACAGCTATATTCTAAATCGTTAAGCCTCGCAGCCCTTTCCTTTGTATCGGACCTTTCCCGCTTTCCTTACTTTCCTTCCTCACTCAAACTTCAAAAAGTCCTCCCATGAATCTAGGGAAGGAAAACCACCTCTGAATTCGCCAAGTCTCCCTTTGTTTGGTTTAAGGCTTCAGGTTAAGATCCTTTTTCCTATCTATTGAAGATGCAAAGAGAGATGCTTCTTCCTCTTCAAGTTGGAAGTGCAAGAAGAAATGCGGTAAATAGGAGTTCCATCTACCATGCACTCGCCCCACACTCCAGCTAACTTCAGCATCCATACTCAGCTAGGAGGAAGGGGCCGGGGACTCTATGAACACACATGTACTTGGTTGACTTCACGTCCCGTCTCACAACCGGGTAAGATCAAATAAACAAACAACTTGCTTGCCAATCCCTATTGAGAGGATTTCTTGAGCTTGAACTTCCTTTTGTAGCTCCGCTCACAAGGACTTCTTTTCATCTGCAATGAAGCTTATACCACCACTTGGTCAGTAAGGCCTGATTCAAAAAAAGATCAATCACCCCCTTCCCTACTTCAATGGAAAAGGGGGAATCGCCCTTTCACAGCCGCCCCTCCACAAAATTTATACCAATCCTTTCGCCTAAGATGATCATGAATGAAGACAGAGAATTGCGTAGATAGGAGGAGGAAACGAACCAACCCGAAAAAACAAACAAAAGGGAAGGAGAGAAATGATCAGAATGATTGAGGAAAGGAAGAGAATGGCGGCCCCTTTCCTTTTGCCCAGGGGACATCGTCGTCGGGGATAGGCTTCCAGGGTTCTTCCATATCTAGATATAGAGATAGATGATGATAGAGATCTAGATCTTTCTATAGATAGATCCTTTGGAAAATTTCTATTGATCTGCTTTCAAGATCTATGAACAAGAGAGATCCAAAAAATCTCCTTGTAAAAAAGAGAGATGAATAGATAGGGCTGAGCCGATAGCAGGACTGGGTACGATGATGGGGCGAGAGAGGGAAAAAACCCTTCGGGATGGATCGGGAAAAGTGACCTCCGGCTCAGCCCACGACTTCCTTCCCTTCGCATAGCTCAGGTGACTCCCTTCCCCCTTTTTTCCCAGAATGCATTAGCCCGACACGACGAATCCTGCCCTCCTGTCTTTCTTTCTCATTGAATGAACCACTGCCTGGGACGTCCCTATGCCTATGAATTCAATGATTTAAGGGCCCCGGGAGGAAACTTCGGAAAGAAAGCCTACTTGTTGGTCTGGTTGTCCCCCGGCGGTGCCCGGGCGGGCCTCGGTTCAATCTTGCCGATTCTACCTACACATGGCTCAAAATGAAGGGGTAAGGCCAAGTGTTCTTAAAACAAAACTCGAAGTGCACACTTCGGAGCACGGTCTTCCGTTAGGTCCTTTACGGACGACGAAAGCCCCTTGGCTATACTCTACTCTTCGCCTCCGGCTGTTCTGTTCTTTTCTTTTGGCTCGGCGGAGCTGAGCTGGGTTCCATTACACTCTGTAGGAAATGCATAGACAGTCCACGCAGCAAACCGAGGCCCTGCGTGCACCGTACGTACCACCTATGAATAATAGGTAGCCCCACCCCAGGCAGAGTTTGTGAGCCGTGTAATAGGCGACCATTCCGCGCGGTTCGGGGGGCACTTGAATAAGCCGCCGGCACCCGGCTGCGTCTTTACCCCTATCCAATTTTTGGGCCAATTCCCCCTTCGTACTACCAAAAAATGAGATTCTTGCCGAATCCGAGTTTGCTGCCCCAACCATTACAAAACTAATACCTATTCTGTTTAGTACTTCAGGTGCTTCTCTAGCGTATAATGTAAATCTCGTAGCGGATCAATTCCAACGAGCCTTTCAAACTAGTACTTTTTGCAATCGACTCTATAGGTTCTTCAATAAACGCTGGTTCTTCGATCAGGTTTTGAATGACTTTCTAGTCAGATCGTTCCTGCGTTTCGGATATTCAGTCTCATTCGAAGCTTTAGACAAGGGTGCTATTGAGATATTGGGCCCTTATGGTATCTCGTACACATTCCGATGATTGGCCGAGCGAATAAGTAAACTTCAAAGTGGATATGTGTAGCGACCCGACTCAAAACGAGTCAAGCCTCTGTGTTTTCTGTGCCATCCCTGGATCAGTATGCTGGCACACACAGTACCTCAATGTATATATCAAAGTGCAATCACATGTAATTAACGTAAAACTGATATATACCTTAAAATAGCAGCGGATATAGTCAACGGGAGTGGAGTCCCAATAACACCAACGGCAAGTTGAGTGCGGACCGTAACCCTGAATCGTACTCTTACCCGTCGTAGAAGAGTATCTGCAACATAAGACGTTGCGGCCGTGTAGGTCAGTACATTGAATGTACTGGCAAGATCACCATAGAAGAATAGAAGAATAAAGACTATTCTATATGCAAAGGCTTTGTGGCTCTATGTCTAAGTTTTTGCGTAAAAGCTGATTTTATTTTCCTACAACAAAAGGAATATCAGGAATTTCACTATGGAGTTACCTATCATGACATGGTTCCGCCAACCAATGTCTCAATGCCCATAAGTATCATAAGTTGCCCACAATTAGTTATCAGTCCAGTGTTGAGAGTTCAGAGATAGATCCAAGTCTAGAAGCTCAAATTGTCCGTAACCGGGGACACGACTAATCGATTAGGTTTAACTCTGCAGAGTGTTGTGTACTTTACCCACAAGATTCTTTCCCTCCTGGTAAGTCCTCGCACTGCCTGGTGTTTGAGAACAGGATGAAAGAAACATGGTCTTTCAGAGTGCTTCCCTGACTGTCCGACAGTGCCCATCCAATCCTAACGTCGACTACATCTCGTAGCACTGCCCAGCAGAGTCACAACAAAGATCAACCAAGCCAGAGCCCATAATGACTTGTGGCTACACAGGTAAGCTTTCGGGCATGAAGTATTCATCCTTCTCTTTGAGTCTGGGTGAAGCTTTCCGCAAGATGTCATGGCGCTTCTCCATGCATCCCGGCCACTCAATGGTTTCTCCAGGGTGCCCAATCAACCATCCTTCACCCATTAGTGTGTATTGAAAACTTGTCTTCTCGAGTCTTGAAGTCTTGAGGTCTTGAAGATGCAGGACTTGAAGATGTCTTCATGAAGTTGTCGTCTTGACGTAGAGTCCTTCTTCACACCACTCACGAACACTCATACCAATCCCCGTCTACTTTAGCAAAGCAACTAACGTTCCCGGGGCTTTAGTAACAAGTGGTGGGTTCCTACCTCATGCATTCTACTCAACTACAAGAATTTCAATAACACTACGGGAGGGATTTGTTGAAATGATGTCACTATATGCAATAAAACGTAGGTATGAAAAGATGGTCAAAGTGAACTTGCCTGTATTGTTGATGAAGATAAAGATCGCTCTCAGAAATAACTTGATAGACTATTCGTCACTCTCCGATGAAAAATCTATATAACAACCATTGCATTCACATAAGCAAACACTTCTAGCAATCAAACTAACAATCACAAGATAACACAAGAAACAAAAACAACAAGGTTGATGGAGGGAATACTTAAGACAAAAGTTAAAATCCAGAAAGCTTTCAAGAACACAACTAAAGTAGTTTTCCCTTACAAACAACTATTTTCAATAGTAACAAAACAATAACAAAGTAAAAAATACAACAAAAGTATTTTAGTAAATATTTTACTAGCAAAAAGAATTACTTTTGAAGAACAAGTAAAACTATGAAAACATTATCCTAAACAACAAGAGTGTTTGTCTAATGAACATAACTACAAGCACAACCATAAACTAAGAGAAAACAAATATGAAACAACTAAGTTAACAGAAAATAAACAATGAAAATCTTTATTATAAAACATAATTAAATAATCTAAAATTTTGTGAAAAGAGTTTCTATGAAAAAGTAAATTGTTTTATAACATGTCACCTAATGAAAAAAATAATCTAGTTTCCTATCATAATAGAGCAATTTTTTTTATTAACAAAATATTTCTTAACATAAAAGAATTAATACAAATTTTATTTGAAAACAGAATCTAATTATATAAAACTTTTGTTAAAAGAATTGTTACTAACAAATTTGCTTTTAAAACAACTATACCTATTTGAAAGAGGGTAAAGACCCCTACAACAAAATTTATAAACTAAACAAATTAACTTTTTTTAACAGCAAGTAAATTACTAAGGTTTGTAACAACAAAACTAAATGAAATCTGAAACTTAATATAAATTATATTCAGATTTTCAAAATAAAACAAAGTAAATCAATATAAATAAACTAGTATGAAACTAAACAGATTCTGTTTGGTTTGAAAATACTATTTAAAACTATTATAAAAATTCTCAAACTCTACCAAATGATAGCTATGGTCACTGGTGACAAGTAGGAAAAAGAATCATTCAAAAATTCATTTTAGAACTCAAGATATTCAGAAAACAAAATTTAAATCAAATCTGTTCAAATTCAAATTTAAATGTTCAAACATAGCCAAATTTGATATCTACAGAAACTAGATGAAATTTATGATCTAATGCAAAAAGAATCAATTTAAAATACTTAAAAACATAAAAGATATATGCAAAACAAATCTGAAATTATTCTGTTTTTAAAACTGAAAACAGAATAAAATGAAAAACTTATTTAACGAATAGGGTACACGTGGCATTTTTCGATTGGCTAAGGTGTGCACGTGCGTGGCAATACGAGCGGATGGCCGGAATATAACAGGAAACGGTTCGGTCTATAATTTCAAAAGAAAAACCGGCCGGTTCTTTCTAAAAGAACCGAAGGGGTACGGGGATCTAATCTACGCCGTTGATTAGGGATCGGACGGGGAGGGTGCTCACCGTGGTGGTTGCCGGTTCCGGCGAGGGTTCGGCGACGGCAGAGGCGTCGAGGTCATCGGGGATGCGCCTCTGGTGGTCCTCCGGCGACGGCGAGGGCTCCGTTCGACTCAGCGATGAATGGCGCGTCCGGTGGTGGTCGAGGGCGAGCTCGGGGACGACGGTGACGACGAGCAGGAGCGGAGGGAGCTTCGGGGTCGGGGAACACTCCAGCGAGGGTGATGTCTTAGCAGCTCCAGAGAGTCTCCAGAGAGGGTGAGGGGTCGGGGAGGTGCACACGGTCGTGAGGAAATCGTCGGAGGGCTCGGGAGAGTGCGGGGAGGTCAGGGTGATGCGGGGACGCGATAATGGCGCGGCGGCCGTGGTGAAGTCCGGCGAGGGATTCCGGTAGTGGGAGGGCGTGGGAGGAGGGGGAAACAAGGGGAATGGAGAGAGGGGTCTGGAGGCTTCTTATAGGGGGCTCAGAGGGGTCGGGGAGTAAGGAGGAAGGGGGTCCGCGGCGAGGGGAACCGGCGACGGCGTCGCGCGCGTGGGAGGAGGAAGGCGACCGCGCGGGAGAAGGGAGCGGGCAGCGGGTCCCACACGTCAGCGAGAGCGGGCGAGCTGTTAACGCGTCGGTTGACCGGCGCGTATTGAATTCGTGAAATAAAGCCTGTGGGCCGACCCGTTTTAATTCTAGAACCGTTACCGTTTTCTGTTTAATGTTTTTCTAGAGCGATAAAACATGTTCAATGCATTCGAATAAACTCCAAATATAGTCAAATTTTATATCAAAATTAACAGAATAATAAATTCCATTTAATGGACATTTTTATTCTTGCATTTGAATACTTTGGAAAAAATATTATTTTCAGAAATTGCCCTTTGCTTTTAAATCCCTTTGCAAATATTTTTTCAGAATAACCCCTGGTTTTTATTATTCAAATAAATCACCAGGAAGTCCCTGGTGTGGAGTGTCATGTTACTCCTCTCAAATTTTTTGTCTGGGGTTTGAATACTTTGAAAATTGGAATAGGAACCAAATATGAAATGATTCCAAAAGAAAATCCAGAGATTTTGACATTCACTATTCAAAGATTTATTTTAAACTTCCAACTCATATTTCATATAATTTGAAGAATTCATTTTATCTTCTCTCATGAAAATCATTGAGTTGCATAAAGTTTTCTGAATTTGAAATATTTTTCAAATGAAATTCAAATTCTTTTCAAATCCCTTTTCATTTCTTTAAATGGAAGAAGTCATGTCATCTTCACTCTAGGGTTTTGTGATGAAATGAATTTGAATTCCTGGTGATCAAAATGGAGATTGAAAGTTTTGGGAAAGTCATTTCATTCCCTCTCATTAAACTTTCAAAAGTTTCAAATTTCACTCACTTTCAATCACTCAAACAAACAAACAAACAAACAAACAATCATTCTAAATATTTATTATAACATACCAAAGTTTGGGATGTTACAATTTGTTGTGCGAAGAGTGCGTTATGAACCGTGGCCGCCTACCTGCTTTGGTTGGTGGGAGCGGCTCCTCCATTGTGGGTAAACGGGAAACCCGACTCTATGAACCCGAGGAAAGGCTGCACAGCTTCCATAGGGGCGTTAAGACCGGAGCTTTTGTAGTGCTAGTAGGAATGCAAGTGAATGAATCCAATCCCATCCCCTTTAAAATCAGTGAGGTAATACCTTATTGAAGTAGGGCAGGCTACGACAACACAAGACTGATGGGGTGGGGGCTTGTTGTCTACTTGGCGAGCCTTCACTGCCCCCTTCTGTAACTTCCCTTCTTTCGTCCATCCACGAGGCAGTCAAAAGAAAGAGAGAAAGGGGCGGCTATAACCTAGGAGTCGTGGCGGTTGTATGCCACAAGGTCCCTATAGACAAGGGGACAAGTGAATCATCGCTTTTGGGTGCAGGCAGCTCTCTACCATCCATCCCATTGCATTCCTCTCGTAAAGTACTGTACCGTCTCAGACCAGATACATCTATGGAAAGAAAGGATTTCATAGAAAATCGACATTTTTCTAGTTTTTTATCCCCATGTATTCTGTTATTCCCGTAACTATGGATTGATTGTCCCTACCTAACTAAATGGTAGTGGTCTAGGGAGCGCAATTGCTAGAGCACGGGAGAATGAAGAGTAATGATTTAAGCAAGAGCAGCCGTACGGACTACTATAGTCAGTCTAGTGACTACTATAGTCTTTTCTTTCTTTGTAGTTAAGTAATAATGTTTGGTATAGCAGCCTTTCCGAGCGAGTCTCTAGGATCTCCTGTAAACCCCCATGATGTGGTAAAGGGAGGATATTAGGGGAAGCAGTGAGTGGAGATTCCCCTGTGGAGAGTCGGATGAGGGGAGACCCTCACATTCGGTTCGGAGGGCGGGGATATCCCGACCCTACTATCATTATGCCTGTCCAATGTTACTTGGTTCAACTCCATTTGTGACCTTTTCTCGTATGTGGGACTCTCTATCTTCTTGGGTAGATTCTAGATCATCTTTCATTTTGTTAGTGAGTAGTTTTCTTATTAATAAGTCAAGTCAAGAGTAATAAGAGAACTGTAGGAGCTTGCCAGGATGGCTTGGTAAGCAAGCTACCTGTTATGTAGGCGCCAACTCCCAGTTCTTCTCTTCTTTATTTTTGATTTTTTATTCTCGTTTTTTTACTAAACGTATAATCTCCTTTCCGGGGAAGGGGTAACATAGACGGAGGCACATGTAGACAGATACAGACTTTTTCAATCTTTTGCCTAAGCAAAGTAGTTGATCCCTCCGAGGTAAGGGAGAATCGAGACCGAAAGCTACTAATAAAATAGCATAATCTGAACACACAGCTGAACACATAGTTTAAGTAGAAACTGTTAAAGCTCCCTCATCTCGAAACGGCCGGCTTTGGTTTAGCTCTCGGGGCCAGCTTACACACTAATAAAATCGTCAGCCTCCTTCCCCACTCATCGCCCTCACTTTAAGACAAAAAATCCAATTCGATTCAAAGATCGGAATCATACCTCCAGCGGGCAAGGTCGGCTCAAGAAATGGAAGTTGTGAGATGGAAAGAAAACCACGAAAAAAGAACTGAATTAGGGATCAATCCATACGCGGCTTGCCTTCTCCCTTCCCCATAGTAAGCCAGCCAATAGTACCCTAACTTAAGAAGTTCTCTTAGCTAGCGCATGTCCATTAATGTGACCACCGCATGCTCCTGCATGAGTTTCATGAATGGTTTGTTTTCACAGGAGATTTCATGGTAGTTTTTGGACACAAGAATTGGTTAATGAGATCAACTCAATCTATAATGAGAATGCGGTGTGGAGGGAGAGGGGAAACCCGCTTAGATAGGGCGATAGCCTAGTTTTTCTTGAATATCCTTTCCAGTGCTTGTCTTGTATTGAGGTATACCGAAGATATGAGTCAAAGTAGGTAAGAGAAGGGGGCATTCACTATTATTAAGAGTAGGGCTTTAATTAAAAGAGTAGGACCTTCGTATCTTTCTATGACCTCCAAGATGGAGCGAGACGGATAGGCAGAGCAAGAGCTCTTAAAGTCTACCCGGGCTAGCTTCTTCATTCTTCGATCAGGGGCGGGCTTCTTCCCTTATATACGATGACTTAGATAGATAAACTTCTTTGATCCATTCACTGAGAAAGTCTTCGGGGGCTGTTTACCTTTTGAATCGACAGTAGAGTAGGTTTGATCTTGCTTTCTCTCTCAATCTTTCTCTGATCCTGGCCGTGTAGTAGATCCGACTTTATTCGGCTAAAAAGAAGTGTGTGTGGCCGTCGTATCTGCTCGCCCCCTTCTTCATTCATCCATTTAGGTAAGAATGGATCCAGGGAACCTGGCTCAGGAACAGCCCTGAAAAAACACAGTAAGAGAGTCCAATCTCTGATATATAGCATTTGATCTCCTAAGTAGTAGTAGTTGTAGAAGGCTTAGTATCTGACTTGATCCAATAGAGTCAGAACACATAGTAGATCCAGATTCCACACCTTGCTATGGACTGGGGAGAGAGCAGCTCTGCGAAGCTGGGCGTTCTGTGTGATTATGGAGGAACTGTAGTACTCGCCCCAAAATGCAAGCCGGGATAGATACTTAAAGAAAGGGGGAGCGGTGGGCCTTCAAAAAGGAGCGAGGGAGTGATGGGCAACCTTTTTCTATATGTTGCTCGTGAGCCGCTAAGTACTAGTCTCGCAATAGTACTGGCGTTAAAGGATCGGTCCTTCACTTGCGGATCGTTCGCGAGTCGAACTCGCTCTCTTGCCACGCCTTTGACTCACGAACTCGAGTCAGACTCATTCACTGCTTACTTTTTTGAGGATCGTTTGTTCTTCACTCTCTTGCTATTACCCGCAGGGAGCGCAGCAACCGATGGTGCATATTATCATATAGAAAGAAGCGAAGCGTAGCGATTCGTACTACCGGAAAAGTGTCGCTAACCGCTAGGCAATAGAGTCAGCTTACGAGGTGGGGCGCAAGCAAGCGTAGAGAATCACATAGAGTTGCCCCTACCTGCCAGCGCGTAGATAGATAGGGCGGGCGAGCGCAGGGATGGATGTCTGAGTGGTTGAAAGAGTCGGTCTTGAAAACCGAAGTATTGATAGGAATACCGGGGGTTCGAATCCCTCTCCATCCGCGAGGTCATAAGTTCTCTCTTGCCTTATCTATAGACAAGAACGAATCTCCTCGACTCGACTGATATGATGGATGGAATGGGTAGAAGGTTGAGGTTATTGTGTGTTGATTTAGTTAGGACTTTGTCTCCCTTCCATTATCTTCCGCCCCGGGTGGATGACCTGTGGGAGCTAAGTTGAAGATCTCGGTGTCGTCGTGAGTGGTTCATAAACAACGATTGCAGTTTGATTTAGGAGTCCCAACCCTGTGAAGCTTAACAGACAAAGAAAACTATAGAGACTTCTGGGTATAGGGTGACGACCTTAATGAATCAAGTATTCAGGTGGCAGAGTTTTTAGCTACATAAGCGCTCAAATTCCTGAATACTTACTGCCCAAAAAATGTGATCAACCCCAGGTACATTTATTAGGTTTTGATCCGAGGCTATCCTGGTCTGCAGGACCCAAGACAAGTATTCATCCTTTCCAATATGAAAAAGGTGTTGCCGAAAGCTTACCCTCTTCCACACGGATGCTACAGCCGCTATCACTTTTGCAGGAGGGGAATTACAGAGTTCGCCTCTCGACACCTTGGTTGGTAAGCGGAATTTTGACCCAGGCGCCCTAGTGTTGCCTAACCGTTCGGACGGAGATGTCGGATGCGAGATCTTTATCTACTTGTATCAATTTGCTGCAGTGTGCTTAGATACAATGGGCTGGCAGCTGAGGCTTGGCAGGATGGGGGAGTTAATTAAGGTAGAGGGAGCAGGAAAGAGTTTGGTATTCGCTATTGGCTTAGTACGGCCTATACATAATAGGGCCATGATGGTTTTGGCAATGCCTTGAACTTCATATATTCCTTTTTTACTCAATCCAGAATACCGATAAAGTCAGATTGAATCATTTTGTCGACCTTTCCTTTGGATTTATTATCATAGGTAGTGTTCGAGATCGCCTCTGTGCGGTGAATGCTCGAATGTAGCTAACATCAGTTTTGTCCTCGCGTGGTTGAAGGAGATGCTGCTACTGGATGGAATGCTTTCGGGGCGCCATGATCCTTCTATCAGGAATAGAATAATCGAGGGCACTGACTGACTGCATCAATCATCACTCAGTGAGCTATTAATTGCCGCCAACAGCGCTTCGCTTGCATGCAAGGCGGCTAATAAAAGCACCAGGTAGATGCGTGGAGATGCATTTTGAGTACTGGTGGTACTGGATAAGCTCTAGGGGAATAATCTCTTTCTTATTTCTTTCCCATGACGACTAGGAACAGGAAAATCAAGAATTTCACTTCGAATTCCGGACCTCAACATCCTGCTGCTCATGGTGTTTCACGATCAGTATTCGAAATGAACGAAGAATTGGTGGAACGTGCGGAACCACATATTGGATCACTCCAGTGCGGCACGAAGCCGCTGACGCTGAGTAGGCTCCTATGCCGCTAGCACGGTGGAGGTTCCGTAGCGCGTCATGAGCACTGGGCAAAGGGACGGTTGATTAACTCAAGCGAACCGCCCTACCTGAATTTGGATAAAGATAGAAGGGAGAAGGTTGTGAAGGTGGCCTCGTTATTCGCACATCTGGTCGGAGGACCGACCTGGGTTTTCACGAGCGTAGGCGGGTCCTGGAGTGCCCGTCAAGGGCACTAGAGCATACCCCGGGGTGATCATCACCACCTGCACCTCACATCTCGGCACAGTGGAACGTGTAACCCGCCTGCTGTCCAAGTCAACCACTGAATTTCCTGTAATTCATAGCGCCTAACATAACGTAGCAGCAAGGGACGACCCACCCATACAGACAGCCTGCGGGGAGGATGGCACTACTGGCAAAGACCGTTTGGCAAAAACGCCGCAGGCACGAAGCATGGTGGGCTTGCGCCGGGGGAGCATAAGGAGGAAAGGGAGACCAGACGGTGGAAGAGCCAGGGGAAGCCGGGTCATTTGACGGAAATGGAAGGTCCGAGCGGCTCATTCATTCTTGAAAAAAGAGGGGGGGGAGCGAGCTAATGTATCAATGAATAGATACAGTCAACGGTATTAAGACGTCGCTGCCTACATGCGAATTAGCTTCCGAGATCGAGCAGTCTCAATTTCACTACAGGATTTGCGAATGAATGTGGGCTGGGCCACCTCAAATGGTGTGAGCCGCATGCAGGGAGACCCGCACGTACGGTTTTCAGGGGGATCCGGCCGGCCAACGCCCACCCGACTAGAGGGACTGAGAAATTAATCGAGTACAAAACTTATCTTCAAGCTTTACCTTATTTTGATCGTTTAGAGGGCGATCGTGGAGTCACTGAATGAAGTCCTCCCTCCCTTTATTTCGGAGGTGCTGACCCGCTGCGAGGCAGATATGACTAAGTGACATATTGAATATGGCAACGACTACATCATATCGTAGAAGGAGATAAGAGGTGGAGCCAATGACCCACTAAGACTCGCGTATCTACAACTACATTCCCGAGTGGACGTCAAACGGAGGCGTGAATGCAAGATGCCAGCGGAATGATCAACCGGACAGAGGCTAGGACAACTTTCTTCCCACCACATCCTTCCTTGTGTGTCGGAGATACAAAGCGAGTGCACCGGAAAAGAAGGGGAACTGAGTCGATCTATTCCATGGCGAAGCATCCAAAGCATAACTGCACACTCACACGATCTTTGCCGAGAGATAGGAGCATTCGGTGGAACAGGTGAACTACACTTGCTTCTTGATAGATGTGTGGGACAGAGGGCTCGTGGTACCTGCTGCCCGCCCTTCCTCCGCTTTGATAACCGTGTGAATGAAGAGTGGGCAGAGCAAAAGGGAAGGAGGTCCTCATACGGAGTCGCACACTTGAGCAGTGCGGGAGACTGGAGAATGGGTCGAGTAAACTCCCTTAGGGCCGATTAAATCATAGACAAGGAACTTTTCTTTCTTTTTTTATTTTTATTTGAAGGGTATGTTCTAAAAAAAGAAAGGCAGAGGTAAATACTTTGAAGAGGCGGCTCGGTAGGGATGGAATGGTCAATCGCTAAGTCAAGGATGACTTCTTTGTTGGCGAAACGATGGGGGAGAGAAAGCACGCCAGTGATTCTTTGAGCCGGTCTTCATTTCCAATGCCTCGGGAAACAGGTCGAGATAGATGACAGCACCTTTTTATCCTCTTCCTTACCGGGAAGGCACACTTCTCTTCTTCTTCTGGCCTTCACCTCCTGCCCGGCTTGGAAATAGAACCCAGCCCCCTTTGTGATCCATTCATTTCTGCAAGCAGGCGGGATCCAGAGCTAAGCCCCCCTCCTATTCGAAGCTGGGTGTGGCCTCGCCCTTTTGCTCTTCCTTCGGTTTGGCTCCACGAAGGCGCCTCCTAGACTAGGAGCCCCACTCATATTCAAAAGGCGCCCAACTTTCAAGACGATGATAATAATTAGTCAACTTTTTCCAATATCATGGAATAGCATGGCCCGGGGCAAAGGTAACTCCAGAGGGAGAGCCGTGTTATGGGTGACCTTATTGCACGGTTCAGAGAGCACTTGTGTATGTGATGCAAGTGAACGTGTACGAAAAAGTTGTCGTAAAGTTTTGTTGTTCGTTCCGTCGTTGACCCTATCTATGTTTCTACGATGGCCCAAGAACACTCTCATTCTTCAGCCATAGAGAGACTTTTGAATTGTGAGGTACCATTACGAGCTCAATATATAAGAGTGTTATTCTGTGAAATAACTCGAATTTCAAATCAATCACTTGCTTCAACTACTCATGCTATGGATGTGGGAGCATCAACTCCGTTCCTTTGGGCTTTTGAGGAGCGGGAGAAATTGTTGGAATTCTATGAAAGAGTCCCGGGAGCCAGGATGCATGCCAGTTTCATACAACCTGGTGGAGTGGCACAAGATCTGCCTCTTGGCTTATGTCGAGATATTGATTCCTCCACACAACAATTTTCTTCTCGTATCGACGAATTAGAAGAGATGTCAACCGCCAACCGTATCTGGAAACAACGATTAGTGGATATTGGTACTGTCACTGCACAGCAAGCAAAGGATTGGGGATTCAGTGGTGTAATGTTAAGAGGTCGTGCGACATGAAGACATTGATAGCAATATTCCCATCAGGCAACAACGGTTCTGCCTGACCCTACAAAAGCATGCGTATGTTGTCAGTGAAGATTTTGTGTGAAGCCTTGGAGACGACGTACCCGGGGCTAGGGTGAGCTGAGGGGGGATAGCGTAAGTGAGCGAATGAGTGTAAGCCCAGTCAAAGATTCCTATTCTAGGCGGGGCGGGCCATCAACCTTCGAATGGTGTTGGTCCTACGGACCGTGAAAGGATTTGCCTCTGGCCTCTGGGCACGTCGGAACCGCATGAGTTCACCGGGGTGGAGCACGGTCCACCAAAATCAGCATAGGTTAGGTGCTATTGATGGAACATGGTAAGCCCATCTTTCTCCATATGAAAGTGTTGCGGGCACATAGAGATGTGGGTAGAGGAAGTCTCAAAAAGCGAAGGCCGAGCTGTAGGTCACATGACCTGCACCGAAAAGGTGGCTGACTGGGCTTTCTCCTGGATCAAAGCGGATCAGCTTGCCAAATTCGTCGATCGAATCGGGCGCCCCGGAACGTTGAATGAAAGTGGTCTTTCTACAACCCTATTTATATGATTTTTAGGGCCCCTTTCCCCCTATCCCTCCCTTATGTTTAGGAGCGGCATCTGCCCCAGAATGACCTGTGGTGGTACGAAAGGCACGAACTCCGCAAGCGTCCCGCACCCTTTGAGAAAGAAACTCCTCAACCATCACAATAAAAAGAAGTATGACGCTCTGTGTTTGACTCTATTGGTCATAGTTCCTTGCTGTTGCGGCCGGTGCTCGTTTGCGCGCGTGTGAACCACCAGATCATAAGGAAAGATGCCTCTCGGGGCATCTGAGAATGATTCGAGTCGTATGAAGGGAAACTCCCACACACAGTTTGTTTTGGGGGGGAAGGAGCCCGACAGGGTCCCCCCACTGACTTGGCCCGGGCCTAAGTGAAAGTGCAAAAGTTAAGTCGTGGGCCTACCCATCCCAACCTGGGGTATGTTGGGATTCGTGAAGAGCAGCACCTTATGATGTTCATGACCAATCGGATCTTGACGTACCAGTAGGTACCAGAGGAGATCGCTATGATCGTTACTGTATCCGTATCGAAGAGATGCGACAAAGTGTTCGGATCATTGTGCAATGTCCTAATCAAATGCCTAGTGGCATGATCAAAGCCGATGATCGTAAGCTATGTCCTCCATCACGATCTCGAATGAAACTATCCATGGAATCGTGCGCCGTGTGAAACGTAGATCATCGCCGTTCTTAACCGAGACTCAGGTTAAGCTCCATCTCGAAACCGCCGTGGGGTTAGGAGTAAAGCATCCTGAGGTTGGCGCATCTCGTTGGGTGTGGAGAAGCATTGGGAACCCCAATGTCTTTCTTCGGAGTAGTTTCTTTTCCCGTCCCCTCGCCTCGGCATAGCGCTTCGCTTCCGGTTCTTCGAAAGAATCAACTGACTTCTCCCTTCTTCATTGATCCGAGGGAAAGGGAACCGTCTACCAGTTGTGAAGCTAGACATCAAGGTTGTGGCTTGATGAGGATAACTAAGCTGACACGCCGGGGTTGGTTGCTGGCACAACAGGGTGGTGCCTTACTGCACCGCAGGCGCACGCGCGGTAGCGTTCGTGGTGGTGCTTCAAGATTCCAATGTACTGCGTCCAGGATTAAAACGAGCTTGTCGGCGGACCACTGCCGTCCCATTCTTTAGTGAGCTGGAGCGCTGCCATCTTATCCACGGAAAATGCGTCAAGCTATCCCTTCGGGTCGAAGCACTAAAAGAAAAGGACCGGGAAATGCGGCGGCATAGGAACCACGGGAACCCAGGAGGGAGAAAGACGATGTACGGGATACGGGATCCTCGCAGTAGGCTGGACCAAAATCCAGCCGAGAGAGGGCAGCCTTTAGAAGCAACATGTTGGGAAACCAAGAGAAGGCTTCGCCTTTTCTTATCTTTTTCCCGGCACAAAAAGAGGGATTAGCATTATTGACCCCATGAGAAAGCACTAACACCTTCCTCATTGGGGCTCCGCGCACTGGGAAAAGTCTTCCGCGACAGGAAACCGGCTACTAGTTAGGAAGTGAACATAAGGTATCAAGAGGTCCCTCACAGTCTGGTGCAATGCAATTGCCCCCTATTAGTCAAGTACCCCTCTTCCTATTTAGTTTAGGGGTTAAGGCGAGAAATGTCTTGATGAACCCTTCCGTTCACCATGCACCGGCCCCATTCACTTGCAACTCGTAGAGGCTGTAAGTAAACAGTGCCCCACTAAATTCAAAGTGACGGTGGGGTTGAAAGACGAGAGTGCCTACCTCCGAGCCGAGAGTGCCTGCCCTTTCTGTCAAGTAGGCTACTTTTTCCGGAACACAGTCCAGAATAAGCGTTCCTGTGTATATAGATATCTTCGATGGTGTATTTTGACATGTCCGCTTCAACCCCTCTTTCGCCTCCCAAAAAGCAAAGTTGGCTTGACGAGCGCAGATGAGGAAGCGGGAGCAATAAAACCAAGAATCTCTTTCTTTTCTTTCCAAATACTTTATGAAGTTAAGGGGCAAAGAGAAGCGCTTTCGCTACTGAGAAAGCGAATGGTCAGCGCGAGGGTTCGACGACTTAGCCGAGCGTTAGCGACGCGTCATTCTCATAGCGAGGCGCTTCGAGTTAGCGAAGCGCTGTAGTGTAGTAGCGTCGGAGACTATGTGCTATAATGCTGAACTAAGGACGTTCCGCCTTATCTATAGAAGCAGTCGACTGAGTTCTGAACGAATGGGATCCTTGGTGGGTAATGGCTCAATCTATAGATGGAAAGCCTTATGATGGGAAACTACCACGTTAGGTTTGGAGAGAGATGGGACCCGTTATAGTTTAGGGGGAGCAGATGCAAGCTTTTTCTTTCCATAGCCGGCCAAATGACTACCGGATCATCGGTCTACTCTACCTCAATTCACCATTTCGAACTTTATACAGAAGGTTTTTCCGTACCAGCTCCCTTCTACCTATACCGCAGTTGAAGCACCTAAAGGTGAATTTGGTGTCTTTCTTGTCAGTAATGGGAGTAATCGTCCCTACCGTTGTAAAATAAGAGCACCTGGCTTTGCCCATTCACAAGGACTCGATTCTATGTCCAAACATCACATGCCAGTAGATGTAGTCACCATCATAGGTACTTAAGATATTGTGTTTGGAGAGGTAGATAGATAGGACGTAGTCTTTCTCGATCAGGACCCTAGCTTTATTGCGAGCCAAAACTGCCTGAAAGAAGAAAAATGGAAAAGGGGTGCTTCGGATCGGGAGTAACAACTTTTGAAAGGGCAAAGGGGGGAAGTAAAGTCTAAGCGACTTATGGCACGAAAAGGAAATCCAATTTTGGTCCGTCATCTATCATCTGATTCTTTTTTAATTTTTGGGGGTGGACTGATAATAGTTATCATAGTGATAGTAGTTGTAGTAGTAGATCCTTCTTGGATCGTGACAGATCAAGTTAGGCAAGCTATACTTGAAGTGATTCTGTCACTTTTACAATATGTTTCTATATATGTGGGCACGCTGATTGAAGAAATGCTAGGGGCCTACCTGGGGCAGGAGCGATGTGCAACCATGGGCACAGGGGGGCTTGAAAGTCCTTCCCGTTCGGGGGAGGAAACGTACAAAGCCCCACACGTTCATCTAATGCTATCATCTGATAGTGATAGTGATAGCGTTAACCAAGAAGGAGGTGGGAGCGATGTTCCTCCTTTAACTATTGACTTGAACCGACCGGCTCAGGATCAGGAAGATATTCGGCAATATGCCGAATCAATAAAGGATTTTCGAATTGAAGAGCAATTTGAGTGTTTCAAAAAGAATGATTACACTAAACCGCTCTATGATCAATTATGTGCCTACATGGGAGATGCTGAAGCTGTAAAAAACAAGTGTATCCGAGAGATCTCGAAGAACTTTCATTCAACAGACGCAGGGTTAATTGATTTCGTCAATCAGATGGATGACAATGAAGGGCAAAGAAGAGTGATATTTGATCTTATCAAGCTTCATTTTCAGGATGAGCTAGATAAACTCCCACCCGAACTACAACAAAATGAAAATCAAGAGGAGGCAAGCCATGAGTGATAGCGAAGCCTTCAGCCTTTTTCCTTCATTCATTTTGCGGTAGCTTTCCGGCCCGGAAGATCGCTGCTTCGCTTCGGGCGACTAGCTTCTACCCACAATGGCTAAAGCTACCTTGAATCAATCGATGAATGAATGATTCGTAACCCCCATGGGTTCGAGGACCCGTTGGTCAAAGGAAAAGGGGGGTCCAGATTCCAGGACGGAGCCGTATGAGGCGAGAGTCTCACGTATGGTTCCTTTGAGAAGGGTGTGATACCACCACCTATCAGGCCCGACGAGCGGTCCACGGAGCTGCATCCCTATTCACCCGGTCTATGCACATCGCTCTTCCAGGAGGTTGGCTGCCTATCCTAGATCTTCCCATTTCCAAGAAGATCCCTTGTTCGATCTGGTTTAGTATCAAGGTTCTTCTTTTTCTGTTTCTATATATATGGGTCCATGCAGCATTTCCACGATATCGATCAATTAATGGGACTTGGCCGGAAAGTGTTCTTGCCTCTATCATTAGCTCGGGTAGTCCCCGTTTCAGGTGTTTCAGTCACCTTTCGATGGCTCCCTTAATGTATGTGCCAGGAAGTTTCTTCTGAAGGGGGCTACTCCCCGAAAATGCCCTGCCCCTTGTTCGTTTGTCGTTGGGGATTCATTGCTCGTTCTGCGGTTATAAGTAATGTAGCCAGCCTAATTTCTAGAATAGGGCTGCGGGAAGGAGGGCTTTGTTTGTGCAATCTTGCTCACAACACCCTCTCCTCAGGCGAACTTGCGATCACTGCCTCTAACTGAATGCTCAACTGAGGTCATGTAAAACACCCTTAACCGCACAATCCTGGCCTGGGCCTACCCCCATCCCTAGAGGAGCCGTATGAGGCGGAAGCTCCACGTACGGTTTTGAAGCCAAGCCTTTCCAGCAATGGGGCCTAGGGACTGATATGATGATTGGTTTAGGTAGGGCGACCGGCCTACTATGGGCACCTGTAGGGATTAGTGCGTGAGACCGCGATCCACAAACTGACGCATGGGACTCACCCTTGACTTGAGAATGGAAGAAGGGAAACATAGCATGTCACAAGAGCGAGGCGAGGGGGCTCCTCCCTACAGCAAGAGGGACGCCTCGCGAGCCGGGCTTTGGAGATGAGGCCTTTTGGCGAAGCCAAGTCAATTTTGGGCCACCAAACCCTACAACTGAGGAAAAGGCCCTATGGAGTAAAGGGAAGCGTGTACGTTGTCACACTCCCCGCCCTCCAAAGGTGCCTAGAGGACGGGCCAGACGCAGCAGAGCGACGCCCTAGGAGCGGATTCCCCACGAGTAGGGGGACAGGAGACAGCCATCTCGAGGCACATCACGACCTACAGACAACACCAGCGAGACCCAGGAAGGTAACCCGATTGGGAGTCAGAGGATCCATAGTACCCGCAGCCTCCCGGACTTCATATTCATCATTTTCTAAAGAAAGGGTAAGGGATCTCTTTTCTGCAATGGAAAAAAATGAGCTCCGCCAATTTGACTCGGCACAACCTAATGATACATCCAATACCAATGATCTGTGCCTACCGAAACGATACTCCTCCAAAAAATTGACTATATAAAGAGCTAGTGTCAATAAAAAGGCTAATGACAAAGAAGAGTCAATCTCCTTTACTCCTCCCGACACCTCAAGATGAGAAAATCCCTTCATCTAGGCGGGCGCCCATGCCTACTCAGGGAGCAACTTCTACCACGGCTGACACATTATCTCCCACAAAGACCAACGACCCATCCCGAAGAGAAGTTGACTGACGGGGATGTCTCGAGAAGAAATTCCAGAATTGGTAGCCTCCCAAATCAAACATACATTGATAGGGGTTGCCAACAAAAAGAGAGGAAAGAGGCCCTAGTGAATTTGATATGGTACCGTACCCCAAGGAAGGGGTATACTATACTGTGCCAAAATGCGAAATGTTGAATGGGGTAGGGAACCCTGAACAACACCTCGCCCTTTTCAAAGCTACATGCGGGAATACTGGGGGAAATGAAGCCCTTCTTCTCCTATTCTATACTAAATAAACAATCTAATTCTAGGAAGAGTTTTGAATACTTAAACTTAAAGGAAGGGCGGTTAGAACAAAGCAAGGGATGATACTTTCAATGGGCGAAAGCCGTTTCGAGTTAGAGTGCGAAACTTCTTGCTACAGCCGTTTTATTCTCTGCTTGCTACTTTCTAAAATGGAAGATAAGATGAATGAATGAATAGATTGCATTTTTTTCTAGTTCAATCTATAGTCTAGATTCCATTCCCTCGATCCACTCTCATTTAAATGATGGGATTGGGCCATACCAACCTTCACTTAGTCTTAATAAAATATTGCTTCATATCTTCAAGGATTGGGAGGAGGTGGCGTAAAAAGGAAGGAAAAAGGAATTCGAAATCCGTCCGTTCCCACAGAATCATCGGGCTTGACTTTCCTTACTTTCCCAACCCCGCTACTGTAAAAAGAACTCTTTTGTTTTGAGACTAGCTAGTCGCTATGGTTTGCGGGAAAACTCTTCTCTCTCTGGTCTCACTTCGAGTCCTTCTAGAAGTAAATAAAGGAAATGCTTATTCAACTACGGCACTGTCGGACAACCGACCGGATTCAAGCCCTAGCCCCTCAACTCGGACGGACTTGTGGAAATCCTCGAAAACAAGTATTGCTCAACTCACCTATCTATAACATAGAAATGTTGCATCCAACCCTGGAACGAGAGGTAAAGAATAGGCTACCATACGAGATGAGACGACTTCATTCTTGGCTTTCATCCCTACGCTTAAGAAAGATAAGGGATTGGATTTCATACCTTTTATTTAGAGCTCCGTCGTTCCGACTGGAAAATGTAACCTTCCACCATACATAAACCAAACCTCTTTGCTTTCTGGCTTTTCCTTCCTAACAAGGAGGCAGGATTTTGAAGTTCCTTTTTTCCTTTTTGCTCTTTTTCTTTGAAATCTTTTTCCAAATTCTATGGCAGCAAGATTATTTGCTTTTGCTAGAAAAAAAGCACATTTCTTCCTAGTACTTTGATTTTCTTTTTCACCTTGGGTCTTGCCCATAGGAAAGATACGTAGCTTGGTCAGGGCATATCCTAAAGCCATTGCCTCTAGCCAGTAGTAGTGGTAGGTAAGCATCTTAAGTTAGGGGTGAAATTTCTTTTCTTACAAGGAAAGGGATTGTAGGCAAGCCTGAATAATTTCCTCTTACCTCTTCTCTTCTTTTATTACAGTAGTGGTAGTCTCAATAGTTCCATTTCCAGTGCTTTATAAGCCCATGCAGTTATTAGAAGTGTTAAGTATAGCATATTTCTTAGGATGTACTTTTCGATCTTCCCTTGCAGTCTATGCTTATTGGTTAGCTAGTGTTATTGGCCTTCGGCTTCTTACCCTTTTGGTTAGGTCAAAAAACTATATGTCTTGTATTTTCAATTCTCCTGTAAAGTCAATAAAGCGAGAAAGAAGATCTCTCAAGGACTATGCAAGCTCGTTTATATTGCATCAAGAGCTTTGACTTTGATTGCATTGCGAGCAGCGGATGCTTTCACAGCAAATGAAATACCAATTGCTGTTCTTTTAAGAAGTTCCTTGCCTTACTAATATAATAGTTATAGAAAGCTCTTCCTTCCCCATCCGCCCTTTTCAGTTTAATTGAATAAGACCGGACCGAGCCATACTTCTAATTATCGAGGATACACAGATGGCTGCTGCTTTTATTTTCACCTTCGGTTCTTCTTCTTATTTAAGGGATCAAAAGTATCTTCCTCAAAAAGGTCCTTAACCCCTTGACCTATAACAGAACCAAATTTAGCTATCACCTACGAATCCATCTCATATATTCCATATTATGCCTTTCTCAAAGTCAAAAAGCAAAAGTTTCTAGCCTCCATCAAGGGAAAACCTTTCATATTTGCGCACAAAAGGCTTCCGGTTATTTGATCAAGAGAGAAAGTCAAGCTGCCAAGTAACCAATTCATCCCCTTATTCCCAAGTTCTTATTAGATTGTTTGCCAACTTCAGTTGAAGTCCAGGAAAATTCCCTTAGATAAGGGATAGGTCTGTTTGTTTTAATTAACGAATCGAGCCCCTTGAGTCACTAGCAGCCTTAAGCCCATAAGCTACTTCCTTTACTTTCTGATTGGAATTCAAGTTGGACTAGATCGTTGTTATTGTCCGCAAGGGATGGGAAATATGACCTTTAAATCAACAATGCAAGTAAGGGCTAATTAACCTACTTAGCTTTCCAAAATCGTAAGGGTTGGGGAAATGATTTCTTTCGGGAAGATAGTTATTGGAATTATGATGATAGGAATTTATTAGATTCTTTTCTGATAGAAAAAACACTTTCATGAAGGAAGATACCTATAAAAGTGCTGAGTTCAGTCAGAAACCTATTCTTCGACTACCGTGCTCTGTACAGTTCAAGATTTGTTTTCTCTCGGGTTTGGTTCAGTTCCTAACCCCTATTGTTTGTTCAATCACTCCAATCAACCTTCCCTTTTTTGCTTCCACTGAGGAGAAACTGAGAAGAGAAGGGTTGTGGCATTCTTCCCCTAAAAGGTGCACATCCATCGATTCCCTCATCTAGTGTAGTGCTCTGTCCAGAGACCAAGGAAGCTATTAGTTTGAGTTCCTGATTTCCCTGTTGCCGACTAGATTGCTTACCGACTTTCATGATGGAAGAAGATACCGACTTGAGGGAAGGCAGTACAGAGCAACAGCAGCTGGGATAAGCAGGAATTCAGGTTAGCTTTTCTGTTTTCCAAATCTTACCCACCCGAGAGTCCTAGTCTCGAAAGGGCGCCTTGGCCATCCAGCCTTATTGAAGAATTGATCCAAAAGTTGTGAGCCGATAGAAGTGGAAACATAGCAGGTTTCAGAAAGGAAATATTCCAATGGTTAGATTACCTCCATCTCGGTCAACGATGGGGATTTGTGAAGGTATCAAACTTAAGCTATTTGTAGAATGACAATTTTTGATGTAGCTTCACGTCTACCTATACCAAAGGGTTTCTATAGTATGCCGAACTAGTGACAGTACCAAATGGTCAATGCCTACCTCAAAGGTTTGCATCGATAGAGTTACGAATTGCCTACGGTGAGTGTTCCTTCTGCCCCAATGGTCTACCAAAACGGAAATGCCTTCCATAAGATGATGAAATCGTTTTTGTACCTTTTGCCTCTGAGGTTTCCCTTCTCTTCCAACATTCTTGAAACCTGACAATCAAACTATTGCATATGGAGGACAAGTCAAAAGTAGATTCATTCCATCGTCAAAACTAGAAAGGTAAACAATTGCATCGAAGGTCAAGTATTGGGAAAGGTACAAGGTGTTTTGTCCACCCCTCAATTCAAGAGAAGAGTACCGATTGTATCAAGAAGAAAATCCCTATTCCTATCTTTTTATCCAACTTGAATGATTAAAGGGAAAGTAGTGGCATCCTATTACCCTAAAGGGTAAGTTGTGTTGAAGTCAATCAAAGGCTGAACTGCAGTTGCCCTTTCATTCACCTAGAATTTTGGCTTGCTCTTAGGGTGGACCATATCAGAGGTATTGGAACTACGTTTCGCGTATCCTTTTTTCTTAGGAAATACTACGATCCAGTAGCTATAAATAGAAAGCAGAACCTCCTTATGTCTATACATAGAAAGAAGGAGTCCCAGGACCAAGTCATAGACTGTGCTAACTCCATGCGTAGCGTAGGAGATGGATGGGGGAAAAGGCGTCACGGGAAGGAATGATCCAATAAATCCGGATAGCCAAGAAAATACACTTCTCTCGATCGGTCTCCGCCCTCCCATACCTCCTAAAACAACGGTAGTTTGCTTCTTTTCGTTCAATTGTACCTGGCCCAAGCGCCTATCTATTTAGTACTTTCGAGTACCGCGCAACAGCTTTCGAGTAAGAAAGCAACTTGACATTATGATCCCCGAGAAGAGGATTCGTATTATAGTAGGGTTTTTTTTCCATTTCCAGGTCCCATCCTTTTTTTCGGGAAATTCTTTTTTCATTTTCCCATCGGCCTAGAATTGCCTTTCCTCCTCCTTTTGGTTACAATCACCCACTTCCCTTAGAATAAGATAATAGTGCTTGTATCCTGGGTCATGAGGTTCCCCTTTTCAGTCTGATAAGAAGAAGTCAAGGTCTCGGTTTCGTATTAAGTAAAGATAAGGAACCCGCCCAGAGGATTTCTTCGGTTTCGGTAGGGAAGCCACTGGTTCGTATCACACTATGGTTGATGGACCTTCTAGGTTCAAAGCTAACAAATAGGTCTCATGTTGGCACTCAATCGCTAAGAGAAGCCAACAACTTAACTTGCAGGCTTTAAAACCTGCTCATACGGTAATGGCGAGTGGTTTTGCGGATCCCTTTCTCTATGAGTTTTGGTTGATAATGACTTAAGGTGAGCAACGAACCTCCAATCACTTTTTTAGGAATACATAGAGAGAACCATCCGGCTGCACTCAACTGCAAACTAAAGGAACTCCTAACAAGGAGGGGAATTTCTCCTTTGTTACTGGTCGGGACGACCTAAATCCTATGGTCAGTTCGGACAGGGGCATTACGAACAAGCTATGCTCTATGATTTTGCTTTGTTTACACGGGTGAGTGACCTACACCTTCCAATGTATGGTTTCACCCGCGAGGTAGAACTTTCTCCAAAGCTTCTTCGCTCCGTAATACACTTGTGCCTTCCTTTATAACCATGCACTCCCACTACTTCTTTAGGACATGACTGACTTGCTTATCACAAGTCGTCTCCCGAAAAGGAAAATATCGAGACTGAGATGCTGCTTGGAGTCTTCATTCTCTAGGGCAGAGCTCACTACCACTCATTATCGGAGGGAGACGTAATAATACTGAGCTATTCTTCGATTTCCTTGCTTGCGAGATAAAAAACTGGGTATCGAACAAAGAAATCTGCTCACGGTACCTCTTACCTCAAAAATTCTATTGGATCTGGGATCAGAAGAATTCCAATTTGAATGTGCTCATATCCAACTAGCCGAAGGGACGATATCAGGAAAAGCAAAAGGTGCATGGGTGGTTTCAAGTTGTTTTGGTTGCGCAACTTTCGATCACTGTGTCAGCCGAGCTCTAGCGCTTCTATAAAGTGAGAAATCATGGTACCTTCACGTCTACCTTTCCCAAGGGCTAGTTCAATTCCAGAAAAATGCAAGCAATCGTATTGGACTCCCGCCGCCTGCTAGGCTCACTATACCAAGTTAAGTTCCTCCAAAGTATTTTCATCATCGGTATCAGCAGAGTCACAAGATAAGGGATAAAGATAGTAGCCCATAGCTCCTTTATCAATTTCCTTCTGAAACTTATCAGGGTCTAACAATGTTGGAGAAGTAGTATTGCTACTGTCAGAAAGAATAATGGTTTCTTGCCCATTGTGACAAATACTCATTGTTCTGGCCTTCCAATCTAAATTGATTGGACTGTGACGATATAGCCAATCATAACCCAGTATAACATCATAGCTTTCCAATTTCAGTAGCTTGAAGGTGTTTTGAAATGTGTGCCCTTTAATAGTATAAATAGTATCTGCAGTGTAAGCTCCAGTAGTTAATTGACCTCCTCCAGCCACTTTGACAGTAAACAAATGTTTCTGACTCTCATATCAGTGAAGCCCACACCACCATAATCTTTGGGGGTGCATAGGTGTTCCCATCTGACCATGTGAAATTTATTCTTCTTACTCCCAGTAGAAGTTATTTCTTATTGTATCAACTTTTTTCTTTATTTTGATAGGCAAAGTGTAGCAACCCAGAAGGTACATAGGGACATTTGATAAACATGCATTGATCAATATATCTCTTCCTCCATAAGAGAAATGTTTGCATTGCCAAGAGTCCAACTTCTTTTCTACCTTTTAATGAAAAAAATCATTAGAAGAGATCTTGTCTTTGTTGATTGGTAATCCTAGATATTCTATTTTATTGGAAATTTGCCTATCTCATAGTTATATCAGCTACCCTCTGCTCCTCCTCTACACTCAACCCTACCGTGAAAATATCACTCTTCAAGTTATTGACTTTCATGCCAGACATTTCCTCTAAACAGTAGAGAAGGAATTAGAATCCAGTAATAGACTCCATGTCATTATGCAAAAAAAGCAAAGTATCAGAAGCATATTGCAAATGACTAATCCCCCCTGGTATCAGATGTGGTACCAAACCTCTAATCACACCTGCTTCCTTAGCTCTATCCAGAATTGCAGATAGTGCATCACCTACTAGGTGAGAAAGCAAAGGAGAAAGAGGATCGCCTTGCCTCAAACCTCTGAAAGTAGAGAAATATTCTCGCCAATCTCCATTCATATTCACACACACTTTGCCTCCTTCCACTGCTTGTCTAATCCAATCTATCCACCTGTTAGGGAAGTTTTTCCTATGAATTACCTCTGCCAAGAAAGGCCACTGAACTCTATCATAAGCTTTTTCAAAGTCCAACTGAAGCAAAATTCCTTCAGAGTGAGAGGTTTTCAACTCATGCAAAACTTCATGAAGAATTACACATCCATCCAAAACGTACCTCCCAGGAATAAATCCAGTTTGAAGAGAGTTGATTACTTGTCGAGCCAGAGGAGTAAATCTAAGTTTCAGAGCTTTGGTAATAGCTTTAAACATAACATTTAGAACACATATGGGTCTATACTGTAGGATACTATTAGCATCCTTAATCTTTGGCAGTAGAGAAATGACACCATAGTTTAGTCTGGACAAGTTCAACCTGCCATGATACAGCTCCTGAAGCATTTATATTAGTATATCTCTCAACTGGGGCCAAAAAGCTCTAAAAAGCTAATAGAGAAGCCATCTGGACCTGGAGCAGTATTTGGCATGCTTTTCACCACCTTGTCTATCTCTTCACTCATGAAGTTAATACAAGTGAGGACTGATTTCTGTCATTCATATCATTCAGAAGAGGAAGGCCGGTTGAGTGCTTTCCGCGTAAGACTATTGAGTTTCCAGCTGATGCCCACATTTTCCAGGATAGGATTTGTCCACTTGATTGAATTCATGTCATTGAAGCAATGAACTTGCTAGCCAGCGTGCCAAAAAGGTTGCTGACTTTGGGTACACAGAGTAGTGGCGAGAAAAGGGCTTGCGCCTCAACCGTTTCGCTTGATCCGGACTTTGTGGTTGTAGTCACAAGGTACAAAGATAACCTCACAACCATTTGTTGTATTCTTTTAGTCAATCACTCGTAGTATGTGCTAGAATGAGATGAGATCCAGCTCAAAGGTGAAGACCTCATTCTTTGAACCCTCTCGGACAGTTCCTGTTCTAGCTTCTCTATCTCTAGCAAGTGATACGAACAACACAACATCTTCTCTGGTTGTAGGTCGGTAGGGCTTGCCCTGGCTAAGAAATGGAATAAAAAATTCCCGGTTTCTTGACTGTTTCTGAGATTATTTACCTTTATTTACATGAAGATGCACGGTCTCTTACACTTTTCCTAGCTTAAGTTGGCGTATTGGTAAACAAACGACTCTGCAGCTCCGTTCACTTCGGCACCACTCCCTTGCTTCTTATCGAGGTCGGTGCCAACAAACAAGTCCCATTCGAGCAATGGAATCTACATAAGAATGTAATCACTGTTAAGTATTCCACTCACTGATGCCCAAGAAAATGGGCCTCTGAAGAAAGCAAAGACGTGGCCCAGACCGAAAAAGGAACTTGATCACCCGGAGAAGATTTCTTTTCTTTGCTAATTCCTCTCAATGAAATTTGCCATGTTGCACTAAGTTACTTACGGATGTATGCATGCAGTCCGGGAACACTTTGGGGTGAACACCCATCCGAACAAGTAGGGTCAATAGTTCAGCATTTAGGCCGTAACATTTAGCAAAAAATGAATCTTAAACCCAACAAGTGCTCTCCGAACCAAGCTAGATAGTCTCCTATCACTAGGCTCACCAACCAACCTGGACTTTGGTTCTTTCTTATTATTCTAACCGGATATAAAAACCATAAGGATTGTTTCCAGCCGAGAGTTCCCATATGACATAAGCGCTCTTCGGTGGGGTGGGCCCTCATTCGCCAGGTCTTTGAGTGCCCGTCGTACCACGTGGTTGGTACACTAGGATGATAGATACTTTACTTTAAGGATCTGGCACCTTCGCTAGACGGAGAGTAAGCGACTTCTATTAGCACCGGACCGTCGAGTCTAATTTCTCGTGTCATGTGCAACGTCCATCAATGGTGGTTCATTAATGTTCATATATTTAGACTCCTTCCCCCTTCCCTTATACGCAAAAGATCGAGAGGGGCCCGAACCCAAACCGAGAATGTAAATAGAATTCGACTCACTCTCGTATGGCTCGCCCTTGAGCCCTGGGCGAGTCGTCCGGGTCTTTCCCTCTTGTTTTGTTTCCGCCACGATAAAGACGCACGGAATAACTATGGTATGCCCAGCGCGTGGAGGATCCGTTGAGAGTGTCCCTTGTCTCGGTAGGGAACAGTACCTATTGTCTTGAAAAAAAAGGTCAGTGCTACGGTCCCCTATTTTTTGATCCAATATTGACCGGTGCGGATCACGTTCTACTACCTCCGGTCCGTGGTTCGACCTCCCGTAGTGGTCCTTGCTTTTCTTTTTGAAAGCTCTACGGGGCCAATTTTGCGTACTTGCTCAGCGTGCCCCCCTTTCGTCGAGTGCCCCGCCCGGTTCACAGGGTTGTTAGCCTACCAAGCAAGCACTTGCCCGCTGCTCCTGCCGCCTGCCAAGTGGGCTCGTTATCCTGACTGTTCTCTCTGCTGGGCCCTTTCCTATTGCTCTAACCAGAAGCTATGGCAATTCCAGCTCGCACCCACTCTGGCCCGCCTAGCGAGGCCAGAGTGAGCTCAGTGATTAGCCCCTAATGTTAGGGGTCTTTCGCTTTTGCCAGATCTATAGAGATATTACGAGTCCTTCATCCCAGATTCCCTCGCCCCGGCCATCTGGTTCACTGGTACTACCAAAAAGTCTCATGCTTACGTTACTGTGACTGATATATAAGTATGATCTCGGACTACGAAGACCCAGTCATGCTTCTGGTTTCCATTCTCATCATCATATTGAAGGAAACTCCTCGTGCTCTACCAGAAGAACTTGGAGTCCGTACCATGGTGAAGGTAAGGTAACGCTGTGATTCTTTCTCAAAAAACTGACCGAACATGTTCGAGTTATTGGCTCGTATTCCCTTCTTTTCAAACTGGCGAATGACTTCCTTCCTTTGTTTGGCGAGTGCTTCCTTTTCAGGTACTTTTCCTCGTGGTTCAAATCCATGATGGGACCATAGTAGCGAGAAAAATAGGACGTAGTAAAATGAAATGGCACCGTATCAGTATCAGTTGGCTCGGCACACACCAGTCAAAGGGATCCTGGCTTCTAACTGGTCGTGCTGTCCATGAATCCAAAAGGCACAAGCTTAGCACAATGGGCAATCCAAGCAAGCAACGCAAAGGAAAGAGAATGCAAGTAATTGACAGACCGTATCCAAGTCAAGGACTTTCCCTTGCCCGAACGATCGGATGCCTTGATTGACTGATTCAGATGGGAAATCAAAAAGAAATGAGAAATCTTCTGACTGGCTGTGGTTGAGTGCTCTTCTTTCCATCGATTCAAAACTTGTGGGAACAAACTATCAACGGAAAAGCGCTTTGAAAAGCGAGAAGCCAATAGATAGTCTGAGCGGAGTCTTAGATTTCAATCAAGAATTGCGTACAGTAGAGGGTCTCCCTTGGTTGTGCGGGTGCTTTCAAT
The DNA here is from genome assembly GCA_022496015.1 of Hordeum marinum. Lineage (NCBI taxonomy): Eukaryota > Viridiplantae > Streptophyta > Magnoliopsida > Poales > Poaceae > Hordeum > Hordeum marinum. Next base: position 37,973 of record JAAAWK010001153.1, on the reverse strand, counting down.
TCCTTAGGCCTTGTGAGCCGTTCTTTCCTTCATCTTGTAAGCCATTGGTCCAATGCAAGTGGACTGGGCATTGGAGCTTAGAGGAGTGGTTATGCTGGTTGCCAGGAGTCGGGGCGGAGGGCTTGATGGCCTTCAACGTGCGTTGCGCCGCATGCAGTTGCAAATGAAGGTTTGGATCAAGGAGATCTCGGCTGGCTGGATGCCTATGTTTCTGTCTCTGTGAGAAAATGGATGTGCTTTAGCGCACCTGTGAGAAAACAAACAACTTCCTTAAGAAGACATTCCTATATCCGGTGTCCAAAAATAGAGGAAATGCTTATGTCAATGAAAATCAAAGTGCAGGTATATAGGATCTCCTTGCCAAATACCTCGCGTTTACCAACACCCTTCTTCACCAGAACAATAGGGTAGCGAGTATAGAGAAAGCTATCTCAGCAAAAGATAGAAAGAAAACTCTCTCCTTCTTTTTGTTCGCCAAGTCCTACTTGTAAAATAGAACAAGAAGGTTAAACAACATCTATATAGAAGGAGAGTAGGAACAAAGTCTCACTGCGGATAGAATCAAGTACTCATTAAGCGAAGAATCACTGAAATAACATAGAGTAGATCGTCTCATTCAATAGCACTGCTTAGCATCTTTCTCCCTCGGTCCATTCAATGGTGTATGCCCCACCTTTGCTTGCCCTTTAGGACTCGTATTCTAGTTTGTGAGAAATGCTGAAAGGAAAGGGTGCAGGTCCAGTAAATATCGCCTTTAAAGGTCTATGTCTATAGACAGTTCTAACAGAGAATGTAGTAAGCGGAAGGAATGAGTGCCTTGATTGCCCTCTTGCTTTTTGTCAATGGATCATGAACATTTTCTATTTGTTTTATTGATTCATGCAAAATGAAATATGAATATTCGAGTGCTTAGATAGTAGTTGGCGCGTACTATAGATACGCAAAAGAGTACCTGTATCCTTGCAGGATTTGGTCCGAAGGTTTGAGTCAGTACGGTGAAGCATTGAAGGAATCGAATGGAAAAAGAGCTGAAAATCAGGGATTTTTTAAGCTCCGTAAGTACTAACTAGATGCGCAGGGTTTCCCATGGGTACTCCGATGCTTGATCATTTAAACCCCATGTTATTGAAGGAATGGAATGGAATCGTTATGTGGTGACAGTAAAGCACATACCTCTTCTTTTCTTTTGGCCAAAAAGGGGCAAGATATCCTTATCGAACCTCGAAACTTAATTGTATGGAACTTATAAGAATAGAGCATAACTGTCCCCAACTGCGGTATCCTTCTTTGGACCCCAAAGCAAAGAGCGACTTGTAGAAGTTATGAAAATAGGAAGAATTGAGGCACCTAGAGAGGTAATTGGTCAGCTTAGTCCTTTTGAACAGAGCCGCGTGCAATAGGAATAGGCGATTGGAATGGCAACTAGTCGGCTTCAGATGAAGGAGTGGAAGAAAAAAGGTTCGCAAAAAGGGAGCTTTCATCTCATGTGGGTTAGCCTCGTTCCCATTTCTCTGGATCCGCCATCAAAGCATCAAAAGCATGGTCAATTTATTGCTTCTAGCTGTAATGAAGCCTCCTTTTTCATCTCTTATAACAACTCCGGTTGCACAAGCATTGGTATCATGATTAAAAGCAGCATCAACGTTCAGTTTCAACATACCTCCCAAAGGTCGACTCCACTTCGCCATTTCTTCTTGGTTCTTCGTCTTCCTTGCCTTCTCGTAATTAGCAGTGATAGCATATATGGCCATTGCTGATTTCACTGCCGGCTGCATAATTTCATCGATCACAAGGAATCAATCCTACGATTTGCTGCTAACTAGCTAGCTCTACAAAAAGAGTCAGGCAGGCATACAACAGAGTCAAGAACAAGCGAGCATAGCCACGGAATCGTAATGCAGACTCGGTCGGTACAACTCTTATCTGCCGACATACTCCAGAGTGGGCAAACCCAAGGAGTTAAATATAGATGCTGCCTGGACATTCGAGAGAGTTAGCCAAAGCAAAACCAATTTTACTGGAGGATGTCATACGTAACAGAGGAAGCTTTACTTGTCTATATACATACAACAGCTGTTCAATCTTGTACGTGCTGTCTGCAGAAAGATGGAGCTCAACACCTTCATTTACAGGAGAACAAAGTAGGGCAGCGATGAGCTACTGATACGTGAGATGTACGTGGACGATGCTAAAAATCAGTCAAATTAATCGACCTAGAAATTAATTGATCGATCTACAAGGTAGCTAAAGTTGGTTAGAAGCTCCGAATTCAGCCATAGAAGAAGGATCAGATACCTTATAGGTGAAAGAAGTGGTTTTTGCAGCTGCTGCATGCGCTGTCCATGCGGGAGATTACCCACAAGCCCCATCTAGAAAAAAAGGCAAGGCAGCATAAGTTAGGGAGCATAGGTAAGCTATTAAGGAGGCGTCTAGATAGAGTACAATAGTCAGTTAAGTAGGCTTGCCTGTAAGTTAATATTCTTAAGGCTATGCCAAGTGGGTTCCAATGCTGCGGAGGAAGGGGTAAGATGGTACTTGAATCTATCTATAGACATAGGATCCCCCAGCCACTGGAATCCATTGGTTTCTGTCTTAATTCGTCATTTGAACTGACCTATTGCGTTAGGACACCTCCTCTGGGGTACTTATCAAGCAAGCCATGCCCTTAGCTGCACTTGCCAATTCATCCAGAAGGCTCTGAAGAAGACAGCTTGAAATATTCTATTTAAAGAAAGCAGTAATGAGTGCATAGAACAGTTGGTTCCACCGATTGACACTGTGAGAAGAAGCTTATGTGAGGCCTCTTTGACCCTGCCCTTCGGCTTGATCTTTCTCTTGCTTCATTCAATTCCGAAGATCCTAAAAAGTGGGATAATGCTTGGTCTATGGCTATGGCACGTCCAGGTGGCATCCATGGAGTTATGGAAGTTCAAAAATAAGACCATTGGGCTGGGGAAGACTCCCTCAATCACTCTGCTGGGCGATGCTTCTTACTCTACCTTTCAATTCCTTTGCCTTTCTTCTTCTGATCGATCCAATGGTTCAGACTAGGATGCGTAACCCCGAAGGGAGATTGACCCTACCTAAGTATTTTCTTAGATAGAAGTGGTTTGTCAAGTGTGAGTCACGCCGGGGCGGGTAGACCCACTTTTAATAGCAACACCCAGATCAATGGAAAAGGGAAGTTTCTAGAATTGCTGCTTTGTTCTGTTCAAGAAGTCTTTCTCCAGGGTTCGGTTCAGAAGGCGGGATGGAGGAGAGAGAATGGGCTCATCGTGCGACAAGGTCGATCGATCACTCAAACTGTTTGGTATCTCTACAATTGAGTGAGCTGTGTTGCGAAGGAAAATGATGAAATTGCTTACTTTTCACAGGCGTGGCTTCGTACTTCGATTAGATAGTTTCCATGCTTTTGAGAAAAAGATGGGTTGGTATCTGAATGAAAGTCGATAAGCAATCAATCTAGTGTTGTCCTTGGCAGACCAGGAAATGTAATAAACTTTGGAGCCTCATCATTGGAAAGATTGACAACTTAACGGTCTAAAAAACTATTAAAAGAGTGACTTTTAAGCCCCACTGGTTCGCTTTATTTTCAACGGACATGTCCTCCCTCGTCAACAGGTTCATTACGTGCTAAGTCTGGAAGGGTAGTAAAATCACTCACAACAATCAATCTTTTCTTATGATACTGATACGATGCAAACGGTGACACCCCCGGATAATGTGTCTGTGCATTTGTGTCTGTCTTCCCTATATGTGTTCTATACCTTCCTTTTGTTTTGGTAGTATGGGTCTTGTTTAGCCGGAACACCTAAGTGTACGTCTCCTAGTAGCTCATACCAACCATAGGTATCTTATCTTCTCCTTCAAAGTAAGGGCTAGCTGCAACTGAATAGGCAATCAGCAAAATGTCTTATAAAGCGGACGTCTGGGTTTTGGAAAGTGTCATTAAACCATAGCTTTAGCTCGCGGGTTCGGTTGGTCATGTCCTACTGATATTTACATAAGTAACACGCTTTCCAGCAAGTGGGAGAGAAGCAGCATAGTGGGCTTTCAAATGAGAGATTTTTCCCGTGGAAGGAGAGTGTCATGAATCAATGAGCTGAGAGCTCAGTACTTAGAGGTATTCAAGCACTACTTCCGCCTTGCCTTGAGAAGGATTTGTTTAAATCGTTAATGAATACAGATCCACATCAAGAAGAAAGGAATAAGAATACGAGGTTCCAAAAGGAGTGACATCTACGCCAATGTTATCCCAAGCCATTGGATGTCTTCTTGGCATATTGAAATTTGAATTCTCGTAGAAAGACTGATACCAATAAAATTGAGGGCGAAGAATGGCGGCTATTGGATACCTAACTGAATGCTTCCTTCGAGCTACCAAACTCTTTCTGGCGCATACATTCCACCAGCATCTCCGGCATATCAATTTGAAAGGGAAGCAAGCAGAAAGAAAAACACAGAAGTCTTCAACAGAAGTCTGAATTGGATAAAAAGAAAGTAGCAAACCAGAGGAGTCGCAGGTAGGATTTGTTTGGGCCATTGGCCCTTCCCTAGCCCTAATGGAACCAATGGAAAAGGGTAGGGTCATCAAGTAGAGGCTTCGCCTTTCTCTTCGAATTGGCCAATAACTCCATCACTTTCTCTAAGTCATTTCTTGGCATAGATATTTACTTGCCTTGGCTACCGAGAATAACTCGGAGGAGACCCCTATGGAGACAGAAGCTTAATATTGATCAAATGATTTAGAGGATGTTGTAATCTCTTCTCATGGTCTTTGTTCGCTTTATTATTCCGTTGTGAGAATGGCTAGGTCTGTGGATCCACACGCCCCTCTAGTCAGTACTTTCCGAGTAGCGCAAGGTTTCTTCGTTGGCAAATAAACGAATTAATGAACTAATTTCCTAATATGACGTGAACTTGAACTAGCATTGATCAAGTCCATGAGATCATAAGAAGGAGTTCTTCACGTGAGAAAGTCCGCGGCTTAGCTTAATTCAATAAAAAAGAAAGTATCCAATCGACTTTAGGAACGCCATATGTTTCTATCTAAAACGGTGAAGCGAGGCTCGCTATAAGGGTCATAGCTAGTTCAGGATTGGTAGGAAAGTAATACAAATGATTGTAATATGACAACCCCTAGGGGAGCTAGCCTTTGTGTTAAGATTAAAAAGAAGAGCCCTCTTTTCATACGACTCGGTGATTCCATTGCTCTATCCGGCCGCAAGATTCGATCGCGTACAGCACGAGCACGAGATGGGTTGGGGACTTAGAAATGAGCTATGCTCCAAGAATTGACCCCCGAACTACCTTTGCCCACCTTTTCTTGTAGAATCCATTCCCCCTCTTTTATATATTTAGAATGCTTTTAGGGCTAGTGGAATGAGGCTGGAACCCATCAATATCGCTAAACCGGGAGAGTTGCTTGTGTTGGGTTCAAAGTTCCACTCTACCAAGGCAAGATATAATAGAATATGCATCCAGCTTTAGCCGAATATAGTGAGTGTTCCGTGAAGTATGCTAGCCATTGGCCTTACGTTTAGGATACTCCTTTCTGTCCTTGCGATGTTTGGTTATAAGAGAATGTTGCTCTTCAGAAAACGTGTATAGTGGCCTTCATCGATGGGACAAACGCTCCAATGTATGCGTTACAAGGCAACTAGCATTTTGTCATGGAAGTTTGTGAAAGAATGTTCTTGTTTTTCATTGGAAAAACCAACGCCGACGTCAAGATCAGTCTCCTTTCGTTTCAAAAGTGAGCGAGCAGAGCTGAAAAAGATGGATAGTCTCATGCCAATGAAAACGACCAAGTTTTCCAAGGTTCTCATCCATGTAACATCCCAAATTTTGGAATGTTATAATAAATATTAGAATGAGTGTTTGTTTGATTGAGTGATTGAAAGTGAGTGAAATTTGAAACTTTTGAAAGTTTAATGAGAGGGAATGAAATGACTTCCCAAAACTTTCACTCTGCAGGAATTCAAATTCATTTCATCACAAAATCCGAGAGTGAAGATGATATGACTTCTTCCATTTAAAGAAATGAAAAGGGATTTGAAAATGGTTTGAATTTCATTTGAAAATATTTCAAATTCAGAAACTTTATGCAACTCAATGATTTTCATGAGAGAGGATAAAAGGACTTCTTCAAATTATATGAAATATGAGTTGGAAGTTTAAAAGAAGGATATGAAAGTGAATTTGAAAATCTCTGACTTATTCCTTTTGGGATCCATTTCATATTTGGTTCCAATTTAAATTTTCTAAGTATTCAAACCCCTTGACAAAATTTGAGAGGAGTAATATGACACTCCACACTAGGGGTATTTTGTGAAGTATTTGAACCATAAAAACCCATGGGGTTATTTGAAAATTTATTGCAAAAGAATTAAAACCAATTTAGGCATTTTCTGAAAATAAAATTTTAAAAATATTTATTTTGGCCGTGGAAAAATGTTCATTAAATTGCATTTATTCCCCTGGTCATTTCCATATAAATATATTCAATTTTGGGAGAGCATTGATTACTATAAATGAGTTTTATCTTCACTGGAAAACAGAAAAGGAAACGAAATTAATGGGTTATTAAAACGGGCCGGCCCACCTGCCCTTAACCCTCCCGAAACCCCTCCGGATCGACCGCCCGATGCCGCACTCTCTCTCTCCCTCTCTCTGACGTGCAGGCCCCACCGACCGCTCGCGAGATCAGCGCGCTCATCTCCCTCCCCGCGCACAGACCTCGCCGGAGATCCATCCCACGCCGGATCCGCGTCCCCTTCCATTCCCTCGAGCACCTGCGGCCCTATAAATACCCGGACTCCCTCCGCACTCCATTTCAACCCCGACCGCCCCCTGCCCTCGCCAGAACCACCCGCACGAGCTCGCCGGAGTTCTGCATCCCCACTGAAGCTCCCAGAGCACCTGGCCGTCGCCACACTCACCCCCACTCCCCTACGACGCCACCAAAGTACGCCAGAGACTCACCGCCACCGTTTGAAGCTTTCGGACGCCACCCTCGACCACCGCAGCACCGTCCCCGAGCATCTCCGACTTCCGGCCACCATCGACATCACCGGAGCTCCGACCCCCTCCTCTGTAAGCCCCATCCCCTCCCGTAGCCGTCGGATCTGTAGTCAACGTATCAGATTAGAAGTGTTATAAAGCGAACCGGTACGCGCTAGGCTTCGGTCACCCGCCCGCAAACGCCCGCACGTACACGGCCTCGGCCAACCACAACCCGCCACGTAGCCCCTGCCCGATAAGATCCATTTTCCCTTTTTCTGATTCTATTTTAGAAAACATAATGATTTCTAATTTTGTTTTTGTTATATATTTAAAAATAATTAGTGTTTTTAATTGATTCTTTTTGCTTAAGGTCAAAAATTTCATGTAGTTTCTGTAGATACCAAGTTTGACCATATTTGAAAATTTTAAAATTAAATTCAAACAGATTTGGTTCAAATCTTGTTTTCTGAATAACTTGAGTTTAAAAATTTATTTTTGAGTGATTCTTTTTGCCACCGTTCTGTATTAGTTAGGTTTATCATCCAGCACTATTTGAGAAATTTTAGGATAATTTAGATTAGGGTTTTTGACTAAAACAGAATCTATTTAGTACATAATAGGATTTAGGTAGTTTAATTTTTCTTTAGTTTATTTTGAAATCTGAATTAGTTTAACTTTTGTTTTAGTTTTCTTTAGTTCTGTTGTCCAATATTAGGTGACTTATTTTATGTTAATAAAAATAGTTTTGCTTTGTTTTATATCCTAATGATATAGGAAACTATATTCTTCTTCATTAGGAAATGTTTTATAAAACAATTTAGTTTTAGTAGTAATTATTTTCACAAATGTTTTAGAGGATTTGATTCTGTTTTTCTAAATAAAATTTTTAGTATTCTTTTCTGTTAAGGATTGTTTTGCTACTAAAAATAGTTTTGTCTTGTTTTATATTAGTAGTAGTTTAGCCACCAAAATTTAGAGCCCATTACTTTGTTTTGTTTTTCTTTGTTGTATTGCTCTAGTATTGCTAGTTGATTTCTTATTTGAAAATATTTTGTTTTCTGTTATTTTAATATTTTAATTGTTTTAATTGTTTTCTTGTTGTTAAGTTTATTAGGCTAAAACCTATGTTGTTTAGAGTGTTGTTTTTCATAATTCTTAGTTGTTCTTCAAAAGTAATTCTTCTTGCTAGTAAAATATTTACAAAAATACTTTTGTTATATTTTAGTTTGTTTTTGTTTGTTACTTTCGAAAATAGGATTTAATTGTAGAGAAAACCAACCCTTGGTTGTGTTGATGAAATTTTGTTGATTTGAGTTTTGTCTTAAGTATTTCCTTTCATCAACCTTGTTACTTTTAGTTTTGGTGTTACTTATTGATTGTTAGTATTGATTGCTAGAAGTGTTTGCTGATGAATGCAATGTTTGATTGTATAGATTTTCATCGAAGAGTGACGAATAGTTCTATCAAGTTATTTCTGAGAGCGATATTTTTCTTCATCAACAGTACAGGCAAGTTCACTTTGACCATCTATTTCATACCTATGTTTTATTGCATGTAGTGACATCATTCAACAAATCCCTCGAGTAGTGTTATTGAAATTCTTGTAGTTGAGTAGAATGCATGAGGTAGGAACCCACCACTTGTTACTAAAGCCCCAGGAACGTTAGTTATTTTAATGCTATGCTAAAGTAGACGGGGTCTGGTATGAGTGTTCATGAGTGGTGTGAGAAGGAGGACTCTACGTCAAGACGACAACTTCATGAAGGCATCTTCAAGTCCTGCATCTTCAAGACCTCAAGACTTCGAGACTCGAGAAACAAGTTTTTCAATAAACACTACTGGGTGAAGGATGGTTGATTGGGCATCCCTGGAGTAACCAATGGATGGCCGGGATGCATGGAGAAGCGCCATGCCATCTTGCGGAAAGCTTCACCCAAACTCAAAGAGACGGATGAATACTTCATGCCCAGAAGCTTACCTATGTAGCCACAAGTCATTATGGGCTCTGGCTTGGTTGATCTTTGTTGTGACTCTGGCTGGGCAGTGCTATGAGATGTAGTCGACGTTAGGAATGGATGGGCACTGACAGTTGTCAGGGAAACACTCTGAAAGACCATGTTTCGTTCGTCCTGTTCTCAAACACCATGCAGTGCGAGGACTTACAAGGAGGGAATTAATCTTGTGGGTAAAGTACACAAAACTCTGCAGAGTTAAACCTAATCGATTAGCCGTGTCCCCGGTTACGGACAATTTGAGCCTCTGGACTTGGATCTATCTCTGAACTCTGAACATTGGACTAATAATTAATTGTGGGCAACTTATGATACTTGTGGGCATTAAGACATTGGTTGGCGGAACCATGTCATGTTAGGTAACTCTGTAGTGAAAACTCCATGATATTCCTTTGTTGTAGGAAAATAAAATAAAATCAGCTTTTATGCAAAAACTCAGACACAGAGCCACAAAGCCTTACTACATATAGAATAGTTTATATCTTCTGTTCTGCTATGGTGATCTTGCCGGTACATTCAATGTACTGACCTACACGGCTGTAACGTCTTATGTTGCAGATAAGCTCTACGACGGGTAAGAGTACAATTCAGGGTTACGGTCTGCACTCAACCTGCCGTTGGTGTTATTGGGACTCCAATCCCGTTGACTGTTTCCGCTGAGATTTTAAGGTATATATCAACTTTACGTTAATTACATGTGATTGCACTTTGATATATACATTGATGTACTGTGTGTGCCAGCATACTGAGCCAAGGATGGCACAGAACACACAGAGGCTTGACTCGTTTTGAGTCTGGTCGCTACACATTAACTCCCATCCCTACCCTTTTTTTTCTCTTGAGTCTGCTTTTGCTATTTTTAGGAATTTGCTTTTATAAGCAGCTGACATATTGTAACATCCCAAAATTTCATTTTGGAATGTTATGATATATAGCTATGCAACATCATCATATTGTTTGAGTGAATATAATGGTTGAAGTGCTTCTTTTGAATTTCTGAAATGTCACTTTCATCTTTCCCTTTTCTTGTTTCACCTATTTGAACACCTCTGGAAAAGTTCAAAGAAAAGAGGGGAGTAACATGACACTCCACACCAGGGGCATCTTGGTGAAATATTTGAACAATTAAACCAGGGGGCTATTTGAAAATTTTTTATTGCAAAAGGATTTAAAATCAAATAAGCAATTTCTAAAAATAATTTTTTTCAAAGTATTCAATATGATAGAGGAAAAATGTTCATTGAATAGAATTAATTCTCCTGATCATTTTGATATATATATTTCCTATATTTGGAAATGTTTTGAATGCTTTTAAATGAGTTTTACTGCTCGGGATATTAAAAAGGAAACGAATTTAATTCTAAACGGGCCGGCCCACAGCAGTTAAGTCCCGAAACCACTCCGAGCCGACCAACCGACGCGCTGACGCTGCCCTCCCTCTCTGACGCCTTGGCCCTACCGTCCGATCCCGAAGACGCCACGGTCGCCTTCCTCCTCGCGCCAGACAGACCTCGCCGGCGATTCCTCCTCTCCGGATCTCCCTCCTCTTTCCTTCCCCGACCACCGCACCGGCCCTCAAAGTAGCCCCGACCCTTCGCTCCTCATTCCACCCCCGAGACCCCACTCTACCTCGCCTTGACGCCATCCCCAACCACCGGAGCGCCGCTCCCGATGACCTCGCCGGAGAACCCCCTCGCCGGCGACCCCTTCTCTGTGAGCCCCCCTCTCTCTCTTAGCCGTTCGATCCAGATCCGACGCATAGGATTAGATCGTTTTAAAAGCCGAACTAGTATCCTCTTCAGTTTGGTCATCCGCTCGATTCGTTAGATCTCGCGCACTCCGTAGCCAACCAGAGAACGCCACGTCACCCTGTCCGTTCGACCAGTTTTTTTTCTTTTTTGTTTTAGAAAGCAAAATGTTTTCTGTTTTTGTTTTAGTTATAACTTTTAAACTATTTAGTGTATTTAGTTGATTCTTTTTGCATTAGTTCACATATTTGATGTAGTTTATGTCTGTATGCTTAGTTTTCAAATTTGAGCTTTAAATTTTGAATCTAATCAAATTTGTTCAAATTACTAAAATCTGCATAACTATAGTTGAAAAATATATTTTCATATGAATCTTTTTGCCACTGTTTGGTATTAGTTAAACCTATCATTCTACATGATTGAGTATTTTTTTTGAATAAATTTAGTTACTGTTTTTAACAAAAATAGAATCTGTTTAGTTCTTATTGTAGTTTAGTTATTTTAATTTTAATTTAATTTGAACCTGAATTAGTTTAACTTTTGTTAATAGTTTTATGAGTTTCTGTTGTTTCAAATTTTTAGGTAACATTACTTGCAAATATTTAGAATGATTGTTTAGTTTTATACCATGTTGTTATAGGAATGTTTATATTTTTTCATTAGGTATAGTTTGGTAAAACAATTTAGTTTTACTTTCACAAACTAGATAGATGATTAAGTTAGAATTCTAATAAATAATTCTATTAATTCTATTCTGTTAAGTAATGTGATGATAGTAATATTAGTGTCAATAATATTATTGTTTTGGTTTCCCATTCCAAAGTTATAGGAACATTCTAGTTATTTTCATTTTAGTAGTGTTTCTTTACACAAAAGTTTTAGTGAATTTGATTCTGTTTACTAAAATTGATTTTCTTTACTATTTTTTTACTATCTATTGCTTGGATTGTTTGTCTTAAAGTAGTAGTAGTAGAAGTTTTTGACACTAAATATTTTTGTGAGTCAAACCTTTATTTTGATTTCTTTCTCTTGATTGATGCTATTGAATGTTTTAGTATTGTTTGTTTAACCTTGCTGAATTGTGTGAATTGTTTTGTATTTATGCTTATGGTGTGCTCTTGTTTGATTCGTTAGATCATCCGGAGTGCGAAGCTTGTTATCTAGAGTCACTCGAGTACGAGGATCGTCAGCAAGGCAAGTCAGTTTGACCATGTATACCTATGTTTTATTGCATTAGTTCTTCCATCACCCCAATTGCATGCAAAGTAGATAAATTGGAAACTTGGTTACTTGTTGTAGTATCATGTGGTAGGTACCCCCTCAACCCTTTGACACATTGGCCCCGGGAAACGTTGTTTTACATTTTGCTATGCTATTAGTAGACGGGGTTGGTTGTGTGATTCATGAGAGTTGTGAGTTAATAATTTCAAGACCTACATGATGATCAAGTCTTCAAGACTTCAAGTTTTCAACTTACCTCTGGGTGGATGATGGTTGAACGGCGCCCTGGAGAAACCAGTGGTTAGCCTAGATGATGCTGGAGATGTGCCAGTATTCATGCGGAAAGGTCCACCCAGGCACAAAGAGATGGATGGATGCTTCAAGACCCAAGGCTTACCTGCACAGCCACAAGTCATTATGGGCTCTGGCTTGGTTGGATATCGTGGTGACCCTGGACAGGCGGTGCTACGAGATGTAGAAGAACGGTAGGAAAGGATGGGCACCGATAGAGTCGCAGGCAAACCCTTTGGAAGACCATGTTTTGGTCATCCATTTCTCAAACACCCTGAAGTGCGAGAAATCAAATGGAGGCGACCAAATCTTGTGGGGAACGTGTGCAAAACTCTGCAGAGTACCCAAACCTAATCGATTAACTGTGTCCACGGTCATGGATAGTTTGAGCCAAAGGAACTGAAACTATCTGGAACTCTCAACACAATAAATTATATGGACGTGGGCTATTAATGTCAACTTGGGTATGAGAATTGGTTGGTGGAACCATCTCATTAATCAACCAACACTATAGTAATTATGCCTTTGCCCTCTCTTGTTGTAGGAAAAAATTTGGCGTTATGCAAAAACTTACTACCCCACCTGCCATATTTGCATATAGACTAGATGATTACTTTACCCCCTCTCTTGTGACTTTGCCGGCATATTCAATATGCTCACCTATACGGCTGCAACCTATCATGTTGCAGAGTACTTTTCCGACCAGGAGTGAGGATACGCTCTACGCTCGGTGAGATGCCCTTGGAGTCATGATGGACTCATCTACCTTCGATGCTTCCGCGAGTTTATGGTTTAGTTTATCTCATGAGTTGGCCTTCAGCCATTTTATTGTAATCATTATTGTAATAAAGGACTCGATATGAGATTTCGATTAATTTATGATGTGTGATTTCCCTTTGATATATACATTGATGTACCGTGTGTGTACCAGCATGATCTTGGGATGGTACAGAAACACCGGAGATTCGACCTTTCAGGTCGGGTCGCTACACATATGTCAAAAGTTTTAATGAAAGTAATCTCTCGGCTAGAATGGCTATAGCCAAAGAGATACTTGATCATAATAAAAAAATCGGTGTACCTATGAAGGTGGAGCTGGGTTGGAAAAGGTTTGTAATTGTACCTGTACCTGTACCAGAAAAGAAAGATATAACCTGATACTTCTTGACTTGACCTTCTCCCATTTTCTTATTTGGATTCAAGACCTAAATCAAAATGAATGGAAGATGCCTCTGGAACTTTTTGGTTCTTTTTTGCAAGCGATATGAAGTAAGATTCCTCTTCCCCCTACGCACGAGTGAAAAGCTAGGCTAGTTTTGAAAGAAATGAAACAGAGAAATGTTGGGCGCCAAAGCCCACAGCAAATAGGAATGTAGATGGAAATAAATATCTTTGGGAAAACGGGATCCACATTCTAGGAATGGTCATGCAAATGAGAAAAAGGCATAGGTTTCTTACTCCACTGAGCACACTACATTAGGGAAAAGCAGTTGAGCATCAAGAAATAATTAGGATAGGATGGACCTTTTCACAAAGAAAGTAGAAGCAAAAACAGTATCAATTTCGACTCCGCATTCGCATGAACCTTTGGTGGTATCCTTCAAATCTTCTTCCTAGCTCTGACCGGGTTGCGTAAAGACCCCTAGAGACACCTCCTCATGCAGGCAGCTAGTGTTTCTTCTTCTTTTGAAACAATAGAGATTATTACGCCCAAGCCATAAAAAATAGAGAGTGGAAATGCCAGTTTTGAAAGAATTGGCACTAAGTAAGAGGTGATCTGCTTTTGGCCTTGTATTGGGCAGCGGGGCATTATGAAGGGCAGCTAAAACATGACTCTTGCGATGCTGAATCATCGATTGATAGAGGTGCTAAGAGGGCTGTGACTGCAGTAGACTCACTTCAATTTTTTCCACCATCACTAGTACGTGGGGTCCCAAAAACCAAACAAAGAAGAAAATGCACGCACGAGTTGGTGGATTGGGTTAAGCATCTAACTAACTAGATTCCTTACTCCCAACAATGACCTATAATAGAATATGAAAAGCAATGTTTCCCTTAATCTCTCCCATCTGGATAGATAAATCAAGGTCATGCGTAGCTCGTATAAAAAACTAGAAATGAATTATTGCCCTCTGGCAAAAGGAAAAGATTGTTGGTACGAAAGCCGCTATTACACCACTTGAGGGCTGAACCAACCTCATGCTCCATCAGATACAGGAAACATCCCAATCTGAGCTTATCGATCGGAAATGCATTTTGAAACCAATGCCTTAGCGAGAGAATGCAGGAGTAGACACCTCTTATTATAGATGGACTATGTTTTCTCTTTTTATATGACTATTCGAGTGAGGTGGTTGAGATGCTTCTACAGGGTGGTTCTTGATAGGGAAGCTTCTAATACAATCAGTTAAAGACGTAGTTCAAGTTTGGTATCTACTTGAAATCGAATGAAAAGGAATGCACTCCCTTTGGTCGGGGTTCGCCATTCGATGCCTCAACCAAAAGGATTATTGGAGGTGGTAGTATGAGCCAAGATAGTCGTGTGATACATTAAGCTGCTAATATGCCCATCTTTGTATTCATACGGAGGGAGAAGGGAAGGCCCATTGATCCTCTTATGAGTCGCTTAACTAAAGCTCGAACGATGTCCCTTTTGGTTCGCCCGAGATTCCTGTAATAATGCTTGATCCATAGTAACGTAAGTAGAAATGGGGAGGTCAAAGCTAGCGATCAAGCTGCTCCATTAGACCTGAAGCTTTCTTCTTATCCCTTTTGTCTTCTTACGTAGGATGATTTCATCCGAGTGTGTGTAAGGCGGGTGGCATTCTTAGCCATAAGCTCTAAGCAACCACCTACTTGTAATATGGTATCCTTTCTCTCTTCCTGGGACTTGAGGGGAGGTTAGTACCGCGAATAAAGTAGTACTTGCTATCCAGCCAGTCCTCTACTTGACAAGTTTGGAAAGAATCTCTCGGAAAACAGAGCACAATCTCTCTTGGCTTGTGCCACCCGGGTGGAAGATATATCTGAGTCGAGCTCGTCGAAGAGGAAACAGCTACTGACATCCAGGGATGAGGGCTCAGATCAGAGTGAACAAACAGTGCGAAAGAGACTGAGAAGGGGAAGCATGCGCCCAAAAGGGGGGCCATTGCCCCATGTATAATATAACTCGGGATGTTACACTGTATTATATCCCCATTGCTAAATGCAATAGGAAGGGAAAGAAACGTTTCTCCTTCTACACATTTATGAAAATGGCTTCCCGTCGCTCACAACAGCTTCTCTAGTTTCATTATCGCCAAAAACAAAGGAAATCGACTTAGTCGCTCGCTTGTACCTCCATTTCCAATGGCTAATTCACGCATGTTGTACTTCTCCATAGTTTGCTCGAATCGAACTTGTCCGTACCGACGTAATCAGTATCTCCCGGACTACCAAGGCAAAAAACCCAGTAAACTAGTGACTTGAATCATACTTCCTTCCTCTTTGATTGAGGAAACCTAACTACAGGAACTGCTTAAGTCAAGAACAAACAGGTGGAGTATTTCTTCCTTTCGAACTAGAAAAATTTAGGCTACAGCAAGCGCAAGTCATCCCCTTGCGAAGTGCAAAACAAGGGAAATCTCACTTCATAAAAACAAGTTGAGCTATTGTTCCCTTCATTGACCTACTAACTCGTGATAAATCTCATTTCAAAAGGCATGAACCATCCCCTAACTTGGAAGGGGACAGGAACAGAAGACACATGACAAGCCTTGTTTCCTACTTGCTGACCCTAGAACAACAAGAGGCAACAGGCTTGCTTAACACTCGAACAAGAGGAAATTGCTTCATCTTTTTGCCCTTGGCGCGCCTTCTACTTCTGTCGGCACAACTACGTATTTATTAGAATAGTGCTTTGCTCGGTCCTGCTTTGGACCTATGATCCACTGGTGATTAATCAGCATCTACAGCTTTCGCTTTGGGTCGGGAATTTGGAGAGATTGGCTCTGTAGAAAGGGAAGCGAGTCTTTGAACTATGTTAGCGCCGAGAGTTCACTAAACCTACTGTCCTTCTGACTTTCGTGTTTTGTAACTCATTAGATTCCTAGCTTTTTAGCGGGGGCTTTGGCAGAGAAATAGCTAGATCTGTAACAATCAAAATAAGTCGGTGTTTAGTTCATTAGAGCAAGGAGAAAGTGCAATAGATAGATAGGTTGGACAATGAGGGCTTTTACTCTCCCTATCTTGAGTAGGATCATTGAAAAAAAAACGAATGGTTTCTCGGCGATGGTTTCTTCAACTGGCCTGTGCCACAGCTCATAGCTCGAATCGGGATTGGAAAAACGGAAGGAAAGTAAGGCGCTAGAGCCTTTGATGAGGAAGACCTCGGATGTTTCAGAAGGAATAGGCCTACATGCTTTAGCTTTTATGGTTCACCGTGGTCTTCTTCTTCCTGGCCCAAGGTGGTTTCTCTCAAATTGAGTCAAATCCTTCAAATTGTAATGAAGAGGAAAGCAGCGGCTTTGACTCTCTCACCTAACAGGTCAGTATTCATGTCCACCAGAATTGTCTACTGATTGGCTGTAGTTTACTTCCCAATCAGAAGGATCCGAAACCTGTTTAATAAAGACCCATTGCCTCCTAGGTATCCTTTATCTTCTCTCGTTCCTCTTTGGACAAAGGTTTCAAACCACCAACTCTTGAGAAATCTCTGTGGAGTATGCATCTGGGTAAAGCAATGAATAGGATGTAGATGAAGCCCGGTATGACTCAACATTTTCACTTTTTGCAAGGTCTGATGATCAACGTGCTAAAAAAAGGGGGGAGGTATGCGCGTGGGTACCGGTGCAGTTAATAATTTAGGTCAACTGACGGAACTTCATGTGAATCTACAGGTTTTGGATGGAGTGGGTTAACGAGAGATTTCCCCACAAGTCGGCCTATAACTCCCTCCCCGACTGACCTTTTAGCCAAGCTTGCCCTGGTGCATTTGGTCTACATTGGATAGAGCAAGAGCTCAAAAGCGGCAACTTCTTCTTTATTGAAGTGAAAGATTTCTTGGATCCGAAGGTACTCCATCTCCTGGTGATCCAGCGTACCTGAGTGTAGGCGAGTCTTCTCCTCCAGGCTGAGAACAACCCAAATCAGTCGTCTCAAACAAAAGACCTGGACAAGGCAAGAACCCTCAAACAGAAGGTCAAACCGAAGGAGTGAATCAATGCCTTGCTTGATATTTACTTGCGTTGTTTTGTGCATTCTTGCCCGCAGAAATGGTCTAAATAATTTTCTTTGGCAGAGCATTGAGCACTACCTATCCTTCGATTGAAATAGGGGCTTCCATTTTCTAGCTCTATCGCACTTTCCACACTTGTTGTGTACAATCATCCATACATAAGTATAACAAAAGATTTGGATCCAGAAACCGAAACAATACATAGTTGGATAGGTGCCGTGCCCTGGTCCAGGGATATTGCTAGGACCAATAATAGGAATATCATTTCAATAGCGCTAGGAAGAAGCCCCACGGGGCATAGCAGTTGGTGGGGAGGTTGGTGTACCGCTAGCCCATGTTCTCGCACCGATACGATGTCCTTTCGAGGAAGTGGTTCAATCTGAAATAAGGTGCGCGGATCAAAGCATTGAACGACAAAACCCTTTTTAATGTGGATTTGATAAAGAGCAAGTCAATCCACCGTTTACGGATTGGAAAACAGGGGCTATATACTAAACTTGGGATGGGACTCCACCACCCGTCAACCCTTTGCTTTGAACTGCTTTTCCAAGGAACCAAACTGGGCTAACTTGAATCTGTTTACTTGACTTCTATTTGAAACAACTCCTCCCCTCAGTGCATATTATCATATAGAAAGAAACGTTGCGATTCCGTATCTAGTTTGTGTTTGTTTTTATACGATATATCAGGTGTAGAAGTAGACCAACACTTCTATTGGCAAATAGGAGGTTTCCAAATTCATGCCCAAGTACTCATCACTTCTTGGGTCATAATTACTATCTTGCTAGGTTCAGTTATCATAGTTGTTCGTAATCCACAAACCATCCCGACCGACGGTCAGAATTTCTTCGAATATGTCCTTGAGTTTATTCGAGACTTGAGCAAAACGCTTTTCCTTTGCTTTTATTTCTTGTGTAGGCTATCGATTCCTAAACCAAGCCGGTGAGTGTCGCTTTTACACTTCAATTCACAAATTGCCTCGTCACATAAACTCGTAAGTAGTGTTTCGGTTTGTTTCTTCGGTTTGGGTATCCGATGATGGATTGTTGCTTTCCGGAAGTTTTTGGCAATGAATTTTTCGTATAAGAACTTGTTTGTGATTTCGCTGCTCGGCTACAAGTGTCGATGAAATAGTGCGCATAAACTCAACAATAGTCTAGTTTTGGGTATATTAGGTTTGAAAAGAAAGGCACTTGGATAGGTTTCTTCATTTTCATTTTCCATTCTGAAATGTTCCCTGTAGTATAGTAGGTTCTCTGTTGGTGTGCTCTTTCTGAATTAGGTTGGTAATTCTATTTTATCCTCCGTTTTTCTTGGACCCAACCGGCGATTTCCGACAAGTCTTTCTGCTTAGAGCAAGAAGCGGAACCAAAATAAAGCTTTATTTATTTTCATTTATGGATAACCAATTCATTTCTTATATGGCCGCCAGAATCATTTTTTCAGTTGCCATTTTTTTCGCTTATAAGGCGGGGCAGCTGGTTGGGCTTAGAGAAGCCAACCATGAATTGTATTTAGAAGTCCTAAAACAGAAAATGGAGTCTATGCTATGGAGACTTTTGGAGAAAACTCTGGGTAATGTCCAATTACCGAAGGGACTCTCACCCCAGGATATCTTTATGAAAATTGTTTTTCCTGGTTCTTCCATAGAAGAGCAGATTCTCTCATTAAATCCCATATATCTGGATTTAGTGAACCATGGCATACAAAGTAAGTACTTTCTATTATTTTTAAATGAATTAGCAGTTGCCACACTGTAGGGAACTAGCATTTTGTTCATGAAAGAATGTTCTTGTTTTTCGTTGGAAAAACCAACGCCGACGTCAAGATCAGTCTCCTTTCTCTTTTCGGGAGCAGAGCTGAAAAAGATGGGAAATTCCAATAATTCTTCGTTCATTAGAATGTTGATTCCTCACAATCGCTCTTTTTGATGCTGCGGAACCATGGCAATTAGGATCTCAAGATGCAGCAACACCTATGATTCAAGGAATCATTGACTTACATCACGATATCTTTTTCTTCCTCATTCTTATTTTGGTTTTCGTATCACGGATGTTGGTTCGCGCTTGATGGCATTTCAACGAGCAAACTAAACCAATCCCAAAAAGGATTGTTCATGGAACTACTATCGAAATTATTCGGACCATATTTCCAAGTGTCATTCTTTTGTTCATTGCTATACCATCGTTTGCTCTGTTATACTCAATGGACGGGGTATTAGTAGATCCAGCCATTACTATCAAAGCTATTGGACATCAATGGTATCGGAGTGTGCCTCTTAACGAGGGTGATTTAAGTGCAACGAAATGTACCGGTGGTTCGCGAAGCATCTGGCTTACCGGTCATCTCCCATTCCCATCGTCGAGAGACTAAAAGAACTATAGCATGCCAGAAACGGGGAGTTGAGGTGGTTAGACCTATACCTCGAAATGCTCCCAGCATAGGAGCCTATGGTTCCATTCTTGTTATTGCTGGAGGTACACATACCTCTTCTCGGTGTGGTGGAGCGATATACGAAAAATAGATGCTAAGCCTGCAATGTTCGATAACGGGGCTTCAGTAGTGAATCTATCGGCACCACAGCAGTTGCATACAACTTTGGACCTAAGGGATGGTCCCGTTACCTTTCATAATGGGGGATCCCCGTTGGCAACAACCACGGTAGTAGTTGCGGAACTACTGGGCCAAGAGAGGACAACCTGTTCTTCCTGCTCCTTCTTCTTCGCTTCGGGGATGGAGGTCCTACGGTAGGTAAGAGCACGCACAAGCACTTGACCAAAGGGGACCAGCACTTCTACTCCTCCACCGAGGAGCCGTTCTTGCGAGAAGAAAGGGATGTCATGAACGGTGGGAGGTCAAAGAAAGAGAATTGACCTCTGAATAAAGTGATCCTATGATCTAGATAGACTCCATCCTTTTTTTAGATAAGGGTGACTCTAGAAATTGGGGGTGGGACCTGCTGGCATAATGCAGGCTAGAACGTGGGAATTCGAGGTCTCATGAACGAGTTTTTTTCAACATACTTTCCGGTCTTTTTTATGGATCCTTTTAGATCTACGGGCCGGCCATTCACATGAGCATAGGGAATCTATACTAGAGCCTTCGACTTGGCCCCTGGCAGGATAGGTGAGGAATCACTCTTGATATGATCTATTGGGGCCTACAACTTTGCCAAAGCCGACTAGCGTCCCTTTCCGTGGTGAACTGGTCGTCCCATACCTTCATTTTGTCTCATGTGTGTTGAACATTGTCTTCCTCGGTTCCAGCTTCACTGATATAGGTAGGGCTGGGCGAGAAAGGGTCCCCTGTTGCCTATTAGTAAGCGGGCCTTCGATTCCACCGGGGTCTTATGGTCTCATAGAGGGGGGAGAACTACCTAACTAAAGAAGAATAGTGCTCTTTATAAATAAGAATAGGCGTCGAGAGCTTTTTGCGGGGAAACTTGCAAGTCAAGTTTGGGGGGAGGCAGGCGTCAACCCAACCTTATGAGTATTCGGACTATAACAGTTCCGATGAACAGTCACTCACGTTTGACAGTTATACAATTCCAGAAGATGATCCAGAATTGGGTCAATCACGTTTATTAGAAGTTGACAATAGAGTGGTTGTACCAGCCAAAACTCATCTACGTATGATTGTAACACCCGCTGATGTACCTCATAGTTAGTTTTGATGTATCCCAGAATGAATGCATTCTTCTTTACTACCATTATAACCATCGGTAAGCCGATGTATCGTCGAGGGTCCCTATCGCCAATTCTCGCCATTAGAAATAGGCCTTAGAATCGCATCCTTTTTTCTATAGTAGAAGTCCCATATCTGTCTCATCGATCTGGATATAACGCATTGCTCGAGCAAAACATCTTCCTTTTGCGGAAGGATCGGCAGGTATGAGGGACACATATTTGAAGCCCTCGGACACAGGCTCATTAGGAAAGAATTGACACTTTTGGCCTTCATCGTCAGGCCTAGGCCTTAGGTTTACCTTGCTCTAGCGCAGTCATATCCAAATTCCAGATCAGTTGGAGAAGCTGGCCCTTCGCCTCGAGGAAATCCATCTGGAGATTCAACATACCCGGAACTAGCAGATACTAAAGACTAAAGTCAATGGCATTCGGTTGGATAATCCACTTCGACTTTGCTATGAGGCTTTTATTCTGAGTATAGAAACGGCATCGGCATAGGAAATCGTACATCAACACCTCAAACGGAGGTTATAGAAGAGCTACCCACTGGCATACTCCGTTTTTGCCAAGGAGTTCAGCTTGCAGAGAGCTAAAGGAGAGAAACATGCAACGCTGGCAAGTCATCACTTTCGTCTTCTTTAGTGCGCTCTAGCCCAAAGACTTCTGCTTATCCATATTCATGGAATTGTTCTTCGCAGAGTTCAGAAATAGCAGGATACCGAGGGCTTCCTTCTCTACGAGCTGTTTACCCATTTCAACCAAAATGAGACATAAATAAAAGGTATCCACGGTCTCCCGCCGCTTGCATATGCCCCTTCTTTGTAAGTTGCTGGCCCTGGTCCAAAGGATAAAGTGAAAGTGGAGGGTGAATCACCAGAAGCTGGATAGAATGTAGCGACCCGACCTGAAAGGCCAAGTCTCCGGTGTTTCCGTACCATCCCAAGATCATGCTGGTACACACACGGTACATCAATGTATATATCAAAGGGAAATCACACAGCATTAAATTAATCGCAATCTCATATAGAGTCCTTTATTACAATATAAATTACAATAAAGTGGCTAAAGGCCAACTCATGAGAATATCTAAATCTTGCGGAAGCGTCGAAGGTAGATGAGTCCATCTGACTCCAAGGGCATCTCACTGAGCATAGAACGCGTCCTCACTCCTGGTCGGAACAATACTCTGCAACATGATACGTTGCAGCCGTGTAGGTCAGCATATGGAATATGCCGGCAGAGTCACAAGAGAGGGGTGAAAATAATCAGCTAGTCTATATGCTTATATGGCAGGTGGTGGTGTAAGTTTTGCGTAAAGCCAAGATTTTTCCTACATCGAAGGGGGTTAAGCAAAATATTACTAAGTTGGTTGATTAATGAGATGGTTCCACCAACCAATTCTCATACCCAAAATTATTAAATACCCACATCATCATATTACTTGTGTTGAGAGTTCCGGAAGTTCCAATTCCTTTGGCTCAAGTCGTCCATGACCGTGGACACGGCTAATCGATTAGGTTTGAAATACTCTGCAGAGTTTTGCACACGTTCCCCACAAGATTTGGTCGCCTCCGTTTGATTTCTCGCACTTCAGGGTGTTTGAGAAACGGATGACCAAAACATGGTCTTCCAAAGGGTTTCCCTGCGACTCTGACGGTGCCCATCCTTTCCTACCGTTCTTCTACCTCTCGTAGCACCGCCTGTCCAGAGTTACCACGATATCCAACCAAGCCAGAGCCCATAATGACTTGTGGCTGTGCAGGTAAGCCTTGGGTCTTGAAGCACCCATCCATCCCTTTGTGCCTGGGTGGACCTTTCCGCGTGAATACTGGCCATCTCCAGCATCACCTAGGCTAACCACTGGTTTCTCCAGGGTGCCGTTCAACCATCATCCACCCAGAGGTATGTTGAAAACTTGGAGTCTTGAAATCTTGCTCATTATGTAGGTCTTGAAATTATTAACTCTCTCAACTCCCATGAATCACACAACCAACCCCGTCTACTATTAGCATAGCAAAAGTAAAACAACGTTTCCCGGGGCCAATGTTGTCAAAGAGGGTTGAGAGGGGTATCTACCACATGATACTACTACAATGTAACCAAGTTTCCAACTAACCTATCTTGCATGCAACTGGGGAGATGGTAGAACTAATGCATATAAAACATGGGTAAAACATGATCAAAGTGACTTGCCTGATTGATGATCTTCGTACGTGAGTGACTCTAAGTAACAGGCTTCGCACTCCGGATAATCTAACGAAGCAAACAATGCACTCAAATAAGCATACAATCAAAATATTGTAGCTAACACACACACACAACAAGGAACTAGTAAACAATTGAAACAAACAATGCACAAGTCATAAGTAAGAAAACACATAAAGTTTTGTTTTTCCAAAGGAGATGATGAAAACACTACTACATAATAAAACTATTTTGAAATAGCAAAACAATTGTTGACAGCAAGGAAAACAATAGAATATTTTATTAATAAACAGAATATAATCAATTTAAGTTTGTTGGGAAAACTTTAGTAGAGTTTATACAAGTTTGTGATAAACACTATATGAATCAACTATGGTTATACTAACAAGGGGAATGAAAACTAAACTTATTAATTTGTTAACAAAACATGTTCTTACAGAAAATAACTTACAAATAAATTTGTCTTAGAAAACAGAATTAATTATACAAAACTTTATTTGAAAACAAAACTATTACTAGTTAGTTGTTTTAATCAAATTATGCCTATTTGAAAAGAAGTTGTGATTCCTATGTTAAATGAAATTAAACTAGGCAAATTTATATTTTTATTAACAGTAAGTGAAAACACTAAATGTTTACTAACAGAACCTAATAAACAAATAAAACCAAATTCTAAATCAAACTAATCAAAATTAAGTTTATAAAACTATAGTATAATAATAAACAGATTCTGTTTTTGGTTAAAACAGTAATTAAATAGATCATGAAAATCCTCAAACTATACATGAAGATAGTCCTAACTAATACCAAACAGTAGCAAAAAGAATCATGTCAAAATCTATTTTCAAACTCTAGTTATTCAGATTTGAAGATTTTGAGCAAATTTGATTAAATTCAAATTTTATAGTTCAAATTTGAAATTTAAAAGTACAGGGTGAAACTACATGAAAAATGTGAGCTATTGCAAAAAGAATCAACTCAAAACACTAAACTGATTAAAAGATATAGCTAAAACAAATTTGGAATACATTCTGTTTTCTGAAAAACAAAACTGAAAAAAAACTAACGAACGGTCGACTAGGGTGACGTGGCGACCTGTGAGTGGCTGAGGTGGGTGTCCGAGCGGTGCTTTGGGTGGTCAACCGATCCTAAACAGAAAACGGTTCGGGAATAAGTGACTTCTAATCGGGACCGTTGGATCTGAAACGGAGGGAGGAGGTGTGACGACGGCGAGTTACAGGTGGGGAGGAGGAACTCCGGCGATGGAGGCGGCGGCCGGAAGCTGAGGTCGTCGACGGAGATGGCTCCGGTGGTCGAAATGGAGCGCGGAGAGGTTCAAACGGAGGCGGTGGTCGTCCTGCGCCGATTGGTGATGTCGGAGTGGGGAGGGAAAGTCGAAATCGACGGCAACGGTGATGGGAAGATCCGGTGATGGTGGCAACTCCGGCGAGTGATGCCGCGACGGTCTGGTGACGGGACGAGGGGCTCGGGGGTGAAATGGATTGCGGGGAGTGGCGCGCTTATATAGTCCAGGGAGGGGGCGAGGGGAGTGATGGGGAGGCGGGATTCTCGGGGGGTGTTTATCGCCGGCGACGGTCGTGGGAGAGAGAGGAAAGAGATGACCGCGCGGGAGGAATGGTCGGTCGGGGTGGGGTCCGCCTGTCGGTGAGGGAAAAGAAGTAACGGCGCGGCGGGTGACCGGTCTGTAGTAAATGCGCGAAATAAACAGGTGGGCCGGCCCGTTTAATCGAAAAGCCGTTACCGTTTTTCTTTTTAATAGTTTCCAGAGACATTCAAAAACTTTTAAAGCATTCAAATCGTCTCTAAATATAGGGGTATTATATATCAAAATTAACAGAATAATAAATGCTATTTAATGAACATTTCTATTCTGTCATTTGAACACTTTGAAAAAAATATTATTTTCAGAAATGTCCTAATTGTTTTTTAAATCCTTTTTGCAAATATTTTCAAAATAACCCCTGGTTATTATGTTCAAATAATTCACCAATTAGACCCTGGTGTGGAGTGTCATGTTACTCCTCTCTTATTTGAACTTTTAACCAAAATTTCAAATAGGGGAAGCAACATAGGGAAAAGTAGAAGGGGACTTTCTGAAAACCAGAAAAGGCATTTCAACTATCACATACAATCAAGCAATGGTGATGATAGATGCATAGCTATATTCATAACATTCCAAAATGGAATTTTGGGATGTTACAAACCTACCCACCTTAAGATGAATCTCGCCCTCGAGATTCGGGTTGGCTAGAAAATAGGTGCGGATGGTCTCTACGAAGATCTTCTTCGCGTTCCCAGGTGGCTTCTTCCTCAGTATGGTGACTCCATAAAACTTTGCAGAATTTGATGATCTTGCTGCGGGTAACCCTGTTGGATGTCTCGAGGATCTTGACAGGCTTCTCCTCATAAGTCAGATCACTTTCAAGTTGTATGGCCTCTAGGGGCACTGTATCTCTCAGAGGGATATCAGCCATCTCAGCATGACATTTCTTGAGCTGGGAAACATGAAACACATTATGAACTTCGGATAATCCTTCTGGCAATTCCAGTTTGTATGCAACTTCACCTCTACGTTCAAGAATTTTGTAGGGGCCTATGAATCTGGGTGCTAATTTTCCTTTAACACCAAATCTCTTGGTTCCTCGAAGCGGGGATACACGAAGATATGCTCTGTCTCCCACTTCATATGTCACTTCTTTACGTTTGCTGTCAGCATAGCTCTTCTGTCGAGATTGAGCTATTTTGAGTCTGTCACGTATCAACTTGACTTTCTCTTCAGAATCTCGGATAAGGTCGGGACCAAAAAGTTGTCGGTCTCCAACACCATCCCACGTCAGTGGTGTTCTGCACCTCCTTCCGTATAAAGCTTCGAAAGGGGCCATCTTTAGACTGGTTTGATAACTGTTGTTGTATGAGAATTCTGCGTAAGGCAAGTTATCATCCCAACTAGATCCATAATCTAGCGCACAAGCTCTCAACATGTCTTCCAGAATCTGGTTGACTCTCTCAGTCTGTCCATCTGTCTGCGGATGAAAAGCTGTACTAAACTCTAGCCTTGTACCCAAAGTTTCATGTAACTGATGCCAAAACTTTGAGGTAAACTGTGTTCCTCTATCTGACACGATACTCCTCGGAACTCCATGCAGACATACGATCCTGGTCATATATATCTTGGCTAGCTTAGCACTGGTATAGGTGGTTTTCACTGGAATGAAATGAGCTACCTTGGTCAAGCGATCTACCACTACCCAGATGGAATCATAACCTGAACGGGTCTTGGGCAATCCTGTGATGAAATCCATACCAAGCTTTTCCCATTTCCACTCGGGTATCGGCAAAGGTTGGAGTAACCCTGCTGGTTTCTGATGTTCTGCCTTTACTCGCTGACAAACATCACATATCGCAACATGCTCTGCAATATCTTTCTTCATACCTGTCCACCAATAACTTTCCTTTAAATCCAGATACATCTTGGTGTTGCCTGGGTGTATCGAGTAAGGTGAATCGTGGGCTTCCTGAAGTATCAACTTCTTGAGCTCTGGTTCATTGGGCACACAGATTCGGTTCTCAAACCACAAAGTTCCGTGTTCATCCTCACGAAAACCTTTAGCTTTACCATCTTTCATTCTCTGTTTAATCTCATCTATCTCCTTGTCCGATTTCTGGGCTTCTCGAATTCTTTCGGTCAAGGTGGACTGAATTTCCAGTGTAGCAACATATCCTCTTGGAACTATCTCTAGCTTGAGCTCTCTGAGATCATCGACTAACTCTTGAGGTAATCCTCCAGCTGTGAGTGTGTTCACATAAGTTTTACGACTCAAGGCATCGGCTACAACATTAGCCTTACCTGGATGGTAGTGTAATCTCATGTCATAGTCCTTGATTAACTCTAACCATCTCCTCTGTCTGAGGTTCAACTCTTTTTGCGTGAAGATATACTTCAGGCTCTTATGGTCGGTGTAAACATCACAACTATTTCCGATAAGGAAATGTCTCCAAGTCTTGAGTGCGTGCACTACGGCTGCTAGCTCCAAGTCATGAGTGGCATAATTTAACTCATGAGGTCGTAGCTGTCTGGAAGCATAGGCTACCACTTTTCCATCCTGCATAAGTACTCCTCCAAGTCCTTGACGTGAAGCATCACAATAAACCTGGAAATCCTTCCGAATATCGGGCAAGATCAACACTGGGGCTGTGACCAAACGTTCCTTCAACTCCTGGAAACTGGCTTCACATTCCACAGTCCAAACATACTTGGATTCTTTCTTCAACAACTCTGTCATGGGCTTGGCAACCTTGGAGAAATTCTCAATGAATCTCCGGTAATATCCGGCAAGTCCAAGGAAACTGCGGATCTCCTTAACTGAGGTGGGTGACTTCCACTCTGTGACGGCTTCAACCTTAGCGGGGTCTACGGCTATTCCTTCTCCGGAAATAACATGTCCAAGGAATCCGACTTCCGTCAACCAGAATTCACATTTGCTGAACTTGGCATATAACTGATGCTCTCTTAGCTTCTCCAGAACTAAACGCAAATGTTGCTTATGCTCTTCCTCGTTCTTGGAGAATATCAGAATGTCATCGATGAACACCACAACAAACTTGTCTAGGTATTCCATGAATACTTTGTTCATCAAATTCATGAAGTAGGCAGGAGCATTAGTCAATCCAAAACACATGACCGTATACTCATACAAGCCATACCTCGTGGTGAAAGCTGTTTTGGGTATATCCTTTTCACGAA
Organism: Hordeum marinum; assembly: GCA_022496015.1. Taxonomy (NCBI): domain Eukaryota; kingdom Viridiplantae; phylum Streptophyta; class Magnoliopsida; order Poales; family Poaceae; genus Hordeum; species Hordeum marinum. The sequence goes on along the minus strand of JAAAWK010001153.1, from coordinate 9,825 downwards.
TCTTCAACTGGTGATACCCTGATCGAAGATCGATCTTGGAGAATACTTTGGCTCCTACGAGCTGATCAAACAAATCATTAATCATCGGTAGAGGGTACTTGTTCTTGATAGTCACCTCGTTCAAGGCACGATAGTCCACTACCATTCTCAAAGATTTATCCTTCTTCTCCACCAAAAGAACTGGGGCTCCCCAAGGTGAAGAACTTGGGCGAATATACCCCTTGTCCAATAACTCCTTGATTTGCTTCTTGATTTCCAACAGATCATTTGCGGGCATCCGATAGGGTCTCTTGGAAATTGGAGCTGTCCCTGGCTGTAGCTCTATTAAGAACTCAATTTCCCTATCTGGTGGCATTCCTGGTAATTCTTCCGGAAATACATCTGGAAATTCTTTTACCACAGGTACTTCCTCCTGAACAACTCCTGTGAGAGAATTTAACCGAGCACTCATACGTGTGCGTCGGGATACATACTTAATCCTCTTGTTCTCCGGGGTGGTGAGTGAAACAGACTTGCTAGGGCAATCAAGATTTCCTTCATACTTGGTCATCCAATCCATGCCTAGGATTACATTCAATCCTTGTGACTCTAAGACGATGAGGTCGGTGGGAAAAACATGGTTTCCTATATTGAGTTTCAAGGCATGGCATCCTATCCCTGCCATCATCATACCTCCTGGGGAACTGACCTGAATGGGCTGACTAAGGGTTTTGGTGGGCAAACCATACTTATCCACAACTACCCTTGATATGAATGAATGAGTTGCACCCGAATCAAAAAGTACTGTAACAGGACGTGAATGCAATAAAAACTTACCAACCACAGTCTCGGGCTGATCATAGACTTCTTCCATATCGATGTGATTCACTTGAGCATGGGGAAACGGATTGGGCTTCTTGGCTGCGGAGTTGCCGTTTCCATTGCCTTGCTTGCTCTGGGGACACTCGGTAGCATAGTGCCCTGTCTTCTGGCACTTGAAACAGGTAATGTGACTCAGATCCTTCTGAGCAGGAACTTGACGGTGCTGGTTGTTGTTCCCATTCCCATTGTCACTCTTGAAGTTACCATGGTTGGAACGGTTGTTCCCATTTCCTCCATGATGGTGACCTCCATGGTTATGCACAGTATGAGTGTGCTTTCCAAACTTACTGTTTCCTGATCCGGTATTCCCGGAGTACGGGGAGTAACGAGGCTTCTGATGAGCTCCAGAGTTGAACTTCCCCTGAGTGTACTTCCGCTTGCGGTTCTCAATCTGCTGCTGTTTACCTTCCAGAATAAGTGCCTTATCCACCAGCTCTTGGTAGTTGTTGAAATTAGCCACTACCAGCTGTATGCTCAACTCATCATTGAGTCCTTCCAGAAACTTTTCTTGCTTGGCCGCATCATCGGCCACATCTCCTGGGGCATAACGTGACAATGTGTTGAAGTCGTCCACATATTGGGCCACAGAGCGATTACCCTGGCGCAAGTTGCGAAACTCGCGCTTCTTTAGACTCATGGCTCCAGCTGAAACATGAGCTGTGCGGAAAGCAAGCTTGAACTGCTCCCAAGTCACATCTGCAATAGGATAAGTGGTGGTGTAATTCTCCCACCATGATGCTGCTGGTCCTTCCAGTTGATGTGCGGCAAATCGCACTTTCTCAGCGTCAGTGCATCCAGCGGTGACAAGTTCTCTCTCCATCTTGCGGAGCCAGTCATCTGCCACAATGGGCTCAGTGCTGCTGGAGAAAGTTGGAGGGTTCAACCTCAGAAAACGGGTGAGATTGTCAGTCTGGGGTGGATGGTGATGATTATTGTTGTTCTGATTGTTGGTCTGATTCTGAATCAATAGTTGCATCAGTGCATTCTGCTGCTGAAGGAGTTGAGTGAGTTCCGGCGGAAAAGTGAAGTCGGTCTCACGTCGTGGAGGCATCTTGCTGTTTTCAGAGGGATGAGAATTAGAATAGAACAAGGGTCTAGAAGAAATTCACTACCCATATGCAATGCAACAAACATATCACACCAAACACTCATTCAGTTATTCAATCAATGTCAAACAATGGAAATACAAATCTCAGACAACTAAGCATCGACCTACGCTTTAACGAATAAAAGATACGTGGAGGGCATAACTAATGTTCTCCTCAAAAGTGCATAGTCGTAGGTCCTCCGGTGGTGCTTTCCTCATAGTCTTCATCGTCGCTGATGAAGGGTGCCATGTCTCCTTCGGGGTGAAGGTTTTCTCCCATGTCTAGATGCTCCTCCAGAGTGGCGATGCGTGCATTCTGCTCATCAATCCTCTCTAGGAAGTCCTTCACTTCATGCTCGTGTTCATAGTTGGCCTCTCGCAGATCAGCTTCAAGGTCCAGCTCGCGATTCATCAGATTCTTGATAGTCTTCGTGTCAGCACGAACTCGAAGCTCCAGAGTCCTGATGTGAGTCTCCAAGGTCTGGATATAGGAGATAGTGGTGTCTGCAGTGGGATTGGTGATGATGTTGCCATGGGCATCTCTGCGGCAAACCATGCTGAGTCCTGGTGAAATGGTTCGACCTCTGTATTCCTCCTGAATACGTCCAAGGGCACGATGAATGGCCATGTCTCTTCCAAGTATCCAACTGGGTGCCACGAACTTGAGATCTATGGGTTCCTTCCGATTCCCAAAGGTCTTCCCTGGAATATGCACCTCGATCCTGTAGCGTCCATCTTGGGGAAATGACATGATAGGAATCCCAGTGATGCTCGGCAAAGCAATCCTTACGTCGTTGACGATCCTCATCAGCTCCTTACCAAAAGGCATCGTTGCGTCAGGCTGACAAAACTCTGTGATCAACACTGGGATGAAGGTGGCCATCTATAAATTTTGAAATAATCGGAGAGGAGTCAGAAACGAATAGATGAGAGTATAAGATATTTAAAGATAAAGAGAAACAATCCTAAGGCTTTCCAATCCTAGAGGTTACGTCCTACGGTCAACGTGTGCTCTGATACCATTTCTGTAGCGACCCGACCTGAAAGGCCAAGTCTCCGGTGTTTCCGTACCATCCCAAGATCATGCTGGTACACACACGGTACATCAATGTATATATCAAAGGGAAATCACACAGCACTAAATTAATCGCAATCTCATATAGAGTCCTTTATTACAATATAAATTACAATAAAGTGGCTAAAGGCCAACTCATGAGAATATCTAAATCTTGCGGAAGCGTCGAAGGTAGATGAGTCCATCTGACTCCAAGGGCATCTCACTGAGCATAGAACGCGTCCTCACTCCTGGTCGGAACAATACTCTGCAACATGATACGTGGCAGCCGTGTAGGTCAGCATATGGAATATGCCGGCAGAGTCACAAGAGAGGGGTGAAAATAATCAGCTAGTCTATATGCTTATATGGCAGGTGGTGGTGTAAGTTTTGCGTAAAGCCAAGCTTTTTCCTACATCGAAGGGGGTTAAGCAAAATATTACTAAGTTGGTTGATTAATGAGATGGTTCCACCAACCAATTCTCATACCCAAAATTATTAAATACCCACATCATCATATTACTTGTGTTGAGAGTTCCGGAAGTTCCAATTCCTTTGGCTCAAGTCGTCCATGACCATGGACACGGCTAATCGATTAGGTTTGAAATACTCTGCAGAGTTTTGCACACGTTCCCCACAAGATTTGGTCGCCTCCGTTTGATTTCTCGCACTTCAGGGTGTTTGAGAAACGGATGACCAAAACATGGTCTTCCAAAGGGTTTCCCTGCGACTCTGACGGTGCCCATCCTTTCCTACCGTTCTTCTACCTCTCGTAGCACCGCCTGTCCAGAGTTACCACGATATCCAACCAAGCCAGAGCCCATAATGACTTGTGGCTGTGCAGGTAAGCCTTGGGTCTTGAAGCACCCATCCATCCCTTTGTGCCTGGGTGGACCTTTCCGCATGAATACTGGCCATCTCCAGCATCACCTAGGCTAACCACTGGTTTCTCCAGGGTGCCGTTCAACCATCATCCACCCAGAGGTATGTTGAAAACTTGGAGTCTTGAAATCTTGCTCATTATGTAGGTCTTGAAATTATTAACTCTCTCAACTCCCATGAATCACACAACCAACCCCGTCTACTATTAGCATAGCAAAAGTAAAACAACGTTTCCCGGGGCCAATGTTGTCAAAGAGGGTTGAGAGGGGTATCTACCACATGATACTACTACAATGTAACCAAGTTTCCAACTAACCTATCTTGCATGCAACTGGGGAGATGGTAGAACTAATGCATATAAAACATGGGTAAAACATGATCAAAGTGACTTGCCTGATTGATGATCTTCGTACGTGAGTGACTCTAAGTAACAGGCTTCGCACTCCGGATAATCTAACGAAGCAAACAATGCACTCAAATAAGCATACAATCAAAATATTGTAGCTAACACACACACACAACAAGGAACTAGTAAACAATTGAAACAAACAATGCACAAGTCATAAGTAAGAAAACACATAAAGTTTTGTTTTTCCAAAGGAGATGATGAAAACACTACTACATAATAAAACTATTTTGAAATAGCAAAACAATTGTTGACAGCAAGGAAAACAATAGAATATTTTATTAATAAACAGAATATAATCAATTTAAGTTTGTTGGGAAAACTTTAGTAGAGTTTATACAAGTTTGTGATAAACACTATATGAATCAACTATGGTTATACTAACAAGGGGAATGAAAACTAAACTTATTAATTTGTTAACAAAACATGTTCTTACAGAAAATAACTTACAAATAAATTTGTCTTAGAAAACAGAATTAATTATACAAAACTTTATTTGAAAACAAAACTATTACTAGTTAGTTGTTTTAATCAAATTATGCCTATTTGAAAAGAAGTTGTGATTCCTATGTTAAATGAAATTAAACTAGGCAAATTTATATTTTTATTAACAGTAAGTGAAAACACTAAATGTTTACTAACAGAACCTAATAAACAAATAAAACCAAATTCTAAATCAAACTAATCAAAATTAAGTTTATAAAACTATAGTATAATAATAAACAGATTCTGTTTTTGGTTAAAACAGTAATTAAATAGATCATGAAAATCCTCAAACTATACATGAAGATAGTCCTAACTAATACCAAACAGTAGCAAAAAGAATCATGTCAAAATCTATTTTCAAACTCTAGTTATTCAGATTTGAAGATTTTGAGCAAATTTGATTAAATTCAAATTTTATAGTTCAAATTTGAAATTTAAAAGTACAGGGTGAAACTACATGAAAAATGCGAGCTATTGCAAAAAGAATCAACTCAAAACACTAAACTGATTAAAAGATATAGCTAAAACAAATTTGGAATACATTCTGTTTTCTGAAAAACAAAACTGAAAAAAAACTAACGAACGGTCGACTAGGGTGACGTGGCGACCTGTGAGTGGCTGAGGTGGGTGTCCGAGCAGTGCTTTGGGTGGTCAACCGATCCTAAACAGAAAACGGTTCGGGAATAAGTGACTTCTAATCGGGACCGTTGGATCTGAAACGGAGGGAGGAGGTGTGACGACGGCGAGTTACCGGTGGGGAGGAGGAACTCCGGCGATGGAGGCGGCGGCCGGAAGCTGAGGTCGTCGACGGAGATGGCTCCGGTGGTCGAAATGGAGCGCGGAGAGGTTCAAACGGAGGCGGTGGTCGTCCTGCGCCGATTGGTGATGTCGGAGTGGGGAGGGAAAGTCGAAATCGACGGCAACGGTGATGGGAAGATCCGGTGATGGTGGCAACTCCGGCGAGTGATGCCGCGACGGTCTGGTGACGGGACGAGGGGCTCGGGGGTGAAATGGATTGCGGGGAGTGGCGCGCTTATATAGTCCAGGGAGGGGGCGAGGGGAGTGATGGGGAGGCGGGATTCTCGGGGGGTGTTTATCGCCGGCGACGGTCGTGGGAGAGAGAGGAAAGAGATGACCGCGCGGGAGGAATGGTCGGTCGGGGTGGGGTCCGCCTGTCGGTGAGGGAAAAGAAGTAACGGCGCGGCGGGTGACCGGTCTGTAGTAAATGCGCGAAATAAACAGGTGGGCCGGCCCGTTTAATCGAAAAGCCGTTACCGTTTTTCTTTTTAATAGTTTCCAGAGACATTCAAAAACTTTTAAAGCATTCAAATCGTCTCTAAATATAGGGGTATTATATATCAAAATTAACAGAATAATAAATGCTATTTAATGAACATTTCTATTCTGTCATTTGAACACTTTGAAAAAAATATTATTTTCAGAAATGTCCTAATTGTTTTTTAAATCCTTTTTGCAAATATTTTCAAAATAACCCCTGGTTATTATGTTCAAATAATTCACCAATTAGACCCTGGTGTGGAGTGTCATGTTACTCCTCTCTTATTTGAACTTTTAACCAAAATTTCAAATAGGGGAAGCAACATAGGGAAAAGTAGAAGGGGACTTTCTGAAAACCAGAAAAGGCATTTCAACTATCACATACAATCAAGCAATGGTGATGATAGATGCATAGCTATATTCATAACATTCCAAAATGGAATTTTGGGATGTTACATAGAAGCTCCCCAATTGAGGCGCATTGACCACTACGTCTCCTATTCGAGATAGGCTGCTCACTTCGGTTGATCATCAACAACTTCAAAAGTACGAGATCTTTAGTACGTCGAGCTTCTCCACCAGAGATCTATGGAGATATGATACCTCATGCCTTTCAACGGCTAAAATCATCTTCCCTTTATTAATGACCAAGGGTATCCATATCTAGATAGAAGAGGGGATATAGTCGTTCAAAGCTAAGGTGAGTCTGTTCCAGCTAATTCCTCAGATTTCACTTTCCTGTCTGTCCATGTAAAAAGGAGTCCAGCCCACAAGGAGAGGGAATCCACAAAAATATCTGTTTTAGATGCTTTCTACTATGTTTCAAGTGATCAAAGTATAGTATAGTATCTTTAGACAGAACTGAAATAGCAGATGCAGATTCGAATGTTAAGGTTATTAAAGCTTAAAAGAAAAAACAGTCATAGGTTAGGTGACTATGAAAGAATGTGGAAAGGGTCACGGATAGGATTGGTATATTAGTTTCAGCTATAACAGAGATTTCTCAGCATGTTTCTATCTGGTTGGTATCCGCTGGTACCATTCATTGTGAGTGCTTTTAGGGGTTGCTCAACTCTCGGCTATTTTCACCATCTAGATGATTGCATCTTCCCGTTCTCACAATTTTCTCAAAGGTTATTGTATTGATACTATGGAATTTTCAGTTAAAAAACAATAGGGTTCAATTCGATTCATTTTGGAAACTCTAGCGGGGCCATCCCCAATTCCTCTCAGCTATCATAATTGAATAAAAGGGATCGTATAGCTTTCCAATCCAACAACATACATATATCACCTAGGCATAACTGCCAACATCAGTATGCAGAAAGAATCTGTTTAGAACGGTTTAGACTCGGAAGCAATGCAAGTCACAGGCCAACTTTCCTGCTTAAAGCAAACTATCTGGAAAAGGAAACATTTGTGGTGTGGCACCTAAATTGGTGAAAGCAAATAGATTGGGGAAACATGGCAAGCTAATAGGAAGGAAGCCGATCAATCGAGTACGAACCTACACCGTGGCTGTTGTTCGAAAGTCAACCGTACCGTTGTTGGAAAGAATCGAAGCCGAGGACTCTACTACCCGGAACTCAATACGATTCAACCAAAGCCTTTGCTTTGCAAACAATACCCGTCCAGCTGTTCCTTTACCGGCAACAACTATGGAATAACAACCTTCGCTTTGCTTTCGATAGTCTCTCGGCATTAGCAAATCTCAAAATAGAGTAGATCCCGGGGCATACCTAATGGTTTCATTGATTTGAATGCATTGATCCATTGTACCGTTGTAGGAATCCTCATACGATGTACGAATCCCATGGAGGAAGTGGGGAAACAAATCCAATTATTTGATTTTGATAGGAGCAGTGCCGGTATTGAGGGTTTCTCTATCTCTTCACTCATGAAGTTAATACAAGTGAGGATTGATTTCAGTTATTCATATAAGAAATAAGAGGAAGACTATCTTCTCGGGGAAGACAGGCTTTCCCTCTCTCGGCACATCTACGCTAGGGATTCTTCTCTACCTTCTTGCGTTGAGATGCCATCAACTCTTTCCTAGGGAATCAGGTCAATACGTTGGCTATGGAAAAGCAAGCTATAGCAGATCGTTGAGTATAGAGAAAAAGGAATGGAGTTTCATTAGCTCTCTGCACACATCCATTATAATACCTTTGCGAGCCCCTACGAAAAGGGGTGCCGTGTTCTCTTTACAATGGGGGTGATCCAGGTTTCCAAAAGACAAGGTTGGTTGTATATTTTTCTATTAGCAATCCCCAATCCGTTGCTTGTTTGTTACGAACAAAAGAAGTCGATACCAGAAGAGGCGTTTATCTAGCGGAGGTTCGTATCTCTTCCATGTGAGACCAGCGACCTCAGATCATCCCGGACTTATGTGCTGGAATAGCTTCGTTATGAGTTGAAGCAGCCTCAGCTACTATTCCTACTAAGGAGTCACCTTTTTTCAATTCCCTCCCTTTTGCAATCCCATGTTGATGTAACGACTGTAGAGTATTGGCAAGTCTGTAACATTACATGCAGGTCCTAGCCTACGTTCGTTGGTGGTTGACTACCGGGAAAGGGCAGAATAGCAACAGTGAGGAAGCATACCACCCAAAGCAAGACGTGAAAACCTTCTTTGTATCCAAAAGCCCCTTTTAGTCTGTCTGACCTTAGGCTAAATGATACATAATCGCATCTTCTCCGCTGGATCGAATGAAAGTAAATGGTGGTTGGATCCCACTAAGGAATTGGCACGCCCGTGGAGCTTACAAAAAAGCAAGCCAGTAAAAAGTTAAGGAATTCACAATATCGAAAAAGAGTTGGTTGGTTTCAGGAGTCACTCAATTGGATTCGATCGGGGATTGGAATGAAATTTCTCAGAAATGATAGCAGATTTGGTACCATAGCTGAGGCGAATGCTCGTTTACATGATCCAAAATTGAATGAACGTTGCAAGATAGATTTATTTAGAACAGTAGGCTTAGACTGGTGCTCTCTAGATCACCCCTATGATGAAACAAAGCCCCTATTATGTCCCCTAGATTTGCACATTCTTCATCCCGTTTTTCCATTGTGCATTAAGTAATCCAACGGTTGTGGAGGAAGCTCCAATGCACCACATGTTAGCTTATAGGCCAGATTGGGTTCCTACATTCTTCACTACCTTAACTACTATATTTATTGAGGTGAAGGTCTTACTTAGGAGGCAAATTCGAGCAGTTGTTTTAATTCAAAGACCAGACAACCTTGATACAGCTGCTTCTATGGCCTATTCGCAGACATAAGCGCATTTATATTATGAGTTATCAGGCGAGGCTGCCCCTAGAACCATCTTATTATTTTTAGCGTAGTAGTTGCTTAAATTTGGAGAAAAACAGCCAATTCTGCCTATGTTTCAGACAATCCCATGCTTGCCTCGGATCTAGAACTGTGATTAGCAAGCGCTACTATCAGGTTCTTGACAGTTTCCTCTCGACTTTCAAAACACCTATACTCATACTCTCAATCAGTGTAGAGTGCTCTCAGGGTATCCAATCGATGGGATACTGGATCTTGGGAGGAGCACTAAACTTACAGGAATGCTTCTCTGGAATGAATTCATTGGTTCGAATTCTTTTCTATCTAAAAATAAAGTGGAATATGGAAGTTTTCTGGGTGAAATGGGCAACTGGATCAACAAACATGAGTGGAGCCATAGCCTTGTATGAGTAACGGTGCGAGTGCCTATCTTATCCATCTCGATCCCTAAGCAATGCGATTTTCCTTTACTTTGCC